>CM019695.1:14797308-16079835 GCA_009760885.1 Achatina immaculata | reverse complement strand
TCTAACATTTCTCAATATATTTTCACAAAATATGCACATCTGATGTCAAAATGTTTGTTTCACCATTTCTGCAGGATTTCACAGGAGTGATAGTAACCTTTTTTTTTTCAATACTTTCACACAGCTCTTGGTGTTGTAAACTACACCTGCCGTAAATTTGCAAAACGTTTTCCACACAAAAAAGGATAATGGCAGCTACTGTTCTCGCTGGTGTGATGAAAAAAGTAACACAATACATTTTTCATTGACAGCTCAGAACGAAGTCTACAAATTATTTTTTTGTGTTGAAAGAAAGCTATGATGAACTTTATCCGAGATGAAAATCGTGACGAAAGGTGCACTGTGTACATCTGAAGATTGACGTCTGGTGCATTGGAAAACCTGAGTGAAAATAAGGATATCTGTATCAGAGATGAAAATCGTCACGAACCAGATCTCGATCCCGCTATAGTGTCAAATTGTTTGTTTCACCATTTCTGGCACTTTTCAAAGCAGTGATAAATTTGCAAATCTTTTTCCAGAAAAAAAAACAAATTGGCAGCTACTGTTTTCGTTGGTGTGATGAAAAATGTAACACAATACATTTTTCATTGACAGCTCAGAACGAATCTACAAATTTGTATTGTCTTGATAAAAAGAAAGTTGAAAGAAAGTTACGAGAAGTATATGGAGAATATGTAGATGCCATGTAGATCTGTTGCAAAGATGGACGTCTGGTGAGAACAGACAATCGCATTCCAAACTTTTAGTGAAACTAAGAATATCTTCATCAGAGTTGAAAATCATCACGAACAATGCGCATTGTAGATCTTGACGTCTGGTGAGAACCGGCAGTCTCATTGCAAAAACTGGAGTGACACTCGTGACGAAAGGTGCGCTGTGTACATCTGAAGCAAAGATTGACGTCTGGTGGGAACACAGTCGCATTGCAAAACCTGAGTGAAAATAAGGATATCTTTATCAGAGATGAAAATCGTCACGAACGAGATCTCGATCCCGTTATTGGATCAAGGTGGGCGATTCTTTTTTAATATTATTGTTTTATCACCAAATGTCATAAACTAAATTTTATGGCATCTTATCTCATTATATTTTCACAAAATATCCACCCTTAGTGTCAAATTGTTTGTTTCACCATTTCTGGCACATGAGTGATATTATCCTTTTTTTCTTATTTCTTTTACAAAGTTGTTTGTGTTGTACACAACAACTGCTCTAAATTTGAAAAAGTTTTACCACAAAAAAAAACAAATATTTTCAGCTACTGTTCTCGCTGGTGTGATGAACAAAGACAATACATTTTTCATTGACAGCTCAGAACGAATCTATAAATTTTTATTGTCTTGATAAAAAATTAGGAGAAGTATGTGGAGAATATGAAAATAATCATTCAAAGGTGAGAAAATCGGTACGAAAAATGTGCTTTGTAGATTTCTTGCAAAGATTGACGTCTGGTGAGAACAGACAATCGCCTTTCAAACTTTTAGTGAAACTAAGAATATCTTCATCAGAGTTGAAAATCATCATGAACAATGCGCCTTCAAGATCTTGACGTCTGGTAACCGGCAGTCTCATTGCAAAATCTGGAGTGACACTAATTATATCTGATGAACTTTATCTGAGATGAAAATCGTCACGAACAATGCGCTGTGTATATCTAAAGCAAAGATTGACGTCTGGTGAGAACCCACAGTCGCATTGGAAAACCTGAGTGAAAATAAGGATATCTTTATCAGAGATGAAAATCGTCACGAACCAGATCTCGATCCCGTTATTGGATCAAGTTGGGCGATATTACTGTTTTTACATTTCATAACCTAAATTTTTATGGCGTCTTATGTAACAATCCTCACTATATTTTCACAAAATATCGACCCTTAGTGTCAAATTGTTTGTTTCATCATTTCTAGTAAATTTTCACAGCAGTGATAAAGTTGCAAAACCTTTTTCCAGAAAAAAAAAAAAATTGCCAGCTACTGTTTTCGTTGGTGAGATGAAAAAAGTAACACAATACATTTTTCATTGACAGTTCAGAACGAATCTACAAATTTGTATTGTCTTAAAAAAAAATTACAAGAAGTACGTGATGAATATAAAAATAATAATTCAAACTTGAGAAAATCGTCACTAAATATGTGCCATGTAAATCTGTTGCAAAGATGGACGTCTGGTGAGAACCGACATTCGCACTGCAAAACTTTAATGAAACTAAAAATATCTTCATCAGAGTTGAAAATCATCACGAACAGTGCGCCTTGTAGATCTTGACGTCTGGTAAGAACCGACATTCTCATTGCAAAACTGGAGTGACACTAACCATATCTAGCTATGATATAATTTATCAGAGATGAAAATCGTCACGAACAGTGCGCCTTTCCATCTGTTGCAAAGAATGACGTTTGGTGAGAACGGACAGTCACATTGCAAAACCGGAGTGAAGATAATCATATCTATCTATGATAAATCAGAGATGAAAATCGTCACCAACAATGCACCTTGTACATCTGTTTCAAAGAGTGACGTCTGGACAGTCGCATTGCGAAACCGGAGAACTCTCTCTCTCTCTGAACCTTAAGTGCCCAGGGCACATGGGGCTTCCACAAGGGTTTTCCACAAATGCCTGTCTTTTTTTCTGCTCTTGCCCAGGTGAGCCCTCTATTGCTCAACATCCTTTCTGTTGTTCTTCTCCATGTCTCTTTTGGTCTACCCTTACTTCTGCTCCCCTGTGGTGTCCATCTTAGTGCTATTTTTGGTAGTGAGTTGTCAGTCATTCGGAGCACATGTCCCAACCATCGCCAGCGTCTTTCCTCAATAATTGTTGTCAGTGGTTTCATCTGCATTTCTGCCAATAAGATGTTATTTCTTATGGTGTTTGGCCAAAATATTTTTTTAATTCTACGTAAACATTTAGTCTGGAAAGAATTTAACTTGTTTTCTATGGTTTTGGTGATTTTCCAGCATTCACTTCCATAGAGTAGTACACTTAGAACATTACTCTTAAATATCCTGATTTTCATATTTATGCTTAGTTTATTTGATTTCCATATATTCTGTAGCATTGCAAAAGCCTGGTTTGCTTTAGTAAGTCTGCTGTTGATGTCCTCTGTGCTGTCTCCATTTTCTACTACTCTGCTGCCAAGGTATACAAATTCGTTGACCTCCTCCACTAACTTGTTATCTACTCTGAGTACATTTCTGTTGTTCACATTTTGCTTCATTAACTTTGTCTTTCCTACGTTGATCTTTAGTCCTATGTTGTTTGCATTCTGGGTTAACTTGTTTATTTTATCTTGCATATCTTTGTGACTGCTTGATAATAGACAAATGTCGTCCGCAAAGTCAAGGTCCTCCAGCACTGTGTTAAGGGTCCATTGTAATCCTCTGCGTTTGTCTGATGTTGCCTCCTTCATTAACCAGTCTACTGCCAAGATAAATAATGTTGGTGATAGTACACATCCCTGTTTCACTCCTGTTTGTACCCTAAAGCTGCTGGAGGTATGTTCTCCACAGATAACTTTGCACTGAAAACCCTCATATAGGGCTTTGATTACATTAACTATTTTATGGGGGAGGCCATGCCATCTTAGGATTTTCCACAGTGCATCTCTGTTGACACTGTCAAAGGCTTTCTCAAAATCTATGAATAATGCATATGTTGTGCTATGCCATTCATTTGCCTGTTCTAATATTTGTCTAAGTACAAATATATGGTCTATGCATGATCTTCCTTTCCTAAATCCTGCCTGCTCTTTCCGAAGTTTTTCCTCAAGTGTTGGTACTATTCTGTTGATGATTATTCTGCAAAATACTTTACTAGTGAGTGGCAGTAGGGTAATGCCTCTCCAGTTCCCGCAATCTCTGAGGTCACCCTTCTTTGGTAGTTTTACTATAAGACCAGTTTTCCACTCCTCTGGGGCTTTTTCTAAATCCCAAATTTGTTGTAATATCCGGCAAAGTTGTTTTGGTGTTTCTGTTTCTTCTGCTTTCAACATCTCAGCAGTCACTTCATCTTCACCTGGTGCCCTGTCTGATTTTAGCATCTTTATCGCCTCTTTTACTTCATTTATTGTTAATGGTCCTGTATTGATGTTTAGTTCCGCTTTTGCTTCAGGTATATCTATTGCTTGTGCTGCTTGTGTTCTGTTTAGTAGGGTGTTAAAGTGTTCCCTCCATCTTTCAATTTTTTCTCTTTCTCCACTGACCAGTTGTCCATTTTGTGTTCTTACTGCACTTTCACATCTTGTATTGAAGTTACCTGTCATCTGCTTTGTGATTTTATATATGGTTTTCATGTCATTTGTATATGCTGCTTTCTCTGCTGTCTCTGCTAAGTTGTCATAATACTGACGTTTATCTTGACGGCATGATTCCTTCACTTCTTTGTCTTTTTGTGCATAATTACTTAAAACTCGTTCTTTAAGCCGTTGTGATTTGGTGTTCAGTAATTTTTTCTTGATTTCTTTTCTTTGCTCTATCTTTTCCCATGTGGTCTCACTTATCCATTCCTCTTTTCTCCTTTTCCGATATCCCAGCACCTCTTTTGCTGTTTCCTGTAGTGTTTTATTGAACTCTAATATGGACATTTCTGCTTCGTCTTGTAGGACACTGAAGCGGTTCTTAAGTATTATTCTTGTTTGCTGGTCTATCAGTTTTCTTTTATCAAAATGTATCTTTCTGTGTTCTCCGATTCTGGCTTTCCTTAATTTTAGTTTTATTTTTGCTACCAGAAGGTTGTGATCACTTCCTATATCTGCTCCTTTCCTTGCTCGCACATCTTGTAGTGACCGTTTCCACTTGTTGTTTATTAGTATGTGATCGATTTGGTTTTCTGTGGTTTTATCTGGTGACCTCCAAGTCACCTTATGGATGTTTTTGTGTTGGAAAATTGTCCCTCCGATGGTCATCATGTTTTCTTCACAGAAACTGCACAGTCTTTCTCCATTTTCATTTTATTTCTCCGATTCCTTCTCTTCCCATGATTCTTCTTCTATCTTCATTTCCTTCACCTACTTTTGCATTGAAGTCGCCCAAGATGAGTAGCATATCATGCTTGGGTATTGTTTCTACTGTGGCTTGGAGGCTGTTGTAAAAATCTTCTTTTAATTCCTCTTCAGCTGCTTCTGTTGGTGCATAACAAACTATAATAGACAGCTTCGTGAATCTTGAGTTGAACCGTGCATATAATAATCTCTCATTTATTGGGGTCCATTTCAGCAATGCTCTTGATGCTTCTTTTGTTATAATCAATGCTACTCCTCCTTCATGAAGATCTTCTTTACCTGACCATATTATTGTATCTTCTGTGTGCTGTGTTGTTAATTTCCTTCTGCCTTGTCCTGTCCATCTTGCTTCTTGTATTCCTAGTATGTCTAGTTTGTATCTGTGCATTTCCTTGATGGTTTGTGCTAGTTTTCCAGTCTGGTTTAGTGTTCTTACATTCCAGCTGCCTATATGCATCTTTTGTTTAGGTTCCAGGAGGTCTGCAGTCGGGCTGGGGACTTCCAGTGGCTGGCTTTCATCCACAACCTTCATGGGCTCAGTTTCCTGATACGCATTTCTCCTTCCACCTGCATTTGCTTTTTCCCTTGCTTCTGTTTCTGTAGCAGTCTGATAGTTTTTTACCAGATAGGGTTGCTGGCCCTATGCTGAACCCTCCTTAGTCGCCTTTTACGATCATGCATGGTAGGGTACAGTGGTCCTATTCTTTGCAGATCCCGGGTACCACACGGGTAAAACCGGAGAACTAACGAGATTTAACTATAATGAACTTTATCACAGATGAAATTCATCACGAACAATGCGCCTTGCAAAGATTGACGTCTGTTGAGATTCGTAAACTGGAATGAAACAAGCGACATCTATAACTATGATGAACTTGATCAGAGAAGAATTCGTCTTGCAAAGATTTACGTCTGGTGAGAACCGACAGTCGCATTGGAAAACTGGAGTGAAACTAACGAGATCTAACTATGATGAACTATCGGAGAACGGAAAACAAGTGTGCCAGTGCATGACAGTTATTTTCCAACGTTTCCACCACCTATCCTGGCTTCCATTGAAGATGACCAATGTTAGCAATTTTAATGAAATCTTCGTCCAGTAAAGCAAAATTTCGAAATAATAATTACAGTAAATAAATATTGAAAAGAAGCAGATTTTGCTAATAATGTTCAAGGAGTAATGTGTCTACACCTTACAAGCAAACGTTAACACTTAACAACGGCTGACGGTAATACCGCAACATAGAGAACATTCCGCACGCATTCTTATATTTGCATCAGCATCCTCAACAGCTCATTGAATTTCACATCAAACGGCCAGGCACAGGCTGCACGGCGCTAGCCTTTCTTCATGCCAGAACCGACTGCAGTGGGCGAATCCAGCATCGTCATTGTTGCGAATGATTTGGAGAGATTTTGGTTTAGTCATGAATATTCGAAGAAGAATTTTACCTCATGGACCGCGGTGGATGAGGCTTCTAAACATGGTGGCGGAGGACGATCAATTTGATGGGAAGAACTTTTGTTTTTAAAGCATAAATGTCGCTGAAATTCTTCTTCCTCACTTCTGGCTGCACCAAATTCGATTTTTCAGTAGGATAACGCTCGACCTCTTGTAGCAAGCTCCAGCACCCAGTTCCTCGCTGACAATGACGTACGTGGCCATTCAATAAAAACACTATGAGATGAATTCAACAGAAGTCCGCCAGCAAGACGTGGCGCCAAACCGATCTCCAACTGAGAGATCTCCGACTGACAGAATCCTCTTCTGAGTGGGCAGCCATCTCAGAACAACAGAACCAACGGATGTCAAGGAGATGTTCTCTGATACAGGTCAGAAGATGCGTGACCACATCCAAAAGGGAGAATCAGACTAAAGAACTAGCAGCTAAAAAACAACTGTTATGTCAAGAAAAAGACAATACAAGAAGACAGAGATTTAGAAGATTAGATTTAGAATAGTTCCGTTGAATACTGCATGCTGTTTCTTAGATATGTTTAATGAAAACAAGGCCTTTCTGTTCACTTTCTTTGTTGACTTTATCCAAGAGATTTGCTATCATTACTGTGTCGTCAGCATACCGTATCCTTCAATTTTTATTGCTGGTTCTGGTATGATCGTTGTTAGAATATTCTCACGGTAAAAAAAAGGTCTGGAGATAGTACACATCCTTGTCGCATCCCTTGTTTTATTGGTTCTCTTTTCAGTTTGAATTGCATGCTTCATGCTGCCAGTAATAGATGTTTTACAATCCTGACTTTTTTGCCGTCTATACTGATGTCTTACTGTAATTAAGTTTTACACTCTTTCAACAGCTTTCTCCAACAGCTGCCACTTTTGCGTATGTCTCGTATGAAGAATGTATGTGGGTATATGTTTCTGTTTTCTACATTACATTGTTGATCTTCGAAAATTTGTTCGTGAGATTTTGTGATTTCGTTTTGTAGCCTTTTAGTAGCCTTTTTTTCAGCTTTTTTTTTTTTTTAGCTTTTGAAGCTAAAACAGTTGTGCCTTTTGTGTTTGTGATGACGAAAACACCGGAGATGGCCGTAAACTCCCGCTCCTCCGACCTGGTTGCCACCAAGATTGCCTGAGCAAACACGAAAACAAGAAACATACTGATGCCCTTTGCACAAAGGATTTTTTTGTTAAGCTCATGAACTATGTATTTAAAATGTAGAGACGGATATGGAGTATGAAGTATCAACATGAGAAACTTGTGCACAAAAATACAACATACACTATCCCGATTTTGCACCCTCTGATTTCCATTCATAATGAATTCAAGAACAATGCAGAGATAAGACAGATGACTGAACCAGTCAGGAAAAGGAGATGGACATATGTTGGTCACGATGAGAAGAAATAATCAGAGAATCCCCAAAACAAGTTATCAAGTGGAACACAACAGGCCGAAGAAAAAGAGGCAGACCGCATGAAACAAGAGATGCATGAAATGAAATACATTTCATTTATTATTAAGAAAGACTCGCCAAAGATAGGAAAAATTGGCGAACTACTTTGCGAGCCCTATGCGACGTTTAACGGCACGGGAAGGATATAAGATAATATTTCCATCTGCTTGGTCCACTTAAAGATGGGTAAGACTTGAAGATGATGAAAGAGTGTACACAAAGAGAAAATCTGGTACGGCTAGGAATAAATGCACTTGTTTTGTCGTAGATGTTGAATAATAGATTTTTACAGGACATATCAATTTCATGGTTTTTTAAATAAACAGCTCATGAGAAAAACGATGTAGTGCATTACTTTCTGAACGCCCCTCGCTGTTAATTACTTCTCAATATGTACCAAACGCATGGACCGTTACTCATTCCTTGCTGGAGGTCGCGATCGCGATCCTTCCGGTACACCGGTTCCCTGTGGCGAGTCGCAAGTGACCTTTGGTTCATTTCATAAAAAAGGCTAAGTTTTTATTGTAAACGTTTTTTATTTGCGCATATCCAGTTGACCCTTTTTTCACCCCTTAGGTCTCAGAAGATAATGATTATATTTTTGAAAATATAGCAGCAATATGTGAAGTTAATTCTTCCTCACAAATGAGGAACAATGGCAAATGTGTAAAAATTAGATGTCATTTTTAAGTTTTAAGTGTAGTGATAACTGTTCACAAACAGTAAGTCACAGACAGAATGTACTTAGCGATATAATGTGGGAGCAATTCTTTCCAAAACAAAGACCATCACAAAATATAAAAATGATTTATTCACAGAGACTTAAATCTACATCCACCAAATAATATAAAACAAATGCTGGACAGCTATCATGCATATAGAGTGCCATAAGTATAACATAAATGTAATATTGCCAGTTACACAGGCATAGCTTGAACACAAAAACTGTTCAGATTTCTCGCCTCTATTAAAACAAAACAAAAAAATGACCTTCCATGTGAACATCTAAAAGCACTCTGCCTAATGCTGTCTGCATTCTGCCTAATGCTGTCTAAAACTTATTTGTCAGTTTAGATAATTTTGTTCTTGAAAATGTAATATTTTAGTGTTATAACTTCCTATATTAGAAATGGACTTAAATGTTGCATTGGCAACTGCTCTATCAAATAGTATTATTAACTTTTTGCTCCAAAACAACACTGTCACGATTGGTAGATTTTGCATACCTTTGTGAATTGGTGCTCAGAGCAATATTTAGGCAGTTTAAATGAAATGAAATACATTTCTAACCCAACCCATATTTTAAATTACTTCCATTTCTTTTTGGGACAAAAATTTCTCATAAAAAATTTATTTTGGTAGAGAATGCAAATTAATTCAGGCACGAAAGAGTTAATGTTGGGGAGGGATATCTTTCTTTGTATAATATCTAGAAAACAGCAAAAAAAATTTTACCAAAAATCTAGCTAGGATTCTACGTCTAATCTAATTGAAACAATCCAATCCTTACATAATGAGGCAACATAGAGAGTAAATTTACACACAAAGTCTGTAAATGAACTGTTGTCTGCAGATGACCAATGGCAAATTTCAAGTGAACATTACACACTCGGCCTGATTTCCAAGAAATACAATATGATAAGTCTAAAGACTCATTATGCTCATGACACAGTATTACTGTCCACAACACAAAAAGGAATGGAAAAACTAATTATGTCAATCCGTAAGAACAGTGAAGAGCATAACCTTTATATTAATGCAAAGAAAACTAAACTAATGACAACTGACAAAACAAACAAGGCAGCTGAAATATATATCAATGAGAAAAAACTGGAAAAGTTGGAGAGTTTTGAATATCTTGGGATCATTACTAATAATGGACATACAATGATAGATATTAAAAGGAGGGCATCTATTGCTTTTAAAAAAATAAAACAACTAAATAAGCTGTGGAGAGGAACAGACAGAACTACAAAAATAAGATTTTTAAGGGCATGCATCTTTCCCATTCACAATATATGCCTGTGAGACCTGGACATTTAGCAGAACAGATGAGAAACACATAAACGCCTTTGAATGTAAATGCTACAGAAGAGTCTCTCAAATATCATGGACACAAAAAAGAACTTAATATTGAAGGCTGGCTAGTAAAGACATAGTAAAGAAAAATTAAATATTTTGGACATATTAAATATCATGAAGAGAGTCTTGGAAGGGTACATAATGGGAAAAAGAGAGGAAGACCAAGGTGAAGATGGCTGCAAGATATCGTTGATGATATGCGAATGGATACATTAGCACCAGGGCATCTTGCTTACAACCAAGAGACCTACAGGAGAGCTCTAAGGGAGGCAAAGTTCTGCAAGGGATATGCAGATGACTGGACTGACAGTCTAATGAAACTGAGTTTCTTTTCTGACTTACCATGTTTTCACATATATTCATACAAACTGGAGACTTCTTGTGTGTTGTACACATTTTTGCAAGCAATGAATAATGAACAATATCTTATCTTATATCCTTCCCGTGCCGTTAAATGTCACATAGGGCTCGCAAAGTAGTTCGCCAATTTTTCCTGTCTTCGGCGAATCTTTCAACCTCATCAAAGGATTTTATGCCTGTTAATTTGGCCTCTCTTAATAATGTCCTCTTCAGAGTTTCACGCGGTCTGCCTCTTTTTCTTCGGCCTGTTGTGTTCCACTTGATAGCTTGTTTAATTTAATTTCTATTTCTTTAGTTGTTTTCCAGCTTTCGCATGCATAAATGAGGGTGGATATTACATTTGAATTGAATAGTCTGAACTTGGTTTTTGTGCTTATAACTTTTGAATTCAAGATTCTTGAAGATTGATGCTGCTTTTGCAATTCTGATCCTAACTTCCTTTCTAGTGTCACACATAGAAGGGACAGATATTGAAGTAGTCAATCAATCTGCATACCTTGGCGGCTACATAGACCAGGATGGTGACACTAGAAAGGAATGAACAATATATGGAGTAATAATTAGTGATGACAAATGTGTCTATAATTTAGACTGTTTACACACTTTATTTCTTTGCATGTTCTATAATATTTTATCTGGCCATAAAACAGATAATAATATCATAATAAAACCTGTGACTCTCATTTGAACAAGTGGTACATCAAAAGACAAATCATAGTTTTCTTTGCTTCACTACAACCCCACTAGATTTATGATCTAGTTACAATAATACATAAAAATGCCCAATGAAGCAAAAAGTGTTCCCACATAACTATTACAATTGTTTCATTAAAAATTCTGTCATTATTAACAATGTGACCTTAAATTGATTCAATAATCAACAACAAAATGCAGCATGCCTTATTTGTTACAATAACTGGTAGGAGTACTCATCATACAAAAGTCATCAAAACACAAGAAAACTGAAAATTTCGTACTTTTTTTTCTTGTCCTGCCTCTCTTGTGTAATCAGTAAATAAATCTGATTCCTAACTTTTATATGCATGCATATATAAAATACCTATAAAATGGTATTTTATATGCATACATGGAGAGCTACATTTGCGCAGTGGATTAGACACTCGCTTACTGATAAGGCGACATGATTTCAACTTCAACTCAGCACAGTGGCAGTCAGACTGTGGCTCATAAAACAACTTCATGGGTTTGATTCCTTCAAGCTCAGACCACCTTTTCTTTTGCTAGTTCAATGTTTGACACACAAGTTGTTTCAGCATTCAATTCAATCAGGGTGATCAGCTCAAAATTTAAAACCATACTTCCGCAAGGCTATTTTCACAGGATGGTGGATTTTCCACATCTGTGTGTTTTATGTATAGGTGCATTCATTGCATGAAAATGTAGTAACTAAAGAAGACTTCAGTTTAAAAAAAAAATTTGTTTTCAATGATTTTAAGAACAATGAGGAAAAAAAACCAAAATTTTTTGTTTTATATACATGTTTTTTCTCAAAGCAAAGCTCCCAGATATTAACACTACTTTACGGATAAGTGTCTGAAACAAAAAAAAAGTTTGTCCTTCCTTGCTCACATAAATCTTCTTCTATCACCAAGATTGCCCCATACTGCTAACTGAATTTACTCTTGTGATCCTCGAGATAGATCTCATTTAGGATGGAGGCTCAATGCATCAGGGGGCTGTGACCCATAGTCCTGGTGGGTCACTGAAGCGGAATTGTGTGACACTGTGCACCAGAGAGCTTCAAACTGGACTTTCCTCAACGTGGTTTGGATATGAAATCCGCCAGTTAAGGTTGCCAAATCTAGGTTACCCTGGTCCAGTGTCTCTGACTTCGGCATTTAGTGTTCGTGGCTGCTACCCTTCTTGATGGTGACCAGAATGTAGCTTTTGTTGAGGAAGATGAATCCTTGCCACTAGTAAGTCTCACCCCTGGGTAAGCCGGTTTAGGCATATTATTCCAGTTCGGGTGTACATAGGACATGGCCGGACCCTAGAGCAGAGGTGCTGTGATATGGATTAAACCTTTTCACAGCAGCGCCGCACTGCCTAATCACATCTTTCTTCACTGGCTGGGAGGAGTTTCACCCCATGCATGCAGCCGAAGAATCTCGTCATCCGGCAAGTAAATGATTCATATGATATCAAAGTCAGATAAAAGTTCTAAAATTCTTAATTAAAAAAAAAGTATACACATTATGAAAAAGCCTACATGCTTTAAATGTTAATACACAGACTTGCATAAGTACTACACAAATAATCAAAAGCATGGTTTATGGTTTGGACCATCATCATTGTGCTTCAGACATATCCATCAGTGTCCTGTTTGGCTTACAATGCCCATTCTGTGTTGGTTGACAAGTTCCCTTGTGCATCCAGCATGCCTCTTGTTCATGGCCATGTCAATCTGTACTTCCAGCTCTCTGTCTATGCAGTGATGTGGATTTGCTGCTCTTTAAGTCCTCCACTCTCTGAGTGCATTAATAATATCAGCTTGGTCCTGTGGTTGTCCATCTGTGATGATGTGATGGCAGAACTGGCCACTCAATCAGTTCTGTTCATTTCACTGGATGATCACATGCCCAGTGACATAGATGAAGGTGAGTCTAGGAATTGTTGATTTCTGCAATGACTCAAGCCACTGCCTGCATACAGAACCTGCCTTGACCTTCTAGATAATACTGTACATCCTCTTTTGCAATATACATTTGCAAGTATATAAAACTGACGGTGCTGGTAAATCAGTATCCAACCTGTACCTGACACACTTTTTTTCTCATCCATCAAGGACTTAACACAGTCATCAACCAAAATTTCAAAATAAGAGCATTATAAAAAGAATCAATACAAATGAGCTAATATTAATTTAACAGGCATTATGCTATAATTCATATTTATTTACTCTTGGTTAAATATTAGCAGATCAGAATGATTTCAACATATTATTATTCATTATCTGTGTTGCATTAATGTATAGGATTAATGAAGAAAGAAAAATATATGTAGAAGGAACAGCTATTGAAGAAGTACACAATTTGCATACCCCAGCAGCTACATAGACCAGGATGGTGACACCAGAAAAGATCAGAATTATAAAAGCAGCACTGACCCTCAAGAATCTTGAGAACATAAGGCACTCAAAAGTTATAAGCACGTTAAGATTATTCAACTTGAAATGTAATATCCACCCTCATTTGTGAAAGCTGGAAAACAATTAAAGAAATAGACAACAAATTAGACTCTTTTGAAAACAAATGCCTAAGAAAAATACTTGGTATAAAGTGGAATGAATTCAAGAACAACACAGAGATAAGGCAGATGAATGAACCTTTCTCATGGGTGATCAAACAAAAGGAGATGGACATAGTCACATGATAAGATGAAACAGTCAGAGAATACCAAAACAAGTTATCAACAGTCCAAAGAAAAAGAGGTCAACCACGTGAAACTCTAAAGAGGACATAGTTAAGAGGCTAAATTAGTAGGCATAAAATCCCTTGATGAGGCTGAAAGGCTTGCCAAAAACAGGAAAACTTGGCGAACTACCATGCAAGCAGGAAAGATAACACTGACGTTGAAAAAGCAATGGGAAAAGAAGGAACTGATATGCTAAATCAGATTGGAGAAAGATTAATTGAAATATGTCCAACAGAAGGCATGGCCACTGGAGATAATTAAATAAAAAGAGATACATAAAACAACACAGATATCTCCAGATAAAGAAGTAAAAAAAAAACCAAGTTAAGACTATTCAATTCAAATGTAATATCCACCCTCATTCATGCATGCGAAAGCTGGAAAACAACTAAACATAAAACTTATAAATGCCTAAGGAAAATACTCGGCATCAACTGGAACGAATTCAAGAACAATGCAGAGATAAGACAGATGAATGAACAACAACCAGTCTCATGGGTGGTCAGGAAATGGAGATGGACATATATTGGTCATTGATGAGAAGAAACGATCAGAGAATCCTAAAACAAGCTATCAAGTGGAACACAACAGAAAAAGAGGCAGACCGCGTGAAACTCTGAAGAGGACATTGTTAAGAGAGGCCAAATTAGCAGGCATAAAATCCCTTGATGAGGTTGAAAGACTCACCGAAGACAGGAAAAATTGGCGAACTACTTTGCGAGCCCTATGTGACATTTAACGGCACGGGAAGGATATAAGATATAAGATAAGATATCTCCAAATGATAGAACCAGAAATCAGATAGATCATTTTTGCACTGGAAGCAATTCAGAACATCTCTGATAGATATAAAAGCATACAGAGGTGCAGATGTCAACAGTGACCACAATCTGTGTATAGGGAAAATAAAACTGAAAAGCCAATACAAGAAATCAATACCCAGAAAGATAAATAGCAACAGCCTACAGGAAGCAAATACTAACAGTAATTTCAATTTGAAACTTACCAATCATTTCACAGCGCTCAGTTAGGTAGAGGAGATAGACAGAGATGAATTATGGAATTTTCACAGCACAGCCATAATCATGGCATCAAAAGGAAGTGCTGGACAACAAAAAAACAAACAGAAAAGCATGGATATTGGAAAACACTTGGAAATGGGGAAAACACTTGGAAATATATACATGAAAGATGAGTAGTCAAATTAGCCATGTTGAACGTAAAGATAGATTTTGGAAAAGATTTGGTAAAAGCAACATACAAAGAACTAGACAATAAAGTAAAAAGTTCAGCTAGAAGGGATAAAAGAAAATACATAGACAATATGGCAAAAGAAATTGAGAAAGCAGCAAAAACAGGAGACGGCAAAACTCTATATAACACACAAAAGAGGCTAACAGGTACTATTACATCCAAAGAAAGACCAATCTTTAGCAGAACTGGCACCCTATTAACATAAAGTAAAGACCACTGAACACTTCCAAGAAATACTTAATTGACCACACCCAAATGAATTAATAAACTTTGAAAGTGATTTACCAATCCTACAACTAAATGTCAACCTAGATGAAATAACATTGAATGAACTTGAAACAGCAGTGAATCTAATGGCTAAGAACAAAGCTGCAGGTGAAGATGAAATAACAGCTGAAATTTTAAAAGCTATTAATAATGACAACATCAGCCAACTACAGAGAACATTTAATAAAGTTTGGAAAGAATAAAAAGTCCCTTTTAAATTGGAAAAAAGGAATCGCTTTTAAAATACCCAAAAAAGGTAACTTTAGCAACTGCAATAACTAGAGATAAGTGACCTTACTATCAGTTGTGTCAAAAGTATTTTGCAAAAGTTATTCTGAAATTAACATGGAAAAAACAAAAATAATGAAACTTCTTAATCACGAAAGAAAAATATACGTAGAAGGAACAGTTACTGAAGAAGTAAACCAATTTGCATACCTCAGCAGCTACATAGACCAGGATGGTGACACCAGGAAGGAAGTTAGAATTAGAATTGCAAAAGCAGATTGACCTTCAAGAATCTTGAGAACATATGGAATTCAAAAGTTATAAGCACAAAAACCAAGGATTATTTAGTTCAAATATAATATCCACCCTCAATTATTCAGCTGGAAAACAACTAAAGAAACAGACAACAATTAGACTCTTTTGAAAACAAATGCCTAAGGAAAATACTTGGTATAAAGTGGAACAAATTCAAGAACAATGCAGAGATAAGACAGATGTGCAAACAACAACCTGTCTCACGGATGATCAGAAAAAGAAGATGGACATATGTCAGTTATGCGATGAGAAGAAGAAACAATCAGGGGATCCCAAAACAAACTATCAAGTGGAACACAACAGGTTGAAGAAAAAGAGGTCAAGCAATTGAAACTCTAAAGAGGATATTGTTAAGAGAGGCCAGTTTAGTGGGCATAACCCTTGATGAGGGTGAAAAGCTCACAGAAAACAGGAAAACTTGGGAAATTACCATGCGAACCCCATGTGACATTTAATGGCATGGGAAGAATGCAAAATGTAAGAATAGTAATGCTAAATAGCGAAATACTATCATGTTAATAAAATATCACATATAAAGTGAAAGGCTGTTTTGTTTGGTGCATGAGTGTTGTCACTTTGTTATAGTACAGCCACTGAGAAAGTTTACACTCAGTCACAACCTGGAAAAGTGCAGATAGTGAGAAAGTTTACACTCAGCCATACTAGAAAGGGACAACTTTATATAATCCTTCTTAAACATTAGCAAATCGTGTAGTATTTTAGTCATCCAAAAATGATTTTGCCTGTGTGAGTTGACAGGACTGTGAGGAAAATGATATTTGTACATACACTCTTGGGATACAGAACATGTAATTGTAACTAGGTTCTATTATTCCACATGCTGGTAGTGAAGAAATCTACAGTGTGAATTATTATTGGAGGAGAAAGAACCCAAACCGATAATCTTATCTTATATCCTTCCCGTGCCATTAAACGTCACATAGGGCTCGCAAAGTAGTTCGCCAATTTTTCCTGTTTTCAGTGAGTCTTTCAACCTCATCAAAGGATTTTATGCCTGATAATTTGGCCTCTCTTAACAATGTCCTCTTCAGAGTTTCACGCGGTCTGCCTCTTTTTCTTTGGCCTGTTGTGTTCCACTTGATAGCTTGTTTTGGGATTCTCTGATCATTTCTTCTCATCAAGTGACCAACATATGTCCATCTCCTTTTCCTGATCACGCAGAGAACTGACAATAGAAGAAGTTTTATGGGCAATAAAGAATCTGAAAAATGGTAAATCACCAGGATGTGATGAGATAACAGCTGAACTTATTAAAGCAGGAGGAAAGGAATATGCAACAATCTATCATGCACTATGGAATAAGATATGGCATTCTGGTATTTGGCCAAAAGAATGGAAAAGAACTGTATTCATACCACTGCTAAAAAAGGGTAACCTGAAATTATGCACAAACTACAGAACTGTTGCCCTGATCAGTCATGCCAGTAAAATTCTGTTAAAAATCATAATGGGTAGATTTCGTAAGAAAACAGAAGAAGAAGTCAATATGGTCCAAGCTGGTTTTCAGGCAAGGAAGAGGATCAAGTGATCATATATTCAATATAAGATTAAAAATAGAGAAATGCAGAGAGTTTAATGTGAATCTATATTTATCCTTTATAGACTACTTAAAGGCATTTGATTGTGTACAATACCAGAAACTTTGGGAAATAATGGAAAAAATGGGATTTCCAACACATTTGATACAATTAACATCACTGCTGTATCTAGACCAACAAGCAGCAGTAAGAATAAATGGTGAAACAACAACTTGGTTTGACATAAAACACGGGGTCCATCAGGGGTGCACATTGTCACCTTACTTATTTAACATGTATAAAAAGTAAAAAAGTAAAGGTAACCCTGTCATGCCTTAGAGGCACATAGGGATATGGTGTTAGTGCCCATATTTTCCTTGACCTGTCAGCACACTACAGGGTGGTATGGTCAGTATCATGCCTGGCTGCCTTTTCCTTCCCCAACTCCAGAAGAAGTCGGCTACCCATTTCTACAGCTGTGTGACTGGGGTGCAGCCGGCCGGATTCGAACCCCTGACCTTCGCCATGAGAGACCAGTGCACTAACCACTTCGCCACTCAAGACTGAAAATATAATGAGGAATGTTAGAGAAGATGTAGACAAAGAATATTATGATGCCATAACAATTGGAGGTTATGAATTACCAGAGATTAGATATGCTGATGACACAGTATTACTGTCCACAACACAAAAAGGAATGGAAAAACAAATTATGTCAGTCTGTAAGAATAGTGAAGAGCAAAAACCTCTATCTTAATGTGAAGAAAACTAAACTGATGACAACTGACAAAACAAACAAGGCAGCTGAAATATGTATCAATGAGGAAAAACTGGAAGAAGTGGAGAGTTTTCAATATCTTGGATCACTACTAACTAGTAATGGAGATACAGTGAGGGAAATTAAAAGGAGGACATCTATCACTCTTCAGAAAGTAAAACAACTAAAGAATCTGTGGAGGGGAATAGACAGAACCACAAAAATAGGATTTTTAAGGGCATGCATCTTTCCCATCGCAACATATGCCTGTGAGACCTGGACATTTAAAAAAACAGCTGAGAAACGTATAAATGCCTTTGAATGTAAATGCTACAGAAGAGTTCTTCAAATATGGACACAAAAAAAGAACAAATATATCTATACTACAAGAACTTAATATTGAAGAAGGCTGGCTAGTAAAGAGGATTAAAGAGAGAAAACTTAAATATTTTGGACACATTAAACGTCATGATAATCTAGAGAAGACCGTCTTGGAAGGGTACATAATGGGAAAAAGAAAGAGAAGAAGACGAAGGCAAAGATGGATCCAAGACATCGTTGACGATCTGCAAATGGATGCATCAGCAGCAGGCCATCTTGCTCACAACCGAGAGGCCTACTGGAGTGCTGTTATAGGGAGGCAAAGTTCCACAAGGGACATGCAAATGAATGAATGAATGAGTAGTGAAGATGTCTCAGACAATCTTTTAATCCCAAAAAAGAATGTGTCAATAAACTGCTATGAAGACAAAATTTATTATAATTTACAAAAGAATACAATCATCAATTTAAAAACACAAAAATGTAAACTTGTTAAATAAGTTATAATATGTTTGTAAGAAAATGTTATAAGAAAACATGTATGAAATGTGCTCTCATCAAAATGTTCTTTCTATACATTTTTCACTGACATTTTCTGCCATATAACTCAGTTAAGTTCACTGTACTCTCTTGCAAATGGCAAAAAAGGCACAAAGAAGCAATTCCTGAGAAAAATGGTATTCAAAACAATTTTTTTTTTACTTTGAACAGTGCATCTGTGGTGAATACAAGCAAAACAAATTGAATTAGTTTTAAAAATATGTACTTGTAAAAATTCTTAATAACCAAAATCTAACTTTCTTATGTAGGAAAAAAAATACCAAGATACATTCAAACTGAAAACTTGATGATTCAACTACAAATGGTCTCTGTGCCTTGCAGAGTTTCCAAAGCAATCATGACACAAATGAGTATTTATTTCCAGCAGAGTAGCAATATGCTTCCAGGATACAAAATGAAATCAGTGTAATCTTTACTACCATCATCAGGGAACTTATTTTAGTTCTCACCACAAGTGAAGCTGAATTAATGACATTAATAACAATGAAAAATTCATTTACTGAATGTAAGAAATCAACAAAAATGCTTGAATGATTTTAACTTCTGCAATAGTTAACATACTCTGGTTAGCTATTTAGCTTTTGCATAGCTATACCATACAATACATATTCATTCATTTGTAAGTCAGTTTCAATAAATATCAAGTTGATAAACCTTGAAACTGACTTACCAATCCAACAACTAAATGTCAAGCTAGATGAAATTACATTGAATGAAGCTTAAACAGCAGTGAACCTAATGGCTAAACAACAAAGCTGCAGGTGAAGACAAAATAACAGCCGAATTGTTAAATGCTATTAATAGTGACATCAGCCAACTACAGAGAATGTTTAATAAAGTTTGGAAAGAAGAAAAGATCCCTTTTAAAAAGGAATCAATTGTTAAAATACACAACCCAAGAAAAGGCAACCTTAGCGACTGTAATAATTGGAGAGGAGTAATGTTACTATCAGTTGTGTTAAAAGTATTGTGGAAAGTCATTCTGAACAGAACTAAAGATATAGTCGATACTGCAATGAGTGAAGAACAAGCAGGATTTCAAAAAAGGGAGAAGCTGCCTCTACCAGATTTTTACTCTAAGAATAATACTAAAAAAATATATTGAAAAGCAAAAATCCATTAAACAGGTTTAACTTTATAGACCTTAACAAGGCATTTAATAGGATACACAGAGATTCATTGTGGAGAATTTTAAGAATGTATGGAATACCATCTAAAATTGTCAACATCGTTAGGGATCTCTACAACAGATATGTTTGTGCAGAACACAGAAGAAGGAATGAGTGAATGGTTCCAGATTGAAACAGGCATGAAACAGGCATGATGCGTATTATCTCCCTTGCTTTTTGGAATAGCCACTGACTTCATAACGAAAAAATGCTGTACAAGTAAAATGGGCACTGACTGGGTACATGAAACCCAACTAGAAGATCTTGATTTTGTGGATGACATAACTCTTATCAATAACAATGTGAATTAAATGCAAGAAAAAACAGATAGCCTGTCTTCACTGGCTAGCAAAATAGAACTTGAAATTAACAAGGAAAAAACAAAAATAATGAAACTTCCCATTAATCAAGAAGGAAAAATATACATAGAAGGAACAGGTGTTGAAGAAGTACACAAATCTGCATACCTCAGCAGCTACATAGACCAGTAGACCACGATGAAAGGAAGTTAGAATTGGAAAAGCAGCACTGACCTTCAAGAATCTTGAGAACATATGGTATTGGAAAGTTACAAACACAAAAACCAAGTTAAGATTATTCAATTTAAATGTAATATCCACCCTCATTTATGCATGTGAAAGCTGGAAAACAACTAAAGAAATAGACAACAAACTAGACTTTTGAAAACAAATACCTAACAAAAATACTTGGTATAAAGTGGAATGAATTCAAAAACAGCGCTGAGATAAGGCAGATAATAGATATGAAAACAACAACCCGAAGAGAACAAACAGTCAGAGAATCCCAAAACAAGCTATCAAGTGGAACACAAAAGGTCAAAGAAAAAGACGTCGGCCATGTTAAACTCTAAAGAGGACATTGTTAAGGGAGGCCAAATTAGTAAGCATAAAATCCCTTGAGGTTGAAAAGCTTGCTGAAAACAGGAAAACTTAGTGAACTACCATGCAAACCCTATATGACATTTAACAGCACAGGAAGGATGTAAGAAAGAAAGAAAGAATAGTTAAGAGTCTGTATTACTGTGTATTACTCGGTCCAATAAATTGTCTATAAATGAAAACATATACCAATAATGAAGAACTCTGATAATTTTTTGTATCTAATTGTGCACTTAAATGCAGATATGAATCTTTTACAACAGACAAAATGAAATGTCTCATAGTACTGAT
Organism: Achatina immaculata; assembly: GCA_009760885.1. Taxonomy (NCBI): domain Eukaryota; kingdom Metazoa; phylum Mollusca; class Gastropoda; order Stylommatophora; family Achatinidae; genus Lissachatina; species Lissachatina immaculata. The sequence goes on along the minus strand of CM019695.1, from coordinate 16,058,442 downwards.
GTTTTAAAAGAGTAACAAATTTTGATTGAGTATTGTGTGTTACTATGTCTGGGTTTCATTTGTTTTCAGATTGTAATGTTTTATTTACATTTTCTCCAAATATCAGCACTGTATATTCAGCCTGTTAACCTTCAAAGTGTAGAATTGAATTTGTTTAGCCAGTTACAAAATGAATCCACATGACTGTTAAAATTACCTTTACAAACTGCAAACATTTTTATAAAACCAAACGCCCGTCTTTAAGACTGATAATTCTAGAACTTAGTGCTGATAAAATGATGGACACAAACCTTGGCTTTCTTAAATCTTGAGCAAATTCAAGCAGAACCTATTACACCAAGACAGAACCAGTAAATGATTTTACTTTCTTAACCAAAATCTAAGCTGCCAAAATTCAACATTACCAACTCAACTGATGAATAAAACTTCATAGCACTGAGCAATGAAATATTAGACGTGAAAAAGGCATTTTCATACACATAACTACAAATTCAGAAATTTGTACTCACAACATCTGTACTAAATAATGAATATTCTCAGTATTTCTGTTCCATAACTTTTATGCATATAATATCATGCACTTAATTACTCAAGATACTACTGCTTTGAATGTTCTTTTCTAAGCCATATCTTGTAATTTAAAATTTTCCATGCTTTATCATAGCTCATTTTCTTTTTTGTTACATTTTATTTTGTCTGAAGAAAGTGAAAACTAAAATAAATTTTTAAAACATGGTACTGTTTACCCTTTTCTTTGTGTGAACTTTATGTTGACCAAAGTTTATAATTTTAAAATGTTCATTTATAAACACTAATATTCACTGCTGTAACACACTGCTATTTATCTAAAAAAAAGAACAAAAACTAAATTAGAACTGTTTTAACATTTGCAAAAATGTAACTTAGTCTGGTTTCAAAATTTAAATAATAAAAACCCACATAAGAACTTAGTGAACTTTAGCTTAAAAACTTCCTTTTTCTTGTTATGCAAGAAGAAACAAATGACCTCACAATCACAGAAGTATAGTTAGTGATGACATCACAGAAAGGTTTTACAGAGTGTCCACATCTCTCATCCTATACAGCAGATCTAGACATCAGACCGAGATGTAACTCAAGAGACTACTTGCAATGTCCCCATCTGTAGTGAAGCTCTAAATATGCTGATCTTGGTGTTAGTAATTCTTCTAAACAGAACATAAAACTTAAAAGAAAACATGGAGAAGAAACAACAGAGAGGATGTTGAGCAATAGAGGAGTGGATATAAGTATATATTATTCATATACACATACATATATACATACATATATGTGTATACATACATACATACATACACATATGAATGTGTGAGTGTGTGTGTGTATATATGTATGCATATATATATATATTTCTGTTATTAAATATATTAAACTTTTTTTTAACATTCACTAGTGTAATTACTGCGTAATTATCCAGTTACAAATTTCTTCTTCCCTGACATATGGGTGAATATGTGAATCCACTTCTTCAATTCTTTACATCTTACATCCTCTCTGTGCTGTTAAACGTCACATAGGGCTCACATAGTTGTTTGCTAAGTTTTCCTGTTTTTGGTGAGTTTTTCAAATTTACCAAGTGATGTTATGCCCACTAAACTGGCTTCTCTTAACAATGTCCTCTTTAGAGTTTCACGTTGTCAACCTCTTTTTCTTTGGCCTGGTGTTTGGTATTCTCTGATTGTGCCTTCTCATCACATGGCCTACATATGTCCATCTTCTTTTTCTGATCACCCATGAAACAGGTTGTTGTTTGTTCATCTGTCTTATCTCTGTGATGTTCTTAAATTCGTTTCACATCTATCTGGTCGACTACATGCTTCTATGAATCGTAAAACTGAAATAGTTATTTTAGACTGCTCAGACACTGAACTCATTATTCTGAATAGTAATGAAATTTTTGTTTGGTAGATAATCATTTACATGTGTATGTAGGTAGTCATTTATATGTGTATGTAGTCAGTTATTTATATGTGTATGTAATTAGCCATTTTATGTGTATGTAATTACTTTATTGTTAATTATGTTTGTTATATGAGCAGCATATTTGTAGAATGTCTGGAACATAGTGAAAGTTGTATGATAAAGGGCAGAATGTTAAACAGCCCTGCGTGCCCAATTATTAACCCTTTTGAAATAAATATCAATCAATCAATCCACTTTATACCAAGTATTTTCCTGAGAAAACTATAGTAACTGAGAAAACTACTATTAACTAATAATGGAGATAAAATGAGAAAACTGCTACTGAGAAAACTACTACTAACTTAGAAAACTACTACTAACTGAGAAAACTACTACTAACTAATAATGGAGATACAATGAGAAAACTACTACTGAGAAAACTACTACTAACTAATAATGGAGATATAATGAGAGAAATTAAAAGGAGGACATCTATCGCTCTTCAGAAAGTAAAACAATTAAAGAAACTGTGGATAGGAACAAACAGAACCACAAAAATAAGATTTCTAAGGGGATGCATCTTTCCCATCACAACATATGCCTGTGAGACCTGGACACTTAGCAAAACAGCTGAGAAACACATAAATGCCTTTGAATGTAAATGCTACAGAAGAGTTCTTCAAATATCATGGACACAAAAAAGAACAAATATATCTATACTACAAGAACTTAATATTGAAGAAGGTTGGGTAATAAAGAGGATTAAACAAAGAAAAATTTTGGACACACTAAACATCATGATAATCTAGAGAAGACCATCTTGGAAGAGTATATAATGGAAAAAAGAAAGAGACGAAGACCAAGGCGAAGATGGCTGCAAGACATCGTTGATGATCTGCAAATGGATGCATCAGCAGCAGGGCATCTTGCTTACAACTGAGAGGCCTACAGGAGTGTTGCTAGAGAGGCAGTTCCACAAAGGATATGCAAATGAATGAATGAATGAATTTTCCTCTGGCATTTGTTTTCAAAAGAGTCTAATTTGTTGTCTATTTTTTTAGTTGATTTCCAGCTTTTGCATACATAAATGAGGGTGGATATCACATATGAACTTGAACAATCTTAACTTGGCTTTTGTATATACATATTAAAAAAAAAGTATATATATATATACTCTCACTAGCACTGAAGTGAGGAAAAGATTACTCTAATGTTATATTAAACCAACTGAATCCTGTTTTATGGATGTGAAACATGGACAGTCACCAGTAAGTACAAATGTGGTTCCCTAGAAGAATGCTAAAGATACCATGACAGTGAAGAGATCAAATGAAGAGGTCCTGAAAAGGCAGAAGAAAGACAAGCAACAACAAAACTCAGGAAGAGACAATTCAAATTCACATTATAGAGAAAGAACATGAGTCCAGCTCATAATTAACACACAATAGAGAATTGTGAAAAAGCATGACCACCAAAGCTTGTCGGCGTGGCACTGGATATAATACACATATACATTCAAATATATGACAGTATTCTGGGCCAGTTCCTGGCAATTCTGCATCCTAGACAAGCTAATTACTTGCACACACCACTAATCAGCCAACCAACACTCCTCCCCCCTCCCCCCCCCCCCCAAAAAAAATATGCCAAGTCTGAATTTGAAAAACAAATGTCCTATTAAAAAATGAACATAAATGACATAAAACTTTCAACTTTCATCTCTGATTATTTTTCTTGAACTGAAAAGAAATTGTGGCATACAAATCATTTTCAACAATCCTGTGAATTCTAGTTTTTAACTTAAGTGTCATAAAAGTTTAAAATTTAACTTTATCAAAGAATTTGTTGGAAAAAATCGGCTGAGCTGAAGCAAACGTGTTTGCTGCAATGTATTCCATCAGTGCATTATAACAATAACATAGTGTTAATTTGTGATATAATTAACATTATTATACATGAAAACAAAGTGGATATATAAATTGCAAATATTTACTTTGTAAATTTCCAACAAATCTGGCCACACAGAATTACTATTCCTTCACTCTGTAATTAAGAACACAGTCAAGGTATGAACAAAAAAAAATTAAATTACAAGAAAATAATGATTATTTATAAATTGTAGTGCAATGTAGAAACTGAATTAAGGCACATCAAAATTTCATTTTGCGTGTCTTTTACTTTGGAATTTTGCCATCACTTTCTTCAGGTCCCAGTGCAGATGCTTGATATATAGGAATCCCTTGCTTCTCAACTGTTTTCAGTTATAACCAGAATCTCTTTCAATTAATTTCACTCACCTTCTATGCAGTTCTCCTTTGAGCAACTAGAAATTTTGTATCAAACTCGACAGCACAATCAGACTGTTTACAGAAATTTGAATGGATCACTTGTGTTCACGCTTATAATATTTATAATATTCTTATACTTGTGCTTATAATACATTTATATTTGTGTTTATAACAGTCATAATGCTTCCTAAATGTAGTGATAAAGCTAAAAGAACCCACAAGGTTCTCAATGTGTATGAAAAGTTAGAATTAATAAAACTTAGTGACCAAGGCATGTCTCATGCTGATAAAGACTGCAGGTTAACATACCTTTCTCAACAGTTAGTACAGTTCTTATAGGTAAAGTCAAAGTGTTAGATGAAATTAGAAACATCATGCCAGTCCACACTAAAGTCAAGAAGTATAGCAGTTTAATTGCTGATACAGGAAAAGTACTGAATGTGTAGATTCAAGACCAAATCAACCAGTCAATGAGAATCATTCTAACTCAACATCAGCATCAGACCCCATAAAATCTCCATTAACATCCAAGAAAAATTGAGATTCATTTAATTTTCTGATGAGGATGAGCCTGAATTTTGCACATGCCAACTTTATTCAAGACCCCTAAATCACCATCATTCAAATACTATTGGTTTTTTGTCCCCCTGTGCAAGTATAATCTAAAGAGGCCATTGTTAAGAGAGGCCAAATTATAAAATCCCTTGATTAGGTTGAAAAGCTCGCCGAAAACAGGACAAATTGGCGAACTACTTTGCAAGCCCATTTAATGGCACAGGAAGGAGATAAGTATCAAAATATTTAAAAGTAAGCTTATATTTATTTTTTATTTATTTAGCTGTAAGCCTTCGTTTATTTTAACCTTTAAATATATGATGCTCAGGGGAGAGGGTCAGGATCATGACTTCCTGAGGTCTGCAAGTCGATGGTTTATAACCTCTTCATGAGGCTAAAGATACTACTGGTATTCACATCTGGAATTTATGAATGTTCATTGCTGTTTTTTTTTCAGCGAATTTGATATTCCTTCTTATATTCTACACACTGCAGCCAAGCTCTATCTTGACCTTGCCTGCACTTGCCTGAGGCACAACCTTTCATGTTTTGTTACACTTACTTTATTCATTCTGCCATGTGGGTGATTTTGTATGACATGCAATGAATACATATATAGTGAGCAAAATATAACTGCAAGCTTAAAAAAAAGACTGTATACCACTTTTCAACCAATTCCAGTGCTCAAATGTGCTCTGATCCCTAACAAGTCAAATAAGTGAGACACCCTGTAACTGCCACGCCAAGCAGTCTCTTTCACAACATTGTTGAGGAATCATAAATTTTTATATGTCTGAGCTATGAGAAACTGCTTTAAACCTGCCGCCAATATTGGAAATGTGAGAAAGATCAAATGTAAAATAGGCACTGTTTGGGAACATGAGACCCAACTGAAAGATCTTGATTTTGCAGATGACATAACTCTTATCAGTGACAATGTGAAATCAATGCAAGTAAAAACAGATACCCTGTCTTCAATGGGTAGAAAAATAGGACTTAAAATTAACAAGGAAAAAACAAGAATAATGAAACTTCTCATTAACCACGAAGGACAAATATACACAGAAGGAACAGCTCTTGAAGAAGTAAACCATTTTGCTTATCTCGGCAGCTACATAGACCAGGATGGTGACACCAAAAAGGAAGTTAGAATTCAAACTGCAAAAGCAGCATCGATCTTCAAGAATCTTGAGAACATATGGCATTCAAAAGTTATTTAAGCACAAAAACCAAGTTAAGACTATTCAATTCAAATGTAATATCCACCCTCATTTATGCATGTGAAAGCTGGAAAACAACTAAAAAAAAAGACAAGAAATTAGACTCTTTTGAAAACAAATGCTTCAGGAAAATACTCAGTATAAAGTGAAATGAATTCATGAACAATGCAGAGATAAGACAGATGAGCAAAAACCTGTCTCAAGGGTGATCAGAAAAAGAAGATGGACATGTGTCGGTCATGTGCTGAGAAACAACCAGACAATCCCAAAACAAGCTATCAAGTGGAACACAAAAGGCCAAAGAAAAAGATGTCGATCATGTGAAACTTTAAAGAGGACACTGTTAAGAGAGGCCAGTTTAGTGAGAATAACATTCCTTGAAAAGGTCGCTGAAAACAGGAAATCTTGGCAAGCTACCATGCAAGCCCTATGTGACGTTTAGTGGCACAGGAACTACTCATATGTGATATACACCTGAGAAAAATATGCCAACTAAAAACAACCTGGCAAAAAACTGTAGAATCAGAAATGAATAGCAAGCAATATAACTGGGCATCATACAAAGGATGGCTACAGAACTTGAAAAGCAGAGAGTTTGTTATCACCTTGCAAGATGCCACAAAAAATATTGGGAGAGAGTTTGTTATCACCTTGCAAGACGCCACAAAAAATATTCAACAGTGCTTGCTTAGTCAATCACCAACCAAGGACAAGAATGAATAGATGGATGTGTTGTTTACAGTAGCTGAAGATTATTTGGCTGAGATGTGCTGAAATTTTCAGCTTCAAAGCATCTGTTAGAAGCTATATAAACTCATTTTGGACTTCTCTTTGTAGGCAGAGAATAATTGTTATCCTCTTAGGAAAAAAAAAAGTGCATTCTTGACAAGATGAAGATTTTCTATAAACTTAAACAAAAATAACTTCCTTTGCTAGCACAATACAACTTCATATATGTAGCATGAAATTCCAAGTTCCTCTTGCCAAGAACTGTGACAAAGGCAATGAAATATATCAAGATATGTTGTTGGTATTGTACTTCTTTTTAAATTCTCTGCTGGTTAGTATTATCAATTGTTTTTCTTTTAGAAAAGTGTAGTTTTAAGATCTCTACAAGTGTAATAACTAAATGGTTAGTGCTTCTCTATATGTGAAGGCAGAATTGCTGCTCTTCTAGTCTTCTGAACCCATTTCTTGTAGCAATGGTGAACTTTTTTTTCTAAATTGCTGAAAAACTTTTAACAGTGGTGCCACATCATTATCTCAGTAGTTTCAGCACACAGAACCAAAGAAAGCAAATGATGGCACTGTTGCTCATTTGACATGTTCATGCATTCCTGTTCACACCACACTCAGTCAAGCTTTAAAGAGTCACCAAAAGACACAAATGCTCTCAACCAGCATTGCAGAAATCCAGCTCTGCATCAAATTTCATAACAATCAGAGTGTCGCTTGTGAGAGAATGAAACAGTTAAATGCAATCTACCACCACTACTGAACTGGAAGATCATCCCTTCAACTATCAGCCTCTCCAAACTATTGTGTATCTTAATGTGGCCAAACTATCTAAGATTTCTAATTTTGATGGTGTTTGTGAGCCATTTTTCTGCGACACCTAATCCTATTAATATCTTTTTATTCAATTTTCTTTCTATCCATGATATTCTTCTTTATTTGATTTTCTTTCTACCCATGATATTCTAAGTGCCTTTCTATATCATTTCATTTTAAATGCTGTTATTCTCTTTTCTAGTGATCTCCTAGAACATCATAATCAAAAACAGAAAAGAAGATTATGTCATGTGCATGGTCATAAAATGTGGTCAAGAGAATTAATTTTCCCACTGCTTGACAGAGAATAAACAGATGGATAGCATGACTCACATAATGAACTGAAAAAGTCTCAGTGAATGCAGAATCAGCATCAATGAAATGAAAACTAGTATTACAGGGAAAAAAGATGATTTAGGAATGACATATGCAGCAAAATGTACTTTTATGGAATTATCCCACTTTGCAGGATTTAAATCTTTTTTTTTTCTGGTAATCCTCATGTGTGGAAGGAAGATTGTAGTGAAGCAGACTAACATTGAAATACATGGATATTTGCAAGGAATTATGCTATTTTGATATCTGCCCATTAACCATGAAGACTGAGTGAAATGGCAGAAGACTGTGTCATACAGTGGATCTGCACAAGGACAGTCAACATTCACAAAAAGACTGAACTTTGCAACACTAACACAGCTTGTTATTACTATGACCAATAATGGTATTCAAATATTTGTAGTACTTGGGACCACATAGTGACCACGACACTGAATGGGGAAATGCTGCTCAGTTTTTGTGCTGAACATGGTCTCATCATAACGAACACTCAAGAAGTCACCTCAAAATATGGTATAACTGGAACAGCCTTGAACAAGCATTGCAAAAAGACTTTATATTAATACAAAAACATTGAAAAAGAACTATCACAGACTCTCGGGCTTTCCCTAACAGCAGCAGAGACGCAGATGACCAACCAATAATTATAAGCCTAAAACACCATACAAAGGAAAACCCAGACATACCAAGCTGGCAAACGTCACTAATATTAAAAATTGGAAAACACTATAGTACAAGATAAAGTACACCTAGATATGAAAAAAAATGCACTTCATTGCCAGCAGAGACTGGAGATATAAACGAAAAACGGGAAAACTTGAAACTAAGTTTAAGAAAAACACCAGAGAACAGATGTGGCATGAAGAAAGATGGGAAAGGGAGAAAGAAGGACACCATCTGGTGGAATGACACAGTAAAAGAAGCTATGAAACATAAGAAGACAGCGTTTAGGAAGTGGCTGAAGACAAAATCAGAAGAAGACTATATATGACATATCACAAAACAAGAAGAGAAGCTAAGAAAATAGTCAGAATATCTAAGGACAAACCATGGAAGAACTATGGTGAACATCTTACATAGCTATGCACAAGGTCATCTATAAGTTCTATAAGAGTGTGAAGAACATGTTTCTTCAAGATAAACCCAGCCAACAACTTTAGAGATAAAAACAGCAAACCCACCTTTAATGAAAAAGCTATAAAACAAAATGAGAATAACATTTCTAGGAACTTCTCAATCTAATCAGAAAACAAAACAAAAAAATACATATGGACTTAGAACTAGCAAGGAGCTTGAACTATCAAGTGGCACTAAGTGGCAAATTTGAAGAAATGATCAGAAGTCCCTGAAACAAAGCACGAGGAGTGAAGCCTGATAACTGAAGTCATCCAAGCATGTGGAAACACTGGTATAGTTTTTTTCCAAGCCACTGAAAAATGGCTTGAAAAAATCTTTGATAAAACATGGTCTGAAAGCATTGCCAAAGATTGGCAAAGAGCTATAGCTGTATCTGTCTGGAACAGGAACAATTAAGGAGATGATAAAAAATGCTGCGAACCATTCTGAGGGTTTATCTTTGCTTAAGATACAAGGGGAAAATTTTGCAAAGATATTACAAAATGGACCAAGACAAGTTATAGAAACACAACTGAGTGAGGCACAATTTGGATTTAGGAAAGGAAGATGCTGCACTGTTGCAATATTTGCACTCCAACAAGCCTATGAAAAAAACCGACTGAATATAACCAGGAACCTAATATCATTTTTGTAGATCAAGAAAAAGCTTATGATAAGGTGTTTCTGTGGGAATTATCAGAGGTATATAGGGTACCAGGACATACGGACATTATATAAAAATAGTCAAAGTGCAGTAAGGATAAAAGCAAGAAACATAGATTGGTTCAGAGTAATAATGGGCGTTAGACAGGTCTGTGTAATGTCTTATTTATAATGTATATGGACCTTTATCATGAAAAGATGCTCTACAGGTAAAACCGGCACTGACTGGGTCCACGGGACCCACATAGAAGATCTTGATTTTGCAGATGACATAACTCTTATCAGTGACAATGTGAAATCAATGCTGGAAAAAACAGATTATCTGTCTTCTTTGGCTAGCAAAATGGGACTTCAAACTAACAAAGACAAAACAACAATTATGAAACTTCTCATTAATCAAGAAGGAAAAATATACATAGAATGAACAGTTGTTGATGAAGTAAACCAGTTTGCATACCTTGGCAGTTACACAGACCAGGACTGTGACACTAGGAAGGAAGTTAGAATTAGAATTGCAAAAGCAGCATTGTCCTTAAAAAATCTTGAGAACATATGGAATTCAAAAGTTATAAGCACAAAAACCAAGTTAAGATTATTCAATTCAAATGTGATATCCACACTCATTTATGCATGCGAAAGCTGGAAATCAACTAAAGAAATAGAAAAGAAATTAGACTCTTCTGAAAACAAATGCCTACGGAAAATACTTGGTATAAAGTGGAATGAATTCAAGAACAATGCAGAGATAAGACAGATGAGCAAACATCAACCTGTCTCATGGATGATCAGAAAAAGAACTTGGACATATGTAGGCCATGTGATGAGAAGAAACAATCAAAGAATACCAAAACAAGCTATCAAGTGGAGTACACCAGGCCAAAGAAAAAGAGGCTGACCACATGAAACTCTAAAGAGGACATTGTTAAGAGAAGCCTGTTTAGTGGGCATAACATCCCTTGATGAAGTTGACTCGCAGAGAATAGGAAAACTTGGCAAACAATTATGCGAGCCCTATGTGACATTTAATGTCACGGGAAGGATGTAAGATGTAAGATATGGACAAAATAACAAATGAGGCAAACCAAAAATTATCAGAACTCAACAAGTTAATGTTTGCAAACAACCAGTGCATTTCAAACAATGACCCAGAAAGCTTACAAGATCAAATGAACAATCTCCATCACAGTTGTATACATTATGATATCAAAATCAACACTACTGATCACTGCAGACTACTGAGCCACCTTCTTCTTACATCTTACATCCTTCCCATGCCATTAAACATCACACAGGGCTCACATGGTAGTCTGCCATGTTTTCCTGTTTTCAACAAGCTTTTCAACCTCATCAAGGGATGTTAATGCCAACTGAACTGGCCTCCCAGTTATCAACAAAGACACAAGAAAGATATACTACATATCACACATACAAACACACTTAGATTACTGTTCCACAATCTGGGATGGATGCTCAGTCTCAAACACAAAAAGGCTCCACTCTCTTCACAAACGAGTATTAAATCTGATTTGTGACAAACACCCAGTACAGACTGTAGATCAAAACAAACAACTCAAAATTCTACCCCTCAAATATAGAGTCATTTTCAACAAAGTTTGTTCACAGAATTCTGTTGCACAATGCTCCAGCTTACTGTCACTGTTTATGTATAACACTAGACATAGCCAGCGTTTAAAAAACTGTCTTATTCCTAAAACCAGGACTGATCTGTACAAGAAAAGCATTTCATACTCTGTATACAGCCCTGGAACACCCTCCCCTACCATTTAAAATCCAATAGTAATACTTCATCCTTTAACTCTAACCCGTTTCATTATTTACTTGCTTGCAATTATATGGCTCCATAGAATAACCAGCACTCTCTCAACCCATGACTCGCCAGCCATCAAATACTAAAACGACATATTTCGAAAAGTAACTTCTTAGATATTGTTAGAAATTATTTTAATGTTTGTTACAAAACATGTCAGAAGATATGTACTGACAATGTATTGTGCACATGTGTATGAGTGCTATTTTATTAGGTTAATTATTTCTCTTTTACTTTGAATGCAGTAGTTTAATCTTACACTCTTGTGAGATGTTTTTTTTTTCCTAATTAATTTGTATACTTGTATTAAATTGAGTGTGTGGGAAGAATGAAAGATGGAGTGATGAAGGGCCGAATGTAAGACAAGCCTGCATGCCCAACTCTTTACTCTTTAAAAATAAAGATTATTCATTCATTCATTCCCTTAACAACTTTTTAGAGTTTCACGTGGTCGACCTCTTTTTCTTCTGCCTGTTGTGTTCCACTTGATAGCTTGTTTTGGGATTCTTTGATTGTTTCTTCATATGTCTGTCATGTGATGACATGACAGACATATGTCCATCTTCTTTTTCTGATCACCCATGATTCAGGTTGTTATTTGCTCATCTGTCTTATCTCTGCATTGTTCTTGAATTTGTTTCACTTTATACAGAGTATTTTCCTTAGGAATGTGTCTTTTTGTTGTTTATTTCTTTAGCTGTTTTCCAGCTTTCGCATGCATAAATGAAGGTGGATAATACATTTGAAATGAATAATCTTAACTTAGTTTTTGTGCTTGTAACTTTTGAATGCCATATGTTCTCAAGATTATTGAAGGTCAATGGTGCTTTTCCATTTCTAATTAATAACTTAGAAAACTTCCTTTCTAGTTTCACCATCCTGGTCTATGTAGTTGCTGAGGTATGCAAATTGGTTTACTTCTTCAACACCTGTTCCTTCTACGCATATTTTTCCTTTGTGATTAATGAGAAGTTTCATTATTTTGTTTTTTTCCTTGTTAATTTCAAGTCCTATTTCGCTAGCCAGTGTAGGCAGGGTATCTGTTTATTCTTACACTGAATTCACATTGTCAATGATAAGAGTTATGTCATCTGCAAAATCAAGATCTTCTAGCTGGGTCTCATGAACCCAGTCAATGCACGTTTTACCTTTACACCATTTTTTCATTATGAAGTCTATGGCAAGTCCAAAAAGCAAGGGAGATAATATACACACCTGTTTCAATCTGGAACCATTCACTAATTCCTTCTTCAGTGTTGACTGCACAAACAAATCTGTTGTAGAGATCCTTAATGATGTTGACAATTTTAGATGGTATATTCTTAAAATTCTCCACAATGAATCTTTGTGTATGTTATCAAATGCCTTTTTAAAGTCCACCTCAGTCAGTCATTTGCATGTCCCTTGTGGAACTTTGCCTTCCTAACAGCTCTCCTGTAGGTCTCTCAGTTGTAAGCAAGATGCCCTACTGCTGACTGTTGGTGCATCCATTTGCAGATTATTAACAAATGTCTTGCAGCCATCTTCACCTTGGTCTTTCTCTCTTTTTTTTTCCCCATTATGTAACCTTCCAAGAGAGTCTTCTCTAAATTCTCATGATGTTTAATGTGTCCAAAATATTTTAGTTTTCTCTGTTTAATCTCTTTACTAGGCAACCTTCTTCAATATTAAGTTCTTGTAGTATGTATATATTTGTTCTTTCTTGGGTACATGATATTTGAAGAACTCTTCTGTAGCATTTACAATCAAAGGCATTTATGTGTTTCTCAACTGTTTTGTCATGTGTCCAGGTCTCACAGGCATGTGTTGCGATGGGAAAGATGCATGCCCTTAAAAATCTTATTTTTGTAGTTCTGTCTGTTGCTCTCCATAGATTCTTTAGTTGTTTTACTTTTTGAAGAGTGATGGATGTCCTCCTTGTAATTTTTAATTTCCCTCATTATATTTCCATTATTGTATAGTATTATTATATAGTGCTGATCCAAAATATTCAAAATTCTTCACCTCTTCTAATTTTTCCTCATTGATACTTATTTCAGCTGCCTTATTTGTTTTGTTAGCTGTCATCAATTTAGTTTTCTTTGCATTAAGATAGAGGTTTTGCTCTCCACTATTCTTACGGACTAACATTAGTTTTTCCATTTATTTTTGTGTTGTGGGTAGTAATACTGTGTCAACACCATGCCTAATCTCTGGTATTTCATAATCTCCAATTTTTAAGGCATTGTAATATTCTTTGTCTACATCTTCTCTAACAATCCTTATTATATTTTCAGTATACAAGTTAAATAAGTAAGGAGACAGTATGCATCCCTGATGGACCCCTTGTGTTATGTCAAACTAAGGTGTTTCACCATTTATTCTTACTGCTGCCAGTTGGTCTAGATACAGCAGTGATATTAATTGTGTGACATGTGTTGGAAATCCCATTTTTTCCATTATTTCCCAAAGTTTCTGGTGTTGTACACAATCAAATGCCTTAGAATAGTCTATAAAAGATAAATATAGATTCACATTAAATTCTCTGCAGTTTTCTGTTATTAAGCTTATATTGAATATATGATCTCTTGTTATTCTTCCTTGCCTAAACCAGCTTGGACCATATTGACTTTTATTTTCTTACGGAGTCTACCCATTATGATTTTTAATAGAATTTTACTGGCATCACCAGTCAGGGCAACAGTTCTGTAGTTTGTGCATAATTTCAAGTTACACTTTTTTGCCAGTAGTTTGAATACAGCTCTTTTCCATTCTTTTGGCCAAATACCTGAATGCTAGATCTTTTTACATAGTGCATGATAGATTGTTGCACATTCCTTTCCTCCTGGTTTAATAAAGTCAGCTGTTATCTCATCACAACCTGGTGATTTACCATTTTTCAGATCCTTAAAAAGTTAAAACTTCCTCAATTGTTGGTTCGGGTTCTTTCTCCTCAAATAATAATTCACAATGTTGATTTCTGCTTTCACGGTCAGTTGTATCATACATTCCCCTGCAATATTCCTTCCATCTTTCTAGAATTTCCTCTATCTCTGCCAAGGTCTTTCCCATCTTGTCACAAATTACACTTAGCTTAGGTGTGACACTTCTCGTTAGTGCCTTCATTTCTTAACACATTCTACTTTCTCTTCCACACTTCTGATGTCCTTCTATTCTTTCACAACAATCTTGTATATATTGTTTTTTGTCTTTTTGTATGTTTCTTTATACTTCTTTTGTTAAAGATTTATATTTCTCTTTGTTGTTATTTGTCACTTTCCATTTTGTCTTCATTACTCTAGGTTTTTTATTAGTTCTAGTAATCCATCCATTCTTTTGTGTTTTCTTTACTGGAACCACATCTTTAGCTGCTGTTATTAAGATATCTCTGGCCTGTGTAGCCATTTCATCTGGTGTCATCTCCTCCTGCACAGCCATTAGTATCTCGAAACAGTTCTTCACTTCTAAACTGTATTCTTCTGGTATTTTTGTAAGATCAAAGCAGAGTGGTCTTGATCCCCTGTCTTTTTTATCTTTATCTTCATGTCTGCTATTAATAACTCATGGTCCGTGTCACAATCAGCACCTGGTAAAGGTTTTGCTGATGTTATACTTGATCTCCATGTCTGCTATTAATAACTCATGGTCCGTGTCACAATCAGCACCTGGTAAAGGTTTTGCTGATGTTATACTTGATCTCCATCTTCTTTGCACTAAAATGTAATCTACTTGATTCTTGGTTTTCCCATCAGATGATGCCCATGTGTAAAGTCTTCTTGGATGTTGTTTAAAAAGTGTGTTAATAATCATTAGCTGATTTTCCATGCAAAAAGCCATTAGATTGTCACCTGCCTCATTTCTATGTCCTATGCTAAATTTCCCTACAACATGTCCTTCATCTTCTGTTCCTTCTGTACCAATCTTTGCATTAAAATCCCCCATTATTAATACAATATCATTTTTTTCATACCTGGTCTATCGTCATTTGCAGTGTGTTATAAAAGTCTTCTACTTCCTCCTCTTCTGCTGCTGATGTAGGTGCATATGTCTGGATAATTGTTATATTTCTAGGAGTGGCTTTAAGTCTAATAGTGAGGATTCCACCTACATGGACTAAAAATGTCTCGTACAGATGAGCTTTCATGCAGTAGTGGAGTCCAGACTCCAGAACATATCCTTCAACAATGTCCAAACCATGCGGACCTGAGGCATGAGACATGGGCAGAGAACACGAGTTTGGGGCAAAAGCCTTGGGGCTCCTATCAGGATCTGGTGAGGATTTGGTTTTGCCATGTTGACAGGGATCAGGATTTGATGTGACCAAAACCTCGAAAGCAGAAGAAGAACACTAATGAAAGAGAGATCATAAAAGTCAGCAGGAGTCCAAGCCCACTGAACATCTATATCAAAGACAACAAAATCCAACAAGTTAAATAATTCAAGAATCTTGGCAGTATGTTTACAGAACATGGGAAACTTGATAGAAAAATGGAAGTAAGAACACAAACAGCAAATGTCAGTACATATCAGATATCCCTATTACTTTCTCACCTTAACATATCACTCAAAACCAAGAGACAACTAATTAATAGCAAATTTAAAACAACATTGTGCTACTAATGTCAAACATGGACACTAACCAAGAAAGAGCAAAATAAAATATCCACACATGAAATGAGATGCCTAGGAAAAGCAGCAAACATTACAAGGTGAGGCAAGATAAGAAATGACGACATAAAACAATAAGTAGGAACTACACCATGCCTATAATATATAGAGAAACAAAGAAATAAATGGTTTGGCACGAAAAGAATTCTCTTTTCATGCCGAATGGCAAAATTTTATCACTTCCAGTTTGTCCATCAAGTGCCATTTGGTACAATTTTACCACTTGTTTTGTGTCTAAAAAAAAAAAAACCCTGTCAATTTGTAATTGTACATGTTTTATTTGCGCATGCCAAGTGAACTTTCATAGTTCCATCAGAAGCATGCCTAACAACTGAGTGAAAATGGGTCTTTCTTTGGAGAAATTTCAATATTTTGTGTGATTTCTGAAGCATACGGACAAGCTCTATGACCAGACCATTGTTCGTGAATGTGCCTCAAGTAGATTTTGACTTATAAAACATAGTTAGAAGAAATAGTTAGAAAGTTATTATAGTTAGAAGAAATAGTTAGAAAGTTATTTTAGACATTATTGTGCTGAGTTTCATACATACTATCATACGACGAGATCGGATGAAGCTACAGGTCAATCTAGACATCGCCAATGGTAGATCTAGACCTACCCAATGGTAAATAGGACACAGTTATCAGCTAAAATCATCACACTACTTTTTTTTTTCCTAAAAAACTCTTCATTCTTACATTTACAGCTATTTTGATGCATAATACATATACTTTTATCATGGAAATATTTTGTTATTTCAATTTTACAACTATACCCCCTATACAGATCAAGAGCTGTGCTTTTTTTTGGCACTCAACTGAACGTCCGCGTTTCTTCCTGTGGCACAGGATGAGTTAATGAGAATGACACAAATACAGACAGCTATGAGGGCCTTCAACCAAAAAACTACAGATCAAGAGGAAGACCCCAGTAAAGATGGACAGAAGGATTTATAGAAATATTCATAAATTATGGCATGAACATCACCGAGGCCACTCACATGGCACAAAGACACCAATTGCATCTCCCCTCAAAACCTCACGGTACAAGAGGATAGATAAAGTAAAAGTAAGTAAAGTAAATATTTGTAGATTCAGTCACGATTTTCAATGACTTCCATGGTTAACATCTATGTTTTAAAACAAAGAATCATCATTCCTGGCAACAAAAGTTTTTAAAAAAAGTGGTTCAGAGAAACAAATTGTGTGTCAAAA
This sequence comes from Achatina immaculata, assembly GCA_009760885.1. NCBI lineage: Eukaryota > Metazoa > Mollusca > Gastropoda > Stylommatophora > Achatinidae > Lissachatina > Lissachatina immaculata. The sequence goes on along the minus strand of CM019695.1, from coordinate 16,041,082 downwards.
TATAACCAAATAATTTAATACAACTGTAGATAACAAATAAAATGTAGCAATAAAGAGTTAGTAGTAAATCAGGTTAAAAGATTTTAGTATGATGTAAAATGATGAGAAAAATAAATGTTCAAGAAATAACCATATACACAGTCCTTGGTTTCACATTAAATGTGATATTCACATCATGATGGACATCAGATTTATTATACACTAAAGTTAACATGTTATAGTATAAGATATTTGTTATATGCTAGTTTAAAATGCTACATTAAGCAAACCATGTTATATATTGAAATTAAAATACTGAAAAAAGTGGTAAAATATAATTTCACAGTATTATTATAACTGCATGCTAACTTTCCTTCCGTCAAATGAAAAGGGCAATAACAAATGAACACTTCAGTGAATGGTGATCATAACATAATGAACATAATGAATATTACAAATGTACTAAAAATACTCAGAATTAAGATGACAGAAAAACCTGTAGTAAGTGGACGTTATGCACTTATCTTGGCAGCAAACATTAAGACATCAATGGCACAGTTGGAGATGTCAAATCATGGATACAGAAATAAAATGTCCTTCCATCACTCTGGTAAAATACAAGACATTAAAATATATTTTATTAACAAATAAACTTTCTGTTAAAGTGTTGTTAATCCAGCATCCTTGTTATGTTGGAAGTCTGGGAAAAAATTATAACAAAGATATTTACTCACTTCCAAAGTCTCCATTTAAACATTCACAATACTCTACCAATGCCACGCCTGATTGCAGCTTCTTACATGTCACAATTAAGTGATTTTCTTTTTTTTTTTACATTTCTAACTTTTTCCACACAATTTGTTGCATAGCATTCATGTAAATTTCATTTTCATTCCCTATTTCTTTGTCCTGTATGTTTTTGTATGATTAAGGTGTAAAATGAAATGCACAACTGTGTCCTCGTTAATTAATAACACTATTCCTACTTTTATTTTAAATAGTTTTAACAAAATTATGAATGAAGTCAAACATTCTGCATTCTAACTGATGAAAAAAAAATGTGACAGTCTAAGTGTGACACACATGTGACACTGATTGAGGATGATAAAGAATACAGAATTATAACTAACTGAAATGAAATACATATTTTCCCACAAGCAGCATTTTGATTTCTGAATTCTAAAATGATTTATAACGTATAAAATTATGTGACATTCTAAACATCAGAAAACAAAACCCATGCTCATTACAATAAGACAGAAATTGATAAATTCACCAGTTGATATCTCATGCAAAATTACACAACATGAAATTTTAAAATAAAGTCTTTCTCAATAACTAGTAATCATGTTTTTCTTTTAAAAATAAATGAGCAGTCAAAGTGATATAAGATCTGGCAAAAGCAACAAACAAAGAAATAGACAAGAAAGTAAAAAGTTCAGCTAGAAGGGATAAAAGAGATTACACAGACAATATGGCAAAAGAGGCAGAGAAAGCAGCAAAAACAGGAGACAGCAAAACTTTATATAACATACAAAAGAGGCTAACAGGTACTATTACATCTAAAGAAAAACCAATCCTTAGCAAAACTGGAACCCTATTAACATCAAGTAAAGACCAAAAGCAAAGATGGGCTGAACACTTCCAAGAAATACTTAATCGACCACATCCAAAAGAATTGTTAAACCTTGAATCTGACTTACCAGCCTCACAGCTAAATGTCAACTTAGATGAAATTAAACTGCATGAAACTGAAACAGCAGTGAATTTAATGGCTAACAAAAAAGCTGGAGGTGAAGATGAAATAACAGCCGAAATGCTAAAAGCTATCAACAGTGACAACATGAGACAACTACAGAGAATGTTTAATAAGATTTGGAGAGAAGAAAAGGTTCCTTCTAAATGGAAAAAAGGAATCATTGTTAAATTACCAAACAAAGGCAACCTTAGTGACTGTAACAACTGGAGAGGAGTAACCTTAATATCAGTTGTTTTGGAAAGTCATTTTGAATAGATTTAAAGACTTAGTGGATACCGCAATGAGAGAAGAACAAGCAGGATTTCGAAAAGGGAGAATCTGTCTCGACCAGATCTTTAAGACTAATACTTGAAGAACATATTGAAAAGCAGAAACCATTAATACTGAACTTCATAGACTTTAAAAAGGCGTTTGATAGCATACACAGATATTCATTATGGAGAATTTTAAGTCTATATGGAATACCATCTAAAACTGTCAACATCATTAAGGATTTGTACAATGGATATGTTTGTGCAGTCAAGACAGAAGAAGGGATGAGTGAATGATTCCAGATTGAAACATGTGTGAAACAAGGATGTATACTATCTCCTTTGCTTTTTGGAATTACAATAGACTTCATAACGAAAAAATGCTGCACAGGTAACACAGGTATTGACTGGGTACATGGGACCCAACTAGAAGATCTTGATTTTGCTGATGACATAACTCTTATCAGTAACAATGTGAATTCCATGCAAGAAAAAAACAGATAGCCTGTCTTCACTGGCTAGCAAAATAGGACTTGAAATTAACAAGGACAAAACAAAAATAATGAAACTTCCCATTAATCAAAATGGAAAAATAAACATAGAAGGGACAGAAGTCAATTTGCATACCTCGGTAGCACATAAACCAGGACAGTGACACCAGAAAGGAAGTTAGAATTAGTATTGCAAAAGCTGCAGTAATCTTCAAGAATCGTGAGAGCATATGGCATTCAAAAGAACAAAAACCAAGTTAAGACTATTCAATTCACTCTCATTTATGCATGTGAAAGCTGGAAAACAACTAAAGAAATGGTCAAGAAATTAGACTCAAACAAATGCATAAGGAAAATACTCGGCCATCAAGTGGAACGAATTCAAGAACAATGCAGAGATAAGAGAGACGACTGAACAACAACCAGTCTCATGGGTGATCAGGAAAAGGAGATGGACATATGTTAGTCATGTGATGAGAAGAAATGATCAGAGAATCCCAAAACAAGCTATCAAGTGAAACACAAAAGGCCAAAGAAAAAGAGGCAGAACATGTGGAACTCTGAAGAGGACACTGTTAAGAGAGGCCAAATTAACAGGCATAAAATACCTTGTTGAGGTTGAAAGACTCGCCGAAGACAGGAAAAATTGGCGAACTACCTTGTGAGCCCTATGTGACATTTAATGGCAAGGGAAAGATATAAGAAGAAAGTGATATAAGGATAATCTACAGAAACAATATAGTTAACATGGAAAACAAGCTAATAACACATTAAAATATACATCGGTTTTTGACAAAAGTGCTTAAAATACATCAAGTGTGTATCATGTGGCAAAGCAACAAGCAGAGAATTCATATTTGAGAGAACGCATGTGAAAGAAATAAGTGGAAAGTTCATTCATTCATTTGCATGTCCCTTGTGGAACTTTGCCTCACTAACAGCACTCCTGTAGGCCTCTCAGTTGTGAGCAAGATGGCCTGCTGCTGATGCATCCATTAGCAGATTATAAACGATGTCTTGCAACCATCTTCACCTTGGTCTTCTCTTTCTTTTTCCCATTACGTACCCTTCCAAGACAGTCTTCTCTAGATTATCATGACATTTAATGTGTCCAAAATATTTAAGTTTTCTTTGTTTAATCCTCTTTACTAGCCTGCCTTCTTCAATATTAAGTTATTGTAGTATAGACATATATTTGTTCTTTTTTGTGTCCATGATATTTGAAGAACTCTTCTGTAGCATTTACATTCAAAGGCATTTATGTGTTTCTCAGCTGTTCTGTTAAGTGTCCAGGTCTCACAGGCAGATGTTGTGATGGGAAAGATGCATGCCCTTAAAAATCTTATTTTTGTAGTACTTTCTGTTCTTCTCCACAGCTTCTTTAGTTGTTTTACTTTCTGAAGAGCGAGAGATATCCTCCTTTTAACTCTTTCCATGCCACAGGAAAAAAAATGCCAACATTCTGTTTGTGCCAAATTAAAAATGTGGGTCTTGATCTGCATAGGGGGTACAGTTGTAAAACTGAATATAATAAAGTATTTCCACATTATAAGTATACTTATTATGCATAAAAATAGCTGTAAAAGTAAGAATGAAGAGTTTTTTAGGAAAAAAAAAAGTAGTGTGATGATTTTAGCTGATAACTGTGTCCTATTTACCATCGGGTAGGTCTAGATCTACCATTGGCGATGTCTAGATTGACCTGTAGCTTCATCCGATCTCGTCGTGTGATAGTATGTAGCAAACACAATACAATAATGTCTGAAATAACCTTCTAACTACTTCTTCAGCCCATTTTATGGTAAAAATCTACTTGGGGCACATTCATGAGCAGTGGTCTGTTGTGGGGCATGTCTGTATGCCTAAGAAATCACACAAAATATTGCAATTTCTCCATCAAAACAGACATTTTCACTCAGTTGTTAGGCACGGAACTATGACAAGTCACCAGATATGTGGAAATAAAACGTGTACAATTAAAAAGTTACACTGTTTTTTAAAGAAATAAACATGGGCTACTGTAGTACCCGCTGACACTCTAGACACAAAATGGAAGGGCTACCTCAGTACCTGGAAGCACGGAAAGAGTTAATTTCCCTCACCGTATCTCCATTATTAGTTAATAGTGATCCAAGATATTCAAAACTCTCCACTTCTTCCAGTTTTTCCTCACTGATAATATTTCAGCTGCCTTATTTGTTTTGTCAGTTGTCATCAATTTAGTTTTCTCCGCATTAAGATAGATGTTTTGCTCTTTGGTGTTCTTACGGACTGATATAATTAGTTTTTTCCATTCCTTTTTGTGTTGTGGACAGTAATACTGTGTCATCAACATATCTAATCTCTGGAATTTCATAACCTCCAATTGTTATGGTATCATAATATTCTTTGTCTACATCTTCTCTAACATGTCTACATCTTCTCTAACATTCCTCATTACATTTTCAGTATACAAGTTAAATAAGTAAGGCAACAGTATGCGCCCCTGAGCAGAAAGTTAAGAAAATAAAATAGATATCTTGCAGTACGGATACGGAAACAAACACGAAGAAATTTAACAGAACTGAAGACGTATAGTGCTGGACACATGCATAAATATATTAAAATAAGTCAGCAAAAAAGCTACATGAAAGGAGCAAATAAGCTTAATGCCAGGAACTGCAAATTGCAAATGAAACAACAAGCAGACATAAAGCTAACAAATGAAAAAGTGACATGCATAGTTGCTAATGATGTGCTAATGATCTTCAGTATGTTTGTTCACTATTAACAGCCAACAGTGGTTCACAGGTGAAGAGACTATGTGAGCAGTTGGTAGAGAACATTAAATTTTTTACTTAAAAAGCAGTGAAAGCTACAAGATGTACCCCAAAAAAGAAATTACACAGCAAAACAAAACTACAAATGATGGGAGCCAAAAAGGCCTTAAAAAATACTACAAAATGTCCACATGTGGAATGAAAACATTAATCAAAAAATTATGACAGAGTCGCTTAGATAAAATGTGTTAAAAATGAAATAAGAGAATGTGACTGACTGAGAAATCATATTTCCATTAGGAAATTTGGTCATAAAAAGAACATAATGCAATTATATTATATGTATTAAATGAAAAGCAATATTCTGCTTCTTCAAGCCTGACCTGCTTATTAGAAGGATCTATGACAACCAAGCTCCAAAATTTTTTCACATGTATTTACAAGGGTGATTAAAAAAGTAATGGCAAACTGACAATATCGATGAAAGAAATACTACAGGCATTCAATCCTGCATGCATGGAAGATACACTATTAGTGACGATACTAATGCTATCTTCTAGATGATCTTATCTTATCTTATATCCTTCCCATGCTGTTAAACATCACATAGGGCTCGCAAAGTAGTTCGCCAATTTTTCCTGTCTTCGGCGAGTCTTTCAACCTCATCAAAGGATTTTATGCCTGTTAATTTGGCCTCTCTTAACAAAGTCCTCTTCAGAGTTTCACGTGGTCTGCCTCTTTTTCTCTGGCCTGTTGTGTTCCACTTGATAGCTTGTTTTGGGATTCTCTGATCATTTCTTCTCATCACATGACTAACATATGTCCATCTCCTTTTCCTGATCACCCATGAGACTGGTTGTTGTTCAGTCGTCTCTCTTATCTCTGCATTGTTCTTGAATTCGTTCCACTTGATGCTGAGTATTTTCCTTATGCATTTGTTTTCAAGAGTCTAATTTCTTGACCATTTCTTTAGTTATTTTCCAGCTTTCACATGCATAAATGAGGGTGGATATTACATTTGAATTGAAATTCTAGATGATGTGGCATGCTAATTCAGAAGGGCGCCCTTAGCTGTTTGCACCACAGAGGAGCACAGAGTAGACAACAGATTTTTGTAGTCAGTTGGTGCTAAACCTTGTGAAATTCATGGAAGAATACTGCAACAGTATGGAGATGTATGCATTAGTGAGAGAAAAATGTACAACTGAGTAGGAGCTTTTTAAAAATTGGCAAAATTCTATCCATAACGAGGAATGTTCTGGTCATCCCAGTATGGCCATTATTGGTGAGAATGTGAATTGTGCTGATGCCATTATTTGGAATAACAGGAGCATTTCTTTACAAGTTCTGGCCTGGGAATTAGATGTTAGTGTTAGATTCATACATACCATAGTCATGGACGTTCTCAAGTATCGCAAGTTGTGTGCATGATGGATATCTACGATGCTGATTGATGAGCATAAGATGATTTGTGTGGAGTCTTCCACAGCCTTCTTGGTGCAGTATAACAACTAAGGAGAAGAGTTCCTGGCACATGTTATCACCTGGGATGAAACCTGAGTGCATCAATATGAGCCAAAATGCAAGAGGCAGTCTTCAGAATGGTGACATACTGCTTCACCAGTCAAGAAGAAGTTCAAGTCTCAGCCATCTTGCAGTATGGTCCTGTTCATTCTTTTCTGGTATATCAATGGACCAATTTTGGAGCACTATCATGAAAAGGGTGAGACTATGAATAGTGCTTCTTATAGTGTAATGTTGGAGAAGGAGTTGAAACCAGCAATATGGAACTGTCACAATGGACTTCTGTCTAAAGGTGTTCTGCTTCATGATAACGCACATCCTCATGTGGCCACTGCAACTGCTTTCACCATTCTAAGACCGAAATTTCAGATCTTACAGCTTCCTCTACACAGTCCTGACTTGCTCCCTCTGATCATCATGCATTTGAAACCCTAAAGGATGCTTTGAGAGGATAGTTTTGGAGTGATAACATGGTCAAAGAAGAGGTGCATTCATGGCTGAGGCACAAATGATTTTTTTGTGTGTGGATAGAATAAAGAAGTTGATGAACCTGTGTGAGAAGTGTGTTGAAAAGGAGTGTGATTATGTAGAAAAATGACGTATGACTTGTATCTCTAACTGTATTATATAGATTTAAAACTGTCAGTTTGCTATTACTTTTTTGAATCAGCATTGTTTTTTTTTCTTTCTTCTTTTTTTTTGTCATTTCTACTGTTCTTGACAAAGGTATTTTGCCAAAATACTGGTTTGTTACTGTTTGTTTTTTATTTTTATGTGACCATCTAATTATTTATACCAGTTGTTTCTGTTCCCTTTCCTTTCTTTTTTAACCTTTTTGTGAAACTGAACCATACACATCTTTTTATCCCTGTATCACTAGTACACAGCAGGGTGAAGAAAAAGAGAGGTCAACCACATGAAACTCTAAAGAGGACATTGTTAAGAGAGGCCAGTTTAGTGGGCATACCATCCCTTGATGAAGTTGAAAAACTTGCAGAAAACAGGAAAACTTGGCAAACAACTATGCAAGCCCTATGTGACGTTTAACGGCATGGGAAGGATGTAAGATGTAAGATCACTAGTATGGTTTTATCAGTTTTTTGTTTGTTTGTTGTTGTAATCACACCTGTCTTAGCCTCATGATAACACAGATCAGTTTCATGGTCAACATCAATCACAAGTTTGATGCTTGCCAAAAACTGGGATTTTATGACAGGAAATGATGAATAAAATGCTGAAACATGTCTCCACAGAGAAGACAGAAAATGAATCTGAAACAATGAGTGCAAAACAAACAGAATAAGAATGAGAAGAACAATATAGGCATGAAAAAAATTTCCTAAACAAAAATATGCCAATGAATTAGTCTGGAAAGTTGAATTATAGACATCTAAGTCAGGCCATATTTTTTTTTTCGAAACAGTGTAAATGAATATCAATTTAGTTCTATTAAATGATCAGAAAAATGAATGTAAAAAATATAAAATGTAAATTTTACAAAATTAAATATTTAACAATTGCTGGAGAAAGTTAGCATCTGAGTAGTTATGTGGTTAGCACACTGGTCTCTTATGGTGCAGGTCAGTGGTTCAAATCCAGCCAGTGGCGCCCCAGGTATCCAGTTGTAGCTGGCTTCTTCTAGAGCTAGTGAAAGAAATGTAGTCAGGCATGATGCTGACCACATTACCTTCTAATGTGCTAACAGGTTACAGAAAATAGGAGCTTTAAATATATCTCTTAGGTGCCCCCATGGCATAACTGGGTTATCTTTACTTTTTTTTCCTACTAGAGAAAGTAACAGTAATTCCCTTTCTCGTGCCTTTTCTTATTTTCAACTTTGGTACAGCATAATATACATTAGACTGATATTTTTACAAAGTAAATGTAAAGGTACAATTTCTGTTTCCATGCCATTAGGGTATACTGGGGACATGGCGTTAACCTGGTATTCCTAAGACCATCGACACATGCAAGTGTGATGGGGTCAGTATCATGCCTGGCAGCATTTACATTCCTATATTCTTTGGTATCCATTTTTAAAGGTTGGGTGGAGCCCAGGGCTTTTTTTAGTGTGAAAAAAAAAATATCACATCTGAGATTTGAACCTGGTACCACCGGATTGGTAAACTGAGCACTTTGAGATATATAAATAATCACCTACTAAAATAAGTTAACTCCAGGATATGAATATACAAATTATTCTGGCTTGCTTTGTTTTTGCAGACAGACGCACTCAGATTAAAAGGCAGTTTTTCCTAATACTAAATAACAGTGTCAAACCAAGTTGTTGTTTCACCATTTATTCTTACTGCTGCTTGTTGGTCTAGATACAGCAGTGATGTTAATTGTATCAAATGTGTTGGAAATCCCATTTTTTCCATTATTTCCCAAAGTTTCTATTACTGTACACTATCAAATGCCTTTGAGTAGTCTATAAAAGATAAATATAGATTCACATTAAACTCTCTGCATTTCTCTATTATTATTATTAATCTTATATTGAATATATGATCTCTTGATCCTCTTCCTTGCCTGAAACCAGCTTGGACCATACTGACTTCTTCTATTTTCTTACGAAGTCTACTCATTATAATTTTTAACAGAATTTTACTGGCATGATTAGTCAGGGCAACAGTTCTGTAGTTTGTGCATAATTTCAGGTTACACTTTTTTGGCAGTGATATGAATACAGTTATGGAGGTTATGAAATACCAGAGATTAGATATGTTGATGACACAAAAAGGAATGGAAAAACAAATTATGTCAGTCCGTAAGAATAGTGAAGAGCAAAACCTCTATCTTAATGTGAAGAAAACTAAATTGATGACAACTGACAAAACAAACAAGGCAGCTGATATATGTATCAATGAGGAAAAACTGGAAGAAATGGAGAGTTTTGACTATCTTGGATCACTGCTAACTAATAATGGAGATACAATAAGGGAAATTAAAAGGAGGATATTTATTGCTCTTCAGAAAGTAAAACAACTAAAGAATTTGTGGAGAGGAACAGACAGAACTACAAAAATAAAATTTTTAAGGGCATGCATTTTTCCTATCGCAACATATGTCTATGAGACCTGCACACAAAACAGCTGAGAAACAATTAATGCCTGTGCATGTAAATGCTACAGAAGAGTTCTTCAAATATCATGGACATAAAAAAAGAACAAATATATCCATACTACAAGAACTTAATATTGAAGAAGGCTGGCTAGTAAAGAGGATTAAACAAAGAAAACTTAAATATTTTAGACACATTAAACTTCATGATAATCTAGAGAAGACCGTCGTGGAAGGGTACATAATGGGAAAAAGAAAGAGAAGACCAAGGTGAAGATGGCTGCAAGACATCATTGATGATCTGCAAATGGATGCATCAGCAGCAGGCCATCTTGCTCACAACTGAGAGGCCTACAGAAGTGTTGGGGAGGCAAAGTTCCACAAGGGACATGCAAATGAATGAATGAATGAAATAACAGTGTTATCCAAGACAGCAATAAAAAAGATTAGTACAAAGTAGAAACAAGACAGAAATGTTAGTAATAACCTAAAAAATAAAAAATACCCAAAATGCAATATTTTTGCAAGTTCATGCAGCATATGGCAGATCTTTCATGAAAACAGAAAAAAAATCCTGTGTAAAAAATCATTTCTGTTTAAATATTTCATGAATATTACTCGTAACCCCTGATGAGTGACTAGAAGATATGACTGCAGTGATAATACTCAGCCTGAGACAGTCTTAGCAAAATATATTCACTGCTGTCCAAGTATGAGCATATAAGTAATTCTCTGAGCATTTTTACATGATACACAAGAATTATATATACAAATAAGTAGTAGCATAAGCTTAAGAAAGAAACACTGGTGCCATATTTTTTTTTAAATGTTCACTTTATAAGCAGATAATTTATCTGACAAAATACAGCTTGTAAATACCCATGTCAGTTTTTTCAAAGTAAATTTTAAAAAATAAAATGAAACATGATTTATTAGTAAAAGTAATGAATTTGAGGAGATTTACCTAACCTGTGTGCTCGCTGTAATAGTGGGAACTCTGATTCCTATTTCTGAGACTTCACTAGTCTCCTGAGGTTTTTTGATTTGCTCATGAAATAAGGCCTATCCTTAGTGCCATCATTTCTTTCCAAATCTTCCACTGAAAGAAATAGGGTGAATATGAGTTAATGCAAATAAGAGTTTTCAGAATCTACTGATAAAGTGAATGGAACATGCATATTTGTGAAGACTTCAACAAATTAACACTAATTAGTGTACACTACATGTCACAACTGAATACACAAAAGAAATGCATGCAATGTGCAAAAAACAATAAAGCTGTAAAAAAAAAAAACTGAAAGGCTCCTACACTATATAAAGCACACAGATACAAATACTAAAGGATATTCTCCAAGTCCAGGTCATAAAAATAGTGCATTCTAAAAATGAACTTAAACCATAATTTCTTATGTTAATTTCATAAAGCACAGCTTCAGTTCATGTACACATATGTGAACTGTGCAACAAGTATGAACAGAAATGTCTGACAACATTCATTATGTTTGCTGTGAAAATAAACTAAGATTCTTTCTAACATATAAACAGCAACTAAATGGAGTTTTCATAAGACAGATAACACTCTTTTGTTGCACTAACACCAAACAAAGACAATATCAAATTTTAAAAAATTCTTGTCAACTAAGAGGGATATAATCTGAAAGTGCAATGTTTTCTGAGTTACTAGGGAAAAAATATGCTGATGAAGGACGCACCAGTATTGCCTCATTATGCAAGAATACAAATTTTTTAGCCAAGCAAACATGGAATCCATAAGCTTGATAATATTTTACTTTTGCAAAACTGTTGCTTTTTTTCCAGACTAAAGACAGATATGCATTCCCAATACAAGCTGTGTAATTGGACAGAGCAAATTGTAACATCTTATCTTATCTTATATCTTATATCCTTCCCGTGCCGTTAAACATCACATAGGGCTCGCAAAGTGGTTCGCCAATTTCTCCTGTCTTCGGCGAGTCTTTCAACCTCATCAAAGGATTTTATGCCTGTTAATTTGGACTCTCTTAATAATGTCCTCTTCAGAGTTTCACGCGGTCTGCCTCTTTTTCTTCGGCCTGTTGTGTTCCACTTGATAGCTTGAAATTGTAACATATCTTTAAAGTAATTTAATTAGTTTTTAAGAATGAGATGACCACAAATCTGATAAAATGACAAAGTTTTCAGGATACTGTTAGGTTATAATGCAAATCATTCTTAGATGTCTATCTATGCATTTCTAAACAGAATAGTGGGAAAAATCTTAGTAGCTATGCCCATGTATTGACAACGCTGTTATTGCTTGTGATGTCAATATGTATGTCATTGGACTCTTTTCAGCAGAGGTGTCTGGCATTGTATATCATTTTCCTGCAGATCTAAACTATGAAACAAATGCTATTCTATACAGTCATGGAAATGATGCTTTCAGCATCATTTCTGAATGAATGATCACCTGGTTTGTCATATATATAGAACTGTAGCTATCTCTCACTCCCTATACCCAGACTTCTGTTTGATGTTGAAGTGATGTTTGTCAGAAACTGACAATTTAAGTCAATGAAGTATACTACCCACTACACTGGTGGAGTAACAGATACATCTTCTCACTGTGCTGTGGACGAATCCTAGTTAGAAAGCTAGGTGCTTAAAGACTACACCTTGATTTAATGAAATCTATTACATCCCTTCTTTATGACACACAGCAGATAGTTTGCCTGTCATTTGCATGTCCTTTGCAGAACTTTGACTCCCTAACAGCTCTCCTGTAGGCCTCTTGGTTGTAAGCAAGATGCCCTGCTGCTGATGCACCCATATGAAGATTATCAATGTCTTGCAGTCATCTTCGCCTTGGTCTTCCTCTCTTTCTTTTCCCCATTATCTACCCTTTCAAGAATGCCTTCTCTAAATTCACATGATATTTAATGTGTCCAAAATATTTAAGGTTTCTCTGTTTAATCCTCTATACTAGCCAACCTCTTCAATATTAAGTTCTTGTAGTATGGATATCTTACATCTTGGTGAGAACAGAAATACTAGGCAAACAACTATGTGAGCCTTATGTGACGTTAAATGGTACAGGAAAGATGTAAGAAGTATGGATATATTACATCTTATATCCTTCTTGTGTCGTTAAACATCACATAGGGTTTGTAAGGTAGTTCGCAAAGTTTTCCTGTCATTGGTGAGGATTTCAACCTTATCACGGGATTTTATGCCTACTAATTTGGTCTTTCTTAACAGTGTCCTCTTTATAGTTTCACATGGTCGACCTCTTTTTCTTCAACCTGTTATGTTCCACTTGATAGCTTGTTTTGGGATTCTCTGACTATTTCTTCTCATCACGTGAATGACATATGTCCATCTCCTTTTCTTGATAACACATGAGATAGCTTGTTGTTCACTCATTTGCCTTATCTCTGTGTTGTTCTTAAATAAGTAATTCATTCTACTTTATACAGAGTATTTTCCTTAGGCATTTGTTTTCAGAAGAGTCTAATTTGTTGTCTATTTCTGTAGTTGTTTTCCAGCTTTCACATGCATAAATGAGGGTGCATATTACATTTGAATTGAATAGTTTTAACTTAGTTTTTGTGCTTGAACTTTTGAGTGCCATATTCTGGTGTCGTCATCCTGGTCTATGTAGCTATAAGGGTATGCAAATTGGTTGATTTCTTCAACATCTGTCCTTTGTATGTACATTTTTCCTGCCTGATTAACAGGACATTTCATTATTTTTGTTTCTTCTTTGTTAATTTCAAGTCCTATTTAGCTAGCCAGTGAAGACAGGGTATATGTTTTTTCTCACATCGAATTCACATTGTCACAGATAAGAGTTATATCATCAGCAAAATCAAAATCTTCTAGTTGGGTCCCATGTACCCAGTCAATACCTGTGTTACCTGTGCAGGATTTTTTCATTATGAAGTCTATGGAAATTCCAAAAAGCAAAGGAGATAGTATACATCCTTGTTTCACACCTGTTTCAGTCTGGAACCATTCACTCTTCTGTCTTGACTGCACAAACATATCCATTGTAGAGATCCTTAACAATGTTGACACTTTTAGATGATATTCTATACATTCTTAAAATTCTCCACAATGAATCTCTGTGTATGCTATCAAATGCCTTTTAAAGTCTGTGAAGTTCAGGATTAATGGTTTTTGTTTTTCAATATGTTCTTCAAGTATTATTCTTAAAGATTTGGTTGAGACAGTTTCCCCCTTTTCAAAAACCTATTTGTTCTTCTCTCGTTGCAGTATCCACTATATCTTTGAGTCTATTCAGAATGAGTTTGCAAAAAACTTTTGACAAAACTCTAAGGTTAGTCCTCTCCAATTATTGCAGTTGCTAAGATTGCCTTTTTTTTTTTTTTTGGTGGTATTTTAACAATGATTCCTTTTTTCCATTTAAAAGGGATCTTTTCTTCTTTCCAACCTTTATTAAACATTCTCTGAAGTTGTCTCATATTGTCACTGTTGATAGCTTTTAACATTTCAGATGTTATTTCATCTTCACCTGCAGCTTTGTTAGCCAGTAGATTCACTGCTGTTTCAATTTTATGCAATGTAATATCATCTAGGTTGACATTTAGTTGTGGGACTGGTAAGTCGGTTTCAAGGTTTATCAGTTCTTTTTGGTGTGTTCGATTAAGTATTCCTTGGAAATGTTCGGCCCATCTTTGCTTTTGGTCTTTACCTGATGTTAATAAGGTTCCAGTTTTGCTAAGGATTGGTCTTTCTTTAGATGTGATAGCACCTGTTAGCCTCTTTTATATAGTATATTGAGTTTTGCTGTCTCCTGTTTTTTTGTTGTTGTTGCTTTCTCTGCCTCTTTTGCTATGTTGTCCATGCATTCTCTTTTATCCCTTACAGCTGAACTTTACATTCAACATGGCTAATTTGGTTGCTCATCTTTCATGTGTAGATTATATAAATGTCGGAGAGATGATTATTAAGAAAACAGAAACATACAAATATCAAGGCACAACCTTCAAAAGAAGCAACACAGTGAGGAATTTAAAAGCAGAGTACAGACAGGGAATTAAATATACTCTGTCTTGCAACAACTGTTAAAATCCAAAATCCTGTCTCAAAACACTCAAATAACAATCTACAAAACTATAATAAGACCAGCCGTCAGGTATGGATCAGAAACGTGGAGTACAACAAAGAAAGATGAATAACAATTATTGCAGATCTTTGAGAACAAGATCCTAAGAAGAATCTTTGGGCCCATAAAGGATACCAACGATGGAGAATGGAGAGCTAGAAAGAACTAAACAGCTTATTTAAATCCCAATGAATTATAAATGTCTTGAAACTGAACAGACTATGTTGGCTGGGGCATGTAGAAAGAATGGAAGAGAATAGACAAACGAAAATTATATATGCACAAGAGTTGAGGGAAACAAGACCAAGGGGCAGACCAAGACAGAGATGGAAAGACAACATAGAAGAAGATATAAAAGAAATTTGTGTCACCAACTGGAGAGAGATTAGGAATAGAGAGGAATGGAGGCGAACTTTATCTACAGCAATGAGCCTTAATGGCTTGGAAAGCTGAAGGAGAAGTTTTTCATGTATGCATTTCCATATGTTTTCTGGGATCCATGCTTTTTTTGTTTTTTGCAGTCAAGCACTAGCTTTTGCTGCCGTGATTATGGCTGTGCTGTAAGAATTCCATAATTCATTTATATCTGAAGTATACTCACCTCGCTGAGTGTTGTGAAATGATTGCAAGTTCCAGATTGAAATTACTGTTATTATTTTCTTCCTGTAGGCTGTGGCTGTTTATCTTTCTGAGTACTGATTTTTTGTTTGTTTGCTTTTCAGTTTTATTCTTATTTTCCATATACACAGGTTGTGATCACTGTTGACATCTGCACCTCTGTATGCTCTTACATCTATCAGAGATGTTCTGAATTGCTTTCTGATACAAAAGTAATCTATCTGGTTTCTGGTTCTATCATCTAGAGATATCCATGTTGTTTTATTTATCTCTTTTTGTGCAAAAACTGTTCCTCCAATGACCATGTCCTCTGTTAAACATAGTTCAATGAATCTTTCTCCATTCTGATTTACTGTATCAATCCTTTCTTTCCTCATTACTTTTTTGACATTGGTGTTATCTTTCCCTAACTTAGCGTTAAAGCATGACTAATAATGGAGATACAATGATGTATATTAAAAGGAGGACATCTACTGCTCTTCAGAAAGTAAAACGACTAAAGAAATTGTGGAGAGGAACAGACAGAACTACAAAAATAGGATTTTTAAGGGCATGCATCTTTCCTATTGCAACATATGTCTGTGAGACCTGGACACTTAACAAAACAGCTGAGAAACACATAAATGCCTTTAAATGCCACAGAAAAATCCTTCAAATGTCATGGACACAAAAAAGAACAATATATCCATACTACAAGAACTTAGTATTGAAGAAGGTTGACTAGTAAGGAAGATTAAACAGAGAAAACTGTATAATATTTTGGACATATTAAATGTCATGATAATTTGGGGAAGATAGTCCTGGAAAGGTACATAATGGGAAAAAGAGGAAGACCAAGGCGAAGATGGCTGCAAGACATTGTTGATGATCTGTGAATGGATGCTTAGCAGCAGGTCATCTTGTTTACAACTGAGAGGCCTACAGGAGTGCTGTTAGGGAGGCAAAGTTTTGCAAGGGACAGGCAACTGACTGACTGACATCAGTGATATTTCACTTCATCTCTTGAAATCATCTGATGATTTTGCTGATGACATCACAGTTTAAAGCAGTGAAAATTGTTGTATTAATATAGAATTAACTCTTACATTTTAAATAAATAATCTAATTAATTGTAGCAATAACAATAGAATACTGATAAACGCCACACACAAAAAAAAAATGCACATTACAAGACAGAGACTGATAAATTCACCAGTAACAGCACTACAGCTTCATGATGGAGCTTCATAGACAGAGAATGTCAGTGAATATAAAAATCTAGGTCTCATGATTGACTACCACTTCAGTTGGAATTGTCATATAGACAATCTAACAAAACTCATTGCATAAAAAGTTTACAAATTTCCCAAAATTAAGCACTTTATTGACAAAGACAATAGGAAAATATACTACATATCACAAATACAAACACACTTGATTACTGATCCACAATCTGGGATGGTTGCTCAATGTCAAACATGAAAGACTATTCACTTCAAAACTGACCAGTAAATTTTACTGGTGAGAACATATAGGGCAAATCTACAATCATCTTCTCCCAATACTGAAGAAAGTGCTCTGTTCTGTTTGTGATCAACCCAAAACATGGTCAATGCTTGAACATTTCTAAAACTGAAGGTTTGACTTGTTAAAAAAAACCTCTCCTACTCAGCTGTCCACATCTGGAATATCCTACCCACTCACAGAGTTACATGAATAATATTATAGAGTATATGGACTTTTTAAAAAAAAATTCATGCATTATGTTCAAAAACTAATGTTGAATGTCCGTGACTGAGTCAAACTATATAAAGAAAGGCAGAATGATAGACAGGCCTTCATACCCATAGAAAATAAAGTTTATTCATTCATTTGTTTGTTACATTATGATGCATACATCAACATTTACATTGATGCCATATCTTCATATTTTATTATTGCAAGGAAAATGGAAAGGAGATTGAAATGAGAACAAACAATATGGAGTAAATTTACAGCATGTATGGCAAACAATAAAAGCAAAAATCAAACTCTGTAGAGTTTAATTATATTACTATGTGATGATTTACAAGCAGCAATCAAACAAAACTGGGAAAGTAAACTTAATAATGAATAGTCTACACCACAAAGAGGTTTAAAATCTACAAGATTTCACAGTTAAACTGAGAACTGATTAAGTATGAGTTGGTTAATTTATTGTCAAGCATCATGTACAGTGTAAACAAACTAAAATTTTCAAGGTGCTTCAAAATGCGGGGGAAATACTAAAACTAAGAAGAATAAAATAAAGAACACTTTACAGATAAATAAAAATATATTCATATTTTTATTTATCTGTAAAGTGTTCTTTGTGCTTTATGAACAGATATTTAGAACTGTGATTGTTTATAAGTTTGCAGAGTGGAGAGAGTCAATATAAACTGGGTTATATCTAGTCCTTCTTAGGCTTAAAGAGAAGATGCTTGAGATTCCTGTTTTTAGCCATGTAGTATGGTTTCTCGGGACTGCCATCATTTCTCTCAATGTCCTCCACTGAAATAAGAAGTAATAAGTACAATCATGCCAGAAATAATAAATGATAATAAAGTAAGCTGGTCTGTAATGGCATTCACTGAAAACAAAAGAATATAGCTATACTCAAGTTATATGAACTACAGTTTCTTCATCACAAACATATACAGCAGTAAGAATGAATATGTTTATGTCACAAGAATTACAAACACTGCTCTACCAGAGGCTAATAGCATATATGCTGTGTGTTTGCTATGACAGTCATGATAAAACAAGCACTGCTGCACTGTGTGCATACCAGAATAGTCTTCTTCTTCATACATATTTATTGTCTATATCTGCAGTTCTGTCTCTTGGACCATTTTTTTGTAGTTCTTGCATAGAACCACAGAGATTAGCTTCTTGAGTGTTTTCAGTGGGCCAGTATTTGAAACTCTGAGTCTCATACTTAGTACAGCTCTAGAGAAGTGTTCCAAAGAGGAGAACTGCCAATCTTAAACTTTGTATACATGTGACTCCGGAGTCAGTTATGACATGTTCTGAAGCAGAAAATAATGATCTGCTCTTTCTGTTTAGCATCATGTAGTGCTGTTTTATTATTTTTTTTTTAAGTTACAGATGATTAGTATGTTTGATCGCTCCTTTTCAGTGCTTCCTTTGGCCAAACAGTTGGCTTTCTCATTGTCTGGCATCCCACAGCGAGACAAAATAGACTGCAGAATGCTGAGAGTTGATTTTTGACAAAGCATCGTTTAGGTCTGCAAAACAGTTTTCACTGTAAAGAGGTAAAAATGCCGATAAATGTGCAAACTGTTAAAACTAAAGGCTTTTAAATATATATATATATATATATATAAATAAACATATATATATTGATTCGTTCATTTGCATGTCCCCTGTGGAACTTTGCCTCACTAACAGTACTCCTACAGGTCCCTCGGTTGTGAGCAAGATGGTCTGCTGCTGATGCATCCATTTACAGATCATCAACGATGTCTTGCAACCATCTTCGCTTTGGTCTTCCTCTCTTTCTTTTTCCCATTATGTAACCTTCCACGACGGTCTTCTCTAAATAATCATGACGTTTAATGTGTCCAAAATATTTAAGTTTTCTCTATTTAATACTCTTTACTAGCCAGCCTTCTTCAATATTAAGTTCTTGTAGTATGGATATATTTGTTCTTTTTTTATATCCATGATATTTGAAGAACTTTTCTGTAGCATTTACATTCAAAGGCATTTATGTGTTTCTCAGCTGTTTTGTTAAGTGTCCAGGTCTCACGGGCATATGTTGCGATGGGAAAAATGCATACCCTTAAAAATTTTATTTTTGTAGTTCTGTCTGTTCCTTCCACAGATTCTTTAGTTGTTTTACCACCTGAAGAGCGATAGATGTCCTCCTTTGTATTTCCCTCATTGTATCTCCATTATTAGTTAGTTAGCAGTGATCCAAGATATTCAAAACTCTCCACTTCTTCCAGTTTTTCCTCACTGATACATATATCAGCTGCCTTGTTTGTTTTGTCAGTTGTCATCAATTTAGTTTTCTTCACATTAAGATAGAGGTTTTGTTCTTCACTATTCTTATGGATTGACATAATTTGTTTTTCCATTCCTGTTTGTGTTGTAAACAGTAATACTGTGTCAGCATATCTAATCTCTGGTAAGTCATAACCTCCATTTGTTATGGCATCATAATATTCTTTGTCTACATCTTCTCTAACATTCCTCATTTATATTTTCAGTATACAAGTTAAATAAGTAAGGTGACAATATGCACCCCTGACGGACCCCTTGTGTTATGTCAAACCAAGTTGTTGTTTCACTATTTATTACTACTGCTGCTTGTTGGTCTAGATACACAATCAAATGTCTTTTAGTAGTCTATAAAGGCTAAATATAGACTTACATTAAACTCTCCTCATTTCTCTATTATTAATCTTATATTGAATATATGATCACTTGATCCTCTTCCTTGCCCGAAACCAGCTTGGACCATATTGATTTCTTCTACTATTTTCTTACAAAGTCTACCCATTATGATTTTTAACAGAATTTTACTGGCATGACTAATCAGGGCAACAGTTCTGTAGTTGGTGCATAATTTAAGGTTACACTTTTTTGGCAGCTGTATGAATATAGTTATTTTTCCATTCTTTTGGCTAAATACCAGAATGCCATATCTTTTTACATAGTGCATGATAGATTGTTGCACATTCCTTTCCTCCTGCTTTAATAAATTCACCTGTTATCTCATCACATCCTGGTGATTTACCATTTTTCAGATTCTTTATTGCCCATAAAACTTCTTCTATTGTCGGTTCAGATTCTTTCTCCTCCAATAATAATTCACAATGTTGATTTCTGCTTTCACAGTCAGTTATTTCATACATTCTTCTGCAATATTCCTCCCATCTTTCTAGAATTTCCTCTGTCTCTGTCAAGGTATTTCCCATCTTGTCACAAATTACATTTAGCTTAGGTGTGACATTTCACGTCAATGTCTTCATTTCTTTAAACATTTCGCTATCTCTTCTACACTTCTGATGTCCTTCTATTCTTTCACAACAATCTTGTATATATTGTTTTTTGTCTTTTCTTATGTTTCTTTATACTTCTTTTGTTAAAGATTTATATTTCTCTTTGTTGCTGTTTGTTACTTTCCATTGCGTCTTCATTTCTCAACGTTGTTTTATCAGTTCTAGTGTGCCTTCTGTAATCTATCCATTCTTTTGTGTTTTCTTTACTGGAACCTTGTCTTTAGCTGTTGTTATTAAGATATCTCTGGCATATATAGTGAAGTCATCTGGTGTCATCTCCTCCTGTACCGCCATCAGGATTTCGAAACGGTTCTTCACTTTTATACCATATTGTTCTGGTATTTTTGTAAGATCAAAGCGGAGTGGTCTTGATCCTGCAACTGTCTTTTTTTATTTTTATCTTCATGTCTGCTATTAATAACTCATGGTCCATGTCACATTCAGCACCTGGTAAAGTTTTTGCTGATGTTATACTTGATCTCCACCTTCTTTGCATTAAAATGTAATCTATTTGATTCTTGGTTTTCCAATCAGGTGATGTCCATGTCTTCTTGGATGTTGTTTAAAAAGTGTGTTAGCGATCATTAGCTCATTTTCCATGCAAAACGCCATTAGATTGTCACCTGCCTCATTTCTATGTCCTATGCTGAATTTCCCTACAACATGTCCTTCATCTTCTGTTCTTTCTGTACCAATCTTTGCATTAAAATCCCCCATTATTAATGCAATATCATTTTTCCTTACCTGGTCTATCATCGTTTGAAGTGTGTTATAAGTCTTCTACTTCCTGTTCTTCTGCTGCTGATGTAGGTGCATATATCTGGATGATTGTTACATTTTTAGGAGTGCCCTTAAGTTTGCTGGTCAGACAAGGGCAAATTGCCAGAAACGTTAATCTGGACATCAACTTTACATGCTGATCTGAATTTTACTCAGCAGATGATCCATGAGCGCAGAAAAGCGACACTAGTCAAAACAGCATTTTTGACAATGACTCATAACAGGTTCACGAGAATCCTGTGAAACTTACTGAACACAAAACTCACTAACCATGTTATTGAATGCCTATAAAAGACTGATGCTCCTCGAATCAATTCATTTGAAAATTCAAAGCGCAAGTATGGCTCAACTCACTACAGAACGACTCATCATAACTGGATATTTACAGACTAGACAAAGTGTAGTGGCCAGACAATTTAATGTGGTTAGAAGAACCATCAGTCACCTTTGGAGATGATTTCAAGAAACTGGCTCAGCTGCAGACCGGCCGCACAGTGGAAGACCCATAGTCACAACTCTTGCCGAAGACCACTTCATATGGCTGCGTCATCTCAGGAATTGATCTGCATTGCATCCTCAACAGTCTAGTCTGACAGCAGCTCGTCAAATTTCAGATAAAATGGCCAGGAACCAGCTGCACGATGCAGGTCTTTGGGCTAGAAGACCCTACAGAGGTCCTGTTCTTATGGACTGGCATCGCCAGAACTGATTGCAGTTGACGAACCAGCATCATCAATGGACCATTGCGAATGACTGGAGAAGGGTTTGATTTAGTGATGAATCATTCTTTCTGCTCCAGTAACATGATAGATGGAGAAGAGTTTACCGCAGAGCCCATGAGCGCTACACCCAGAACTGCATGGATGAGGCTCCAACACATGGTGGTGGAGGTGTACTGGTGTGGGGGACGATCAACTTCTTGGGAAGAAGTGACCTGGTGCAAATTAAAGGACACCTGGATGTCCAAAGATACATCACTGAAATTCTTCGTCTTCATGTCCTTCCACTTCTGGCTGCACCAGGGTTGATTTTTCAGCAGGATAATGCTCGACCTCATGTGGCACAACTCACCACCCAGTTCCTCGCTGACAACAATGTCCAGACCATTCCGTGGCCACCCATGTCATTAGGCATGAACCCAACAGAACACTTATGGGATGAACTCAACAGACAAGTCCACCAGTGAGACATGGCACCAACCAATCTCCGACAGTTGTCTCTTGCACTGAAGAAAGAGTGGGCAGAACATCCTACACAACAGTTCCAACGGCTAATCAGATCCATGTCAAAGAGATGTCGTTCTCTGATACAGGCCAGAGGAGGCCATACACCTTACTGAAACTGAGGTCTTAGTCGCAAAGAATAAAACTCCAAACCAAATTTAACGAACAACATTTCATTGTTAAAGTCTTAAAGTTTCTTCATGCCGAGATTGAAACATTAATTCTGTAAAATAACATTTTGATACAAGTTTGAAATTTGGTGTCCATTACGACTACAATAGTGCTGTGTTTCTTTTTTTGAACAGTATCTATATCAGGAATTCAAATACCTTGGAGCAGTAATAACTTCAGGTGGGAAATGCAAAACAGAAATTAAGAACAGAATAGGCCAAGCAAAGACTGCATTTCAGAGAATGAGAAACATATTACCTAACACATCCTTATCAATGAATGTTAGAAAATGAGTTCTAAAGTGCTATATTGAACCTATCTTGTTATATGGAAGTGAATCATGGACAATAGGCAGGTCTGCACAAAAGTCATTGGAAGCAGCAGAAATGTGGTTTATTAAAAGAATGTTGAGAATCCCCTGGACAGCAAAAATAACTAATGAAGAATGTTTGAGAAGAGTTGGAGATAGAAAAAGTCTTGTCACAAAAATAAGAGAGAGACAATGTACTTTCATAGGACATGCAATGAGAAGATGAGGCATAGAAAATATTATAACAACAAGGAAAATGGAGGGAAGAAGAGCCAGGGGAAGACCAAGAGAAATGATACTGGACAGTCTGATGAGATGGTGTGAGAGAAGATCACCAACTAAGCTAATGGCATGCATGAAGGATCGTGTACTCTGGATAAGCATAATAGTGAACGCCAGTCAGCACAGCACCTGATGATATATATATATACCTGTTCATTTACTCTATCAAATGTAACTCAAACGTACAGTACACTGTTACCAGATAAAATTGTTAAAATGTATTTCATGGCTTGGGCCAGTTTTATGAGTGCCACCATATTGTTGTTCTGAAGGGCTTCCAGTAATGATATTGCATCCATGAGAAATACTACAGAACATGTATCAATGTTGGAGTCAGTTTTTCAATGGCAGCAATAAACTGCCCTAACTTCTGCATCATAGCTGTTGTAGCATTTTCCTGTGTATTGAACAGCAGTAAGAATAAATGGGGAAACAACAGCTTAGTTTGACATAAAACAAGGGGTCCATCAGGGGTGCATATTGTCACCCTACTTATTTAACATGTATACTGAAAATATAATGAGGAATGTTAGAGAAGATGTAGACAAAGAATATTACGATGCCATAACAATTGGAGGTTATGAATTACCAGAGATTAGATATGCTGATGACACAGTGTTACTATCCACAACACAAAAAGGAATGGAAAAACAAATTATGTCAGTCTGTAAGAATAGTGAAGAGCAAAACCTCTATCTTAATGTGAAGAAAACTAAATTGATGACAACTGACAAAACAAACAAGGAAGCTGAAATATGTATCAATGAGGAAAAACTGGAAGAAGTGGAGAGTTTTGAATATCTTGGATCACTGCTAACTAACTAATAATGGAGATACAATAAGGGAAATTAAAAGGAGGACATCTATCGCTCTTCTGACAGTAAAACAACTAAAGAATCTGTGGAAAGGAACAGACAGAACTACAAAAATAAGATTTTTAAGGGTATGCATTTTTCCCATCGCAACATATGCCCGTGAGACCTGGACACTTAACAAAACAGATGAGAAACACATAAATGCCTTTGAATGTAAATGCTACAGAAGAGTTCTTCAAATATCATGGACACAAAAAAGAACAAATATATCTATACTACAAGTGCTTAATATTGAAGAAGGCTGGCTAGTAAAGAGTATTAAACAGAGAAAACTTAAATATTTTGGACACATTAAATGTCATGATAATCTAGAGAAGACCTCTTGGAAGGGTACATAATGGGAAAAAGAAAGAGAGGAAGACCAAGGCGAAGATGGCTGCAAGACATCGTTGATGATCTGTAAATGGATGCATCAGCAGCAGGCCATCTTGCTCACAACCGAAAGGCCTACAGGAGTGCTGTTATAGGGAGGCAAAGTTCCACAAGGGACATGCAAATGAATGAATGAACATCTTACCAGTGTTGTTATTTGAAAACATTATTCTTTATGGCACTGTATGTGGATCTATTTGTATACATAGATATCGAAGAGTCATGTTTAAATTTGTCATCCAGTACACTGTGGGTGTCGATTTTTACACAACTGCTGTGCATCCTGTATGCCATTCACTTCAGTTTGACTAGACTCCAGTGACTAGCATATTTTTATGCATGCAAGATGCATGTTACACAGTTTTTGCAAACCCTTGACCCCTTTGTGCATTATACCTGTATGCATGTTATATATGACTGCATAACACTGTGTGCTCTGTAATCGGAGTCCCTCCCTTTTCCAAGACAAAATTTCCTAGTTTTCCTCTCCATGTTTCTGTAACACTCCAGTTTTTTACAGGGAACAGGTTGTTGGCCTATCCCCCAACCTCCTTAATTGCTTCTTACGACATCCGTGGAAGATGGCAGTGGTCCTATTCTTTTCTCCCTAGACTTAGATCTAGGCCCTGGTAACCACACCAGCATGGCAAGTCAGGCATTGAAATAACCGTCTAACTACTTCTACAGTCATTTAATATGTCTGGCTCTACTTGGGATACATTAAAAAATAGTAGTCTGGTCACAGGACATCAAATATCATGAACACAAAAAAACAACAAATATATCCATGCTACAAGAATTTAATATTGAAGAAGGTTGGCTAGTAAGGAAGATTAAACAGAGAAAACTTAAATATTTTGGACATATTAAATGTCATGATAATTTAGAAGACCATCTTGGAGGGGTACATAATGGAGAAAAAGAAAGAGAGGAAGACCAAGGCAAAGATGGCTGCAAGACACAGTTGATGATCTGCATATGGATGCATCAGCAGCAGGGCATCCTGCTTTTAACCAAGAGGCCTACAAGAAAGCTGTTAGGGAGGCAAAGTTTTGCAAGGGACATGCGAATGACTGCATGGCAGCTATTTCATTCAAAACTTTTATCACTATAAGGTGTGACCTAAATATTCATATGTAAGATGGTCAAACAATTATTGTGAAATACAAGAAGAAATCTTTGAATAACCATGATTCCTCCCTTCATTATTTGGTCTTTCCCTCACTCACTCACTCAAGTGTTAAACATACACACACATTATACAGTTATTTTTATAGGAAAGTGAATTTTCCACATATTTTACATGCATGAAAGTACAGTAATCCTATTCAAGGATTAAAAAATATTACTAATATCTAAAATATCCTTTCATTTAAATTAATAATTGCAATGATGCTTTTTTTCCTGGTGATTGAAAGAATTATCTAAAAAAAAAAAAGGCCTGTTCATTGTCTTTTCATATACCAGCAGCAATGAGAAAGTTCACACTACAGCCACAACCCTCTCTACCTTGCATCTAAGGTGTTCTCTGGATGTAATAGAAAGAACATCTCTTCACACTGGGTCAGTTGATTAATTTGCAAGGCTGAATATAAAATCAAAAGTGTAAGAAATCATAATTAATTATTTCATTCATATGCTTGCCCATTATAGCATATTGCTTTCTAGCCAGGATGACTGCTTCAGTGAGTGTGGTCACCATACTCTCCATTACTTTTTCCTTTAAGTCATTATGTGGTTCAACATGAGCAAGGAAGAATGAAGATGAGAAGTCCAGATCCAGTTCTTCTTGGATGTTTTTACTGTTCTTTTTACCCTTCCCAGACCATCTTAAAAGATGAATAGGCAAATCTGATTTTCTGGCAACAGCCATCAAACAATGTCACGCTGATGACAGAAGGTGCCTAGCACTTGAGGACTGCTACATTCAGAAATATGGGACACTGGAATCACACAGTTTGAACTCACTATTCAGCTACACCTAATATTCCCCTCTTCCGCAATCATACTCCCTCTGCACTTAGTTCCACTCCTTTCTCACTTGTAACACATAGTCACAAACCTTCTCACAACATCACATTACACCCCCTCTACCCCAACTATAATCACCTATTCCACCCTCTCCTGGCTAGACTACCATTGTACCATTCTCTTTTCCACAGTTCCCCCCTCCCCCTCCTATTATGACCCACTTATCACACACCACAAGTCTCCATTTAAAAATTCTCTGTACTCCATCATGCGCACTCTGCACACAACCTCTTACAAGCCACAGCTTCTTACAGTCACTGCTAAGTGCTCCATTCATTTTATTTTATTCTAATTTTTTCTATTCCTATATTTTACATAGCATTCATGTGAATTTATATTTTATTTTCTCTATATTTTTGTCTTGTGTGTTTTTGTATGATTAAGGTTCATACTGTGTGGTTGTTAAGTAATAAAGCTGTTCTTACTTTTTTCTTAGTTTATACATCTTAAAAGATATAATCCTCTTTTCTTTTGCTTGGGTCAGCATCTATGACTCATACCCATGTGTTGCTACTCAGAAGATACAGGATCAGAAGAATTTTAATTTTATATGTGTGCTCTGACATATGCATTTTATTTTAGGTAATTTTTTTATGTTTTCTTTTAACCTCTCTTGAGCAGTCACCACTGTTGTGTATATCTGACTTAAGATATTCAAAATTGCTAACATATACCACTTTGTCACTGATGATGGCATTCAGTGTTTTTTTATTTTGTCAGCTGACATGATCTTAGTTTCCTAGCATTCAGAGAGGTTCTGGGCTTCTGCTGTATCACCTGTCTACCTAGATTATATTTTGTAGACCCTCTCTCGGCTATTGTGTTCCTCTGCCTCGGACTGTTTTCTGGAAGTTAATGCTGTAACTACCATTAACTGTTAATAACAATCTAAAGTTAGATATGTCACTTCTCCCAAGAACAACAAGTCTCATGACAAGTCTAGGGAAAATTAATGTACTGAAAGAAAGCTACACTAGTCATGACCAGAGACAACTATGAACTGGATGCTTCTGAGTGAATGTTTCTGTGGTTCCATCACAATAAATGCCAAAATTCCTTGGACAACTCTTCATACTCACAAAACTGCACTGATCATTGTCTGCCTCTTTATACATATTTTGATGAAGCCTTAGCTTAAAATGAAAAGAAAACTATGATTTAAAATTTCTGCTTCATCAGCACACTCCTAAATGAAGGTGAGTCATATATGAGGGGTGATAGATAAGTTCTCAGCATAAGGTACAAATACTTGAAATACACAGTTGATATTAGGTGCATTTGTAGATCAGGTTAATGTAAGAGTTTAAAGAAATTAACTGCACCCAATTTTTTTTTACAGCTAATGAAGTGGTAAGGGGTGGCAGAAACTGAGAAAATGGATAAAATTTCTCATCGAGCAGTCATTAGCTGCTCGATGAGAAATTTTATCCATTTTCTCAGTTCAAGAGAAATGATACTGGACAGTCTGACGGGATGGTGTGAGAGGAGATCACCAACTGAACTGATGGCCTGTATGAAGGATCGGGTACTCTGGAGAAGCATAATAGCCAACGCCAGTCGGCACGGCACCTGATGATGATGATGAGTCATTAGCTACCTCTGCATCAAAGGAGATCCATGAGGATATGGTGGAGACTCTAGGGGAGAGTGCTCCTTCTTACAGCATAGTGAAGAAATGGGCAGCTCAATTCAAACATGGAAGGGAGAGTTTGGAAGATGATCCCCATCCAGGAAGACCAAGAATGGTAACCACCGATGAAACCACTGTCAGAATCCATGACATGATAATGGAGGATCGGTGACTAACTGAGTGGTACATTGCTACTGAGTTGGGCGTCTCCCAGGAACGTGTTCATGCCATTATTCACAGTGATCTTCAAACGACAAAGGTCTCTGCTCTATAGGTCCCAAAACTTCTTGGAGCTGATCACAAACAACAATGTCTCAACATGTCAAGACACAATCTTGGCCGTTTTTCTGCAGACCCTAAAAAGTTCTTCAGCAATTTGTGACTATGGATGAGACTTGGGTTCATCATTTTCAACCAGAAACCAAAGAACGGTCAAAGCAGTGGAAACATCATAGATCCCCACCTCCAAAGAAAGCAAGCGTGGTTCTGTCTGCAGACAAAGTGATGGCTTCCATCTTTTGGAATTCAGAAGGTGTTTTGTTGGTAGACTATCTTCAAAAGGGCAGAACGGTCACTGAGGCCTATTACAACAATCTTGTGAAGCAAGTATGTGTCAAACTGAAGGAAAAGCGTTGAAGGAAATTGATGAGAGGAGTCATCTTTCATCAAGACAGTGCTCCAGTTCACAAGTCGGCAGTGGCAATGGCTGCCATTCATGAATGTGACTTCCAGCTTCTTGAACATCCTCCTTATTCCCCAGATTTGGCCCCTTTGGACTATTACCTGTTTACCAAACTCAAAAAGGAGCTCAGTGGTTGCAAATTTGCTTCAGATGATGATGTCATTCATGCTGTAAACCACTTTCTACTGGCACAAGATGCTGACTTTTACAAAGAAGGGATCCTAATGCTCCAGGATTTCTGGACTAAGTGCATAAACTTGCAAGGGGATTATGTTGAGAAATAACCCAAAAAAGTTGTCCATAAATAATCTGTTGTACCTTAGGCTGAGAACTTATCAATCACCCCTTGTATTAACACATTCATCATCTGTTAAGCTTACATCACATTTTTTGGTATTTTGTGGAAGTGAAAAATATTATGTAATATATTTTGTTTATATGTATTTGTTGCATTGATTGATACAGATGCTGCTGACTGAAACTTATGATGATTGATTTAATTATGCATGCACTTGAATGCTACTAATGTCATTTTTATCCTTCTCTACCTCACTTGTACTACTATATACTTCAGTAGAAGGTGATTATATATATATATATATATGCATTCAATCTTCACTACTCCATGGTATTTCTGACTTGTGGGCCATTTGTACATAACTCCTTTAACTGATGATCAGCTGTCAGCTCAGGAATTCACTCAACAACTAAGTGCACCCAATGCTGATCACATGAACATTTAATTAGTGACATATAAAAGTTCGCAGATGAATTCATGTTGGTAAAATATATCATGGCATACCTCAAAATGATCAGCAAAACAGGAACAAGAAATCCAGATGGCTTACATTTCAATACATGATAACCGCCACTGGATACTAAGTGAAATATGACACTGTTCCTACACAAGAAAACTTCTGATAAAAAAATTCTAACCGATGCCAACAATCACTAGTTCTACAGTTACTAACTAAAAATAATATGTCCTAACACAAAAAAACCTAACTCTCAACTGATCGAAAATTTAATAACCTGCTTAACATTCCTTCAGAAAAAACATGAGCTGCCCGCATGATCCACGCAGAATTTTCTTGACTGTATAATCATTAGTATTCAGGGGGGTTTAAAAATAATTTCATCTCACTCAGGAGATTTACATGAGTCACATCCCTTTAACCATGAGCAATATTCCTTACAGAAGGACAGAGTATCAAATATTTAAAAATTTCACACACTGACCTTTCAAGCATCTACAACAGTAAATAGAGTGTTAGAATGTAAGAAAGATAACTCATCTGAGAATTGGAAAAATTAATATATGAATAACATAAGCAACAAGCTTACTTAAAGCAGTTTACTTGGAGATTCTATCTTCTGCTCTTCTATGTGTAGAATGTAAACTGTAGATGTAAGCTTGTTGCTTATTGTTATTCATCTCTCTGTCAGTTTCACTACTGTTCACTGTACTGATGTTCTTTCTTACATTACTGTTAGCTTTTATCTCATTTTAAAATCTTGTGGTTTAAAGAAATAAGAAAAGTTGAAAAAAAGATAAAATTTTGTCTTCTTCTTATCTTATATTCTTCCTGTGCCGTTAAACATCACATAGGGCCTGCAAAGTAGTTCGCCAATTTTTCCTGTCTTCGGCGAATTTTTCAACCTCATCAAACTTTGTCTTATGTCTTATATATATATATATATATATCTTATATCCTTCCCATGCCGTTAAATGTCACATAGGGCTCGTAAAGTAGTTCGCCAATTTTTCCTGTCTTCGGCGAGTCTTTCAACCTCATCAAAGGATTTTATGCCTGTTAACTTGGCCTCTCTTAATAATGTCCTCTTCAGAGTTTCACGCGGTCTGCCCCTTTTTCTTCGGCCTGTTGTGTTCCACTTGATAGCTTGTTTTGGGATTCTCTGATCATTTCTTCTCATCAAGTGACCAACATATGTCCATCTCCTTTTCCCGATCACCCATGAGACTGGTTGTTGTTCAGTCATCTGTCTTATCTCTGCATTGTTCTTGAATTCATTCCACTTGATGCCGAGTGTTTTACTTAGGCATTTGTTTTCAAAAGAGTCTAATTTCTTTTCTATTTCTTTAGTTGTTTTCCAGCTTTCGCATGCATAAATGAGGGTGGATATTACATTTGAATTGATTATGTCTTGCATATATAAAATATTTAAATAGTAATTTTTTACATTCCACTTTTTTGTTTTCCTAATTCTTTTGGCATTTTGAAGTTTTATAACATCAACCACGCATCTACATTCTTATATATTTTGTGTACACAGACTACTTTTGTATGATCATGTCTATTAGAAGCAGGATACATTCCAAAAAATATTCTACTAAAAAAAATGGTGCCACATGGCAAAAAAACATGACAGGGATGACAAATGCTATTCAGACATGAACATAAATGAAATATAAATGAACATGGATTTAACATCTTCAGAGAACTATGTTGCTGACCATCCCAAGCATAAAATCATTCTAAATCATCAGTTCAGAAAAAAAATAATGAAGAAAAGTTCTTACATCTACAAGAGGAGAAAGTCCCATGAGAGACAGATCACTGGACAAAATATAATTAAATAGTAATATTATCTTGCTTCAAGGCCAATGATGGTTTACAGCTCTCTGTATCACTATCTATTCATCTAGTAGATTTTCATGTTACTTTACATGCTATTTATTCCATATTTGCTTTTATTTCTTTCGACATCTTTGGATACTTCAATATCATAAGCCTTTTAACATTTTTCTTACTTCATATATTATCTGTCATTACTCATTTAGTATTCCGCACTATTTTATTTAATTTCTTTCATTATTTTAGTAACATTATGGAATTTTTACAAATATTTTTTTTGAAAGAAATGGAAAGAAAAACATAGGATAAGAAGATTGGAATTTTGTGCTCAATACTGAAGGCACTAAAGTGGCCAATGAGCATAAACGTAATAAATTAATCATATTTATTTACCTTTATATATGTCTAAAAATGTTAATGTTTTTATCTCAGCATAACACACGCAGCTGAAATATTAAACCATTAAATTATTTTCAAATGGATGACATATTTTTAGTTCAAAATCTTCTTGCGTGCATCATACATAAAGTCTACAGTTCTGAAAACACTAATTTGGATTCAAAATGTGAAAACTTCAAGACCATTATTGTATATGAATTAATTTGTTGCATACTGATGCAATGTGAGGTAAGGGCCTATCTGCTTGATGACTGCAAGCAAAGCAAAGATAAAATTTACTTTTGGAACATGGAATGTGAGAACACTTATGCAGAATGGAAAACTGGACAAGAGAGGGAACAATATGGAAATCAACATGCTGGGACTATGCGAAGTCAGATGGAATGGAGCAGGAGTAATACAGTCGCGAGAACATACAATTTTTTATTCAGGAGGAAATAAACATGAAAGTGAAGTAGGCATAATTATGGATGAAGTTAAATGTAATATCATGAAAGAATACTGGGCAGTATATAAATTTCATTCACATTTATGCAACAAGTACAGAAGAAGAGATTGAAACATTCTATAGTGAGCTTGACAAGGTGGTAAAGGAATGCAAAAAAACATGAAGCCACAATAATAATGGGTGATTTCAACGTGAAATCAGGCAAATAAAAGACAAAG
Source organism: Achatina immaculata (assembly GCA_009760885.1). NCBI lineage: Eukaryota > Metazoa > Mollusca > Gastropoda > Stylommatophora > Achatinidae > Lissachatina > Lissachatina immaculata. Next base: position 16,008,483 of record CM019695.1, on the reverse strand, counting down.
ATATATGTGGGATGACATGGCCTTGGAGAAAGAAACAGGAGAGGCAACAGATGAGATGATAAGTGGAAAGACTTGGTTTAAACAACATCCAAGATATCTGTGGACCTGGAGAAGCCTGGATAATATGATGAAGAACAAAGTAGATTACATTGGGCAACACGTAATTTGCCCATGAAATAAAACAATTAATAAAACTCTTTATTAATTTTGATGTGCTGAACACAAAAAAAGACAATATTTTGATTGGCTCTTGTTTAGGATAAAAAATGGAAATAGCAGATGAACAGTTTGGATTTGTTGAAGGAAAGGGAACACACAATGCCATTTATGCTATATGAACACTAACAGAAAGAGCATTAGAAGTACAGAAAGATCTCTACTTATGCTTCATTGATTACATCAAGGCATTTGACAAGGTGAAACATAATGAAATTATTAAAATGCTTGAAGACATCAATATAGATGGCAAAGACCAGTAATAGCTTCAGATGGGAAATGCAGAACAGAAATTAGGAACAAAATAGGCCAAGCAAAGACTGTATTTCAGAGAATGAGAAACATAACTATCCAACACATCCTTATCAATGAATGTTAGAAAACAAGTCCTAAAATGCTATATTGAACCTATCTTGTTATATGGAAGTGAATCATGGACAATAGGCAGGTCTGCACAAGTCATTGGAAGCAGCAGAAATGTGGTTTATTAAAGAATGTTGCGAATCCCCTGGACAGCAAAAACTAATGAAGAATGTATGAGAAGAACTGGAGAGAGAAAAAAATCTTGTCAAAAAGATAAGAGAGAGACAATGTACTTTCATAGGACATGCAATGAGAAGAGGGAGCATTGAAAATATTATAACAGGAAAAATAGAAGGAAGAAGATCAAGAGGAAGACCAAGAGAAATGATACTGGGCAGTCTGATGGGATGGAGTGAGAGGAGATCACCAACTGAGGTGATGGCCTGCAAGAAGGATCATGTACTCTGGAGAAGCATCATAGCCAATGCCAGTGAGCATGGCATCCGATGATGATGAAGTTATCTTTTTCTACTGTGGTGTTGAAGTCTCCCATGGCAATTAGGATGTTGTGTTTAGGGACTTTGTTAATGAGTTGCAATTGATGATGGAAATTGTCTTTTATTTCATCATCTGCATCGTTCATAGGTGTATACATTGTATGATTGTTATTCTTCTTTATCTTAGTTTGTATTGTGCTCTTATTATGCGACTGTTCACTGGTTTCCATTCTATAAGGCTCTTTGCTGCTATATGTGAAACATTTATACCTACGCCCTCTTGATGTTTCCCATTGTCTCTGTCTGAGTGTATTATTAACTTACAGTTTTCCGATTGTTCTTTTCCCTGCTTCTGGCCATCACATTTCACTGACGTATTATACCCACTCCTTGGTATTTCCCACTGTCTTTGCCTGAATGTATTATTAACCTACAGTTTGTTTTCTGCCATTCTTTTGAATAGAGTACGCTGTGGATAGTCTGCCGCAGCCATTAACCTACTCATATCCAATGCTTTCCAGGCTTTTGTACTGCACTGTCCACATGGTGCGCAAAGGACAAGGAATGATCAAATGTGTTCTCTTAATATCTTGGCCCTGACACTTCATAACTGGGACTTCATATCCCGCAATTTTGTTACTTAACGAGCACCACAGGATGCTGGCCTTTTCTAGGTTTATCACCACATTATTATCCTCATGCCAGCCTATTATGTGATCCACCCTGTTCTGTACCCTTTACATCTCCCATGCTTATATGTTAATATATCATCAGCACAGGTCAGTGTTCACCCCATGCCATTCTCAAATAACAGAGCAATGCTAGTAGAATATACACTGAATAGCACAGAAGACAAGGGAGACCCCTGAGGAAGCTGTGTAACAATGGTTTTGGGCTCTGAAATCCATGTTCTGTATCTTAAAGCAACTGACTGTCTCAAGAGCATTGAAGCCATTGATTAAAAAATCTTGCATCTACCCCAGACTCCATCAGAGGCGTCAACAGCATTGTATAATTCACATTGTATGCATCCTCAAGATCAAGTGCCACAACTATATTTCCTCTTTTCTCTGAAATCCCTCATGTACATCATATGCCAGGATTGCTGAGTTATTAGCTGCATCTCTTTTTGGATGATAACTTCCTAATGTATTCAGTAGTAGTCCACTGGTCTCTAGAAAGCCTGATATTCACCCAGCTATAATCCTCTCAATTACCTTGCCATATACATTTTTTAATGTAATAATTTGATATCCACTGTTTTGTATTGCCTTTACCTATTTTTGGCAAAGGAATCAAGCAAATGTGCAGCCACTAATATCAAGCTCTGGTTGTAATCTTCTGTCATCTGCTTTACAACATCATCATCAGATTCTTTGAGATCTCTGTACCAGCTGGCATCAGAACCAGGTGCACCATTTTTGGAAGACTTAATTGTCTGTCTTACCCACCCCACCTTTGTTGGGTTTTCCAGGATTTCTGTTTGTACAAAACTTGATATTGTGTTTCTCGTCATCACGCACCCTCAAGATTACCCTGATCTAATTGTTTGATGTATGTTGGAAAAAAGCTCTCCCTTTCTGCTCACCAGATCTCAGTACATTACCTTCTTTATACCTTATGTTGGTACTCACTTCTACTCCAGGCTTGTTGCTCATTCTCCTCTGAATAGTATCAAAATTTTCTTTGGTAGATAGTCATTTATATATGTATGTAGTTACTTTCTGTACTGAATGCATGGATAATAGCGAAACATAAATGTTATATTTTATTTGATGTCTCTCGCCTTTCCAGTGTTAGTTATGTTGGCTATATGAGCAGCATATATGTAGAATGTCTGGAACAGAGTAAAAATTGTATGATAAAGGGCACAATTTCAGATGGGCTTGTGTGGCCAATGGGCTTGTGTGGCCAATTCTTAACTCTTTGGAAATAAAGATCAATCTTTTGCACCTGCCAGAATCTGCGCTATGATTTCTCAGCCTAGATAATAAAACCAAAGAAGAAGTGGAAGAACTATGGGATTTTAGAATAGATATACTAACAAGACTCTTGAATAACATCTATAACACATTCCAAAAGACTTGTGGAAATCAATATTTAATGCTACACCAAAAAAATCAGACACTGTGGAATGTGAAGAACAGAGAATAAGCCATGCCACTAAAATCTTACTCCACATAATCATGAAAAGAATAAGAAATAAATTAAAACCAGAAACTGCAGAAGAACAATTTGGTTCCATGGAAAGGAAAGGCACATGTAACACAGTATACACATTAAGGATGCTGTTAAAAATACCAACTGAAATTAAAACAGACCTATATATGTGTTTTATAGATTACTGTAAGGCCTTTGACAAAGTAAGACACAATCAAATAATGGAAATGTTGGAACTTATAGCAAAGACTTGAGAGTTATTAAAAATATATACTGACAACAGTTGGCAATAAGAGTGGAGCAAGAGGCTGACAAATACTAGGAGATCAAACCTGGAGTTTGCCAAGGATGTGTGTTATCTCCAGATCTATTCCCTTTATGCAGCAAAAATATAGTATGTTACATAGAAGGACTATCTGAAATTTCAGTAGGAGGATATAATTTGAACAACCTGAGATATGCAAATGACACTGTCTTAATAGTAAAGAATGAAGAAGAACAATAGTCATGGAAAGTGAAAAAAAAGAGATAGCCTGAATGAGAAGAAAACAGAAGTCAAGGTCATCTCTAAGAAGAAAATGATTCTGAGTTGTAAAATAGCATTCAACAACACAACATTAAAGCCAGTAGATAAATTCAAATACCCAAGGACATTAATAACTTCAGAAGGAAGATGTGAAATGGAGATAAAGAACAGAATAACGTAGGCTAAAATAATGTTTAAAAGGATGAAAAATATTTCATGTAATCAATCACTAACACTGAAAGTGAGGAAAAGAGTGCTCCAGTGCTATATTGAACCATTCTGTTTTATGCACTAGGGAAGTACAGAGCCAAATGGAAGCTGCAGAAATGTGGTTCCTTAGGTGAATGCTAAAGATACTATGGACAGTGAAGAGATCAAATGAAGAGGTCCTGAAAGAGGCAAAAGAAAAGAGACAAGTAATAACAAAATTCAGGAAGAGACAACTCAAATTCACAGGACACATCATGAGAGCAGGTGGACTGGAATATATGATAACAACAGGATGACAGAGGGAAAAAGATACAGGTAGACAAAAAGAGAAGATGATAGATGGACAGACGAAGCGGCATGGGGCCATGAGCATTTCTGGGGTGCATCAGTGATAATCTATCATAGTTATCCGCTACTTGCTGGATATGCCTAGCATGAAAGTAAAGCACAAATATGTGCAGTGACGATGTACCTCAGTATTCCCGGCACGGCAAACCACCCCCTCCTATCACAGATGAACTCAGGGCAAGCATATCAAGTGAGGGAGATCATGGATAGCAGAAGCAGAAGACATAGTCAGTAGTATGCAACCCAGAGCAGATTTCCCTAGAATCAGAATGGACTAAAGGGCCAAATATGCAGAATCTAATAAAGGTTAATAAAGGCTTCACCGTGAATGCTGAAACTGGGCTCAGGGTAAAACAGAAGCCCAGGTGCAAGAATTGATTCAGCATCACTCTAAACCACATGGCTCTGTAATCTTCACAGAAGGGTCAGTGGCATGAGACCTAAAAGGTGGATGGGGCTATATTGTCTACCATAACGACAAACATCCACTCTCATTTTACACATGCAAAAGCTGGAAAACAACTACAGAAATGGACAATAAATTAGACTCTTTTGAAAACAAATGCCTAAGGAAAATACTTACTATAAAGTGGAACGAATTCAAAAACAACACAGAGATAAGGCACATGAGTGAACAACAACCTGTCTCATGGATAATCAGAAAAAGGAGATGGACATATGTTGGTCACGTGATGAGAAGAAACAATCAAACCAAGCGATCAAATGGAACATAACAGGCTAAAGAAAAAGAGGTCGACTATGTGAAACTTTAAAGAGGATATTGTTAAGTGAGGCCACATTAGTAGGTGTAAAATTCTTTGAGGTTGAAAAGCTTGCTGAAAACAGGAAAACTTGGCAAACTACCATGTGAGCCCTATGTGATGTTTAATGGCACGGGAAGGATGTAAGATGTAAGAATTACAAACTGGTTGAGTAAATCAGGAGTCTATGCAACTACCACTTCGTACATGATGGTGCAAGCAGCATCAGAAGCAATTTCCTGGTTGGTGGAGCAGGGTGACTCACACAGGATCATTGTAATAGACTCCCAAAGCATATTATAGAGAACTGAGAGACATTTCTTCCACAGGGAGTGGGTCCAACTTCTACTGAGCTCTTGGTTATCCAGTATGTATAAACTAGGAAAAAAGTAGGAGCACCTTTATTACAACGATTATAAAGTTGTGATATTCCAGGAGAAGGTGAAATAGATGATTATAGTTAGGGTAGAAGGGTTGTAATGTGATGCTTAGGGTTGAGGGGTTGTAATGTAATGCTGTGAGGAGGTTCTGAACTATATGTAACAAATGAGAAGGGAGTGGAGCTTAGTGGAGAAAAGGAGAATGTTAGGTGTAGCTGAATATGTGTGGTTCCAGCATCCCATAATCCTGAATGTAGAGGTTCTCAAGCTCCAGGCAGCTTGTGTCATTTGTGTGACATTATTTGATGGCTGTTACCAGAAAATCAGATTTGCCTCTGTGGTTAGGGCCAATGAAATGAATTGGGACTGGTTTCAAAGCATGCTGGGTGATATTGTACAGATGTTTCTGCATGCAGTCCCCTGAGGCCAGTTTCACCAATATACATTATCCTGCATCTTTTGCATACGATGACATATATCACATTACGGGACCTGCATATGAATCCCTCATGAAAGTGAGGATAGTTTTGGGAAAGGTGATCGTTTTCGTTTCCCAGACTACAGGGCAGGTAACGCAGCAGGGGCGGTTATATTTTCTGGTACCAATATATGTAAGGCTCTGCTTCAAGAGGCTGTGCACGAGGATGTCCTTAGGGTTTGGCTCACATTTGTATGCCAACAGGGGTGGATCAGAGAAAATGTTGCGAGTGTTGGGGTCAAGCTGGATTAGTGGCAGATAATGATAAAGAATTTTCATAACTATCTGACCACGCAGGTGGAAAGTCAGTACTAACTTAACTCTGTCAGATGAAGTAACAGGCATTCAGTAATCATAAAAAAGCCTGCTACTCCATCTGACAGAGTATAATGGTGAGACTGGCCTCAGATTAGGGGACCGCATGGAGAAAAATCTGTACGATATCACCTAGCATGCTTTGAAACTGGTCCCAAATCATTTCAATGGCCCCAACCACAGAGGCAAATCTGATTTTCTGGTAACAACCATCAAACAATGTCATGCAGATGACACAAGCCGCCTAGCGCTTGAGAACTGCTACATTCAGGATTATGGGACACTGGAACCACATGGGTTAACTTACTATTCAGCTACACCTAACATTCTCCTTTTCAACAATTATAATCCTTCTCCACTAAGCTCCACTCCCTTCTCACTTGTTACACATAGTTCAGAACCTCCTCACAGCATCACATTACAACCCCTCTACCCTAACTATAATCATCTATTTCACCTTCTTTTGGCTAGGTTAACACTGTACCACTCTCTCTCCCCTCCACAGTTCCCCCCCCCTCAGTTACAACCCACCAACCACACATCACAGGTCTCCATTTAAACAGTCTCTATGCCCTACCATGCCCATTTCTGACACACAGTGTCAGACATGCCACATATTCTTACAGTTACAACTAAATACTCTATTCATTATTAATTTTTTTAAAATATAGCATTTATGTAAATCTATACTTTATCTCCTCTCTCTATTTCTTCATCCTGTATGTTTTTGTATGACTAAAGCTCACGCAGAAACGTCACAACTTTGTAATCGTTAAGTAATAAAACTGCTTCTACTTTTTTCCTAATTTATACATTTTGGTATCATAGCTTTACTGCAGTGGTTCGTGTATAGTTGTATATTTATACACTAATTATTGTCGCTTATCCAGTATGCCGTCTGGGTCAATAAGAAAGCGGACAAGTTGGCAGGCACAGAATCAATTCAGGGAACCCTAAGAATGGACAAGGAGGAAATTGCAAGATCCACCTTGGATAGGCTGCATATGGAGGATGACACTGGTTTGAATGAAAGTGGATGCTTTTCCAAAAGAAGTGGTTTAGTGCATATTACCCACAACCAGCACGTGACAGGGTCCATCAGCAGGTGTACACTTCAGTGGATGTTGAAACAGAAGGAAGAGCATATATGGGAATGCCAAGGGTGCGGATACCAGTCTCGATTACAGTTAAATCTGGAAGGAGATAAACCTTGAAGAAGACTAGACAAAGATGATTGGATGCTGGCCTCTTTTGATAAGCTGAAACTTAAAATGATAATACTGAAATCATAAGTGGCCATGTAATCCCTCAGGCTGTGACTAGGATGGGTCCTCTGACAAGGGAAACACCACCCAGGGTATTTCACTGAAAAGAAATATAGGGCAAACATACTTACAGAAACATATGAAAATAGTGTCCACAGCCATGCTGTACACATCAAAGAAGCAGTCAGCAATCATATATGCTCCAATCACAGTCAACTGAAAACAAACATGTATTTTACATCAACATATATCCACTGCAATGAAAAACATCAGCATGAGTCAAATGTGAAAACTTTCAGCAGTGATATACTTGTATAAGGATGAATCAAATGAAAGTTAGAAAAACTTTTATTTAGTACAGGAAAAATAGCATCTCTACTTTTAAATATAGTCCCCTTGCTTTTGTAACGAATTTGTACAAAGTGTGAACCAGCGCTTGAATTTCAGCAAGAAAAGATTCTTTGTCCTGTGTGCTTCCCATTCATCATGTAAGCCTGTTATGCTTGTCTTGAATTTTGAAACCCAGATGTATACTTGAGCCTTGAACATGCACTTATTGCCGAAAACCACAGATGCATGTATTTCACGGTGTATATTTGAGGGGTTCAGACCTTTGACAGACAAGAATCGCATGACACAAAATCCTACTTCCTTGGAGTATGTCTGCAAATTAGTTGCATCTTGACATGTGCTTTTCTCAGTCTGCTGTTTATCAATGATGGCAATATCTGTTTACTGATGTCACTGACCTTGATGCCAACAGATGTTACTACTAAGGATTCTCATCTGTATTTCGGAAATTTTATTTGCATTTTCTAACTTTCATTTGATTCACCCGCATATGAATTGTAAAAACCAAGAAAGAGTATATAATTTTAAAAATATAGGATTAAGTATTCATGAGGCACTAAGAAAGAAAAAAAATTTAGAAGAATAGGACAGATGTAAGGTAAAGACAGAGGCTAGTTGAAAAGAAGACAAAGAACTAAACAAAAAATGATTAAATGTTGAAAGTGCAATAATAAAATTTAAAAAGATGATGAAAGAGAAGGAATGAAGATGGAGAGGAAAAAAAAAGGAAACATGGATAGAAGAATGGAGAATGATAGATGAACAAAACAAGAGAGGTAGGAAACTAGGTTCCACTTACATCTTACATCCTTCCCGTGCAGCTAACATCTCATAAGACCCACATGGTAGTTCACCATGATTTCCTGTCTTCGATGAGTTTTTCAATCTCATCGAGCCTACTAAACTGGCCTCTTTTAACAATGTCCTCTTTAGAGTTTCAAATGCTCGACCTCTTTTTTTTCGGCCTGTTGTGTTCCACTTGACAGCTTGTTTGGGATCCTCTGATTGTTTCTTCTCATCACATGACTGACATGTGTCTATCTTCTTTTTCTGATCACCCATGAGACATGTTGTTGTTTGCTCATCTGTCTTATCTATGCGTTTTTCTTGAATTCATTCCCCTTTATACCGAGTATTTTCCTTAGGCATTTGTTTTCAAAAGAGTCTAATTCCTTGTCTATTTCTTTAGTTGATTTCCAGCTTTCACATGCATAAATGAGGGTGGATATTACATTTTAATTGAATAATCTTAACTTGGTTTTTGTGCTTATAACTTTTGAATGCCATATCTTCTCAAGATTCTTGAAGGTCAATGCTGCTTTTGCAATTCAAATTCTAACTTGTTTTCTGGTCTTACCATCATGGTTTAAGTAGTTGCCGTGATATGCAAATTGGTTTACTTCTTCAACAGCCGTTCTTTCTATATATATTTGTCCTTCGTGGTTAATGAGAAGTTTCATTATTTTTGTTTCATCCTTGTTAATTTCAAGTCCTATTTTACTAGCCATTGAATACAAGGTATCTGATTTTACTTGCACTGATTTGACATTGTCATTGATAACAGTTATGTCATCTGCAAAATCAAGATCTTCCAGTTGGGTCTCATGTACCCAATTAATGCTTGTTTTATCAGTGCAGTATTTTTTCATTATGAAGTTTACGGCAATTCCAAAAAGCAAGGGAGATAATATACATCCTTGTTTCACGCCTGTTTCAGTCTGGAACTATTCACTCACTCCTTCTTCTGTCTTGACTGCACAAACATATCCACTGTAGAGCTCGCTAATGATGTTGACAATTTTAGATGGTATTCCATATATTCTTAAAATTCTCCACAATGATTCTCTGTGTAGCTTCCACTATTTCATGTAAATATGAGGAGTCAAAAAGTAAGCTTAATTTTTTTTTTTTTTTAAATTTTAATAAAATGTTCAATATATTCTCCACCACTTCACTAATGCCTGGAATCCTGAAGTGAAAAAAAAATTTGACTGACCCTGTAACCAATTATGCAGTCTTTTTAATGACCTTATTAAATTTCTTCCTGCCTAGCACCTCCTTGAGGAGTCAAAACATATAATCACATGATGCCAAGGCAGGTGAATATGCAAAGTGTGGAAGATGCTCCAAAAGCAGATTTATAATTTGTTGTGCTGTTGCATGTGCTATTATGCTATAACAACAAACCAAAAGAGCAAACCATGACATTTTGATCTGACTGCAGGTTTCAAGAGGTTCTCAAGCAGTATGTTTTGTTGTTGATAGTGGTTCTTCTGGGCATGTTATGTTTCAGGACTGGGCCTTTACAGTCCCAGAAGAGCACAAGAATCAGTTTTCTAGCCAAAGGAGTTGTACAGAACTTCTCTGGTTTCAGTGAAGAAGAATGTTGCTACTCTTTGCTAGCTTGGTTTGTCTCTAGCTGGAAGTAATGTACCCACCATTTGTCTTCAGTAACTATGCATCATTGAAAGCCATGTCCTTCAGTTTCAAAAACTTGTAAAAGAGTTTCATAAACATCCTCACAACATTCAATCAGGTTAGGGATGAGATGTTTGGTACCAAACCTGGTGGAGACCTTTTGGTACTGCAGCACTTTGTGAATGGTGGGGTCTATCAACATTGACTAATATTCAGTTCCCAGCCACCTCACTGACTGTTACCTGCTGATTTTTTTGTACCATTCATGTTACTTCAGCATTAGTGTCAGACCTATTCACAGTTTGAGGGTGGGTAGATTGAACTGCATCTCCCAAATTTGACACCTGACTTTTAAACTTCCTGGGCCATTCCATAAATCTGTTGAAACAATGCACACATATCCCCATACTGTCTCTTTACTCCACAATGAATATCTGCAGGTTTCTCACCTTCACCACCCAAGAAACATATTGTTCTTCTATCATACAAGATTCCGAGGAAGCAGCCATCTTTGATCTGGTCTTATAATCTGTTATATAAAAAAATGGCTGATATGCCTCTACACACAGATCTAGAGAGGGATAGCATAATATATCTGTACTACAGCTATATGCTATTTAATTTAGATTTTTTTATGGTTACTCCCTCTTGTACATTGATGACTTTCTGTTGTATTATTTTACTCCAGCTAACTACTTCTTATCTGCCATTGTGTGCTTCTATAGCCGCTACTTTCAGAGCATTCATGCACAACTATTACTCTCTGGTAGAACATCACAATCAATACTCAGAAAGATACACAGCAACAGCCTAACAGAAGAAAATATTAACAGGAATTTCAATCTGGAATTTATCAATCATCTTGCAGCATTCAGTGAGGTAGAGGTTATAGATCAGTCAGTCATTTGCATGTCCCTTGCATAACTTTGCCTCCCTAGCATGCTTGTTAATTATCTTCATCATCAATCCTCTGTATTCCCAATGGAACATAAAAAAAGTAACAACTCATAAGACCTTAGGGTGTCAGGAGTTTAATAGGGCCGAAACACTTGTCTGAGGTGGGGTACTTCCTCTGATGATCTGAAGGAGCTGTGTTGTTGTTCCACTCTCATCAGTAGAGAGTTTCCTGCATGAATACAAAGGATGTCCTGAGCAAGTCGAGATATCTCAAATCATGTCTTTCCTGCTTTCTTCAGTTCTTCCTGTATTGTGATCTCCACGTTCCCAGTGACCTGTTCCTCTTTCTTTTCCTTTGAGGTGTCCAGCCAGGGCAGTGTAGAGGTGTACTGTTCTTTCTATTTGTAGTATGTGGTCCAGCCATTCCATCTTCATTTTTTGACCTCTTTAGTAATATTCTCAATGCCTGTTCATTTGGTTATTTCCTCACTTGTCAGGTGTTCTTCCCAGTGTATTCTTAAAATTTTTCTGAGGCATCTTCTTTCAAATCCTCTCAGTCTACTTTCAAATCTGTAATTGTTAATTATCTTTGCTTGGTATAATTTTGAATGCTGGGCATATGTCCTGGTTGTGTAGGCACTATGCCATCTACAGCTGAAATATACATGACACTGACACATGAGTTTTTCATTTCTTCATTATCACCACAGATTTCATTGGGTTTTTTAGCTAATTTTATATGTCATCACCCATGAACCTTCATTATCAATCCTTCAAGTTCCTTGAGCAAGGCCTGGGTATTCTCTTGCTTCAAATGGTAACCTTCATCATATATCTCATGAACTTCTTACTCATCTTCTTCCACTTATATTCACCAGGAGTTTTAGGGTGTTTCTCTATTTTTCTTCGGGATTCCACTAGGCATTTTTGCAAAATAATTTTTTGACCAAATATAATGTTGTCCATAGACGTTCACTGTCACTGTCGTCATCATCATCATGTGCCATGCCAGGTAGCATGGGTGTTCATACTCCTCCACAAATCTCGGTCATTAACATTTCTGAGTAACTCTGCTGCTTTTCCTCCACAAATCTCGGTCATTAACATTTCTGAGTAACTCTGCTGCTTTCTTTTCATGCCACAGTATCAGGGCTTTTAACATTTGTTCCCTCAGTCTTCCACTGCCTTTCCTGCCTTCAATTTTGCCCATTGTTATGATGTTTTTCAGTTTTTACCTTCTCATAATATTCTCCAAAAATGATGATTGCCTTTACTATCTTTATTATTTGCTACATTTTTCATTAGCCATCTCAAACACTACTCATTAGTTATCTTGGCTGTCCACAGGATCCGCATAATTCTTCTCAGGAACCACATCTCTGTTGCCTCAAATGATTTACTCATTTGTCTGCCAATAGTCCATGATTCACATCCATATAGCAAAATAGGTTAAATTACCATTGTACTACTTTCATTCCCACATTCGATGACAATGACTTATTACACAAGATGGTTGTTCAGTTTCTGAAATGTTACTTTTGCCTGGCATATTCTGCTTTAAACTTCTGTGCTACATCTTCCATCAGCTGTTATCACTGATCCAAGGTTGTTAGTGGCTGTTATTTCTATGACCCTTCATTTCTCATGAAGTTAAATTATTTGATAACATTTACAGAATACCATTTTATTTTTTAAACTGTAAATCTTAAAAGCTACGCAACATGCCATTCCTTCTTCATATGACATGTTCTTTCCAGAACACTGTCCCGCTCACTGCCTCCCTGAATACAATGAGACCTTGCAATGACATATTCAGACTTTCCATGATGTTCTGTGCCCACCTGTGCTGAGGTCACACAATAATTAGGGTATAAATATAAAACTATACATGAAGCACTGCAGTAAAGCTGTGATACGAAAGTGTATAAACAAGGAAAAAAGTAGGAACAGTTTTATTACTTAACAATTATAAAGTTGTGACAAACACACATAGGATGAAGAATTAGAGAGAGGAGATAAAGTATAGATTCACATGAATCTTATGTTAAAAAAAAAATAAAATGAATAGAGCACTTAGCTATAACTTGAAAGAATATGTAGCTTTTCCGCCACTCATTCAGAAATGCGCCCGTTCAAAATGTGCTCATTCGGAAATGTATAGAAATGCGCATGGTGGAGCATAATGAATATTAATAAAACTTAATAATAACATAAAATTCACTTATGTAATTTCTGACAAGTCTGTCAACTTTTTAGACATTGTTTGGCACAAACAGGCTTGTCACCTCTGTATTTTCAAGCCCATCAACAGCCACATCTATTTATACACCTCCTCTCATCTTGAAGCCTGTAAGAACTCCATCTCATTCTCCCAACTCCACCATCTTCGCCACATATCAGGATAACTTTGACTTAGATCAATCTAACAATTTATTAGAATTTTTAGATCAATCTAACAATTTATTAGAATTTTTAGATTGATCTAACAATTTATTAGAATTTTTCCGTCATCGCCACTATCCAGGAAATGTCCTTCACGAATCCTTCAACCATATCCAACTAGTGAGACACAAAGAAGCATAAAAAAAAAGTCCGTTACCTCATTTGATAGAGTTAAGTTAGTACTGCCCTTCCACCCACATGGTCAGACGGTTATGAAAATTCTTTATTGTCATCTGCCACTAATCCAACTTGACCCTGACACCTGTGACATTTTCTCTGATACACCCCTATTAGCATACAAGCGTGAGCCAAATCTTAAGGACATCATCATCCACAGCTACTTGAAGCGAAACCTTGCATATGCTGACAACAGAAAATGTAACCACCCTCAATGTGTTACCTGAGGGATTCACGAGTCTCGTAATGTAATATATGTCATTGTATGCAAAAGATGCAGGATAACTTATATTGCTGATACTGGCCTCAGGGGACCGCATGGAGAAAAATCTGTATGATATTACCCAGCATGCTTTGAAACCAGTCCTGAATCATTTCAATGGCCCCAACCACAGGGGCAAATCTGATTTTCTGGTAACAGCCATCAAACAATGTCACACAGATGACACAAGCTGCCTAGCGCTTAAGAACTGCTACATTCAGGATTATGGGATGCTGGAAACACATGGTTTGAACTCGTTATTCAGTTACACCTAACATTCTCCTTTTCAACAATTATAATCCCTTTCCACTAAGCTCCATTCTCTTCTCACTTGTTACACACAGTTCAGAACCTCCTCACATCATCACATTACAACCCCTCTACCCCAACCATAATCATTTATTTCACCTTCTCCTGGCTAAGTTACCACTGTATCACTCTCTCTCCCCTCAACAGTTTCCCCGCCCACCACCTTCAGTTATGATCCATCTATCACACATCACAATCTCTATTTAAACATTCTCTACGATCCACCATGTGCATTACTGTACATTTCTGAACAAGCACATTTTGAACGTAGCACATTTTGAATGGGCACATTTCTGAACAAGTGTTGGAAAAGCTGCATATTCTTTCAAGTTATAGCTAAGTTCTCTATTCATTTTATTTAGTTTTTTTTTAGCATAAGATGCACGTGAATCTATACCTTATGTCCTCTCTTTTCATCCTGTGTGTGTTTGTATGATTAAGGCTCATGCCGAAACGTCACAACTTTATAGCATTAAGTAATAAAGCTGTTCCTACTTTTTTCCTAGTTTTATACACTGTGGTGAGGCCACTCTTTTTCTGTTTTTGCAGGGCACTATGCCTTCTACTATCAACCTCTCCAAGCTATTGTGTCTCTTGTGGCTGAAGTATCTTTCTAGTAGCTTTCTAATTTTGGTGGAGTTTACAAGCCAGTTTCCTGCAACACATAATTCCATTAGTAACTCTTTTTAAAAATTGTCTTTATAGCCATGATATTCTAAGTGCCCTTCTATAATATTTCACATGTGTAGTTGTTGTTCTCTCTTCTAGTGATTTATTATGTGTCCATGTTTTGTATTTGTACGGTGCCACTGGGAATATGTAAGCTCTTAATAAACATAGCTTTGTTTTCTTGTTGGTACCTTGTCATATACTCTTCATCTGCATTAGCTTCTGTGACACAACTGCTAGGCTTCTTTTGATTTCCACTGTGCAGTCGCCATTAATTAACCTAGATATTCAAATCTGTTTACGTTTTCCAGCTCTTTGTGGTCCACCGTAATTTTGGATTTGCTTCTCATTTACATCCTGACAAATATACAGACTTGTATTAAATATAATAAGAACTCAAGACTTGAAATAAAGATCACTTACAATTACAGCTGACAGAAAGTAGTTCAGGTCTGGAACTACTTTTTCAAAGAGAGGTATTTTGCCCTGGAACCAGAAGAATGCAATAACAGCTGTGGATGTGAAAATATAGCAAGAATTATTCCTCATTTCATCATATAAAATATATTTAAAGCCTATCAAAATCTTGTGGTTTAAGTAAACCTCAAACAAATTGAATTTTTTTCACCCAAACCTCCTCTACTGAATACTAGAATAATGAGCACTGTCTGTAATGAATGCTCAATTATTTAACAAATTGTATAAAATACAAATATAAAATACCACAATATATATATATATATATATTATATATATATATATACACACACACACACACACACACACATATATATACACATATATATACACACATACATATATATATACACATACATATATATACACATATATATACACACATACATATATATACACATATATACACATACATATACATATATATACATATATATACACATTAATACACACACACATATATATATATATATATATATATATATATATATATATATATATATATATATATATATATATATATATATATATATATATATATATAATATATATATATATATATATATACATATATACATTACTACACACACACACAAACACACACACAAATGCAATCAGCAGCAGGGCATCTTGCTTACAACCGAGATGCCTACAGGAGTGCTGTTAGGGAGGCAAAGTTCCGCAAGGGACATGCAAATGACTGACTGACTGTATAAAATAAAAACCGCTAAATGTAGAAGAGACCATTACCACAATGGAAAAATTAATTCAGATATCTCTGAAAATTAAAAATTGACTTTAATTTCAGCTATTGAGCATACAGGTAAACTTTGATATATTTGTAAAACACCCTACAACTGTTTTATGTGGATAATTCATACAACTAATCAACTAATCTACTGCATATGGTGAAATCAAAAACAAATCGAGAAACTAATTCATCCATGATGTTTTGGAACATTTCTTAAAACATTTAATTTCGACCTTTCTACTTCTATTTCCCTGGAACTGTAGGCTCATGTTCTTTGTAACCAGTGTGGTGATGGTGTTCAGTCACAGCATCATGTCAGAATGAGAGGGGTTACACAGCTATTTTTTCAGTTCCTGAGTGGTGCTAAAAATCAGGGATGTGCAATACTTCTTTAGCAGACTCCACTGCCATGGTGACTAAGGCTATGACTGGTACTGGGGATACCAATGGAGAGGAGGGACAGGGTCTTGATCAGTTATGATTCTCCAACCCTGACATCTTCATTTCAGCTATGATTCACCACCAGCACAAGTTAGACCTCTAAAATATGTTTTAACTAATAAACATAGATAAATGAGCCAAAAAGTAACTGTTGTATTTTTTTTATTAGGGCTGCTGATTAATGCTGTCAGTCATTTGCATGTCCTTTGTGGAACTTTGCCTCCCCAACAGCTCTCCTGCAGGCCTCTCACACATGTCATTAACACATTAAAAATTTCTGCAATTAAATTTTTAACACTCCTGAAATTTAATTTCATTTAAATTTATTTTATTTAAATTTAATTTTATTTAATTTAAATGAAGTTTAACACTCCTGAAATTTAAATTTTCCCATCGTAACATATGCCTGTGAGACCTAGACACTTAACAAAACAGCAAGAAACACATAAATGCCTTTAAATGCTACAGAAGAGTTCTTCAAATACCATGGACATAAAAAAGAACACATATATCCATACTACAAGAACTTAATATTGAAGAAGGCTGGCTAGTAAAGAGGATTAAACAAAGAAAACTTAAATATTTTGGACACATTAAATGTCATGAAAACTTAGAGAAGACCGTCTTGGAAGGATACAAAATGGGAAAAAGAAAGAAGACCAAGGTGAAGATAGCTGCAAGACATCGTTGATAATCTGGAAATGGATGCATCAGCAGAAGGGCATCTTGGTTACAACCAAGAGGCCTACAGGAGTGCTGTTAGGGATGCAAAGTTCCGCAAGGGACATGCAAATAACTGAACTGAATGTGATAATTAGAGAATGTGCATGTGATGAACCTTGAAAAATAGTAAACAGAGTATTTGGGTGCAAGATGGTATTTGCCAGATTCCTATCTTTATAAAATCACAATACATAGCAAACTGAATGAAGATTGGGAATCACACAGACAACTAGTACCCGACAGATTATAATGTATATCTCTTGTTCGTGGGAAGATTAGAATCTTTTCAAAGGTAGACATATAGAACCTTTGTGTTACTCAGATGCAGGCCAATGCTATGACAACCCTGGAGAATACTCTGTGATACCCTAATATCTACAGATTAGTTATTCAGGTCTGACATATGACATCATAAGTATAGGTTAATCTAAAATGCAGTTTTTGGAAATGTGAGCTGGTGTAAGAAAGGATATATCAAGAGCTGGCCTAAGAATTGTTTTCAGATATTATCGCTGTGTTTGGATTGAGTGAAGGTTGTATGAATGACTGAATAAGAGTGTCTAATATATGAATTATATGAATACCAGCTAGCAAACCGAATGGTCGAGGGTTCGAATCCCCAGCTAAGAGTGGGATTTTTTTCCGACCAATATGGCCTTGAGGTTGACCCAGCCTCGTAAAATGGGTATCAGAGAAAATATGGGAAGGAAAGGCAGCGAGGAAAGGAACTAGACACCCATAATGAGGTCTCTAATGCTTCATCCCCTACAGCATTTGCTATGGGGCTATCTTCACCTTTAATATAAGAATACATTACTTTTCATATGCTATAACAGGTTCTGATGTCTGTCTGGGCTCAGACAAAATGGAATCAAAAGTGAAAAATATATACATATTCTGAATTGGGAGGTGGAGGGAGAAATCTATGTCCTGTAGCATTTGCATGCCACAGGGGTGATCAGTGTTAGTGACTCCACATCTCTAGGCCATTACAGCACTTGAGACAGGGATGCCTGCACCTGTCCTTGCTGCCTTTATTTTCCTAAGGAAACCCAAGATATCATTTTTTTAAGCTGAGTGAATCCCAGTGCCAATGGATCTCAAAAAATTCCACCCCAGTGCAAAATCGAACCAGGGACCTGAAAAATTTTTCTTCAAAACCAGTGATGCTGCTGTGTGTAAATATTGCAATAAAGAGTTTAAATATCATCATAGCAATATGTCCCTGAATTATCACTTGTGATGAAATCATTAATTTATTAACATTGGCCACATCATTCACTAACAATGAATCAGGGCACTGTCAGGAAACATTGACTGAATTTCAGGAGACCAATGAATCAGGAGAAAAACAACAATATCACTAATGTCATCACAACACAAGTTGCTGAGAAGAGTCAGCTGATTACCACTGTCACTGATTAAGGTCTATAAGACACTCATGTTGCTACTGGAAAAGACTTTGCAAAAGCAACATACAAAGAACTAGATAATAAAATAAAAAGTTCAGCTTGAAGGGATAAAAGAGAATACAAGGTTGGTGAAAGAAGCAGAGAAGGCAGCAAAAACAGGAGACAGCAAAACTCTATACAACATACAAAAGAGGCAACCAGGTACTATTGCATATAAAGAAAGACCAAACCTTAGCAAAACTGGCACCCTTTTAACATCAAGTAAAGACCAAAAGCAAAGATGAGCCAAACACTTCCAAGAAATACTTAATCGACTACACCTAAAATAATTGATAGACCTTGAAGCTGACTTACCAATCTCACAACTAAATGTCAACCTAGATGAAATTACATTGCATGAAATTGAAACAGCAGTGAATCTAATGGCTAACAACAAAGCTGCAGGTGAAGATGAAATAACAGCCGAAATGTTAAAAGCTATTAATAGTGACAACATGAGCCAACTACAAAGAATGTTTAATAAAGTTTGGAAAGAAGGAAAGGTTGCTTCTAAATGGAATAACGGAATCATTGTTAAAATATCAAACAAAGACAACCTTAGCAACTGCAACAACTGGAGAGGAGTAACCTTACCATCAGTTTTGTCTAAAATATTTTGCAAGGTTATTCTGAATAGAATTAAAGATATAGTGGATGCTGGGAAGAGAGAACAAAAAGGATTTCGAAAAGGGAGAAGCTGTCTCGACCAGATCCTTACTCTAAGAATAATACTTGAAGAACATATTGAAAAGCAAAGACTGAACTTCATAGACTTTAA
This sequence comes from Achatina immaculata, assembly GCA_009760885.1. NCBI lineage: Eukaryota > Metazoa > Mollusca > Gastropoda > Stylommatophora > Achatinidae > Lissachatina > Lissachatina immaculata. The sequence goes on along the minus strand of CM019695.1, from coordinate 15,988,878 downwards.
AATGACATTTGATAGCATATACAGAGATTAACTGTGGAGAATTTTAAGATTATATGGAATACCATCTAAGATTGTCAACATCATTAGAGATCTCTACAATGAATATGTTTGTGCAGTCAAGACTGAAGAAGGAATGAGTGAATGGTTTCAGATTGAAACAGCCATGAAACAAGGATGTATATTATCTCCCTTGCTTTTTGGAATTCCCACAGAATTCATAATGAAAAAATGCTGCACAGGTAAAACAGGCACTGATTGGGTACATGATCTTGATTTTGCAGATGACATAACACTGATTAGTGACAATGTGAAATCAATGGAAGTAAAACAGGTACCCTGTCTTCAATGGCTAGTAAAATAGGACTTGAAATTAACAAGGAAAAAAACAAAAATAATGCAACTTCTCATTAATCACACAGGACAAATATACGTAGAAGGAACAGCTGTTGTGAAGTAAACTATTTTGCATATCTCGGCAGCTACATAGACCAGGATGGTAAGACCAGAAAGAGAGTTAAAATTTGAATTGCAAAAGCAGCACTGACCTTCAAGAATCTTGAGAAGATGTGGCATTCAAAAGTTATATGCACAAAAACCAAGTTAAGATTATTCAATTCAAATGTAATATCAACCCTCATTCATGCATGTGAGAGCTGGAAAACAACTAAAGAAACAGACAAGAAATTAGACTCTTTTGAAAACAAATGCCTAAGGAAATACTCTGTATAAAGTGGAATGAATTCAGGAACAACGCAGAGTTAAGACAGATGAGCAAACAACAACCTGTCTCAGGGTGATTAGAAAAAGAAGATGGACATATATCAGTCATGTGATGAGAAGAAACAATCAGAGGATCCACAAACAAGCTATCAAGTGGAACACAACAGACTGAAGAAAAAGAGGTTGACCACGTGAAACTCTAAAGAGGACATTGTTAAGAGAGGCCAGTTTAGTGGGAATAACATAACTTTACGAGGTTGAAAAGCTTGCCAAAAACAGGAAATCTTGTCAAACTACTGTGTGAGTTCTATGTGACATATAACAGCATGTAAGCCACAATAATTAGTATATAAGTATACACCTAAACAAGAAGCACTGCAGTAAAGCTGTGGTACCAAAATGTATAAACTATGAAAAAAAGTAGGAACAGCTTTATTATTTAATGAACACAAAGCTGTGACATTTTGGCATTAGCCTTAATCATACAAACATAAACAGGACGAGGAAATAGTGAGATGAGATAAAGTATAGAATCACATTAATCCTATGTTACAGAAATAATAAATAAATGAAATTAATTAAAACTTAGCTTAGTCTTGGAAGAACACAAGTAAGTGTTGCCAATAAAATATTGGGAATGCACCAATTGGTACGTTCAAAATGTGAACACATTAATCATGCACATTTTTGCACATTTCAGAATGAAAGCATTTACCATGTACATTTTTGCACATTTCAGAATGAACGCATTTTGAACGTAACAACTGGCACATTCCCAATATTTTACTGGCTACGCTTACTTGTGTTCTTCCAAGACTGAGCTAAGTTTTAATTAATTTCAATTATTTATTATTTCTGTAACATAGGATTAATGTGATTCTATACTTTATCTCGTCTCTCTATTTCTTTGTTCTGTTTATGTTTGTATGATTAAGGCTAATGCCAAAACATCACAGCTTTGTGTTCGTTAAATAATAAACCTGTTCCTACTTTTTTTCATAATTTATACATTTTAGTAAGATGTAAGTGGAAATCAGTCTTATACTTTGCCTTTCGGGTCAGTCATGAGCAGTCGAATGAAGAACACTACTCTGAAACTGCAGAACACTTTTTATCAGTGGCGAGAATATAGGGAGTTCATGAGAAAGTGATAACCTTTGGCACAGACAATAGGCATAATGTAGCAAATGCTTCAGGAATGCTGCCATTTCAGAACATGCCCAGTACAACACACAACCTTCAGTTATCTGTAATGGAAGCAGCTGCAGAATCTCGAGTTGAAGGTTCCCTGCTAAATGCTGCAAAGTTGGGGGACACTTTAAACACAGTCAACAACCATTTAGCTATCAATCTATCTGTTGCTCTGCTGACTGGCATTGGCCACCATGCTTTTTCCACAATTCCCTGTTCCGAGTGATTATAAGCTGTGGTGGCATTCTTTGTCCATGCTATCTAGTTTGTCAGCATTTTCTGTCTCTGTCTATCTCATTATCTTTTGCCCTCTCTCTTTCCTTTTGTCACAATGTATCATAGGTTGTCTCGATGTAGAGCTTGTCTTAAGAATTTAGATTGTCTTTTTTTTTCTGTCAGAGAATCGTTTACCTTTCCTCTTCATATCCTTTTAAAGACAGTATTATTGCACTGTGATATGGTTCCAAAAAAAAAAAACAGGTTACTTTTAGCTGCTGACTGATTAATAAAATGTCTATTCAGTAATTTATGTTACACAAAATTGTTACAACTAACTGGAATAATTTAACAGGTGCAGATTCATTCATTCCTTTGCATGTCCCTTGCGGAACTTTGCCTCCCAAACAGCACTCCTGTAGGCCTCTCGGTTGTGAGCAAGATGGCCTGCTGCTGCTGCATCCATTTCCAGATCATCAACGATGTCTTGCAGCCATCTTCGTTTCGGTCTTCCTCTTTTTCTTTTTCCCATTATGTATCCTTCCAATACGGTCTTCTCTAAATTATCATGACGTTTAATGTGGCCAAAATATTTAAGTTTTCTCTCTTTAATCCTCTTTACTAGCCAGCCTTCTTCAATATTAAGCTCTTGTAGTATAGATATATTTGTTCTTTTTTGTGTCCACGATATTTGGAGAACTCTTCTATAGCATTTACATTCAAAGGCATTTATGTGCTTCTCAGCTGTTTTGTTAAGTGTCCAGGTCTCACAGGCATATGTTGCGATGGGAAAGATGCATGCCCTTAAAAATCTTATTTTTGTGGTTCTGTCTGCTCCTCTCCACAGATTCTTTATTTGTTTTACTTTCTGAAGAGCAATAGATGTCCTCCTTTTAATTTCCCGCATTGTATCTCCATTATTAGTTAGTAGTGATCCAAGATATTCAAAACTCTCCACTTCTTCCAGTTTTTCCTCACTGATACATATTTCAGTTGCCTTGTTTGTTTTGTCAGTTGTCATCACTTTAGTTTTCTTTGCATTAAGATAGAGGTTCTGTTCTTCGCTGTTCTTGCGGACTGACATAATTAGTTTTTCCATTCCTTCTTGTGTTGTGGACAGCAATACTGTGTCATCAGCATATCTAATCTCTGGTATTTCATAACCTCCAACAGGTGCAGATAGAAGGTCATTAAAACTGTTTTATATTAGAAAATAGCACTGAGGTATTTCTGCTTTATAGAACAATTTTAATATCACTCAGTCATTTGCATGTCCCTTGTGGAACTTTGCCTTCCTAACAGCTCTCCTGTAGGCCTCTTGGTTGTATGCAAGATGCCCTGCTGCTGATGCATCCATTTCCAGATTATCAACAATGTCTTGCAGCCATCTTCACCTTGGTCTTCCTCTTTTTCATGAATTCTTCCATGGCGGTCTTCTCTAAATTGTCATGACATTTAATGTGTCCAAAATACTTAAGTTTTCTCTCTTTAATCCTCTTTTGTCTAATATTAGGTTCTTGTAGTATGGGCATATTTGTTCTTTTTTGTGTCCTTGATATCTGAAGGACTCTTCCGTAACATCTACATTCAAAGGTATTTACTGTGTGTTTCTCAGCTGTTCTGTTAAGTGTCCAGGTCTCACAGGCATATGTTGTGATGGCAAAGATGCATCTCCTTAAAAATCTTATTTCTGTAGTTCTGTCTATTCCTTTCCATAGCTTCTTTAGTTGTTTTACTTTCTGAAGAGTGATAGATGTCCTCCCTTTAATATCCCTCATTGTATCTCCATTATTAGTTAGTAATGATCCAAGATATTCAAAACTCTCCACCTCTTCCAATTTTTCCTCCTTGATATATTACTTCAGCTCAGTTATCTTATTTGTTTTGTCAGTTGTCATCAATTTAGTTTTCTTCACATTAAGATAAAGGTTTTGGTATTCACTATTCTTATGAATGGACATAATTAGTTTTTCCATTCCTTTTTTGTGTTGTGGATAGTAAAACTGTGTCATTAGCATATCTAATCTCTGGTATTTCATAATCTCACATTTTTATTGCATCAAAGTATTCTTTGTCTACATCTTCTTAGTTATATTTTCAGTATACAAGTTAAATAAGTAAGGTGACACTATGCACCCCTAACAAACCCCTTGTTTTATGTCAAACCAAGTTGTTGTTTCACCATTTATTCTTACTGCTGCCTGTTGGTCTAGACACAGCAGCGATATTAATTGTATAACATGTGTTGGAAATCTCATTTTTCAATTATTTCCCAAAGTTTCTGGTGTTGTACATAATCAAATGTCTTTGTATATTTTAATATACTTGGAAGAAATACATAAAATTAATACGCAGTTAACATAAAAATTTCATCAAGTGACTAATTGTGATGCAGTTTTTTTTTTATCAAACAAGTCTCTTTTTTTTTTTACATAAAATCAGTCATAAAAAGGACCAATCACTCCTTATCACTTATCATCTTAGACCCCCTCACATTCAATGCAGGTTTACTACCACTTCATTAATGCCTGGATTTCTTGAGAAAAAAAAATCTGATTCACCATGTAGCCACCTATGCCTGATCTCCTTTATCTCAACATCTATACTGAACTTATTCTCATTTAATGCATCCTTGAGGGGTCAAAACATGATAATCACATGGTGCTAAGTTGAGTGAATGTACAGGTTGTGGAAGATACTCAAAATGCAGATCCATGATTTTTTGAGCTGGTGCACAAGAGGTGTGTTAGGCTGTACATTATCATGCTGTGACAACACACCAGAATTGATCAAACTGCAGCGTTCTGACCTGACTGAAGGTTTCAAGTGGTTCTCAAGAAGATCATAGGATGGTTTTTTGTTGATAATGGTACTTCTGGGCATTTAACATTCCAAGATTTAAATCTTTAGAAAAGAGCATGAGTATTAATTTTCAAGAACAACGCAGAGATAAGGCTGATGTGCAAACAACAACTTGCCTCATGGGTGATCAGAAAAAGGAGATGGACATATGTCAGTCATGTGATGAAAAGAAACAGTCAGAGAATCCTAAAATTAACTATCAAGTGGAACTTTACAGGCCAAAGAAAAAGAGGTCAACAATGTGAAACTCTAAAGAGGACATTGTTAAGAGAGGCCAGTTTAGTGAGCATAACATACCTTGATGAGGTTGAAAAGCTCACCGAAAACAGGAAAACTTGATGATCTACCATGTGAGCCCTAACTGATGTTTAATGGTACAGGAAGGATGTAAGATGTAAGAAGATACTATTTTGGAGCACATACAGAGGTATGATAAAAAAAATGTGTGATAAAAACAGAACTCACATTGATCACAAACTCATTTATTAAAGTTTACCAGCACTGAGCTCTTTTACAATCAAAGTCAAGTTGATATGTCAATTTTTTAAACACAGATTTAGTGCATTCAGTGGCTTTACTGTTCCTACAAAGTAGTTGAGTTCAGGGATTTAAAAATGCCATACTCGATTATATACATCTGAAATAATCTTTGCCTTAGCTGCTTTATAATCTGATCAGGAGGGAGTGAACTGTGGCAGGAATTTAAGTGTCAAAAATCTAGAACAAAACACTTACCAAAATATTAAAAGTAATTAAAGCAAAAAATATTAGTGTGTGAAAACACTTACCAATACTTCCAGTAACCATTAGTTTGGAAACGAACATAATGAAGTCACACACCTTGTCAAGTACAAAAGCCCTGAGGGATAAAACAACAAATGAAAATCATTATCACCACATGCTTCTTCAATATTATATAGAAAAACTTGTAGAAAATAGGAAACCATGACAAACTACCATGCAAGCCCTATGTGACATTTAACAGCATGGGAAGGATGTACAATGTACGAGGGGTGACTGATAAGTTCTCAGCATAAGATACAACGGATTATTTGTGGACAACTTTTTGGGATTATTTCTCAACACAAGTTTACAAGTTTATGTACTTACTCCAGCGATCCTGGAACATATGTATCCCTTCTTTGTAAAAGTCAGCATATTGTGCCAGTAGAAAGTGTTCTACACCATGAATGACGTCATCATTTGAAGCAAATCCGCAGCCACTGGGCTCCTTTATTCAGGTAATAGTCTGAAGGGGCCAAATCTGGGGAATAAGGAGGATGTTCAAGAAGCTGGAAGCCGCATTCATGAATGGAAGCCATTGCCACCACCAACTTGTGAACTGGAGCATTGTCTTGATGAAAGATGACTTCTCTCACCAATTTCCCTCAACACTTTTCCTTCAATGTGACATGCACTTGCTTCACAAGATTAGCGTAATAGGCCCCAGTGACCGTTCGGCCATTTTGAAGATAGTCTACCAATAGCACACCTTCTGAATCCCAAAAGACTGAAGCCATCACTTTGATTGAACTACCTTGCTTTCTTTGGAAATGGGGATTCATGATGTTTCCACTGCTTTGACTGTTCTTTGACTTCTGGTTGAAAATGATGAACCCAAGTCTTATCCATAGTTGCAAAATGAAACTTTTCAGGATCTGCAGAAAAATGGCCAAAATTGTCTCTTGACATGTTGAGACGCTGTCGTTTGTGATCTACTCCAAGAAGTTTCAGGACCCTTCGAGCAGAGACCTTTGTCATTTGAAGATCACTGTGAATAATGGTTGAACGCATTCCTGGGAGATGCCCAACTCAGTAGCAATGTACCGCTCAGTTAGTCGTCGATCCTCCATTATCATGTCATGGATTCTGCCGGTGGTTTCAGTGGTGGTTACCGTTCTTGGTCTTCCTGGATGGGGATCATCTTCCAGACTCTCCCTTCCATGTTTGAATTGAACTGCCCATTTCTTCACTGTGCTGTAAGAAGGAGTACTTTCCCCTAGAGTCTCCACCATATCCTCATGAATCTCCTTTGATGATAAGCCCTTGATGCAAGGGTAGTGAATGACTGCTCGATGAGAAATTTTATCTATTTTCTCAATTTCTGCCACCCCTTACCACTTCAGTAGCCTGTAAAAAAAAAATTGGTCGCAGTTAATTTCTTGAAACTTTGTGTTTAATCTTACATTAATCTACAAATGCACCTAATATCAACTGTGTGTTTCAAGTATTTGTACCTTATGCTGAGAACTTATCAATCATCCCTTGTATCTAGTACAAGAACATTTACATCATTAAGCTGCTAATAAAATGTAATATTATGCAGATCTGAGAAAATCAAACAGAAAGAGAAGCAAATGGGGCCTAATCATAAAAATAAAATCTAAGATAATAGCCCACATGTCGAAGGAGAAAGAGCAAAAAAAAAAAACAAAAAACTGCAAGATGCATCACTGAAAGCTTAAACTTTTGGCATCAAAAACATTGGTGGTGACAGGTTAACAAGATCAGCTAAGAAGAGTATCATATGGCTGGCAGCCATTTTAAAAGAGCATGCTTTACATGTCAGAATGCTAGACCATACTGCATACAGCTGATTAAATGATAACATTAGATCATGTGATGATTTGCAGTAAAATCTGGAAAAGAAAGAAAATGAAGGTCTATTTGCTGCTGTTCACCCACTGTTAACTTATTTTTTTTCTTTAAAGCACTTACAGCTTTATGTAAATTGCTCACTGGCATGCTTACCTTTGTAAGCATCCCTAATACAAATATGTCACACACCAATTTCTGCTGCTGTGTTAACAGAAATAAGTCTAAAATCCACTGATTTTTTTGTTTGTTTTGAGAATCCAGTCTGCTACTGACTACTAATCTTAAAAAACACAAACATCCTGTCCGATGGCTTTAGTGATATCATCATCATGTGCCGTGCCGAATGGCGTTGGCTATTATGCTTCTCCAGAGTACACGATCCTTCATGCAGGCCATCAGTTCAGTTGGTGATCTCCTCTCGCACCATCCCGTCAGACTGTCCTATGAAAGTACATTGTCTCTCTCTTATCTTTTTGACAAGGTTTTTTGTCTCTCCAGCTCTTCTCATACATTCTTCATTAGTTATTTTTGCTGTCCAGGGGATTCACAACATTCTTCTAATAAACCACATTTCTGCTGCTTCCAATGATTTTTGTGCAGACCTGCCTATTGTCCATGATTCACTTCCATATAACAAGATAGGTTCAATATAGCATTTTAGGACTCGTTTTCTAACATTCATTGATAAAGATGTGTTAGCTAATATGTTTCTCATTCTCTGAAATGCAGTCTTTGCTTGGCCTATTCTGTTCCTAATTTCTGTTCTGCATTTCCAATCTGAAGTTATTACTGCTCCAAGGTATTTGAATATCTGCACCTGCAGTATATTGGTGATATACAAATTTTTAAAAAATTTTTAATTTTCTGAACACTTTAATTTGTCAAAGAAAGTCTAAATATCACTTTCATTCAGAAAAAAAATGAGTTGTTTTATATGATTTTGAAATTAAAACTACATGTGAAAAACTTAAACAAAAGAAGTCACAGCCACCATCTTGGATTGCTTACAGCCTATTCAAAGTATGAGTGTCTACTTTATATTTCACTAATATGTAATCAAATTCAGACTTTGAAACTGATTTGAATTCAAGTGATGAAGAGGAGTGGAAACATGAGAGGTCATCAGTTGACAGCCACTGCTTTGATGAAGAAAATAGACAAACAAATATGACACATGTGCCAAGGTAAATTTACAAGTCAGTGAGAAGGGACAGAATTGGGACTGTTTATAACTAATAACTATAGGCCGTTTTAACAACAAACTAAGGTGTTACAATAAATTAAGGTAGAGAATGCATAGTTTAGTAACTGTGAGCATTCTGTTATTGACAGGGAATGTAGGACTTAGTTATAAGGTGAAAAAGTTAAATGAGCTTCTGCAATGTCTTTCAGCAGTATAAAGTTGTTGCTAACTTGTACCTACATTTCTGCCAGTATCTGTATGCTTTTTGCTCTGAAATATCTGTATGTTACTTATTCTCTAAGTAATCTCTGCATTTAAATTAGATTTATTATGAATATTTTATTTGATTTCAGAACTTTCAGTTATGACAAGGATGATGGAATGCCACACCCCCATGAAAACTGTCATCAGACCAGTAAAGGAAGTAACAAGTGCTAGATGTAAAAAAATGTGACATTTACTTATTTTTTCTGAAAAGAAGAATTCCGCTTGAGTGGACATGAGGTGGGTAAGGAATAATGAAGTTCTCACAGTGCAGCGGAAGGATAACAAGACTGCAGCTTTGATGTCAACAATTCACACAACTGATAGACACAGTTTAGTTAGTAGAAGAATTAACATATATTTAGGGAGAGTTTTGGTTAGACAACCAAAACTTGTCAGTGATTATGAGTATATGGGTGAGGTGGATAAAAGTGATTAAGTGATAAACAGGTATAATGGTCTAAGAAGGACAAATAAATGTTGGAAAAATTTATTTTCATTTTCTTTCAGACACTTCCAAGGGCAATGCACATATTTTATTTTGAGATAAGATGAACAAGAACTTAAACATAACAGAATTGGAAAGACTATCTAAACATGGACATTTAGATTCTACTGAAGAACTTCTTCGAGAGTTAGGAAATACAAGAATAAATTATATGATAATGTGCCTGTCGCAACAAACCCTATGCTTTTTTTCTCATCATGCAAATGGATCCTGAAATCACAGATAATCAGTAAGAATGCAAACTGTGATATCAGATTAGTAAAAGAGAAGTAAAAACAAGTATTAGATATTAAAAAATGACAATTATTCTTTCAGAAATGGAGAAATTATTTATCTCTCTAACATCTGATAGTATGTCATTTGATGTAATTATGAAATAATTTCTCAGAATATTCAGTGTAGAATTCAGTACATAAATGATATGCTTTGTTTTCTTTATTTTTATAATGTCACCCATGTCAAACTGAAATGTTTTTATGTTTTGAAGTCAAGTTTCAAATTTGGAGTTTTTTTCTTATTATTATCTGTCATTTCATTATTATTGGTCAGATTGACTTCATATTTGAATATAATGTGCAAAGATGACTATATTTTTTCATAAAACAATCTGTTCTCCAGTATTCCATTACTTTTTTTTTCCCTTCTATGTGAAAGTGTACTGTCATTATTTGTGTTACATTTTATTCTGTACTTAATTCAACAGAACCATTGCCCTGATTAGTCATGCCCACAACATTCTATTAAAAATCATTTTCATAAGAAAATTGAAGAAGAAGAAATCAATATGGCCCAAGCTGGTTTTAGACAAGGAAGAGGATCAACAGATCATAATTCAATATAAGATTAAAAATAGAGAAATGCAGAGAATTTAATGTGAATCTATATTTAGCCTTTCCATCCACCACCTGCCATGGGAGCAGGTGGTGGATGGAATGGGAGAGCAGCTGACAGATAATGTTGGTTATGGTCACCATTCTATAATGGTAGGCAGATGATCTCAATGTAGGGACAATGGCTACGATCAATGACTAGTACAGTCACTGCCTGGAAGGAAGGCAATGGTAAACTATCTTCTGTAAATATACCAAGAAACCCAAACAGCAATCATGGAAAGTCAAATAGGAAAAAGATCTGGTGGTGAGTCCCCCAGGCCAGATAGATCTAATTTTAACACTGGGGAAGAGTGTGAGGCAGAGGTCAGTACTAGTAATTGTGATGACGGACAAAATCCTGACAGTGTTACTAAGGAAAACTCCTGCATCAAACTAAAAAGAAAAATAAGAGTAGGAACATGGAATGTAAGAAGTATGTATGAGGGAAGTAATAAGTGACGAGATGAAAAGAACAGGGATACACATTTTGGGAATCTGCGAACATCGATGGAAAGGATCAGGACACTTTAAGAGTGAGAATGATAATATCTTTATATACTCTGGTGGAGAAATAGGAGGAAAGAATGGAGTGGCTTTTTATTTGGACAAATCAACATCAAAAGCATTACTAGGCTACAATCCAATAAGTGATAGAATCCTAACAATCAGACCTAAGGGCATTCCTAGAAATGTAACAATCATTCAGATATATGCACCTACATCAGCAGCAGAAGAACAGGAAGTAGAAAACTTTTATAACACACTGTAAACGACAATAGACCAGGTACGGAAAAATGATATTGTATTAATAATGGGTGATTTTAATGCAAAAATTAGTACAGAAAGAGCAGAAGATGAAGGACATGTTGTAGGGAAATTTAGCATAGGACACAGAAATGAGGCAGGTGACAATCTAATGGCGTTTTGCATGGAAAATGAGCTAATGATCGCTAACACACTTTTTAAACAACATCCAAGAAGACTTTACACATGGACATCACCTGATGGTAAAACAAGGAATCAAATAGATTACATTTTAGTGCAAAGAAGGTAGAGATGAAGTATAACATCAGCAAAAACTTTACCAGGTGCTAACTGTGACACGGACCATGAGTTATTAATAGCAGACATGAAGATAAAGATAAAAAAGACAGTTATAGGATCAAGACCACTCTGCTTTGATCTTACAAATATACCAGAACAATACAGTATAGAAGTGAAGAACCGTTTCGAAATCCTGATGGCTGTACAGGAGGAGATGACACCAGATGAATTGGCTATGCAGGCCAAAGATATCTTAATAACAACAGCTAAAGATATGGTTCCAGTAAATAAAACACAAAAGAATGGATGGATTACAGCAGGTACACTAGAACTGATAAAACAACGTAGAGAAATGAAGACGCAATGGAAAGTGACAAACAACAACAAAGAGAAATATAAAACTTTAACAAAAGAAGTACGAAGAAACATAAGAAAAGACAAAAAAACAATACATACAAGATTGTTGTGAAAGAATAGAAGAACATCAGAAGTGTGGAAGAGATAGTGAAACGTTTAAAGAAATGAAGACATTGACAAGAAATGTCACACCTAAGCTAAATGTAATTTGTGATGAGATGGGGAATACCTTGACAGAGACAGAGGAAATTCTAGAAAGATGGAAGGAATATTGCAAAGGAATGTATGAAACAACTGATTGTGGAAACAGAAATCAACAGTGTGAATTATTATTGGAGGAGAAAGAACCTGAACCGACAACAGAAGAAGTTTTATGGGCAATAAAGAATCTGAAAAATGGTAAATCACCAGGATGTGATGATATAACAGCTGAATTTATTAAAGCAGGCGGAAAAGAATGTGCAACAATTTATCATGCACTATGTAAAAAGATATGGCATTCAGGTATTTGGCCAAAAGAATGGAAAAGAACTGTATTCATACCACTGACAAAAAAAGGGTAACCTGAAATTATACACAAACTACAGAACTGTTGCCCTGATTAGTCATGCCAGTAAAATTCTGTTAAAAATCAAATGGGTAGACTTTGTAAGAAAATAGAAGAAGTCAACATGGTCCAAGCTGGTTTCAGGATCAAGAGATCATATATTCAATCTAAGATTAATAATAGAGAAATGCAGAGAGTTTTAATGTGAATCTATATTTATCCTTTATAGACTACTCAAAGGCATTTGATTGTGCACAACACCAGAAACTTTGGGAAATAATGGAAAAAATGGGATTTCCAACACATTTGATACAATTAACATCACTGCTGTATCTAGACCAACAAGCTGCAGTAAGAATAAATGGTGAAACAACAACCTGGTTTGACATAAAACAAGGGGTCCGTCAAGGGTGCATATTGTCACCCTACTTATTTAACTTGTATACTGAAAATATAATGAGGAATGTTAGAGAAGATGTAGACAAAGAATATTATGATGCCATAACAATTGGAGGTTATGAAATACCAGAGATTAGATATGCTGATGACACAGTGTTGTTATCCACAACACAAAAAGGAATGGAAAAACTAATTATGTCAGTCTGTAAGAACAGCGAAGAGCAGAACCTCTATCTTAATGCAAAGAAAACTAAATTGATGACAACTGACAAAACAAACAAGGCAGCTGAAATATATATCAACGAAAAAAAATTGGAAGAAGTGGAGAGTTTTGAATATCTTGGATCACTGCTAATTAATAATGGAGATACAGTGAGGGAAATTAAAAGGAGGACATCTACTGCTCTTCAGAAAGTAAAACAAATAAAGAATCTGTGGAGAGGAGCAGACAGAACTACAAAAATAAGATTTTTAAGGGCATGCATCTTTCCCATCGCAACATATGCCTGTGAGACCTGGACACTTAACAAAACAGCTGAGAAACACATAAATGCCTTTTAATGCAAATGCTACAGAAGAGTTCTCCAAATATCTTGGACACAAAAAAGAACAAATATATCTATACTACAAGAGCTTAATATTGAAGAAGGCTGGCTAGTAAAGAGGATTAAAGAGAGAAAACTGAAATATTTTGGACATATTAAACGTCATGATAAATTAGAGAAGACCATATCGGAGGGATACATAATAGGAAAAAGAAAAAGAGGAAGACCAAAACGAAGATGGCTGCAAGAAATCATTGACGATCTACAAATGGACGCAGCAGCAGCAGGCCATCTTGTTCACAACTGACAGGCCTACAGGAGTGCTGTTTGGGAGGCAAAGTTCCGCAAGGGACATGCAAATGAATGAATGAATTAGACTACTCAAAGGCATTTAATTGTGTACAACACCAGAAACTTCTTTGGGAAATAATGGAAAAAAATGGGATTTCCAACACATTTGGTACAATTAACATCACTGCTGTATCTAGACCAACAAGCAGCAGAAGAATAAATGGTGAAACAACAACTTGGTTTGACATAACACAAGGGGTCCGTCAGGGGTGCATAATGTCACCTTACTTATTTAACATATATACTGAAAATATAATGAGGAATGTTAGAGAAGATGTAGACAAAGAATATTATGATGCCATAACAATTGGAAGTTATGAAATACCAGATGCTGATGACACAGTATTACTGTCCACAACACAAAAAGGAATGGAAAAACTAATTATGTCAGTCTGTAAGAACAGCGAAGAGCAAAACCTCTATCTTAATGCAAAGAAAACTAAATTGATGACAAACGACAAAACAAACAAGGCAGCTGAAATATGTATCAATGAAGAAAAACTGGAAGAAGTGGAGAGTTTTGAATATCTTGGATCACTACTAACTATTAATGGAGATACAATGAGGGAAATTAAAAGGAGGACATCTATCGCTCTTCAGAAAGTAAAACAACTAAAGAATCTGTTGAGAGGAGCAGACAGAACTACAAAAATAAGGTTTTTAAGGGGATGCATCTCTGCCATCACAACATATGCCTGTGAGACCTGGACACTTAACAAAACAGCTGAGAAACACAAAAATGCCTTTGAATGTAAATGCTACAGAAGAGTTCTTCAAATATCATGGACACAAAAAAAAGAACAAACATATCCATACTACAAGAACTTAATACTGAAGAAGGTTCGCTAGTAAAGATGATTAAACAGAGAAAACTTAAATATTTTGGACACATTAAATGTCATGAGAATTTAGAAGACCAAGGTGAAGATGGCTGCAAAACATCATTGATAATTTGCAAATGGTTGCATCAGCAGAAGGGTATCCTGCTTACAACTGAGAGGCCTTCATGAGAGCTGCTAGGGAGGCAAAGTTCCGCAAGGGACATTCATATGACTGACTGACTTTATTCACATTTTGTGAGCCTACAGTCATACAGACTTTTATAACACATACAAATGACAATAGACCAGGTACGGAAAAATGATATTAATTTAATAATGAGTGATTTTAATGCAAAGATTGGTACAGAAATAGCAGAAGTCGAAGGATATGTTGTAGGGAAATGAGGCAGGTGACAATCTAATGGCATTTTGCATGGAAAATGAGCTAATGATTGTTAACACACTTTTTAAACAACATCCAAGAAGACTTTACATGGACATCATCTGATGGGAAAACCAAGAATCAAATAGATTCCATTTTAGTGCAAAGAAGGTGGAGATCAAGTATAACATCAGCAAAAACTTTACCAGGTGCTGACTGTGACACGGACCATGAGTTATTAATAGCAGACATGAAGATAAAGATAAAAAAGACAGTTACAGGATCAAGACCACTCTGCTTTGATCTTACAAATATACCAGAACAATACGGTATAGAAATGAAGAACCATTCAGAAATCCTGATGGCTGTACAGGAGGAGATGACACCAGATGAATTGGCTACGCAGGCCAGAGATATCTTAATGACAACAGCTAAAGATATGGTTCCAGTAAAGAAAACACAAAAGAATGGATAGATTACAGAAGGCACACTAGAACTGATAAAACAACGTAGAGAACTGAAGACGCAATGGAAAGTGACAAACAACAAAAAAGAATATAAATCTTTAACAAAAGAAGTACGAAGAAACATAAGAAAAGACAAAAAACAATATATACAAGATTGTTGTGAAAGAATAGAAGGACATCAGAAGTGTGGAAGAGATAGTAAAATGTTTAAAGAAATGAAGACATTGACAAGAAATGTCACACCTAAGCTAAATGTAATTTGTGACGAGATGGGGAATACCTTGACAAAGACAGAGGAAATTCTAGAAAGATGGAAGGAATATTGCAAAGGAATGTATGAAACAACTGACTGTGAAAGCAGAAATCAACAGTGTGAATTATTATTGGAGGAGAAAGAAATTCTGTTAAAAATCATAATGGGTAGACTTCGAAAGAAAATAGAAGAAGTCAATAACGTCCAAGCTGGTTTCAGACAAGGAAGAGGATCAACAGATCATATATTCAATATAAGATTAAAAATAGAGAAATGCAGAGAGTTTAATGTAAATCTATATCCATACTACAAGAACTTAATATTGAAGAAGGCTGGCTAGTGACATTGGATTAGGGAGAGAAAACATAAATAATGTTGGACACATTAAACGTCATGATAGTCTAGAGAAGACCGTCTTGGAGGGGTTACATGATGGGAAAAAAGAAAGAGAGGAAGACCAAGGCAAAGATGGCTGCAAGACATCATTGAGGATCTGCAAATGGATGCATCAGCAGCAGGCCATCTTGCTCACAACTGACAGGCCTACAGGAGTGCTGTCTGGGAGGCAAAGTTCCGCAAGGGACATGCAAATGAATAGATGAAATGAACAAAAGAGTGCTTCAGATATCATGGACACAAAAAAGAACAAATATATCCACACTACAAGAACTTAATACTCTAGAAGGTTGGCTAGTAAAGAGGATTAAAGAGAGAAAACTTAAATATTTTGGACACATTAAATATCATGAGAATTTAGAGAAGACTGTCTTGGAAGGGTACAAAACAGGAAAAAGAAAGAGAGGAAGGTCAAGGCAAAGAGGGCTGCAAGACATTGTTGATGATCTGCAAATGGATGCATCAGCAGCAGGCCATCTTGTTCACATCTGAGAGGCTTGGCCACAGGAGTGCTAGGGAGGCAAAGTTCCACAAGGGACATGCAAATGAAGGAACAGTCATACAGATTCAAAAATGTCATTTTATGCTTTAGAATATCAAACTACATCCAATTTCAAACAAAATGATGTATCAGCACTTTGTATAAGGAGTTCAGAACCTGTAATGAAGTTCATGTCCATTAGGGTAATAAAAATTCTGAAAAGGCTGTTTTCTAATGATTAAGAGTAATAATCATGACTCACCTCAAGACATTCCTCATAACTAAAAAGAATCCATCTTTTGCTGCTGTACAGAAATTGCAACTATGGACTGCAATCTGTGAAGTAATAACAACACCCAAGCAAATATTGTTTAAAAAATGCATTTCCACTATCTTTCACACATCCAATCCTGCAATCAGCTAAGAACTGTGGCATCTTACAGGGCAGCAACAAATTCTCTCCACTTCTCATGGTCTGCGACCAGTCTTTGTACTGTGCCTTAGCTGTGCTGCATACTACTCATTTCTGCTTCTACAGTTCTCCACCAGGTAGCCTTTGATCAGTTCCTTTTTTCCCTTGTATATCCATCACATGGTGTTTTAGTGATGTTGCTCTGGTCTTTTCGAGCACATGAATAAGCCATTTCCACCATTTTTTGCTATTATGACAACTATCTTTCATAACAACACACAATGGTTTTCTCATGACATGAACTTGTAATTAATCTAAAGGAGTTAACTGCTTGAAAAAAAAAGAACATCTTATAAGAGTCTGCCTCTAATGTTCAGATAATGTTTACAAAATTTGCTCTCCAAGGCAAATTCTATCTAATCTTACTATTTTATCACATTATTGAATATTTCTCAATGGCAAACACCATATGATACTAAGTTTCACACAAAATTTCTGGATTTAGCCTTAGTGCTAGCATAAAACAAAAGGGATTTTTCTGATCACACTGATCACATCACATCATGTTATAAATTAAATACAGTTGAACCCATTAATATCACATCCTTTATGCCAGAACCAGGATAATGTTACAGAAACTGTATCCCCAGCCAACTCCCACAAGTAATTAATGGTCTTTACTCTGGTTAATATCACCTCACTTACTGGCACAAATCAGTTAATGTATATTTGCGTATATTTATAATGTGTATTTTTGGACCCGGAGGAGTTAAAGTCTCCATTTCATATCACAAACTTGGTGAGTTCAAGATATAAATATATCACAAAGCATTATCATTTTCATAACTCATCAAAGAAGGGGTCAGCTGTTTGATCACTGATTATGTGCACATCAACCTTTTGAACATGTAGGCATCACAACTCAGGTGGAGTGAATCAAAGGCTTACCATGGCCACACTTTCAAAATATCGTGATTAAAAACTGTCTTCTTTTGGTCACTGTTTGTCTTATTTATCAAGACATGGGGGGTGTTAACTTTGCAATGTGAGTTGATAGTTGTCGTTCTCGAGTTCTACTGTGAAAAGTATAGCCAGGAAATTCTCTCTGGTTCTGTTGTGACAGAATGACTACTAAACTCAAACGATCTGGATTTAAATACTAAAATGGATATTCTGAAGCAAGTTGATGAAAAAGTTATGAGAAAAGACATTGCAGATAAATTTGGAATTGACACTTCAACTGTATCAATACTTGTTAAAAACCGAGACAAAACTGAATGAGACTTTCAGTCGACTTTGGTTAAGTCAAACTGTAAAATGAAAGTGTGTGAGTTCTTACATAGATATTGAGTGTACTATGTTGAAATGGTTTAAGCAGACATGTTCTGCACAGATGCCTGTGTGCGGTTCTATGCTGGCAGAAACTGCAGAACATTTTGCAAATGAAATGGATATGCCTTGAGAGCTTTAAGAAACACCACAACATAACATTTAAAGTCACTTCAGATGAAGTGGCCCGAGTTAACACTGATGTTGTTAATGATTGAATTTCACTTTTGGCAAAAGTTTTGGATATGTACACCCCAGATGATAATTTTAACATAGATGAAACAGGCGTGTTTTATAAACTGCTACCAAATAGAATTTTGTGCCTGCATGATAAGAAGTGCCATGGTAGCAAACAAACTAAAGATTGTTTAACAGCTGTATGGCGTAACATATCTGGCACCAAGAAGACTCCGCTGCTTGCTATCAGAAAATCATGAAATCTGTGGTGCTTCAAGAACGTAAAGACCCTGTCTGTCACTTACAAGGACAACCAACGCACTTGGATGACAAATGAACTGTTTTAGGACTGGGTCAATTCTTTTGACATAAAAATGAACTGAAAAGTTTTGTTGTTCGCTGATAACTGTCCGGTGCACATTAATGTTGTCAATCTGATGGCTACAAAGCTTGTTTTCCTGCCACCTAACACAACCAGCTTGCTGCAGCCATGTGACCCAGGTATCGTTTACGCCTTCAAGCAACAGTACAGAAAGTGAATAGTGTGTCATATGCTGCATGCTGTGGAATAAAAGCATGTTGTTGAGATCAGCATCAAGATAGCGATTAATTTTATGCATGCTGCATGGAATAGTGTCAGTCATCGCAGTTTACTTTATTGCCCTAGCCAGTGATCAATACAAATGGCAGTAATATTTGTGATGTTTCCATAGACATGATCACAAATGAAAAATGCTGAAGCAGAAAATTCTGACAGATGTGTTGTGTTTGATCAGTTTGTTTCAGCTTTCGATGGGTTCCTATCAATGAAAAAGCATTCAGCTGAAGAGATCAGTGCTAGCTGCAATAAAAGCAAGGTAGACAGCCTCATGTGCTCAGTCAAGGGAATATCAAGCAAGTAAGAGGTGCCTTAAAACCTCTTGCTCCTGCTGCCTTGTGGGTAGGACAGGGAGTCCAAAGGCTAGTGGAGGGTTCGTACACAAACCAACAGAAGGCAATGGGAAACCACTGTTGTAGCTCCCAAGAACAATTATGCTTATTCAGAGTAATAGATTTGTCATGAACGACATTAATGGATGTTCCTCTGGAACAGCCTCATATGCTAGAGCAGCTCACAAGCCACAGGTGAGGCCAGATCATCATCAAGCTACTGGTGGCAAAACTAACAAGTTCAAAATAGCAACATGGAATGTTACAACTTTATTCTAGGCTGGAAAATTAGAAAATGCAAAGAGGGAAATGGAAAGGATGAAGATCAACATATTAGGAATGAGTGAAGTTAGATGGACAAGTGCAGGGAAGATAAACTCTGATAAATATACAATAACATATTCAAGAAGTGAGAAACATGAATGAGGAGTAGGAATAATATTTGATGAACAAACAGCAAGGACAATTGTAGGATATCTGAACATCTCGGACTGAGTCCTGCTAGCCCAACTGAAAGGACAACCAATAAACATAAATATTATACAAGTGTGCGCTCCAACATCTGAAAGTTCTGAAGAAGATGTACAGCTATTTTATAATGACATAGAGACAGCCCTGAAACACACAAAGTCACATGAAGGTACTATAGTAATGGGAGATTTTAATGCCAAAGTTGGTAAAGGAAGAACTTCAGACATCGTTAGTGACTATGGACTGAGGGAGAGGAATGAAAGAGGTAGTAAATTAATTGAATGTGCAAGAATACATAGCATGGTTGTAGTAATCACCTGGTTTAAACAACATCCCCGAAGACTGGCAATGTGGTGCAGCCCAGACAAAAAGACTTTTAACCAGACAGACTACGTAATTATCAACAAATGATTCCGGAATGCATTACTGTCAACAAAAACCATGTCAGAAACTGACTGCAATAGTGACCATGACCCACTCTGTGGAAAAATTAGAATAAAGCTTAAGAAAGCATGCAGAAAAGTGAGAAACATCAAACTGAATACAGAACTCCTTAAAAATGACCAAGAACTGTGAGAACAATACAGAGTTATTATAACAAATAGATACAATGCAATAGCAAAGACAAATAGTATAGATGAACAATGGGCAATGTTAAGAGATTCTATCCACCAAACTGTTAAGGAGATAATACCACCAAAAAAGAAGCCCTTAAAAATAAATGGATGACAGATGAAATCTTAGGACTGATGGAAAAGAAGAGGAGGAGTAAAAATAACCAAGAAAAATATAGCAAGATAAATAAAGAAATAAGACGCAAAAGAGGAGAAGTAAAGGAAGTCTGGTTAAATGAACAGTGCAGACAAACAGAGGACTCCCATAATAAAGACAGCAAAAACATGCACAAATGTATTAGTGAACTCACAGGTAGGAAGACATATATATGCAGGAAACTCTCTACCATAGAGAGTGGAACAACAACACAACTCCTTCAGATCATCAGAGGAAGTACCCCCAACTCAGACAAGTGTTTCGGCCACAAAAATATACCACAAAATGCCTGAAATCAAAAGAAGGTAAAATGTTAATGGGAAAAGAAGACATTGTGGACAGGTGGACAGAGTACATCGGTGAGCTATATGGAGGAGAAAGACCAGAATTAACGCCGGACACTGAAAACTATGATGGACTACCAATACCTGGAGATGAAATCATAGATGCCATCAAACACATGAAGAAATGAAAAGCTACTGGGCCTGATAATATAACAATAGAAGAAATAGAGGCACTAGAGGAGATAGGAATAAAAATAATAACCAAGTTACTGAATGACATTTACAACAGTGGTTATATGCCCAGTGACTTGCTTAAATCCACATTTATAGCACTACCAAAGAAACCAGGTGCAAAGGAATGTGAGGACCACCGGACTATCACCCTCTCATGTCACATAACGAAGATACTTCTAAGAATTATTATGAGAAGAACAAGGAAAAAAGATAAAAATGGAAATAGCAGATGAACAGTTTGGATTTGTTGAAGGAAAAGGAACACACAATGCCATTTATGCTCTACGAACACTAACAGAAAGAGCTTTAGAAGCAGAAAGATCTCTACTTATGCTTCATTGATTACACCAAGGCATTCAACAAGGTGAAACATAATGAAATTATTAAAATGCTTGAAGACATCAATATAAACGGCAAAGACCTGAGGACTGTAAAACATCCATACTGGCAGCAAGAAGCAGCAATTCGAATTGAAAATAGAACTGGAAAATATCAACCTATAAAACAAGGGGTGTGATAAGGATGTGTACTATTGCCAAACATTTTTTTCCCTGTACAGTGAGAATACTCTAAGAATGATCATCACAGAACCAGGTATAAAAATTGGAGGATACAATATTAACAACCTTCGGTATGCTGATGACACAGTACTGACAGCTGGGAACCAACAAGACCTGCAAAATCTCTTAGATAAAGTCACTAAAGGAAGTGAATAGAAAGGCCTTACTTTAAACATCAAAAAGACAGAGACTATGGTTATATCTAAGAAGCAGAATCCACTAACGTGCAATATAAAATTAAACGGAACTATTCTAAAGCAGGTGCAGAAATTCAAATACCTTGGAGCAGTAATAACTTCAGATGGGAAATGCAAAACAGAAATTAGGAACAGAATAGGCCAAGCAAAGAATGCATTTCAGAGAATGAGAAACATCTTCTTCTTCTTCGTTCACTTCTACCACCAAAAACCGCACTGTGAACCTACTGAATTCACGCCTGTGGTCCTCGTTAGGTCCCGTGGTCCCCTGTGTGGTCCAAAATAGACCACACGAGATCCACGAGAGGACCACAAGGGTTCAGAGTATCACAGTGCTTTAGCCTGTATTCTTGGTGGGTCTTGGAAGCCTCTAGAGCGGAGGTGGCATGACATGTCTAGCCATCGAGTTCCACCCCTGGTGTGTGCCGGTTTAGGCATATTTCACCAGTGTAGGTGTATTTCGGACGTAGGCGGCCTCTAGAGCAGAGGCGCCGTGGTATAGCTCTCGTAGCGATACTACTGGACATACCAGGTTAAACTTCACTTTCCACCACCTTTTCCCATCGGCGCCGCACAGCAACCTTTATTTCCGCATTTACTTCCTTAACCGGGAGGAGCTTCATCCCACGTGCGGCATTTCAGGAGTCTCGACAGTAGTGTCTTAACCTCTGGGACAAGACGGTTCATGCATTTCACCCGATATGACTGCACTCAGGACGTGGCCGACCTCCAGACCAGAGGTGCCGTGATTTGACTGTTTGCTTCGCTTTATCCCTTCTACCACCTTTTCCGCAGTGATGCTGCGCAGCAACCTCATTTGCAAATTTCTTCATTGGCCGGGAGGAGCACCGCTCCATGCACGGCAGCTGAAGATCTCGCCAACAGCGGCAGATGAGCTACCAAACGTGCCACTCATCTACCCTAAGTAATTGGTTTTCAGGCGCCAGATATTCGCCCTCGCCCCTTCTCCTGTCAGTTTAAACAGTTCTGCCACGGGAAGGCCAGGAGCTGGACTTGACTGCCAGAGGCTGTTTGTGGCGCATTTGCAGTCCTTAGAACCAATGAGAAATATATTATCCAACACATCCTTATCAATGAATGTTAGAAAACGAGTCCTAAAATGCTATATTGAACCTATCTTATTATATGAAAGTGAATCATGGACAATAGGTAAGTCTGCAAAAAAAATCATTGGAAGAAGCAGAAATGTAGTTTATTAGAAGAATGTTGCGAATTCCCTGGACAGCAAAAATAACTAATGAAGAATGTATGAGAAGAGCTGGAGAGACAAAAAAATCTTATAAAAAAATAAGAGTGAAACAATATACTTTTATAGGACATGAATTGAGAAGAGGGGGCATTGAAAATATTATAACAGGAAAAATAAAGGGAGGAAGATCAAGAGGAAGACCAAGGGAAATGATACTGGACAGTCTGACGGGATGGTGTGAGAGGAGATCACCAACTAAAGTGATGGGCTGCATGAAGGATCGTGTACTCTGGAGAAGCATAAGAGCCAACACCAGTCGGCATGGCACCTGATGATGATTATGATGAGACAGCAACACTCAGGATAGTGCTGATGATGTCAATGAGTCCTTCATGGACCAGATGCCCACCAAAACTGTTTCTTACGCTTAGTCTGTAAGTGTGTTTGAGACTTGCATTTGTTCATGTATGCCTGACATGACACAGGACATTTTTAATGTTGTAGCATGCTTACATGACTTTTTGATTAACAGATCAGTTATCACTTCTTACATCCTTCCTGTGCCTTTAAACATCACACAGGGTTCGCATATTTGTTTGCCTAGATTTCCTGTTCTCGGTGAGTCTTTCAACTTCATCAAGGGATGTTATGCACACTAAACTGGCTTCTCTTAACAATGTCCTCTTTAGAGTTTCACGTGGTCGACGTCTTTTTATTTGGCCTGTTGTGCTCCACCTGATAGCTTGTTTTGGTATTCTCTGATTGTTTATTCTCATCACATGACCGACATATGTCCATCTTCTTTTTCTGATCACCCATGAGACAGGTTGTTGTTTGCTCATCTGTCTTATGTCTGCACTGTTCTTGTTCTTGAATTCATTCCACTTTATACCAAGCATTTTCCTTAGGTATTTATTTTCAAAAAGAGTCTTAATTTCTTGTCTATTTCCAGCTTTCACATGCATAAATGAGGGTGGATATCACATCTGAATTGAATAATCTTAAGTCAGTTTTTGTGCTTATAACTTTTGAATTCCATATGTTCTCAAGATTTTTGAAGGACAATGCTGCTTTTGCAATTAAAATTCTAACTTAGTTCCTGGTGTCACCGTCCTGGTCTGTTGTAGCTGTCAAGGTATGCAGATTGGTTTACTTCATCAATAACTGTTCCTTCTACGTATATTTTTCCTTCTTGATTAATGAGAAGTTTCATTATTTTTGTTTTTGTCTTTGTTAATTTCAAGACCTATTTTGCTAGCCAAGGAAGACAGGGAATCTGTTTTTTTCCTGCACTGATTTTACACTGTCACTGATAAGAGTTATGTCACCTGCAAAATCAAGATCTTCTATTTGGGTCCCATGTACCCAATCAATGCCAGTTTTAGCTGTACAGCATCTTTTCATTATAAAGTCTATGGCAATTCCAAAAATCAGGGGAGATAATATACACCCTTGTTTCATGCCTGTTTCAATCTGAAACCATTCGTTCATTCCTTCTTCTGTGTAGTTATCACTATACAGTGCAAAATCACTCATTTTTTTACTACTACTGCTAACGAATCAGATGCTGTTTGGTTTTAGTGTTATCTATACTGTAAGACTAAGATTTACTGTATTTTGTGATTAATATATTTTGTGATTAGTACATTTTGTGTTCAATGATGACAGCTTTGGCTGTCTGTTATCAAGCAGAAAATAGACCATGCCAAGAACACCACAATAATTACCAACATTCTAAGGCCAAATTTCAGAGAGCCAAGCTGCAAGCCAGACGGGAAAGTTGGAGAGAGAAAACAGAGTCCCTAAACTTTGAAAAGGATGGAAGGAAACTGTGGAAACTAATCAAACAGTTAAATGATGAGAGTACTGGAAGAAGTACAAAGATTACCCTAATAGAGGATGGGAAAACTCTTACAGGTAAGCAGGTAGCAGATCACTTTGCTCGCATGTTTGCACAGGACTGCAACATTGATATCCATCCAGAGAAAGAGCGTGCAGTGTGCATTGACCCACAGAAAAAAGAGGAACAAGTCAGAAAAGTGGAGGTCATGGATGCACCAAATCACACGCAGTGAGTTAGACCTAGCAGTCAGTAAACTGAAACCAAGGAAATCACCAGGACCAGATGGAGTGTCCAATGAAATGATCAAGAACCTGGGAATGGCAGCAATGGGAAAGCTGTTGGATATTTTCAATATGTGCTGGAGCACAGGTAGGTTACCTCAAATCTGGAAGGAAGCAAGCATGGTACCACTGCTAAAGCCAGGGAAAAACAGTGATACTGCCTCCAGCTACAGGCCAACCAGTCTCACTAGCTGCCTATGCAAAACGATGGAACGCATCATTGACCTGAGGCTAAAATGGTACCTAGAAAGTGAAAACCTTCTCGTTCCACAACAAGCAGGATTTAGGCAGTACTACAATACGGAAGATCAAGTGACCTATCTCAAGAGATTGAGGATGCATTCCAAGAGAAAAACCTTGTACTAGCAGCGTGGATAGACCTAAAGAAAGCCTTTGATAAAGTATGGAAAAAAGGTCTGCTGTGGAAACTAAGAAACTGCAATGTGAATGGAAGACTATACAACTGGATAAAGTCCTATTTACACAATAGAAGAGCTAGAGTAGTAACGGATGGACACAAAAGCCAGAAAGTACTTCTGCAACATGGTGTACCACAAGGAGGAGTCCTCTCGCCTACACTATTCCTTGTATTCATTAATGACCTGGTCAAGGAACTTCCCTATGGAATCAAAGCAGCACTGTATGCAGATGATCTGGTCATGTGGTGTACAGATGAATATGCGACAGTTGCTACACGGAGACTCCAAAGAGCAGCAGACATCTTGACATCATGGACAAACAAATGGTGTGTAAGTATAAATACAGAGAAATCAAGTACCACCCTGTTCACCCTCTCATCTAAACAGAAAGCAGGTAAGATCTTTGTAAATGAAATACCCTTAAGGATGGACAACCAACCCACTTACTTAGGAGTGACTCTTGACTCAAAACTGACCTGGAAGCAACACATCAACAGTGCAGAAGCAAAAGCCAGAAGAAAACTAGCCATATTAAGAAAATTGAGTGGAACCACATGGGGAGCTAGTGAAAGAATCCTCAAGAATGTATATCAGCAAAGTATTCTACCACATTTAGAATATGGCTCAACATCTTGGTGCACAGCATCAAACACTACGCTGCATAATCTAGACAAGGTTCAAAATCAGTCACTACGGATTATCACAGGTGCCATGAGGTCCACACCAATAGTAGAAATGCAGAAAATAGTTGGTGTTCAAGCGCTAAAGGAACGTAGAGACACAAAGGTCATGACCATGGGAGAAAAATTCCTTAGCTCTGTAAGCCATCCCCTGAAAGAGAGATTCAATAACTTGGCACTAAGTCGGCTTAAAAGAAGCAGCTTCATTCATCAGGCCAAGCGTATGCGTAAGCTGATACCTGACCTTCCAACTGTAGTCGCTCCATTATCATCTGTACCAGAGCATACACCATGGAAAGAAGCAGATTATGCACAAGTAACTATTCAGACTGAAGTGAAAGGTGTGCAGAATGGTGAGATGCAGAGCAGTCTTGTAAGATCAACAGCCACACTTAGTGTTCTAGATGACAAATATCCATGTGACACCTGGATACGTGTGTATACAGATGGTTTTGCACATAATGCCATAAAGAATGGAGGGGCAGGAGCATATATTGAATATCCAAACAACACCATTGACAAAATTTCCATACCCACTGGTAAATACTGCAATAACTTTGATGCAGAAGTTAGGGCAATTATTGCTGCAGTTGAAAAACTATCAGACTCCAGAATTGTTACATGTCCCGTGGTAATTCTCACAGATGCAAGATCAGTACTGGAGGCTCTTCAGTGCAACAAAGTACCAGACCTTAAGGATGCCTTATCAAAAATTGGCTTACAACACAGAGTCACCTTGCAGTGGATTCCCTCCCACTGTGGGATACCAGCCAATGAGAAAGCTGACCGTCTGGCCAAAGAAGGCACTGAAATGGAACAACCAGACATACCAATCACCTATAATCAGAAGAAAAGCATGATAAAAACCTACAGGAAGCCACAAACACCACCACATGATGACTATCACATGCTAAACAGAAAGGAACAAGTCACCATCTTTCGTCTCCGAACAGGACACAGCCGACTCCGAAGTCATATGTATACAAAGTTTAAGGTTGGTACTACTAATCTATGTACATGTGCCCAGGTGCCCCAAACTGTGGAACATATCCTCCAGAACTGCACCAACTATGAGACACTGAGAAATAATTACTGGCCCACTGAAACCACTAAAGAAGATAAGCTCTACGGTTCCATACATGAATTACAAAAAACAGTGAAATTTATCCAAGAGACAGGACTGCAGATATAGACAGACAATGCGAACGAAGAAGAAGAAGAAGAAGAGGCTGTCTGTTATGTGTTTAATGTAGCAACTGTGGGGAGGGGGGGGGTGTGCATGCACATGTGTGCACACACACACATACTGACCCAGTTAAAGCCATTATAATGGACTCTGGAGTTGGCATTAAGCAGGGTCCATTACAAGGGCTTTACCTGGGTCAGTATGTATATATATATATGTTTTATATATATATATATATGTCACCATACTATGAGAGTCCCGCCAATGCGATATTAAGCAGGTCTGATAGCATTAAAAAACATCACTTACTATAATATATGCATTCTTGTTGATAAATCGCAAGAATTTTTCTAAGCACCAAAAGCAGCACCGAAGACACCTGCAAAAACAGCATGTAGTTATGGACCTGATTAAATTCATTTACAGAAATAAAAAGTCCTTTAAAAAAAACAGTTTTACTTTTGTTTTAATTGCAATTATTCTATTATTTTACTTTAATAACTGACTGTGGGAGCTAATGCAATAATTTATCACAGTTAGCAAACAAATTTGGTAAAAAGTATCATCCTCAAAGACAATGTTCCATTACTGGTCAGCTGGTTAAAAATTGATGTTTCTCATATAACTGTGAAAAAAAAAATTTCTTAGGTCCATCTTTGAGTTCTTTTTCTTTTCCATAATCACATAAACAAATGCAGAAGTAAAGAGCTGTTCACACCTATCAATCAGAAATACTATAATGTGTTCAATTTTTAAACTTACCAAATACAACACAGAAACACAGAAAGTGACAAATAGGAAAAGTGAAACTATCACAGAAAACAAAACAAAATAAAATTTTTGCAGAACTAAAATAAAAGTAACACCTCAAGGATTTTCAACTAGGCTTCCATATCATAAAGTTCTATGCCCCTAAAAACAACAGTGTTAAGAACACACTATCTTAACATAGTCTTTGTGAGACAAGGAACATAGATCTGTTTGCTTAAAAACTCTGACCTATTTCTGTAGTCCAGAAACCTGTAGCAATCAACACTAAATCCATGTAATGTCAGGTTGGTGGACGGATGGGAACATGGAGATCGCCAGCAAGGATGAGGAAAATTTGGCATGAAACCAATGAATCCAGGACGTGACAAGCCTATGTGTCTTTACAACAATGGCTATCAGAATGATGTAAACAAAACAGAGTCGGCAGACTATAGGTGGTGGGGAATGGATATCTTTGAAGCACTCATCACATTCCTCATCCCAAAGTTGAAGTGTCTCTGTGGAACTGTCTCAACTGTTGCACGCTGGATCTAACATGGAGAAGGGGCTTAAGTACAGCCACCAGAGGCTGGAAAACAGAGTTTTGGCTAGGCCAGACTACACCACTGTCTTCAAGGCAGGCCAAGCAAGGAAAGGTGGTAAGTTGGAGGTACCCATCCAAAAGGCACATCGCAAAAATCAGGGTACCATGCATCATTGCCACTGAAATGTCTGTATCTGCAGTTTTCAAACATGGTGCTCACCCTGTGAAGACTAACCAGCCAGTTGCAGTGCTGGGCCCCCTGCCTCAAAAAGGTCCACCCTATGCTACTGGAGGTCCTCTCAGTTCATCTTGTGGAGTCAAGAGACATGAGAGTAGTGCTACTGGCCAAAAAATACAATAGTAGCAAAGTGCCAAAAAGCAAGAACTTAAACTAATGCAAAGGAATGCTGAGGGTGTCAGCAGTGTTAGAGATGGCTATAGTAAAAAGTTGGAACTAGAGAACATACTCTTTGTAGAGTAGGAAAGTATATGCTGCATACAGGAGACACACCTAACAAAAATCAGAGGCTGCTATGGAAACTGAGAAACTGCAGTGTGAGTGGAAGACTGTACAATGGATAAAGTCCTATTTACACAATAGAAGAGCAAGAGTAGTAATGGATGGACAAAAAAACCAGAAAGTACTGCTGTGACACGGCGTACTACAAGGAGTAGTCCTTTTACCTACACTATTCCTGGTATTCATTAATGACCTGGTCATGGAGCTTCCCTATGGAATCAAAGCAGCACTATATGCAGATGCTCTGGTCATGTGGTGTACAGATGAACACGTGACAGTTGCTACAAAGGAACTCCAAAGAGCAGCAGACATCTTGACATCATGGACAAACAAATGATGTCTAATTATCAACACAGAGAAATCAAGTACCACTCTGACTGTTCACTCTCTCATTTAAACAGAAAGCAGGTAAGATCTTTGTAAATGAAATATCTTTAAGGATGGACAACCAACCCACTTACTTAGGAGTGACTCTTGACTCAAAACTGACCTGGAAGCAACACATCAGCAACGCAGAAGCAAAAGCCAGAAGAAAACTAACATATTAAGAAAACTGAGTGGAACCACATGGGGAGCTAGTGAAAGAATCCTCAAGAATGTATATCAGCAAAGTATTCTACTATGTTTAGAATATGGCTCAATAGCCTGGTGCATAGAATCAAACACCACACTGCATAATCTAGAGAAGTTACAAAATCAGTCACTATGGATTATCACAGATGCCATGAGATCCACATCAGTGCAAATGCAGAAAATAGTTGGTGTTCAAGCACTAAAAGAATGTAGAGACGCAAAGGTAATGACCTTGGGAGAGAAATTCCTCAACTCTGTAAGCCATCCCTTGAAGATTCAATAACTTGGCACAAAGATAGTTTAAAAGAAGCAGCTTCATTCATCATGCCTAGCATATGCGTAAGCTGATACCTGACTTTCCAACTGTAGTTACTCCATTATCATCTGTACCAGAGCATACACCATGGAAAGAAGCAGATTGTGCACAATTAACTATTCAAACTGAAAGGTATGCAGAATCTTATATCTTATATCCTTCCCATGCCATTAAATGTCACATGGGGCTTGCAAAGTAGTTCGCCAATTTTTCCTGTCTTCGGCGAGTCTTTCAACCTCATCAAGGGATTTTATGCCTGTTAATTTGGCCTATCTTAACAATGTCCTCTTCAGAGTTTCACGCGGTCTGCCTCTTTTTCTTTTGCCTGTTGTGTTCCACTTGATAGTTTGTTTTGGGATTCTCTGATCATTTCTTCTCATCAAGTGACCAATATATGTCAATCTCCTTTTTCTGATCACCCATGATACTGGTTGTTCGCTCGTGTGTCTTATCTCTGCATTGTCTTGAATTCGTTCCACTTGATGCCGAGTGTTTTCCTTATGCATTTGTTTTTAAAAGAGTCTAATTTCTTTTCTATTTCTTTAGTTGTTTTCCAGCTTTCGCATGCATAAATGAGGGTGGATATTACATTTGAATTGAATAGTCTTAACTTGGCTTTTGTGCTTATAACTTTTGAATTCCATGTTCTCAAGATTCTTGAAGATAGATGCTGCTTTTGCAATTCTAACTTTCTTTCTGGTGTCACCATCCTGGTCTATGTAGCTGCCAAGGTATGCAAATTGATTGACTTCTTCAATATCTGTCCCTTCTATGTGTATTAAGGGGAATTTTCATTATTTTTGTTTTGTCCTTGTTTTCAAGATTTGGAAAGAAGAAAAGGTCCCTTCTAATTGGAAGAAGGGAATCATTGTGAAAATACCAAAAAAGGGCAACCTTAGTGACTGTAACAACTGGAGAGGAGTAACCTTAATATCAGTTGTGTCAAAAGTATTTTGCAAGGTCATTTTGAATAGACTCAAAGATATAGTGGATACTGCAATGAGAGAAGAACAAGCAGGATTTCGAAAAGGGAGAAGCTGTCTCGACCAGATCTTTACTCTCAGAATAATACTTGAAGAACATATTGAAAAGCAGAAACCATTAATACTGAATTTCATAGATTTTAAGAAGGCATTTGATAGCATACACAGAGATTCATTATGGAGAATTTTATGTCTATATGGAATACCATCTAAAATTGTCAACATCATTAAGGACTTATACAATGGATATGGTTGTGCAGTCAAGACAGAAGAAGGGATGAGTGAATGGTTCCAGATTGAAACAGGCGTGAAACAAGGATGTATACTGTCTCCTTTACTTTTTGGGATTACAATAGACTTCATAATGAAAAAATGCTGCACAGGTAACACAGGTATTGACTGGGTACATGGGACCCAACTAGAAGATCTTGATTTTGCTGATGACATAACTCTTATCAGTAATAATGTGAATTCCATGCAAGAAAAAACAGATAGCCTATCTTCACTGGCTAGCAAAATAGGACTTGAAATTAACAAGGACAAAACAAAAATAATGAAAATTCCCATCAATCAAAATGGAAAAATACACATAGAAGGGACAGATATTGAAGAAGTCAATCAATTTGCATACCTTGGCAGCTACATAGACCAGGATGGTGACACTAGAAAGGAAGTTAGGATCAGAATTGCAAAAGCAGCATCAATCTTCAAGAATCTTGAGAACATATGGAATTCAAAAGTTATAAGCACAAAAACCAAGTTAAGACTATTCAATTCAAATGTAATATCCACCCTCATTTACGCATGCGAAAGCTGGAAAACAACTAAAGAAATAGAAAAGAAATTAGACTCTTTTGAAAACAAATGCCTAAGGAAAATACTCGGCATCAAGTGGAATGAATTCAAGAACAATGCAGAGATAAGACAGATGACTGAACAACAACCAGTCTCACGGGTGATCAGGAAAAGGAGATGGACATATGTTGGCCACTTGATGAGAAGAAATGATCAGAGAATCCCAAAACAAGCTATCAAGTGGAACACAACAGGCCGAAGAAAAAGGGGCAGACCGCGTGAAACTCTGAAGAGAACATTATTAAGAGAGGCCAAGTTAACAGGCATAAAATCCTTTGATGAGGTTGAAAGACTCGCCGAAGACAGGAAAAATTGGCGAACTACTTTGCGAGCCCTATGTGACGTCTAACGGCACGGGAAGGATATAAGATATAAGATAAGAATTTCAAGTCCTATTTTGCTAGTCAATGAAGACAGGCTATTTGTTTTTTCTTGCATGGAATTCACATTGTTACTGATAAGAGTTATGTCATCAGCAAAATCAAGATCTTCTAGTTGGGTCCCCTGTACCCAGTGTTACCTGTGCAGCATTTTTTCATTATGAAGTCTATTGTAATTCCAAAAAAAAGTAAAGGAGACAGTATACATTCCTGTTTCACACCTGTTTCAATCTGGAACCATTCACTCATCCCTTCTTCTGTTTTGACTGCACAAACATATCCATTGTAGAAGTCCTTAATGATGTTGACAATTTTAGACGGTATTCCATATAGACTTAATGAATCTCTGTGTATGCTATCAAATGCCTTTTTAAATTCTATGAAGTTCAGTATTAATGGTTTCTGCTTTTCAATATGTTCTTCAAGTATTATTCTTAGAGTAAAGATCTGGCCGAGACAGCTTCTCACTTTTCGAAATCCTGGTTGTTCTTCTCTCATTGCAGTATCCACTATATCTTTAAGTCTATTCAAAATGACCTTGCAAAATACTTTTGACACAACTGATATTAAGGTTACTCTTCTCCAATTGTTACAGTCACTAAGACTGCCTTTTTTTTTGGTATTTTAACAATGATTCCTTTTTTCCACTTAGAAGAGACCTTTTCTTCTTTCCAAATCTTGTTAAACATCCTCTGTAGTTGTCTCATGTTGTCACTACTGATAGGTTTTAGCATTTCAGGTGTTATTTCATCTTCACCTCCAGCTTTTTTGTTAGCCATTAAATTCACTGCTGTTTCAATTTCATGCAATTTAATTTCATCTAGGTTGACATTTAGTTGTGGGGCTGGTAAGTTGGATTCAAGGTTTAACAATTCTTTTGGGTGTGGTCGATTAAGTATTTCTTGGAAGTGTTCAGCCCATCTTTGCTTTTGGTCTTTACTTGATGTTAATAGGGTTCCAGTTTTGCTAAGGATTGGTCTTTCTTTAGATGTAATAGTACCTGTTAGCCTCTTTTGTATGTTATATAAAGTTTTGCTGTCTCCTGTTTTTGCTGCTTTTTTTGCCTCTTTTGCCATATTGTCTATGTATACTCTTTTATCCCTTCTAGCTGAACTTTTTACTTTCTTGTCTAGTTCTTTGTATGTTGCTTTCACCAGATCTTTTCCAAGATCTGTTTTTACATTCAACATGTCTAATTTGACTGCTCATCTTTCATGTATATACTTCCATGTGTCAGCAAGTCACCATTTTCCGTCTCCGAACAGGACACAGCCAACTATGAAATTATGTCTTGTCTTGTCTTGTCCTTCCTCGTTTACTGTTAGATGTAGAGGTGAAGTGCAAATGTCTCCCAATGGCTTGCCTGTTGGCTTCATACACTGAGATGTTCAGGGACTCTGCTGTACCATCGGTCCATTGTTTACATGGGCTGCCCCTTCCTCTGCCTTTGTGTGGTCTGTAAAACATTGCTCTTTGCGGTACATGTTCTGTTGGTAGTCGTGATACATGACCGAACCATTTTATTTGCTGTTTTTGAATATAGTTTAGAACAGGTTCAACTCCTATTTTATTTCTAATAACATCATTTCTGATTCTGTCCATTCTTGATATTCCAAGAATTCTTCTCAAGAATCTCATTTCAGTTGTTGTAATTTTCCTTTTGTCTTTTGCTGTCAGTGTCCATGCCTGGCATTGGTAGCACAAAGTTGGTATAAAGATTGTCTTATAGATAGTTCTTTTGGTTTCCAGTGAGACATGCTTGTTGCTTAGTATGGGAGCCATTTGCCCGATAAGTTGGTTCGCTTTGTTACATCTGTTTTTGAACTCTATGTCTATTTTTCCTTTTGCTGAGAAAATGCTTCTGAGGTATTTGAAATGCGTTACTTGCTTCATAGTATGGTTTTCCAGTGTAATGTTTACTGGTGTGTCTACTCCTGCAATGGTCATGATTTCTGTTTTGCCTAGGCTAATTTTCATATTGTGTTCTTTGCATGCAAGCCTTCTTCTGAGTCGGCAACTAGAGCTTGGTCATCTGCAAATAATAGTTCGTTTATGGTTATGTTGTATTCTGTTTGTTCTATTTCATTTTGTTGATTTTTTGCTGTCCTTATCAGTCCAGCTTCTCTACAGATGTTATCGATATATGTTATAAATAGCAGTGGTGATAAGATGCAACCTTGTCGAACACCAGATTTAATAACAAAGGTTCAGAATGTTCCCCTACTGCTCTGATGATGCCACTTCCGCTCTTGTACAGACTCTTACACAGATTTATTAGATGACTGGTAACCCCACATTGTTTTAGGACTTTCCATAGTTTGTTCCTGTCCACTCTGTCGAATGTTTTTTCTTGGTCAACAAAAGCCAAGTAAAGGGTGTTATTAAATTCGATCACTTTCTCTGACAACTGTCTGAGGGCAAATATTGTGTCTGTGCATCCTCTGTTTTTCCTAAAGCCTTGTTGAAGTCCATAGCTGGGGCTCTATCATTAGTCTTAATCTCTTCTCTAAAATTTTACAAAATATCTTTCCTGTATGGCTTAATAAGAAAATGCCTCTGTATTGTGTGCAGTCTCTTTTGCAGCCTTTATTTTTCCACAGTAGTGTGATTATGGCATTCTTCCAGCCTTGTGGGGTTTCTTGTTTGGTCACATGTATACAAATTTTAAGGTTGGTATTACTACTCTTTGTACATGTGCCCAGGTGCCCCAAACTGTGGAACATATCCCCTAAAACTGCACCAACTATGAGACACTAAGAAGATAAGCTCTATGGTTCCATACATGATTATGAAAAACAGTTAAATTTATCCCAGAGACAGGACTGCAGATATAGACAATGCGTACAGAGAAGAGGAAGAAGAAGTTAAGGTTCTATCACACTTATAGATAAGTTTTTTCCAAGTCAGTCTTACTTTAGAATGAATTTTGCAACATTATTTTCTGTGCCCTTCAGTTTCCTGTTTACATATTCCAGCAGAGCTCGGATCATCTGAACTATGGCAATAATTAGAGAACCAAAGGCAAGGGATCCAGTATGGTACCTGTATTTGTAAATAAGACAATGTTAAAAGTATGAACAAATATTATTCACAAAAAGAAATTAGGCCATCAATCAATATCTTCAAAACTTTTATCTGAAGTAAGCAAGTAAAAAAAACAACAATTGGTAATTAGGTGGTATTTCATTCTAAAAGGAAATGGGTCCAGATGGTAATTATTATTATTTTTTTTTT
Source organism: Achatina immaculata (assembly GCA_009760885.1). Classification (NCBI taxonomy): domain Eukaryota; kingdom Metazoa; phylum Mollusca; class Gastropoda; order Stylommatophora; family Achatinidae; genus Lissachatina; species Lissachatina immaculata. The sequence continues at coordinate 15,953,282 of CM019695.1, read as the reverse complement.
CAATGGCTCAACATTTATTTGAAAAAAAAAGATTTGAACAAAAAAAGAAATTACTGAAATATGTTTGTGTAAAATTAATGCTTTCCCATTAATTACTTTATAAATCTAATAAAGTGCATTCACTGTTATATATGATGCGGTTTTAACATGACTGTATAATTTTTTGTCCTTTAGTGCTCAATTATTCTGACAAAAAGAAAATGAGACACACTTTCTCAGATTTTTTGAAAAGTTAATTTTAATTTCTGCAGAAAATAAATCAAATTCTCTGACTCTTTTTTTTATTATTAACACTGGTTCATAACGTTGTTTAACTTTTATCAGATATGTTATATTATATTATGTTATGTTATACACAGATCATCATTATCATCACTGCACTAAGAACACATCCACAGATGCTCCAATTTCCTCCTCAATATATCCCTCAATGTACAATGACTAAGTGTGCTAGTTGGTGTTAAATGATAATTCCTTCTACATTCCAGGAATACTGTTCCATCCTTGTGATACCATTCTTCACTCTCGGCTCACACATCTAAGATAGTGTTGTCAAGTCACCCCTCTCAAAGTCCTCTGCTCTTCCAAGGTCTCTGAGGACATTAACAATGTCAGCACAATCCATCAGTTAGCTATCATTTATGGTGGCCAAACCAGCCAATCTATCTGCTCTCTTACTATCCCAGACACCAACATGACCTGGTATATAAATGAAGGTAACAGTGTTAATCTTTGACCTCTGCAAAGATTCCAGCCACTGCCTGCACACCGAACCTGTCTGAATTTTTCAGGTGGTGCTCACTGAGTCGCTCAGCACACAGACATGGGTGTAATCCTGTGATTCCACTCAGATAAATGCCTTTATCACTACCATGGTCTCCACTGTCATGCTGCTGGTTGTCACTGCATAAGTACCGCTGGCTTTCTGGCCTGTTCTGCTACCAGAGTGTGCGCTGAATATTCATGCACTCCACTAATGGTGCACAACAGACCCTTCTACGTAGATCACAGCATCTGCATCTTTGGAATTTTCACTTATGAAAGGCACTGATCTTTGGGTCAATGATAACTGGGTTCTGCTCTCTGCAGCTTCTGTCAAATGTGACAATGACAGAAAATCTGAAGGTACTAGTGTCCATTTCGCATATGGATAGATGCTAGTCAGTCCACAGACCTGTTGGACGATGTCTTCTGCCTGACCCATCCAAAATTTTCCTCTTTTCGACCTGTCTCCCCTTTTTTTTTCAATAAGCTCTCTCTGTAATGGATGTTCTGTATTTGTGCTTATCCTGAGGTATGCTTAAGCCCTTAAAATTTTGATCCTATGCTCCTTGGTGGGAAAATAGAGTTTTTCAGATATTCTGAAGTGTATACTTGAAATTTTACAGTACTGTTCCCTTGGTTTACAGTATTCTTACAAATAATAATCTTTTTAGACACACTTTGCGTGAATGGTTAAATCTAAATAAACAAGAAGGATTGTGTCTGAATAAAATTTTGCAGCACGATTTCTAAAAAGCTTATTCTAGAAGTCATGGAAACTTCACAAAAATACAGAAGAGTATTGATTAACCAAACTAACTGGGACTAAGGTGGTTGGGTTAATCAACTAGTTCACATGATTAAACATGCATGAATGTACCCAGTTTATAACTGTAGTTAAGACTAAAATTAGTTACTGAATGCAAGAGTATTTCTGCTGTATTTTGAAATGTGATTTACTACACAAAATAACTGATCTTTCAAACTGTAAATACATGTAACAATTAAAATGGTTTGAAGTTAACAATATGCATTTATTATATAGATATAAATGTACTGATTTATATCTTTTATATACAAGTACATAGCTTCAGTTGTCAAATTTCCTTTACATAAATAGAAAACAACAACAATGAATAAAAAAAAGCAAATACATAATTTCACATGGTACATACTGTATAATTAATTTAAAGAAAATTCATTTTCTAAATTAAACTTAAATTTTTATGTGAACCACAGAACATTGTCTTTTCTTTGCAGAGATCTCTTATCTTTTCAGAAGCAATATTTCTGTAGAATTTCATTCTGACTGTCACTCATGTCTTGACATTGCAGTTTCAAATGCAGTGAAGATGAGTGGCCTCGCTTCCCATTTCTTTTTGTTCTTTGTCATCAGAATGGTTAATGTCAGAACATTCTTCATCCTGGACTACTGCAACAATTTCTTCTTTTAAAATCTGATAAACAGCTATGAAATGAATCTGAAACACTGAATGATTAGAAAACAAAAACACATACATCATCTGCAATGCCACCAAACAGACTGAGCCAAAGTTCAAAGAGTGTTGAAAACTTCTGCATGTGAAATGATTCTCACTGAACAACCATATTATTAACACTGATATGCCCGTTGTGAGATTGGGTGGTGAGGACGTGACTAGAACCAACTTGATTACATACTTGGGAGTGAAGTTTGATTGCAGTTTGTGTTTCAAAGAACATGTTGACCACGTGATAACAAAAGCTCACAAAGGTCTATCAGCAGTGAAGGTCAGGGCACCTGCCAACACTGAGCAGAAGCTACTACTACTTCTGTACCAAGGACTGGTCCTTGCACTCACTATGTACACCTTAGCCATCCTCATTGTCAGCCCTGCACAGACTGAAAAACTCAAAAAGGTGCAAAATGAAGCCATGTGCATTATTTTGGGGTGTATGAGAGACACCTCCTGCGTAGCATTGAGACACCTCCTTGATCTCCTAACCATGAATCACAGGATCAAGATCCAGAGGGCATGTGTATACCTCAAGATAAGCACAGATAAGGATTTCTCACTGCACCAAGAGCTTGTAAGAGAAAAGGGTAACAGGCTTTTCATGGATGGGTTGTACTGAAGATGTTATCAAACAGGTCTGTGAACCTAACAACATTAATCCTGGTGAGAAATGGGCACCTGTGCTCCAGCATTCAGGGAATCTTCTCTTGCGCTGTCAGGTTTGACAAGAGGAGCAAAGAGCAGAATCCACTCGCTGTGAATGTTAACACCCTCATCAGTGAAAACTCCACTGGGTCAGATGTCATTATTTACACAAATGGGTCCATTGTATGACATCAAAAGAGTGGATCTGCATTTATAGCATGCTCAGTGGCAGAACAATCCAGAAAGCCAGTGGTACCTTCACTATGATCACAAGCAGCAGGATGATGGAAGTGATGAAAACATTCATCTGGCTAGACTCCAGGTCTGCATACTAAGTGATTCTATGAGTATGATCTGGAAGGTTGAGGCAAGTTCTGTATGCAGACAATGGCTTGAGTCACTGCGCCAATCAACAATCCTCAGAGCCATCTTCATGTATGTCCATGGGCATGCAGCATCCAGGGAAATGAAAGAGTTGATAGGCTGGCTGGTTCTGCCATCACTGCAGATGAACAGCCACTGGATTGAGCTGATACTGTTAATGCACTCAGAGAGATAGGCAGAGGGGAGGACTTCGAGGGCCGCGAATCCCATCACTGCTTAGACTGAAAGAGCTGGGAGTACAGACTGGCATGGCTAGGAACAAGACATACTGGATGCACAAGAGTTCTTGTCAACCAACACATGACAGACACTATCAGCCACAGGACACTGATGAGTATATTGAGGAGGGAAATATGAGCACCTATGGACATGAAATGATGATAATACAGACCATGTTTCATGTAATGCAGTAGTTTCCAAATTTTTTTTTTCCAGTGCAACCCTAAACTAGCAATGAAGATTTTTACAAATACTGAAATTCAATAAAAATTAAATAATATTATTTCAATGTCTTTAATATAACTTTTCTACTATCACAAAAAATACGAATAATGTTATCATGTTTTAATGATATTATGAAATACTAAAAACATTAAGAAAAAAACCTAAGTTAAAAAACAACACTGCAACAAATAGTAGTATGGCTGTTGTTATTTTAATATTTAGGTTTGAAAAAGTGGTAAGATGCAGAAGGCAACAAATGCATTCAAATCTCTTGCTATGGAGTCAAAGGCGTGCACATGGAACAAGTCAATACAAGAAATAACAGCTGAGAAGTCTTTGCACAAATTCTGGCAAGTGTAGAGGGATGAACAACATGTATGGAGTACAATGGAATACCAACATTAGGGATGAAGAAGGTAATGTACCGAGATCTGATGAGAAGAAAGTGAGAGCCTTTTTCCAAAGACACATCAAAGAAACAGATCAGGGTAACCTTGAAGAGTGTATAATGACGAGAAACACAGTATGAAGCTTTGTACAAACAGAAATCCTGGAAGGCCCAATAGAAGTGGAGGAGGTAGGACAGACAACTGTCTGCCAAAAATGGTGCACCCAGTCCTCATGGCGTTTGATATGGACATCTCAAAGAAGCTGATGACAAGGCAGTAAAGCAGATGACAGAAGATTACAACCAGAGCTCAAATAATGGTGTAATACCTGAAGAATGGTTTCACATTAACTTGATTCCCTTGCCAAAAATAAGTAAAGACAATATAAATCTGAATGGTTATCAAATTATAACATTACAAAATATACAAGGCAAGGTGACTGAGAAGATTATAGCTGGGTGACTATCAGGCTTTCTAGAGACCAGCGGATTACTACTGAATACATTAGGAAGTTATCGTTCAGGAGGAGATAAACTAATAACACAGAAATCCTGGCAGATGATGTACATGGGGGCTTCCAGAGAAAATAGGAAACCATAGTTATGGCACTTGATTTTGAGGATGCATACAACAAAGTGGATTATAAAATGTTGTTGACACTTTTAATGGAGTTTGAGGTAGATGCAAGTCTGGTTTAAAGGACAGCTTCAATACTGTTATGGCAATCATGTATCTCAGAACCCTAAACCAATGCTATGGGGCTGCCTCAGGGGTTTCCCTTGTCTCCTGTGCTATTCAATGTATATTCTACTGGCATTGTGCTGTTATTTGGGAATGGCGTGGTATGAACGCTGACCTACACTGATGATATATTAACATATAAGCATGGGAGGTGTAGGGAGGAAATGGCTACAAGGGTACAGAAGAGAGTGGATCAGTTAACAGGCTAGTGTGAGGATAACAATATGGTGATAAATCCTGAAAAAAAGGTAGCATCCTATGGGAATTGTAAGATCTGAAGTTCCAGTTGTGAAGTGCCGGGGACTAGATATTAAGAGAACACATTTCATGTGGTATCTAGGGATCACATTTGATTGATTCTTGCCCTCTGCACAACGTGTAGACAATGTAGGCGAGCAGTTAGGTTAATGGCTGCAGCAAACTTTTCTCAGCAGCGCACTTTATTCTTGCTGATGCATGCATTGGTTATGTCACCACTGGAGTATGGTCTAGGCCTACTCACCTTCTCAAATGTACAGCTGAACAGACTACAGGGTGTACAGAATGAGTATCATAAACAATCAACATATGACAGGAACCATTAGCAAACATACTCTTGGATGGATGTTGCAGCATGCGGAGAAGCATATATTAGGTTGTCCCTATTGCAGTAAAGCCGAAGTCTGAATTTTGAACTTTTGAACCTTATATTTTATTTTCTTATTGTTATTACAGTGAGTCAAAAATTTGCCACATTTTTTCAATACTCTAATTTTGGTCAATGTTCCTGTCTAATATGCTGTACTGGAATTTGTAACACCATGCTGATGAAATGTGTTGTGTCATTCTGAAAACATGCTGCATACTTATTTTAAAGCAATGAATTGTGAGATAAATGACCAGCAGAAGAAAATATGGTGGACAACAAAGTTGTCACTTGTGTCCTCCTGAGGGACTATTGGAAGAAAGGGCTGAATGCCACTGCAGGTGCCCTTGAAATCTGCAGTGTGGAAAGGGAAGGAACAGCACTGCAAGGAAGTGGTTCCAAAGCTACAGGTCTGGGGATGCCAACATCAAAGACAAACCTGGGTGAGGACACCCCTCAACCACCAATGATGAAGTCATGCGCCAAGCTGTTGAAGACAATCCCAGTACCAGTACTCGGTGCTCATCAGTCCAGCTGAGCCCTTCTCAAAGCATTATAGCTTGGCATTTACATAAGCTCAGCTTCAGCAGCAGACAGGCTTAACAATCTCCCCAGCAAGTGCAGAGACGAGTTGACATCTGTTGCTATATACATGACAAAAGGTTTCTCCACCATACTGTTATTTGGGATGAAAAGTGGCTTCTCCTGCAGTACCCCAACACAGGTACCCAATGGCTCCAGCCAGGCCAGGTGGCAGAGATAGCTGTCCAATGAGGCCTGGTTCAAGAAGAAAGTTATGCTTTGCATCTGGTGGAACTTTGAGGGCCCCTGCTCTGGAAATTGGATCGATTTGGTTGCTCCATGAATTGAAATCTATATGCTCAGCAACAGAAGTGGCTGCATAATGTTCTATGCACCCGATACCCAGCATTCATCAACAGGAAGAGGGTACCTCTTCAGCACAACTGCATGCCAGCACATATTTCCAACATGGTCTGTGGACAACTCATGGAACTGGTGGGAATCGAGGTCTTACCCTATCCACTTTTGCTCTTGATTAATATCTATTCCATGATATGGCACATTTCCTTATTTCCTTCAAGGGGTGGGAATTCAGTTCACTAGAAGAAGTTGAAGCTCGTGTGAGAGATTTCTTGGCCTCAAAGCCTTTGAGTGGTACTACAAAGGACTCCTCACAATGCCTGAGCGATGGCAGACCATCAAAAGTTATGGACTGTATTTTCATGAGTAAAGTTACATCATATTAATATTATGTACCACTGAGAACACTGCTAAGTATATATTATGTTGCTTGGTTTTGTGCAGCAGTGAAATACTTAAAAAATGAGACAAACTTTTGACTCTCCCTAGTAACATCCCCTGGGAACAACTGTGTTAAGAGCACACTTATCTTAACATAGTGTTTGTGAGGCAGGGAACATAAATCTGTTTGCTTAAAAACTCTGACCTATTTCTGTAGCCCAGAAACTTGTAGCAATCAACACTAATTGTAACTGTCATTTTTGTAAAATGTAATGTCAGGTTGGTGGATGGATGGGGACATGGAGATCTCCGGCAGGGATGAGGAAAGTCTGGTGTGAAACCAATGAATCCTGGATGTGACAAGCCTATGGGTCTTTACAACAATGGCTATCAGAATGACGTAAACAAAACGGAGCCAGTAGACTATAGGTTGCGGGGAACGAATATCGTTAAAGCACTCATCTGATTTCTCATCCCAAAGTCGGAGTGTCTTTGTGGAACTGTTTCAGAACCGTCTGACATGAAGTACAGCCACCAGAGGCTGGAAAACAAGTTTTGGCCATGCCAGCCTACACCACTGTCTTCATGGCAGTCCGAGCAAGACCACAGTCTGCCCTAGGAAGGAAAGGTGCTCAAGTCGGAGGTACCCAGCCAAAAGGCGCATCGCAAAAAATCAGGATAACACGCATTATCGCTAATGAAATGTCTATATCTGCAGTTTTCAAACATGGTGCTCACCCTGTGAAGACTAACCAGGTAGGTGCAGTGCTGGGCCCCCTGCCTCGAAAGGGTCCACCCAATGCTACTGGAGGTCCTCTCAATTTGTCTTGTGGAGCCAGCAGGCATAAGAGTAGAGCTACTGACCAAAAAATACAACGGAAGAAAACTGCCAAAATGCAAGAACTTAAAATAATGCAGTGGAATGCTGAGGGTGTCAGCAGTGTTAGTGATGGCTATAGCAAAAAGGTGGAACTAGAGAACATACTCTTTGCAGAGCAGGTAAGTATATGCTCCATACAGGAGACACACAAAACCAAAGATGCCGCCTTTAAAATCAGAGGCTACCAGTGTTTTAGATCAAACTGACAGGACAGAAGAAAAGGAGGAGTACTCACACTTGTTAAGAACAACATCAGTGCATGTCAGGTGCAAGTGTACATGGAAGGAGCCGAATACCAGATGATCCATCCAAAAACCAGTAATACAGACTTCCACCTCCTGAACTATTACTGTCCTAATGACCGCCCACTTGCTCTAGAAACAATCCTACACAAAGAGAGACTGATCATCTGTGGTGATTTTAACAGCCATTCTCAGAGCTGGAGCTATGACCACATAGACAAGATAGGAGAGGAAGCTGAGAGCTGGGAGGATAATGGACTTCTCCTGATCAACCAGCCAATGGATCCCCCCAACATTTTACTCAAGGGCTTGGCATACAATCTCAACACCAGATCTGGCATTCCACTCTCCAGACCTGAGGTGGAACATTACACATTATAAGTTGTTTTCCAACAACTTGGAGGTAGTGACCATCGACCAGTCTTCCTGACAATAGAAAATGAACTCCTTAACACCAGTAGCTCTCTCCCCAGATGGAACTATAAAAAAGCAAACTGGACAATGTACAGACATCGTACAGGTATCCTGGTGGGACAGCTGTCCATAGAAGGTAAGGATATTAACAGCATAGTGAAGGAATTCAATGCTTGTATCATTCAGGCTGCCCATGAAACCATTCCCGGAGGAGCTCGTAGGGACTATAAACCATACTGGTCTAGTGAACTGGGAAAACTCCATGATGACGTGGAACAGCTCGAAAGCAAGCAGAAAATAGACCATGCCAAGAACACCACAATAATTCCAACATTCTAAGGCCAAATTTCAGAAAGCCAAGCTGCAAGCCAGATAGGAAAGTTGGAGAGAGAAAACAGAGTCCCTAAACTTTGAAAAAGATGGAAGAAAACTCTGGAAACTAATCAAACAGTTAAACGATGAGAGCACTGGAAGAAGTACAAAGATTACACTAACAGAGGATGGGAAAACTCTTACAGGTAAGCAGGTAGCAGATCACTTTGCTCACATGTTTGCACAAACTGCAACATTGATATCCATCCAGAGAAAGGGTGTACAGTGCACACTGAGTCACAGAAAGAAGAGGAAAAAGTCAGAAAAGTGGAGGTCATGGATGCACCAATCACACGCAGCGAGTTAGACCTAGCAGTCAGTAAACTGAAACCAAGGAAATCACCAGGACCAGATGGAGTGTCCAATGAAATGATCAAGAACCTGGGAATGGCAGCTATGGGAAAACTTGGATATTTTCAATATGTGCTGGAGTACAGGTAAGTTACCTCAAATCTGGAAGGAAGCAAACATGGTACCACTGCTAAGCCAGGGAAAAATATTGATACAGCCACCAACTACATGCTAATCAGTCTTACTAGCTGCCTCTGCAAAACGATGGAACGCATCATTGACCTGAGGCTAAAATGGTACCTAGAAAGTGAAAACCTTCTCATTCCACAACAAGCAGGATTTAGGCAGTACTACAGTACAGAAGATAAGTGACCTATCTCTCTCAAGAGATTCAGGATGCATTTCAAGAGAAAAACTTTGTGCTAGCAGCGTGGATAGACCTGAAGAAAGCCTTTGATAAAGTATGGAAAAAAGGTCCACTGTGGAAACTAAGAAGCTGCAATGTGAATGGAAGACTGTACAACTGGATAAAGTCCTATTTACACAATAGAAGAGCTAGAGCAGTAATGGAAGGACACAAAAGCCAGAAAGTACTGCTGCGACACGGTGTACCACAAGGAGGAGTCCTTTCACCTACACTATTCCTGGTATTCATTAATGACCTGGTCAAGGAACTTCCCTATGGAATCAAAGCAGCACTGTATGCAGATGATCTGGTCATGTGTGTACAGATGAATACGCAACAGTTGCTACACAGAAACTCCAAAGAGCAGAAGACATCTTGACATCATGGATAAACAAATGGTGTATCAACACAGAGGAATCAAGTACCACTCTGTTCACTCTCTCATCTAAACAGAAAGCAGGTCTTTGTAAACGAAATATCTTTAAGGATAGACAACCAACCCACTCACTTAGGAGTGACTCTTGACTCAAAACTGACCTGGAAGCAACACATCAACAGTGCAGAAGCAAAAGCCAGAAGAAAACTAGCCATATTAAGAAAACTGAGTGGAACCACATGGGAAGCTAGTGAAAGAATCCTCAAGAATGTATATCTGCAAAGAATTCTACCACATTTAGAATATGGTCAACATTTTGGTGCACAGCATCAAACACTACACTGCATAATCTAGACAAGGTACAAAATCAGTCACTATGGATTATCACAGGTGCCATGAAGTCCACACCAGTAGTAGATATGCAGAAAATGGTGTTCAAGCGCTAAAGGAACATAGAGACACAAAGGTCATGACCTTGGGAGAGAAATTCCTCAGCTCTGTAAGCCATCTCCTGAAGGAGAGATTCAATAACTTGGCACTAAGATGGCTGAAAGAAGCAGCTTTATTCATCAGGCCAAGCGTATGCATAAGCTGATACCTGACCTTCCAACTGTAGTTGTTCCATTATCATCTGTACCAGAGCATACACCATGGAAAGAAGCAGATTATACACAAATAACTATTCAGACTGAAGTGAAAGGTGTGCAGAATGGTGAGATGCAGAGCAGTCTTGTAAGATCAACAGCCACACTCAGTTTGCTAGATGACAAATATTCATGTGACACCTGGATACGTAGTGTATACAGGCAGATCTGCACACAATGCCATAAAGAATGGAGGGGCAGGAGCACATACTGAATATCCAAACAATATCACTGGCAAGATTTCCATACCCACTGGAAAATACTGCAACAACTATGATGCAGAAGTTAGGGCAATTATTGTTGCAGCTGAAAAACTATCAGACTCCAGAATTGATACGTGCCCTGTAGTAATTCTCACAGATCAAGATCAGTACTGGAAGCTCTTCAGTGCAACAAACTACCAGACCTTAAGGATGCCTTGTCAAAAACTGGCTTACAACATGGAGTCATTTTGCAGTGGATTCCCTCCCACTGTGGGATACCAGGCAATGAAAAAGCTGACCATGGCCAAAGAGGGCACTGAAATGAGCAACCAGACATACCAATCACCTATAATCAGAAGAAAATCATGATAAAAACCTACAGGCAGCCACAAACACCACCACATGATGACTATCACATGCTGAACAGAAAGGAACAAGTCACCATTTTCTGTCTTCGAACAGGACACAACCAACTCCGAAGTCATATGTATACAAAGTTTAAGGTTGGTACAACTAATCTATGTACATGTGCCCAGGTGTCCCAAACTGTGGAACATATCCTCCAAAACTGCACCAGCTATGACACACTGAGAAATAATTACTGGCCCACTGAAACCACTAAAGAAGATAAGCTCTATGGTTCTATACATGAATTACAAAAACACAGTGAAATTTATCCAAGAGACAGGACTGCAGATATAGACAGACAATGCGAACGAAGAAGAAGAAGACCCTGGTACATCTGTGTGCTGAATAAAGCTATTCCTACTTTTTTTTTATTAAATAGTTTGATATTTCTATTTAAGATTTCTTCAACATTTACAGAGTAAACAGAGAAAACTTAAATATTTTGGATATATTAGATGTGAGAATTTAGAGAAGACAGTCTTGGAAGAGTACATAATGGGAAAAAGAAAGAGAAGAAGACCAAGACAAAGATGGCTGCAAGACATCATTGATGATTTGTGAATGGATGCAGCAGCAACAGGGCATCTAGTTTACAACTGAGAGGCCTACAGGAGAGTTGTTAGTGAGGCAAAGTTCCGCAAGGGACATGCAAATGACTGACTGACTTGACTGCAACATTTACACCATTTGCTCTTTAAAAGAAAAAAGCGTGCTTTCCCATTTTATTCTTGGTATTACAGATGGCTGCTGCAGGAACGTTGTTCTGCCAGAAACTAATAAATTTACATCTTCTCTTTATGTAATGAAAAGTCTCATATACCCTGTTACACCAGCTCCAAAGGGATTAAGCACATCTCTTCTCGACATATTTTTTTTATTTTTGATATTTCTTTATATTAGTTGCTAGACAAAAATTTCCTTGTGAACAGAGCAAGAGTTCCTTCTCTATGTTCTAGTCTCATCTGAAAGTTCAGGAAATTTGTTACTGTATGGTTACTGACCTGATACACCTGTAAAAGGATGAGGCCAATGGAAATGAAGGTATATCTTTGCTCTTATCCCAGGCCCAGTAGTAGGAGGCAAAGGCACCAGCAAGAGTCATCTCTTCCAGAGCAATGACAAAGTTCATCAGCCAGAAGAACATAAACAACATGTAGATCAGCATAGCAGTTTTGTAACTGAAAGTAATGAAAGCAAATATCTGAAATTAATCTATTTATTCTGACTACCTTATACAACGAAGCATTAGAATATAGCTTATTATTAGTTTTTATTAAAATGTAATTTATTATTTGTTTCTGGAACGCAAAGGGTTGTGTTTACTGCTACTCTACTAGTGAATATTCTGTGTAGGCTTACTTTCTGAATCTCTCCATGATACTGACTTATCAGTTATCACGCATGTGTTCTTTCATATATTCTATCACTGATATTGTCATATAGTTTCTCTTTTCCCGTTTTGCCAAAGTGAGTGGAAATTTTTGGCTATTTTCTAAAGAAAATTTAAAACATTTAAAAAGTGTAATTATCTGTAGCCAATGTTCCCTCTAAGCTAAGCATAAAAAAAAAACCAATAAAACATATACTGTCATCATCATCATTTGGTGTCATGTTGGTAGGCATTAGCAGTTATGCCTCTCCACAGATCTCATTCTTTGATACTTTCCATCAGGTTAGATGATGAAAACTTGTGCCATTTTTTGAATCAGCAGGTCAAATATACCCAGAAACAGGTCTAACATCTTAGGCACCAAAATGTGGTTGGCCAGTGTAATCATTACTCAGAACTCACCAGTAAACTTTCTTTTCTAAGGACTTAAGTTAAGGCTGAAGTTAAAGGTTGAATTTAAAAATAAGAGAATAATGTATTTAAGAAACAAGATAAGACATCCTGGGGAGCTCCAATTTATAACACTAACTTTTAAAATGAACTAAGGTGCAAATCAACAATGCAGCTGCATATGCTTACGTGTCCCCTCCATACTTGACAAAGCTGCAGATCTCCCCAAGAGTGTCATTTGTCTGAAAAAAATTATATTATGTTAACAAAAGAAAAATATTTCTCCCCTACTCTTTTCCCCAATGTCATTCCTGTGAACCTATATGGGAAACAAAGAATTGGATCACTTATTAAAGAAAATAAATCGTATCGTGATGGTTCTCTGAAAAGTGGAAAAAGCACTTACCAACCCCACATTAAAATAAACTAATTACAGCTTTAAAAAAACACAGGACTGCAGATGAACATAAATACCTTTATCATACATATTTATCAGAGTTGTAGACTACATTTCATTGTCACAGACTAGACTCCAGCTCGAGTGACTTAAAGATCTGACTTGAAGATGATGGGTAGTGACTCAGACCTTTTTGCAACAGGACAATTTTTTTGCTGATCAACTCAACAGCTTTACTACAGCACAGACTTATAAATATCTAAGACCATGCATATTTCAATGATGTTGTTTCTGTGTGAACCATCAAATAAATTTAATTTAAATTTGTGATCTATTTAGTTTTATTCTGTGGTAGTCCAGACATGTAACAGATTGTTTTACGCAGAGTAAAGGAACTGAAGCAAGATCCATACATAGCGGATAGCACACAGTAGATAGGAATCACCAAAGTGAAACATTTAGATGCTAGCTTGAACATCTTACTCATTTTAATCACATACATCTAACAATTTAAAGTTGGGTTTATGTAACAACTTTTGAAGTATTGTAAGGTGCCTATATGATTTACTCCAGAGTTAAAATAAGATAACAATGACATTACATCTTGGATTTATACATAGACAATTTCAAAATCAACCTCCAATTAGCTGGTAAAAATAAACCAGTTGCCATAATGATACAGCACACTTCCTGTAGCAACAAGTAAAGTGTTTTCTCACTAAACTCTAAGTGCCAATCCACAGTCCATTTTGTTCAGTTGTATATGAGCAGGCAAATAAACCTGGACCCTGTAATTCCACTCCTGCCAGCTATGAGGTCTGCAGTGTGGTTCATTTTCTGCAAGCAGGACAAAATGCCACAAAGTTTTATCACTGATTGTGTCATGTGTGTAGTGAAAATGTGAGTGACAGTTCTGTGAGAGACTGGTGTAGGAAACCAGCGATGAGCAAACAGATGTGCATGATGAGAGGGGACAACACTCAATTGTAACATGAAGTCATTAAAAAACTCAACCATGTCATGAATGATAAATGTTATTTCACACAGATCTTTCTGATGAATTTTTTCATGTTTCAAACACTCGACTGTCTTGAACTGCCACAGACTGATTGGGTTATTACAAGTTCTGCGCAAGATAGGTACCAAAACAACTGACATTCACAAAGCTCAAAGAATAGGCTCTGCTTTGACTGTTCCTATTCACTACCAGGAAGAGGGGGACAGATTTCTCGAAAGAATCATGACTGAGGATGAGACATGTTCATTTCATGATTGCAGAGATGAAGGAACAGCCCAGACAGTGGATGTGCATTCTTCAAACCAAAGAAATTCAAACTAACATTTTTGAACTGAAGAATGATAGCTACAGTGTCCTGAATTTTTACAGGGGAATTTTGTTGATGGAATTCACTGCACCAGACTACAATAACATTAGAGGTTTATTGTGAAATGCTGATTAAGCTTCAGAGGTTGATCCAAAAAAAAAGGAGGCACAGAATGCTCACAAAAGGTGTCATTCTCCTGCACAAGTGGCCCCACACTGTCACCTGCACCAAGGCTTTACTCAAACAGTTCAACTGGGAGATTTTTTTCCTCCACCTCATCCTTACACCCCAGACTTGGCACTATGCATTTATCATCTCTTCAGCAAGGTAAAAGTCTGGCTGACTACACAGTGCTTCAAAACCAACAATGAGATCATGGATGGAGTGAACTGGTTGGACACACTAGTAGTGCATTTCTTTGATGAGGGAGCGCAAAGACTGGTGCCACATTAAAACAAGTGCCTGGATTTAGTTGACTATGTGGAAAAGTAACTTAAATATCAAATCAACTTAATATCACATCACTTTACAGATACTGATACAGAAATTTGTATCCCTGGCCAACTTCCATAAGTAGTTAACTCTTCCCATGCCTAAGGACTAAAATTGGTCACTTCCAGTGTGTGTGTTCCGTGCCATGTGACTATTTTTTTTTATATCCGTTTTGTTTCTACAAAACCGGTGTAACTTTAATTGTACACATTTTATTTGTGCATGTCTAGTGACCCCTTTCATCATGGCGGAAGAGTGCTTAGTTATTAGCGATGTCGAGCGTGAAAAACAAAGTTGTTGATCGAGAAATTTCAATTTTTGGTGATGCAGATAAGGGTATGGACATGCTCTGTGACCAGACCACTGTTCTTGAATGTATCCCAAGTAGATCTAGACATATTAGATGATTGGAGAAGTAGTTAGAAGGTTATTTCAGATATTGTTTTAGCCAATGATAAGTAGGACACAATTATTGTCTAAAAACATCACATTACTTCTGTTTTCCTAAAAAATCTGCATTTATGAAATCTTCATACATTTTTAGTTATTCTGAAACATAATAAGTACACTTATCATGGAAATACTGTATTTCATTCACTTTTCCAACTATATCCCTGATACATTATCAAGATCTGTGGTTTTATTCTGGCACCAAACGGAACGTCCATGTTTCTTCCTGTGGCATGGGAAGTGTTAATGGGCCTTACCTTGCTTATTGGCACAAGTCAGTTAATGTCAACATATTTTTACAGCCAAAGGAGTTAAATATCCTGCTTTATATAACAAACTGGGCGAGTTCAAGCTATAAAAATCTCACAAAGCATCATTAGAAGGGGCTGGCTGCTTGATCACCAAGTACATGCTACATCATCATTTTGAACATGTGGGAATTAAAACTCATATGGAGTGAGTGAAGGATTACCATGGCTGGCCTTTCAAAAGACTGATTGAAAACTGTGTCTTCTTTCAGTCATTTTTGTTTTCTTTTTCAAGACATGGGTGGTGTTGTGTAGTTGGTAATACGAGCTAACAACTGGTCATTCTCGATCAGTGTAATGTGAATCATATAGCCTGGGGCTTCTCTCTGGTTCTCATTGTGACATGGGTACTAAATGCAAACATGTCAGTCTGGATTTAAGCACTAAAATGGCATTCTGAAGCAAGCTGATGAAAAAGTTATGAGAAAGGGCATTATGGATAAACTTGGAATTGATGTGTTAAAAGTACTGAAACTTGTTGGAAATCCAAACAAAACTGAATGGTGCAGTAAAAGCAAAGTATTCAGTGACACTGAGAATAGTACTGATGACATCAGGGACCAGATACCCACCAAACTTGTTTCTTGATCTCAGTCTGTAAGTCTGTTTAAGATTGCGCGCTTGTTCATTTACATATGTCTAATGCAACACAATGTTTTTGAGGCCGTAGTGTGCTTAAATGTTGGTTAATAGACCTGTTACCATTACACAGCCAAAAATCATGTTTTTTTCTGCTTCTGCTAAAAAGTCAAATGCTGCTTGATTTTATTGTTACCTATACTATAATTTAATGATTAAGATTTACTGTATTTTGTGATTAATAAATTTTGTGTCCCATTTTGTGATTAATACATTTTGTGTCCCATAACAACAGCTTTTTGTTACGTTTAATGTAGCAAAAGTGGGACACATACACTGGTGCAGTTAAAGCCCTCATAATAGACCCCACTTAATGTCAACTCCACTTAATGTCACCATATTTTGACGGTCACACTAATGTGACATTAAGCAGGTTCGACTACATGTAAGTTTTGTTTACAATAAAAATTGTTCTCTATTTTGGACTTTTATCAGTCAATTGGAGCTTAATATTGGAACAGCTCTCATCAAATGGTCCTAACAATCTTTATAGTGATTCCAACAAACTTCTCTTTAGCAATTATGATTCCATGTCTGGGGATGTCAGCAACCAAGTTCCCCCCAACAGATTCTAATCTTTTATGTTATTCATCAGTTCTTTTGTTGGTGTTTCTATCATGGCATTTTGTCAAGCAATCTAGATTTCTCTCTTGGTATACTGCTCCCTTCCTCCCTTCAATTTCCCCCTGTTGTCAAAATATTTTGAATTACTCTTCTCATTAAATGGTTAACGAACATAGACTGTCTTCCCCACTATGCGTTTATTAAGGTTCTTTCTCACTAGCTCATTTATCATTTTAGCTGTTCATGGTACTCTTAACAGTTCTGGGAACCACATTTCAGCTGCCTCTAATGCTCTTTTTTTGTCAGTTTTGTTAGTGACCATATTTCACTTCCATATAGTAATACTTGTTTGATATAGCGTTTCAAGGGTTTTATCCTAGTACAGGCTCTGGCACAAAGCACAGCTGGATTTTAAAAGTGGAAAATAAATAAGCGCTATACATGTTTTTAGTTAAAAAAAAAAAAAAGTGAAATGAAACTCAGAAAAGTGGGTATTTTTATTATTACTGACAATTATATTTAGGTTCTGAAAATTACGTAGGTTAGATGACCGCCATCACATTTGATACATTCAGCCAGGCGTCTGGAAAATTCCTGCATAACACCATTTAACATGTTCTAAGGGATATTTTGAATGCAGTATCAGATTCGATTTTTTAGGTCTGCAACTGACTGTGGTTGGCTAGCATACACTGTGTTTTTGAGATACCCCCACAAAAAGAAGTCAGCGGGCGATAAATCCAGTGACCTTGCCGGCCAATGAATACCCCCAAATCTGGAAATAAGATGACTGGGAAATAAGTGTCGCAGCATGGCATGGACTGACAGGCTGTGTGGGCAGCTGCTCCATCTTGTTGAAACCATATTAGTCTCTTATTTCTATTGGCCAAGTCTGTAATGAAGTATTCAGTTAGCATCTGCACATAAAGATCACTATTAACTTTAAGAGGATGCCAGGCACAAAAGCATTCCTGACAAATGATCGCTGAGGGCTACTCAGCAATGCGTTGCGGACTTTTTGAATTCTTTCAGGTGTCTGTTGAGTTCTTGGACGACCAGTAGACTTCTTATTAAGGCAATTAGCGGTTTCCTTACTTTTTTTCACCCACCTCAAAATTGTTTTGTCCTCCAATTGGGAACATTATCATGGGGATGCAACTCAAAATGGCGACGAAACTTTTGTTTAATAGACAATTCTCTACTTTTAAAATAAGTTTCAACGGTGAATGCATGATGTGTTTGCCAAGAAGCCACTGTTAAAAATGATCGTTTGTCTGCTTCATCTCTGACATCATGTTTTTTTTCACATGTAATCAGTTTCTGCACCACTACATCAGTTAAATCCAACTGTGCTTATGCTGGACCCTGTATATATTGACAAAGACGGACTCCACAAAATAGATTTCATTTTCTGAACACATGAATAATTGGTGTGTAAGTGTACACAACTAAGTACATAACTATACACAAAGTCACTGCAGTAAAACTGTGATAACAAAATGTATAAACTAGGAAAATAATAGGAATAGTTTCATTAATTAACGAGCACACAGTTGTGACGTTTTGTTGTGAACCTTAAGCATACAAAAACACTCAGGATAAAGAAATAGAGAAAGAAGATTTCTTACAGCCCACCTATCACACATCACAAGTCTCCACTTCACCATTCTCAACACTCCACCTTGCACTTTTCTGGACACAGCGTCTTACAAGTCTTGGCTATGTGCTCCATTTATTTTATTCTATTTTACCCATTCGTACTTTTTACATACCATTCATGTGAATTTATTTATATTTTATCTTCCTTCTCTGTTTCTTCATCCTGTGTGTTTCTGTATGATTAAGGTTCACACTGAAATGTCACAACTGTGTGCTTGTTAATTAATAAAGCTGTTCCTACTTTTTTCCTAGTTTATACATTTCATTTTCTGAAATGGTAACTTTGCCAGACATATTCTGTTTTTTACCTCTGTGTTACATCTACCATCTGATGTTACTGTTGTACCAAGATACTTAAATCTCTGCACTTGTTTTAATATTTTTCCTTTGATTTTTAATTACATTCTGGTACAGATTTCTTTATGGATACAACCATCATTTCCATTTTCTTACTGTTCAGTGATAATCCTTTATAATCACTTTCTGCCACTACTGCATCTAGCAGCTCTTGGGGATCTTTTTCACTGTCTGCTATGCTCACTACTATAATTAGTGAACAGAAATATATTTTATCCTTGTTCTCTGTGAAATTTTTAAGAAATAACAAAAGTCACGGAATATCAATCTTTACAAACAGCTGGACATGCTCAAAACAGAAAATTAGAAACCATACTGTTAAAAAAAAAACATAAATATGATTTTGTGATTTAAACTGAAGTTTGCTGATCAGACAAGGGTAAATTGCCTGAAATGTTCACTTGGACATCAGCTTCATGTGCTGACCTGAATGCACTCAGCAGATGATTCATGAGCACAGAAAAGCAACACTAGTCAAAACAGCATTTCTGACAACAACTCATGAGAGTCCTGTGAAACTTACTGAACACAAAACTCACTGACCATGTTATTGAATGCCTATAAAAAATTGATGCTCCCTAAATCAATTAATTTGAAAATTCAATGTGCAAGTATGGCTCATCTCACTATAGAAAAATGACTCATCATCATTGTTTACAGACTGGACAATCACAGAGTTTAGTGGCCAGACAATTTAATGTAGTTAGAAGCACCATTAGTCACCTTTGGAGATGATTTCAAGAAACTGGCTCAGTTGCAGACTGGCTGCATAGTCGAAGACCCATAGTTACAACTTCTGCTGAAGACCGCTTAATATGGTTGCATCACTTCAGGAATTGATTTGCATCTGCGTCCTCAACAATCCAGTAAATGACAGCAGCTTGTCGAATTTCAGATCAAACGGTCAAGAACCAGCTGCACGACGCTGGTCTTTGGGCTAGAAGAGGTTCTTACGGACCAGCATCGCCAGAACCAACTGCAGTGGACAAACCAGCATTGTCAATGGACCATTGTGAATGACTGGAGAAGGGTTTGGTTTAGTGATGAATCATTCTTTCTGCTCCAGCGACACAATCGATGGAGAAGAGTTAACTGCAGAGTCCATGAGCGCTACACCCAGAACTGCGTGGATGAGGCTCCTCCACGTGGTGGTAGAAGTGTACTGGTGTGGGGGACGATCAACTTCATGGGAAGAAGTGACCTGGTGCAAACTGAAGGATGCCTGAATGCCCAATGCTGAAATTCTTCATCCTCACGTCCTGTCCTTCCACTTCTGGCTGCACCAGGGTCAATTTTTCACTAGGATAACACTCGACCTCATGTGGCACAATCCAACACCCAGTTCCTCGTTGACAACAACATCCAGACCATTCCGTAGCCATCCATGTCATCAGACATGAACCCAAGAGAACACTTATGGGATGAACTCAACAGACAAGTCTGCCAGTGAGAAGTGGCACAAACCAATCTCCGTCATTTGTCTCTTGCACTGTGGGAAGAGTGGGCAGCCATCCCACAACAACAGATCCAATGGCTAATCAGATCCATGTCAAGGAGATGTTGTTCTCTGATACAGGCCAAAGAGGCCATACACCTTACTGAAACAGAGGTCTCAGTCGCAAAGAATAAAATCCAAACCAAATGAACATCATTTCATTGTTAAAGTCTTAAAGTTTCTTCATGCCAGGACTGAAACATTAATTCCGTAAAATAAAATTTTGATACAAGTTTTAAATTTGGTGTCCATTACAACTACAGTACTGTTGCGTTTATTTTGTTTTTTTTTTAACAGTATAAAATCAAGTAATAGGAAAAAGAAAGAGAGGAAGACCAAGGCGAAGATGGCTGCAAGACATCATTGATGATCTGCAAATGGACGCTTCAGCAGCAGGCCATCTTGCTCACAACCAAGAGGCCTATAGGAGTGCTGTTAGGGAGGCAATATTCCACAAGGGACATGCAAATGAATGAATGAATGAATAAAATCAAGTTTAATAGACTCTGATGGTATGCTTCTAGTAGGTTTTAGTACTGCATAAAATTAATATGTGTGAACGACTACTGAGATACTTGATGAAGTAGTATATAATATATATGTTACTTTTATTTTAGTTTTTTTTTTTTCATTTTGGCAATTGCCAACCTAACTTTATAAATTACTTTTAGTACTACTGATTTTAAACTAAACCCAACAGTCACTCTTTCAATATTTTGATGCACAGACTTCAAACTAGTCGAAAGACTTGATGTAAGATTTGAATGTCATGAGTGACATAAACACAGCACCAGTGTTAACACTGTAAAAATACTTACAGTAGGATTACAAGGAAACCTCTGCAGCAAAGCACTGATATCATTGGTTGCATTGTAGAACTCTGGTTCTCCCATTGATGATAGGTAGCTACATTTTTAGTTAAGTCTGATTTACTTATAACAAGTCAGAAATAAAACTGTTGGTAATCTGAATATTTCATTTACTCAAAAGGTTTAACTTAAAGAGACCAGCTTTGTTTCCTGTTCATCAATCTTATACTATGTATTTAGCATAGGTTGTTTCCAAAGGACTTCCATCTTACTGTCTCTGAGACTTTCTGCTGCACTGCTGTATAGATGGTTCCTGACTTATGTAATTAAAACACTCCACAACCCTTCTGAAAATCAGTTTTTATAGATATTTGTACATTGGAGTATGCAATAAGCATCTTCACAATAGTATTCACAGTTGATGCTATGAAATCTAGTTCATGTGCAATTGATAGTAGACGTTGTCCCCTTCCATGCGTCTGTCTCAATCTCAATTTTACCTTCAAATTGACTGAAACACTTTTACAAACTGCTTTTTTTCTCCCTCAGTTGCACACTTACTGGCAACTGTGGATCAAAACATGAATATACATTAGTCTCCCATCATCTGCCAGTACTTGGTTCCAAGCCTTACCATGGGTGCTTGACATGGCAGATAATACCAAACTTTATATACATAATATATATATATATATATACACACACACACACAATAAACTACAGAACTGTTGCCCCGATTAGTCATGCCAGTAAAATTCTGTTAAAAAATCATAATGGGTAGACTTCGTAAGAAAACAGAAGTCAATATGATCCAAGCTGGTTTCAGACAAGGAAGAGGATCAACAGATCATATATTCAATATAAGATTAATAACAGAGAAATGCAAAGAGTTTAATGTGAATCTGTATTTACCCTTTACAGACTACTCAAAGGCATTTGATTGTGTACAAACCAGAAACTGGGAATTAATAGAAAAAATGGGATTTCCAACACACTTGATATAACTAACATCACTGCTGTATCTAGACCAACAACCAGCAGTAAGAATAAATGGTGAAACAACAACTTGGTTTGATATAAAACAAGGGGTCCGTCAGGGGTGCATAATGACGCCTTACTTATTTAACTTGTATACTGAAAATATAATGAGGAATGTTAGAGAAGATGTAGACAAAGAATATTACAATGCTATAACAATTGGAGGTTATGAAATACCAGAGATTAGATATGCTGATGACACAGTATTACTGTCCACAACACAAAAAGGAATGGAAAAACTAATTATGTCAGTCCGTAAGAATTGTGAAAAGCAAAACTTCTATCTTAATGCAAAGAAAACTAAATTGATGACAACTGACAAACAAACAAGGCACCTGATATAAGTATCAATGAGGAAAAACTGGAAGAAGTGGAGAGTTTTGAATATCTTGGATCACTGCTAACTAATAATGGAGACACAATGAGGGAAATTAAAAGGAGAACATCTATCACTCTTCAGAAAGTAAAACTAAAGAATCTGTTGAGAGGAATGGACAGAACTACAAAAATAAAATTTTTAAGGGCATGCATTTTTCCCATTGCAACATATGCCTGTGAGACCTGGACACTTAACAAACCAGCTGAGAAACATATAAATGCCTTTGAATGTAAATGCTACAGAAGAGTTCTTCAAATATCATGGATACAAAAAAGAACAAATATATCCATACTACAAGAACTTAATATTGAAGAGGGCTGGCTGGTAAAGAGTACTAAAGAGAGAAAACTTAAATATTTTGGACACATTAAATGTCATGATAATCTAGAGAAAGCTGTCTTGGAAGGGTACATAATGGGAAAAAGAAAGAGAGGAAGACCAAGGCGAAGATGGCTGCAAATGGATGCATCAACAGCAGGCCATATTGCTCACAACCGAGAGGTCTACAGGAGTGCTGTTTGGGAGGCAAAGTTCCAAAGGGACATGCAAATGAATGAATGAATGAATACACAAAATATATATACATCACCATCATCATGTGCCATGCCGACTGGCGTTGGCTATTATGCTTCTCCAGAGTATCCGATCCTTCATGCAGGCCATCAGCTCAGTTGGTGATCTCCTCTCACACCATCCCATCAGACTGTCCAGTATCATTTCTCTTGGTCTTCCTCTTGATCTTCTTCCTTCTATTTTTCCTGTTATAATATTTTCAAAGAGCATGTCCTATGAAAGTACATTGTCTCTCTCTTATCTTTTTGATAAGGTTTTTTGTCTCTCCAGCTCTTCTCATACATTCTTCATTAGTTATTTTTGCTGTCCAGGGGATTCGCAACATTCTTCTAATAAACCACATTTCTGCTGCTTCCAATGATTTTTGTGCAGACTTGCCTATTGTCCATGATTCACTTCCATATAACAAGATAGGTTCAATATAGCATTTTAGGACTCGTTTTCTAACATTCATTGATAAGGATGTGTTGGTTAATATGTTTCTCATTCTCTGAAATGCAGTCTTTGCTTGGCCTATTCTGTTCCTAATTTCTGTTCTGCATTTCCCATCTGAAGTTATTACTGCTCCAAGGTATTTGAATTTCTGTACCTGCTTTAGAATAGTTCCGTTTAATTTAATACTGCATGCTGGTGGATTCTGTTTCTTAGATATAACCAGTCTCTGTCTTTGTGATGTTCAAAGTAAGGCCTTTCTGTTCACTTTCTTTGGTGACTTTATCCAAGAGATTTTGCAGGTCTTGTTGGTTCTCAGCTATCAGTACTGTGTTGTCAGCATACCGAAGGTTGTTAATATTTATACATACATACATACAATATATATATATGAGGGTCATACCGAAAGTTCTCAGCAAATATTTTTTAAAAATCAGAATTTATAGATGGAGAAAATAGAAATATATCACCTTAAACTGTACCCTTTCTTCACTTTTCAACATAATCTCCATTTCTCTGTACACATTTTTCCAATCCGTCTGCAAGTTTGAAAATACTCTCCTGGTATAATTCTGTTCCAGCTGACCAAAGGCAAAGATGCACTGCTTTCTGGATGTTCTCTCCTGTGTCGTAGTGATAGCCTCGCATTAGTTCTTTCACAAAACCAAAAAGATGGTAATAACTGGGTGCCGGGTCAGGGCTATAGGCAGGTGTGGAAGAATTTCCCAGAAGGTCTTGAGTGATGGTTTTTATCACAGCTTTGTGAACTTCAGTCAACAAATGTGGGACCTTGCAGGCACAAACTTTTCTATAGCCTAGAGTTTCTATCATTTCTTGTACTACATTGTGTCCTATTCCAAGATTTATAGTGATTTCAGATACTGTGACACGTTTGTCTTGTTTAATGATGTTGTCAACCATTTCCATGCTGCATTCAGTGGAGGCAGTTCGAGGGCGACAGCTGTGAGGCATATCTTGGATGCTCATCTTTCCATCTTTGAAATGTTTCACCCACCTCCTAACATTGCTAGCACCCATACACACATTGCCATAAGCAAGTTGAAGTCTTTGGTGAATTTCAGCAGCGAAGATTTCCTCTTTAACGAGGAACTCAACAACAGCACAATGACAAAATGAAACTTCAGTACCCGCCATTTTGTTTCTGCTACATGTGGTCATGTGACAAATGATGGTGATGTCATGTGATCTCTAAATGAAGTACAAAGGACTTGAGATGATACATCTATATTTTCTCAATCTATAAATTCTGATTTTCAACAAATTTTGCTCATGACTTTCGGTGTGACCCTCGTATATACACACACACATATATATCATTAATTCATTCATTTGCATGTTCTTTGTGGAACTTTGCCTCCCTAACAGCACTCCTGCAGGCCTCTCGGTTGTGAGCAAGATGCCCTGCTGCTGATGCATCCATTTGCAGATCATCAACGATGTCTTGCAGCCATCTTCACCTTGGTCTTCCTCTCTTTCTTTTTCCCATTATGTACCCTTCCAAGACGGTCTTCTCTAGATTATTATGACGTTTAATGTGTCCAAAATATTTAAGTTTAATACTCTTTACTAGCCAGCCTTCTTCAATATTAAGTTCTTGTAGTATGGATATATTTGTTCTTTTTTTCACACACACACACACACATATTATGTATATACACTATATATCTTCTTCTTCTTCGTTCGCATACACTATATATATATGTATATATATATATATACAATGTATATATATATCGAGAAGAGTCAAATAGTAACCTTAATTTTGCTCTAAAAATATCTTATTAAGCAGCAGACAGTTATCTTATATCTTTTATCCTTCCGTTGCTGTTAAACATCACATAGGGCTTACAAGGTATTTAACCAATTGTTCCTGTTTTCGGCGAGCTTTTCAATCTCATCAAGGGATTTTATGCCTATTAGTTTGGCCTCTCTTATCAATGTCCTCTTTAGAGTTTTACGTGGTCTGCCTCTTTTCCTTTGGCCTGTTGTGTTCCACTTGATAGCTTGTTTTGGGATTCTCTGATTGTTTCTTCTCATCACATGACCAACATATGTCCATCTCCTTTTCCTGATCACCCATGAGACTGGTTGTTGTTTGCTCATTTGTCTTATCTCTGCAGTGTTCTTGAATTTGTTTCATTTGATGCCAAATATTTTCCTCAGGCATTTATTTTCGAAATAGTCTAATTTATTGTCTATTTCTTTAGTTGTTTTCCAGCTTTCACATGCAGAAATGAGGGTGGATATTACATTTGAATTGAATAGTCTTAACTTGGTTTTTGTGCTTATAACTTTTAAATGCCATATGCTCTCAAGATTCTTGAAGACTGATGCTGCTTTTGCAATGCTAATTCTAACTTCCTTTCTGGTGTCACCATCCTGGTCTATGAAGCTGCCAAGGTATGCAAACTGATTGAATTCTTCAACATCTGTCCTTTCTATATGTATTTTTCCATTTTGATTAATGGGAAGTTTCATTATTTTTTGTTTTGTCCTTGTTAATTTCAAGTCCTATTTCTTCACATTGTTACTGATAAGAGTTACTTCATCTGCAAAACCAAGATCTTCTAGTTGGGTCTCATTTACCCACTTAATACCTGTGTTACCTGTGTAGCATTTTTTCATTATGAAGTCTATTGCAATTCCAAAAAGCAAAGGAGATAATATACATCGTTGTTTCACGGCTGTTTCAATCTGGAACCATTCGCTCATTCCTTCTTCTGTTTTGACTGCACAAACATATCCACTATAGAGGTCCATAATGATGTCGACAATTTTAGATGGTATTCCATATAGACTTAAAATTCTCCACAATGAATCTCTATGTATCTCTTTTTAAAGTCTATGAAGTTCAGTTTCTGCTTTTCAATATGTTCTTCAAGTATTATTCTTAGCACAAAGATCTGATCGAGACAGCTTCTCCCTTTTCAAAATCCTGTTCGTTCTTCTCTCATTGTGATATCCACTATATCTTTAAGTCTACTCAAAATGACCTTGCAAAATACTTTTGACACAACTGATACTAAGGGTACTCCTCTCCAATTGTTACAGTCATTAAGGTTGCCATTTTTTTAATATATTAACAAAGATTCCTTTTTTCCATTTAGAAGGGACCTTTTCTTCTTTCCAAATCTTATTAAACATTCTCTGTAGTTGTCTCATTTTGTCACTATTGATAGCTTTTAACATTTCGGGCGTTATTTCATCTTCACCTGCAGCGTGTTCTTAGCCATTAAACTCACTGCTGTAATTTCTTCCAGGTTGACATTCAGTTGTGGATTTGGTAAGTCAGTTTCAAAGTTTATCAATTCTTTTGGGTGTGGTCGATTAAGTATTTCTTGGAAGTGTTCAGCCTGTCTTTGCTTTTAGTCTTTACTTGATGTTAATAGGGTTCCAGTTTTGCTAAGGATTGGTTTTTCTTTAGACGTAACAGTACCTGTTAGCCTCTTATGTATGTTATATAAAGTTTTGCTGTCTCCTGTTTTTGCTGCTTTCTGTCTCTTCCGCCATATTGTCTATATATTCTCTTTTATCCCTTCTAGCTGAATTTTTTACTTTGTATTTTGCTTTCACCAGATCTTTTTTAAGATCTGTCTTTACATTCAACATGTCTAATTTGGCTGCTCATCTTTCCTATATGTACTTCCATGTGTTTTCTGATATCCATGCTTTTCTATTTGTTTCCCGTCTTCTCTGCTTGAATGTATTATTAACTTACCATTTTTCACTGATCTTTTACCTGCTTCTGCCCATCGCATTTCACTGATGCCCAGTACATCTAGGTGGTATTTCTCATTTCTCTCATGATCTGGGTAGTATTTATTAGTGCTGCCATTGTTCTTACATTCCAGAATCCAGTCTTTGTCATGTGTTTAGGCCTGACGAATGAGCTCTTCAGAGTTGGCATCCCTGATGCTCGGTTGGTTTCTTTGTGAGTTTCCATAACCAGTTATTTTTTCCCCATCTAAAGTCACCTCTAGATAAGTCCCAGGGTAAGGTTGTTAGCCTTATGCCTAACTCCCGATACAGGATATGTGACAGATCAAGCGCAATACCGCTGATCTGTGCTTGCCGGCAAGAGCGTTTAAAAAAACATCTGCCATCTTGCATGTCACACCGGAAGTTATGCCATACTTCTAACATTCAAAAGAGGCTAACATTCAAAAGAGGCTAACAGGTACTACTGCATCCATAGAAAGACCAATCTTTAGCAAAACTAGCACCCTATAAACATCAAATAAAGACCAAAAGCAAAGATGGGCCGAACACTTCCAAGAAATACTTATCGATCATACCCAAGTGAATTAATAAGTCTTGAAACCTATTTACCAATCCCACAACTAAATGTCAACCTAGATGAAATTATATTGAATGAGATTGAAACAGTGAATCTAATGGCTAACAACAAAGCTGCAGGTGAAAATGAAATAACAGCCGAAATGTTAAACGCCATTAACAGTGACAATGAGCCAACTACAGATAATGTTTAATAAAGTTTGGAAGGAAGAAAGGTCCCTTCTGAATGGAAAAAAAAAGGAACCATTGTTAAAATACTAAAAAGAAGGCAGCCTTAGTGACTGTAATAACTGGAGAGGAGTAACCTTACTATCAGCAGTGTCAAAAGTATTTTGCAAAGTTATTCTGAATAGAATTAAAAATATAGTTGAAAGTGCAATGAGAGAAGAACAAGCAGGATCTCGAAATGATAGAAGCTGTCTCAACCAGATCTTTCTCTCTCTCTCTCTGAACCTTAAGTGCCCAGGGCACATGGGGATTCTACAAGGGTTTTCCACAAATGCCTGTCCTCTGTCTTTTTTTTCTGCTCTTGCCCAGGTGAGCCCTCTATTGCTCAACATCCTCTATGTTGTTGTCTCTTTTGGTCTACCCTTACTTCTGTTTCTCTGTGGTGTTCATCTTAGTGCTATTTTTGGTAGTGAGTTGTCAGTCATTCGGATTACATGTCCCAACCATCGCCAGCATCTTTCCTCAATAATTGCTGTCAGTGGCTTCATCTGCATTTCTGCCAAAAAGATGTTATTTCTTATCTGGAAAGAATTCAGCTTGTTTTCTATGGTTTTGGTGATTTTCCAGCACTCACTTACATAGAGTAGTACACTTAGAACATTACTCTTAAATATTCTGATTTTCATCTTCATGCTTAGTTGATTCCCAAATAGTCTACAACATTGCAAAAGCCTGGTTTGCTCTAGTAAGTCTGCTGTTGATGTCCTCTGTGTTGTCTCCAATTTCTACTACACTACTGCCAAGATATACAAATTTGTTGACCTCCTCCACTAACTTGCTGTCTACTCTGAGTACAATTCTGTTGTTCACATTTTGCTTCATTAACTTTGTCTTTCTTACGCTGATCTTTAGTCCTATGTTGTTTGCATTTTGAGTTGGCTTGTTTATCTTGCATATCTTTGTGGCTGATAGTAGACAGATGTCATCTGCAAAGTCAAAGTCCTCCGTGTCAAGGGTCTATTGTAATCCTCTGCGTTTGTCAGTTGTTGTCTCTTTCATTAACCAGTCTACTGCCAAGATAAATAATGTTGGTGATAGTACACATCCCTGTTTCACTCCTGTTTGTACCCTAAAACTGCTGGAGGTTCTCCACAGATCACTTTGCACTGAAAACCCTCATATAGGGCTTTGATTACATTAACTATCTTATGGGGGAGACCATGCCATCTGAGGATTTTCTACAATGCATCTCTGTTGACACTGACAAAGGCTTTCTCAAAATCTATAAACAGTGCATATGTGTGTTATGTCACTCATTTGCCTGCTCTAATATTTGTCTAAGTACAAATATGTGGTCTAATGCATGATCTTCCTTTCCTAAATCCTGCCTGCACTTTCTGAAGTTTTCCCTCAAGTGATGGTACAATTCTGTTGATGATTATTTTGCAAAATACTTTACTGGTGAGTGGGAGTAGGGTAATGCCTCTCCAGTTCCCGCAATCTCTGAGGTCACCTTTTTTTGGTAGTTTTACTATAAGGCCAGTTTTCCACTCCTCTTGAGTTTTTTCTAGATACTAAATTTGTTGTAATATCTGACAGAGTTATTCTGGTGTTTCTGTTGCTTCTGCTTTCAACATCTCAGCAGTCACTTCATCTTCACCTGGTGCCCTGTATAATTTTAGCTTTTTTATTGCCTCCTTTACTTCACTTATTGTTATTTGTCCTGTATTGATGTTTAGTTCTGTTTTTGCTTCAGTTATGTCTATTGTTTGTGCTGCTTGTGTTCTGTTTAGTAGGGTGTTAAAGTGTTCCCTCCATCTTTCAATTTTGTCTCTTCTCCACTGATCAGCTGTCCCTTATGTGTCCTTACTGCACTCTCACATCTTGTGCTGAAGTTATCTGTCATCTGCTTTGTGATTTTGTATATGATTTTCACATCATTTACATATGATGCTTTCTCTGCTGTTTCTGCTAAGTTGTCATAGTATTGATGTTTATCTTGATGGCATGATTCCTTCACTTCTTTGCATACTTACTTTAAACTTGTTATTTTAGCCTTTGTGATTTGGTGTTCAGTAATTTTTTCTTGATTACCTTTCTTTGCTTTATCTTTTCCCATGTGGTCTTGCTTATCCGTTCCTCTTTTCTCCGTTTCCGATATCCGAGCACCTCTTTTGCTGTTTCTTGTAGTGTACAACACCAGAAACTTTGGGAAATAATGGAAAAAATGGGATTTCCAACACATTTGATACAATTAACATCACTGCTGTATCTAGACCAACAAGCAGCAGTAAGAATAAATGGTGAAACAACTTGGTTTGACATAAAACAAGAGGTCTGTCAGGGGTGCATATTGTCACTTTACTTATTTAACTTGTATACTGAAAATATAATGAGGAATGTTAGAGAAGATGTAGACAAAGAATATTACGATGCCATAACAATTAGATATGCTGATGACACAGTATTACTGTCCACAACACAAAAAGGAATGGAAAAACTAATTATGTCAGTCTGTAAGAACAGCGAAGAGCAGAACCTCTATCTTAATGCAAAGAAAACTAAATTGATGACAACTGACAAAACAAACAAGGCAGCCAAAATATGTATCAATGAGGAAAAACTGGAAGAAGTGGAGAGTTTTGAATATCTTGGATCACTACTAACTAATAATGGAGATACAATGAGGGAAATTAAAAGGAGGACATCTATCGCTCTTCAGAAAGTAAAACAAATAAAGAATCTGTGGAGAGGAGCAACAGAACCACAAAAATAAGATTTTTAAGGTCATGCATCTTTCCCATCGCAACATATGCCTGTGAGACCTGGACATTTAACAAAACAGCTGAGAAACACATAAATGCCTTTGAATGTAAATGCTACAGAAGAATTCTCCAAATATCGTGGACATAAAAATGAACAAATATATCTATACTGCAAGAGCTTAATATTGAAGAAGGCTGGCTAGTAAAGAGGATTAAAGAGAGAAAACTGAAATATTTTGGACACATTAAACGTCATGATAATTTAGAGAAGACCGTACTGGAAGGATACATAATGGGAAAAAGAAAGAGAAGAAGACCAAGGCAAAGATGGCTGCAAGACATCGTTGACAATCTGCAAATGGATGCATCAGCAGCAGGCCATCTTGCTCATAACTGAGAGGCCTACAGGAGTGCTGTTTGTGGGCAAAGTTCTGCAAGGGACATGCAAATGAATGAATGAATGTAGTGTTTCATTGAACTCTAGTATGGACATTTCTGCTTCATCCTGTAGGACACTGAAGTGGTTCTTAAGTAATACTGAGAATTCATTCCTTGTTTTCTGGTCTTTCAGTTTTGCTGTATCAAGGCGAGCCTTTCTGCATTCTCTTACCAGATCTTTACTCTAAGAATAATATTTAAAGAACACATCGAAAAGCAAAAACCATTAATCCTGAACTTCATAGACTTTAAAAAGGCATTTGACAGCATATGCAGAGATTCATTGTGGAGAATTTTAAGAATATATGGAATACCATCTAAAACTGTCAACATTTTTAAGGATCTCTACAACAGATATGTTTGTCAGTCAACACAGAAGAAGGAATGAGCAAATGGTTCCAGATTGAAACAGGCATGAAACATTTCATTCATTTGCATGTCCCTAGCAGAACTTTGCCTCCCTAACAGCACTCCTGTAGGCCTCTCGGTTGTGAGCAAGACGGCCTGCTGCTGATGCATCCATTTGCAGATCATCAACGATGTCTTGCAGCCATCTTCGCCTTGGTCTTCTTCTCTTTCTTTTTCCCATTATGTACCCTTCCAAGACGGTCTTCTCCACATTATCGTGACGTTTAATGTGTCCAAAATATTTAAGTTTTCTCTTTTTAATCTTCTTTACTAGCCAGCCTTCTTCAATATTAAGTTCTTGTAATATGGATATGCTTAATATTGAAGAAGGCTGGTTAGTGAAGAGGATTAAAGAGAGAAAACTGAAATATTTTGGACACATTAAACGTCATGATAATTTAGAGAAGACCGTATTGGAAGGATACATAATGGGAAAAAGAAAAAGAGGAAGACCAAGACGAAGATGGCTGCAAGACATCGTTGACGATCTGGAAATGGATGCAACAGCAGCAGGCCATCTTGCTCACAACCGAGAGGCCTACAGGAGTGCTGTTTGGTAGGCAAAGTTCCGCAAGGGACATGCAAATGAATGAATGTAATATGGATATATTTGTTCTTTTTTATGTCCATGATATTTGAAGAACTCTTCTGTAGCATTTATATTCAAAGGCATTTATGTGTTTCTCAGCTGCTTTGTTAAGTGTCCAGGTCTCACAAGCATATGTTGCGATGGGAAAGATGCATGACCTTAAAAATCTTATTTTTGTAGTTCTATCTGTTCCTCTCTACAGATTCTTTAGTTGTTTTACTTTCTGAAGAGCGATGGAAGTTCTCCTTTTAATTTCCCTCATTGTATCTCCATTATCAGTTAGCAGTGATCCAAGATATTCAAAACTCTCCACTTCTTCCAGTTTTTCCTCATTGATATATATTTCAGCTGCCTTGTTTGTTTTGTCAGTTGTCATCAATTTAGTTTTCTTTGAATTAAGATAGAGGTTTTGTTCTTCACTATTCTTACAGACTGACATAATTAGTTTTTCCATTCCTTTTTTGTGTTGTGAACAGTAATACTGTGTCATCAGCATATCTAATCTCTGGTATTTCATAACCTCCAATTGTTATGGTATCGTAATATTCTTTGTCTACATCTTCTCTAACATTCCTCATTATATTATTAGTATACAAGTTAAATAAGTAAGGTGACAATATGCACCCCTGACAGACCCTTGTTTTATGTCAAACCAAGGTGTTGTTTCACCATTTATTCTTACTGCTGCTTGTTGGACTAGATACAGCAGTATCTCCCTTACTTTTTGGAATTGCCACTGACTCAAGAATCTTGAGAACATTTGGCATTCAAAAGTTATAAGCACAAAAACCAAGTTAAAATTATTCAATTCAAATCTAATATCCACCCTCATTTATGCATGAGAA
Organism: Achatina immaculata; assembly: GCA_009760885.1. Taxonomy (NCBI): domain Eukaryota; kingdom Metazoa; phylum Mollusca; class Gastropoda; order Stylommatophora; family Achatinidae; genus Lissachatina; species Lissachatina immaculata. Next base: position 15,920,070 of record CM019695.1, on the reverse strand, counting down.
AGTTGGAAAACAATTAAAGAAATAGACTAGAAATTAAGAATTTTGAAAACAAATGTCTAAGGAAAATATTCGGTATAATGTGAAATGAATTCAAGAACAGTACAGAGACAAGACAGATGAGCAAACAACAACCTGTCTCATGGGTGATTAGAAAAAGAAGATGGACATATGACGGTTATGTGATGAGAATAAACAGTCAGAGAATCCCAAAACAAGCTATCGAGAGGAACACAACAGGCCGAGAAAAAAGAGGCCGACCATGTGAAAATCTAAAGAGGACATTGTTAAGAGAGGGCAGTTTAGTGGGCTTGAAATCTCTTGATGAGGTTGAAAAGCTCATCAAAAACAGGAAAACTTGGAAAACTACCATGGGAGTTCTATGTGATATTTAACGCCATAGGATGGATGTAAGATAATAAGATGTATAGGAATGGATAGTTGTTCATGATGTGATTAATGGTGTCAGTGTGATAGATTCATAGAGTATGCTTTGTAAGACTGAGAAGAAATTGCTTTGAAAAGAATGGGTTCATCTGTTAAGCCAGTCAAATGTGACAAGCCTAACGTGGCTTTATTGTCTAGAGCATGCTAGAGTACATGGAAATGAAATGGCAGATAGATATGCTGAACTAGCTAAAATAAATGGTAGACTTATAATGGACAAAGGTGACATTGCTAAATCAAATTGGAAAAACTGCAGGAAAACAAAGAGTGGAAATGGAAGAACAATGCTGATGTGAAGAGACTGCTGAAACCAGGACACATTAAGAGTCCTGGCAGGAAACTGTGTGGCAGAAAATACATTATAAACAACCAAAATTTAACAGGAACTATTAGCAAACACACTCTTAGACGGATGCTGCAGCATGCAGTGGAGCATATATGGAGTTTTCCCAAATGTAATGAAGCTGGAGTCTGAATTTTTAACCTTGCACTCATGACACTCCCATAGGTGCTGGCCTTTAACCTCATTGTTGTTCGTAGTTTTGAGGCTCGAAATTGGATAGATAAAAATGGGTTACAACCTTGGAATGCCACAAATATAATGAGAAGAATCTTTGGGCCCATAAAGGATATCAACAGTGGAGAATGGAGAGCTAGAAAGAACACTGAAATGAACAGCTTTTTTAAATCTCAACAAATTATAAATGTCTTTAAACTGAACAGACTACGCTGGTTGGGCCATGTAGAAAAAATGGAAGAGAACGGACTAATGAAAATTATGTATGCAAAATTATGATTAAAGAAACAAGACCAGACAGAGATGGAAAGATAACAACATAGAAGAGGATATAAAAAAAAACTGGTGTCACCAACTGGAGAGAGAAGATTAGGAATAGAGAGGAATGGAGGTGAACTTTATCTGCAATAATGAGCCTTAATGACTCAGAAAGCTGAAGAAGAAGAAGAAGGAGGAGAAGAAGGAGGAGGAGGAGGAGGAAGAAGAAGAAGAATTATTCATAGTGTGTGTTGGGTGATGATGTCAATGGCACATTGGTGAATACCGCTCAATCTTTTCCACAAAGTTCTGCCCTTCGTTATTCCCCTTCAGCTAGTCTTTGGTGATAAGTGTTAATTTCATTAAAATAAACTAACAAAGTGTAATACTTCAAAAACCTTGGAAGTCAACCGTTAAAGTTGCAGAACATGGGCATGCATGTAAAATGTATCAATGGGTCAAAAACTATATGAGCAACAGAACTAAACAAATCCAGGTAAATAAAATACTGTCAAACAGTGTTCCCTTGAGGAAGGACTGCCACAAGATTCTGCTCTGAGCTGCACCGTGTTTTTAATCTTATAAATGAACACCCCCCCCCCCCCGACCTGTTGAACACTCACAATGCCATGTTTGCTGATGACCTTGTCATATGGACTGGCGGAACAAACATGTAACTGGCAGCTGAGAGACGTAATAGAGTCCAGCTTACCATATCAGCCTACTGCAATTTCTGGAAGTTGAAGATCAATGTTAGTAAACAACGTACACAGTCTTCACTTTTAGCAACAAACTAGTACAAGATTGAATTGAAAGTAACCCCTGACAGTACTCAAAACATGAGAGAAAAAAATTAAATATACCTTGGTGTGAAGCTAGACAGAAAATTAAATGTCAAGAAGTTCATGGGTGGATTAACAGAAAACGCATCCAAGACTCAATTTATTCAAGTGACTTGCATGTACATCCTGGGAAGCTGACAAAACAACTCTCAAACAGGATATTTTAGATCTATAATAGATTACAACCTCTCCTTACAGGCCACAACACCAAAGAGCTCGCTTACACAAGTAGGCAAAATTCAGAACCAAGCCCTTCATTCATTTGTGGAGAATGAGATCAACATCTAGCTGCATGTGAAATTGATGCAAACTATAATGGATTTGTAATTCGTATTCGTTTTCGACATCGTCGTTCTTCTTTCTTCCTTCCTTGAGAGTTGAGGTTACTGGACTAGTTACACACATAATTCCAGCTCTCACTCTCACCTTCTGGATTAGTTACACGCTGTTTCCAGACATACTTCTCATCCAGGCTCTTTTAAACCTCACGTTGACGACAGCTGGTACAGATAGTCAGTAAATCCTGGGTAACGGTGACTTGGAACATTTATTGATGGCGATAATGATGATAAAAATAACATTACATTCGACTGCCGGCTGGTTATCCCTGCCATGTGGCCAGTCCATTCATACGTACAACCAAAACGTTCATCTGTTCCACGAAGACATCACAGAGCTCGACAAAAACACATCCACACAGTTCCACGTTCAAACCAAGACTCTTCCTAACAACGGGCTTTGCACACGGACGTTTCTAACGACATGAGTTGTGGTCTACGCGAACACAACTATTAGCAATACACAAATAATCTCTGAACAGAATTGGTATTCTGTTACAAAACATAGAGCCACCAGATATAAGAAAAGTCAATCACTGAAGCAGATGAAATATATAAATGCATGCCCCCAGACAATCCTACCTGATTAGTAGTTGATAAATGGAAGCCAAAAATAGACTTCATCTAAAAACTCCAGTGCTCTTAGCAGAACAAGCTACACAAAAGGACACAAACTCCCTGAAGAAAGAGAAGAATTTATGAAAGTGCCAGATATTTCACCAAACACAAACTACACACCTCCTCAAACTAACACCAGACTCAAAACAGACAAGTGAACAAATCATCAGATCCCAACATCCTAACTAGAGACCATCAAATCCTATTCCAAAAATTGGATCCATGCCTGCACTGACTGGTCATGTTCAAGGGAACAGACAATGCAAGTTATAGGGTACTCATGTTTCCAGACAACAAGCCACATCTCTGCTTCCTGTGGATCTCGCTGCTTCCTTTATGATTCTGAGATGCAGGCTATATTACCAGTCCTGACAGCTATGACCACCGAATAAAAAAAAAACAGTACCACACTCCAAAAAATCCTTGTAATCTTCCCAGACTCTCAGTCTGCCCTCCAGGCCCTTGAAAATTGGATACCAACAGCATCACAACTGACATACTTTGTGCAGTAAACCTCCTTACCTCTGTGACATCAAGACCATCTTACAATGGATAACTAGGCAGCACATGGACATCAGAGGCTATGAATGTGCTAACATACTGACAAAGAATGGGGTAACCATGCCACAACCTCACATCCCCACCAACATGAAAACAGTTAAACACATTATACATAACAACTGTAAGGAGCCGTGAATGAGCAGCTGGGCCAGCAACTCACCTGGAAGTTTCCAAAATACATACCCAACCCTAGAGACCACATCAACAGCTTATGTAAAAGAGATCAATCTTCACACTAAGACACACCACTCTCAATATGCACTTACAAAAAGTGACCACTGCCACACACCATACTATGTACACTGCAATGGACAAGAAGAAACTGAAACACCACCTGCTGGAATACAGTATATCTAAAGATCTTTTGAAAAACATGATACCACAAAACTCCTCATCACCGACATATATAGATATATATATAGCAGCCAAAAACAGATTAGTACATACCACTGTCTGGCACAAGGGAAGAAGTATGAAAACTCATAAACCAGGGAATCAGAAAAAGTAGCAAAAGTCAACTTGTCAGATGTAATTTTTCAGCAAGGCTTGCACCTGCCTTTATGGTTATGTGGAAAAGCCCTTTTGTCCATATCTGCAGTGATTTGACATTCTGAAGAAGATGCTTGAAATGATCTTTATAACAAAATTCTGGATTAGATGGTTGGAAAGCTCATTTTTACTGCTATTATAATTTGCTTTCACTCCTTTAGGGAAAAAAAAACACACACACACACTTTGCTTTCCCAGTCTTCACTTACAAAATAAGTATTATTAATGTTCTCACTACAAAAGAAAAAAGTTCCACTTATTATTTACCTTGTGTGAGAGAAAAGGAGGAAGGTAAATGGACAGAGAAGAATGGGTGATTCAACTTTAAATTTTTATCAATGACTGCCTCAAGGCTTCATATATCTTCTGTAAGGTGTGACCTGCCATTTCTAACATCTCTAAAACTGTATTTACTTTGATCATTCAATTAATTCTGTAACTGTGATCTCACCAAATATTTTGATTCAATCATTTTATGAAAGAATCCATTCAGTCAGCAAGGAAGTATATTTTTTAAAATTTTGTAAATATATAAAAGCTTTAGTTCCTTTAGCCTATGACTAAAGAATATAACAAATGTTGAAAAACATGTGTCCAAGAATAAGCATAATTTTTATTTTTTCAACCTCTACTATCAAATCAAGGTGAAATAATTTTTGTCTATTAAAAAAAAAAAAAAGGTGACTCACACATTAAGCAAAGGATACATCATACTGCTAATCCAGTAAGCAATTATCAAAAATTGTGCTACAAATGGGATAAGAGGCCAGAAAAGAACACACCACATGTGGCTGATGGCTCTATGGAAAGTGGAAAAATCATAAAAATGCTTTACTGAGATCAATTATTGTGGCATCTACATGACACTTATAGTGCTGCTTTACTTTCTGGAGATAAAAAAACAATCTACAAGGGCAGGTCAATAAATAAGTAAAAAAACAAGCTAGAAAAAAAAAATGACTGCGAGTATATGCCTGAATTTTTTTCAACATAATTCCACTGTACTTATCAATTCACATGTCCTTGAAAGCCAGCATCAAAGAGGGCTTCTGGCTGCTGCCACGGCCAATGACTTGCAATATTTTCATTGTATCAGAAATTGCAACCAACCAGGTGATTTTTCAAGGGCCCAAAAAGATTGAAATCACCGGGGGCTATATTTGGACTATAAGGTAGATGCTCCAATCATTCCAAATACTTTTCACCATACATTTGAGCATTTTTTTATGCATTTCCTCCATGCTCAGTCCTTTGGTCCACAGAAAATGCACAATTCTGTACTATTCTTCTCATGTACACGCGTGTAACACACTTGCCATATTAAAACAGTATTTAATAATAACCGTGGCATGCTGGGATATAGCTTTGGTTCTAGTTTCATGCCAACTGGTATTGCTGTATACTGTAAAAAAATGCACAATAAATTTTTAGTTTTTTCAGTCTGTGCAAAATTGCAATTTATTTACAGGCTTAGCTTAAATAAATAAAAGCAAACTGCCCTATCACTGTTCTGACGGTCAATTTCATAGCTTTTAATAATTCATCTATTTCTGTTGTACATGAGCAGTTTCATTTAATATTCATTTTATTACTATGCCTTCTGCCTAATTTTTGTTTGGTTCTCAGTATAATAGTACAAAAATAGTTGCAATATGTATTGCACTGCAGTACTGAAATGATAAAATGAACTCTACTGTTTCATACTTACACACTGGCTTCAGAAATGAGCTGAGTGGCCAACATGATGCGGGAGCAAAGGAAGATGATGATGATCAGGAAAATGACAAGGACAGTAGCACCGGTGCAACCTGCTCACAGCATATCATCAAAGAAAGTACAAAACAATGTTACATCAAAAGTTATATATATATATATATATATATTTATAAATTATTATCCAGCTCAAATGTGAATCATTCTATTTTCTTTGCCACTTTGTTTTTAACATCCATTAAAAAATCTGTACTGATCATCATATTTACTGACCACTTCTTATTGTCTTTTGTTTTATCTTTGCCCAGTTTCCTCTCACCATGAGTTGTCTCATTAAGATGTTTCATAACATATGGTCCTGTATTGTAAATATATTTCTTACAGCTCAATTAGTCAGTCCTCCAGTTTCCAGTTTTAAGTTTCAAATATGAATGTTTACTATGTCACTGATTCTGAGTCCAAACAGAGAAATATTCTCTGAGTCAGTTTACACTAAGATACTTTGTCTTGAATTTTATATTTATTATTTAAACCTCACTTTCTCCATCCCGTGTTTTTATAGGGTCCTTCTCTCTTTATTGTTCTCTTACACTGACAGGATAATCATATGTAAAGTCTAATCCACTTGGCTCACTCTGAATGATGCCTATGACAGAAGCACTGGTATTGTCCTTTGATTCACAATGATGACTAACGTATACCACACAGGAAGTGAGTTTCTACTCCAGACATCATTTGGTTTTTATTACTCGTATCATATCGATTTTATTATTTTCATACAAATCCACAATCTCCATACCACCAGGAGAAAATACTGAGATAAAGAACTTCCTATTCCACATTCTGGCACATGAAAGAGGTCAAATTACTACTCCCCCACATAAAAAAAGTAGCTTTCGAAAAGAAACGCTCATAATCACCACCATCTTAAACCAGAAGCTCTGAAACCATCTTGAGTATCTGTCACTGGGGTGTGTGGAGGCAGTGCTCTGAACTGTCATTTTGTCGCAATGATCGACCAGTGTATGTGCCAATTCCATAACACTGATATACACAGAGGTGCAAAAGGTAAATCTTGGGATAACATTGCTTCTAACAAACAAAGGGAAGAGCTCGAAGTGCCACTTGAAACCACAGATCTGATCTGCATCAACAGCTACAATGTTACCAGAATGGCAAGCAAATCAGGGGATGAAGACAGTATTACTGACCTGGCATTGGTTCCCCTACTCTTGCTATTGTATGCAGGTGGGTGTCCTGGAGCACCACAACAGTGACCATCACCCCTGTAGTATACTGATTGCAAAAGAACAAGTTAGGAAGAAGACAAAAATGCAGACATTCAAGATGCTGTGAGTAGGATAAAGAGGGACAAGCCCAGAACTCACAATAGTATAAGGAGAAAATGGGAACAGCTCCCTGGTGAAATGCTGAGGTGGAGAAGGCATGGTGTTAAAAGGTAGCAAATTGCTAAAAAGGGCAGAACAGCCACACTTGATCATATCATACAGTTGAAACTAGACATGGACACGAAATCTGAATTTTTAAAACAATAGCAAAGAAAGTTAAAAGAGAAAGTGAACAGAGTTCTTCAAAACGGTGCATAACAATAAATCCCTGAAACTGTTCTGGTGACCGAATAAAAATATGAATGGTGTAGTAAAGATGAGGTTTGTTCTTCACTTCCAGAGTGTAGACTTTACCTGGCAGAAAATGGATGAAAACAGAGGCAATGCTCTGCTGATCACTACCTTGAGCAATGCAATCAGAAAGACATGACAGGATGCAACACTGCTAGAACAGTTATCTCCATGATGTGTAAGGCCCAATTAAAATCATGAGCCTCAAATATACTATTGCAAGTGATGAGAATAAGCTCTGAATAAAATAAATAAATAAATAAATATTTATTAATCAGCTTTCAGACTTCATATATTTTTCACTGTTACATTACTTCTGATTTTAACATTTCCTACATTCAATTTCTGGCAACTGCTTACCAAATGCCAGCCATGTTGTCTTGAGGGAAAGGAAGTATTCAAAGTCAAACTTCAACTCCTGAGGTAGGCCATATTCAGTGGTCATGTTCATACTCTTCAGGTCATAATACTTATAATAACTGTAGAAAGTACCTGATGAGATATATCCATGTATGATATTTTACAATCATAGCCAAAATGAAATATGTGGATTACTGCAGAAAAGTAATAATATTTGTTTTTGACAATTTTAATTTATTTATGTGATGTTTATGGCAGTATTAGTATTCTCAATAGCTGGTTGTGTTCTCAGTATATTTTATACTTAAGTATTCTTTGTCACCTATTAAAAACATGTGGATATTACATTTTTACACTAGTGATAAGAAGGTAACAGTAAAATTCCTGTTTCCATGCATTAAGGCCTATTGGGGAATATGGTGTTAGGCCCATATTTTCCATAACCTTCAGCACATGAAAAAGTGATGTGGTCAGTATCACGCCTGGCTGCTTTATCTTCCCATATTTCTCTGGTACCCATTTTTAGAAGCTGAGTAAACCTCAAGGCCTTTTTGATGTGTACAAGAAAAAATCCCACTGCTGGGACTGAACCCGGTACCACCGAATTAGTAAACCGAGCACCTAACCACTCAGCTAACCAAGCCGCCTTTAGACTAGTAGCAAAATATATTTTTCACATTCAAAAGAATGCTAAAGTTAAACCTTTGTTAGCCAGCACTATGAAGAGAATTTTTATTTCACTGCCTAGACTTACCAAACCCAAAAAGGCCTATAAATATGGCAATAGTCAACCACACCATCACTATGGTTATCCACCGCAGTAGTATGATCCAAATCATTGCTATTACCATAGATATCCCAAGGCAGCTGAGAACAAAAAAAAAAAAACACAATTTCACTCGCATGATATGAACCTGACCCTTTTTTCTCAGCAGGTGACCACTGTGTAAACCAGACCCCTTTTATGCATATAAAGATTATCAAATATTCTTTCCAAAATTTTGACATATTTTAAAATACTCTATGTATGCAGGTTTTAATAGACATCCACATCTGAATCTTCTCTTTCTATCAAGCTGAATTCTTTCCAGATTAAATGTTTACGAAGAATTAGAAAAATATTTTGGCCAAACACCATAAGAAATAACATCTTGTTGGCAGAGATGCAGATGAAGCCACTGACAGCACTTATTGAAGAAAGACGCTGGTGATGGCAGGGACATGTGCTCTGAATGACTGACACCTCACTACCAAAAATAGCACTAAGATGGACACCACAGGGGAATAGAAGTAAGGGTAGACCAAAAGAGACATGGAGAAGAACAACAGAAAGGATGTTGAGCAATAGAGGACTCACCTGGGCAAGAGCAGAAAAAAAGGCAAAGGACAGGCATTTGTGGAAAACCCTTGCGGAAGCCCCATGTGCCCTGGGCACTAAGGTTCAGAGAGAGAGAGAGAGAGTTTAGTGGGCATAACATCCCTTGATGAAGTTGAAAAACTCGCTGAAAACAGGAAAACTTGGCAAACAACTATGTGACGTTTAACAGCATGGGAAGGATGTAAGATGTAAGACCCTATTTTCTTATTCATGATTTTCTCATTTCTTATTCTTTCTTGAAAGATTCTGAGAAATATGTTTGGCACAAGTTTTATCAAACTTACATTTCTGTCTTCAGATTTAACTATTCACTATATTTTTTTGTGATGATATAAATACACATTTTCATATCATAAATCTATGTTTTGTGTTTCTTGCATTGTTGCTTTTTGCTTGTTTCAAATCCCTCAAGTCATTATTTAGATTTTTATACCACCCAACCTTTTTCATTTTTCACTTTTTTTTACAGCCTTTTCAGCTTCCAGTTTTAGACTTTATAGACCCTTCTTACTTTTTGTGATAACATATTCACTCTTTCATTTTCTGTTATTCACCAAAATTAGAAGTTCTCCCTGTTTAATGTGAAAACAACCTACATATTTTACTCTGATTTGTGCTACAGATTTTTCTGATTTCATCAGTCTTATTCCCTGATTCTTTCAATTTCCACTATTTCTTTCACTGTTATCCTCTATGCCTTGCTCTTTTACTTCCTGAATGAAGTTACATCCACTTAGTTAAAAAAAAAAAGTGAGGTTCATGACCATAGCAATACTTTAAATGCACATTATGTGTCAGGTCAGTATCTTTAAATGCATTCAGAAAACACATAAAACATTTCGTTTGCTAAAAGACAAAACATTTTTTTAAATGACAGACATTTCATTCACTTCATCACAGATCAGCACTGGGAACTTATATATACTTTATTTTATTTACTTGTATCTACTTAAATTTTGAAAATTTTACCTTTACTGACCAAGATCTTTAGAGAAAGCAAAGTATGAGAAGATACTGAGGATATTTGAAGAGACAAGCATAAAGCAAAATCCTACATCTTCTTAAGAGGAAAATACTGAAAGAATGCAAAAGCAGAACCAGACTGAATAAGTGAACACTTAGGGTGGAATAACTGTAGAAAATAGGGTACTACACATGGTATGAGGTTACTTACACAGCAATGAGATGGACTGAGTTTACCACATCCTTGAACAAAAGCTCCAGCGTGCCTTTAAATTTGTAGAACTGAGCCAAATTGCTTAGGAAAGATTAAATAAAAAATGTTAATTACAATGTATCTTGTATGTATCTGTGTCATCTTTCTGAAAACAATGTAAACGGTTCAGTTATTCAGTGTTGTCGCAAATACTACAATAATCATCATCACAAGCAGAAAGCAGAAAAGAAACTTACAGAGTTCCATCATGAATGGAGCCACTTGTCACCTGCTCACCATTAGCTCGCTTCAGCACAACATTTCCTGATTCATCAGTGAGTGCTGCAGTAGAATTCAATGCATAAGCAAATATGGTGGGAAAGCAGCGTCCAATTACTGAAAACAAAAATACCATGCCACAAAGAAAAATGTAAGCCAACAATTTTTTAAAATAGAAATTAAATGCTCAGACACCATAACATTCAAGCATGAATCTCCTTTTTATTTGCTCTATGAGCCAGATATGAAGCACCAAAACTTCTGGAGCTACTTCTGAAGGATCTTCCTTGTCTATTAACATTAACATTGCTCCTTAAGCTGTATATTTATTAACTATATCCAGTTTCTTACCACACCACTTCTTTTACTACTACTGCATCTGCATTGTGCAGTGATTTACTGTAAGTGCCTGTACTCTGGTTTTTGTTACACAAGATGGCCAGTTATTATTTTTTTCCACTCTTGACATGGAAACTGATAATGAAATCTAGTAGTATAGAGTACTCCTTTTAAGATATAAAATCTGGCATTATACCTGCAGTAAGCTCTATATCATGCGTGTATCAAACGAGCAACATAACAAAGGAGTGACATAACAAAGGAATGGCAAATATGAGGTGGTATTGAAAGTTCCTTGACTGTACTTGCCATAACTGTAAACAAATACACATGAGACACTAAATGTCACTGCTCTCAAGCCTGCTGAGTCAGTCTGGCACTTGGTGTCATACTATCTACCATTCTGCAATCATTATGATAGCTGACAAACTGATGCAATGTGCCTGCATAAAATTTTGCATGAAACTCATGCATATCTGCTACTGATACCCTTCGACTGCCTCTTCAGGGTTTTAGCAAACATGTTTTAGATTGAGCACAAAGGCCTGAGCAGTCAGTCATTTATCTGTTCAAGATGATGAGTGTTCAGGGCAAGCAATCACCAGCAAAACATCAGAAAATGTGGGAAAATTTCGTGAATTCATCCATAAGGATCATTGTTAATCAGTCCATCAGCTCTCTCATGTGGCTAGAATCAGTTATGAAGTCTGCCTGAAGATTCTCATGGAAAACCTGAACATGCATGGTGTTGCTGTAAAGTCTGTCCCCTGGCTCTTGAAATCTAACAGAGTCATGTTGATGAAACTGAAAGCGAACCCAGTTGACATAAACATCATACAATTATATACACAACTGCAGAGGGAATTGAGGGAGACTTCAACAAGCTCTATAGTACTGTCAAGGAAGCAATAAACAATGTAAACCATTTAACTAGATCTGTGCAGCCCTTTTCCAGTGGAGGGCTGTGTTCCAGTGTGGCAACTGGACCTCAGAACCAATAATGATAAACCCTGGCATACCACAGGGTTCCCCCTTATCCCCAGTGCTCTTCAATGCATACATTCACAGGATATGGGTAAGCAGGAAGGACACTCTCATATGCTGATGATGTCTTGGTATATAAGAAGGGCCGAGACGGGAGCAAACTGCTAGAGAATTTCAAACAGAGCTGGACCATACTGGTGGATGGTACAATGAAGCGGAGGATGTGACTAACCCAACGAAGGCAGCTGTGATATGGTTATCTATGGATAATCAGACAGTCAATACAATAACACCAACCGTGAGTCTGTGCTCAGTTTGTAATGAAATACCTCAGAGCGCGGTTTGATCTGAGCCTTTCATTCAGAGAGCACACTGATTATGTCATACTGATGGCTAGCAAGGGCCTAGCCGTGATGAAGATAATGGCTGTGGCGGACTGCAAGAAACGTCATCTTGTTCTGTTATACCAGGGACTTGTCCTTGCTGTGGTTGAATATGCCCTGGCATTCTGTACTCTCACTCAGACTCGAGAGACATCAAATGATAATGACACAATGCAAATCATATTTGAGTGCACAAAAGACGCATCTATGAGGTAACTTCTTGATAACCATGATGGACAGAGCAAGAATCAGATGGGAATGTGCTTAGTCAGTGCAGACACACACCACCAATTGCACACTGAGTTTATGAGTAAAGAAGGCAAACCAGATTAAAGAGAGGAAAATCCTGGATGGGGCATGCAGAGGACACTGTTCAACAGGTCTGTCCACTTGAAGACATAGAATGGATTTTGATGCCAGCACACCGCTGTGCTTCCTTCTCAGTATGCATCACATTTGGTAGGGACTGCTAACAGCAAACCACTTGGCTGCAGAGGCAGAGGTTCAGATCTTGATTGCCAAGAACTCTTCTGAGTGGTCATCTACACAGATGGGTCTGTTGTCAGACACTTGGGCTTTTATGGTGCAGGTTGGAGGGAGAATGGTGATGGAAGGCAGTGGTGCTTTTGCTTTTTAGCCTGACTACAGAGGTCATGGCAGTAACCAAGGCAATGGCATGGCTGGAGACATGGACCTTCACCCAGACATGTATTCTCAGTGACTCAATGAATATGCTAAGGAAGACTGAGTTGGGTCAGGTGTGAAAGCACTGGTTGGGGTCACTAAGATCATTTCTGACAAACATCTGTTTCATTTTTGTGCCAAGTCATGTGTGGGTAAGATGTAATGAACGAGCAGACAAACTTGCTGGCATGGCTACAGTGGAAGGTGGACAGGCAATGGACCGGGCTGACATCCTGAATGCACTCAGAGAAGATAGTTGAATCACAGATTCAAGCAACAGTTCTGAATCTGCAACCATGAACAGATTGCTGGGACATAATGTCAAATGTGGAGTGGGCAAACAAGAGCGCTACAGTGGGAAGCAAAGAAGACTGGTTAATCAACACAAAACTGGTATTGTCAGCTGCCAAACAATGGTGGAAATACTGAAGATGGGATTGGAGCACTTATGGACCAATTGTCTGATGTGCAATAAGGATGATCCATCAGCTAACTAACTAATGTAAATCATTTGAGGTAATGATAGTAATGGGAGATCTAAATGCAGAAGTTGGAAAAGAACATGATAGTAATGTCATGGAAAACTTGCTTGGGCATGAGAGATAAATGAAAGAGGGAAAAATGCTGATAGACTGGGCTCAACAGAACAATTTAATCATTGAAAATACATGGTACAAACAACAACCCAACAGATTACAGACATAGAGAAGCCTAGATAACAAGACCTTTTACCAAACTGATTACATTATGATAAACAAGAGATTCAGAAATTCACTTCTGTCAAGACAAGATCAGGCACAGACTATGTAACAGTGGTCATGACCAGGGATAAGCAAACTCAGATACAAATGAAAAGACTGCATGCTAAACAGAAACACAGTCAATATGTCATCATATGAAACAAATACAATGCTGCTGAAAAGACAGAAACAATAGATGAACAGTGGACAATGCTGAAAGAAGCCATATAAAAGACATCCAAGGAAATAATACCGGAGAAGACTAGACAGGCTAAACAGAAATCTTCATTTAATGGAAAAAAGAAGTGAGACGTAACCAAAATAAATTAGAACAGATAAACAAGAAAATACAGAGTAAGTTTTATAGAGCCAAATTAAAATGGCTAGATAACAGATGCAACGAAACAGAAGAACTCCTCAGAGATAACAATGTAGATAAGTACAAGAAGATAATTCAGAGGCAGAAAGACAGGCCACAAAACAGGATCTTTAAAAAATAAAAGAAGGGAATATCATTATGAACAAGGAAGAAATAATGAAAAGGTTTGCTGAATATATACTTGTAAATGAAAGAGATGACATAGATCTAGGAGGCAACATGGAAGTATCAAGCACATTAACAAGTGAGGCAGAAGCTACTGAGAACATCAAAGATGGGAAAGCCCCAGGACCAGACAATGTGACAAAAGAAGCATCACGAGATCTTGGAGTGGAGATAATAATAAAAAATGTTAAATGATATCTACAAGTATACAACTTGTATAATGTGGATTACATTTTTGTCTTTCTGACATGACACCCAGTTTCTTACTTTTAATCTGCTTTCTATAGTTTTCAGAATTTCTGGTGTCATCCTGACTTGTATATTCTTGCTCCTGAAACCCAAGCAGTTTTACAACTTTCATCACATACTGTTGGTGTCTTGTTCCATTTTTGATCTGCATTTTCTTCATCACTGATAGAAAGTTCTGTTTTTTTTTTTTTAACTTCTATTATGAAGGTCCTTTTTATAAGTGGGTCCATCAGCATTCCACAATCATATATCTTCCATGTTATTGTTTTGTGTCATGTATTTTTAATTTTTATTTTTATCCCAGCTTCTACAAGGTGATGATCATTACTTACACCAACTCCTCTCCTCACTTTCATGTCTTTTAATCTACTATTAATATATGATCTATCTGATTTCTGCCACAGCTATGTGGTCAATAACATGTTAATTTATGTATTCCCTTGTGTGGAAAAATGTCCCTCCAATAACTAAGTCATTTAGGACACAGTAATTTACTCATCTTTCTCCATTATCATTTATGAGGTGCAGTCAATAAATACTGACTCTGAATTTACCCACGCTTGAAAAAAGAGTAGTTATGACACCAGCCACTAGGATCATGACCCCCAATATATGACTGACCAGTGTGCTGAAAATGGACAATTTGTGTGCAATGAAAGTAGGCAACACAATTTGTTTTTTTTGTTAAACACATGTTAAACACTGTCTGCAATGTGTGACATGGCAGATTTCCATGAGCAGTGTGTTTGCATCAAATTCTGTTTTTTCCTAACTTGAAATGCTATCAAATGTTGAAGATGGGTTTTAGGGGAACAGGCTATGAGTCATTCCAAGACATCTAAGTGGTTTTCCTGGTTTAAGGGATAAAACACTGGTTGATGATGACAACTGCCTAGATCAACTAGTGTCCAGTTCAATACCAGAAACAACAGAGAGTGCAGCATTTTATCCACGAAGATCATTGTCAAATCATTGATGAAGTCAGTGCGTTAGTGGAAATCAGTCATGTAAGCTGTCACAAAATTGTTCAGTATTTGATGATTGCATAAAAGTTTGTGCCCAGACTTCTGAGCACTGACCAAAGGCACCAATGATTTGACATTTGCTCTGACCTCAAAGTGCATGTTGCCAATGACTCCAGCTTTCTTTCACATAGAAACCAGATGAGTCCAACCAATGGAAAAGTCTGCAATCACCCCAACAGAAGAAACAGAGACAAGTCACAAGCAACATCAAGACCATGTTGGTTTACTTTTTTTTATAACAAGGAAATTGTTAACAAGAAATTTGTTCCTCCTGGTCAAATAGTTAATTCTGCTTTCTACATTGAAGTCTTGAGATATCTATGAGAGAATGAGAAGAAAGCAAACTGAAAAATAGCAGAACAAGACACAGCTTCTCTGCTATGACAATGCTACTCATACTTTCCTCCAGACTTGATGGTTTTCGGCCAGTAACAACATGACTCTGGTGCCCTGTCCCTCCTATTCACCAGTTTTTGTACCTATGACTTTTTTTTTGCTTTCAAAATTGAAAATGAAGCTGAAAGGACAAAGATTTCAGACAGAGGAAATTCAAGCGGTCACAGGCTATTCTCAACATACTGGGAGAAAATGACCTCCAAGAATGCTTTCAAAAGTGGCAGTACTACTGGGATCCGTGCCAAGATTCATAAGGGGACTATTTTGAAGGTGATAAAGGTCACGAAGTTATGCATTTTTCTTCTTTTCTTTAAATGTCTTCAGTCCCAGTATTTATTGACTGTACCTCATACTGTTCCATTACTGTGTTTCCCAGTGATTCTTTCATTGTACATATTGATTTATCAACCTTGGCATTAAGGTCTCCTATTACTGTTACAAGGTCGTGTTCATGTGTTTTCTCTATTTCTTTTGTGTAGCTAAAGATAGAATTTTTGCTGATGACCAAGCACTTATAACCACATCAGAAAAAGACCTACAGCAGAACATGGATAACTTAGCAAGGGCATGTAAAAACCACAACATGAAGACCTGTGCTGAAAAAAAAAAGAAGTCATGACCATAGCAAAAGAAGAAATCCAAACAAAGATCATCCTAGACAACCACCCATTGAAACAGGTGAGATTTCAAATACCTTACATCCTTCCCATGCCATTAAACGTCACATAGGGATCGCATAGTTGTTTGCCAAGATTTCCTGTTTTCGGCGAGTCTTTCAACTTCATCAAGGGATGTTATGCACACTAAACTGGCTTCTCTTAACAATGTCCTCTTTAGAGTTTCATGTGGTCAACCTCTTTTTCTTTGGGCTGTTGTGCTCCACTTGATAGCTTGTTTTGGTATTCTCTGATTATTTCTTCTCATCACATGGCCTACATATGTCCATCTTCTTTTTTCTGATCACCCATGAGACAGGTTGTTGTTTGCTCATCTGTCTTATCTCTGCATTGTTCTTGAATTCATTCCACTTTATACCAAGAATTTTCCTTAGGCATTTGTTTTCAAAAGAGTCTAATTTCTTGTCTACTTCTTTAACTGATTTCCAGCTTTCGCATGCATAAATGAGGGTGGATATCACATTTGAATGGAATTATCTGAACTTGGTTTTTGTGCTTTTGAAAAATTCCATATGTTCTCAAGATTTCTAAAGGACAATGCTGCTTTTGCAGTTCAAATTCTAACTTCCTTCCTGGTGTCACCATTCTGGTCTATGTAGCTGCCAAATTTCAAATACCTAGGTAGCGCAGTATCACCTTCAGGGAAACTGACACTGAGATTTAGAACAAATGCAATAAAGTGTATTAGGTCACTGGACAAGTAACTCCTTTACTGAAAAACAAATACATCACAAATGATACAAAAAGAGCACTGTACAACACTATTTTCTTCCCAATTCTATGCTATCAATGTTAAACATGGCCACTAACAGCCAAGAACAAAAGAAAAATCATCACGACAGAAATGAGATGTTTAAGGAGAATACTAAATGTGACAAAAAGAAACCAAATAAGAAATAATACCATCAGAGAAAAGGATGGAGCAATACCAGTATTACACTACATCCAGAAACAGAAATCAAATGGTTTTGCCATGTTATACAGTAACCACTAAACAGTAAACCACAAAAACCATTCACATTAAGATTTGTAAGTAACAAAGGAAGAGGTCACCTACGCAAGAGATAGAGGGAGGAAATTACAGTAGCATTAAATATACCATTATACAAAGCAAATTGCTGAGCCCTACCAATACATCTATTTTCCCCTCAACACCGAAAGGTAGATGAGGAAGGTGACAAGACAAGACAAAACAAGATTTAATTCATTTTTTATCCTCACGACTGTCATTGGTTGGCGCATAGCATTGTATTATTTTGGTGAATTGCTCTCTCAGTCTTATTTTTATCAGTCTGTTATTTACAGGCGTCCACTCCAAAAATACTCTTTCTATACCATCTTCTTTGTCTACGCTCAAGGTTGTTAGTCACATCAGATCCTGATCCCTGTCGACATGGCAAAGCTTGCAGCCCTCTCCAGATCCTGATAGGAGCCCCAAAGCTTTTGTCTCAAGATTGTGTCCTCTGGCCATGTCTCCTGCCTCAGGTCCACATGGTTTGGGCACTCTTGAAGAATATGTCCTGGAGTCTGGACTCCACTGCCATATGAACATTCATCTGTGTGAGACATTTTGAGTCAGTGTAGGTGGCTCAGCACTCTGCAGTGGCTTGCCCATAGGCAAAAGAGGATGGTTTGCTGGTGTCTTTGTAGTTGGTGTATTGCATCTGGTTCAATGTTGCATTTCAGTTGTTTCTTCCATTCAAATCTGCACTGGTTACGAATTATAGTTTTCACCTCTTGGTGGTTTACTGGATGATTTGTTTGATCTTGACTGCTCCGAGCTCTGGATAGAATATCAGCTATTTCATTGCCAGCTCCTAGGTTTTTCTATATCTTTCTTCAAGATAATGGGTACACCTTTATATTAATGGCATTCTCTTCCCGAAAATAACACAGTTTCTCCTGTTACTGTTTTTATCTTCGCTGTCCCTGGCCATCTGCACTTACTTATTCTTAGGATATGCAGTTTATTGTTCCTCATTTCTGTTGTATTTGGCCAAAAGAATGGAACAGAACTGTATTCATACCACTGCCGAAAAAGGGTAACTTTAAACTATGCACAAACTACAGAAATGTTGCCTTGATTAGTCATGCCAGTAAAATTCTATTAAAAATCAAACTGGCAGACTTCAAAAGAAAATAGAAATCAAAGTGGTCCAAGCTGGTTTTAGACAAGGAAGAGGAACAAGAGATCACATATTCAATATAAGATAAAGAAAAATGCAGAGAATTTAATGTGAATCTATATTTATCTTCTATAGACTTTTCAAAAGCATTTGATTGTGTACAACACCAAAAACTTTGGGAAATAATGGAAACAATGGGATTTCCAACACATGTCACACAATTAATATCACTGCTGTATCTAGGCCAACAGGCAGCAGTAAGAATAAATGGTGAAACAACTTGGTTTGACATAAAACAATGGGTCTGTCAGGGATGTATACCATCACCTTACTTATTTAACTTGTATACTGAAAATATAATGAGGAATGTTAGAGAAGATGTAGACAAAGAACATTATGACGCCATAACAAATGGAGGTTATGAAATACCAGAGATTAGATATGCTGATGACACAGTATTACTGTCCACAACACAAAAAGGAATGGAAAAATTAATTATGTCAGTCCTGAAGTGGTTAGTGCACTGGTCTCTCATGGCGAAGGTCAGGGGTTCAAATCTGGCCGGAGGCACCCCAGTCACCCAGCTGTAGAATGGGTACCCGACTTCTTCTGGAGTTGGGGAAGGAAAGGCGGCCAGGCGTGATAGTGACCATATCACCATCTAGTATGCTGACAAGTCAAGGAAAATATGGGCACTAACACCATATCCCTATGTGCCTCTAAGGCACGACAGGATTACCTTTAACTTTTAACTTTTAAGAATAGTGAAGAGCAAAACCTCTATCTTAATATTAAGAAAACTAAATTGATGACAACTGACAAAACAAAGAAGGCAGCTGAAACATATATCAATGAGGAAAAATTGGAAGAGGTGGTTTTGAATAATCTTGGATCTTTACTAACTAATAATAGAGATACAATGAGGGATATTAAAAGGAGGACATCTATTGCTCTTCAAAAAATAAAACAACTAAAGAAGCTGTGGAGAGGAGCAGACAGAACTACAAAAATAAGATTCTTAAGGGCATGCATCTTTTCCATCACAACATATGCCTGTGAGACCTGGACACTTAATAAAACAGCTGAGAAACACATAAATGCCTTTGAATGTAAATGCTACAGAAGAGTCCTTCAAATATCATGGACACAAAAAAGAACAAATATATCCATACTACAAGAACTTAATACTGAAGATGGCTGGCTAGTAAGGAAGATTAAACATAGAAATCTTAAATATTTTGGACACATTAAACGTTATGATAATTTAGAGAAGACAGTCTTGGAAGGGTACATAATGGGAAAAAGAAAGAGAGACAGACCAAGGCAAAGATGGCTGCAAGACATAATTGATGATCTGCAAATGGATTCATCAGCAGTAGGTCATCTTGCTTACAACAGAGAGGCCTACAGGAGAGCTGTTAGGAAGGCAAAGTTCCACAAGGGACATGCAAATCACTGAGTGACATTTCTGTTGTAATCTGTCATAACTTTCCAGTTTCAGACATTGTTCTCATATTCCAAAAAAGCTATTTTATTTCAGATTTTGAGGTCACATCTACTGCCATGCTACTGGCTTCTTTTTGGCTTTTGCCACTAGCAGGCATATGAGGTTCACGCTCTAGAGATCCATTCCACAATGATTTTCAATTATTCATTGCTCTAACACACTAAATTTGTTTACATGACAGAGTTGTTTGCCAAGTACACAACCCCCTATAGCAGTATTCGTGTAAAAACTGTTGGCTTGATAGTAAGGGCATTATTATCGGTTTTACTTTTTGAATTTTCTCATGCTGAGATCCTTCGAGAAGGTCACGGGGGCTGCAAAACCCGTGACAGGGAATTGTGGGGGGCAAGGTTGAGCGTGTGGAGTCAATTTTTGGTTTGAACATGTAACTTTGTGGACGTTTTTTGTGCGGTGTAATGTCTTCGTGGAACATGTGAATGTTATAGTTGTACATATGAATGGACTGGCCACATGGCAGGGGTAACCAGCGGCAGTCGGATTTAATGTTATTTTCATAAACATTATCATCCTTCCATCAATAAATGTTCCAAGTCACCATTACCCAGGATTTACTTGACTATCTGTACCAGTTGTCGTCAATGTGAGGTTTTGAAGAACCTGGATGAGAAGTCTGTCTGGAACAGTGTTTAACTAATCCAGCGAGTGAGAATGAGAGCTGGGATTCTCTGTATAACTTGTCCAGTAACCTCAACTCATGAAGATCAAGATGACAGTCTACCCTGTTATTCACATGTGTAACGTGATCACTACGATACGATACAGCCTAAGTAAAGCCCCATTAACACACAGTACACACCAACAGAACAGACAGAAAGAACAAGACCACCAAAATCTGTTATAATTGGTGCCATCGGGGAGATCCATTTTGGTGACATAAAACTACATCGGTAGAGGTGTCGCAGTAGGGCGACACACACGCTTGGTACAGAACGCAAATGTCCTGGCCCTAAGGTACGGCACACTCCTGCTGCTCTGTGCCATCGCCATTCTTGTTATTTTCAATTTCGCCAGCAAAAACTGTGATCGATATGGGCTGTGTTTTCATTCATCGTTGCTTGTATGAGCCTGATTGTCATATGCTGTCCGTATGTGAGAGGGATCTGTTCTTGTATGCTGCCACTGTGAGGGATAATCCTATTAGCCCTTCCAAGCTGTCCTGGAGATGGGGAGATGATTCGGCACTCTAGCGTGCTGTGCAATATGGAGGGGGCCAACCCTGGCTCTCTGGCTTGCTATGTCCTGGAGAGGCCATCTCTGGCTCTAAATGTTTCCTGGTGGGGATCACTCCCTGGCTCTCTATAGCTGGAAAGAAAGTGCATGGAGTCTACTGTAGTTATCATGACTGGAGGGGAGCCAGCTACAGCCTCTCGGAGTAAGAGCTTGGAACTTGTTTCGCTTTCTCTCTAGCTCCAGGAGTAGGTATCTTCTACAACATTTGGACTAATTTCCTTTTCTTTTGATGGAATTCATCTGGTCTTGTGGTGGATAGCAGTATGAGTTTCGGATTAGTTTGGTAGTTCCTCCTTTACGTACAGTAAAATAATTAGTTAGGTTACATTAGGTTATGAACTGAGTCTGCTTGCTGTCAAATCTTTTTGGGCATTTACGTGATTTTTTTTTAAGTGGGCGATTGTTATTATGTAGTATTTGAGCACAAATGGTGTGCTCACTTTTGCAGTGAGTTGAGTTGTGAATGGAATACGCTGTATTTTTTATTCCATGGTGTTTATGTGTGCACGATAATTATATTCGGGGAGTTGGCGTGTTTTTTTTTCTTCCCTACGCCATCTATGTAAATAAATTTTGTGTAACTGTATTATTGTTATGTAACTTGACTTTTTGTCTTGATATATTTGGCGAGGTTGATTTTTGGGTTTTATTATAAGTGTGATTTGAGTACTAGAGCATTTTTTGTTTTTTTCGTTGGTCTTTGTGTAGTACTCGAGGCTTCATATTTTCCGTGAGTGGTTTGAAAGTATGCTTTGGTCCGTGTAGTAGCCCGTGCTTTGGTGTCTGTAATGTTTTGGGTGCACCCATGTGATTGTACTGTGTTTCATGTGGAGGCCTGCTAGTTGATGTGTATATGACTGTGAACAAAGTTTTCACAGTATGAGAGTGCTGGCCTGCTGGGTTGATCGTAAGAGTTAACCTATTGACCACCTTTGTTTTGTTTGGGCGGTACTGAGACTGTTGTTGGTTTTTGTCTCATAGCAACGTCTTTCGCTTGCATATTTGTTTTTTAAAATGATTGTTCTTTCATCATGCATTTTTTAACAAAAATGATGTTATTTCACCATGCATTTTAAAAAAAAAAAAGTTTGTCTTTGTGTGTTGATTTGTATACAGTCTACAGCTTATGAATAACTGTTTTCAGATTGTGTTATGTTTTGTTTAGAGCACTATTGCACTACTGAATTTCATATCGTGCTTATAGCTAAGTTATGCAATGTTCATGCTATATATATGCTATTTGACAGCCGAGCTGAGATGTTTTTTTTAGGTGGCTTCTAGAGCGGCTAGCCAGAGATGCGTCACTTTTGTCTTATTGTCTTGACCTTGTATATATTTGTATATTATGACACTTACTGTTGTGATCATGTGTCAAATATTTGATGATGTGTCATATATTTGATGATGTGGCATATATCTGATGATGTGTCATATATTTGATGGTTTTGATGTGTTTAGTGTTCTGTTATTTTTTTTTATAGCTCATACATGTCACTCTGAGATGGTGTGG
This sequence comes from Achatina immaculata, assembly GCA_009760885.1. Lineage (NCBI taxonomy): Eukaryota > Metazoa > Mollusca > Gastropoda > Stylommatophora > Achatinidae > Lissachatina > Lissachatina immaculata. The sequence continues at coordinate 15,897,002 of CM019695.1, read as the reverse complement.
CATATCTTGATGTTTTAATAGTGTGTGGTTTGCAGATGTATGTCATGTATTATTTTTATTGGCTTCATGTCCTATTGTTTTTGAAGAATGTTATAAAATGCATTTAGCTGAAATATTGCAGATGACTTGATGTCCTATTGTTTTTTTCTTTTTTTGGAGGATGTCATCACCTGTATTTAGTTGACATGTTGGATATTTGAGTGTCCTATTGGAATGAGATATGCATGTATGTGTTCTTTGAGAACTGTCATGGTGTGTTTGGAGAGATTTGCCCATGCAAGGGAGGGGGAGTATCTATTGCTGTATTCGTATAAAAACTGTTGGCTTGATAGTAAGGGCATTATTATGGGTTTTTCGTTTTGAATTTTCTTGTGCTGAGATCCTTCGAGAAGGTCACGGGGACTGCAAAACCCATGACAAGGAATTGTGGGGGCAAGGCTTTGTGCGTGGAGTCAGTTTCTGGTTTGAATGTGTAACGTTGTGGACGTTTTTTGTGTGGTGTAATGTCTTCGTGGAACATGGCCACATGGCAGAGGTAACCAGCAGCAGTTGGATTTAATGTTATTTTCATAAACATTATCATCCTTCCATCAATAAATATTCCAAGTCACCATTACCCAAGATTTACTGTACCAGTTGTCGTCAATGTGAGGTTTTGAAGAACCTGGGTGAGAAGTATGTCTGGAACAGTGTTTAACTAATCCAGCAAGTGAGAGTGAGAGCTGGGATTCTGTGTATGACTAATCCAGTAACCTCAACTAACAAAAATCAAGATGAAAGTCTACCCTGTTATTCACATGCGTAACCTGATCACTATGATATGATACGGTCTAAGTAAAGCCCCATTAACACACTGTACACACCAACAGTACAGACAGAAAGAACAAAAACCTGTTATACCCCTTAGTCTCCTTACAATGTACACAGAAGGTAGCAGTGGGTATATTTTTTACTTCCCAAACTAATATCCAGGCCCCGCAGCCTCACAAGTGCTCTGCTGCTGTGATCCCCTCTAATTCACTCACATAGATCTCTAACTCAGTTCTCACTTCAATCATGAACATGAAAATATTCATGAAAACAATGATGCTGATCTTTAATGTCATACAATAATTAATGTGTTCTCCTCAGACAGTTCTTTTTTCAATGGTACCAAGAAAATTTGTGAGATTTGGAAATGTCTCTCTTTAGTTTCAGTTTGATGGGCAATGATGCCCCAATAACAACTTTTTTCATCACTGCTTTGATCTTGTCTTCAACTTGAAAAAATCATTCAAATGACTGCCAATGAAAAGTAACCTTTATCTCAACTCTCAGTTCAAAAACATGAGACAAAACCCTTCCTTGCGACAGCCAACAAACTTTAGAGTGCAGCAAAAGCTGACATTGTTCACTTTAATATCTACGCAAAGCTTCTAAAAAAGTCTGACAGTAAATTGCTTTTTATAAAATTAACAATTTTTTACTGATTCAATTAAGATCTGCTTTAGTTCTCCTGGTATGTTTTTCTTTAGCACCCTATGCATGCAGCAATAGTACCAAGTCACCAACAGTATGATTTTCTTAATCTGTGCTACAAGTCCAGTAAGCTTTCCAGACACTATTCATGCACCATCTGTGCCAATTTCAATGAATTTCAACTAATCAATGTTATAAATTTGTTTAACCTGTTAATGACATCATCAGTCATAATGCAAGGTGTATTCAGTGAGTAATGAGACCGATTCCATAAAGTTCGATTTGTTCAAGATATACTTATCTTATCTTATATCCTTCCTGTGCCGTTAAACGTCACATAGGGCTCGCAAGGTAGTTCACTAACTTTTCCTGTCTTTGGCAAGTCTTCAACCTCATCAAGGGATTTTATGCCTATTAATTTGGCCTCTCTTAACAATGTCCTCTTTAGAGTTTCACGTGGGCTACCTCTTTTTCTCTGGCCTGTTGTGTTCCATTTTATAGTTTGTTTTGGGATTCTCTGATTGTTTCTTCTCATCACGTGACCAACATATGCCCATCTAACTTTTCCTGATCACCCATGAGACTGGTTATTGTTCAGTCATCTGTCTTATCTCTGCATTGTTCTTGAATTCATTCCTCTTGATGTAGAGTATTTTTCTTAGGCATTTGTTTTCAAACTGGTGTCTGAGTGGCGAAGTGGTTAGTACACTGGTCTCTCATGGCGAAGGTTGGGGGTTCGAATCCAGCCGGTGGCACCCCAGTCACCCAGCTGTAGAAATGGGTACCCGACTTCTTCTGGAGTTGGGGAAAGGAAAAGGCAGCTGGCGTGATACTGACCATATCACCCTCTAGTGTGCTGACAGGTCAAGGAAAATATGGGCACTAACACCATATCCCTATGTGCCTCTAAGGCATGACAGGGTTACCTTTACTTTTTACTTTTATTTGTTTTCAAATGAGTCTAATTTGTTGTCTATTTCTTTAGTTGTTTTCCAGCTTACACATGCATAAATGGATATTACATTTGAATTGAATAGTCTTAACTTGGTTTTTGTGCTTATAACTTTTGAATTCCAAATGTTCTCAAGATTCCTGAAGATCGATGCTGCTTTTGCAATTCTAACTTCCTTTCTAACATCCTGGTCTATGTAGCTGCCAAGGTATGCAAATTGATTGACTTCTTCAATGTCTGTTCCTTCTAGTGAATTTTTCCATTTTGATTAATGGGAAGTTTCACTATTTTTTTTATGTCGTTGTTAATTTCAAGTCCTATTTTGCTAGCTAGTGAGGACAGGCTATCTGTTTTTTCTTGCATGGTATTCACATTGTTACTGATAAAAGTTATATCAACAGCAAAATCAAGATCTTCTAGTTGGGTCTCATGTACCCAGTCAATACCTGTGTTACCTGTGCAGCATTTTTTCATCATGAAGTCTATTGTAATTCCAAGAACCAAAGGAGACAGTATACATCCTTGTTTCACACCTGTTTCAATCTGGAACCATTCACTCATCCCTTCTTCTGTTTTGACTGCACAAACATATCCATTGTAGAAGTCCTTAATGACGTTGACAATTTTAGATGGTATTACATATAGACTTAAAATTCTCCACAATGAAACATTCTGCCTGAATGTGTTATGTGTATGCTATCAAATGCCTTTCTAAAGTCTATGAAGTTCGGTATTAATGGTTTCTGCTTTTCAATATGTTCTTCAAGTATTATTCTTAGAGTAAAGATCTGGTCGAGACAGCTTCTCCCTTTTCAAAATCCTGCTTGTTCTTCTCTCATTGCTGTATCCACTATATCTTTAAGTCTATTCAAAATTACCTTGAAAAATACTTTTGACACAACTGATATTAAGGTTACTCCTCTCCAATTGTTACAGTCCCTAAGGTTGCCTTTTTTTGGTATTTTAACAATGATTCCTTTTTTCCATTTAGAAGGGACCTTTTCTTCTTTCCAAATCTTATTAAACATTCTCTGTAATTGTCTCATGTTGTCACTATTGATAGCTTTTAACACTTCGGCTGTTATTTCATCTTCACCTGCAGCTTTGTTGTTAGCCATTAAATTCACTGCTTTTTAAATTTCATGCAATGTAACTTCATCACCCTATGTGACGTTTAACGGCACGGGAAGGATATAAGATATATAAGATCAGAATTTCATCTAGGTTGACATTTAGCTGTGTGTTGGTAAGTCAGTTTCAAGGTTTAACAATTCTTTTGGGTGTGGTCGATTAAGTATTTCTTGGAAGTGTTCAGCCCATCTTTGCTTTTGGTCTTTACTTGATGTTAATAGAGTTCCAGATTTCCTAAGGATTGGTCTTTCTTTAGATGTAACCTGTTGGCCTCTTATGTATGTTATATAAAGTTTTGCTTTTCCTGTTTTTGCTGCTTTCTCTGCCTCTTTCGCCATATTGTCTATGTATTCTCTTTTATCCCTTCTAACTGAACATTTTACTTTCTTGTCTATTTCTTTATATGTTGCTTTCTATTTTTACATACAACATGTCTAATTTGGCTGCTCATCTTTCATGTATGTACTTACATGTGTTTTCTGATATCCATGCTTTTCTATTTGGTTTTTCCAGTCTAGCGCTTGCTTTTGCTGCTATGATTATGGCTGTGCTGTAAGAATTCCATAATTCATCTATATCTATTTCCTCTACTTCACTGGGTGTTGTGGAATGATTGTAAAGTTCCTGATTGAAATTACTGTTAGTATTCTCTTCTTGTAGGCTGTGGCTGTTTATCTTTCTGTGTACTGATTTCTTGCATTGGATTTTCAGTTTTAGTTTGATTTTCCCTATACACAGATTGTGATCACTGTTAATATCTGCACCCCTATATGCTCTTACATCTATGAGAGATGTTCTGTATTGCTTTCTAATATAAAAATGATTTATCTGGTTTCTAGTTCTATCATCTGGAGATATCCTTATTGTTTTATGTATCTCTTTGTGTGGAAATATTGTGCCTCCAATGACCATGCCCTCTGTTAGACATATCTCAATGAATCTTTCTCTGTTCTGATTAACCATGTCAGTTTCTTCTTTCCCCATTACTTTTTTTCAACATTGGTGTTAGCTTTCCCTACCTTAGTGTTGAAGTCCCCCATAGCAATTAGTATGTCGTATTTAGAGACTTTGTTGATGATTTGTTGTAATTAGTGACAGAAATCGTCTTTCACCTCATCATCTGCATCGTTTGTGGGTGCATAACACTGTATTATTGTCATTCTTCCGTGTCTTAGGTTGTATCATGCTCTTATTATACGACTGTTCACTGGTTCCCATTCTACAAGGCTCTTTGCTGCTACATTTGACATAATAATACCTACCCCTTCTTGATGTTTACCGTTGTTTCTGCCCGAATGTATTATTAACTTACCATTTTCCACCGATCTTTTACCTGCTTCTGGCCATTGCATTACATATACTTCAAATTCCTCAAAATAACATCCTTGAACATCGATACACTATTGCCAGCAGTTCTGCCACACACCGTAGCTCACCTGGAAGTCTTGATCAGGGATCTCCTTCAAAGCTCTCATCATGGCAGCTTGCATGTCATTAACAGTCCCAAAATGGTGGCCTTTCAAGCTTGATTTGAGCTGGAGAAATAAAAAGAAGTCAGCCGGGGCCAAGTCCAGGCTGTAGGAAGGTTGACACAGTGTTGCCACAGTTTGCTTCACCAGAAACTCTCTCACTAGCAACACAATACATGGCTCGGCGCACTGTCATGGTGAAGAACCCAGGTGCTGGTGATCTCTGGGCAGAATCGGGCAACTCTGTTCTTCAGCCATTTAAGCACTTCTACGTAAAATGTTGTGCTGACCATTTGTCCGGGTGGTACGAACTCCTTACGAACAACACCTTTAGAGTCAAAAAAGACAACGAGCATCGATTTCATCCTTCTCGTAGGCTTTCTGTATCACAGCAAGCGTCTTGGTGGTGAATTTTTCAAGTTTAACACAAAACTTTATTGCTGCTCGACAGTCCTCTGCATTTTGACTGTTATGCAACGCTTAAACAGCTGTCAACTCCACAAGCGATCTGTACTCTGTAAAAGCTCAGCGCATAATGATGAGATATTGACCCTTTACCTAACATCCCCCACTAACCTTCAGGCCTGGAGAATCCACCCCCATGCACTGCTGATTGGCTGAATAAAATAAGTCTCATTACATACTGGACACCAACAAGGAGAAGAACAGTTTGTTTCTGAAAATATTTCTCTCATGCTCATATCCATGTCAAGCCAACTGACAGATATTTGTTGTTATAATGGTGGCACTTTTTGAGATGATTGGAAGAAGCTTCATTTTATTTGAACTTTGTTAAGAAGAAACGTGATCACTTTCAATAAACCAGTTATCACTCTGAAGTTTGTCCAAACACTCGGTCACACAAACATTCACATTGACTGAGACAAACAACAGCCATGATTTTCTTCAAGAACACTGTTGGCACAACTAAGAGAATTCTGGAAAACAGAACTGGTGGGTAGTGAAATTACATGACACAGCATGCCATTCATTATGAAGTAACATCACATGAGTAATCAAAAGGTGAGAAATGAAGATTTCATTCTTGATTTCCTTTTCTTTTGTTTTATTTTCTTCCTTTCTATTTTATAGAAACAGTACTTGAAATTAACAAGGAAAAAAAAAAATAATGAAACTTCCCGTTAATCATGAAGGAAAAATATACAAAGAAGGAACAGCTGTTGAAAAAGTAAACCAATGCGCATACTTTGGCAGCTATATAGACCACAATGGTGACACCAGAAAGGAAGTTAGAATTAGAACTGCACTGACCTTCAAGAATCTTGAGAACATATGGCATTCAAAGGTTATAAGCACAAAAACCAAGTTATGATTATTCAATTCAAATGTAATATCCACCCTCATTTTTGCATGCAAAACCTGGAAAACAACTAAAGAAATATACAACAAATCAGACTCTTTTGAAAACAAATGCCTAAGAAAAATACTTGGTATAAAGTGGAACAAATTCAAGAATAACACAGAGATAAGGCAGATGAGTGAACAACAACCTGTCTCATGGGTGATTAGAAAAAAGAAGATGGACATATGCAGGTCATGTGATGAGAAGAAACAGAGAATCCCAAAACAACCTATCAGTGGAACACAACAGGCCGAAGAAAAAGAGGTCAACCATATGAAACTCTAAAGAGGACAATGTTAAGAAAGGCCAGTTTAGTGAGCATAAAATTACTTGATGAGGTTGAAAACCTCGCTGAAAACAGGAAAACTTGGCAAAATGTGAGCCCTATGTGACATTTAATGGCACATGAAGGATGTAAGATGTAAGAAGGATGTAAGATTTTGTAGAAAGAGTAAAAGCTCTTAATATTTCTTCAAGCTTTCATGAACCCCCTATGAGGACATAAGAACCCATGAGGAAGGAGTTAAGAACTGCTTATATCTATGAATTATCAACAGTATTTCATTCTGTAGTACAATACTGTATTATGTATGTTTTCCCTGTTATGTACATGATAGAGGTCAGTTATCTCTAATTCTTTCTTTAATCTTTTAGCAGTGATAAATTTTTACTGGGATTTGAAAATAGAAATTTCCTGGAAGAAAACTGTCAAATGATGTCAGTAATTACAAGTATTGATACACAAGAAAAAATATAGCACACATTTTTATATCTTATTTTATGGCTTGATCTTACTTGGTTTTGAGCTCAGATGATATGAAGCACATAAATTTCTTTTAACAAGTGTTTCAACAGGCATCTGAAAAAAATATAAACACAGACATGATCAATGTACTAAGCAGGCTGATTATTATATTTTTCTTGATCAGCATACAAAGGTGAATTTTTCTAAATGCACTTAATGAAAATAAAGTACACTATAGCATTTCTTTAATCCTTGGTTTAAAATTTTGTCATGCCAACAGAGGTCATATAATAATAACTTCTTCTTCTTCGGTGTTCCTTAAATTGTGTCACCATTATGCATCTTGTGGCCTGACACATCAACTTTAACCCAACATATTTTTAGGACTTCCCACTGTGATCCCTAAAAACTCATCCAGATTACTGTCGGTTTTCATGGGCATCACCAGAAGATAAAACAGGGTCTTGATCTGCTGTTTGCCAACTCTAATGCAAACAATCAGCTATGGGTTACTGACTGCTATCTCATTAACTCTTTCTCTATTTTGGAAAGCGTCCTGCGTGGTTGTATCCCTGTATAGGGATACCACTAGTTGCGCAGCGCGATGATTTTGTCTGTAGCTCTCTAATTTTGAAAATAATCAAAGTATCTTAAAACCAGCAGTTGACTTCCTTCCGGCCTCGTGATTGAAGCGAACAGAGCGAAAAACCAGAGCGATTCTGTGTTCATTTAAAGCGAGTTTTTCAAAGTTTATCGTCGCTAGGCCTTTGTTTATCAACAAATATGGCTTCCAGTGCTAGTTTCTTTCGTCCAGAGCAGCATATTTCTGCATTACAAGCTCAGAATTTAATTTAAAAATGTCTAGACTGTGGTGTAGAGAATGCAGTAGTAGTGATTGTGAATTTTCGGACCCACATGGCGCTGATTCAAAGGATCTATTGTTTTTTTTTGGTCCAGCAGCAAAATGTGTTAGAAGGGTAGCTGGTGATACTACTTCTCAGTTTTTTGCTAGTACTAGCTGTAATATCACAATAAGTAATGCTGGAGATTGTGTAATTTAAAAAATTAAATGTTGTAGAATGCTTCAAATTAAAAAAAAAACAAAAACCAAAACACAATGGCCTGTTTTCTGGTAAATATTAGTCAACGACCGCCCACTTGTTTTCATGTAAATATTACCTACCCACTTGGTGTTTTTAGTTTGCTGTGAATGCATAACTAGTGTATATTTTCATGTAAATTTTGGAAGATATGTGAAGAAAAGGTGTTTGTGTACATTTTTAATCATTATGGAATTATATGACCACCTATAGTAGATTAACTTGATGGGTAAGTGACAAAAAATTTATTTTATTCCTTCATTTTCTATTCTTTCTTCTCAGTTCTTAGCTCTTTTTTTTGGTTGTATACTAACAAAATGTAAAAAATTTTATTTGAAAAACACAATACATTTTTTCTTATTCAAATTAACATATGGTTATGTTACTATAAATCAGATTATGCCTTTGTCATTCTTTTAAATGTGACAACCATCCCATTCCACATTGTGAAATTTACCTCCCTTAGTCTTTTGAGGGGAACACCCCCAGCAGACAAAGAGTTAAGCTTCATGTAATAATTATCCAACAATACACCGCTTGACTCATTATTAACCTTCTACATGTTTAAACTTACCATGTAGTACCCAGGACCTGGGCACATGTCTGGGAAGGAAAGACTAGGACCACTGTACCCTACCAAGCATGATTGTATAAGGCGACTAAGGAGGATTTGGCATAGGGCCAGCAATCTTATCAGGTTAAAAAAAAAAACATCAGACTGCTATGGAAACAAGAGAAAAAAATGCAGATGGAAGGATAAACACATATCAGAAAACTGAGCTCATGAAGGTTGTAGATAAAAGCCAGGTACTGGAAGTTCCCCAGCCTGATAGCAGACCTCTTGAAACCTAAACACAATATGCATATAGGCAGCAGGAATGTAAGAACATTTAATCAAACTGGAAAACTAGCACAAACTATCAAAGAAATGCATAGATACAAACTAGATATATTAGGAATACAAGAAGCAAGATGGACCAGGTGAAGCATAAGGAAATTAACACGACACAATACACAAAGGATACAATAACATGGTCAGGTAAAGAAGACAATCACAAAGGAATTGCATTGATTATGATGAAAGAAACATCAAGGACCCCTATAAATGAGATTGTTATATGCATGCTTCAACTCAAGATTCATGAAACTATTACAGTATGCTACGCATCAATAGAAGCAGCTGAAGAAGAATTAAAAGAAGAGTTTTAAACAGCCTCCAAACCACAGTAGAAACAATACCTAAACAAGATATGCTACTCATTCTGGGCGACCTCAATGCAAAAGTAGACGAAGGAAATGAAGGCAGAACAAGAATCATGGGAAGAGAAAGAATTGGAGAAATAAATGAAAATTAAGAAAGACTATGCAGATTCTGGAAAGAAAACATGTTGAGCATTGGAGGGACAATCTTCCAACACAAAAAACATCTATAAAGTAACTTGGAGGCCTCAAGACAAAACAACAGAAAACTAAACTGATCACATACTGATAAATAACAAGTGGAAACAGTCGCTACAAGATGTGAGAGCAAGAAAAGAAGGAGATGTAGGAAGTGACCACAACTTTCTGGTATTGAAAATAAGATTTAAACTAAGGAAAGCCAAAATTGGAGAAACAAGAAAAGAACGCTCAGGCATGACAAAACTGAAAGAGTGAACAAGAAATGAATTCTCGATAGCACTTATGAACTGCTTCAGTATTCTACATGACAAAGCAGAAATAACCATACCAGAGTCCAATGAAACACTATAGGAAACAGCAAAAAGAGGTGCTGCGATATCAGAAAAAGAGAAAAGAGGAATGGATAAGTAAAACCAAATTGGAAAAGACAGAGCAAAGAAAGGATATCAAGAAAAAATTATTGAGTGACAAAACACAAAGGTTGAAAGAACCTAAGTGTCAGATCACAAAGGTTGAAAGAACCTAAGTGTCAGATCACAAAGGTTGAAAGAACAAGTCTTAAATTAATAAACACAAAAAGACAAAGAGATGAAGGAATAATGCTGCCGTGACAAATGTCACAATAACAGTAACTGAAGTAAATGAGACAATAAAGAAGCTAAACCTAGACAGAGTACCAAGTGAAGATGTTGAAAGCTGAAGAGACAGAAATACCAAAACAACTCTGTCAGATACTAAAACAAATTTAGGATCTAGAAAAACGTCAGACGAGTGGAAAAGTGGCCTTATAATAAAAGTACCAAAGAAGACTTCAGAGATTGTGGGAACTGGAGAGGCATTATCCTCCTGCCATTTACCAGTTCAGCATTTTTCACATAATCCTCAAAAGAGTTATACCAGCACTAGAGGCAAAACTTCAGAAAGAGTAGGCAGGATTTAGGGAAGTAAGATGGTGCATAGACCACATATCTGTATTAGACAAATATTAGAGCAGGCTAATGAACAGTATAGCACAGCATATGCTCTGTTTATGGATTTTGAAAAAAGCCTTCAACAGTATCAGTGGAGAAGCACTGTAGCATGGCCTCCCTCAAACGACAGTTAATGTCTTCAAAGCCCTATACAAAGGTTTTCAATGCAAGGTGATCTGCAGAGAAAACACCTCTAACAGTTTTGGAGTACAAACAGGAGTGTGTACTATCACTAACACTATTTATCTTAGCAGTAGACTAGTTAATAAAGGAGGCAACATTAGATAAACACAGAGGACTACATGCACCCTTGATACAGTACTAGAGGATCTTGACTTTGCCTACAACATTTGCCTACTATCAAGCAAACACAAGGATATACAAGATAAAACAAACATTCATTCATTCATGAAGTGCATGTCCTTTGCGGAACTTTGCCTCCCTAACAGCACTCCTGTAGACCTCTCGGTTGTGAGCAAGATGGCCTGCTGCTGATGCATCCATTTGCAGATCATCAACAATGTCTTGCAGCCATCTTCACCTTGGTCTTCCTCTCTTTCTTTTTTCCTATTCCCTTCCAAGACGGTCTTCTCTAGATTATCATGATGTTTAATGTGTCCAAAATATTTAAGTTTTCTCTCTTTAATCCTCTTTACTAGCCAGCCTTCTTCAATATTAAGTTCTTGTAGTATGGATATATAAACAAACAGGTTAACCCAAAATGCTAGTAAAATAGAATGAAAGATCAATTTAGGAAAGACAAAGTTAATGAAGCAAAATGTGAACAACAGAAATGTACTGAGAACAGATAACAAGTTAGTAGAGAAAGAGAGGAATTTGTATATCTTTGCAGCAGAGTAGTAGAAGATGGAGACAATGCAGAAGACAACAACAACAGGCTAACTAAAGCAACAAGGCTTTTGCAGCCCTGTATAACTTATGGAAAACCAAAAAACTGAACATGAAAATGAAAATCAAGATATTTAAGAGTAATGTCATAAGTGTGCTACTCTATGGATGTGAATGCTGGAATTTGTCCTAGCTCCAGCAGTCTCTTCAAAGCTACATTGTTCTTCCATTCCCATTCTTTATTTTCTCGCAGTCTGTCCAGTACAACCCTAGCAATATCCCCCTTGTCCATTAAATTAAAGGTGCTGGCAGAATATTTGAACTGTGTGGCAGAAAACACATTGTAATCAACCAACATTTGACAGGAACTATTAGCAAACATACTCTTGGATGGATACTGCGGCATGTGGCAGAGCACATATGGGGTTGTCCCAAATGCAATGAAGCTAGAGTCTGAATTTTGAATGCTGGAAAAACACCAAAGCTATACAAAACAAGCTGAATTCTATCCACACTAAATGTTTATGAAGGATTAGAAGAATATTTTGGCCAAACACTAGTAGAAACAACATCTTGCTGACAGAAATGCAGATGAAGCCGCTGACAGCGATTATTGAGGAAAGACGGTGATGGCTGAGACATGTGCTTTGGATGACTGACAACTCACTACCAAAAACAGCACTCAGATGGATATCACAGGGGCAGGAACAAGAAAAGACCAAAGGACACATGAAGAAGAACAACAGAGAAGATGTTGAGTGAAAAGAGGGTTCACATGAGCATGAGCAGAAAAAAAAAAAAAGGCAAAGGACAGGCATTTGTGGAAAACCCTTGCGGAAGCCCCATGTGTCTTGGGCACTAATGTTCAGAGAGGGAGATGTGTTTAAATATCATAGATTGTTTGGAACTAAAATAAACATCAAACACAAATATAAATATTAAATGCAAATTAAATATAGCTACTTTATGCCATTAGAAAAGCAAGCATCAGCAAATATGCTGGAAATGTAGGTTCCAATAACAGATAACCTGTGCAGATGAGTATGCTCTACATGTAACACCATATGAAAATAGGTCACTAAACGTCTTTGACAAACATGGGAATTTCAAATCTTACTATCTTATATATCCTTCCGCCTTCCGTATCATTAAACATCACATAGGGCTTGCATGGTAGTTCACCAAGTCGTCCTGCTTTCGGCGAGTTTTTCAACCTCATCAAGAGATTTTATGTCCACTAAACTGGCCACTCTTAACAATGTCCTCTTTAGAGTTTCACGCGGTCAACCTCTTTTTTGTTGGCCCATTGTGTTCCACTTGATAACTTGTTTTGGGATTCTCTGATTGTTTCTTCTGATCTCATGACCAAAATGTGTCCTTCTCCTTTTTGTGATCACCCCTGAGACAGGTTGTTGTTTGCTCATCTGCTTTATCTCTGCGTTCCTTTTGAATCTGTTTCAATTTATACTGAGTATTTTCCTTAGGCATTTGTTTTCAAAAGAGTCTAATTTGTTGTCTATTTCTTCATTTTTTTTCACCTTTTGCATGCATAAATGAGGGTGGATATTACAACGCCTTCTCTTAATTTTGTTCACAATGAATAACCAAACCATCAGCTGCAAAAAGCAGTGACATACCTGTGTTTAAATAATTTTTTTAACTCTTTCCGTGCTTATGGTCGAATTTTCGACATTTCCGGTGGTCCCAAGTGTGCGTATGGTCGAAAATTCGACATTGTTTGTTTCATTAAAACAAGCGGTGTAACATTTAGATTGTACATATTTCGTCAGCGATTCCGGTGACACTTTCAAAATGGAGAATGCGTGCCTAGTTACGTGCGATGCCGAGCGAGAACAAGGACGCGAAGCATGGAAATTTTTCAATTTTTGACGATGTAGATAGGGGTATGGACATAGCCTATGGCCACCCCGCTGCTCTTGAATGTTTTCTAAGTAGATTTAGACATATTTAGATGACTGAAGAAGTAGTTAGGAGTGGTTAGGAGGTTATTTCAGACATTCATTCAGCGGAAATGCAATACGGAGTCACAATACGAGATCGACAAGTAGATCTACACATCTTAGATGATAAGTAGGGGTAAGTAGCACAAATCTAGACCTAGCCGATGGTGAGCTGGCCACAATCAGTGTCTAAAAACATCACATTACTTCTTTTTTCCTAAAAAACTCTGCATTTATGAAATTTTCATTCATTTAGTTATACTCTGAAACATAATAAGTATACGGAAGTACATGGAAATACTGATTTCCATTCCATTTTATAACTATACCCCCAACCCTATCAAGACCCGCGTTTTTACTCTGGCACTCCACAACACGTCTGTGTTTCTTCCTCCGGCACGGAAAGAGTTAAAATGTAGTATCCAATAACTATTTTTAGACATGTGAGGACTAACTTAGAAACTGATAGCCAAAAAAAAAAAAAAAGTGGAACTAGACAAAGTGCAATTATCAAATGCCCTGAGTCAAGCTGCTGATCAAAAGGAATGCAAAGTTGGCAGAACTGAAGAATACACCAAGATGATCATATAAGAAGGAGTACAAAAATTAAGTTCAAGACCTCATGTGAAACAGCCAGAGTCTCTGTTCCACCTGCAACTATGGCGTTTAGGTCAAGTTATACATAAAACTGTTTCTTAAAACTTGGCATATTTCTCTTTCAAAAAGACAGTTCACAAAAAGAAAAAAATTGCCTTCATATCTTACATCCTTCCCGTGGCGTTAAACATCAAATAGGGCCCGCATAGTTGTTTGCAAAGTTGGCTTCATATACTTTTCAATAAATTCAAATTACCTCTCTGTAAGGTGAAGCTGCAGGATCAACTCCATATTTGCAGATCAGCTGGGACCTATTGTTGCTAGATATACTCTGTAGATATACATAGTTCTTTGATGGACACTTAGTCACACAGACCTATGTAGATAAAATAAGTTTTAAATTATTACACTCCATGTATTATACAAAGTGTGCTAAAGATACTTTTTAAAAATCAAACAAAATGAGAAAACATAAAAACCCCTGAAATTTTTCCAGGATGGTGAATGACTAGTAAAAATTTATTAATTTATTCAGTATTGGTTAATGGTAAAGAAAGTATGTGATATGAGTTATGATATGCAAAAATACACCGCTGAAATAAGGCCAATGACACAAACAGCAAAGACCACCTCATTGTGGTGTACTGCCAATGCAATAGCATACTGTGATACGTGAAAGTTATTAATCCATCTGTCGTTTTAGGCAAATGATATTAAAATTCTAATAAGATGAGCAACATTTCACAATAGTTTAGCTCTCAGATACACATGTTCAGAGTATTTAAAATAATTTTTTACACCTCTAAGTTTCTCTGTTTTGAGACTGAAATTAACATCTTAGTAACCACAATTTAAGAATAATACTTGAAGAACATACTGAAAAGCAAAAACCATTAATCCTGAATTTCAAACACTTTAAAAAGGCATTTGATAGAATACAGAAAGATTCATTGTGGAGAATTTAAAAAATACATAGAATACCATCTGAAATTGTCAACATCATTAAGGATCTCTACAACAGATATGCATGTGCAGTCAACACAGAGGAAGGAATGAACGAATAATTCCAGGCTGAAATAGACATGGAACAAAGATGTATGCATCTCCTTTGCTTTTTGGAACTGCCATAGGCTTCATAATGAAAAAATGCTGCTAAGGTAACACAGGTATTGATTGGGTAAATGGAACCCAGCTAGAAGATCTTGATTTTGCTGATGACATAAATCTTATTAGTGACAATGTGAACTTGATGCAAGAAAAAACAGATATCCTGTCTTCACCGGCTAACAAAATAAGACTTGAAATTAAGAAGGAAAAAAACAAAAATAACAAAACTTCCTATTAATCAAGAAGGCCTATCCGATGGTAAGTAGGACACAATTATTGTCTAAAAACATCACATTACTTTTTTCCTAAAAAAACTCTGCATTTGTGAAATCTTCATACATATTTTGTTATTTTGAAACATAATAAGTACACTTTTTCACATGGAAGAAGTAAATCAATTTGCATACATTGGCAGCTACATAGACCAGGATGGCGACACCAGAAAGGAATTCTAACGAATCTGAATTGCAAAAGCAGCACTGACCTTTAAGAATCTTGAGAACATATGGCATCCAAAAGTTATAAGCATAAAAACCAAGTTAAGACTATTTAATTCAAATGTAATATCCACTCTCATTTATGCATGTGAAAGCTGGAAAACAAAGAAATAGATAACAAATTAGACTCCTTTGAAAACAAATGCCTAAGGAAAATACTTGGCATAAAGTGGAACAAATTCAAGAACAATGCAAAAATAAGGCAAATGAGTTAACAACCAGTCTCATGGGTGACCAGGAAAAGGAGATGGACATATGTCAGTCACGTGATGAGAAGAAATAGTCAGAGAATCCGAAAACAAGCTATCAAGTGGAACAAACAGTCGAAGAAAAATAGGTCAGCAGCATAAAACTCTAAAGAGGACACTGTTAAGAGAGGCCAAATTAGTGGGCATAAAATCCCTTGATGAGGTTGAAAAGCTCGCTGAAGACAGGAAAACTTGGTAAGCTACCATGTGAGCCGTATGTGATGTTTAACAGCACAGGACGGATGTAAGAGCCACAATCTGTCTGACATTCTCAGCTTAATTCTTAACTAGTACTTCTGTTAATTTCTCAAAACGCAAAAATTTAAAAAAAGAAAGAAAAGAAAAGAAAAATAATAATTATGGACAACGTTTACAAACACGTATCCATAGCTATAAACCTGCAAGGGAAAGAAGATTGATCAAATGAAAGCACTGCTTCCAAATTTCTGCAGCTATGCAGATTGACAATATAATGACATCAGTCTGTAGAAGTGTAGTTCTTCAGCCATAACATCACCATCATTATTGTAACTCTCACTACAGTAGAGAATTTCCTGCATAAGCAGGAATACTGATGAAAATAATGCATTCATTTTAGCTAAAGTGACAAAAAGTGAATAGAAAAAAAGATTAGGTTACCTGTGGAGTTGGACAGCCTGTAACAACAGCTGGGCCCATTTTGGCACATGTCACCAAGTCAAAGAAGAATAGGTAAGGCTTGTCTCTAAAACATATCAAGCATCATATATCATTATGTTCAAAATCAAAGACAAAACAGCAACAGCTAAAATCTTATATTACAAGGGGAAGTCAATCTCTCTCTCTCTCTCCCCCCCTGATCCATGCCAATCAGGCATTGGATGTCACTGATTTCCACAACCATCTATTCTTTGTTCTTTCTATAAGATGTGTGTTGGACTATGCTTCATGCACTTTTTTAGCCCACCAAGTATCTTGTTTATTTGTCTTACTGTGTTCATTTTTCCCTCTAGTCAATCTTGCAAACAAACAAAAAAGCACAGACTGAAAAAAAAAACAACTGAAAATTCATTGCACACTTTTTAAAGTATGTAGAAACACTAACTGGAGCAAAATCAGAACCAAAGCTATATCCCGGCATACCACACTGATTTAACGGCAACCCTTTTAATATGGTCATAAACAAGTGCTGGAATGCAAAAAACAAGTAGAAAAGCATGGATATCAAGTAATATATGGAAATACATACATGAAGGCTGGCTAGTAAAGAGGATTAAAGTGAGAAAACTTAAATATTTTGGACACATTAAACGTCATGATAATTTAGAGAAGACCGTATTGGAAGGATACATAATGGGAAAAAGAAAAAAAGGAAGACCAAAACAAAGATGGCTGAAAGACATCGCTGACAATCTGCAAATGGATGCAGCAGCAGCAGGCCATCTTGCTCACAACCGAGAGGCCTACAAGAGTGCTGTTTGGGAGGCAAAGTTCCGCAAGGGACAGGCAAATGAATGAATGAATGACATAGACCAAAAAAGGAAGTCAGAATTTGAATTGCAAAAGCAGCATTGACCATCAAGAATCTTGAGAACAGATGGCATTCAAAACTTGAATAAAAGTTGAAAAGCTGAATAAAAGTTGAAAGCACAAATTGAAAGTTGAAAGCACAATTAGAAGTTGAAAGCACAAATACCAAGTTAAGATTATTCAATTCAAATGTAATATCCACCCTCATTTATGCATGTGAAAGCTGGAAAACAACGAAAGAAATGGACAACAAATTAGACTCTTTTGAAAACAAATACCTAAGGAAAATACTCAGTATAAAGTGGAATGAATTCAAGAACAACATAGAAATAAGACAGATGAGCAAACAGCTACCTGTCACATGGGTGATCAGAAAAGGAAGGACATATCAGTCATGTGCTGAGAAGAAACACCTAGAGAATTTCAAAACAAGTTATCAAGTGAAACACAAAAGGGCGAAGAAAAAGAGTTTGACCATGTGAAACTCTAAAGAGGACATTGTTACGAGAGGCTGGTTTAGTAAGAATAATATCCCTTGATGAGACTGAAAAGCTCGCCGAAAATAGGAAATTATGGCAAGCTATGTGATGTTTAGCTGCACGGGAATGATGTAAGATGTAATATGGTGAGTGCATTATATGTGTGTATACAAGAAAAACAGCATAGAGCTGTGTGTTTTCTGTGAGCAAAGGACTGTGCACAGAGGAAGTACCTAAAGAAATGCTTGATGTACAATGAAAACCGTATGTCAAGAAAAGCAGTGTATAACAGGATCCAGAAATTCAATACTAGACATACTAGCATCACAGACAAGAAGAGTCAAGGTCATCCCATGGAGGCTGCAGTGAGGTCACAATTCAGTGTGTAGAAGAGATAATTCATGCTGACTGATGTGTGTCAATTTACAATGTAGCTGATTGTGTGGATTGATCTCATGGAACTGTCTACAACATCATGCACAAACAGCTAAAGTTCCATAAGTCTGTGCATGGTGATTTCTACACCAGTTGTTTGCCAAACAAAAACTAAACAGAACAGCCTTGTCTATGCAGCACCTCATGCAGTATCATGCAGAGGTGAAGGACTTCATCAAATGAACTGTTATGGGGCACAAATCTTGCGTCCACCACTTTCAACCAGAGATGATGTTTGACATTATGGAATGGAAACACCCCATCTTCCCAGTCACCAAAAAAGGATAACTTTATATGCTGATGAGATAACCATTTTTTGGGACTCACAGGGCATCATATTGGCTGAATTCTAGGATCACGGTGAAACTCTCAATACAACCTCCTACTGTGTCACCTTGAAGAAAATGCGCCAGTCCATCTGTCGAAAATGCCCTGGTCTCCTGAGTGCTAATGTGATTCTCCTGGATAACAATGCCCACCTTCACACAGCCAGAACAAAGGAGCCTGAGAAAACCTTTGGTTTGGAACACTTGAAGCATCCACCTTATAGCCCAAACTTAGCCACCAGTGATTTCCAAACTTATTTGGGCTCCTGAAAAATCACCTGACTGGTTGCCATTTCCAAGACAATGAAAACATTGCCAAGGAGGTAACTCACTGGCTGTGGCAGCAACCTGAAACCCTCTTTGATGCTGACTTGAAGGACATGAATCGATAAGTATCTGAATGTACAGGTGGAATCATGTCAAAATATATTTTTTTAAATTTCAGGCAATTACTCACAGTGAATTTTTTTCCAGCTTGTTTTGCAACTTATTTATTGACTTGCCCTCGTATATGTATGTTGTCGAGTGTTTTAAATCTTAGGCTAACATGTATACCCACGTTTGAACCATCCCCTTAATGTATATTCCTATAATTCAATTTCTAACAAAGTCTGAAATATCAAAAAATGCAAAAATCATGCTGAAAATTATTACAGAATTACATTAAAATTGTTTTTTGTAAAAAATCAGTATTGGAAAATAAAACGACATCTGTAACACCAGAACCATAAACAGAAGTTCTTTACTGAAATTTTCCCAAGCCACAAATAGCTCCCTGTGAGTCTGTAGGATAGATAAGACGACTTGGATTCCCTCTTGCATAACCTGGAAATTTACATTAACAAAGAAAAATAACATGTTTCAGAATATAACCTATACAGATAAACAAATTATTCAAGCTCTCCTTACAAAAGCCTTTTCATTCTTATGCTTCCATTGCTGTAACAAAGGTTCATCAAACATTCTTATCCTGTTTCTTATTAAACCTATTCTGACTTTATTGTAATAGACTCTACACCTCCTCAGTTCTCAATCATCCCACTATCCTTTTTTCATTTGATTCTTGTAGTCTGCTAAAGTATTTTAAGTTTCCTGCTCTAAGATTATAGCCAAGACCAAATTAGCAACCTTTGCCACCTAAGGGTGGTTTGATTAATCATGTTCTCAATGCCCACTAGTATGTTGATAGCTCCTGATTAATTTAATTTCTGATTAAAGTAATTTCTTCTGAAAATAAATCCTCGATGTTTAAGATGAATCAATATTGTGGATGCTGATTTAGTTTAAATTGCCTAATTTTGTTACAAAGAACAATTCAGTGTGTACAATGCATAAGTTATTCCACATTTCTCATTTCACTGGCCTTTCCTATATTGAAAAGTGACAGTTCTAAATACTAAAATCAATACTCAAAACATGCCCTTAAATTTACTTTCATTATAGTTTTCCAGTTTCAAAACATCATTAATTTCTTATGAGATTTTTGGAAATGATGTTGCTTCATTATAACCAAACTAATGCAACACAGATCTAAAATCCTTGTATACGACTAGTGGTGCACTGTTTACATGAATTGAACTGGCCAAACGTGGATTCCTAATCAGGTTCCAAACTTAGAACAGTACAACAGATGAAAATTTTCTTTCACAATGTAGTTTATTCAGTTATTACTGCAGAATTAATTAATTATGCGAAAGTTCAGCAAATGAGTAAAACGAGTCTTAATTTATTGTGATTTCTTTTCCGGGTGTCACAATCCCTCATGTCTACTAAACAGTTACTAATGACTATGCCAATAAACACCTTTTTCTGGGAGTGCTAGTTGGCTAAGTTGATTAGTACACTGTTCTCTCGTGGCTAGACGGCTGCTTGTCCTATCGGAGTCCATGTCTGAATCCCAAGTAATTCTCTTGTGATTTTTCTTTCTCTCACGTCTCACTAAAGCGCTTTGTCTACGATTTTTTTCAAGATGTAATCCTACAAAACTGTGTTCTCGTAATTTCTTGTGATTTTATAACTACTAATATTTCTTTTGCACTTATGAAAATTTTTATCTACCACATAATTATTTAGCATTAAGTCATACCCTGTCACTACTCCATGCTAAAACTGAAAGTACATCAGCCACAGAAGTTTAAGAAAAAAAAGTTAAAAATAAATACAAGGATAATGTGAGGGAAAAGATATCAGAAGACATAAAGGAAATTTTCATTTAGAACAAGCCAGCACTCTGCTACAAACTGTGATATGAAAAAAATGCAAGATGATAGTGATTTACCTGTTACCATTTCCTTTCACTTCTGTGCATTTTAAGCAACAATGGCAACTTGACTGATATGCTAGTTTTACTAAATGTAAAACACTATCTTTCAGCCACTATCTGAGTCATACCACAATCTGAAACCATTGCTCGACTTACCAATGATAGAAACTACAACCATTCCCAGTAAGAAGATAACAAAGATGAAACAGCAGATGATATCTGTACACGACCTGCAGATTTGAAACAGTAGTAAATAAATTTATCATACACAGATTATTCTTTGCTCTTGTGGTTCATTAAATCAATCCGTGTCGGGGGGACAAAACATGGACATTCAGTTGCGTTCCAGAGTAAAAGCGCAGATCTTGATATGTATAGGGGCATATTAGTAAAAGCGAATGAAACACAGTTTTTCCATGTGAAAAAGTGTACTTATTATGTTTCAAAATAACAAAATATGTATGAAGATTTCACAAATACAGAGTTTTTTTTAGGAAAAAAAAGAAGTAATGTGATGTTTTTAGACAATAATTATGTCCTACTTACCATTGGATAGGCCTGGATCGACACTTGTTATCATCTGAGATGTCTAGATCAACTTGTCGATGTCGTATTGTGATTATATGTGCCAAAAATTGATAATGTCTGAAATAACCTTCTCCAGTTGTTTAATATATCTAGATCTACTTAGATTACATTCAAGAACAGTGCTCCAGTCATAGGGGGACATGTTTGCCTCCGAAGTCAAACAAAAAAAGCTGAAAATTTCAGTCGAAAACATTGAATATGATTCCATCTGACCCCTGCTGATAAGAACACTTTGCGAAAAGAATGCTGGGTAAATGTGATGTGTACACATAACATGCGATCTAAAAATTCAACTGATTTTACACCAAAACAAACCAGAGACCTAAACAATGGCCAAGGCAGGAGCATGGAAACCAGAAGCAGCCTGTCACAAGACCAATGGCAGGGAAAGAGTTAATGCATAAGATCAATGGTCTACACATATAAGTTCTGTGGAGTTGAAGCGGAATTCAGAGTTTTAACTCTTTCTATGCCCCTTGATGTGTGTTGTGTGGATGGGGTCCATATAAGTTATGCCCACCCATATCTAGTGCGTTGGGATACGTTGGTCTCTAATTTTAATTTATCCTAACTAGTTTTAAAAATCTGGCAAAGCCGGTAGCATTACTTCCTTCCAGTAACTAAAATGTGGACACGATGTTGAATTCAGAGCCAATTTGTGTTAAAATTTAATTGTTTTTAAGTTTTTTTCTAAGCTTATAGCCCACCGGCCACTTGTGTTTTCATGTTTTTAGTTTATTGTAGATGGTAAATTAATTGTTAATTAAAGAAAATAAATAATTAGTGTATATTTTCCTGTCAGGAAATGGTGTTTGTGTAAAATTTTATTCATTTTGGATATATTGGACCCAGTACAGTGGATTAACTTGACAGTGAGAAAGTGAGAAACGGTCACTACAAGATGTGCGAGCAAGGAAAGGAGCAGATGTAGGAAGTGATCACAACCTTCTGGTAGCAAAAATAAAACTAAAATTAAGGAAAGCCAAAATCGGAGAACACAGAAAGATACATTTTGATACAAGAAAACTGAAAGACCAGCAAACAAGAAATGAATTCTCAATAGTACTTAAGAACCGCTTCAGTGTCCTACAAGACGAAGCAGAAATGTCCATATTAGAGTTCAATAAAACACTACAGGAAACAGCAAAAGAGGTGCTGGGATATCAGAAATGGAGAAAAGAGGAATGGACAAGCAAGACCACATGGGAAAAGATAGAGTAAAGAAAAGAAATCAAGAATAAATTACTGAACACCAAATCACAACGACTTAAAGAACAAGTTGTAAGTAATTATGCGCAAAAAGACAAAGAAGTGAAGGAATCATGCCGTCAAGATAAACGTCAATACTATGACAACTTAGCAGAAACAGCAGAGAAAGCAGCATATACAAATGACATGAAAACCATATATAAAATCACAAAGCAGATGACAGGTAACTTCAACACAAGATGTGAAAGTGCAGTAAGGACACAAAATGGACAGCTGGTCAGTGGAGAAAGAGAAAAAATTGAAAGATGGAGGGAACACTTTAACACCCTACTAAACAGAACACAAGCAGCACAAACAATAGACATACCTGAAGCAAAAACGGAACTAAACATCAATACAGGACCAATAACAATAAGTGAAGTAAAGGAGGCAATAAAGAAGCTAAAATCAGACAGGGCACCAGGTGAAGATGAAGTGACTGCTGAGATGTTGAAAGCAGAAGAAACAGAAACACCAAAACAACTTTGCCGGATATTACAACAAATTTGGGATCTAGAAAAAGCCCCGGAGGAGTGGAAAACTGGGCTTATAGTAAAACTACCAAAGAAGGGTGACCTCAGAGATTGCGGGAACTGGAGAGGCATTACCCTACTGCCACTCACCAGTAAAGTATTTTGCAGAATAATCATCAACAGAATTGTACCAACACTTGAGGAAAAACTTCAGAAAGAGCAGGCAGGATTTAGGAAAGGAAGATCATGCATAGACCACATATTTGTACTTAGACAAATATTAGAACAGGCAAATGAGTGGCATAGCACAACATATGCATTATTCATAGATTTTGAGAAAGCCTTTGACAGTGTCAACAGAGATGCACTGTGGAAAATCCTAAGATGGCATGGCCTCCCCCATAAGACAGTTAATGTAATCAAAGCCCTATACGAGGGTTTTCAGTGCAAAGTGATCTGTGGAGAACATACCTCCAGCAGCTTTAGGGTACAAACAGGAGTGAAACAGGGATGTGTACTATCACCAACATTATTTATCTTGGCAGTAGACTGGTTAATGAAGGAGGCAACATCAGACAAATGCAGAGGATTACAATGGACCCTTGACACAGTGCTGGAGGACCTTGACTTTGCGGACGACATTTGTCTATTATCAAGCTGTCACAAAGATATGCAAGATAAAATAAACAAGCTAACTCACAATGCAAACAACATAGGACTAAAGATCAACGTAGGAAAGACAAAGTTAATGAAGCAAAATGTGAACAACAGAAATGTACTCAGAGTAGATAGCAAGTTAGTGGAGGAGGTCAACGAATTTGTATACCTTGGCAGCAGAGTAGTAGAAAATGGAGACAGCACAGAGGACATCAACAGCAGACTTAATAGAGCAAACCAGGCTTTTGCAATGCTGCAGAATATATGGAAATCAAAAAAACTAAGCATAAATATGAAAATCAGGATATTTAAGAGTAATGTTCTAAGTGTACTACTCTATGGAAGTGAATGCTGGAAAATCACCAAAACCATAGAAAACAAGTTGAATTCTTTCCAGACTAAATGTTTACGAAGAATTAGAAAGATATTTTGGCCAAATACCATAAGAAATAACATCTTATTGGCAGAAATGCAGATGAAGCCACTGACAACAATTATTGAGGAAAGATGCTGGCGATGGTTGGGACATGTGTTCCAATGACTGACAACTCACTACCAAAAATAGCACTAAGATGGACACCACAGGGGAACAGAAGTAAGGGTAGACCAAGAGAGACATGGAGAAGAACAACAGAAAGGATGTTGAGCAATAGAGGGCTCACCTGGGCAAGAGCAGAAAAAAAGGCGAAGGACAGGCATTTGTGGAAAACCCTTGCGGAAGCCCCATGTGCCCTGGGCACTTAAGGTTCAGAGAGAGAGAGAGAGAGAAAGTGAGAAAATTTTTCATCATAATTTTCCATTCTTTCTTCTCAATTATTAGCTCTTTTTTCTGTTCTATACTAAAAGCATACTAACAATGTTATAAGAAAAACAATATACAGCTTTTCCTTTTTAAACTAATGTATAATATGTCATACTGCAAATCAGACCATGCCTTTGTGATCTTTTTAAATGTGACAATCATCCCATTCCACTTTATGAAATTTACCCCTTGGATCACTTGATGTAAAACCCCCAGGCACGCAATGAGTTACAAAATATATCGATTTCTATTCTAGCTTCCTGAATGACTGACAACTCACTACCAAAAATAGCACTAAGATGGACACCACAGGGGAACAGAAGTAAGGGTAGACCAAAAGAGACATGGAGAAGAACAACAGAAAGGATGTTGAGCAATAGAGGGATCACCTGGGCAAGAGCAGAAAAAAAGGCGAAGGACAGGCATTTGTGGAAAACCTTGCGGAAGCCGCATGTGCCCTGGGCACTTAAGGTTCAGAGAGAGAGAGAGATTCTAGCTTCAAAATAATTAACTTTGTCCGCCCTTTTAAAATCATAATAAGAAGATGATAACTGTCAACACCTAAGATTCAAACAAATAATGAGAACGTGAAATTTTCACTGGTACTTTTGGTGGTTAGAAGTGAGCAGATGTTTCTCAACTTCTCGATAGGTGTGAGATTTATCTCCAGTATCTCCAAATGGGCTAAACTCCTATTTGGGTATTTCTTCTTCATCATTCACTCAGACATTGACATCAATCTCTCTTGCAAATGAGGCAGTAAGTATCCAGTTTTCAGCATCGCCATAGAGCTTCTTCTGTAGGGGGGATGGGGTCTGACCAGGTCTTTACTCTAGTGGGTTGTGTAGCTGTGATGCAGTGACTGCTACTATTTGCATAAGGCAGATATATCTGTATGCCCAATTTTCAGCTTCTGGTATAGACTCTGACTCAGCCTGCAGTGGTCTGTTCTCTGACAGAATACAGTCACTAGATCATTTCTTTAGAGCTGTCTGCAAAGTTCAGGATTGAATTTTTTTTAGACTAAATGGCTTCTCTTTCAAAGCAGTCACATTGTGATCTTATTCCTGTGGTCCTACCATTTATTGAAGCACCTCTGGAAGTCACTTTGTGAGACAAACCTCAGCAAAAGTTTTCTCAGACAAACGTAGAAATCAGTGCACACATACAGATGAATTTTCTCATCCTGCTGAACCTGCAAGTATGCATTCACTTGGAGGCTTGTGTAGTGCAAATGACTGAAGATAATAAGTTCAGATTTTGAATGTAACTACGTATCATAGCTTTCTGGAAGAAAATTCAGTTCTTTAATTTAGTGAACAGCCCTCGTAGTATCCATCATCTGGTTTTTTTCTTTGGAGCATTGTTTTGTCTTTATATTAGCTTTTAGTCTGTCTTTTGTTTCTTCATATGTTGTGCTTCTATCAATCTGCTGTATTCTTCTTCCTTCTTTTGGTGATCTCTCTGCCTCTTCATTTCATTGGATGTTACTGTGGATACTTAACAAAACAGCTGAGAAACACATCAATGCCTTTAAATGTAAATGCTACAGAAGAGTTTTTCAAATATCATGGACACAGAAAAGAACAAATATATCTATACTGATGGTCATCTGATGAATATCCTTCTCACGCCACTAAACATCACACAGGGTCTGCATAGTAGTTTGCCAAGATTTCTTGTCTTCTGCAAGTTTTTCAATGTCATCAAGGGATGTTATGCCTACTGAACTGGCCTCTATTAACAATGTCCTCTTTAGAATTTCACGTGGTCGACCTCTTTTTTCTTTGGCCTGTTGTGTTTAGGGATCCTCTGATTGTTTCTTCTCATCACATGATCAACATACGTCCATCTTCTTTTTTCTGATAACCCATGAGACAGGTTGTTGTTTGCTCATCTGTCTTATCTCTGTGTTGTTCTTGAATTTGTTCCACTTTATACAGAGAATGTTCCTTGGGCATTTGTTTTCAAAAGAGTCTAATTTGTTGTTTACTTCTTTAGTTTTTTTCCAGCTTTCGCATGTGTAAACGAGCGTGGATATTACATTTGAACTGAATAAACTTAACTTGTTTTTTGTGCTTATAACTTTTGAACTTCATATATTCTCAAGATTCTTGAAGGTCAATGCTGCTTTTGCAATTCTACTTCTAACTTCCTTTTTGATGTCACCATCCTGGTCTTTGTAGCTGCCGAGATATGCAAAGTATTTTACTTATTCAACAGCTATTTCTTCTATGTATATTTTTCCTTCATAGTTAATGAGAAGTTTCATTATTTTTGTTTTATCCTTGTTAATTTCAAGACCTATTTTACTAGCCTTTGAAGACAGGGTGTCTGTTTTTTCTTGCACTGATTTCACATTGTCACTGATAAGAGTTATGTCATCTGCAAAATCAAGATCTTCTAGTGGGGTCCCATGTACCCAATCAATGTCCGTTTTACTTGTGCATCATTTTTTCATTACGAAGTCTATGGCAATTCCAAAAAGCAAGAGAGATAGTATACATCCTTGTTTCATGCCTGTTTCATTCTGGAACCATTTGCTCATTCCTTCTGTGTTGACTGCACAAACAGTTCCGTTGTATAGATCCCTACTGATGTTCACAATTTTAGATGGGTAATCCATATATTCTTAAAATTCTCCACAATGAATCTATGTGTATCAAATGCCTTTTTAAAGTCTATGAAATTCAGGATAAATGGTTTTTGCTTTTCAACATGTTCTTCAAGTATTATTCTTAGAGTAGTAAAGATCTGGTCAAGACAGCTTCTCTCTTTTTTTAAATCCTGTTTGTTCTTCTCTCGTTGCAGTATCCATTTTAAATCTATTCATCGGCACCAGAATATTCAAGGACAGTTGTATGGACAATGTCAACAAGCCACTTCACTGAAGTTCAAAGAAACTTTTGCATGGACAATCAAAGTAACCAGATAATTTGGCTGTAATCCATCATACTCTTGAAAGACAGAACTTAGTTAGTGGAATCTTCTTGCATACTGAAATGTATATAGTTATGCAGAAACTTTTCTTTCAGGAAATGTGATGCACATATTTGTTAGATTTGCTGTGTACACTTATTGTAGTTGATTATTTGCTTGCATTGCATTATTTGATTAGAATACAGTGAGAGTCTGCACAATGGCTTCAGCTCCACAACGTCAAATTTGCTAGACAAGCTACACAACACCCTGTCTCCAGTCAGGGACAAGCTAAAACTCTCCCAAGTGATGTCAGCTGTAGACAGATATGACGGGGATCCAGCAAAACTTAAACAGTGGCTGGTGGAGTTGAACAAACTGTTGGGAGTGAGAGGCGGGAGGAACCTAGCAGCTAAGAAGAATTTGGTGTATTTACACACTAAAGACCCTTTTGCAGATTTTGTAAAGCAATGCCTCCATCTTCAGGAGTCATAGGAGGAGTTTGTTGCAGTGTTATTAGCATGTTATGGAGTGCTAGAAACTCCTCAAGAAGCCTAGCATAAGGTCATCAGCTTTAGACAGATTCCTGGAGAGTCTATTCAACCACTGGCAGATTGCATAATTGAGACAGCCAAAGTTGCTTATTCTGCTGCAGAATTGGCATCATTTTTCTGCTGCAGAGTTGACTACCATTTTTCAGAGACTGTGGCTCCCATAGTTGACCTCACTAATAAGGGTCATAGATTCAAATGATCTACAGACTGTCAAATGGCGTTCGAGTTTCTGAAGGACTGCCTTGAGAAGTTGGCACTTCTCTCACATCCTGATTTGCAGAAACCACTTACCATGTATCTTACTAATCAGGTGGTACCAGGTTCAGTCCAAGCAGTGGGATTTTTTCTGGTACACACCAAAAAGGCCCCAAGGTTCATCCAACTTCTAAAAATGGATACCAGAGAAATCTGCAAAGGTAAAGCAGCCAGGCGCAATACTGACCACATCACACTTTCATGTGCCGAAGGTCATGGAAAATACAGGCCTAACACTATATTCCCCATTATGCCTTAATGGCATGGAAATGGGAATTTTACCTTTGCCTTTACTTACTATGTATACAGATGCCTCCAATGTTGCAATTGGAACCTGTCTGGTGCAGACAGCTTCCAATTCCGATGGTCACTCTGTTGATGAGCCTCTTTATTTCCTTTCGCTGAAGCTGCCACAATCCCAAACTAAGTGGTCCACTTTCGAAAGAGAAGCGTATGCTGTCCATTATGCCATGCAGAAGTTGAAGTATTTTCTGGCGAATAGACACTTCGTAGTGAAGACTGACCACAGACTCTTGGTGGATGCATTTTTCAGCCGCCAGGAGATGTTAGACATCAAGTTGCAGAGGTGGATTGCTAACTTCCGCACCATGGACCTAGAGATGCTGTTTCATCCAGATGGGAGGAAAGAAGTCTTAGCACTTTTCGATGGTGCCATCTCTTATTTCAATTCCATTATATGTTAGTAGCAGGGACATAGCTCAATCACAGGAGACTGAGACAATGGACATCAGATTGGTGAGCTTGGTTGAAGCGTACTCCCAAGCAGGCAGCCAGTCTATAGTGGATTGCTCACTTCAGACTGACCTGCTGTGTCCCTGTCAGTTGAAGCTGAAATTCGATATGGCAACTAATACCTCGTGTCCTCTAGTACACGACATTGCCATAAATGTCTCATTGCCCTGTAGGACTTACCAGAGGCAGTATACACTGGATCATTTTCTATCCATGATGCCACATCCCACTTGGGATAGATATTGCCTTCCACCATCTCGTT
Source organism: Achatina immaculata (assembly GCA_009760885.1). Taxonomy (NCBI): domain Eukaryota; kingdom Metazoa; phylum Mollusca; class Gastropoda; order Stylommatophora; family Achatinidae; genus Lissachatina; species Lissachatina immaculata. The sequence goes on along the minus strand of CM019695.1, from coordinate 15,867,630 downwards.
TTGTTCCTCGGTTCCTCCATGGTTTCTGCAGGAGATCAAGCGCAGAGTGAATGCTGGGACTCATCCCTCAGACCATTATATGGAGGTGGATGCTTCTGCATCATGTATTCCCATGTCGGCTGATTATTGTAAACCCCGACACAGGCAGAAGCAGAAAAGGCTTGCTGAAATCTGTCATAAGTCTCTGAAGGAACACAGCCCTCACAGTGGAGATTATTTTCCTAACAAAACTTCAACTAGTGCCGATTGCGATTTGGAGACAGATCACTTGTACGTCTTGGATTGTAAGCTAGTTGTGGCAACAGGACAGATACTCGAGGGAGTGGACCTTGATACCTTCACCATGAAAATGGTGCATAGGGCACTCATGTAGAAGTTTCCTTCTCTTGAGATGCTTGAGCTGGATGAGAGGATGCAATTTATTCAGTATGCAGTTCTGAATATCACTGATCCAACAGCTCCACAGTCTGTTTAGTTGAAAATTAGTAGCAGATTACCACATGCAAACTTAGACACTAGTTGGTTAGTGTTCTTTGGGTAAGGAGTAAATCCTTTGCCTCTGTTCTATACAACTACTAATGAAAAAGGCATGTAATAGAGCTCAAACTAAAAGTTGTAAATATGTGTATAGTTTTTTTTTTAACCACATAAGTTAAACGTACTGTTTTGTACTAATTATGTGTGGAGATACCCACATTAGACTATGTGTTTTCTAATGTATGGGGTTTCAGTGAATGCTCTTTTGAGAGATTTAACTGGCAAATCTCTTCCTTGGGCGTAGGGAAATGGCAGAATAGCCACAAGCAAGGGGAGATAACTAGTTAAAAGTTTGTAAAGCAAGAGTAGTCCCCTTGTCAGAGACTTCTTACTCCTTGATCATTGGTCTTAAGGTACACAAGGAGATTTAAAAATAGTAAAGTTAGTGTCAAAAGTTAAGGTGACAGAATACAATGAGTAGGATGTTTACTGCCACATAAAATTTATAGCAGAAAACAAGAGAAGGTCAAAAACACTTTTTCTTGTGGGACTTGTGTTAACGGAAAATGAAAATGCACTGGGGTTTTAGAAAGTGCTTGGGATACAAAACTGATTTTCGGGAGACAGAGGATAGAAGATTAGAAGAGATTTTTGAGATGCTGGGAATGTGATCTTTGTTAATGAGAGTTTTTTTTTTTTATTGTCAGTTTCTTCACTCAGTTTTTAGTAGATAGATTCAGAGTTAATCATGAGAGCTAGAGATAATTCATTAACTGATGGTTAGCCCTGATTTGTGGCTATAATTGTACAGTGTTTTAAAGATGTATTGTGGCTATAATTGTACAGTGTTTTCAAGATGTAGAGTGTTATTCTTGTTGCCCTTTTTAGGACAGCCAGTTTAGTTGTCAATAAATCCAAATTGCAGAAGACTGTGTACGATGTGTTTTTGTGGAGAAATTCATTGTGTTGGTTCATACAATTGTAACCATAGAAGTTAGATAGTTTTTTTCACTCTCTCTCTTTGACTGAATTCTCTTCTTCACAGTGGCAAACAAGCTCTTGCCGGGAAGCTGTTTTTTTTTATTGTTCCTGCCTTGTGACAGTAGTTTCCTCACTCATCATTTACTTCACCCTCATTTTGCTCATTAATAAATATTGTTATTTGCCTTCTACACCACTGGGTCTGTTGAGTTCCAGTCATTGTCAACAGTTGTATCATGTAAGTCTGCAAGTATGCTGTCAAGTTGTTCTATGTTGTCCTAGTGTCAGGAGTGCCTGGGACGTTGACATTCTAAGTGTTTAACCAAGAACATAGAGTTAAAAGATCTACAACCAGATCTGTCACAAGTCAATTGAACAAGTAAAGCACTAGGCAACGCATCTAATAGAAGTAGCCAATGATGGCTACAGTCCTCTATAGACACAGTTATTAAAAACTGTTCTCTGGGGTACCATGACCACAGTAGGGTTACGGTTAAAAGAATCCCAAAACAATTAAAAGAATCCCAAAAAAGCCATCAAGTGGAACACAACAGACTTAAGAAAAATAGGTCAACCACATGAAACTCTAAAGAGGACACTGTTAAGAGAGGCTAGTTTAGTGGACATAAAATCCCTTGATGAGGTTGAAAAGCTTGCAGAAAACAGAAAAACTTGGTGAACTACCATGTAAGACCTATGTAATGTTTAACGGCATGGGAAAGATGTAAGAAGAAGAAGATGCCAGAATCAGCATACATTCAAGCACTGATAAAAATACTCTATCAAGTACATCCAATTTTTTTTTTAAAAACACATTTACAGCATTTTCACTCAGAAATATGCAAAGCTGTGAATGAAAAAGATAACAGCAAAATACCTGAACTAATGATCAAAAGTTCAGAAAACTGTGCCAGTATCAATGAATCAGTTAATGTCTAGAGCCCTTCCTCTAGATATAAATGAGCCAAGCACAGCTGATGCCCTGGATGAGCAGCAGAGAGGAGGCAAAGCTGTGACAGCTGATGTTGTGACAAGGATCTTTGTCACCTGGCTGAGTGTCTGAGTGAGAACCAAGACTGAGCTCCAATTCCTGTTGCCACTAAGAGTGCTGCACCTTTCCCAGTTGCTGGAGGCTGTCTCTTGATGTTCACCTTATCCAGAGCCACTCTACATAAACATTTGTGACTTGGCAGTAGTATTTACTAATGAGAGCTTGTTTGGAGTAGGTCTGGTAGAATTTGGGTGGGGGGGGGGGGGGGGGGTGGTGGGTGTGTGTGTGGTTGTGTGTGTGTGTGTGTGTGTGGTGGTGGTGGTGGTGGTGGGTGGGGCAAGTGAACTTGTCTGATAAACCAAGCTCTGGTTGGTTCCAGACTGTTTCCCATTCACCAGGGGGCAACAACTGTGCTTTTTTTTGTGTGCTCGGAGTGAGCAATTGTGTAATATAAGACGGTTATAGTAATGGTGTTAGTGGTAATAAGAGGCAATATTATTAGTATGTAGTATTGTGAATGGTTTCCCCCGTGTGGTACCCGGGATCTACAAAGAATAGGACCACTGTACCCTACCACGCATGATCGTAAAAGGCGACTAAGGAGGGTTCGGCATAGGGCCAGCAACCCTATCTGGTAAAAAAAAACTATCAGACTGCTACAGAAACGGAAGCAAGGAAAAAACAAATGCAGGTGGAAGGAGAAATGCTTATTAGGAAACAGCTCATGAAGGTTGTGGATGAAAGCCAGCCACTGGAAGTCCCCAGCCCAACTGCAGACCTCCTGGAACCTAAACACAAGATGCAAATAGGCAGCTGGAATGTAAGAACACTTAACCAGACTGGAAAACTAGCACAAACCATCAAGGAAATGCACAGATACAAACTAGACATACTAGGAATACAAGAAGCAAGATGGACAGGACAAGGCAGAAGGAAATTAACAACACAGCACACAGAAGATACAATAACATGGTCAGGTAAAGAAGATCTTCATGAAGGAGGAGTAGCATTGATTATAACAAAAGAAGCATCAAGAGCATTGCTGAAATGGACCCCAATAAATGAGAGATTATTATATGCACGGTTCAACTCAAGATTCACGAAGCTGTCTATTATAGTTTGTTATGCACCAACAGAAGCAGCTGAAGAGGAATTAAAAGAAGAGTTTTACAACAGCCTCCAAGCCACAGTAGAAACAATACTCAAGCATGATATGCTACTCATCTTGGGCGACTTCAATGCAAAAGTAGGTGAAGGAAATGAAGATAGAAAAGAATCATGGGAAGAGAAGGAATCGGAGAAATAAATGAAAATGGAGAAAGACTGTGCAGTTTCTGTGAAGAAAACATGATGACCATCGGAGAGACAACTTTCCATCACAAAAACATCCATAAGGTGGCTTGGAGGTCACCAGATAAAACCACAGAAAACCAAATCGATCACATACTAATAAACAACAAGTGGAAACGGTCACTACAAGATGTGCGAGCAAGGAAAGGAGCAGATGTAGGAAGTGATCACAACCTTCTGGTAGCAAAAATAAAACTAAAATTAAAGAAAGCCAAAATCGGAGAACACAGAAAAATATGTTTTGATACAAGAAAACTGAAAGACCAGCAAACAAGAAATGAATTCTCAATAGTACTTAAGAACCGCTTCAGTGTCCTACAAGACGAAGCAGAAATGTCCATATTAGAGTTCAATAAAACACTACAGGAAACAGCAAAAGAGGTGCTGGGATATCGGAAACGGAGAAAAGAAGAATGGATAAGCAAGACCACATGGGAAAAGACAGAGCAAAGAAAAGAAATCAAGAAAAAATTACTGAACACCAAATCACAATGGCTTAAAGAACGAGTTTTAAGTAATTATGATCAAAAAGACAAAGAAGTGAAGGAATCATGCCGTCAAGATAAACGTCAATACTATGACAACTTAGCAGAAACAGCAGAGAAAGCAGCATATACAAATGACATGAAAACCATATATAAAATCACAAAGCAGATGACAGGTAACTTCAACACAAGATGTGAAAGTGCAGTAAGGACACAAAATGGACAACTGGTCAGTGGAGAAAGAGAAAAAATTGAAAGATGGAGGGAACACTTTAACACCCTACTAAACAGAACACAAGCAGCACAAACAATAGACATACCTGAAGCAAAAACGGAACTAAACATCAATACAGGACCAATAACAATAAATGAAGTAAAGGAGGCGATAAAGAAGCTAAAATCAGACAGGGCACCAGGTGAAGATGAAGTGACTGCTGAGATGTTGAAAGCAGAAGAAACAGAAACACCAAAACAACTTTGCCGGATATTACAACAAATTTGGGATCTAGAAAAAGCCCCGGAGGAGTGGAAAACTGGGCTTATAGTAAAACTACCAAAGAAGGGTGACCTCAGAGATTGCGGGAACTGGAGAGGCATTACCCTACTGCCACTCACCAGTAAAGTATTTTGCAGAATAATCATCAACAGAATTGTACCAACACTTGAGGAAAAACTTCAGAAAGAGCAGGCAGGATTTAGGAAAGGAAGATCATGCATAGACCACATATTTGTACTTAGACAAATATTAGAACAGGCAAATGAGTGGCATAGCACAACATATGCATTATTCATAGATTTTGAGAAAGCCTTTGACAGTGTCAACAGAGATGCACTGTGGAAAATCCTAAGATGGCATGGCCTCCCCCATAAGATAGTTAATGTAATCAAAGCCCTATACGAGGGTTTTCAGTGCAAAGTTATCTGTGGAGAACATACCTCCAGCAGCTTTAGGGTACAAACAAGAGTGAAACAGGGATGTATACTATCACCAACATTATTTATCTTGGCAGTAGACTGGTTAATGAAGGAGGCAACATCAGACAAATGCAGAGGATTACAATGGACCCTTGACACAGTGCTGGAGGACCTTGACTTTGCGGACGACATTTGTCTATTATCAAGCAGTCACAAAGATATGCAAGATAAAATAAACAAGCTAACTCACAATGCAAACAACATAGGACTAAAGATCAACGTAGGAAAGACAAAGTTAATGAAGCAAAATGTGAACAACAGAAATGTACTCAGAGTAGATAGCAAGTTAGTGGAGGAGGTCAACGAATTTGTATACCTTGGCAGCAGAGTAGTAGAAAATGGAGACAGCACAGAGGACATCAACAGCAGACTTACTAGAGCACACCAGGCTTTTGCAATGCTGCAGAATATATGGAAATCAAAAAAACTAAGCATAAATATGAAAATCAGGATATTTAAGAGTAATGTTCTAAGTGTACTACTCTATGGAAGTGAATGCTGGAAAATCACCAAAACCATAGAAAACAAGTTGAATTCTTTCCAGACTAAATGTTTACGAAGAATTAGAAAGATATTTTGGCCAAATACCATAAGAAATAACATCTTATTGGCAGAAATGCAGATGAAGCCACTGACAACAATTATTGAAGAAAGACACTGGCGATGGTTGGGACATGTGCTCTGAATGACTGACAACTCACTATCAAAAATAGCACTAAGATGGATACCACAGGGGAACAGAAGTAAGGGTAGACCAAAAGAGACATGGAGAAGAACAACAGAAAGGATGTTGAGCAATAGAGGGCTCACCTGGGCAAGAGCAGAAAAAAAGGCGAAGGACAGGCATTTGTGGAAAACCCTTGCAGAAGCCCCATGTGCCCTGGGCACTTAAGGTTCAGAGAGAGAGAGAGAGAGATTGTGAATGGTTAAGTTGTGTATTTTCTATGTAAGGTAAGATATATATTTGTTATATTTAATTTTTGTTAAGTTTGTAATACTATTGCAGATATTTTTCTGAGTTTCTGGTGTTATCATTAACAAACTATGTCAGTTCTTTCCTTGGTTGAGTACTTCGGGAAAACAGAATATACCTTATTTGGATTATAGTGTGACTATAAACTCAACAAATGTTTTTTTAATTGATTATTGATGTATGCAAATTTTATCATTTTGGAAACTTTCACCACTGTAAATAAGTTTTATTTTGGAAGTTACAGTTTTCAAGTATCACTTTAAGACTCCTATGAGAGGAGCAAATCTCTGATTTTTTTTTTTTTGATGGAGGAATAACCTGTAACAGAACAGACTGTAAGAGGAAATGACTTATGTAAAGTTGATGCCTCTGAGTCCTGAATATGGTATATTAATTGCTTGTGGGGATTCCCTTTGAGTTCAGTTCTATGTATGCAATAGCACCTGCATGAGATTATGTGGAAACCAATTACAAATTTGGAAAGGTATGCAATTTATGCTTTTCTGTTAGTTTTTGTTGATTTGGTCTTGTGTGGCTGTTGTAAGGCATTTTCATTTAAGCTCATTTTCATCTCTGATACTTGATGTGTGAGAATGAAACTGCTGCGTCTACATTTATTGTGTTTTCTGGCTACTGGTGGATTTCAGTTGGCCATATTGGAATTGTACCATTGGAATTTGTCATCTCTGTTAGGTGGCTGGTAATCTGATATGCTACCATTAGTGGATTCCAGTTGGCTGTGAAGGTGGAATTGTACCACTGGAAGTTGTTGTCTCTGTTAGATTGTGGTAATTTGATGTTACTCAACATGACTCATCTATTTTGAATACCATCATTAAGAGTCATCCATTAAATTCATTAAATTCATGTGGTGTATTTAGACAATTTAGAGTTACTAGTGTACTTTTATTGCAACCGTTCAGCCATGGTGAAAGATGTCTTATCTTGTTACCTGTGAAGTATCTGACTTACAGGACTTGTGTTGATATTGTTTGTGATCTTATGTTACATACATGATGCACTCTCACACTGCATCATACTTTAAGAAATAGAGGAGGTGCACACATATGACCTGACAATGTGACACAGAGCATAAGCCACTGACATAGGCTTACTAGCCATTTCTGTCTTTGGCCTTGTTCTCCAGGTTACTCCATGAGTCCCTCTGTCTAGACAATAAATCTTCATTTCATCCCTTCTCTCAGACAATAATGGAGTTTACAGGCTTTCTATCTACTGGAATAGGAAGTTCTTAGGAACTGATACTATGAAGATGTTGGAGACAAGCATCATATCAAATCGCAGTGGCCCCAAAAAGCAAGCTTCTTGGCAGACACTATGCTATATTATGCTATGGGGACCATGGCCTTACTAGCCTTGCTTCTGGGAACACCTATGGAGAAGTGGGACAGGGTCTTTACCTGCTGTGGTTTGTTACCCTTGATAGTTACCCACTCTGGCAATGTCTTCTTTGTTCTCATATGCTTCAATAAGCATCACAAACCTATAACATTAATCTAGTATGATGGCTGAATGGACAAATCAAAACCAAAAAAATGTGAAATATTACAATTCAAAATGATTAGCACAGTGACCACTATAGGAAATAAAGATTTGTTGTTCCAGAATTTCGAAAACAAAAAATATGTGTCTATTTTGTTTACCTGTTCTGCACTGGTCCCTTGAATGATGCGTCAAACTTAGTAGGTTCACCTATAAAAAAAAAAAAATGATGAACCTCTCAAATAAAGTATAATAATAGAAAATAGCTGATGAAACCACAGAATGAGAAGAATAACTGACAATGTGAAAATATTTCTGCAAAGATTACAGTAAGAGACCATGACTGCAGAAAGAAAAAAGTTAACACATCTGTTAGTCTGTTCTATTCCAGAATGATAACAATAATAAACGGGCACTTCGTCTTTCCTCAAGATGGAAAATGTACCGTAAGTCTATGATAATGATCATGCAAAGGTGGTAATGCTGGTCAAAATTTCTTATATTCCTGCTTGCAACACAGTAATATATCCTGGCTGCTGCTTCAAATTTATAAAATAACTGATCTGCACCTGACTTGTATAAAACTTTCTAGCAAAAGTAAGCACCAGTCCCTTGTGTTGCATTCCATCCATTTAATTAAAAACCTGACCATATTCACATGCTGTTTATGTATTTGTTTAGTTTATCTAGTTCGGCAGTCTGAAAAATGCTTATAAAGAGACGGCAAGTAAAAAACAGCTCTGATTACAGTAGATCAAATAGTTTACATAGCATAAGAGACAGAAGATGTATTCCACGAAAAGAGAATGGATACAAGAATGTGCATCTTGATTAAAAAAAAAAATTACATGACCAAGACATGCAAAAGTACAATTACATCAACATAACTGAAAAATAAATGATGCTTCAGCATAGAGAGTGGTTGGGGTTTTGCTGTCTGTCACAGTGGCCTTTGAAATCACTGCATCATACATGTGAATGGAAATTGAGACTGTGTCGGCAGCTATGGAACGGCTAGTTTCCCATGATGTAGTTCATGGCATCATTGTGACAGATTCACAGGATATGCTTCATAAAATTGAGAAAAAATTGCTTTTGAAAAAAATGGGTTCATCTGTTAAGCCAGTCAGCTGTGAGGAGTAGCTTTATTGTCCAGGGCATGAGGGAGTACATGACAATGAAGTGGCAGATAGGCTTGCTTGACAGGCTAAAATAATTGGCAAGCTGAGAATGGACAAAGGTGACATTGATAAAGCCATATTGGAAAGACTGCGGGAAAATGAAGAGCAGAAATGGAAGAATAATGTAACTGTGAAGCAACTGCTGGAGCTAGGACAAATTAAGACTTCATTCATTCATTCATTTGCATGTCCCTTGTGGAACTTTGCCTCCCAAACAGCACTCCTGTAGGCCTCTCGGTTGTGAGCAAGATGGCCTGCTGCTGCGTCCATTTGCAGATCGTCAACGATTTCTTGCAGCCATCTTCGTTTTGGTCTTCCTCTCTTTCTTTTTCCCATTATGTATCCTTCCAATACGGTCTTCTCTAAATTATCATGACGTTTAATGTGTCCAAAATATTTCAGTTTTCTCTCTTTAATCCTCTTTACTAGCCAGCCTTCTTCAATATTAAGCTCTTGTAGTATAGATATATTTGTTCTTTTTTTTGTGTCCACGATATTTGGAGAACTCTTCTGTAGCATTTACATTCAAAGGCATTTATGTGTTTCTCAGCTGTTTTGTTAAGTGTCCAGGTCTCACAGGCATATGCTGCAATGGGAAAGATGCATGCCCTTAAAAATCTTATTTTTGTAGTTCTGTCTGCTCCTCTCCACAGATTCTTTATTTGTTTTACTTTCTGAAGAGCAATAGATGTCCTCCTTTTAATTTCCCTCATTGTATCTCCATTATTAGTTAGCAGTGATCTAAGATATTCAAAACTCTCCACTTCTTCCAATTTTTCCTCATTGATATATATTTCAGCTGCCTTGTTTGTTTTGTCTGTTGTCATCAATTTAGTTTAATTAAGAGTGCTGATAAGAAATATGAATTGTGTAACAGAAAAAGAACCAGCATCTGATGGGGGCTATTAGCAAACATGGATGGATGCTGTGGCATGTGGCAGAGCATATATGGGGCTGTCCTGAATGCAATGATGCCAGTCTTTTTGTTTGGGAAATCTGCATTCAAGAACTGATGAACAACTAAACCTTAGTGTGGTGGTGCACCTTCTTGTTGGAAAACTATTCACAATGAAAACTCTCCTAATTGCAGTAAAATGTAAATGTTCAATATGTTCAGGTAAATATTTGCTGAAATAATGCACAAGAAGTCCAATAACTTTACTGTGCACCAAACATGCACTTTTGAACTATCCCTCTCTTTCTCTAATGCAACACATGGATTCTGTAATTGACCAAATATGGATATTGTGATTATTTAACTTCCCAAGGATGTGAAAAGTAGTCTCATCTGAAAAACAAACATTCCTGTCTTCATTTATTTCACTGCATGTTCAGATATGTTTTCCCTGCAGTTAAATTATTTTTGTCTAAATATAAAGGAGATTTCACGTTACTTTTTTTTTCAAACAAATTTCCCCCTTCCATATAACAGCAAGCATGAAATGTCCCGGCACTGATGACTGGAAAATTAAGTTTGTCCCTATTTCATGGTTTGAAATTTAGTTACCTTAAAATGAATAAACATTAAATACATCATCATCATCAGGTGCCGTGCCGACTGGTGTTGGCTATTATACATCTCCAGAGTACACAATCCTTCATGCAGGCCATCAGCTCAGTTGGTGATCTCCTCTCACACCATCCTGTCAGACTGTCCAGTATCATTTCTCTTGGTCTTCCTCTTGATCTTCTTCCTTCTATTTTTCCTGTTGTTATAATATTTTCAATGCCCCCTCTTCTCATTGCATGTCCTATGAAAGTACATTGTCTCTCTCTTATCTTTTTTGACAAGGTTTTTTGTCTCTCCAGCTCTTCTCATACATTCTTCATTAGTTATTTTTGCTGTCCAGGGGATTCGCAACATTCTTCTAATAAACCACATTTCTGCTGCTTCCAATGATTTTTGTGCAGACTTGCCTATTGTCCATGATTCACTTCCATATAACAAGATAGGTTCAATATTGTGTTTTAAGACTCGTTTTCTAACATTCATTGATAAGGATGTGTTGGATAATATGTTTCTCATTCTCTGAAATGCAGTCTTTGCTTGGCCTATTCTGTTCCTAATTTCTATTCTGCATTTCCCATCTGAAGTTATTACTGCTCCAAGGTATTTGAATTTCTGCACCTGCTTTAGAATAGTTCCATTTAATTTTATACTGCATGCTGGTGGATTCTGTTTCTTAGATATAACCATAGTCTCTGTCTTTTTGATGTTCAAAGTAAGGCCCTTCTGTTCCCTTTCTTTGGCGACTTTATTCAAGAGATTTTGCAGGTCTTGTTGGTTCTCAGCTATCAGTACTGTGTCGTCAGCATACCGAAGGTTGTTAATATTGTATCCTCCAACTTTTATGCCTGGTTCTGTGATGATCATTCTTAGAATATTCTTGCTGTACAGAGAAAAAAGGTCTGGAGACAGTACACATCCTTGTCGCACCCCTTGTTTTATAGGTTGATATTTTCCAGTTCTATTTTCAACTCGAATTGCTGCTTCTTGCTGCCAGTATAAATGTTTTACAATCCTCAGGTCTTTGCCGTCTATACTGATGTCTTCAAGCATTTTAATAATTTAATTATGTTTCACCTTGTCGAATGCCTTGGTGTAATCAATGAAGCATAAGTATAGATCTTTCTGTACTTCTAAAGCTCTTTCTGTTAATGTTCATAAAGCATAAATGGCATTGTGTGTTCCCTTTCCTTCAATAAATCCAAACTGTTCATCTGCTATTTCCATTTTTATCTTTTTCCTTGTTCTTCTCATAATGATTCTCAGAAGTAGCTTCGTTATGTGACATGAGAGGCTGATAGTCCGGTGGTCATCACATTCCATTGCACCTGTTTTCTTTGGTAGTGCTATAAATGTGGATTTAATCAGGTCACTGGGAATATAACCACTGTTGTAAATGTCATTCAGTAACTTGGTTATTATTTTTATTCCTGTCTCCTCTAGTGCCTCTATTTCTTCTATTGTTATATTATCAGGCCCAGTAGGTTTTCCTTTCTTCATGTGTTTGATGGCATCTATATAGCTCACCGATATACTCTGTCCACTTGTCCACAATGTATTCTTTTCCCATTAACATTTTACCTTTTCGATTTCAGGCATCCTGTGCCATATTTTGTTTTCCTGCCTGTGAGTTCACTAATTCGTTTGTGTATGTTTTTTCTGTCTTTATTATGAGAGTCCTCTATCTTTCTGCACTGTTGATTTAACCACATTTATTTTGCTTCTCTGCATTTGCGTCTTATCTCTTTATTTATCTTGTTATATTTTTCCTCGTTATTTTTATTCCTCCTCCTCTTGTCCATCAGTCCTAAATGTCATCTGTCATCCATTTATTTTTAGAGGCTTCTTTTTTGGTGGTATTATCTCCTTAACAGTTTGGTGGATAAAATCTCTTAACATTTCCCATTGTTCATCTATATTATTTATCTTTGCTATTGCATTGTATCTATTTGTTATAATAACCTTGTATTGTTCTCGCAGTTTGTGGTCATTTTTAAGGAGTTCTGTATTCAGTTTGATGTTCCTCACTTTCCTGCCTGCTTTCTTTAGCTTTATTTTAATTTTTCCACAGAGTGGGTCATGGTCACTACTGCAGTCAGCTCATGGCATGGCTTTTGTTATCAGTAATGCATTGCGGAATCGTTTGTTGATTAACATGTAGTCTATCTGGTTAAAAGTCCTTTTGTCTGGGCTGCACCACGTTGTCAGTCTTTGAGGATGTTGTTTAAATCAGGTGTTTCCTACAACCATGGTGTGCATTCTTGCCCATTCAATTAATTTACAACCTGTCATTACTCTCCCCCAGTCCATAGTCACCAACGATGTCTGAAGTTCTTCCTTTACCAACTTTGGCATTAAAATCTCCCATGACTATGGTAACTTCATGTGACTTTGAGTGTTTTAGGGCTGTCTCTATGTCATTATAAAATAGCTGCACAACAATTAAATACAACAGGACGATAAAAACTATAGTACGGACGTTCTTTATGAACATGATATTATGGCAGTCTCGGTTTCGAACATCGTGTACTGTCGGTATGAAGTTAAAAGTTACAACTATTTTCACGTATGTTCGATTTTCGACTACTTTACTCACCATATTCTTGAAGTATGCGTCCGTCTGCCATATCCATATCATTCTCTGCATCTTCTCTGAAATTTTCTGGGCTGCTCTTAAATAGCTTTCTCTCCTCCGACCGCCCTATCTTGTCAAAATCCTCGCTTTTTTTACCTTTCTCTCTCGCCATCTTTGTTTGTTATGAACTGTCTCACAGCTAATCTGATAAATAATGCTTTTAGCGCTCTCACTTCCGTGTCTGGATGCAGGGACGAAATCAGCATTTAATCAAATTTACCTCCTGGACAGAAGATTTCCTAAATGTATAAACTAGGACAAAAGTAAGAGCAGTTTTATTATTAACGTTTCGGCGTGAGCCTTATTCATACAAATACATACAGGACGAAGAAACAGAGAGAGGAAATAAAGCATAGACTCACACGAATGCTAATAATAATAATGAATAGAGCACTTAGCTGTAACAGTAAGATGTGGCTTGTTCGACGCTGTGTGTTAGAAATGAGCATTGTATGGCGTAGAGACTGTTTAAATGGAGACCTATGATGTGTGGTCGGTGGGTCGTAATTGGGGGTGGTGAGTGGGGAACCCGTGTAGGGGAGAGAGAGTGGTACAATGTTAACCTAGCCAGGAGAAGGTGAAATATGTTATATTATGGTAGATGGTTTATAATACGATGCTGTGAGGAGGTTCTGAACTATGTGTAACAGGTGAGAAGGGAGTAGAACTTAGTGGAGAGGGATTATAATTGTTGAAGAGGAGAATGTTAGGTGTAGCTGAATATAGAGTTTAACCCGTGTGGTTCCAACGTCCCATGATCCTGCATGCAGCGGTTCTCAAGCGTTAGACGGCTTGTGTCATCTGTGTGACATTGTTTGATGGCTGTTACCAGAAAATCAGATTTGCCTCTGGTTTTTTTTTTTTGGGGGGGGGGGGGCGCATTGAAATGATTTGGGACTGGTTTCGGAGCATGCTTGGTAATATCGCACAGATTTTTTTGGATGCGGTCCCCTAATCTGAGGCCAATCTCTCCAATATACGTTATCGTGCATCTTTTGCATACGATGACATATATCACATTACGGGACTCGCATGTGAAAAGTGAGAATAGTTTTGGGAAAGGTAGTCGTTTTCGTTTCCCAGACTACAGGGTAGGTAACGCAGCGGGAGCGGCTACATTTTCTTGTACCAACATATGTAAAGCTCCGCTTTAAGTGGCTGTGGAAGAGGATGTCCTTACGGTTTGGCTCACGTTTGTATGCCAACGGGGGTGGATCAGATAAGATGTCGCGAGTGTCGGGGTCTAGCTGAATTATTGGCAGATACGATAACAAATTTTCGTAACAATCTGACCATGCGGGTGGAAAGACAGCACTAATTTAACTCTGTCCGATGAAGTAACAGGCTTTTTTCTGAATGCTTCTTTGCGGCTCACTAGTTGGATACGGTTGAAGGTGTCATGAATGGCATTTTCTGGGTAGTGGTGATGACGTAAAAATTCTAATAACTTGTTGGATTGATCTATAAAGTCCAAATTATCCTGACATATGCAGCGACGACGGAGGAGTTGGGACCATGGGATGGAGTTCTTACAGGCTTCAGGATGGGAGGAGGTGTAAAGTAAATAGGTGTGGCTGTCGATGGGCTTGTAAAATATAGAGGTGACAAGCCTGTTTGTGCCAATAGAAATTTTAATGTCTAAAAAGTTGACCGACTTGTCAGAAGTTTTATAAGTGAATTTTATGTTATTATTAAGTGAATTGGCAAATTCAATAATTTTGTAGGCCTTCCTGTGGCTCCAATGCCATAATCGATGTACCTTTTATAGAATTCTGGAAGTCTTCCAGTGTAGGTTTCCCATAATTTAACTTCCAGAAAGCCCATAAATAGACATGCATAAATAGGACCCATTTTCGTTCCCATAGCAACACCACTGGTTTGCTCAAAGTATTTACCGTTGAATTCGAACTAACTTGGATTAAGTACTAGCTATGTAAGTCTGATTGTGGTGTCAGTGTTAGTTGTGGGGCGAGGGTCTTTATCGAGAATATAGCGGAGTGCTAAGAGTCCATCCTCATGGGGGATAGAGTTATATAGGGAGCAGACATCAAGGAGAAAGATGTGATATATGTGGTGTTGAGAGACTATGATCGTATCAAATGTTGTTAAGGCGTGGTTTGTATCTTTAAAAAAAAAAAGGATAGTTTGTGTACTTGCGGCTATGGTTGAGGCTATTGACAACGGGGTGGCACTGGCACCAAATGTGTCACCTATATTGCACCTGCGCATGCCCCGCAGCCCTTGACCCCATGCCGTTAACTTTGAAATTGCGCATATCTTGTAGCCGTCAACTCACTCTGAGCAACATTGCAAATGATCATATTTCATGGTTCTTGTCACTCATGACGTCTGTGATTGTTATTTTTCTTACTTCTGTGAAAGTTTTCAGTGGTACCAATCAATCAAATGGCATGGCGTACGCGATCATTTCTCTCTACAATTCCCTGTCTTTAGACTTGATTATGAGATCCGCCAGTGGCCTTCTTCCTAGCCACACTGACAGTCCATCCAGTAACCTCTCTCTCTCTCTTCTTCTTCTTCTTCTTCTTCTTCTTTCAATTTTTGTAGTTGCCACAATGTGTTCAAATTTTCCTCTTCTCAGAAAATGTTCTACATATCTCGCTTGTCTGCCTCTGGTCTTTGTTGTAATTTGCCTTTTAGAACACGCCTCTCTTAAGATTTCTTCTTTGGTTTTCTTAGCTGTCCATTGTACCATCAACATCCTTCTTATGAACCACATTTCCATGGCCTCCATTTCTCGCTGTACTCTCTTATTCACGGACCATGCTTCACATCCATAAAACAAAATTGCCTCGATGTAAAATTTAAGTACTCGGATTCTTGTTTCCATTGATACAGATCTATTGCACAGGATGTTTCTCATTTTCTGGAATGTTGACTTGGCATGAACACATCTGCTTTTTATTTCGTTGTGACATTTCCCATCAGCTGTTATAATTGTTCCTAAATACTTGAATCTATCAACTTGTTTCATTTCTGTGCCATCGATGGTAATGCTATATTTTGGTGGTATTCTTTTCTTTGAGGTGACCATCACTTCAGTCTTCTTTTTATTCAGATTGAGACCTTTAGTTTTACTTTCACAAACCACGACGTCCAGAAGAGCCTGTAGCTCCCCTTCACTTTTAGCACTCAGAACTGTGTCGTCTGCATAGTTGTCGCCAACTGATATTCCTGGCAAGCTCTCTATATTTCTCATTATGTTTTCGCTGTACAAATGAGAAGAGGTCAGTAAATAGACACATCCTTGTCTCACTCCAAATTTTATGTCTTTGAATGCTCCTATTTAGTTCGCAGCTGTCATTGCTGCTGATTGCTGCCAGTATATGTTTTTGATGAGTTTCAAATCTTTCCCATCTATGTTGATGTCTTCCATCATTCTTATAATTTCTGTGTGTCTCACTTTATCGAATGCTTTACAGTAGTCTATGAAGCATAAGTATAGGTCCGTATTTACTTCTATTGATCTTTCCATCAATGCTCTCGGTGTATATATATATATATATATATATATATATATATATATATGACATTACTTGTGCCTTTTCCTTCGACGAAGCCACACTGTTCTTCAGCGATTTCTGGTTTTATTTTGCTGTATTCAGTGATACGCCAGTCAATTTTCCATTTCTATCCCCCACCCCCACCCCCTCAATCTAGATGTCGGCCTGGTTAGCTGAGTGGTTAGGCGCTCGGTTTACTAATTCGGTGGTACCTTTCAGTTCCAGCAGGCTGGGGTTTTTTTATGGTACACACCACAAACACGCTGAGAAACACATAAATGCCTTTGAATGTAAATACTACAGAAGAGTCCTTCAAATATCATGGACACAAAAAAGAACAAATGTATCCATATTACAAGAACTTAATAGTGAAGAGGGTTGGCTAGTAAGGAAGATTAGACAGAGAAATATTAAATATGTTGGACATATTAAACGCCATGATAATTTTGAGAAGACAGTCTTTGAAGGGTACATAACGGGAACACGAACAAGAGGAAGACTAAGACATCGTTGATGATCTGCGAATGGAAGCATCAGCAGCAATGCATCTTGCTTACAGCCGAGAGACGTACAGGAGCGCTGTTAGGGATGCAAAGTTCCGCAAGGGACGTGCAGCTGACTGACTGACACACCAAAAAAGCCCCGGGGTTCACCCAGCCTCTAAAAATGGCCTTTCATGTGCGGAAGGTCATGGAAAACACAGCGAGCAGGTGAACTCTGAGTTCGAGATCTCATCAAACATCAGTGTGGGTCTTCCGACACAGTAATATAATTAGATGCCTCAGTGACTCAGCAGAAGTGGTTGGGGTATTGTTCTATATTGTTTAGCAACCCTTGAGCGTAGAAATAATGTGCCAGAGACAGGCTAGTACCAGAAGTGCGTAATTCCATCTCTGGTCCAACATGTAAAGAAAACATGATAGAATTTCACCAGGTTGGGTTTTGTATGCTAATCGCGTAAGAACCAGCGGGGTCCGAGGAAAGATCATTTGATGTGCAAGCGTGAATGAGATGTTTATTGTCGGTGTATATGTATGCGTAAGTTAATAATCGGTTTATACTTTTGTGATGTGGATGCATGCAAGCTGTGTCCATTCTATTTTCTCCTCAAACAAGGTCCGACCTCATTTAGGTATGATTTAGAAAGTAGAATATAAATTTAATAATCATAATTCCATATCAACATAATTATACTATGTAAGATGTCATGTTTTTCAACGTGCAAATTGTAGGTTGTGTATGTGTACATGATTATGTATTGCTGTGTTCTATGTAAGAGCATATTTGCATACAGTATATGCCAATTAGTTTATGATTACAGTCAGAATCTTAATCCGTTAAGTATGATTATTTTTAGATTTTATGCAGAGAACGACTTTTATTGTGAATCAAACTTACATGAATAAGACTGTTTTACTGATCTCTGATAATTATCGTTCATCTAGTATTGTAGGATTCCAAAATGTTGAAAGACACTGTTTTAATTAATTTGTTAATATATAAAATGATAAATAACAACATACGAGGGGAACTCACTAAGTAACTCGCAAATTTAAATATTTTATCAGTGGCAGTTATCAGCTAGTATTTAAATATATCCTTAGATAGTACCATCAACCAACTTTATAATAGTTGTATGTAGGGGCGCTGGGAGTTACGTGCCATGGGCAAAGCAATAATAAACTAGCTACCCAACTGTTAGTGTGCACCAAATGAGAACAGAGAAGTTTAGTGTGATTTTTGTGGGCTTAATGACATTCAGTTGAGGACATTCATAAGGAAATTATTACAGTTTATGCTGAAAAGTGTTTATCACGTAAAGCAGTCTATAACTGGGTAAAAGAATTTTCTCAGGGACGCACCGAAATTGTTGACAAAGTCCGACTTGGCCGTCCTGTTCAGATTGCAACAGAAGCGACTGTGCAACGTGTGAATGAGATTATCAGAGCTTATAGAAATTCCAGAAGTATGGTGACAGTGTGAACTTTGTATCGTACTGTGAAGTTCTGTCGATGCTACGGGACGCAGTTCTAAGAAAACGTCCTGATCTGCTGACTAGAGGTGTGCTTCTCTTTCATGACAATGCCAGACCACAACGGCGGGCTAACCCAAGAGAAAATTAGCCAGTTGAGTTTGGTAGTTTTTTTTAACATCCACCCTATAGTCCAGACTTAACTCCAAGTGATTTTCACCTGTTTGGTCCATTGAAAAACCACCTTGGCGGGAGATTCTCGAGTGACGAAGATGTGGAAACAGAAGTTAAAAAAATGGTTCAGAAATCGGACTCCCAATTTTTACGTCATGGGTTTTGTATTCACTGATTACACGATGGGACAAATGTATAAATGTTGGTGGCGATTACGTTGAGAAATAGGGTAATAATGTAGGTAAAAAAATTAAAAGTTTTAAAATTACTGTCGGATTATTTGCTTGTTTGTAATAGGCATTTGCGAGTTACTTAGTGACTTCCCCTCGTATATATGATGATTCTTTGTTTCTGTGTAAATTAATGATAAATAACAATATAAGTTCATGATTATTTTAAAAAGAATTGTTTGTTTTTCTTGTCATTTTGTGTAATATGTTGATGTGTAGTGTATAATCACCTTTAAGCTATACCATCAAAATCAGAACAATATAAACAACATATAAATAACAGACAATTAATCTCTCTCTCTCTCTCTGAACCTTAAGTGCCCAGGGCACATGGGGCTTCTGCA
This sequence comes from Achatina immaculata, assembly GCA_009760885.1. Lineage (NCBI taxonomy): Eukaryota > Metazoa > Mollusca > Gastropoda > Stylommatophora > Achatinidae > Lissachatina > Lissachatina immaculata. The sequence continues at coordinate 15,848,328 of CM019695.1, read as the reverse complement.
AGGGTTTTCCACAAATGCCTGTCTTTCGCCTTTTTATCTGCTCTTGCCCAGGTGAGCCCTCTATTGCTCAACATCCTTTCTGTTGTTCTTCTCCATGTCTCTTTTGGTCTACCCTTACTTCTGCTCCCCTGTGGTGTCCATCTTAGTGCTATTTTTGGTAGTGAGTTGTCAGTCATTCGGAGCACATGTCCCAACCATCGCCAGCGTCTTTCCTCAATAATTGTTGTCAGTGGTTTCATCTGCATTTCTGCCAATAAGATGTTATTTCTTATGGTGTTTGGCCAAAATATTTTTGTAATTCTACGTAAACATTTAGTATGGAAAGAATTCAACTTGTTTTCTATGGTTTTGGTGATTTTCCAGCATTCACTTCCATAGAGTAGTACACTTAGAACATTACTCTTAAATATCCTGATTTTCATATTTATGCTTAGTTTATTTGATTTCCATATATTCTGTAGCATTGCAAAAGCCTGGTTTGCTCTAGTAAGTCTGCTGTTGATGTCCTCTGTACTTTACAAAAAAAAAAAAAGACAATTAATACTCCATTTAAAATAATTATTTATTCCTACACTTCTTTATAACCTTATTAGTAGTTCTCTATGTACATTCTCTGCTTTATGAGATTTTCAGGAATGTATACCAGTGGATCTCGGTTGCACTGGCTTCTTTCATGTGATTATACTATAGATCTTTTTGTGTTTTTAACGCGGTTGCCCAGGGTGATATCTAATATTGGCTTCTTAAGGATGTTGGTTTTGATCCATTTTTTTCATTATGTCTAACACTGTATTTCCTTTTCTCTTGTCCAGAAGATGTGGTTTTCAATGTTCGTACAGCTGTGCTCCGAAATATATCACCTCAATTGCCATGCCGCGAAGCAATGGTAAACTATCTTCTGGAAATATACCAAGAAACCCAAACAGCAATCATGGAAAGTCAAACAGGAAAAAGATCTGCTGGTGAGGCCCCCAAGCCATATATATCTAATTTTAATACGGAGGAAGAGTGTGAGGCAGAGGTCAGTACTAGTAATTGTGATGTTGGACAAAATCCTGACGGTGTTACCAAGGAAAACTCCTGCATCAAACTAAAAAGAAAAATAAGAGTAGGAACATGGAATGTAAGAAGCATGTATGAGGGAAAATATCAAATAATAAGCGACGAGATGAAAAGAACGGGAATACACATTTTGGGAATCTGTGAGCATCGATGGAAAGGATCAGGACACTTTAAGAGCGAGAATAATAATATCTTTATATACTCTGGTGGAGAAGTAGGAGGAAAGAATGGAGTGGCTTTTTATTTGGACAAATCAACATCAAAAGCATTACTAGGCTACAATCCAGTAAGTGATAGAATCCTAACAGTCAGACTTAAGGGCATTCCTAGAAATGTAACAATCATCCAGATATATGCACCTGCATCAGCAGCAGAAGAAAAGGAAGTAGAAAACTTTTATAACACACTGCAAACGACAATAGACCATGTACGGAAAAATGATATTGTATTAATAATGGGTGATTTTAATGCAAAAATTGGTACAGAAAGAGCAGAAGATGAAGGACATATTGTAGGGAAATTTAGCATAGGACATAGAAATGTGGCAGGTGACAATCTAATGGCATTTTGCATGGAAAATGAGCTAATGATCGCTAACACACTTTTTAAACAACGTCCAAGAAGACTTTACACATGGACATTACCTGATGGGAAAACCAGGAATCAAATAGATTACATTTTAGTGCAGAGAAGGTGGAGGTCAAGTGTAACATCAGCAAAAACTTTACCAGGTGCTGATTGTGACACGGACCATGAGTTATTAATAGCAGACATGAAGATAAAGATAAAAAAGACAGTTATGGGACCAAGACCACTCTGCTTTGATCTTACAAATATACCAGAACAATATGGTATAGAAGTGAAGAACCGTTTCGAAATCCTGATGGCTGTACAGGAGGAGATGACACCAGATGAATTGGCTACGCAGGCCAAAGATATCTTAATAACAACAGCTAAAGACATGGTTCCAGTAAAGAAAACACAAAAGAGTGGACTGATTACAGCAGGTACACTAGAACTGATAAAACAACGTAGAGAAATTAAGACGCAATGGAAGGTGACAAACAACAACAAAGAGAAATATAAAACTTTAACAAAAGAAGTACGAAGAAACATAAGAAAAGACAAAAAACAATACATACAAGATTGTTGTGAAAGAATAGAAGAACATCAGAAGTGTGGAAGAGATAGTGAAATGTTTAAAGAAATGAAGACATTGACGAGAAATGTCACACCTAAGACAAATGTAATTTGTGATGAGATGGGGAATACCTTGACAGAGACAGAGGAAATTCTAGAAAGATGGAAGGAATATTGCAAAGGAATGTATGACACAACCGACTGTGGAAGAAGAAATCAACAGTGTGAATTATTATTGGAGGAGAAAGAACCTGAACCAACAATAGAAGAAGTTTTATGGGCAATAAAGAATCTGAAAAATGGTAAATCACCGGGATGTGATAACAGGTGAATTTATTAAAGCAGGAGGAAAGGAATGTGCAACAATCTATCACGCACTATGTAAAAAGATATGGCATTCAGGTATTTGGCCAAGAGAATGGAAGAGAACTGTCATACCACTGCCAAAAAAGGGTAACCTGAAATTATGCACAAACTACAGAACTGTTGCCCTGATTAGTCATGCCAGTAAAATTCTCTTAAAAATCATAATGGGTAGACTTTGAAAGAAAATAGAAGAAGAAGTCAATATGGTCCAAGCTGGTTTCAGGCAAGGAAGAGGATCAAAAGATTATATATTCAATCTAAGATTAATAATAGAGAAATGCAGAGAGTTTAAAATGAATCTATATTTATCTTTTATAGACTACTCAAAGGCATTTGATTGTGTACAACACCAGAAACTTTGGGAAATAATGGAAAAAATAGGATTTCCAACACATTTGATACAATTAACATCACTGCTGTATCTAGACCAACAAGCAGCAGTAAGAATAAATGGTGAAACAACAACTTGGTTTGACATAAAACAAGGGGTCTGTCAGGGGTGCATATTGTCACCCTACTTATTTAACTTGTATACTGAAAATATAATGAGAAATATTAGAGAAGATGTAGACAAAGAATATTATAATGCCATAACAATTGGAGGTTATGAAATACCAGAGATTAGATATGCTGATGACACAGTATTACTGTCCACAACACAAAAAGGAATGGAAAAACTAATTAAGTCAGTCTGTAAGAACAGCGAAGAGCAGAACCTCTATCTTAATGCAAAGAAAACTAAATTGATGACAACTGACAAAACAAACAAGGCAGCTGAAATATGTATCAATGAGGAAAAACTGGAAGAAGTGGAGAGTTTTGAATATCTTGGATCACTATTAACTAGTAATGGAGATACAGTAAGGGAAATTAAAAGGACATCTATCGCTCTTCAGAAAGTAAAACAAATAAAGAATCTGTGGAGAGGAGCAGACAGAACCACAAAAATAAGATTTTTAAGGGCATGCATCTTTCCCATTGCAACATATGCCTGTGAGACCTGGACACTTAACAAAACAGTTGAGAAACACATAAATGCCTTTGAATGTAAATGCTACAGAAGAGTTCTCCAAATATCGTGGACACAAAAAAGAACAAATATATCTGTACTCATTCATTCATTTGCATGTCCCTTGCGGAACTTTGCCTCCCAAACAGCGCTCCTGTAGGCCTCTCAGTTGTGAGCAAGATGGCCTGCTGCTGTTGCATCCATTTCCAGATCGTCAACGATGTCTTGCAGCCATCTTCATCTTCCTCTTTTTCCCATTATGTATCCTTCCAATACGGTCTTCTCTAAATTATCATGACGTTTAATGTGTCCAAAATATTTCAGTTTTCTCTCTTTAATCCTCTTCACTAGCCAGCCTTCTTCAATATGGCATATCTATACTACAAGAGCTTAATATTGAAGAAGGCTGGCTAGTAAAGAGGATTAAAGAGAGAAAACTTAAATATTTTGGACACATTAAACGTCATGATAATTTAGAGAAGACCGTATTGAAAGGATACAGTATGGGAAAAAGAAAGAGAGGAAGACCAAAACGAAGATGGCTGCAAGACATCGTTGACGATCTGCAAATGGATGCAGCAACAGCAGGCCATCTTGCTCACAACCGAGAGGCCTACAGGAGTGCTGTTTGGGAGGCAAAGTTCCGCAAGGGACATGCAAATGAATGAATGAATGAATGCCATGCCGTGTGGTGTGATGTAGGCGATCACTTCTCACTACAATTCCGTCTTTTGTTGATTATAAGATTATAAACAAAGTAAACAGTGACTTTCTTTTTTTTTTTGCTTGTGACTTTATTCCTAGCCATACTGACAGCACAGTGTGTTCCAATTTTCCTCTTTTCAGGAAGTGCCCTATAAATCTCGATTGTTGCCTCTGATCTTTGCTATTATTTGCCTTTTAACTCCAGCATCTCCAGATTTTTTAATTGGTTTTTGTTGATGTGGTTGGTACTTCAACATCCTTCTATAAACTACATTTCCATGGTCTCCATTTCTCACTGTACTCTTTTATTCATAGACCATATCCCCCTGGGAACAACTGTGTTAAGAACATACTTATCTTAACATAGTCTTTGTGAAACAAGGAACATCAGATCTGATTGCTTAAAAAACTCTGACCTACTCCTGTAGCCCAGAAACCTGTAGCAACCAACACTATTTGTCATTGTTATAAAATATAATGTTACCCTCTTATAAGGCAGAATTTTAGGGAACAGAACTATCCGTAAAAGAAAAGAGGTAATATAGAACTGAGAAATCTGCTAGTAGCATCTTGTTTATTATAAGAGTGTAAGATAACTCAGACAAAATTCTATGTACACTGGCCTGTGGGAAAATTGACAAGCACAATTTTTTTTTATGCATGGTGCTGCTAGATAATTGTACCACAGTGAGGTGGTGAGCGTTTTAGATTAAATCTTAGCCTGGATGAAAGGACCACCTTGTTGATCATGATACCTTCTGTGCCAGGTAATTCTAACTTCTTTCCTTGTGTCACCATCCTGGTCTATGTAGCTGCCAAGGTATGCAAAATGGTTTACTTCATCAACAACTGTTCATTCTATGTATATTTTTCCTTCTTGATTAATGAGAAGTTTCATTTTTTTGTTTTGTCTTTGTTAATTTCAAGACCTATTTTGCTAGCCAAGGAAGATAGGGAATCTGTTTTTTCCTGCATCGATTTCACACTGTCACTGATAAGAGTTATGTCATCAGCAAAATCAAGATCTTCTGTTTGGGTCCCATGTACCCAATCTATGCTGGTTTTACTTGTACAGCATCTTTTCATTATAAAGTCTATGGCAATTCCAAAAAGCAATGGGAATAATATACATCCTTGTTTCACACCTGTTTCAATCTGAAACCATTCGCTCATTCCTTCTTCTGTTTTGATTGCACAAACATATCAGTTGTAGAGATCTCTAATGATGTTGACAATTTTAGATGGTATTCCATATAGTTTTAAAATTCTCCACAATAAATCTCTGTGTATGCTATCAAATGCTTTTTTAAAGTCTATGAAGTTCAGGATTAATGGTTTCTACTTTTCAATATGTTCTTCAAGTATTATTCTTAGAGTAAAGATCTGGTCAAGACACCTTCTCCCTTTTCGAAATCCTGCCTGTTATTCTCTCATTGCAGTATCCACTACATCCTTAACTCTATTCAGAAAAACTTTACAAAACACCTTTGACACAACTGATAGTAAGGTTACAACCTTCCAGTTATTGCAGTCACTGAGATTGCCTTTTTTAGGTATTTTAACAATGATTCCATTTTTCCATTTAGAATAGACTTTTTCTTCTTTTCAAATTTGATTAAACATTCTTTGTAATTGGCTCATGTTGTCATGTCAGCTTTTAACATTTCGACTGTTATTTCATCTTCACCTGCAGCTTCGTTGTTAGCCATTAGATTTACTGCTGTTTCAATTTCATTAAGCGTAACTTCATCTAAGTTGACATTTAGTTGTGGGACTGGTAAATTGGTTTCAAGATTTATTAACTCATTTGGGTGTGGTTGATTAAGTATTTCTTGGAAGTGTTCAGCCCATCTTTGCTTTTGGTCTTTACTTGATGTTAATAGGTTGCCTGTTTTGCTAAAGAATGATCTTTCTCTGGAGGTAATAGCACCTGTTAGCATCTTCTGTGTTATATAGAGTTTTGCTGTCTCCTGTTTTTGCTGCATTTTCTGCTTCTTTCACCATATTGTCCATATATTCTCTTCTGTCTCTTCTAGCTGAACTTTTTACTTTATTGTTTAGTTCTTTGTATGTTGCTTTTGCCAAAACTTTTCAAAGATCTGTCTTTACATTCAACATGGCTAATTTGGCTGCTCTTCTTTCATGTATGTATTTCCATGTGTTATCTGATATCCATGCTTTTCTACTTGTTGACTGCAGTCCAGCACTTGCTTTTGCTGCCGTGATTATGGCTGTGCTGTATGAATTCCATAATTCATCTCTATCTGTCTCGTCTACCCCTTTGAGTGCTGTGAAATGTATGGTAAGTTCCAGATTGAAATCACTGTTGGTATTTTCTTCTTGTAGGCTATGACTGTTTATCTTTTTTAGTATTGATTTCTTGTGTTGGCTTTTCAGTTTAAGTCTTATCCTCCCTATACATAGGTTGTGATCACTGTTGACATCTGCACCCCTATATGCTCTTAATCTATCATAGATGTTCTGAATTGTTTTCTAATACAAAAATGATCTGTCTGGTTTCTGATTCTATCACCTGGAGATATCCATGTTGTTTTATTTATTTCTTTGTGTGGATATAATGTTCCTTCAATGACCATGCCTCTGTTAGACATATTTCAATTAATCTTTCTTCATTTTGATCTATTGTATCAATTCCTTCTTTCCCCATTACTTTTTCGATATCAGTGTTATCTTTTCCTAACTGGGTGTTGAAGTCTCCCATGACAATTAAGATGTCATGTTTAGGTACTTTGTTGATAAGTTGTTGTAGTTGGTAATAGAAATCGTCTTTTATTTCATCATCTGTATCATTCGTGGGTATGATTGTCATTCTTCCGTGCCTTATTTTGTATTGTGCTCTTATCATATGACTGTTCACTGGTTCCCATTCTGTAAGGCTCTTTGCTGCCACAGGTGACATAATTATACCCACTCCTTCTTGGTATTTCCCCATCGTCTCTGCCGGAATATATTATTAATTTACCGTTTTCTGCCGTTCTTTTCCCTGCTTCTGGCCATCACATTTCACTGATAACCAACACATCTAGGTGATATCTATCCATTTCTTTTATTACCTGAGCAGTTTTTGTTGTTGCGGCCATCACTCTTACATTCCAAAATCTGATTCTTGTTATGCGTTTGAGGCCAATGAATTTTTGATCGTTGTCAGTGGCATGCAGTGTTGGTGACCTTGATGTTCATTTAAAACTGTTGTGAGATTTCATAATGGCAGGGTTTTTCCCCATCTAGAGTCGCCTCTAGATGGGTCTCAGGATGAGGTTGTTTTCCTCATGCCCAACTCCCATTTTACGATGTGTGGCGGCGCAGAAGACTCATATGCAAGTATCCTGGTGAGTGTTAAAAAGAGAAAACTTACTGGCATGAAAATTGTAGAACGATTCATTCATTAGCATAGGTTACCACTATACAGTCGTACTAGGCTACCAATGAAACAATTATACCGCTGCTTCTTCATTATCAGTACACGAATCAGTACCCGTAAATAAATACTTATTTTCCACATCTTTTAATTTCTGATGTCTGTCAACATTGTAGAATACATATAGATTTTGTTAAATCTTGTGTCATTCATATGAGATCCTTTGTTATTGGTAAGAACAGTGGCTATACATAAGTAGTTAAATTTTTTGGGAATTCAGATGTTTCGCACAGAGGGTCAACTTATCTAAGATAAAGCTGCAGCTAAAGAAAGTTCCAATATTATCACACACCAAGGTACTGGTGACAAAAAGCTTGCACTCATACCAGAACATAAAACAAGTCAAACTAATGTGTTAAAATTAACTTTTAAATTTTTGTATGAGCTTGAAATATACACAACAAATACAACTTTGATACTAAGAACTAATACTCCTTACCCACTTGTCAGAAGTGGGCTCTTCATATATTCTTGTACTTGTGAAACATATTCTATATTAAACAAATATATATATATATATATATTCATCCAAGATGTAGAAATAAAATCATGGACGAAGTATTCAATTATTCTGTATCTGTTAAATTTGAAGAAAAAAGACATTTGGAGAAAGATTTGCTGTTCATGTTGTATTACGAACAAAAAGCATGTTTGAGGTGAATACAGAAAAGAATCACAGAAAAATCACATAAGCATGCATGAAAAGAAACATCTTGCATCTTCCCTGTGCTGTTAAACTTTACATAGGGCTCATATGGTAGTTCGCCAAGTTTTCCTGTCTTCAGCTAGTTTTTCAACCTCATCAAGGGACTTTATGCTTACTAATTTGGCCTCTTTTTAGAGTTTCCTGTGGTCAGCCTCTTTTTCTTTGGCTTGTGTTCCATTTGATAGCTTGTTTTGGGATTCTCTGACTGTTTCTTCTCATCAAGTCACCGACATCTGTCAATCTCCTTTTTGTGATCACCCATGAGACAGGTTGTTGTCTGCTCATCTGCCTTATCTCTGCTTTGTTCTTGAATTCATTCCACTTTATAAAGTAGGTATTTGTTTTCAAAAGAGTCTAATTTGTTGTCTATTTCTTTAAACAGCGCACTGTTTAAAATAATGCCAAAAAAGTTGTAAAAGAGGAACCTCATTTATAAGGGGTTTTGTCACCTACTGTTTGCATATATTTTCATGATATGGGCTATATAATAGGGGGTTTTGAAATCTGTATGCCACAGTAAAGCATACAAAATAGAGACTCTGGTAAAATTTACAGGATAGTAAACCAAAGAAAAATTTCAGTAAATGAAAACATCAGAAGGCATATATTTTTTGGGAAATAATTGTAACACTGCATGAAACTGTTCTAAAAAACACATGAACTTGATAATGCACTGCATCTGAAAATTATTCATGAATGTTTTCTTCAAATTAACCAGGTTGGAAAAATAGAAAACCCTCAAAAGCAAACTGTGATATCTTACATCCTTCCCGTCACACAGAGAAACATCTCGGTGACAGAACTGATCATGGGTTTCACTGTTTCTACAACAGGCGGCACCTCAGACATGCTATTTTCATGGCAGCGTTTACATATATTTAAACGTGACGCCTTGCAAATGCACAATATCAGTGTGCAGACCCCAGCTCCATTCTTGATCATAAATTGAAAGATTAACGTGGTGCACTGGAGGAGAATAACGTTTTTGGCGGGGAATTTAATGCAAGAGGCAAGCATGGGGGTAATGTCACCACCAATCTGGACAACCCGCTGGTGTCGACCAACTAGTGTGAATGATGGAAGAGTGACCAGAATGTCTGACAGTGATCAATGCCATGGTGTCCCAGAGTGCTCTACCTGCATGCAAGTGCAAAGTTTGTTGACACCAGGGCGAAGTCAATGACATTTCTTGCATCATCCTAGAGCAGAAAGAAGCCAGAAAGACAAGATAGCACCTTCCACTATGACAACACAGGGCAAGATGACAGCAAAATTAGGTGCTGCAAACCAAGTGTCCTAAACAGGAGACGACAGAGATGGACGCAGCCACTATGGTAGAATGACGATGTTGAGAAAGCATGGCTAGATAAGAGAGGCTGTTAAAACATGGCAGAAAGCCAGGAGGACTGGCAGGTCAGGTGCGTGAAGGCCCTGAAAGATGAGGCAGACAAGGCTTTTCAAATGTGTAGAGCGGGTTAAATGCATAAATAAGTGTGGATCCCATTTGAACTGAACAATCTTAACTTTGTTTTCATGGTTATGACAAAACAGTAGGTGAAGTAGCGGAAGAAAAATGACAATAGTACAGGTGGAGTATAAGGTTGTGAGAGATATGCAGCTTGCGACACTCTTTGAAGATTTCTATGCAGAATTTAAAAAAAAAAAGGTACTCGGAGGGCTCAAAGCCATGCAAAAGTTGTGGCAGCTGCACAGAAGGATGAATAATAAATCTAGATCAAGGAATGGTGGCAATATCAAAGATGACAACAGTCATGTGTTGAAAACAGATGTAGAGAAAGGGGCAGCATTCTTCTGCAGATAAACTGACCAGACCAAGATTGCAGATCAACATGAAGCATTGTAGCAGAATTGCTACAATCTTGACAGTATGCAGACGATCAGTGCTGAGGAGGTTTCACAGAATCAAAGAGTCTATGGATAGTGCCTCAGGTCCGGATGGAGTTCGATACAGCCACTTGAAGCAGAAATTCAAGCTAAGATAGTATGACAAAGCCAAGGGAAATACCAGAAGAATGGCTACATATCTACATGCTGCCATTACCTAAACCAGTCAAAGACAACACCAGATTTGCAGGTTACAACATCATAACCATGCAAAACGTTTATGGTAAGGTGCTTGAGAAGATCATGGGTAAGAATCTGACATGGGAAATGGAGAATTGCAGACAGCTTCCAGGCACGTAGTCGGTTTTCGACCCGGCAGACACATGAAGCAATGCATCCATACTGATGTTTATGAAGGTCAGAGGAAAGAAGAGATGGCAGTTGTTGCACTGGATCTGGAATATGCCTATAAGTGCATTATGATGGAAATTTGATGGCACTGGTGCATGGACTGTGTGGTGGATAGCCTCAGTGCTCCCAACTGTGGCACATGGACCATGGAGCCCAGGATCATTGCCACAGGATTACCTCAAGGCCCTCCATTGTCACCAGTGGCAGTTTTCAACATATATACACTGCCAGGATTTCACAGCTGCACCAGAATGTCTCTTGACCGAATAATCAGATATGCAGATGACATCCTGTTATATGTATATGGAAACTGTAGACAGAGGATATTTGGCAACATTCAGGAAAATACTGACCGTATCATATGAGTTGGTGTGAGGATAACAGTGCAATGATAAACCCCACCACAGCCAAACTCCTGTGGTGCTCATTAGATAACAGATCTGCATGGACTACCCTTCTTGCAGAATATTGTTCCTCCTATGACCTCCTCTGTTAGGCACGGTTCAACTAATCTTCAATTAATCAGTGTTTAGGAGCACGAGGTGAGGCTTGGCCTTCACAGTCAAATGACACACCTAAAGACAGGATTGGCATAGTTAAGGTAGTAGAACATGTCAAGATGAGAGCATGGGAGGTGTTCTCTGCGTTTGTCAGGCCATTTTTCAGTGGTAAAATATAATGTCATGATATGGAAATATGCAGAAAATATGCAGACTATTACCGACATGGTAGTAGTGCCAGTACTAACCTATGGTTGCAAGAGTTGGAGAACACCCCAGCAATGGAAAAGAGACTAGATGCTTCTGAAAATAAGTGCCTCCGAAGACAGCTAAATATCTGTTGGCACAATTTCAGATTGGTTACATCAATAAGACAAGAAATTAAACAAGACTAATTATCAAACTTTATCAGGAGATGTCGCTGGAACTACATCGGCCACATACTTAGAATGGATGAAAAACGACTCCCACACCAAGCATTTACATGGTCACCAGGGGCTAAAAGAAAGCAAGGAAGACCCAAAGACATACTAAGAAGAGTTATCACCAAGGACTGTTTAACAATGCTCATCAGAATACCAAAGATCTAAAGCAAGTAGCAAGGAATTGCCAGACATGGAGAGCCTTGTCCTCCGTCCTATGTGCCGCCTTTGGCCCAAGAGGATCAACTAACTAAATTACCGACATGAGTTTTCATGGCGACATTTACACCAGAATGAAACTATATGGAACCCTCCAAAGCGTTCTCTGTGTGGTCAGGGATTGTGAAGAATGCAGTTCCTAATGTTGAGGTGCTCTGATGCGAGTGGTGTGACTTTGGGTGACTAGTTAAGCCTCTTCTCTGGTGTGAGGGCTCTGCCAAAGTGACCATTTGGTTTCATTCCTGTAGAACAATAGTGCTATGGATTTATCTTTTAATTTACAGAACTGTCACTGGTGCAGCGGAGTTCATACACTGAGGTGGACATTGCAGCAGCATCTAAATAAGGAGTCAAACTGACTAGAGTGGAGGAGAAAAAGGAACCATTGTGGGAAGGGGGAAATAAATGAGGACTAAATCCAATAGAATTACTGCAGGAGAGCCAAAAATGGCACATGTCTTGGAGCACATGTTGTATGATTTTGATATAATGGTGTAAAATACTTACAGAATCTCTTCAATTTTCCAGATTCCAGTGTTATTCAAAATCTCTATCTTGATGCAAAGAAAACTAAATTGATGACAACTGACAAAACAAACAAGGCAGCTGAAATATGTATTAATGAGGAAAAACTGGAAGAAGTGGAGAGTTTTGAATATCTTGGATCATTACTAACTATACTAGTGGAGATACAATGAGGGAAATTAAAAGGAAGATATCTATCGTTCTTCAGAAAGTAAAACAAATAAAGAATCTGTGGAGAGGAGCAGACAGAACTACAAAAATAAGATTTTTAAGGGCATGCATCTTTCCCATTGCAGCATATGCCTGTGAGACCTGGACACTTAACAAAACAGCTGAGAAATACATAAATGCCTTTGAATGTAAATGCTACAGAAGAGTTCTTCAAATATCATGGACACAAAAAAGAACAAATATATATCTATACTACAATAACTTAATACTGAAGAAGGCTGGCTAGTAAAGAGGATTAAAGAAAGAAAAACTTAAATATTTTGGACACATTAAGCGTCATGATAATTTAGAGAAGACCATCTTGGAAGGGTACATAATGGGGAAAAGAAAGAGAGGAAGACCAAGGCGAAGATGGCTGCAAGACATTGTTGATGATCTGCAAATGGATGCATCAGCAGCAGGCCATCTTGCTCACAACCGAGAGGCCTACAGGAGTGCTGTTTGGGAGGCAAAGTTCCACAAGGAACATAAAGTCTACCAAAAATGGTCCACCTGGTCCTGATGACATCCAGTATGGACATCTCAAATAAGCTGATAACAATGCTGTAAAGCAGATGACAGAAGAATACAACTAGAGCTTGAAAACTGGTGTAATACCTGATAAAAAGACAATACAAAACTAAGTGGATATAGAATTATTACATTACAGAACGTATATGCCAAGGTCACTGGGAGGATTATAGCCAGGCGACTATCAGGCTTTCTAGAAACCAGTGGGCTACTACTGAATACATTAGGAAGTTATTGTCCAGGAAGAGATGCAACTATTAACACTGCGATCCTGGCATATGATGTCTACAAGGGATTTCAGCGAAAAGAGGAAACTGTAGTTGTGGCACTTTAATCTTGAGGATGCATACAAAGAGTGGATTATACAATATTGTTGATGGAGTTTGGGGTAGATGCAAGATTTGTTCAATAGACAGCTTCAATGCTGCTGAGGTGATCGGTTGTCTTAAGATACAGAAAATGGATCTAAGAACACAGAACTATTGCTACAGGGCTGCCTCGGGGGTCTTCCTTGTCTCCTGTGCTATTCTACTAGCATTGTATTGTTATTTTGGAACGACATGAGTTGAATGCTGACCTACGCTGATGATATATTCACATATGAGCATGGGAGATATAGTGATGAATTAGCCTCAAGGATACAGAGCAGAATGTGAGGATAACAATGTGGTGATAAACCCAGAAAAAGGTGATGCTCATTAAATAACAGAATTGTAGGATCTGAAGTTCCTACTGTGAAGTGTCATGGCCAAGACATTAAGAGAACACATTTAATGCAGTATCTAGGAATCGCATTTGATCATTCTTTGTCCTTTGCACACCATGTGAACAATGTAATACAAAGCCAGGAAAGCAATGGGAGCAGTTAGATTAATGGCTGCAGTGGGCTTTCCATAGAGCGCTCTATTCTTGCTGATGCATGCGTTGGTGCTGTCACTATTGGAGTGTGGTCTTGGCTTGCTCACCCTGTCCAATGCACAGCTGAACAAACTGTACAGCGTGTACAGAACGAGGCAATGAGAGTGGTTTTAGGTTCCGCCAGGGATACTTTGGTGGCAGCCATGCACTTTCTGCTTGATATGCTGAGTGTGAGGTCTAAATACAAATATGTTCAGTTAAGGGTATACATCAGGTTGCTGGCATGAATCCTCTCCATAAGGAGATGGGGCCAATAAAAGGAATATGCATCAAAAGAGGCAGATCCTGGATGGCTGAGACAGAGGATACAATAAAGTCCATCTGCAATCTAGATGAGGTGATTAAAGGCTATGATTTGTTACAGATGCAGGACCAACCTCAGTTAACAAAGGTTATTATACAGAAGGGCTGTGAATGTTGTGACTGGGCTCAACGAGCAGCTGAACTTTGGGTTCAAGATCCCATCCAGCATCACCATGGGTCTTCTGACATGATAATAGATGGCTCAGTGACTCAGAACACCAGAAGTGGCTGGGGTTTGTTGTCTATTGCAATGGAAGAGTAGTGGCACAGAGCTCAGGAGGGTCTGAAGTCACCACACCAAGCATGCGAATGGAATTTGAGGCTGTGTCGGTGGTTATGGAATGGATAGTTGCTCAGGATGTGGTTAATGGTGTCACTGTCACGGATTCACAGAGTGTGCTTCATAAGACTGAAGAGAAATTGCTTCAAAAAGAATGGGTTCATCTGTTAAGCTAGTCAACTGTGACGAGCCTGACGTGGCTTTACTGTCCAGGGCATGCAGGAGTACACGGCAATGAAGTGGCAGATAGGCTTGCTGGACAGTCTAAAATAAATGGCAAGCTGAGAATGGACAAAGGGAACATTGCTAAAGCCATACTGGAAATAACGGGAATGGAAGAACAATGCAGATGTGAAGTGACTGCTGGAGCTAGGACAAATTAAGGGTGCTGGCAGGAAATCTGCACTGTGTGGCAGAAATCACATCATAAACAACCATCATGTAACAGGAACTATTAGTAAACACACTCTTAAATGGATGCTGCGGTATGCGGTGGAGCATATATGGTGCTGTCCCGAATGCAGTGAAGCTGGAGTCTGAATTTTGAACCTTGAATCAAGTGACTGAACAGAACAATGGAAACTTTAACTGTGACAAAGGCTCTGAGCTGGCTCACTACATGCAAGCATGCATCTTGAGTGACTCATTCTAAACAATCTTAAGAAAATTCAGGCTGGCTCTCTTAGGCAACAGTGGCTTTGATCCCCACAGATGTCACTGATCCATCAACTGACCTTTTTGGTATCAGGTCATGCAGTCACAGGGGAAATGAATGAGCAGATCAAGTGGCAGACAGCTGTCATGAAGAATGGCAGGCAATGG
Organism: Achatina immaculata; assembly: GCA_009760885.1. Taxonomy (NCBI): domain Eukaryota; kingdom Metazoa; phylum Mollusca; class Gastropoda; order Stylommatophora; family Achatinidae; genus Lissachatina; species Lissachatina immaculata. The sequence goes on along the minus strand of CM019695.1, from coordinate 15,832,915 downwards.
ATTGAGCAGACAATATCAGTGCTATGAGAATAACAGAAGCTAGTCGGACGAAAGACTTCACTGACAACCATGAAATAAGATTCTGAACTAGAGACCAACTAAATTGAACTATGTTGTACTATTTGTTATTCTGTATTATTTACCACCATTTCATACATGAAATTTTAACTAGAATAAAAAAAATTCATCATGTGACGATGCTTATTTATGTATAATGTTAGTAAAAACACAGTAGAACTAAATAAGAGACTGAAATATGCTTCAGCTCATCATGTGATTTTCTTCATATGCACAGCTTTCATTCTAAAATTTATATGAGTTTCTCTGGGGCTGATTCTTATGTGCGAGGCAATGATTGTATGATCTCTTCCATCTGGTATGGTAATAAATTCAATAGTTAAATACCTGCCACAAAATGTTCATGATGGATGTCAGTTCTATAACAAATATAACTATCTTCACGCAAGACATTTCTGCAAACAATGAAATTGCAGATAAATGATAAAAGGCTTGAAGTAGAATTACTGCCGCTCCATTAAAGCACTGAGCCTGGTTCCCACGGCTTGTGGAAGAAATTTCCAGGCAGGGGAGTGCAGTGACTGGACTCAAAGTTCTCCATGTGTACTGTTATCTGTAAACAGAGAAAGTAATTATTTAAATAATAATTGTAGGCCTTGAAAAATATGATAGAAAAAAAAAATGACTAAACTTACATCTTTTCTGTGCCATTAAACGTCACACAGGGCTCACATGGCAGTTCATCAAGTTTTTCTGTTTCCAGCAAGCTTTTCAACCTCATCAAGGAATTTTATGGCCACTAAACTGGCTTCTCTTAACAATGTCCTCTTTAGAGTTTCACGTGGTCGACCTTTTTTTCTTCAGCCTGTTGTGCTCCACTTGATAGCTTGTTTTGGTATTCTCTGATTGTTACTTCTCATCACATGGCCTACATATATCCATTTTTTTTCTGATTACTCATGAGACAGGTTGTTGTTTGCTCAACTGTCTTATCTCTTCATTGTTCTTGAATTCGTTCCACTTTATACCAAATATTTTCCTTGGGCATTTGTTTTCAAAGTCTAATTTCTTGTCTATTTCTTTAGTTGATTTCCACCTTTAGCATGCATAAATGAGGGTGTATATTACATTTGAATTGAATAATCTTAACTTGGTTTTTGTGCTTATAACGTTTGAACTCCATGTTCTCAAGATTTTAGAAGGACAATGCTGCTTTTGCAATTCGAATTCTAATTTCCTTCCTGGTGTCACCATTCTGGTCTATGTAGCTGCCAAGGTATGCAAAATGGTTTACTTCATCAACAACTGTTCATTCTACGTATATTTTTCCTTCTTGATTAATGAGAAGTTTCATTATTTTTGTTTTGTCTTTGTTAATTTCAAGACCTATTTTGCTAGTCTAAGGAAGACACAGAATCTGTTTTTTCCTGCATTGATTTCACACTGTCACTGATAAAAGTTATGCCATCTGCAAAATCAAGATCTTCTATTTGGGTCCCATATATCCAATCAATGCCTTTTTTACCTGGACAGCATCTTTTCATTATAAAGTCTATGGCAATTCCAAAAAGCAAGGGAGATAATATAATCCTTGTTTCATGCCTGTTTCAATCTGAAACCATTCACTCATTCCTTCTGTCTTGACTGCACAAACATATCCATTGTAGAGATCTCTAATGATGTTGATGATTTTAGATAGTATTAGGTTTTAATAAAAAAAAAAAGCATTTTTGTAAACATATTAAAAAGTCTGGTTTAGAGACTAACAAGATTAATGGACTCCTTTTGGTAAGATCCTACACGCACAGTGTTCTCTTACTTGCTTTTTACAAAAGAATTAAGATTTAGTAATCCATTGGATCTTTTCTTAAATGTAAAGATAAAATTTTACCTGTTACAAGTGGAGGTTATTTGTTTTTCTGTTTGAGTCAGTGTATTATTTGACTGCTGCATCCTGCATTACTTACTAGGAAATCTGACACCATTATAATAAACTAATAAAATCTATCTGCATTGAAAAAAAACTTTTTACTGAAATTTTGAATGAAATATAATAGTGTTTTAGTTTTAACAAAGTGGTTTTAGCAAATTAATTGTTTCAAGTCTTGAATATGTCACATGAATGACCATGAGAGCAGTTAAGGAGCTTCTGGGTTAATTAATACAGATGCCTAATCTAGCATAGCAGTTAGAGCACTCATCTAGCAACTGAATGGTTAAGGATTCAAATCTCCAGCTGAGCAGGATTTTTTTTCCCAACCAATATGGTCCCGAGATCGACCCAGTCTTGTAAAATGGGTACCAGAGAAAATCTGAGAAGGAAAGGCATCGAGGAAAGGAACTGGCCACCCTACCTAATATGCTGATGGCCCAGCATAATGATGTCTCTAACGCTTCGTATTGGAAGGATACATAATGGAAAAAAGAAAAAGAGGAAGACCAAAATGAAGATGGCTGCAAGACATCGTTGACGATCTGCAAATGGATGCATCAGCAGCAGGCCATCTTGCTCACAACCAAGAGGCCTACAGGAGTGCTGTTTGGGAGTCAAAGTTCCGCAAGGGACATATGAATGAATGAATGAACGCTTCATCCCCTATGCATTTGCTACGGGACTATCTTTACCTTTTTTTACCTAATCAAATCTATCTGCCTGTGTTATGTGATCTTTACTATTTGGGGAGACACTAATCATATCATACGTGATATGTAAAATTTATCAATCACAATAAGACATTGAATGTGCAAATCTTGATTTGTTGTCATTATATCAGAGAAATCTTATTCCCTCACCAGCCATTATGATCTAAACAGCTTATAAACGTTCTCATAAATACATAAATACAATTTTGTCACAGTAAGATTTTCAAAAACAATATAAGACTGAAAATGTGATGTGGAGTTAGCAATGATAGTTAATATCTGTCATAAGCAATTCTTACCAAAAACAAAGCAAGCTTGGTCTTTAAGTCCTGATCATGATGGGTGTCTGCATACAGAACAATGTTATTACATTAATTCAAGGTAGAAACATTTGTGGTTACAGCAGCAGGGGTACTCATTTCTCCCTGAGTAGATTGAGTGGTGGGGTGTGAGAAAAACTACTTACCACTATGTATATATTATTAGCTTAAACCACAAACTGTACATCATAATGTTTCAAAGAAGTTTTGAAATGAATAAATACTTATGATTCTCTATTAACAATTTTCACATCCAATTCACAACACTGTGTGTACAAAGTAAATCCACTGAAAGCACATCTGATTCTCAATAATAATAAAGAAAAAAATTAAATTAAAAGCAAAGAATGTATATATGATTAGCTAAAAAGAAGAAAAGAATTAAATCTAAAGAAATGACATCTGACTGACAATAATAAATGCAAAGAAATTTATCATCATTATGTGTCATCTTCAGTACAAAAGTAATGATCTTCAGTTTCCTCGTTCCCTTGCCTTGATGGTATAGGTTTGTCTTGTCCACTCTTGCTTGTTTATCTTTCTATTTACATCTCTGTCTTCCTCTCACTCTTTTTTTTCTTCACCTTTCCATCTAGTATGGTTTTTCAGTATTCTGTTACGTTTTTTTATATAAGCAAATTAAATTATTTAGTTTTTTTTATCCTTACTTCTTTCAGAAGTTCACAGTAGACTTGTTCTATTTCTTGTGCATTTTTTTTCATTTTCCACATTCTGGTTTCTGTTCCATAAAGTAATACAGAATAGATATAGCATTTTACAAATCTCATTCCTGGATAACAAATTACATTTATCTTATGATGTGCTGCCAAATGTTGTATTTGTGTATTGATTTTCTCATGACATCAGAAACTACTTTACCGTTTAAAGCCCTTTATTTCTCCGGAGGCACAAAATTTCATGAAGTAAAATCTGATTCATAATACCCAGTAAACAAATTTAACTCTTCCCATGCCAGCGTCCCTAATGGGTCTTTTCTAGTTTGTCCAGTTTTTGCCAAAGTCCTTATAGGGACCCTAGCTTCATTTCATTCGAAACCCGGTGTAACTTTTTATTGTAAACAGTTTAATACACATGTCCAGTGACTTTTGTCACCATTTTGAAAGCGTCATAACAACGGGGGTCAAAATACAGCGTTTCAATAGAAAAAAATATCAATTTTTGTGTGACTTCAGAGACAAACATGTTTACGACTAGACCACTGTTTGTGAATGTACCCCAAGTAGATTTAGACTATTAGATGGATTGGAGAAGTAGTTAGAAGGTTTTTTTAGGCATTATTTTAGTGAATATGCAACATAACATACAACACACGATGAGATCGGATAAAACAAAGTCATCTACACATCGCCGGTCGATTGATACCAGTCCTAGACCTACCTGATGGACAGTATTATACAATTATCAGCTAAAATCATCACACTACATCTTTTTTTTCCTAAAAGAACTCTTCATAAATGAAATCTTACATTTACAGGTATTTTAATGCATAATACTCTTTTGAACATTTTCAATCGTTGCTAGCTAAAAATTTGTTTGAAAGTATGGGCTTCAAGTTGCCTTTTGTTTTAAAATTAAATTTGTGCCCATCAAAGATTGAGATACTAAAAAAAATTTAATCTTTAATCTTACAATGAATGCTGCATATAACAACAAATATGACACTGTCAATGACCTCCTTATATGTGTGAATATTCCTGAGACCTAGAGACCTATTTACTTATTTAGCCTAATTTTCCTTAAGCTGCCTTTGTATGAAGGAAAAATTAGGTGCCATCCAGAAAACATCTTACATCCTTTCTGTGTGTTAAACATCACACAGCGCTCACATTGTAGTTCACCATATTTTTCTGCTTTCAGTGAGTTTTTCAACCTCGTTAGAGGATCTTACGAACACTAATTGAGCCTCTCTCAATAATGTTCTCTACAGAGTTTCACATGTTGAGCTCTTTGTTTTGTTGTGTCCCATCTGATAGCCTGTTTTTGGATTCTCTGATTGTTTCTTTTCAATATGTGGCTATGTCCATCTCCCTATTCTTATCACTAATGAGACAGGTTGTTGTGTGCTCATCTTCCTTAACTCTGTGTTGGTCTTGAATTCATTCCACTGTCTACAGATTATTTTCCTTAGCCATCTGTTTTAAAATGGTTTAATTTGTTTTCCATTTCTTTCGTTGTTTTCCAGCTTTTTTCATGCATAAATACAAGTGGCTATTACATATGAATTCAATAATCTTAACTTTGTTTTTCTGACTGCCATATTTTCTCAAAATTGTCAATGGTCAGTGCTGCCTTTGCAACTCTGTTTTTCTAACTCCTCTTGTGGTCTATATAGATGATGAGGTATTCAAATTTATTTTACTTTTAACAGCTGTCCCTTCTATGTATATTTTTTTTATTAATTTCCTTCTTGAGCTTTAAAAAACCCACCCACCCACCCAATTTTCTGTTTAAGAAACTGTGCAATCATGAAATGAAGCAGTCTTGTTTCAAACACCAATAAGCATTTGCTGCTTTTATTAAGCACTTCAAGAACAAGATGGTTGACTTATTTTCACTTTTCTCTCCTCTCACCTTGCTCATACTGAGTCCTCTCATGTAAATGATTTATTGTTCTCATGAATGTGACTGTATCTTTCATTTCATCCATCCACCTTCCAACTATGTCTTGGAAATATCTCTACCCTAAGCTAAGTATGTGGCAATGGATGTGTTTTTATTCTGTTTCTATAGATGATACAGAATTTACTTAAGCTCTCATATTTATGTTTCCAATTTGTTCATTGTGGTCAGTCATCTTATTTTGCATAATGTGATTTTTCTTACAATAATGTATGACTTTACAATGACAGCTAAATCTGCTTCCTATGACTAGACCCTGTCATTATTTGAATCTACTTACCAATCATCAAAGGGAAATGGATGCCACTGGATTGAACATAACGAACAAAGAAGTTGCTACATTCATGAAGATCTACACCTTTCTCATCCAGCATTCTGGCTGAAAGACAATGAACAAGTCAAATAACATATGTCATCTTAACTATAGTAAACTTTCAATTTAACAGACTACTGGAGGAATGGGGTGTCTTTTAATGCTGAAAGTTCAACAAACTAAAAGTCTTTTAAACCTAACCATATGAAATCTTGAGGCAGACTTGAGACAAAATTAGTCTACTCCATGCTATCCAAAACAAATGCCCACAGTATGAATTTAAGATTGTTAAATTAAAAAAAAAATTGCTTAAAATTATTATTAATTAATGTACTGTATTATTATTTGAGTTTACTGTATTTTAATTTTACAGAGGTTCATGAAAAAAAAAACATTTTCTGATCATTATGTATCTTTTAACGCATTTACATTTTTTATACAGACATTCAATGATTCTTTCCATGCCATCTATCTTGAGTCATTTATTCCAAATCGTTCTCTATATCTTCATTACACACCTATACCACACAAAAACAACTTGGTACAAGGTGACACTCAAGTTGTTGACTCTTGGTTACAGGACATAGCAAACAAACCTCTCTTTTGACATTTGGACACAGAAAAACCAGCTCCATTAGCTACTGACACTATACAAAACAACATGCATGTCACATATAACTGTGAAACTGAAACAATTTTTCCAGACATCACTATCATTAATGTCAATCCAGTCACCAACTTCAGACCTGAACAAGCTGAAATACTCATAATCATGTCAGGGTAGATAAGTGAAGGGTTTAAGGACAGCTCAGATTAAAAAAAGAACAGAAAACTTCAGCTTCACCTCCAAAAATAGATTCATCACAGGTTCTCATTTAATCTGATGGATGTCAACACAGAATGCATAAACCGTATGCATAAAGCCTTTGTGCACACAGTCCAATAACTTTTGTGGGTATGCACAAGAGACTGGATTTTTCTATTTCCTGTAAGGCAGTTTCCTGTGTCAGCAACTATAGACAGTGTACACAATTCTCAGAAAATGATAGTTATCAATAAAAATTTACTCAGATTATGCATCTTACATCTTTCCATGCCATTAAATGTCACATAGGGCACACATAGTAGTTCGCAGTTTTCTTGTTTTCACCAAATTTTTCAACCTTATCAAGGGATTTTATGCCTGGTAATTTGGCCTCTCTTAACAATGCCCTTTTCAGAGTTTAATGTGGTCAATCTCTTTTTCTTTGCACTGTTGTGTTCTACTGATAGCTTGTTTTGGGATTCTCTGATTGTTTCTTCTCTTCTGTAACCAGTATATGTCCATCTCTTTTTTCAGATCACCCATGAGACAGGTTGCTGTTCACTCATCTGCCTTATCTCTGCTCTGTTCTTGAATTTGTTCCACTTTATACCAAGTATTTTCCTTAAGCATTTGTTTTCAAAAGAGTCTGATTTGTTGTATATTTCTTTAGTTGTTTTCCAGCTTTTGCATGCATAAATGAGATTGGATATTACATTTGAACTGAATAATCTTAGCTTGGTTTTTGTGCTTATAACTTTTAAGTGCCATATGTTCCCAAGTTTTTTAAAGTCAATGCTGCTTTTGCAATTCTAACTTCCTTTCTGATGTCACCCTCCTGGTTTATGTAGCTCCTGGGGTATGCAAACTGATTTACTTCTTCAACAGCTGTTCCTTCTACATATATTTTTTCTTCTTGATTAATGGGAAGTTTCATTATTTTGTTTTTTACATTGTTAATTTCAAGTCCAGTTTTGCAGCCAGTGAAGACAGGGTATCTGTTTTTTCTTGCATCAAAATCACACTGTCGCTGATAAGAGTCATGTCATGAGCAAAATCAAGATCTTCTAGTTGGGTATTATGTACCCAAGATATAACAGATGAAGTTAAATATTTTGTAAAAAAAAAAAAAACCTCATCAATGACATTGGAGATGGTTTGAGGAAAAGAAAAAAAAACAATTCTGAAACTGGCAGTTTAAAAAAAAAAATCTCTGAGAGAATAAAATTCAAAACTGAGAATTGTCATAAAAAATTTGCAGCAAGCAGACAACCACAAAAAAGAAAAAGCAAATAAGTAACTAAAACATTGTTGAAAATTAATACAATCTAAATCCAAGTGTAAAATCACAAACTCAACCATCTTATTCAGCACAATGAAGACGCCATAGATAGGTAACTACCAACAGAAATAAGAAGAAATTGTCTTTATCTAGACAACCAAATAAAAACATAACATATACTTTCAATGTCCAAATCTGCAAAAGTTATGAAGTTCTACAACACAGCCATATATAATATATATACACCAGGTACCAAATACTCAACAACTAACCCAGGCATCCAACTTGGTAGTCTTACTTCTGCCTAAATCATTATGAACATCATAAGAGACAGCAGGTCAGCTTCCTAGTCAAAGGATATCAGGGAATCCTTACTGAAGGAAATACATAGCATCCATTACAAGTGAAGAAATCATCTCACTGGTTTCAATACCAGGCATGAGAACTCTTCAAAATAACTCAGATACTAAGATCACCTGTCAGAAGTTCTACAATGAAAAGGAAAGACTTCCTACTCTTGACCCAAATGTAAGAGCTCTGCATTATGTTTCTCAGTCCAGAGCTGCAATATTTGATGCAATTCATCTCCGAGTTATACTTACATGATGTAAGTATAACTCTGAGATGTATGTAAGTATGTCTCTGCTATGTAATCCATGTTATTAAGATGTTTAGACCCCAAACACCTTGGAATTAACTAAATGAGGCCTTGTTTGCTCATAAATCAAACCTTTTGCTTACAGTGTTGGTAAACAGTGACAGCATTTTGTGCACATCTACTTTGAGATTCAATACTTTACATTAGACCTGTTATTAATTTAACAGTAAATAATTAATTCCGTAGAAAAATGTAACTATTAAGTAATTAGTTTGATCTTATCTTATATCTTATATCCTTCCCGTGCCGTTAAACGTCACATAGGGCTCGCAAAGTAGTTCGCCAATTTTTCCTGTCTTCGGCGACTCTTTCAACCTCATCAAAGGATTTTATGCCTGTTAATTTGGCCTCTCTTAATAATGTCCTCTTCAGAGTTTCACATGGTCTGCCTCTTTTTCTTCGGCCTGTTGTGTTCCACTTGATAGCTTGTTTTGGGATTCTCTGATCATTTCTTCTCATCAAGTGACCAACATATGTCCATCTCCTTTTCCTGATCACCCATGAAACTGGTTGTTGTTCAGTCATTTGTCTTATCTCTGCATTGTTCTTGAATTCATTCCACTTGATGCTGAGTATTTTCCTTAGGCATTTGTTTTCAAAAGAGTCTAATTTCTTTTCTATTTCTTTAGTTGTTTTCCAGCTTTCGCATGCATAAATGAGGGTGGATATTACATTTGAATTGAATAGTCTTAACTTGGTTTTTGTGCTTATAACTTTTGAAATCCATATGTTCTCAAGATTCTTGAAGATTGATGCTGCTTTTGCAATTCTGATCCTAACTTCCTTTCTAGTGTCACCATCCTGGTCTATGTAGCTGCCAAGGTATGCAAATTGATTGACTTCTTCAATATCTGTCCCTTCTATGTGTATTTTTCCAATTTGATTGATGGGAATTTTCATTATTTTTGTTTTGTCCTTGTTAATTTCAAGTCCTATTTTGCTAGCCAGTGAAGACAGGCTTTCTGTTTTTTCTTGCATGGAATTCACATTATTACTGATAAGAGTTATGTCATCAGCAAAATCAAGATCTTCTAGTTGGGTATTAGTTTGATCACCTAGGTAATATATGAAAAAAAAAACTTTTTAAAAAAGTATTTTTTCACTCTAAATAGCTATGTGATTAATAATTATAATTGTATATGATTATTTAAACATTAGGATAGCTGAAATGTTTAAAGATTTACATTTACAGCTATGTGTCACTTAGTAACACACAAGCAATCTATTGTAATTAAATTCCCACTCTGAATCCACCCAATGACCAGTCAATCAATCATTTCATGTCCCTTGCAGAACTCTGTCTCCCTAACGGCTCTCCTGAAGGCCTCTCAGTTGCAAGCAAGATGCTCTGTTGCTGATGCATCCATTTGCAGATTATCAACGATGTCTTGCAGCCATCTTTGACTTGGTCTTCCTCTCTTTCTTTTTCCCATTTTGTACCCTTCCATGACGGTCTTCTCTAAATTCTTGCGATGTTTAATGTGTTCATAATATTTAAGTTTTCTCTGTTTAATTCTCTTTACTAGCCAGCCTTCTTCAAAATTAATTTCTTGTAGTATGGATATATTTGTTCTTTTTTGTGTCCATAATATTTGAAGAACTCTTCTGTTGTATTTTCCCCTGGAAACAACTGTGTTAAGAACACACTTATCTTAATATAGTCTTTGTGAAACAGAGAACATCAGATCTGATTGCTTAAAAAACTCTGACCTACTCCCGTAGCAATCAACACTATTTGTCACTGCTATAGAATTTTTAGGGAACAAAAGTTTCTGTAAAAGAAAAAGGGAATATAGAACTGAGAAATTTGCTAGTAGCCTCTTGTTTATTATAGGAGTGTCAGATAACTCAGACAAAATGCTATGTATGCTAAGAAAGCCCACTTGCCTGTGGGAAAAATGACAAGCACAAATACACCTCCTAGGATAGAAGGCCCTCCAGCTTTTGACACTGCACACCGTCAATAGGTGGAGCTGAGATCTTGGCCTGGGGCCGTGCTGGGCTGTTTGGGATGGTGGAAGGATGGAGACACAGAGATCACCTGTGGGTATGAGGAAAGTCTGATGGAAATTGACGAGTCCAGGACGTGACAAGCCTATGGGTCTCTACAGCAATGGCTATCAGAATGAGGCAAACAAAGCAGCCAGCAGACTATAGGTGGTTGGGTATGGACATCATTGAAGCACCATCAGATTCCTCATCCCAAAGTCAGAGTGTCACTGTGAACTGTCTCAAAGCCGTTGGATGGGCTGGTTTTGAACTTTGGGCCTGATCTCAGCTTCTCACTGGAGCGGCCTCCTGAGTATGAAAGAAAGATTTACGACAAAAAACCCCAATATGAAGATGTCAAAAACAAAATGAAAACCATACCAGCCTGGACGTTGCCCGATAAAAGGTCCATGCCAGGTGGTTTGTGCCCCCGAGACCTGCACGCTGAGTGAAAAATCAGCTACGAGGGGCACACTAAACATTCTTCAAACCAACATCTCTGAACTTAGGACAAAGGCCTCAGAATTAAGCAGACAGCTGAGAAAAGCCAACACCCATATTGTGATCATACAAGAAACCCTTCTATATGGAAAAAATCACTCAGTGCCTGGATACAACATGTACAAATGTGAATGTGGTAAATGCAGGGGTTTTGCCACTCTTGAGAAATGACATCCAAGGAGAAGTCAAAAACAGAAGTGCAATGAGAATGATATCCAAGAGATAACAGTATGGCATGATGAACTGCAGTACACTCTGTATAATGTTTATTGTCCCCCAAATGAAATGGTGAGTACATACAACTGAAGAAGTTTAGGGATGTTTAATTTTTGCATGTAGTAGGTCATGGATGATAAAACCAGAAAACACATAGACCATTTTTGTATTAGAAAGCAATTTAGAACATCTGTGATAGGTATAAGAGCATATAGAAGTGCAGATGTCAACAGTGACCACAATCTATGAATAGGGAAAATAAGACTAAAACTGAAAAGCCAACACAAGAAATCAATACCCAGAAAGATAAACAGCAACAGCCTACAGGAAGAAAATACTAAAAATAATTTCAATCTGGAACTTACCAATCATTTCACAGCACTCAGTGAGATAGATAGATACAGATGAATTATGGAATTCTTACAGCAGCAAAAACAAATGCTGGATTGCAAAAAAAAAAAAAATTAAAAACCATAGATATTAGAAAACACATGGAAATACATACATTAAATACGAAAAGCCAGATTAGCCATGTTGAATGAAAAGACAGAGCATGGAAAAGATCTGGCAACAGCAGCATACAGAAAACTAGATAATAAAAAAAAAGCTCAGATAGAAGAAATAAAAGAGAATACATGGACAATATGGCAAAAGAAACAGAGAAAGCAACAAAAATAGAAGACAGAAAACTCTATATAACACATAAAAGAGGCTAACAGGTACTACTGTATCCAAAGAAAGACCAATCTTTAGTAAAACTGGCACCCTATTAAAGGCCAAAAGCAGAGATGGACCAAACACTTCCAAGAGATACTCAATCAACCACACCCAAAAGTACTGATAAAAGTTGAAACTAACTTATCAATCTCACAACTACATGTCACTCTTGATGAAATTACATTGAACGAAATTGAAACAACAGTGAATCTAATGGCTAACAACAAAGCTGCAGGTGAAGATGAAATAACAGCGAAAATGTTAAAAGCTATTAACAGAAACAACATGAGCCAACTACAGAGAATGCTTAATAAAGTTTGGAGGTAAGAAAGAGTCCCTTCTATTTAGAAAAAAAGGAATCATTGTTAAATAAAAAAAAAAAAAATAAAGGCAACCTTAGTGACTGCAACATTTGGAGAGGAGTAACCTCATTATTAGTTGTGTCAAAATATTTTGCAAAGTTACTACGAATAGAATTTTAAAGATATAGTGGATACTGCAGTGAGAGAAGAACAAGCAGGATTTTGAAAAAGGAGAAGTCTCCATCAGATCTTCGCTCTATGAATAATACTTGAAGAACATACTGAAAAGCAAAAACCATTAATACTGAACTTCATGGACTTTAAAAAGGCATTTGTAGCATACACAGAGATTCACTGTGGAGAATTTTAAGACTATATGGAATATCATCTAAAATTGTCATATCATTAAGGATCTCTATACAAGGATATGTTTGTGTAATCAACACAGAAGAAGGAATGAGTGAATGGTTCCAGATTTTAACAGGCGTGAAACAAGGATGTATACTATATCTCTTGCTTTTTGGAATTGCCATTGTCTTCATAATGAAAAAATGTTGCACAGGCAAAACGGCCAGTGATTGGGTACATGGGACCTAACTAGAAGATCTTGATTTTGCAGATGACATAATTCTTATCAGTGACAATGTGAATTTGATGCAAAAAAAAAAACAACAACAACAGATAACCTGTCTTCACTGGCTAGGAAAACTGGACTTGAAATTAACAAGGAAATAAAAAAAAGAAACTTCCCATTAATCAAGAAGGAAAAATATGCATAGAAGGAACAGCTGTTGAAGAAGTAAACCAATTTGAATATCTCAGCAGCTACATTGACTAGGATGGTGACACCAAAAGGAAAGTTAGAACCAGAACTGCAAAAGCAGCACTGACCTTCAAAAATCTTGAGAACTCAAAAGTTATAAGCACAAAAACCAAGTTAAGATTATTCAATTCAAATGCAATATCCACCCTCATTTATGCATGCAAAAGCTGGAAAACAACTAAAGAAATATACAACAAATTAGACTCTTTTGAAAACAAATACCTAAGGAAAATACTCGTTATAAAGTGAAACAAATTCAAGAACAGCGCAGAGATGAGCAAACAACAACCTGTCTCATGGATGATCAGAAAAAGAAGATGGGCATACATCGGTTATGTGATGAGAAGAAAAAAATCAGAGAATCCCAAAACAAGCTTGATAGCTTGACAGTGGAACAAAACAGGCCGAAGAAAAAGGTCGACCAAATGAAATTCTAAAGAGGACACTGTTAAGAGAGGCCAAATTAGTAAGCATACAATCCTTTGATGAGTTTGAAAAACTGTGAAAACAGGAAAACTTTGCGAACTACCATGCGAGCCCTATGTGACATTTAATGGCACGGGAAGGATGTAAGATGTAAAGTCATGGTGATATGAATTGCAGATTCAAGGTGGAAAGTTCTGCACAGGTTCATGTGAAAGTTTCAAGGTTAGGACTAAATGAAATTGTTTTGAGGTCTTGAGTTCAAGTGTGATTTCACTGTTTGTATTATATGACTGATTATGTTATGCTATACTATGAACAATGTATAAATTCACTTCAGTGAACTTGATATCTATTGTAAGCTCAATAATATGTTCTGATGATCATTAGTACCTCACTGCTTTGGTCATGTTCTGTTTTGTTAGTCATCAACCTTTATGTGAATACTGATGAGTTTTGTTGGACTACAAAAAAATACTTATGTCAACAGTGTCCATTGCTGAATGTCATGTAAATGTTCATTATTTGTTGTTAACACTGAGGTAGTATGGGAAAGAACCTGCTTACTGGCTATCTATCTATTGATTGCGACATGAGTTAATATGAGATTAGAAGATTTTGAGACTCAAACAATGTGCAGCACATAAATATAAGTAAACACTAAGATGTATCTTAGCAAATATGCCCACCTCATCCCTCAAATCCTCCTACAGAGCAACCTTTTCTTAAACATGACAATGCTCAATCCCATACAACTTGGAACTGTGATGGCAGAACAGTCAGATAAGTCAGTGGTGGTGCAAGAACAACTATTCAGAAACCATGACCAGAAACCACTGCCTCAGTTGATTAACGGTGCAAAAATACATGCTAGCAGGCATATGAAAATGCTAAGAAACATTAAAACTAGCTCTCTAAGACAACAATGGCTGATGACACAGATCTACAAGTTGACCTCTATTTATGTACCAGGCCATTTAGGCAATGAATGAAGTGGAAGAGCAGATTAACTGGCTTGTAAAGTGACTGCAGAGGATCAAACAGATATTATCAAAGCTATGAAAGAACCTGATCAAACAAATACTGATAATTATGAACTAACATATTTGTCAAGAATGAGGAGCCAGGGGCAAAACTTTGAGTCACAAAACACAAAGGGATTGTAAAAAGAAATGGTCAGTCAATATAGGATGTGTACTATCAGCCTTTTACACTGATGCAGACACTAAAGAGGACATCAGATTTATGGTCTTTATTTCATAACTTCTAGACAAGGCTAAACATGTACTACTGTAAATTAAGTAAAATCACAACATATTGAGTTTGTTCTTAAAATTATTATACGCTCATACTCCCTGTGGATTATTTTATTATTACATTCTTCTGTAATTTGAGAGGCTGATGCTTCTTTTGCTTTTCCATTTGTGAAGTGTTACTGCAGGGAGAACAACACAGAATTTAAAGAACCGTTGCTGCCTGAAAAGACTCCTTGCTACCTTGAAAATCTAGCACTTCTATAGAAGTGGTTTATCTTCCACCAGATAAACTACAGCAATGGATCAACATTAGGTCCTTACCTATGTCATACATTTAATAGATCATATATAAAAAGGTGCTACTTTAGCACAATGGTTAAGTCACTCGTTTGCTGACCAGACAACGTGGTTTTGATTTCCACTCACCACATCATTGGTCAGTACATGGCTCACAAAAAAACTGCCTGGGATCACCTAGCCTCAAGAAAAAAATGGAAATCAAAGTTAGCACTCTGGGAAGGAAGAGGAATGATGGCACCAGCTACAGAGTTTGTGCTGATGGTGACACTAGTTGCCAGTTTCTGGTCAACTGCTGACTAGGCAGCAGAGCACTTATGGTCTGATTGTGTGCAGTGACGCTGATTCACCACTCACTCATATCTTTACCTTTACCTATATAAAAAGGAAGGTGAAGTGCAATAAGTGATCAGGTAATTTTGGAAGATATGATCAGAAGTATTTTTGATGAAATGGAAGTGAAATCAGTGGTGGAAAATACCACTGAGCTGGATCAAGTGGGAATTGTGGACTTGAATGAGAAAGTAACACATGAATAATTGGTGTATAAGTATACACAACTAAGTAAATAACTATACATGAACCACTGCTGTGATAACAAAATGTATAAACTAGGAATGAAAGTAGGAACAGCTTTATTAATTAACAAGCAAACAGTTGTGACATTTCGGTGTAAACCCTAATCATACAAAAACACACAGGACAAAGACACAGAAAAAGAACATAAAATATAAATTCACACGAATGTTATGTAAAAATTATAAATGAAAAAAAAATAGAATAAAATAAAATAAATGGAGAACTTAGCTGTGACTTGTAAGAGGCTGTGTCCAGAAATGGACATGGTGGAGTGTTGAGAATATTTAAATGGATACTTGTGATGAGTGATAGGTAGGTCATGGGGGGGGGGGAGAACTGTAGAAAGGGGAGGGAGTGATATAATGGTAATCTAGGTGGGAGAAGGTGGAAAAGGTGACTGCAGTTGGGGCAGACAGGTTGTAATCTGGTGCCATGAAGTTTTGAAATATGTATAGCAAGTGGGAAAGGAGTAGAACTTGGTGCAGAGGGAATATGACTGTGGGAGAGGGGAATGGAGAAAACATATTCTGGAACAGTACCATGAAAATAACAGACATATGAGATCAGAAAAAGTACTACATGCTATTCAGAGAAAGTATTACTGGCAAAAACAAAAACTGGGGACAGATATCAAGTCACATACAACAAACTGCATGCTATGAAAAAAAAAAAAAAAAAACTTAAGATCACACAAAGCCCCATTTCAAATTCTGCCATCATGTATGTACAAAATCAGCATAGACTGCTCCGGTCCCTACCCTCAAGGAATACCTTGTGTACACAGTACACATGATGGTTGAATATTCTGGGCGGACAGAATGCTACCCAGACATTCGCAATCAAATGGTGGCCACAATATTAGCTGAACAGTTCATCACTCGGCATGGAGTGCCATTAGCTATTATTGTTGACAAGGGTCAGAATTCTGTGGCCAACAGTTCCAGATTGTAATTAAGAAGCATAACATAAAGCATATTCGTACTTCTCCTCATCATTCCCAGGAAACGGATCCAATGAGAGACAGCACAGGACTCGTAATGACGTTATTTCAAAACTAGTGAACAAATATCTAACAGCATGGGCCAAATACCTTACAACTGCCATGGCAGCAATAAATATGAATGTCACCAGAAGGACTGGATATTCATCTTATTTTTGTTACACGGTAGGCATATGCAGTTACTTTCTATCAATGCCTTATTAACACCACAAAGAGTGTGTTATACTGAAGCTGACACTATTGAGCACATACCCCTTCATCAGCCTAAGGCACTTGCCTACGTAGCACAACAGATGAATAAAGAAAAAGAAAAACATAAGGACAGAAACAATGAAAAGTGAACAGTGAAGATTTCAGAGCTGGAAATCCTGTATTTTTCCTGAATCATCAAGTATTGTCAAAGCATGATAGAAGATGGAAGGAAAGATCAGTTAACAGGTAAATTGTACCAGTGCAAATGACATCAGAAAAGCTTCCACAGACTGGAGCATACCAGCAGGGCCAAATGATTATATGACAAGAAAAGCAGCTCCAACTGAGTTTAGTGACAGTTCGTCAATTACATTTGACCATGAAAGATCAGAGACAGAGACATTGTTAGATTATTCATCAAGTGATGAGAAAGATGACACATGGGTGAATACTGACCAAGAAATTATAAACTTACCTGAACCATATGTCCAAAGCAGTCAAAATGCAGGCAGTAAAACAGAACTGAAGAAACTTTATGATGGAACCCAGCTACATAAATTGAGACAATATAGACAAGACAGCTGATTCATTAATTCACGATGAGCCAATGCTCAACCGACCACAGTTAACATTATGTGAACAAACTGAAATAATGCAAAGCAGAAATGCTGACAAACACTGGTTTCACCAGAGTAGCCAAGGCGAAACTGACCACACACCTTCCACATCAGCGGACAGACATGACCTGCTATGGTAGGTCCCATTAGGGCAACACAAAGCATTAACAGTGACTGATGACAATAAACCAGCAGAGAAATAAAAATTCAGCAAAGGTAACACAATACATGAACTTTACAGTCACACACAATTTATTTTTATTTTGTCTGGAATGCTGCTATTTTCAGCATAAGTTAAGTTATGATATTTACGAGGGTCATACCAAAAGTCATGAGCAAAATTTTTTTAAAACTAGATAGAGAAAATATAAATGTATCAGACATTTACAACAGTGGTTATATGCCCAGTGACCTGCTTAAATGCACGTTTATAGCACTATCAAAGAAACCAGGTGCAAAGGGATGTGATGACCACCGGACTATCAGCGTCTCATGTCACATAACGAAACTACTTCTGAGAATCATTATGAGAAGAACAAGAAAAAAGATAAAAATGGAAATAACAGATGAACAGTTTGGATTTGTTGAAGGAAAGAGAATACACAATGCCATTTATGCTTTACGAACACTAACAGAAAGAGTTTCAGAAGTACAGAAAGATCTCTACTTATGCTTCATTGATTACACCAAGGCATTCAATAAGGTGAAACATAATGAAATTATTAAAATGCTTAAAGACATCAATACAGACGGCAAAGACCTGAGGATTGCAAAACATCTATACTGGCAGCAAGAAGCAGCAATTCGAGTTAAAAATAGAACTGGAAAATGTCAATCTATAAAACAAAAGGTGTGACAAGGATGTGTACTATCTCCAGACCTTTTTTCTCTGTGCAGCGAGAATATTCTAAGGACAATCATCACAGAACCAGGCATAAAAATGGGAGGATACAATATTAACAACTTTCGGTATGCTGACGACACAGTACTGACAGCTGAGAACCAACAACACCTGCAAAATCTCTTGGATAAAGTTGCCAAAGAAAGTGGACAGAAAGGCCTTACTTTGAACATCAAAAAGACAGAGACTATGGTTATATCTAAGAAACAGAATCCACCAACATGCAGTATAAAATTAAACGGAACTATTCTAAAGCAGGTGAAGAAATTCAAATACCTTGGAGCAGTAATAACTTCAGATGGGAAATGCAGGACAGAAATTAGGAACAGATAGGCCAAGCAAAGATTGCATTTCAGAGAATGAGAAACATATTATCCAACACATCCTTATCAATAGGCAGGTCTGCACAAAAATCATTGGAAACAGTAGAAATGTGGTTTATTAGAAGAGTGTTTCGAATCCCCTGGATGGCAAAAATAATTTATGACGAATGTATGAGAAGAGATGGAGAGACAAAAAATCTTGTCAAAAAGATAAGAGAGAGACAATGTACTTTCATAGGACATGCAATGAGAAGAGGGGGCATTGAAAATATTATAACAACAGGAAAAATAGAAGGAATAAGATCAAGAGGAAGACCAAGAAAAATGATACTGTATAGTCTGACGGTTTGGTGTGAGAGGAGATCACCAACTGAGCTGATGGCCTGCATGAAGGATCATGTACTCTGGAGAAGCATAATGGCCAATGCCAGTTGGCATGGCACCTGATGATGATGATGACCTTAACCTGCATCCCTTTCTTCACTTTTCAACATAATCTCCATTTCTCTGCACACATTTTTCCCATCGGTCTGCAAATTTGAAAATATCCTCCTGGTAGAATTCCATTCTAGCTGACCGACGGCACAGACACACTGCTTTCTGAACGTTTTCTCCTGTGGGACCCAGCTGGCACAAACCTTTCTATAGCCTAAGGTTTCAATCATTTCTTGTACTGCATTGTGTCCTATTTCAAGATTTACAGTGATTTCAGAAACTGTGACACGTCCGTCTTCTTTAATGATGTCATCAACCATTTCCACGTTGCGTTAAGTGGAGGCAGTTAGAGGGCGACTGCTGCGAGGCATATCTTGGATACTCATGTTTCCATCTTTGAAATGTTTCGCCCACCTCCTAACACTGCTAGCACCCATACACACATCTCTATAAGCAAGCTGAAGTCTTTGGTGAATTTCAGCAGCGGGGATTTCCTCTTTAACAAGGAACTCAATAACAGCACGTTGATGAAACAAAACTTCAGCACCCCCTATTCTGTTTATGCTCTGCATGGTCACATGACACATAATGGTGATGCCATGTGACCTTTACATGAAGTGCAAAGGATGCACACAAAGGTGATAAATTTATATTTTCTCTATCTATAAATTCTAATTTTTAAAAAATGTTTTCTCACGACTTTCGTTATGACCTTTGTATTGCTGTTTTCTCAAATTTTGAAAGGGAACTGTCAGTAGCTATTGACCTTAACTGTGAACTCTACTTAAGAGAACAGGTCTGGCAAAAACATTTTCTGTTCTGTTCAGGGTGGGTATTGGTGGGTGAGTCATAGTTTTTGTATGCTTGAATGTGTTCTTGAAATTGCATATATACAGTGTTATTGTGCCCTGCACTGATTATAATGTAAGCATACATGATATGCTGTTGTAGTCTATGACCCCATCAAGCACCCTGAGCTCATTAGGTTGGTTGTGTATGAGTTATTTATTTATTTATTTTGTACGGATGATAGTGCAAGTGCCGGGTGAACCCATTGGTATGTAGTGTAAGGTTGCAGTATGAGTTGTCTTGATATATATTATACACATATGGATATTGTGTTGATATATAGTACATAATAACAATGAGATTCTATGCTGACAACATGGTGTGGTCATTTATGTAAGAAAACAATGATTCAATTATGCATTTTTTGCCATGTGTGTTGATGTCATTTGATGCACACATGTGTGTGTGTGTGTGTGTATATATATGTTGAGACTGATATGATGCTTATAATAGTTGTGCAATATATTTTGGATGGACAGTTTTTGCTATGTCCTTGTGTTTATGAAACAGTGTTATGAGGACCCCTTACATTTTGATAACGCTTTAGTTGTGTTGATCAATGCATTGCTATGCTATTTCCTTCTATGTTACATGTATAGTGTTCACAAAAAGAAATGCAACCCTACTGTAGTTGTAATGGACACTAAATTTCAAAACTGTATCAAAATTTTATTTTACAGAATTAATGTTACAGAATTAATGTTTCAATCTTGGCAATGAAGAAACTTTAAGACTTTAACAATGAAATGATGTTCATTAAATTTGGTTTGGACTTTTATTCTCTGCAACTGAGGCCTCCATTTCAGTAAGGTGTATGGCCTCCTTTGGCCTGTATCAGAGAACGACATCTCCGTAACATGGATCCAATTAGCCACTGGATCTGGTGTTGTGGGATGGTTGCCCACTCTTCCCGCAGTGCAAGAGACAACTGTCGGAGATTTGTTGACGCCACATCTTGCTGGCAGACCTATCTGTTGAGTTCATCCCATAAGTGTTCTGTTGGGTTCATGTCTGATGACATGGATAGCCACGGAATGGTCTGGACATTGTTGTCAGCGAGGAACTAGATGGCAAGTTGTGCCACATGAGGTTGAGTGTTATCTGGCTGAAAAATCGACCCTGATGCAGTCAGAAGTGGAAGGATGTGAGGATGAAGAATTTCAGTGACATATCGTTGGGCATTCAAGCATCCTTCAGTTTGCACCTGGTCACTTCTTCCCATGAAGTTGATCATTCCCCACACTAGTACACCTCCACCACCAGAGGAGCCTCATCCATGTAGATCTGGGTGTAGAGGTCATGGACTGTGTTGTAAACTCTTCTTTGTCTATCGTGTCGCTGGAGCAGAAAGAATGACTCATAATTGAACCAAACCCTTCTCTAATCATTTGCAACAGTCCACTGATATTGCTGATTCGCCCACTGTAGTCGGTTCTGGCGATGCTAGACTGTAAGAACAGGACCTCTGTAGCGTATTCTAGCCCAAAGACCAGCATCGTGCAGCTTGATCCTGATCAATGACTGGACTGTTGAGAACGCAGATGCAAATCGATTCCTGTGGTGATGCAGCTGTATGAAGCGGTCTTCAGCAGGAGTTGTGACTATTGGTTTTCTATTGCGCGGCTGGTCTGCAACTGAGCCAGTTTCTTGAAATCATCTCCAAAGGCAACTAATGGTGCTTCTAACCACATTAAATTGTCTGGCTACTACACTTTACGACTGTCCAGTCTGTAAACGTCCAATGATGATGAGTCGTTTTTCTACAGTGAGATGAGCCATACTTGCGTGCTGAATTTTCAAATGAACTGATTAGAGGAGCATCAATCTTTTATAGGCATTCAATAATATGGTCAGTGAGTTTTGTGTTAAGTAAGTTTCATGGGATTCTTGTGAACATGTCACGAGTTATTGTCAAAATGCTGTTTTGACTAGTGTTGTTTTTCTGTGCTCATGAATCATCTGATGAGTACAATCCAGATCAGCATGTCCAAGTGAATGTTTCACAATTTGCCCTTGTCTAATCAGCAAACTTCAGTATAACTGCAACATCGTATTTGCTGCGTTTCTTTTTTTGAACAGTATATATGCTAACTATTTGTCCTTATGTATGTACTGTACACTGAATCTTCATTGGGATAGTTATATTCTCATGTGTATCATGTATTTGTAACAATAAACTGTCAAGTTGTTCTCCCATTGAGATATTTTGCTCTGTTTTGGTCAAGAGTAGTGTGGAAGAAAGCAAATTATATACAATTTATATGTTATAATAGTTGAACTGTTAGCGAAGCTAGGATGGTCATAGTGAGATTTTCCTCAAAATTAGGATATTATGGCTCAGTACGTTTGTACTTTGGAAAGAAATCAGTAATTAATTACCACATTCATAAGTCCTTCACTCCCCTCACTCTCTTCCTTCATCTCAATCACAATTACAGTCAATAAGGTAAACTTTTTTTTTCAAAGTAAAAAAAAATTATTTTAATTCTCGCACACATTTTAGAGTTATTTACTATAAACGAAATGCTATAATGGTCCAATTTTTTTCTAATTCATTAGTGCTCCATTTTCAGGAACACATCCTGCTATTAACCAAGGTATGAATATATTTTCCACTCATTATTTTATTTTTGGTATTACTATCTTGCATTACACAATGACCTATCATTTCATTTTTGTTTTGTATTTTCTCTGTTAAAAAAAAAAAAAAGGTAAAGGTAATCTTGTCATGATTTAGAGGCACATAGGGATATGGTGTTAGTGCCCATATTTTCCTTGACCTGTCAGCACACTAGAGGGTAATATGGTCAGTATCACGCCTGGTTGCCTTTCCTTCCCCAACTCCAGAAGAAGTCAGGTACCCATTTCTACAGCTAGGTGACTGGGGTGCCTCCGGCCAGATTCAAACCCCCCAACCATCGCCATGAGAGACCAGTGCACTAACCACTTCACCACTCAGACACCCTTCTGTTAAAAGTATTTTTAAAAAAAAAGTAGGAACAGCTTTATTAATTAACAGGCACGCAGTTGTGACATATTGGTTTGCATCCTAATCAAAAAATTCACATGAATACTATAAATCAAATAGGAATGGAAAAAAAATAAATGGAGCACTTAGTTGTGACTGCATCCAGGAGTATGTGTGGTAGAGTGTAGAGAATCTTTAAATGGAGACTAGTGATGTGTGATCAGTAGGTAGTAAAGAAGGGGTGGGGACCACAGAAAGGAGAAACAATTGTAATCTATCCAGCAGAAAGCTGGGTGGAACAGGTGAATGTGGTGGGGGTAAAGGGTTTGTAATCTAATGCAGTGAAGAGGTTCTGAAATATGTGTTGTAGGTTAGGAAGGCGTAGAATTTAGTACAGAGTGACTGTGGAGAAGGGGAATGTTAAATGTAGCTGAATTTTTAGCTCAAGTTATATATTTATGCACTAATATTAGTGTATTTCCTGTCGTGCTTTTTTAAAATTACTTTTTTCCTGTATAAGATAATAAAGAAGCATTCATTTGATTTTTAAATGTAATCTTCTGGTTGCTGTTTTTCTCTTTAGAAAATATCTCAAATATGTCTGTCTGACAACACAGTAGCACAGAAAACAGTATATTACACAAGAAATGTCAAATGACTTCTGAAATAAAAGATATTGGAATAAAGTCTGTGAAAATAAAATGAGTAGCTTTTGGGAGAAACACAGAAAATAATGAAGTAAATGAGGAAAATTATGAGAAAGGTGGAATGTAACTAAAATGGCAGAAAAATTACAAAAAAGTAAATCTGAATTGAAATAAAGGTTATGAGAGAAACTGACAACTGAAATTGAAAGGAAGATTATTAAGAAGATAGATGAGAACTAGATAAAACTGGGATGGTAAATAAACATTTTAAAGAAAAATGAGAGTTGATGTGTGAGGAGAAATAATGAAAGCGAGTTTAAATATCACTAGCCTTGCAAAAAAGATTCCTTGGTCAGGTACTGCTTTACAACCTGCAACGTTGTATGGTCCACTATAGTAGGATATCTGAAACACAAGATACAAGCATGAACTACAGTTAAACAATAAAGTCATGGAATTAACATCTTACATGCTGTCAGAGTTCTAATACATTCTCCTCTTTTTAGATAATTATATATATTGTATAACTGAAGTAGTAGCACACTTGTTGTAGCATACACATTGCAATTATTTATCCTCTACCACATCTTTCACATCAAAAACAAATTTACTCTAAGCATCCTTCTGTTTCCTGTCGAAGGAAAGGTAACAAGACAGGATGGAGACAGCATACAAATTTGCCTTTATTTTGCAGTACCATGAAAAAGAACATCTCATCATTCTCCTTATAAGAAACCACATGTTGCCTGTTTTGGTGGATGATTTCTTGAGTGTTTATATACATAATGTAAAATGTTTGGAAGAATCCCCTGTCAAAGATTTCACATCTCAGATGATACAAGCCTGTGACTCAGATGACTGCCTTATTTTGCAGGTGCATCAGTTGCTTTCAGAATGTTTGATTTCTCTCTAGTAGCAAATTCTGGATTTAAGTATATAGATATCCTTATTAATTGTGCTTTCTCAGATTTTATGTATTTTTTTAAGATGAGGAACTATGAAAGATGTTTTCCTTATTGCTCTTTCACTTAACAGTTTCTTCTTCCTGGTAACTGTCAAAGTTATTTGATGTTTTAAAATACATATTATAGTGGTGTAGCCTAAATACGATATTTTTGTTTGTCTGTATTGTTAATTTCACTATTTAGGATCTGGTTCATTATACACAGTGAATATATGAGAAGACTAAGAAAGTAAGGGTAATTTGAAAATTTCACAGTAACCATAATGGAAAGAAGCTGATGCAATAGAACATGTTCACAATGGCTGACAGATAGTCTTAACATGCACAGCATTTTGTTCTTGGCATAGCCAATGTCCATAAACATGGACACTTTGTTGCAGGATTGCACCATTGTTGAATAATGCACTGTAGCAAGACTTCTTTGGGCACAGGAAGTGAAATCTGCTGAAATTCACCATAAACAGCATGAGTGGGTAGAAAGTGTTAAAGCAGGAAGAATAAGTATAACTATGATAATGCACATACCTAACCTGAGACCGCAATGGTGTAGGCAATGCAACAGGTATGGTTCGAACATCTTAGCCCCCTCATAGTCCTGACCTGTGGTGATGTAATTATCACATCTGCAGGCCATGTAAATAGGCTCCATGCAGTCACAGGTTCATTTCTGATGAAGGAGACAGCTGAGACCTGGATTTGGAAGCAGCCAGAAAGCTTTCTTCTTTTAAGGAGAGAAGAAGCTATTGGAACAATACAAGAAGTGCACTGACTATGGTGAAGTGAACTTATGTTCATTTGTTCACAGCTACCAATATGTTGCCTTTACTTTTTGATTCTCCTTCATCCGTACATATATTTTAGATTATTTATGTATATAAATTTTCCAGGACTGAGACTGCAATGCCTAAATCTATTGGAGTGGCATGATGTAATACCATGTGTCAGTACTACCAATCAGTGTGGAAAATGGTGCAGAGCTAGGTTTACACAGAATGTAATGACATCTGTTTGATGGCATGCACTTGTCACCCAGCAATTTTCAAGATGATGTAAAAATGGAGAAAGGGGTCTGCATTAAACTTTTCATCAATCTCACACAAACTGCAACAGAAACCATGGCAAAGATTCAAGAAGCATCTGGTGAGCAATATCTTGACTGGACATGAATAATTCAAGGCAGGTCAAACATCACAAGGAGAATCTTAACAGGCACAGCAGCGCATCTCTCGCAATTACTGACCATTCAAGGCGAGGTAGCTTAAACTGGTTTTGAGATATGGCAGAAGATTCTCACAGAAAAATTGAAATGCGCTGCATCACAATCAAATTTATCCCCAGGACCAAATGCAGCAACATGCTGATATCTGCACCAAATTTCAACAGCTCACCTCAAAGGATGAAACCTTCTTGTCCAGGATCATAACTAGTGATGAATGCTGAGTTTATGGTTGTGACTCTAAGACAAAGAAGCAAAGGAAAAGTCTAGGGTCACCAAGATCTAAAAAGGTTAGACAATCAAAAAGTAATGTCAAAGCATGGTGGTTTTTCTTCTATGACATCTAGGGAATTAAGCACTGAAAATATGTCCCTACTAAAAAGATTGTGAACTCCAACTTCTACTGTGATGTTTTGCTGTGAAGGGTTGAAAATATGAAGAGATGCCCTGGCAGGCCAGGCAAGGAAAAAAAACCGGCTGCTTCACCATGACAACCTCCCCCACTCCTTCCCCAACCTCACCAACACCCGGCAGTTTTTTGGCCAAGAATAACATGGCTATTGTCCCTTATTCTTTCCATTTTTTTTTCTATTTCTGAAATTGAAGATGAAGCTGACAGGGTGTTGTTTTAGCTATGTGTAAGATGTCCAAACAGAACTGCAGATGGTGCTCAACAACCTCATCAAAATGGACTTAAAGGGGTTTTCCAGCAATGGAGGGAGCAATGAGACAAATGTATCAATGCACAAGGGAACCTCAAGGATGACGGTGGTCAATTGGAGCTATGACGAGTTTTCACTTATTTCTGGAACCAGTCTGTAAATTTCTACGCACACTCACATGTCCGACCATATAAGACTTTTTTTTTTTCAGAAAAACTCCAAAAATCACCCTGCATCCTATACCCAGATGGTCAGATTTCAGTAGGCCTTGGGGTATAGGTTACCAGTGATAGACTAACAACTAAGCATCCGTGTTTAACACATTATTCTCATGATGAACCATGAAAGAAAAAAATCAATAGAAACATAAAATGAACGTATGTGTGTATATATGTCGGCTGCGGCGGACAAAGGTCAGCCCAAATAAATAGATGACGTTATATTTGCTGACTTGTCGAATGTTTTAATGAACGTGGTAACAAAAAACATGATGCATGGAGTAGAATTCTGATTCATGACAGACACCCTACTGTTTTCACCTCAGCGTCCATTTAGAAAATGGCCAGAGTGTTTATTTCATACCAGAGAGTGCCCATACAATGGTTGATCAGCTACCAACCACATGGGGGGGGCGGGGTCTAAGGGTGGGGGTGGGATCTTCTAGAAGGTTGTGGATATGACTGTGGTCTTGGTCTCATGATGTTCGAGAAACTTCCAGCACCCACCCAAATCTTAGATAGTCGTACATAAGGTAAGCTAATTTGGCAAGTCTTCCAGTTTATCATCTGTCAGGGAATGTGACAGTATCATGTCGCTCTTTTAGCTGATGGTCTCTTTTTTTGTTTTAATTATATTTGTAAAAATAAATTTTAACTTTGTTTTCTCCTTATGTTTATATTAGCTTTTTACTGTATTCTATAGTAGATTTCATTGCTCTGTGACAGTGTGCCATTTTCTTATTTTGTTCAAATTGGCTTTTCACATTAGGGAGAGGGGGGGAAGAGAGAGGGAGTGAGGTAGAGAGAGAGGTAGAGAGATGGAGAGAGACAGAGGGAGAGAGAGAGAAAGGAGAGAGAGAAGTACAGAGATGGAGAGAGACAGAGGGAGGGAGAGAGTGAGGAGAGAGATAGGGACAGAGAGGGAGATAGATAGACTTGAGATTGCCATGTTGCTCCCAGTATAACTTTATGTTGCTCGTTCAAGGGGAAGAGAGAGGGAGAGAGAGACAGAGCGGGAGAGAGAGACAGAGAGAGAGGAGGAGAGAGAGAGATTTGTTTTTCCCACAGACAACTTTATGTTGCTTGCTCAAAGGAGAGAGAAAGAGGGAAAGAGAGATGGTGAGAGAAGGAGAGAGAAATAGAGAAGGGAGAGAGATAGGGACAGAGAGAGAGAGGGAGAGAAATAGATCTGAAATCGCCATGTCTCTCCTGCAGACAACTTTATGTTGTTTGCTCAAGGGAGAGAAGGAGAAAAAGGTAGGGAAAGAGATAGAGATGGAGAGGGAGAGAGATGGGGGGAGAGAGAGTGAGGGGGAGAGATAGGGTCAGAGAGAGGAAGAGAGACAAATTTGAGATCACTATATTTCTCCCCTGGACAACTTTATGTTGCTTGCTCATGGGAGAGAGAGAGGGAGGGAGAGACAGAGAAGGTGAGAGAGGGAGATAGGGACAGAGAGAGAGGGAGAGAAAGATAGATTTGAGATCACCATGTTTCTCCCATGGACAACTTTATGTTGCTGCTCAAAGGTGGGTTCACTCAAGAATTTATTTCTTTTTGCTCCTGGAGGTGAAACTAAAAATGCTGTTTATAATCAAATAATCTAGACTCTGTAGAACCGTCTAGAAGGTTGTGGAAATGAACTGAATATTGTAGAACCTTCCAGAAGATTGTCAAACTGAACAGACCTCTTATAAAGTTGGATGGTGGTACTATATAAGGATATATTTAAATACTACCTGATAACTGCTACTGATAAAATATTTCAATTTGCGAATTACTTCCCCCACCCACCCACAGAGAGAGAGAGTGCCGGGAATGTTGAAAACAAATACATGATATCTTCACTGACTCGAATAAAGCTTATGACAGCATAGATGGGAGCAGCTTATGGAAAATGATGAAAGAATTTGAGATATACCTAATAAATTAATCAATTTGATCATAATCTAACCATGTGGAGGATGTACAAAATATAATAATATATAAAGGAAGAAAGTCAGAATCATTCTATATAAGAACTGGTTTTAAAAAGGTGATACATTACTATTCAACCTAGTATAAGAAAAGGTAATAGAAAAGTGAAAGAATAAAGCAGTACAGAAGAACAAGCTAAAATACTAGGATATGCTGATGACATTAACCTAATGAAGGAAACTATGAAAGAAGTCATCAATACCTGCATACACCATAGAGATATGGCATTAAAAGTGGGCTTGACCATTAACCACGATAAGACAGAATAAATTAAGATATCAAGAGACCACAGGCAGAATGATCCAGATTATATAAATGTTGGGGATATGATCATTAGGAAAAAGAAACATACAAATATCTAGACACAACCTTCGACAGAAGCAACATAGTAAGCAAAGAAATTAAAAGCAGGTTACAGATAGGGAAATAGACAAATATTTAATAGATAAGAAATAGACAAGAAAGTAAAAAGTTCAGCTAAAAGGGATAAAAGAGAATACTTAGACAATATGGCGAAAGAGACAGAAAATGCAGCAAAAACAGGAGAAAGCAAAACTTTGTATAACATACAATAGTGGCTGACAGGTACTATTACATCTAAAGAAAGACCAATCTTTAGCAAAACTGGAACCCTACTCACATCAAGTAAAGAACAAATGGGCTGAACACTTCCAAGAAATACTTAATCGACCACAACCAAAAGAATTGATAAACCTTGAAACTGACTTACCAGCCCCACAACTAAATGTCAGCCTAGATGAAATTACATTGCATGAAACTGAAACAGCAGTGAATTTAATGGCTAACAACAAAACTGCAAGTGAAGATGAAATAACACCTGAAATGTTAAAAGCTATCAATAGTGACAACGTGAGACAACTACAGAGAATGTTTAATAAGATTCGGAAAGAAGAGAAGGTCCCTTCTAAATGGAAAAAAGAAATCATTATTAAAATACCAAATCAAAGGCAACCTTAGTGACTGTAACAATTGAAGAGGCATAACCTTAGTATCGGTTGTGTCAAAAGTATTTTTCAAGGTCATTTTGAATAGACTTAAAAATATAGTGAATACCACAATGAGAGAAGAACAAGCAGGATTTCGAAAAGGGAGAAGCTGTCTCAACCAGATCTTTACTCTAAGAATAATACTTGAAGAACACACTGAAAAGCAGAAACCATTAATACTGAACTTTGTAGACTTTAAAACGGCATTTGATAGTATACACAGAGATTCATTGCGGAGAATTTTAAGTCTATATGGAATACCACGATGCCATAACAATTGGAGGTTATGAAATATCAGAGATTAGATATGCTGATGACACAGTATTACTGTCCACAACACAAAAAGGAATGAAAAACTAAATGTCAGTCCATAAGAACAGTGAAGAGCAAAATCTCTATCTTAATGTGAAGAAAACTAAATTGATGACAACTGACAAAACAAACAAGGCAGCTGAAATATATATCACTGAGGAAAAATTGGAAGAAGTGGAGAGTTTTG
Source organism: Achatina immaculata (assembly GCA_009760885.1). Taxonomy (NCBI): domain Eukaryota; kingdom Metazoa; phylum Mollusca; class Gastropoda; order Stylommatophora; family Achatinidae; genus Lissachatina; species Lissachatina immaculata. The sequence goes on along the minus strand of CM019695.1, from coordinate 15,802,663 downwards.
AATATCTTGGATCACTGCTAACTAATAATGGAGATACAATGAGGGAAATTAAAAGGAGGACATCTATTGCTCTTCAGAAAGTAAAACAAATAAAGAATCTGTGGAGAAGAGCAGACAGAACTACAAAAATAAGATTTTTAAGGTCATGCATCTTTCCCATCGCAACATATGCCTGTGAGACCAGGACACTTAACAAAACAGCTGAGAAACACATAAATGCCTTTGAATGTAAATGCTACAGAAGAGTTCTCCAAATATCGTGGACACAAAAAAAAACAAATATATCTATACTACAAGAGCTTAATATTGAAGAAGGCTGGCTAGTAAAGAAGATTAAAGAGAGAAAACTTAAATATTGTGGACACATTAAACGTCATGATAATTTAGAGAAGACCGTATTGGAAGGATACATAATGGGAAAAAGAAAAAGAGGAAGACCAAAACGAAGACATCGTAGACGATCTGCAAATGGATGCAATAGCAGCAGGCCATCCTGCTCACAAACGAGAGGCCTACAGGAGTGCTGTTTGGGAGATAATGGAGATACAATGAGGGAAATTAACTCTTCCTGTGCCTTGGGTCGCTTTATCATTCCTTCCGGTTTCCCAATTTGTACGTAGGGTTGATATAGCGACTATTGGTTTGTTTCAATAAAAGAACAGGTGTAACATTTAGACTGTACATATTTCGTCTGCGTTTCCGGTGACGCTTTTCAAAATGGTGAAAGAGTGCTTAGTTACGAGTGATGCCGAGCGAGAAAAAGGAAGAGAAACATCGAAAATTTTCAAGTTCTGATGATGTAGATAGGGGTATGGACATGGCCTATGACCACACCACTGCTCTTGAATGTATCCCAAATAGATCTAGACATATCAGACGACTGGAGAAGTAGTTAGGAGGTTATTTCAGACATTAATTTAGCGAGAATGCAACACAGAATCACAATACGAGATTGACAAGTAGATCTAGACATCTCAGATGGTAAGTAGTGTAGATCTAGACCTAGCCAATGGTGAGTTGGCCACAATCATTGTCTAAAAACATCACATTACTTCTTTTTTCCGAAAAAAACTCTGCATTTATGAAATCTTCATACATTTAGTTATATTTTGAAACATAATAAATACACGAAAGTACATGTAAATACTGTTTTCCATTCCATTTTACAACTATACCACTTAACATATCAAGACCCGCGCTTTTACTCTGGTATCAACTGAACGTCCGCGTTTCTTCCTGTGGTACTGGAAGAGTTAAAAGGAGGACATCTATCGCTCTTCAGAAAGTAAAACAACTAAAGAATTTGTGGAGAGGAACAGACTACAAAAATAAGATTTTTAAGGGCATGCATCTTTCCATCGCAACATATGTCTGTGAGACCTGGACACTTAACAAAACAGCTGAGAAACACATAAATGCCTTTGAATGTAAATGCTACAGAAGAGTTCTTCAAATATCATGGACACAAAAAAGAACAAATATATCCATACTACAAGAAGTTAATATTGAAGAAGGCTGGCTAGTAAAGAGCATTAAAGAGAGAAAACTTATATATATGTTTTAACATTGCTTCTGGTGTGGAGTGGCACAGATAAAAATTTTATGCATGGCAAAGACATCTCCACATAGTTGAGGTTGCTTAGAACTGAGGCCTTGTCAGAAGAATGTGTAATTATTTTTCTTCACTGAGCCAGCAGACATGCACACCACTGGGTGTTGGAATGAATGGCTGAGCACATATGGAAGTGCCCAGAATGCAGGGATGCCAGTCTCTGATTACAGTTACAGTTAATTAGCCAGAGCTTGAGTCTAGTTTCCTGGAGGGAAGCAATATTGACCTGCAGGCTTTTTTTAATTCCATATCAATGAGTGTAGTTTTTCTGATCTGCATATTCTTTGTTAAGTTCAGATTTTCAAATTCAGGACACATGGTTCTATGTTCCACATGTAAAGTCTAGTTATAAATTTCTTTTTCTGTTTCTATGTGACTTTACATCTGACTTTTACGAAAGGTAACTTTTTTTTTTTTTAAGCTCAAGTCTGAAGCATAATTCTAACATGTACATGGAAACCAAGAATTTAACAGTGTAATTTTCCATCAGTTTTCTGATACAGATCAGTATAGAAAAATCTTTCTATGACTAAATCAAGTCAAGATAAGCAATTATGAAGTCTTGACTGTAAAGATTTGCTGTCTAGAGAGAATCACTTCTAGACACCTTGGAATCAACAGAAATGTGATTCACAGAGCCTCCAGACATTTTCAGGAAACTAGCCAGTACTCTGTTTTGTCGAGGTGTGACTGACCATGTGTCATCACCCAGAAAGATGATCATCACTTTGTGCTTTCTGTAAGAAGACAATGATTTGTAATTGCATGAACATTGCAAAACAAGATTCAGGCAGTAAATGGGTAACTATAAGGAAATGGCTACATCAAAATGGTTTTCATTCAAGAATATCTACATGGATTCCTCTCAGTCATAGTCAGCATCATGCTCATCTGAACTTAGCAAGACAATACAGCAGGTGAACTGCAAAAAATGGCATGTTCTCTTTAGTAATGAATCCAGATTTTGCTTCACTTAATCACGGTTGTCAACAAGTCTGGAGACAGCTGAGATGAGGTTTGCTGACTATGTCTATAGCAGAAAATGACAGATATAGAGTGGGACTATGACAGTCTGGGGTGGTATCGATTGGGCAGGTGGACATAGTGATATTCACTACTTTAGGATGGGGACTGTAAATGCCCAGTAGTATCTGGAGAGGTCATAAGACCCCTCAAATGAGACAATTTGGCGATCTTTTTATTTTTATGCGACAATACACCTTGCCACAGGACAAACATTTGTAAGCACAATGCTGGATATCAATAATATCATGCACCTTCCTTGGCTCATTTGTTGAATAAGCCTGAGTCATGTCAGGAAAAATGATTCACAACATTCCTGAACAACCCCAGACACTCGTTGCCTTGAAGAATGTTCTACAGGCTCAACGAATGGAAATGACCCGAACAGACTTACTCATTCATTCATTCATTTGCATGTCCCTTGAGGAACTTTGCCTCCCAAACAGCACTCCTGTACAGACTTACTGCATTAGTTAAATGTCATGAAACACACTGAGACTGCCAAACAAGCCAGCACTGGTCAACACCTACTACTGATAACAAAAGGTCATTCAGAAATTCTTTAATCATAAAATTTTAATTTGACAGTATAATTTTTCAAGTACTTTTTTAATACCTATCTTCATTTCAACATGAATTATTACAGAACAAATTGTTACTGGCTATTAAATTAATTCTGGATACACTGAATGTTGCAAAATTACTTTTTTTCACTTTGAATGATTTACTTATAAGATTTAATTGAGCTAGCTTCAAACATTTGTTTAATTTTTTTGTAAGGAGTATACTTGTTGTCTCTGGTCTATGCCCATATACTTTACAAAGAAAGTAGATGTGACAAGACAACACCTTACATGTCTGGGGCTGCCCAGCCTGAGGTGAGTGACAGCTAACCAACTACAGTGGTACCTTGGGTAACGAATGCCTCTAGTCATGAAAAAAATCGGCCCACAAACACAATTCTGAACAAATTTTTACTTGACCCACGAACAATGCCTCAGCTCGCAAACAGCATCAGTTGTACTCAGGTTTGTGCGCTGTGAACACTGTTTGTCATTGTGCTGTTCTTGATACAACTTTTTTTTGCGTTTTGTATTAAATTAACCCTCATTATGGCTCCCAAGAAAGTGAAAAGTGTTAGTGACAGTGGTGTAGAGAGGCCTAAGTGTATTACAGTAGAAAGCAAGAAGGAAATAATAATTAAACATGAAAATGGTGTTCGTGTTTCTGATCTCGCCAAGCAGTAGGACATGGCTAAATCTACGATCTGTACGATCTTAAAGAACAAAGATGCACCCTAACAAAACTGTGACCAGCACAGTAGTGGACATTTTAAATGACAATGTGATGTCCCATTTTCGGAAAATTAACCAGCAAAGAAAAAGGCAAATGTCTCTGGATTGTTTATCTTTTGGAAACACCAGTCACCAAGCCAGCAATCGAACCACTTCCCAGGATACAAACAAGAGAAAAAAACACCAGAAATACCTACACAGTTGCCTGACGTTATTATGGAATGGGACTCTCCTTTGAAGGAGTAGTCTTCCTTCTCTTCTCCTCCTCCTCTACCATCTACCTGTGCCAGCAACTATCAACCACAAAGGTAAAGTTATACTGTTTATTTTATATTATATATTTTTGCCACACATAAATCCATAAAAAAGTAAAAAAAAAAATGTTTCTAGGGCAGGCGAATGGATTAATTGGATTTGCATTAATTTCAATGGGAAAAATTGTTTTAGAGTCAAAGAACAAATTAAGTTCGTGACCTGAGGTACCAGTGTACAACTAAACAGCTGCCCTCACCACTGAAAGAAAACCCTGGTTTTCTCATTATAACCAGTTTAAAAGACTTATAACACACAACTACCATTTTACATTTTGTGTCTGAGCTGTACACAAGGATGAAGTTGACATCTCCATCAAGTTCCTACCTTTCTCATTTTGCAATCTGTATGAAGAAAGTGCGTTGTTCTTGCTACATTTTTCCCCCTCTCAATGCTGTCAATTCCGTTCCTGCAACAGGACAAAGTCCACATACAACAAAAATTTAAACAGTGAAATAATAAACAAATGAGGCCACCACATACCTATGTTGCAGTAATTTCAGTAGCAGAAAATTTCCCCTGTTTGAGCCTATCACTGGTGGCCTATCTGGTGCAGCCCTAAAGAAAAGATTACACACAAAAGTGATCCTTGCAAAACACAGAATATAATTGTTAATTAAACAAAGAAAGAAGAAAAATAAATTCAAACGAGAGGCCTACAGGAGTGCTGTTTGGGAGATAATGGAGATACAATGAGGGAAATTAACTCTTCCCGTGCCTTGGGTCGCTTTATCATTCCTTCCGGTTTCCCAATTTGTACGTAGGGTTGATATAGCGACTATTGGTTTGTTTCAATAAAAGAACAGGTGTAACATTTAGACTGTACATATTTCGTCTGCGTTTCTGGTGACGCTTTTCAAAATGGTGAAAGAGTGCTTAGTTACGAGTGATGCCGAGCGAGAAAAAGGAAGAGAAACATCGAAAATTTTCAAGTTCTGATGATGTAGATAGGGGTATGGACATGGCCTATGACCACACCACTGCTCTTGAATGTATCCCAAATAGATCTAGACATATCAGACGACTGGAGAAGTAGTTAGGAGGTTATTTCAGACATTAATTTAGCGAGAATGCAACACAGAATCACAATACGAGATTGACAAGTAGATCTAGACATCTCAGATGGTAAGTAGTGTAGATCTAGACCTAGCCAATGGTGAGTTGGCCACAATCATTGTCTAAAAACATCACATTACTTCTTTTTTCCGAAAAAAACTCTGCATTTATGAAATCTTCATACATTTAGTTATATTTTGAAACATAATAAATACACGAAAGTACATGTAAATACTGTTTTCCATTCCATTTTACAACTATACCACTTAACATATCAAGACCCGCGCTTTTACTCTGGTATCAACTGAACGTCCGCGTTTCTTCCTGTGGTACTGGAAGAGTTAAAAGGAGGACATCTATCGCTCTTCAGAAAGTAAAACAACTAAAGAATTTGTGGAGAGGAACAGACTACAAAAATAAGATTTTTAAGGGCATGCATCTTTCCCATCGTAACATATGTCTGTGAGACCTGGACACTTAACAAAACAGCTGAGAAACACATAAATGCCTTTGAATGTAAATGCTACAGAAGAGTTCTTCAAATATCATGGACACAAAAAAGAACAAATATATCCATACTACAAGAAGTTAATATTGAAGAAGGCTGGCTAGTAAAGAGCATTAAAGAGAGAAAACTTATATATATATGTTTTAACATTGCTTCTGGTGTGGAGTGGCACAGATAAAAATTTGTATGCATGGCAAAGACATCTCCACATAGTTGAGGTTGCTTAGAACTGAGGCCTTGTCAGAAGAATGTGTAATTATTTTTCTTCACTGAGCCAGCAGACATGCACACCACTGGGTGTTGGAATGAATGGCTGAGCACATATGGAAGTGCCCAGAATGCAGGGATGCCAGTCTCTGATTACAGTTACAGTTAATTAGCCAGAGCTTGAGTCTAGTTTCCTGGAGGGAAGCAATATTGACCTGCAGGCTTTTTTTAATTCCATATCAATGAGTGTAGTTTTTCTGATCTGCATATTCTTTGTTAAGTTCAGATTTTCAAATTCAGGACACATGGTTCTATGTTCCACATGTAAAGTCTAGTTATAAATTTCTTTTTCTGTTTCTATGTGACTTTACATCTGACTTTTACGAAAGGTAACTTTTTTTTTTTTTAAGCTCAAGTCTGAAGCATAATTCTAACATGTACATGGAAACCAAGAATTTAACAGTGTAATTTTCCATCAGTTTTCTGATACAGATCAGTATAGAAAAATCTTTCTATGACTAAATCAAGTCAAGATAAGCAATTATGAAGTCTTGACTGTAAAGATTTGCTGTCTAGAGAGAATCACTTCTAGACACCTTGGAATCAACAGAAATGTGATTCACAGAGCCTCCAGACATTTTCAGGAAACTAGCCAGTACTCTGTTTTGTCGAGGTGTGACTGACCATGTGTCATCACCCAGAAAGATGATCATCACTTTGTGCTTTCTGTAAGAAGACAATGATTTGTAATTGCATGAACATTGCAAAACAAGATTCAGGCAGTAAATGGGTAACTATAAGGAAATGGCTACATCAAAATGGTTTTCATTCAAGAATATCTACATGGATTCCTCTCAGTCATAGTCAGCATCATGCTCATCTGAACTTAGCAAGACAATACAGCAGGTGAACTGCAAAAAATGGCATGTTCTCTTTAGTAATGAATCCAGATTTTGCTTCACTTAATCACGGTTGTCAACAAGTCTGGAGACAGCTGAGATGAGGTTTGCTGACTATGTCTATAGCAGAAAATGACAGATATAGAGTGGGACTATGACAGTCTGGGGTGGTATCGATTGGGCAGGTGGACATAGTGATATTCACTACTTTAGGATGGGGACTGTAAATGCCCAGTAGTATCTGGAGAGGTCATAAGACCCCTCAAATGAGACAATTTGGCGATCTTTTTATTTTTATGCGACAATACACCTTGCCACAGGACAAACATTTGTAAGCACAATGCTGGATATCAATAATATCATGCACCTTCCTTGGCTCATTTGTTGAATAAGCCTGAGTCATGTCAGGAAAAATGATTCACAACATTCCTGAACAACCCCAGACACTCGTTGCCTTGAAGAATGTTCTACAGGCTCAACGAATGGAAATGACCCGAACAGACTTACTCATTCATTCATTCATTTGCATGTCCCTTGAGGAACTTTGCCTCCCAAACAGCACTCCTGTACAGACTTACTGCATTAGTTAAATGTCATGAAACACACTGAGACTGCCAAACAAGCCAGCACTGGTCAACACCTACTACTGATAACAAAAGGTCATTCAGAAATTCTTTAATCATAAAATTTTAATTTGACAGTATAATTTTTCAAGTACTTTTTTAATACCTATCTTCATTTCAACATGAATTATTACAGAACAAATTGTTACTGGCTATTAAATTAATTCTGGATACACTGAATGTTGCAAAATTACTTTTTTTCACTTTGAATGATTTACTTATAAGATTTAATTGAGCTAGCTTCAAACATTTGTTTAATTTTTTTGTAAGGAGTATACTTGTTGTCTCTGGTCTATGCCCATTTACTTTACAAAGAAAGTAGATGTGACAAGACAACACCTTACATGTCTGGGGCTGCCCAGCCTGAGGTGAGTGACAGCTAACCAACTACAGTGGTACCTTGGGTAACGAATGCCTCTAGTCATGAAAAAAATCGGCCCACAAACACAATTTCTGAACAAATTTTTACTTGACCCACGAACAATGCCTCAGCTCGCAAACAGCATCAGTTGTACTCAGGTTTGTGCGCTGTGAACATTGTTTGTCATTGTGCTGTTCTTGATACAACTTTTTTTTGTGTTTTGTATTAAATTAACCCTCATTATGGCTCCCAAGAAAGTGAAAAGTGTTAGTGACAGTGGTGTAGAGAGGCCTAAGTGTATTACAGTAGAAAGCAAGAAGGAAATAATAATTAAACATGAAAATGGTGTTCGTGTTTCTGATCTCGCCAAGCAGTAGGACATGGCTAAATCTACGATCTGTACGATCTTAAAGAACAAAGATGCACCCTAACAAAACTGTGACCAGCACAGTAGTGGACATTTTAAATGACAATGTGATGTCCCATTTTCGGAAAATTAACCAGCAAAGAAAAAGGCAAATGTCTCTGGATTGTTTATCTTTTGGAAACACCAGTCACCAAGCCAGCAATCGAACCACTTCCCAGGATACAAACAAGAGAAAAAAACACCAGAAATACCTACACAGTTGCCTGACGTTATTATGGAATGGGACTCTCCTTTGAAGGAGTAGTCTTCCTTCTCTTCTCCTCCTCCTCTACCATCTACCTGTGCCAGCAACTATCAACCACAAAGGTAAAGTTATACTGTTTATTTTATATTATATATTTTTGCCACACATAAATCCATAAAAAAGTAAAAAAAAAAATGTTTCTAGGGCAGGCGAATGGATTAATTGGATTTGCATTAATTTCAATGGGAAAAATTGTTTTAGAGTCAAAGAACAAATTAAGTTCGTGACCTGAGGTACCATTGTACAATTAAACAGCTGCCCTCACCACTGAAAGAAAACCCTGGTTTTCTCATTATAACCAGTTTAAAAGACTTATAACACACAACTACCATTTTACATTTTGTGTCTGAGCTGTACACAAGGATGAAGTTGACATCTCCATCAAGTTCCTACCTTTCTCATTTTGCAATCTGTATGAAGAAAGTGCGTTGTTCTTGCTACATTTTTCCCCCTCTCAATGCTGTCAATTCCGTTCCTGCAACAGGACAAAGTCCACATACAACAAAAATTTAAACAGTGAAATAATAAACAAATGAGGCCACCACATACCTATGTTGCAGTAATTTCAGTAGCAGAAAATTTCCCCTGTTTGAGCCTATCACTGGTGGCCTATCTGGTGCAGCCCTAAAGAAAAGATTACACACAAAAGTGATCCTTGCAAAACACAGAATATAATTTGTTAATTAAACAAAGAAAGAAGAAAAATAAATTTAAACAAGAAAGAAAAAATAAACAAAGACTTTCAAAAGAATAAGGAGGGAAGATGCACTGTGGAAACGACAAAGAAAGTGATAAGAAGGAATTTATACCACAGAATTAAGAAAGTACAGGGTAAAAGTTAAAAAAGAAGAAAAAAGGCATTGTAAAAAATAAGAATGGTGAATGAAAAATATGAATTGTGTTCAGTTTAAACATAATTTTAACACAAGTCACTAGTGAGAGGCAGAAATGAAAACTGTAACCAAATTTCAGTGAAAGTAGTCAGTTTTATATGTTTATAATAATTCCAGGTAACTTGTTTATTTTGACAGAAAAGCCCAAAGACCTACTCTGTAGTTATTATTTCATCTCTTGTCCTTCTTATCAAAAGAACTGGCCCTGGATATCTGCAAAGAGTAATACAATTAAAACAGTAAGTCACAGGTCAGCTTTAGACAGTTCTTAGTGTTCTTCCAATTTATGCTCTTACGTGTTAATATATATCATTAATTCAAGTATTTCAGTAACTTCAAAAGAGGAGACAGCAAAACAGCATTCAATTATGCTGGGCTCAGTGACAACCATAACAGCCATGTTTGTCTAAACTATCATGTAAAAGCCTCTTTTAAAGCATCAGTCTGATGCTTTAAACTGATCTAGGATCTATTCCAATTATTTTTTAACTAAAACTGAGTTGTCCTATTTTACCTGTTCCTCCTACTTGAGTGAAATTACAAAACAGACTCTCCCTACTGCTGATAACTTGATGTGGAAAATTATAAAACAACTCTTATATCACAATATAGAGTCAGCAACAATTTTCCATGTACACTAATATAATCAGGAAGAAATCTGCCATGACTGCTTTTTGTCGTGTTAAAACAAGATCCTTTATCACTGTTACATTTCACTGCTGGCGAGACTCTTCAGATGCTGCGCGTGGAGTGAAGCTCCTCCCGGTCAAGGAAGAAACTGCGGAAAAGAAGTAAGGGTTGCTGTGCGGCGCTGATGTGAAAAGGTGAAGGAAAGGATCAAGTGAAGTTTAATCGGTATGTCCAGTAGTATCACTACGAGAGCTACACATACCACGGCGCCTATGCTCTAGTGGCTGGCCATGTTCGAAATACACCCATACTGGTGAAATATGCCTAAACCGGCTCACACCAGGGGTGAAACTTGAAGGCTACGCACGTCACTGTACCTCTGCTCTAGAGGTTGGTCATGTTCTTAACCAGCTCAACCCAGGGGTGGAAGTCACTAGTGGCAGGATTGGTCCTCCTGGGCAAAAGCTCCATCCTGGTCACATCTAGAAAGGGTAGCGGCCACGACCACAAAATGCTGCAGTCAGAGACACTGGACCAGGGCAGTCTAGATAGGCAACCACCTCTCACCCAGCAGGGATGTATGCGTATCCTAATCACACTGAGGTTTTTCTGGTGAGAAAGTCCAACACTGGACTGGATGGGCAACCACCTCTCACCTGGCGGTGATACACGGGTATCTCAAAACACGTCGAGGTTTTCCGGTGAGATAGTCCAACTCTAGACTAAACTGGTGCAACGAAAACCACGGTGTCACGCAATCCCAGTTCTGAGACCCACCAAGAATACAAGCTCAAGCCCTGCGATACTCTGAACCTCTTGTGGTCCTCTCGGGGATCTCGTGTGGTCCTTTTGGGGACCACACAGCGGACCACAGGGCTTAATGAGGACCACATTAATTCAGTAGGATCACAGGGCGGTCTTGGTGGTAGAAGCGAACAAAGAAGAAAACTATTACATTTGTTACCATGTATGAAACAGAACAAGAGGACACCAATGCAAGAAGTGGAAGAAGGAAATTACAGAAATGTTAAATATCCCACTACATGAAGCAAACTGCTCCTCCCCATCAAGAAAGTCTATTTGTCCTCTGAATAATGAACGGTATATGAGAAAGGAGACAAGACAATGATTCCATCCCATACTCCCAGCTCCTCTTCTCCACCTCCTATGCCAAGATGATGCAGACTTTATGCACCAATCCAATAAATTATTGAAATTATTTTTCTCACCGCCTCTATCCAGGAAAAAGTCCTGCAATCATTCAACCATATCCAAAATGTTAGCTGTAAAGATGTGTTGAGAAAAAACCCTGTAACTTCATCCAAATGAGTGCTATCTTTTCACTAACATGGCTAAATTGTTAAGAAAGATCTGTATCACCATCTGCAAATAATATAACTTTACCCTGACACTCAAAACGTCTTCTCTGATCTACCCCTATTAATCTACAACCTGAAGGGCATCTTTGTCTATAGACCCCTGAAGTGGAAACCTGGATCTGTTGGTACCAGAAAATGCAAATGCCCTCACTGTCTCACCTGCCCTGTAGTCTGTGAAACAAAAATGATTACCTTCCCAAAACTATTCTCCCTCTCCATGAAGGATTCATGTCTTCTCCCATTGTGTGAAAAAAATGTAAGACAATATATGCTGGTGAAACTGCTTTCAGATTAGGTGACCACATGCAGGTTCCAGCATGTCTCTAAACCAGTCCCTAAACATTTTAACGGCCCCAACCACAGAAGCAAATCTGATTTTCTGGTAACAACCATTAAACAATGTCACTCTGATGATACAAGCTGTCTTTTGCTTGAGAATCGTTACATTCTTGAATATTGGATGCTGGTGCCACATGGCTAGAACTCGAAATTCAGCCACACTCCCATTCTCCACAATCATAGTTATTCCGTACTATTCTATCCTCACCTGCAACATGTATTTCAGAACCTCCTCACTGCATTAGATTACAATCTCTCTACCCCAACCACACTCACCTATTCCATCCACCCTTCTCTCTGCTACTTTACCATGGTACTCACCCCTCCCTATCACACACTGCATTCTCCATTTAAACATTCTCAGCATTCTACCACATGCACTACTGGATGTCACAAGTCACATTTATTCTATTTTTTTTCCATTCCTATTTGTTGTATAGCATTCATGTGATTTTATTTTTTTATCTTCTTTCCCTATTTCTTTGTCCTGTATGCTTTTGTATGATTAAGGTGCAAACCAAAATATCACATCTACATGCTCTAACATAAGCTGTTCCTACTTTTTTCTTAAATAATTTTAACAATGTGTAAATTAGACACTTTCCACACCTCATGCTGTAGTGAAGAACCTGTAGTAAGAGAACTGTATCAAATGGCGCTGTGCTACAGTAACTTTCCTCACAATCATGAGTGAACCTAAGATGAAGGTTTTGCAGTAGGGCCCACTGCCATGCAGAATAAGTCCAATTAACACCACTGATCAATCTCTCACAAGTAGCACAGTGTGGAGTTATGACAATCTTAATCAGCAGTGAAGACAGAGGGCAGTGGCCAAAGAAGCTAATACAGACAGGGCTCCTCACAGATTCAATCCATCAACTACAAAGACACCAACAGAACACCCTTTTTCAGTTAAGAATGGGCCACTGCAGACTACTGAGCCACCTACAATGACTCACGATCTCTCACATGGACTCATACCCCTGTGGATCACAAACCCCACAGCATGTGGAGCACAAACCCCATTCCAAGACTGTCCAACATTCACTGACCTATGAAGCCAGACCTAGCCAAAGAGGATGGACCTGAGGCAGAAGCTGTGGGGCTGCCAAGAGTACCTGGAGAGAACTGTGGGCTTCATTCTGGTGACCTGGCTTTGGATTTAGCATGACCCAGCACACATAAGAAGTTTTTTGGTAGACTTACAATACTATACCTTTGTAGAGACAATGTACTCAGTTCTACATATATATATATTTATATATATATATAACTCTTTCCGTGCTTTTCGTCACTTGAATGACGGTCATGGTTTGTCACGTGGTGCCTTTAGTCGCCCTAGCGACATTTGGTTTGTTTCATTAAAAACCTGGTGTAACATTTAGATTGAAAACATTTAGTGAGCATGCCCCGTGACCTAATGGCCAAAGAGTGCTTAGTTAAAAGGGAGAAAATTGAAGTTTTGTACGAGAAATTTCAATTTTTGGTGATACAGATAATGTTGCCCTGTCACCAGACTATGTTCTTGAATGTATCCTGAGTAGATCTAGACATATTAGACAACTGGAGAAGTAGTTAGAATGTTATTTCAGACATTATTCTACCGATAATGCACCATTGAATCACAATACGACATCAACAGGTAGATCTACGCATGTCAGATGGTATGTATTGTACCTCTAGGCCTTTCCAATGTGTTTCTCATTGTCTAAAAACATGACATTACTTCTTTTTTTCCTAAAAAAGCTCTGCATTATGAAATCTTCATACATTTAGTTATAGTTTGAAACATAATAAGTACACGGAAGTAAATGGAAATACTGTGTTTCATTTAATTTTACAACTATATCCCTTATACATATCAAGACCTGCGTTTTTAATCCGGCACCCAAATGAACATCCGCATTTCTTCCTGAGGCACAGAAAGAGTTAATACTGAAACAGACTATATACAGACTGTACCAAATTATCCATTCTTAGCTAAACTGTGACCTAAATTTTTCACTGTTCTTTGTAACAGATGCACAACACAGTCATAAATGCAGTTAGACTTACTCTAATAACTGGTCAGCAACATTCAAATCCATGTAAGTTCTCAAACTCAGTGCTACCAAATTTTCTGAAATAAACATAATTCAGGCTTACACAGTCTTATTTCACATTCTGAGTAGTGACTGCATAAAACATGATTAAAAACTTTAATCTTTGACTATAACCTCTCAAAGATTTCTTCTGGTCTCCTGCATGAAATTACAAAATAAAATTTATTCTAATTTTTAAAATTAAATCTATGTATATATATTATCTTACATCCTTCCTGTGCCATTAAACATTACGCATAGTTGTAAGATGGACACCACAGGGGAACAGAAGTAAGGGTAGACCAAAAGAGACATGGAGAAGAACAACAGAAAGGATGTTGAGCAATAGAGGGCTCATCTGGGCAAGAGCAGAAAAAAAGGCGAAAGACAGGCATTTGTGGAAAACCCTTGCGGAAGCCCCATGTGCCCTGGGCACTTAAGGTTCAGAGAGAGAGAGAGATATTCTGGTGGAGAAGTAGGAGGAAAGAATGGAGTGGCTTTTTATTTGGACAAATCAACATCAAAAGCATTCTAGGCTACAATCCAGTAAGTGATAGAATCCTAACAATCAGACTTAAGGGAATTCCTAGAAATGTAACAATCATCCAGACATATGCACCTACATCAGCAGAACAGGAAGTAGAAAACTTTTATAACACACAGCAAACAACAATAGACCAGGTATGGAAAAATGATATTGATTAATAATGGGCGATTTTAATGCAAAGATTGGTACAGAAAGAGTAGAAGATGAAGGATATGTTGTAGGGAAATTTAGCATAGGACACAGAAATGAGGCAGGTGACAATCTAATGGCGTTTTGCATGGAAAATGAGCTAATGATCACTAACATACTTTTTAAACAACATCCAAGAAGACTTTACACATGGACGTCACCTTATGGGAAAACCAGGAATCAAATAGATTACAATTTAGTGCAAAGAAGGTGGAGGTCAAGTGTAACATCAGCAAAAACTTTACCAGGTGCTGATTGTGACACAGACCATGAGTTATTAATAGCAGACATAAAGATAAAGATAAAAAAGACAGTTACGGGATCAAGACCACTCTGCTTTGATCTTACAAACATACCAGAACAATACAGTATAGAAGTGAAGAACCGTTTCAAAATCCTGATGGCTGTACAGGAGGAGATGACACCAGATGAATTGGCTACGCAGGCCAAAGTTATCTTAATAACAACAGCTAAAGACATGGTTCCAGTAAAGAAAACACAAAGAATGGATTGATTACAGCAGGTACACTAGAACTGATAAAACAATGTAGAGAAATTAAGACGCAATGGAAAGTGACAAACAACAACAAAGAGGAATATAAATCTTTTACAAAAGAAGTACAAAGAAACATAAGAAAAGACAAAAAACAATACATACAAGATTGTTGTGAAAGAACAGAAGAACATCAGAAGTGTGGAAGAGATAGTGAAATGTTTAAAGAAATGAAGACATTGATGAGAAATGTCACACCTAAGCTAAATGTAATTTGTGATGAGATGGGTAATACTTTGACAAAGACAGGAAATTCTAGAAGGATGGAAGGAATACTGCAAAGGAATGCATGAAACAACCGACTGTGGAAGCAGAAATCAACAGTGTGAATTATGAGAAAGAACCTGAACCGACAATAGAAGAAGTTTTATGGGCAATAAAGAATCTGAAAAATGGTAAACCACCAGGATGTGATAACAGGTGAATTTATTAAAGCAGGAGGAAAGGAATGTGCAACAATCTATCATGCACTATGTAAAACGATATGGCATTCAGGTATCTGGCCAAAAGAATGGAAAAGAACTGTATTCATACCACTGCTAAAAAAGGGTAACCTGAAATTATGCACAAACTACAGAACTGTTGCCCTGATTAGTCATACCAGTAAAATTCTCTCAAAAATCATAATGGGTAGACTTTGAAAGAAAATAGAAGAAGAAGTCAATATGGTCCAAGCTGGTTTCAAGCAAGGAAGAGGATCAAGAGATCATATATTCAATATAAGATTAATAATAGAGAAATGCAGAGAGTTTAATGTGAATCTATATTTATCCTTTATAGACTACTCAAAGGCATTTGATTGTGTACAACACCAGAAACTTTGGGAAATAATGGAAAAAATGGGATTTCCAACACATCTGATACAATTAACATCACTGCTGTATCTAGACCAACAAGCAGCAGTAAGAATAAATGGTGAAACAACAAGTTGGTTTGACATAAAACAAGGGGTCCATCAGGGGTGCATATTGTCACCCTACTTATTTAACTTGTATACTGAAAATATAATGAGGAATGTTAGAGAAGATGCAAACAACAACTTGGTTTGACATAAAACAAGGGGTCCATCAGGGGTGCATATTGTCACCCTACTTATTTAACTTGTATACTGAAAATATAATGAGGAATGTTAGAGAAGATGCAGACAAAGAATATTACGATGCCTAACAATTGGAGGTTATGAAATACCAGAGATTAGATATGCTGATGACACAGTATTACTGTCCACAACACAAAAAGGAATGAAAAACTAATTATGTCAGTCCGTAAGAACAGCGAAGAGCAGAACCTCTATCTTAATGCAAAGAAAACTAAATTGATGACAACTGACAAAACAAACAAGGCAGCTGAAATATTTATCAATGAGGAAAAACTGGAAGAAGTGGAGAGTTTTGAATATCTTGGATCACCACTAACTAATAATGGAGATACAATGAAGGAAATCAAAAGGAGGACATCTATCGCTCTTCAGAAACTAAAACAAATAAAGAATCTGTGGAAAGAAGCAGACAGAACCACAAGAACAAGATTTTTAAGGGCATGCATCTTTCCCATCGCAACATTTGTCTGTGAGACCTGGACACTTAACAAAACAGCTGAGAAACACATAAATGCCTTTGAATGTAAATGCTACAGAAGAGTTCTCCAAATATCGTGGACACAAAAAAAGAACAAATATATCTATACTACAAGAGCTTAATATTGAAGAAGGTTGGCTAGTAAAGAGGATTAAAGAGAGAAAACTTAAATATTTTGGACATATTAAATGTCATGATAATTTAGAGAAGACCGTATTGGAAGGATACATAATGGGAAAAAGAAAGAGAGGAAGACAAAATGAAGATGGTTGCAAGACATCGTTGATGATCTGCAAATGGATGCAGCAGCGGCAGGCCATCTTGCTCACAACCGAGAGGCCTACAGGAGTGCTCTTAGGGAGGCAAAGTTCTGCAAAGGACAAGCAAATGAATGAATGAATGAAGTTCAGGATTAACAGTTTCTGCTTTTCAATATGTTCATAAAGTATTATTCTTAGAGTAAAGATCTGGTTGAGACAGCTTCTCCCTTTTTGAAATCCTGTCTGTTCTCTCATTGCCATATTCACTACATCCTTAATTCTATTCAGAGTCACTTTACAAAACACCTTTGACACAACTGATAGTAAGGTTACACCCCTCCAGTTATTGCAGTCACCAAGGTTGCCTTTTTTGGGTATTTTAACAATGATTCCCTTTTTCCATTTAGAAGGGACTTTTTCTTCTTTCCAAATTTTATTAAATATTCTTTGTATGGTATATATATATGTTAAAAATATACGTAGAAGGAACAGTTGTTGATGAAGTAAACCAATTTGTATACCTTAGCAGCTACACAGACCAGGATGGTGACACCAGGATGGAAGTTAGAATTCGAATTGCAAAAGCAGCATTGTACTTCAAAAATCTTGAGAACGTATGGAATTCAAAAGTTATAAGCATATAAACCAAGTTAAGATTACTCAATTCAAATGTGATATCCACCCTCATTTATGCATGCGAAAGCTGGAAATCAACTAAATAAACAGACAAGAAATTAGACTCTTTTGAAAACAAATGCCTAAGGAAAATACTTTGTATAAAGTGGAACGAATCAAGAACAACGCAGAGATAAGACAGATGAGCAAACAACAACCTGTCTCATGGGTGATCATAAAAAGAAAATGGACATATGTAGCCCATGTGATGAGAATAAACAATCATAGAATACCAAAACAAGCTATCAAGTGGAGCACAACAGGCTAAAAAAAAAAGAGGTCAACCATGTGAAACAAACATTGTTAAGAGAAGCCAGTTTAGTGGGCACAACATCCTTTGCAAAATGACGTTGAAGTACTCACAGAGAACAGGAAAACAGGAAAACTTGGAAAACAACTATGCGAGCACTATGCGATGTTTAATGGCATGGGAAGTATATATATATATATATATATATATATATACATACATACACACACATATAATATCATCTAATAAATGGAATCATTCTCACATTCTCATTTGTGAACTATTATCGACAATTTCCACACTTCTAATTTTTCTTATTCAATATTCTGATTCTTGCAGGGTCATGACTTGTTTCTTGTCTTCTCTTAATGGTCTCTTTATCATTATCTTTACTTCATATTTTTATGTTATTTGTGTTCAATTTAATTTTTTGATCTAAAGATCTTACCCACAGCAGACGTTACTTCAGTCTCCTTTCAATTCCCAGCCATAACTTCTACTACATGGCTGTGACTGTGAAGACACACACATAAACTGTCACTTTCGCTTCCCTTTTTTTAGACATAACAACAGCTGAAAAAATTCTGACTCAGATTCCTTAATGGTCTTATAAACAACCAGGATGCAGAACCTTGTCCACAGCCACCTTAAGCAGGATCCTGCATTTGTTACAATTAGAAAATGTAACTGCCCTCACTATGTCACCTGCCCTGTAGTCTGGGAAACAATCAATTACATTTCCCACAAATGTCCTCACATTCCATGAGGGATTCACATGAGAGCCTCCCAACATAATATAACCAGTGTGTGCAAAAAGTGTAGTATAACTTATACTGGAGAGACCTATCTCAGATTAGGCGACTGCATACAGAAACATCTACATGACATCTCCCAGCATGGTCTAATCATTTCAATGGCTCCAGCCACAGAGGCGATCAGATTTTCTGGTAACAGCCATTAAACAATGTCACTCTGATGACAGAAGCTGCCCTGCACTTGACAACTGGTACATACAGGAATATGGTATGCTGAAACCACACAGTCTGAACCTGAAATTCAACTATATTTAATATTCCCTTTCTCCACAATCATATTTCCTCTCTAACACATTCTACTCTTTCCTCACCTGTAACTCATACTCTAGAATACTTGCTGCATTAGATCATACTTGTGCTCCCCCTAACGCATTTTTTTCAAAACTTTTTTCCCCATTCTTATTTGTTATATATCATTCATGTAAATTTATATTTTATCTTCTTTCCCTATTTCTTTGTATGTTTTCATATGATTAAGATATAAACCCAAACATTACAGCTGTGTGCTCATTAATTAATAAAGCTGCTCCTATGTTTGTTTTAAACAGAGCAAATATGCTGAAGAAGTCTGCTAAGTCAACACCTCTCTCTCTCTCTCGCTTTCTCTGAACCTCAAGTGCCCATGGAACATGGGGCTTTCATTAGGGTTTTTCCTTTGCCTTTTTTTTCTCGCTCTTGACCAGGTGACCCCTCTATTGCTCAACATTCTCTCTTCTGTCCTCTATATTTCCTTTGATCTACCCTTACTTCTTTCCCCTGAGGTGTCCATCTTAGTTTTATATAAAAGAATTACTTCACACTGCTAACTAACAGAAAAATTGTACTTACTCCAAGATTCTGGCATTTTAGAAATAGCAAGTGGTACAATGTCATCAAATGTGGCATCTAGCACCTGTATAGGGATAGTATACTGAATGTTTCAATTTAATTTACTAAAGGTGTCATATATATAAAATATATCAAATCTATTGGAATTTGTTATAAACCTCACCATGCAAATAGACTAGCTAAATCTTTCCAAATACACATTTTATTACTGAACACTGTGAAGATTCTGCCACAGCAAACAGTTTTTTAATCTGTCATTAAAAAAAAACACTGCTATTACTACCATTACCACTTTTTGTCAGAAGAGCCACTTTGAAGCAAGTTGATATCAACTGTTTTTTTAAATTTTTGCCAGGCATCATTTTTCTGAACACTACTCTCATAATTCATGCATTTTTCCCATCACAACATATACCTGTGAGACCTGGACACTTAATAAAATAGCTGAGAAACACATAAATGCCTTTGAATGTAAATGCTACAGAAGAGTTCTTCAAATATCATGGACACAGAAAAGAACAAATAAATCCATACTACAAGAACTTAATACTGAAGACAGCTGGCTAGTAAAGAAGATTAAAGAGAGAAAACTTAAATATTTTGGACACATTAAACGTCATGATAATCTAGAGAAAACCGTCTTGGAAGAGTACATAATGGGAAAAAGAAAGAGAGGAAGACCAAGGCGAAGATGGCTGCAAGACATCGTTGATAATCTGCAAATGGATGCAGCAGCAGCAGGCCATCTTGCTCACAACAGAGAGGCCTACAGGAGTGCTGTTAGGGAGGCAAAGTTCCGCAAGGGACATGCAAATGAATGAATGAATATACTCTCATAATTGAATCTACTAACGCTGGATTTACATAATTGTCCATTGTAACAGCAACCATTATTTGTGTTGAAAAGTCCAGTTTCTTTGTACTTGTGTCTTTTAGCTGAAAGTCTGTTCCTCATTTTCTCCTCAAATGATGCTTTGCTCTTATGCAGAGTTGCTCTCTATGTGATTTGGTCTTTTGCAGGTTCTTCCCTGATCTCATGGCTGGCAGAAAATGTTTGCATTGATGACTTGTATCTTTTACTTTTTCTTGTTAGCTAAGACACTGACATCAATCTCCTTCATAAATGAGGCAGTCTGCATTGAAATAGTGTTTCTCCTGTACAGGGCTGAGGTCTGGCCAGGTCCTTTGCCTGAATGGGTTGTGTAGCTAGCAACTATGGAGAATATGTTGCGTTTTCTGTGGTTCTTTGCTGCATGCACAAAGGTCTGTGTCTCAGTTTTTAGTCTACCATACAGCCTCATAAGTCATCATACAAAATCTGCTTGGCAATACAGCTGCCATCCATTCTAACAAAACATGTTTCAGTCATCTTAATCTTCTTATGTCATCATGTGTTGTTATATGGATGGAAGCTTAGTATACTGCACAACCTAAGAGCTGGTCACTTTGTCTTGTCATTCACTATTCTGCAAAGGCAGCAAAAATGGAAATTGTTACATTTTTTTTTCTCATGCTGTTGTACACATTTCAGATCCATATAAGAGTATTAAGCACAAATGTCTGATAAATCAAAACCTTTCTCTTCAGGGTTAACTTTCTAATGCTCCATGCCTTCCTCCTTAAAGGAGGAGCATTCTGAGCAAATGAACATGCATGTGACATGCTCATGCAAAAATAATAAGTAAATCCACACTGTACATTACAAATGTAATACAGAGAAAATATGTATGCTGTATTGCAGGGTCTAAGTTGAGTTCAAGTACATCTTCTGTTAGCTGTAGTCAACTTGTCCCACCTCTCTGCTGGTACCCCCAGTAGCAGGCTTTGCATGGCTAATGGGGGAGCCTATGACAGTGGAGTCTGTTACAGAAGTATCACACACTCCTTGTTTTTTAGCGCCACTCTGTGATAAAAATAAATAGCCACTCTAACCTGCTCCCAGTCCAACACAGTGCCATGTCTCAATGCCTTCCCTGCACTGGCCACAAAGAACATTATGCTCATAGTCCAGGGAGAAAGATGAAGACAAAGAATAAGAAGGATCAGAAATAACAATTTTGTGACTCTTCCATCAAGGCCATCAATAATTATCCTCATTACTTTAGAAAAAAGTAACAATGTATGATTTTTTCTGTTATTAAATTATGCTAATGTAACAACTGTAACGTAGCAGTGGGTTACATATTTTTTACATCTGCATCTCTTTTTTTTATTCTGTTACTCTTAGAACACTCTAAATCATTATAGAAAAAACTTTTTAGGAATGAAACAATTGTATCATAGGTGCTGATGACCAAATGCTTGTAGAGAATTAACTAGTGGTAGTTTCTGGAACAAACCAGAAGTCAAAATATAGATATGGAACAGGCAAATATGGTAGCTGATGACAATGAATGCTTTATCTTAAAGTAACTGACTGATGTTATTCAGGAACCATTTAGACAGATATAGTGAAAATTACCTCAAATCACAGATGGATGAGAATAACCAGAATTTTGAAATAAAAGAAAATTGAAGAAAACTGCATAAAAAAAAACTAGTCAGAATATACATAATCTTGGAGATTAACTCTTCCCGTGCCACAGGAACAAACGTGGACGTTCAGTTGGGTGCCGGAGTAAAAACGCGGGTCTTGATATGTACAGTGGGTATAGTTGTAAAATGGAATGGAAAACTGTATTTACATGTACTTCCGTGTATTTATTATGTTTCAAAATATAACTAAATGTATGAAAATTTCATTTAAGTTGTGCCATTGGTAATAAAATAATAAAATACCAACCACAAATTGAACATCCGGGTAATTTTTGGCTGCCCATGATGCTGGGTAACCACCAATAGACCATGCAAAAAGGGCAATATTTTTAGGCTGAAATCCCAGGCCATGAATAGCATACTGTATGACAACATCCATTGCTTGATGCTCCTGGTCTGGAAAAGGAACTCCCTGGAACAAGCATGTAATTTATCATGGTAATGGAATAATCAAATTAGCAAATCAATTGGGATGCTACATCTCATATACATAAGGAATTATGTGTTGAGAATTTATATGTACAGTTTAAGTAATTTATATAAAAGCTGAGTTGAGGCTGAGCTGTGCACTAATCCCTTTACTATTTATATCTTAACATTGACATAAACCGTAAAGAAGGCATCATGTACAGTAAGAATTCTACCATGGAGCTGCCTGATAGCTCAACTCCAGAAATAATGCCATTAAATTCATAAGACTCCTCTGAAAACACACCCAACAGAGAACCATAAATGAATCCCTTTTTTGTTGACAACCAAGAACTTACAGCCACATCAGAGAAAGATCTTCAGAAGAACATGGATAACTTAGCAAGGGCATGTACAAACCGCAACATTAAAATGCTTTTAAAAAAAAAATGAAGTCATGACTACTGCTAGAGAAGAAATCTTCCTCTCCCCAAAAAAATAAATCTATTGGACAATAACACATGAAGCATTACAGATACCTAGAGAGTACAATATCATCCTCTGGGAAAATCAATACTAAAGTTGAAAACAAATACAATGAAGCAATTCAGGTCACTGGACAGATGAAATCTTTCATCATCATCATCATTATCTGTCACTTTCTTGGGAGTATAGGCCATGGATAGTCTTCCCTGTTCTTGGATTTGTTTTCCACTTCCTTTCATGTGTATTCCTTGTCTCTGAGCACATTCATAATTTCCTTTCTATAGCTAGTTCAAGATCTTCCTTGACTTCTATTCCTTGTGGACTCCATGTCAGTGCCTGTCTTGTTATGTTAGTGTCTGGCTTCCTCAGTGGCCAATATATCTCCATTTTCTAGACATGATTTGTAGATTCACAGGCTATTGTTTCTGCTCTTTCCAAAACCTCCATGATCCTGGTCTTGTCCTGTCACCTGAAGTTTAGAATCCTTCTCAGGCAGTAATTTATGAATGTTTGTATCCTTCACTGTATTGTCTTAGTCATCACCCATGTCTTCGAACCATATAATAGGAGTGTCTTGACATATGCATTAAAGAGCCTAGGTTTGGTTTTTATTTAGATGTTTTTTGATGGTCATATTTTGTTTAGTTGGGTAAATTTTGCCCTGGCCTTGGTTTTTCTGGATTTAACATCTTTTTCTCCTCCTTCGGACTTATCAACTATGCTGCCTAAATATGTGAAATAGCCTGCCTTTTCAAATGCCACTCTCTCAGTTTCCATGGGGTTATTGCATGTGCTGTTGCTTTTACCTCATCTTTTTCTTTCTGTCTGTTAATATGTAGTTCCAGTTTAGCTGAATTCTTGTTTAGAATCTGAAGCTTTTCTGGCATCTGTGTGCCAAAAGTGCACATCATCTGTGAAACCAAGGTCTTCCAACTGGTACTATAGTTTCAATTGTATTCCATTTCTTTTCCCTTGTTTAGTGGTCTTCATGACTCAGTCAACTGCCAGAAGAAGTAAGAATGGTGACAGCAAGCATCCCTGCCTCACGTCTGTTTTTAGTCTCCCTGTGCACAATCCTGCAAGTTGGTGCTTCATATAAGGTCTTTATAAGCTTCACCATTTTTGCCAGGACTCCATAATGTTCTAACAGTTTCTATAGCACCCTCTGACCTAAACTACTGAACACCTTCTTGTAATTGATAAATGTGACTAATAGTTAAGAATTTCACTCCCTTGATTGCTTGATTGTTCTATTTATGATTTGCATAACTACATCTTTACAGAAAAACAAATATAGCTGATGCAAAAAGAGTAGGGTACAAGACAGTCTTCCTCTCATATCTATGGAGCTACGTAGACTGAACAGAAAAAAAAAAGTTTCAAGAGTCATAACTTAAAGATGTGTTAAATGACATATGTAATTTTTTACCTGAATATTCACAAGGTGGCACTAGTCATGTATAAAAATGTTTTAACCATGTGTTGTAAGCCGCAAGTGCATACTTACCTATCAAAATGGCGCAATGTCTAGAAAAGTGGTCTCTCTCTGAATTGATAGGTGTGATAAGATTTTTATGGGGTAAGAACATGTCCACAGCTGAAATTCATCAACAGCTCCTCAAGGTTTATGGTGAAGAAGTTGGAGTTGACAAAATGATGTCACTTGTTTAATCAGGCAGGTATGATGTGGAAGGCAGACACACCGGAAACTGTGGGTGTCGAATTTTATCGACAGCAGAGGTCAACGCAGCATGTGGTGATGAACCGATCCAACATGACAAAAGGATAACTTTGCATCATATTGTATTCCAAACGGGACTGAGCTATGGCAGTGTTCAACACCTTGCACTACACAAAAATTTGTGCCAGATGGGGGGGGGCGCATGAATTATCCTAGGCTTCTTCTTCTTCTTCTTCGTTCACTTCTACCACCAAAAACCGCACTGTGAACCTACTGAATTCACGCCTGTGGTCCTCGTTAGGTCCCGTGGTCCCCTGTGTGGTCCAAAATAGACCACACGAGTTCCACGAAAGGACCACAAGGGGTTCAGAGTATCACAGTGCTTTAGCCTGTATTCTTGGTGGGTCTCGGAAGCGGGATTGCGTGACACCGTGGTTTTCATTGCACCAGTTTGGTCTAGGGTTGGACTTTCTCATCGGAAGACCTCGACGTGTTTGGAATATCAGTGCATCCCCGCTGGGTGAGAGGCGTTAGCCCACCCAGGCCAGAGTTGGACTTTCTCACCGGAAAACCTCGACGTGTTTTGAGATACCCGTGTATCACCGCCGGGTGAGAGGTGGTTGCCCATCCAGTCCAGGGTTGGACTTTCTCACCGGAAAACCTCAGCGTGATTAGGATACGCAGACATCCCCGCCAGGTGAGAGGTGGTTGCCTATCTAGACTTCCCTGGTCCAGTGTCTCTGACTTCAGCATTTTGCGGTCGTGGCCGCTACCCTTCCTAGTTGTGACCAGGATGGAGCTTTTGTCCAGGAGGACGAATCCTCGCCACTAGTGACTTCTACCCCTGGGTTGAGCCGGTTTAGGCATTTCCCAGTATGGGCGTGTTTGGGACGGGACCGACCTCTGCGGCAGAGGTACTGTGACATTCATAGCCTTCAAGATTCACCCCTGGTATGAGCCGGTTTAGGCAAAATTCACCAGTATGGGTGTTTATCAGGCGTTACCGACCTCTAGAGCGGAGGTGGCATGACATGTCTAGCCATCGAGTTCCACCCCTGGTGTGTGCCGGTTTAGGCATATTTCACCAGTGTAGGTGTATTTCGGACGTGGTATAGCTCTCGTAGCGATACTACTGGACATACCAAGTTAAACTTCACTTTCCACCACCTTTTCCCATCGGCGCCGCACAGCAACCTTTATTTCCGCATTTACTTCCTTAACCGGGAGGAGTTTCACTCCACGCGCGGCATTTGAAGAGTCAAGCCAGCAGTGGGACAAGCCGGTTCATGCATTTCACCCGATATGACTGCACTCAGGACGTGGCCGACCTCCAGACCAGAGGTGCCGTGATTTGACTGTTTGCTTCGATTTATCCTTTCAACCACCTTTTCCGCAGTGATGCTGCGCAGCAACCTCATTTGCAAATTTCTTCATTGGCCGGGAAGAACCATCCTAGGCTAAATCATCAGGGACATGATTTCTACAGAGTTGGAATGGAAAAGTTGGTCCTGTGGTCTGACAATGTGATTATGTTAAGAAACAGCGAATGTGTTCTCTTTTAACATTCCATATGCATTTTGTACTGTGGATTGTTTCTTTTTTATAGCTGCACGTGTAACCTTTTTTTTTTTAATGATCAGCCCTTGTACATTATGTCAAACATGAGCCCTAACAGTTAAAAATAAAAGGAAAATCATCATGACAGAAATGAGATGTTTAGAGAGATTACTAAATGCAACAAGAAAAAAATAAAATCAGGGCAAGTGTTGAAGTAGACAAAGTGTTGTGAAGTGTTGTATAGACAAAGAAATAAGCAGAATGTGCCACAAGGAAAAGGAGAGATGGCTGGATAACAGCTGCAAAGAAATAGAAGAGATGGAGACACAATAAAAGACAAGAGAGATGTATGAATAGATTAAGAAACTCAGAGGCACAAATCAGAGAGTGAATCAGGGTGGCTGCATTAAAAGCGAGTATGGACAGCTCCTGATGGAAGGCACAGACATGAATAAAAACTGGAAGGAATATATCAGCAAGCTTTACACAGATAACAGAAATAAAAACCCAGACACAGACAATGAGATGGGCCCAAGAATATTAAAATCAGAAGCACAAAAGGCTGTAAGAACAATGAAACACGGTAAAGATACTGGCTTGGACAATATCAGCATAGAAATGTTAGAAGCCCTAGAAGAATCTGGAATAGAAAAGGTCACAGATTTGTGCAATGATATATACAACAGAGGATACCTACCACAGGATCTGAAAACTTCAGTATTGATAGTCCTACCAAAACAAAACAAAAAAAACTCAGTAGAATGCACCAACTTTAGAACCATCAGCTTAATGAGCCATGTGACACAGATAACTTAATGAGCCATGCGACATAGATATTATGTAAAATCACTACAGAGAGAATCTTATCTTATATCTTATATCCTTCCCGTGCCGTCACATAGGGCTTGCAAGGTAGTTCGCCAATTTTTCCTGTCTTTGGCAAGCCTTTCAACCTCTTCAAGGGATTTTATGCCTGTTAATTTGGCCTCTCCTAACAATGTCCTCTTCAGAGTTTCACATGGTCTGCCTCTTTTTCTTTGGGCTGTTGTGTTTCACTTTATAGCTTGTTTTGGGATTCTCTGACTGTTACTTCTAATCACGTGACCAGCATATGTCCATCTCCTTTTAGTGATCACCTAAGAAATTGGTTGTTGTTCACTCATGTGTCTTATCTCTGCATTGTTCTTGAATTCGTTCCATTTGATGCTGAGTATTTTCCTTAGGCATCTGTTGTCAAAAGAGTCTAATTTCTTATCTATTTCTTTAGTTGTTTTCTAGCTTTCACATAGATATTACATTTGAATTGAATAGTCTTAATTTGGTTTTTGTGCTTATAACTTTTGAATTCCATATGTTCTCAAGATTCTTGAAGATCGATGGTGCTTTTGCAATTCTAATTATAACTTCCTTTCTGGTGTCACCATCCTGGTCTATGTAGCTGCCAAGGTATGCAAATTGATTGACTTCTTCAATATCTGTCCCTTCTATGTGTATTTTTCCATTCTGATTAATGGGAAGTTTCATTATTTTTGTTTTGTCCTTGTTAATTTCAAGCCCTATTTTGCTAGCCAGTGAAGACAGGCTATCTGTTTTTTTCTTCCATGGAATTCACGTTGTTACTGATAAAAGTTATATCATCAGCAAAATCAAGATCTTCTAGTTGGGTCCCATGTACCCAGTCAATACCTGTGTTACCTGTGCAGCATTTTTTCATTATGAAGCCTACTGTAATTCCAAAAAGCAAAAGAGACAGGATACATCCTTGTTTCACACCTGTTTCAATCTGGAACCATTCACTCATTCCTTCTTCTGTTTTGACTGCACAAACATATCCATTGTATAACTCCTTAATGATGTTGACAATTTTAGATGGTATATAGAATTAAAATTCTCCACAATGAATCTCTGTGTATGCTATCAAATGCCTTTTTAAAGTCTATGAAGTTCAGTATTAATGGTTTCTGCTTTTCAATATGTTCTTCAAGTATTATTCTTAGAGTAAAGATCTGGTCGAGATAGCCTCTCCCTTTTCGAAATCCTGCTTGTTCAGAATCAGAGACATAATAAATATGGAAATCAGGGATCAGCAGTTTGGATTTAGAGGAAATAGAGGAAAAAAGGAAGGGACATTCAGCATTAGGATGATAACTGAGAAGTATATGGAAGTTAAAAAGGACATCTATGCTTGCTTTTTAGATTACACAAAGGCCTTTGATGGAGTCAGGCACAAACAGCTGATGGAATGTCTGAAAAAGATTAAGGTTGATGGGAGAGACATCAGAATAATAAGCAAGCTATATGGGAACGGACAGCAGTTGCACTGTCCAACATAAACTACTCAGCACCAGTTGATATAAAGAAGAGGGGTCAAACAAGGATGTGTCCTTTCTCCATGTCTGTTTAACCTTTTCACAGAGAAGATATTAAAAGAAACTAGTGAGATGCCTGGATTAAACCTTAATGGAATTGCAATCAATAACCTAAGACATGCGGATGACATTGTTCTGAAGGCAAAGAACCAAAAAGACCTACAGAATCTAGTGAAGCAAATAAACGATGAAAGTCTAAAGTGTGGAATGGAAATAAATATCAGAAAGACAAATGTCATGGTAATTAGCAAAGAAGAAAGCAAGCCTGCAGTAAATATAAAAATAAATGGAGAATTACTTGCACATGTGAAAAGATTCAGGTATTTGGAGCACATGATAACAGAGGATGGAAAATATGAAATGAAAATTAACAAAAGAATAGTTTGGCAAAAAACATCTTCAGCTAAATGATGAAGATCCTTACATCAAAACAAATATCACAGCAACTGAGATTATGTATTGTAAAATGCTACATATATTCAATATTCCTTTATGGTGCAGAAGCCTGGACCTTGAATATGACAAGAGAAATGAAAATTGAGGCCCCTGAAATGTGGATATAAAGAAGAATAGGATGTGTCTTGTGGACAGAAAAGAAAATGAACAGCAAAGTGTTAAACCAACTAGAGATGAAAAGAGAAATATTGAAAATCATAAAAACAAGACAACAAAGATACTTTGGGCATGTCAAGAACCACAATGCTATATTGAAGATCCTTTCAAAAGAAAAGGACAAGAAAATGACAGCGACAACTATGGCTGACTTCCAAGATTTTGATATTACTTCACTTTCCCAGGTTAAGCAATGTGGACTTTCCTATGGGGCCCAGATGAAAGATCGTTTCATTGGATATTTTGTCTGGTCCTGGTGCTTTTCTTAGCTGTAGCTTACCCATAGCACTCTGGAGTTCATGAATGGTAGAGTTTTCCTCAAAAAGTGAAATGTTTGCCAAGCTAGATTTCTCTTTACTTCTCAGAACTTTTCCTAGTGCCTTGTCAAGTACTTTCCTGTTGGAGGATTTGTTGGTGGCAGCAAAGAATTTGTACTGGTTTTGTCTGAGTCACTTCAGAGAACTTGAAAAGAGATTCGCATTGGCTTAAGTTAGTTTGTTTTTTCCTGACATGTTATTTAAGAGTTTCCAGGTCTTCTTTCCTTCAGTTCTGAGGCTGAGATTGCTGCATGTGCCTAATCACTTCTCCTTCTTTGCTTTTTTAGCTTCGAGTCTTACCGTAGCTTTAGTTTATTGTACTCTATTCTGCTTTCTGGACTAGGGTTTTTCTCTGCATTCTTCCTGGCTGCTCTTCTTTTTTTTTGACTAAGTCTTCCAGAGATTTTGTCCCGAAGGGGCTATATTTCTTTCTGCATCCTTGGGGGATTATTTTGTAGGCTACTCCAAGTATGGCTTGGATTATGTTGGTGTAGAGTGTTTCAATGTTTGTGTTGTCATTTAATTTTGATAGGTTTTCATCTGTGTATGAATTTTTCCCAATCTGCTTTTCTATAATTCCAGCAAGGGGGTTTTTGTGGTTTTTGGTTTTTTTGTGTGAAAGATTTGTAGTAGGATGGGGTGATGTCATTAAGTACTCTCATAGTACAATCATTGTGGATGTCTGCTGAGACAATGGTGAGGTCAGATCTATATGTGCATCCAGTGGCTCTGTGGAGGAGTGTTGGTGAGGAGGAGGAGTATTGCAATATTATCATGTTGCTGGTGTTGCATAGCTCTTCAATGTTGTTTCCCACAGGGTTCTGGTCTTTGTATCCTAATGATGGTAGATGTGCATTAAAATCTCCTGCAATGATAGTTTTCTCTATGTCTGTGCAGTGTATGTTGATTTGATTTTTAAAATTTGGAGGACAATAAACATTATACAGAGTGTACTTGTATGATTGAGATATGGATGTTGACTTTTTTACAGCTGTCTGCTTGATTCTGACGTCTTTGGCCCAAGTCCAGAAATGTTGGTTTGAAGAATGTTTAATGTGTCCCCCATAGCTGATTTTTCATTCAGAGTAGCTTGGGGGGGGGCGGAACCACCTGGCGGACCTTTTACAAGGCAACATTCAGGCTTGTATGGTTTTCTTTTTGTTTCTAACACTTTGATATTGGGGTTTTTGTCCTAAATCTTTCTTTCATACCCAGGAGGCCTTTCCAGTGAGAACGAATGAACACACTTTACTTTCAAAGGGTTAAGAATTGGGAACACAGGCCCGTCTGACATTCTGCCCTTCTGAATGAAGTTGAAAGGCGTCTAAGAAGCCGAGATCAGGTTAAAAAAATGGATGAAATAATGCTGTTCCATTTTCATGCATGTCTCTAGAGAAGCAGCCATCTTTATGTTGCTGCTATGATGTCATGTAGCTCACTGGCACCACGCTGCCACTGTGAGATATTTCTTATATCATTAGTTAGGATGCTGTCTTATTTAAGACAAATAAATAAGGAAATAAGACACAAATGCAATAAAGCTAAAGAAGAGTGGCTAAATAAGGAAATAAGACACAAATAGGAGCATAAGTGAGTAGCAATTATGAGTGAGACAAGGATGTGTTCTATCTCCTGACCTCTTCTCCTTGTACAGCAAAAACATATTGAGAAATATAGAGAACATGCCAGGAATATCAGTTGGCAGGTACAACCGTAACAACTTAAGATATGCAGACGACACAGTTCTGATTGCTAAGAGTGAAGGGGAGCTACAGGGCCTTCTGGACATCGTGGTTTGTGAAAGTAAAAGTAAAGGTCTCAGCCTGAATACAAAGAAGACTGAAGTGATGGTCATCTCAAAGAAAAGAATACCACCAAAATGTAGCATTACCACTGATGGCACAAATCTGAAAAAAATTGATAGATTCAAGTACTTAGGAACAATTATAACAGCTGATGGGAAATGTCACAATGAAATAAAAAGCAGACGTGCTCAGACTAAGTCAGCACTCCAGAAAATGAGAAACATCTTGTGCAACAGATCCATATCAATGGAAACAAGATTCTGAGTACTTAAATGTTATATCGAGCCAATTTTGTTTTATGGATGTGAAGCATGTTCCATGAATAAGAGAGTACAGCAAGAAATGGAAGTCATGGAAATGTGGTTCATAAGAAAGATGCTGAAGGTACCATGAAAACCAATGAAGAAGTCGTAAGAGAGGCTGGAGTTAAAAGGCAAATTATAGCAAAGATCAGAGGAAGACAAGCAAGATTTGTAGGTCATTTTCTGAGAAGAGAAAAATTGGAACACATTGTGACAACTGGAAAAAGTGAGGGAAGAAGAGGAAGACAAAAAGAGAAGTTGCTGGATGGGCTGTCAGTGTGGCTAGGAAGAAAGTCACTGGCGGATCTCATAATGAAGTCTAAAGAAAGGGAATTGTGGAGAGAAACGATCGCCTA
Source organism: Achatina immaculata (assembly GCA_009760885.1). Classification (NCBI taxonomy): domain Eukaryota; kingdom Metazoa; phylum Mollusca; class Gastropoda; order Stylommatophora; family Achatinidae; genus Lissachatina; species Lissachatina immaculata. The sequence goes on along the minus strand of CM019695.1, from coordinate 15,770,652 downwards.
CACCATGCGGCACGGCACTTGATTGATTGATTGAGGATAGTGTCAATTTGCATGGTGACAGAAAATCACTTAGAATTCAAGTTTTCATTTAGATTGCCATAATATATAGCACTAAAACCATCCGTGACAACTTCAACTTATACTGAGAGCTGGACTGCAAGAACTCACTGTGCTACCCGCAAATCCTGGATGGTTCCATCCCAAAACTGAGTATCCAAGTTCAACTGGTGTCCCTGAGCATCCCAACTCATAGAAACCAGCATTACCTTCTGAGGTTATAACCTATGACAGGCAAAATAAAAAATGAGTGAGTTTTAACCACAAACCAAAACCAAGGACAGCATATTAGTAGTCATTGTATTCAAAGATGTCTTTTTGAAGGATAATAAAATTTTAATTTGAATGTAAACCAGAAAAAAAAATAGAGAAAGAATTAGGTATAATCAAGAAAAAAAAAACTTTCTTTTAAAATCAATAAAGCAGTAATACAGGACAAAAGGTTGAAAAGAAAAATTCAAATCAAAACAACATGACAGAAATATTTAGAGGAATAATATAATGATAGTTCAAAACAAAAAAGAGTGTTGAACAGTTCAAAACAAGAAAACAAAGGGGGAAAAAAAGAAATGCAGATTAAACAAAGAACAAAAAAATATACACCAAACCAGATGGAATGAAGAAAAACAAATAAATCACCTAAAAATTAAAGTAAAAAAATTGGAGAACAAAATAAAGAGAAAAATACAAGAAAACATGAAACATTTTTTTAAAGCAAACACATATCAATGGCTCAGAAACCACTATAACTGTCTCAAGACTTCTGAAATTACACAGTAACATGTTTAAATGATGTCTATCAGTTAATGTCTAGCTGTTACATCATAAGAATAAATTTATTTTCTTTTCAGACCAATTTGGAGCAAAAGCTTCAAAAGGTCAACTGTTATTTATTCTCAAAGTTTGTGATTCCAGTGTTTGAAAAATATTCTCACCCATTTTTCCTTCAGTTCTTTCAGTTGGGTTCCATATCATAAATTTTTCAGCAGCCTGGATTCATGATGTGCCAATTTTTCATTATCCACACTTTCTGAAGGTATGATGATCCCACAGTATTATATGTACTCTGCTAATAGTTTGTTTTAAATTTTGTTTTTTAATCTACACCTCTGGCAAAATAAAAAAAATACATGACCAGTTTCCTGATCACAAAAAAAGAATCTTACTAAAGTTGATCCATTGCGTGTCTGCCGTCTTCGGTCTACAAACATTGTATCTATATGATTGCCACCTTCTGTTTCTAATTTAGCTCTCTTGCCTCCTTTCTGTGAGGATTCAACAAAAATAAAACACAGTATTACTAACACTTCACTTTGAATAATGAAACAGAGAAAAACACATGCTTCTTATACATAATTATCATTTAATTTCCAAAATATACAGACTATCTTACTTCTCTAATGTCTCCCCTGGGAACAACTTTGTTAAGAACACACTTATCTTAACATAGTCTTTGTGAGACAGGGAGCATAGATCTGTTTGCTCAAAAAACTCTGACCTACTTCTGTAGCCCAGAAATCTTTAGCAATCAACACTAATTGTAACTGTTATTTCTGTAAAATGTAATGTCAGGTTGGTGGATGGATATGGACATGGAGATCACTGGCAGGGATGAGGAAAATCTAGTGTGAAACCAATGAATCCAGGACATGACAAGCCTATGGGTCTTTACAACAATGGCTATCAGATTGATGTAAACTAAACAGACCCAGCAGACTATAGGTGGCGAGGAATGAATATCACTGAGGCACTCATCAGATTCCTCATCCCAAAGTTGGAGTGTTTCTGTGAAACTGTCTCAAAGCCGTCAGGCCGGCCAGCCAGCACTGCATGCTGGATCTGATGTGGAGAAGGGACTTAAGTACAGCCAACAGAGGCTGGAAAACAAAGATTCGGCCAGGCCAGCCTACATCACTGTCTTCATGGCAGTCTGAGCAAGACCACAGTCTGCTCTAGCAAGGAAAGGTGCTGACGTCAGAGGCACCCAGCCAAAAGGCGCATCACAAAAATCAGGGTACCATGCATCATCGCCAATGTGCCTACGATGAAGAAGAAGAGGTAATGCGCAAATGTTACGATGTGCAAGGATTTTAGATAGTAATAAGCAAAACTTGAAAGACAGCATTCCTCTGTGGGAAAAAATAAGCACGTACGATGACAAAATTTCATTTTGAAGAAAAGAAAAATGATCCATGCTTTTAGAGATCACCTGAAACAAGAAGAAAAATGCCCAAGGAACTGTCAAAGGATCAGCATCCTATAAACACAATAGCCATTCAGTGAGTATGATAGGGGATTTTCCCAAATGCATTAAAATGTGACTCTAGAAAGACACTAAGAAATATTTAAGATTATAACAAAGATGTTCTAACAACTTTGCACATGTTTTGGCTCTACAAATCAAAATAAAACATGGGTGCTTCAAGGTTACTATGTAGAAACAGAAAACACAAACAAGCCTTGAAAAAAAAGAACTGGGGAAGTTAGGGTATATTAGAAGTGTGGAAATTAGTTTAAAATTAAAGTAAGCCTGCAGTAAACTAAAAAAGATTCTGTAAGATAGATGCTAGTTAGAATCAGTTAGAATGCTAGTTAAATTGCCAGTTAGAATCAGAGAATATCAAAACAAGCTATCAAGTGGAGCACAACAGGCTGAAGAAAAGGAGGTCAACCACGTGAAACTCTAAAGAGGATATTGTTAAGAGAGGCCAGTTTAGTGGGCATATCATCCCTTGATGAAGTTGAACGACTCACTGAGAACAGGAAAAATTGGCAAACACCTATGTGAGCCCTATGTGGCGTTTAACGGCACGAGAAGGATGTAAGATATAAGAAGATAGATGCAGTGTATAAGTGTGGAGGATTGCTACTTGTGTTTGTGTGTATGTTGGGGACTGAGTAGGGATGAGGGGACTGTCCGATTTGGCATTCAGTGACCCACAATTGGCATACTAGTATCAGGGTTAGCAAATCACAGTTCATCAAGACCCTGTCCCACCTCTCCATTAGTACTCCCAGTAACATGCCTAGACTGGCTAACAGGGCAAAGATTGCCACAGTCTCCATAGCAGTGGATTCTGCTAAATAAGTACTGCTTTTCAGCTGCACGCAGGGACTGAAAAAATAGCTGCCATGATCTACTAGTAAGTTGACATGATGCTATGCCTCAACACCCTCATAAAATTGGCTGCAAAAGAACACCAACTAGTAGTTCTAGGCAGAATTAAGAAGAAAACTGGAAGGGGCTGAGTGCATTCTAGTGGTTTTTTTTTTCTAAGAGAGAAAAAGATGCTCCTTTATATTAACTATTATAAATGTAAGGTAAAAAAAAAAAAAGATAAAGGTAATTCTCTCATGCCTTAGAGGCACATAGGGATATGGTGTTAGTGCCCATATTTTCCATGACCTGTCAGCACACTAGAAGGTGATATAGTGAGTATCATGCCTGGCTGCCTTTCCTTCCCCAACTCCAGAAGAAGTCGGGTACCCATTTCTACATCTGGGTGACTAGGGGTGCCTCTGGTTGGATCTGAACCCCTGACTTTCGCCTTGAGAGACCAGTGCACTAACCATTTTGCCACAAGTAAATTACTAGTTCTGAAAACAAAAACTGGTTTTGTAAATTCAAAATTTAACCTGATAAAAAGATTTCAATATTTGTTACAAAGAATAAGTAAAAATACTGCTTCTAAGATTTGGTGACAAAAAAAAAAACCATCCAGGCCTGTACAAAACAAATTCTCAAACTTCTTGCATTTCATCAGTAAATAACATTTATTATTAACACCTAATGGTGAAAGTGTTTTTATTCTGGAAAACATACCTCTTCAACCAACGCAGTTCTTCCACTCCTAAGCATGCTCGCTGATGAGTAAGGATGAAAGGAATTTAATGAAATTCTGAAATCTTTAACTTTACATAAAAAAATAAACAGTTTATGAAAAAAAATCAGTTAATGATGGAGTTTCTATGTGAACTTACAAAAAAAATGTGTGAATTAATGAATCAGTAAATGAAAAACACACAAATTAATAATTTGCATAACCAATTAAAATCACCAGAAAAAAAAATATGAGTAACTCAAATATGTGCAATCTAAAGAATGCAACACAGTACAGTAAAAGGACAGACATTATCATGTACTGCTAACCAACGTCTAGAATTAAGTCCAGGATTTTTTTTTTCTTCTTTTTCGTTTTTTTAAACTGCTTCTGTGCAACAATGAGGGGCAGCAATTCAAATGAGTGACGTATCAAGAAGTGGAAAAACTGGATATGAATTTAAATACTGGCATGAATATTGTTGTAATGAAGGAATGACATGTTTTAATCTAGAATAAATGATTATAGACATAATTTGTTTAATCTGTATGGTTACATAAAAAACACTAGGCATCATCAATAGGTTGGGGTTATGATTTATGGTTAGGCATCAATGATAAAATAGTTCATAAAAGACGATCACCGCAAAAAACAATAGACAGAATGACTTATTTGATTTTTTTTTACTTTAAAATATTTTTGTACTAAACATATTTGTCACTCATTTATTATGTCACTCCTTCGAAACAGACTCCAACAAGGGCACTGCACATAAACAAACCTATGGTGAATAAGAAAATAATGAATAAAGCACAATCAGGCTTACAGTTTCTCTAAATACATAAATGATGCAAAAAAAAAATACTAACACAGAATGTAGTTCATGATCAAAGTTGCTCCTGGATAAACCATTCTGCGACCAAATGAATGCATGGCAAGATAGCTGCAAAGAACAAAAAAAATTGTGTAATGTCATATACAGATAAGTTTTTCACAGTTAATGCAAAAGTTAAATCTTTCATTAAATGTACAGTGCAATATTTTGCTACTAACATTTTTTTAGGGGTGTCATGTTTTTTTATTTCTTTTGGAATCTTCACCCCTAATTATGACTGCATAAGAGTCTTTTGTTTCTGCAGTAAATTTGGGATTCATCAATAAAAATGATGACATCCTAATCTTCCAATAATGTATCTGTAACAAATGTCTATAACTGGATATGGAATTATTTGTGTGGTGGCACTAGTGATCATTTACACTGTAAACTGGACATATTAGGAACATGAATTTTGAATGGTTGTACTTTTTTTTTTCAAAACTGGAATAAATATCAATATTGTTTTTTTGACAGACAACACTGAAGGTGAAGTTCCTCAATCTACTTTTCAGGACACAAAGAAATGTTGGAACAGGAAATTGAAAAAGAAAAAAAAATCTTAAATGATCAAATATTTTGGACATTTTACTGGAAGCAAAAAGAGAAAAAAAAAAAAACTAGCCCTGATGTGCCACACAGAACCTTAGGGATATAATGTTAATGCTCATATTTCCTTGACCTGTCAACACACAATATGATTATGTAGTCAGCATTTCCTTGGCCACCATTACTTCCCCAGAAACCTAGCAGCTTGGTACTCATTTCTACTGTTGAGTGACTGGGGTGCCTCCAACTAGACTTGAACCACCAACCCTGTTATGTCTGACAAGCATATTAACCTCTACTCTACAAAAGCACCCTGGAAGGAAAAATTAAGAGCTAAGGTCAGTGTCTTTCAGATGTGTGGGTGTCAATAGAAGGATATGAAAATCATACTATCAAGGAACTGCTCACAGAACAATCTGGAGGTCTACTGTGGCCAATTTCCATTTGGAGATGGCACAAAATTATGATGATTTATACAGATAAATGAGCAGGCTACCAAAATTAGACAATTGCAGGTCTTTTCTTTATTAGTATCATCATCATTAATATTGTGCTCAATGATGCAAATGTTGTCTTGTCATGGATTTCTATCTATTTTCCATCAACTTGGTGACACAGAAAATCATAAGGTAATGTGAGCAGTCTAATGAAATACGAGGGGTGACTGATAAGTTGATAAGTTCTCGGCCTTAGGTACAACGGATTATTTGTGGACAACTTTTTTGGGTTATTTCTCAACATAGTTCCCTTGTAAGTTTATGCACTTAGTCCAGCGATCCTGGAACACACAGACCCCTTCTTTGTAAAAGTCAGCAACTTGTGCCAGTAGAAAGTGGTCTACAGCATGAATGACGTCATCATCTGAAGCAAATTTACGACCACTGAGCTCCTTTTGAGTTTGGTAAATAGGTAATAGTCCGAAGGGGCCAAATCTAGGGAATAAGGAGGATGTTCAAGAAGCTGGAAGCCGCATTCACGGACGGCAGCCATTGCCACCGCTGACTTGTGAACTGGAGCATTGTCTTGATGAAAGATGACTTTTCTTGTCAATTTCCCTCGACGCTTTTCCTTCAGTCTGACACGCACTTGCTTCACAAGATTAGCGTAATAGGCCCCGGTGACCATTCTGCCCTTTTGAAGATTGTCTACCAATAGCACACCATCTGAATCCCAAAAGATGGAAGACATCACTTTGCCTGCAGAACCAGAACCACCCTTGCTTTCTTTGGAGGTGGGGATCTATGATGTTTCCACTGCTTTGACTGTTGTTTGGTTTCTGGTTGAAAATGATGAACCAAAGTCTCATCCATAGTCACAAATTGCTGAAGAAACTTTTCAGGATCTGCAGAAAAATGGCCAAGATTGTCTCTTAACATGTTGAGACGGTGTCTCAGTTTCGGGACCCATAGAGCAGAGACCTTTATCATTTGAAGATCATTGTGAATAATAACATGTTCCAGGGAGATGCCCAACTCAGTAGCAATGTATCGCTCACTTAGCCGTCAATCCTCCATTATCATGTCATGGATTCTGCCAGTGGTTTCATCGGTGGTTACTGTTCTTGGTCTTCCTGGATGGGAATCATCTTCCAGACTATCCCTTCTATGTTTGAATTGAGCTGCCCATTTCTTCACTGTGCTGTAAGAAGGGGCAATCTCCCCTAAGGCTCCACCATATCCTCATGGATCTTCTTCGATGATAAGCCCTTGATGCAGAGGTAGCAAATGACTGCTAAATGAGAAATTTTATCCATTTTCTCAATTTCTGCCACCCCTTACCACTTCAGTAGCCTGTAAAAAAAATTGGTTGCAGTTAATTTCTTGAAACTTGGTGTTTAATCTTACATTAACCTGATCTACAAATGCACCTAATATCAACTGTATGTTTCAAGTATTTGTACCTTATGCCGAGAACTTATCAAACAACCCTCGTATAAGACAGAATTTTGATTATCCACCAATATGTTATCCATCTATCTTCTTCTTCATTCGCTTCTACCACCAAGACCACCCCATGATCCAAGTGAATTTACTCCTGTGGTCCTCAATAGGTCCCATGGTCCCCGAAATGACCACATGAGATCCCTGAGAGGATTGCAAGAGGTTCAGAGTATCGCAGGGGTTGAGCCTGTATTCTCTGTGTGTCTCAGAAGCGTGATTGTGTGACATCATGGTTTTCATTGTACCACTTTAATCTAGAGTTGGACTTTCTCACTGGAAAACCTCGACGTGTTTTGGGACACCTGTGTATACCCAATGGGTGAGAGGTGGTTGCCTATCCCGTCCAGAGTTGGACTTTCTCACCGGAAAACCTCAGCGTGATTAGGATACGCATACATCCCCGTCAGGTGAGAGGTGGTTGCTCATCTAGACTGCACTGGTCCGGTGTCTCCGACTTCAGCATTTTGTGGTTGTGGCCGCTCCCCTTCCTAGTTGTGACCAGGATGGAGCTTTTTGTCCAGGAAGACGAATCCTTGCCACTAGTAAGTGGGTTAAGCCGATTTAGGCGTATTATCCCAGCATGGGCGTGTTTAGGACATGACCGCTCTCTTGAGCTGAGGTACCGTGTCATGAGTAATCATCAAATTTCACCCCTAGTTTAAGCCAGTTTAGGCATATTTCACCAGTATGGGTGTATATTGGACGTGGTCGGCCTCTAGAGCAGAGGTGCCGTGGTATGAGTAGCTCTCGCCACAAGACTGCTGGACATACCAATTAAACTTCATTTTATCCTTTCCATCACCTTTTCACAGCGGCGATGCCTGGCAACCCTAGTTGCATTTTCTTCTTTAGCTGGGAGGAGTTTCGCTCCAAGTGCAGCAGCTGAAGAATCTCAGCAGCAATGTCTTTGTTTAACCCCTTAAGCCGGTTAGGCAATCTCCCCCAGTATGGGTGTGTATAGGATGTTGCCGGTCTCTAGAGCAGAGGTGCCGTGATTTGAGTAGTCCTGACCTTGAGACTACTGGTCACTTCACTTAATCCTTCACTTTTTCCATGATGGCGCTGCGCAGCAACCCTAACTGCATTTTACTTCATTAGCTGGGAGGAGTTTCACCCCACGCACGGCAGCTGAAGAATCTCACCAGCAGTGGAATCCAGGACTGTGTTTTGATAATTCATATGTTGCTCATGTACCCAAACTGCAGCATTAGTCACTCAGTCTTTATTTAAAACTCAAATGATACTGTTGTTCTGTACCTCCTGTTTCATATTTTACAGTAATTTTTCTATAGGAAGCTCAATGAAATGGTTGTGAAACATAAATAAGCAAAGTTGATAACATCACAAATTGTTTTAAAAAAAAAAAAGGTAAAAGCACCACAAGTATTGAATTTTGGGATGGAAATTTTAGATGGTTAAAGAGTGATGACAACTTCAGACGATTCTAAAGGTGAAGAAGTTGCTGATGGAACAAAGAACATGATTATCCACTGCGAAACAATGTTGTCAAAATGTATTGCCTGGTTTCAGATACAAGAAGAAGCAGACGCTACTCAAAGTGTTACTTTTATGTAAATTTATTACATCCTTTCCAAAAGTAATGAGGTAATGAAACAAAAGAAACTTTTTTGTTTAAAAAAAATACAATTATGTAACACTGACTACTTTTAAAATTTTTAAAATGACATTATAACAATTTTGTACGTATAAAATACTGTTTCCTTTAGATTTGTTTATGTCACATATTATGTACTGCGTTACATAATTAGGTTATGAAAATATAACAAAAAGCAAATCAAATATTTATAGATCTATAGTATTTTAACGGACACTAAAATATAAATGTCTGATCATTAATTTGTAATGGTCTCTGTTCTCTATCCTGAATTAAAACTGATGTTCTACTGCAAGTCAAAATCTTTTATTGACTACTCTCAGACATTCTTTATAGTCATTTCACTCATCCACTTTATACAACCATTCAAACTATTTTAGTTCTTATTCCAGCATAAAAAATGTTTCATTCTTTATCAGTAATTTAGATATATTTTGTTATTACATTTTAAAAATATATTTGTTTCTGATGCCTAAAATCCAGCACAGAGATATTTTTCAAACACTACCTGAGAATTCTGCAAGGCAAGCTGCTCCTTTCAATAGCCTGTGCCCTACGACTGCTGACAACTACATGAGAGGGCTTTTTGTCTCTGAAAATTAAAGCTATAAGATTTTATTTATGCAGCTAAATCCTGTAAAGAGGATTTCAAATGAAAAGCATTACAGTATACATCAAAAAGTTGACAGAAGCTTCACATGCTCACTCAGTTTCAAATCTTACATCCTTCCTGTGCCGTTAAGCGTCACATATGGCTCGCATTGTTGTTTGCCAAGTTTTCCTGTTCTCAGCAAGTCTTACAACTTCATCAACCTGGGTTCTCTTAACAATGTCCTCTTTAAAGTTTCACGTGGTTGATCTCTCTTTCTTCAGCCTGTTGTGCTCCACTTGATATCTTGTTTTGGGATTCTCTGATAGTTTCTTCTCAACACATGGCCTACATATGTCCTTTTTCTTTTTTATGATCACCCATGAGACAGGTTGTTGTTTGCTCATCTGTCTTATCTCTGCGTTCTTGAATTCGTTCCACTTTATACAAAGTATTTTCCTTAGGCATTTGTTTTCAAAAGAGTCTAATTTCTTGTCTATTTCTTTAGTTGATTTCTAGCTTTTGCATGCATAAATGAGGGTGGATATCACATTTGAATTGAATAATCTTAACCTGGTTTTTGTGCTTATAACTTTTGAATTCCATATGTTCTCAAGATTTTTGAAGGACAATGCTGCTTTTGCAATTCTGATCCTAACTTCCTTTCTAGTGTCACCATCCTGGTCTATGTAGCTGCCAAGGTATGCAAATTAGTTTACTTCATTAACAACTGTTCCTTCTACGTATATTTTTCCTTCTTGATTAATGAGAAGCTTCATTATTTTTGTTTTGTCTTTGTTAATTTCAAGACCTATTTTGCAAGCCAAGAAGGACAGGGAATCTATTTTTTCCTGCATCGATTTCACATTGTTACTGATAAGAGTTATATCATCTGCAAAATCAAGATCTTCTATTTGAGTCTCATGTACCCAATCAATGCTGGTTTTACCTGTACAATATCTTTTCATTATAAAGTCTATGGCAATTCCAAAAAGCAAGGGAGATAGTATACATCCTTGTTTCACGTCTGTTTCAGTCTGAAACCATTTGCTCATTCTTTCTTCTATCTTGACTGCACAAACATATCCATTGTAGAGATCTCTAATGATGTTGACAATTTTAGATGGTATTCCATATAGTTTTAAATTCTCCACAATAAATCTTTGTGTATGCTATCAAATGCTTTTTTATAAAGTCTATGAAGTTCAGGATTAATGGTTTCTGCTTTTCAATATGTTCTTCAAGTATTATTCTTAGAGTAAAGATCTGGTTGCGACTCAGCGACAAATGCACTAAGGTTATTTCATTATTGCTTCAAAATAAGGCAACATGAAAAAACACACAAAAGAAAACAAATTTACACAATCATTGATAAAGAAACAAATTTTAAAAAAACCATAATACAACATCAACAAAATAAGGACAAAGGAAAATGGTGATAATAACAATCAGATGCACTGAAGACATGTAAAGAATAAAGGGAACTGGAAATAATCTGATTTCAAGAATTCTAAATACTATGTTTGGTAAAGAAATTAACCACAATCAAAAACACTTACTAAAAAGATTCTAAAGACTCAAAAAAATTAAAACAAAACTTACTTATTCATTTACAAAAAAAAAATGTAAGAACAGTACTGAAACCATTCTCTTAAGTACGATCCTTTCAATAAAGTTCAAATAAAACAATTTACAATAAGTAGAAAATGTGCAGATAAATGACTCATACTACTCAACTTGTAACAAAACTGACAGATCACATGACAAGTAAAAAAGGTGTGATTTTTTTAAAAGTTAAACTTCCACAAACTGAAGACCAAACATATAGTAATAAGCACACAGATACACAAGCAGCCCAGTACTGGTGACGAAGAAAAAAGTTAGAGCAGTACTATCCAATAACTGACATGTTAACCTTAATCGACCACACCCAAAAGAACTGTTAAACCTTGAAACTGACTTACCAGCCCCACAACTAAATGTCAACCTAGATGAAATTAAATTGCATGAAATTGAAACAGCAGTGAATTTAATGGCTAATAACAAAGCTGCAGGTGAAGATGAAATAACAGCTGAAATGCTAAAAGCTATCAATAGTGACAACATGAGACAACTACAGAGAATGTTTAACAAGATTTGGAAAGAAGAGAAGGTCCCTTCTAATTGGAAAAAAGGAATCATTGTTAAAATACAAAAAAAAAAGGGAACCTTAGTGACTGTAACAATTGGAGAGGAGTAACATTAATATCAGTTGTGTCAAAAGTATTTTGCAAGGTCATTTTGAATAGACTTAAAGAAATAGTGGATACTGCAATGAGAGAAGAACAAGCAGGATTTTGAAAAGGGAGAAGCTGTCTCGACCAGATCTTTACTCTCAGAATAATACTTGAAGAACATATTGAAAAGCAGAAACCATTAATACTGAACTTCTTAGATTTTAAAAAGGTATTTGATAGCATACACAGAGATCCATTATGGAGAATTTTAAGTCTATATGGAATACCATCTAAAATTGTCAACATCATTAAGGACTTATACAATGGATATGTTTGTGCAGTCAAGACAGAAGAAGGATGAGTGAATGGTTCCAGATTGAAACAGGTGTGAAACAAGGATGTATAATGTCTCCTTTACTTTTTGGGATTACAACAGACTTCATAATGAAAATATGCTGCACAGGTAACACAGGTATTGACAGGGTACATGGGAACCAACTAGAAGATCTTGATTTTGCTGATGACATAACTCTTATCAGTAATAATGTGAATTCCATGCAAGAAAAAACAGATAGCCTGTCTTCAATGGCTAGCAAAATAGGACTTGAAATCAACAAGGGCAAAACAAAAATAATGAAAATTCCCCTTAATCAAAATGGAAAAATACATATAGAAGGGACACATATTGAAGAAGTCAATCAATCTGCATACCTTGGCAGCTACATAGACCAGGATGGTGACACTAGAAAGGAAGTTAAGATCAGAATTGCAAAAGCAGCATCAGTCTTCAAGAATCTTGAGAACATATGGAATTCAAAAGTTATAAGCACAAAAACCAAGTTAAGACTGTTCAATTCAAATGTAATATCCAACCTCATTTATGCATGTGAAAGCTGGAAAACAACTAAAGAAATAGACAAGAAATTAGATTATTTTGAAAACAAATGCATAAGGAAAATACTCGGCATCAAGTGGAACGAATTCAAGAACAATGCAGAGATAAGACAGATGACTGAACAACAATCAGTCTCATGGGTGATCAGGAAAAGGAGATGGACATATGTTGGTCACTTGATGAGAAGAAATGATCAAAGAATCCCAAAACAAGCTATCAAGTGGAACACGACAGGCCAAAGAAAAAGAGGCAGACCGCGTGAAACTCTGAAGAGGACATTATTAAGAGAGGCCAAATTAACAGGCATAAAATCCTTTGATGAGGTTGAAAGACTCGCTGAAGACAGGAAAAAGTGGTAAACTACTTTGTGAGCCCCATGTGACGTTTAACGGCACAGGAAGGATATAAGATATATAAGATAATCTTTACCTTAATGCAACAAATATCTGCATCCACAGTAAATTATACATTAGAAAACTAAACAACGTTTAAGTCTGATACTGATGATGATTTTATAAGCAGAATGTACGTGGAGATAATATTTCTTATCAGAGATGTTTTAAGTAGATTACATATGGAATTAACTTCAGTGTTCAATTCACTTTGTACAGAAACATCCACATGTAGTTTCACCACTTGCAACTTGCTTCATTTAAGAAATTCTTAACATAAATCCCAAGCCCAAAATGACATTCTGGTAAAATAAAAGCTTATAATTACCAATATATCAATTAGATAAATATGCCAAAATGCAAATGGCATGGAACTGACACAAGTAAATAAATTCAGTTACCTCAGAACAGTAACATCTGATGGCTAGTTCACAACTGAAGTTATTTCACAAACAAGTAAAATCAGCTTACAATGTCATGAGGAGGATATAAATAAATAAAAGATATTTTTTAAAGTGAGTAAAAAAGTATCACAGTGCTAAGTAGAGCTATACTGCTAAATGCTTACAAAGCATGAATAATTAACAAATAGACGAAAGAGAAATTTGAAGAAAAAGAGATGTACTTAAGGAAAGATACAGCCAATACCCTGGATAGCCGTAAAAAAAAAAAATTGGGAAATCTTCAGAGAAGTGCAGAACAATGAAAAGTAGTCAAAATCAGAAGAAAAGATAATCAAAATTCTTCAGACATGACATGAGAAGACAAAAGTTGGAAACGCCGGTAATAATTGGAAAACTATAGAGAAAAAGAGAAGGCCAAGAGAAAAATATCTGAATGGGCTGATTGGACAGCACTTAAAAAAAAAAAGAAGCATTTTCTGAAAATATTACATACACAAGATGAAGAAGCAAGATTGCCAATGCTGCTTGGCATAGTACACAATGAATGAATGAATAACTGTTATTGCAGTTTTCACCAAATTTTCACAATGTCCAGGACTGACTGACTGATTGTCTGTTCAGGATTTTATGGACTATCACTTCAAATAATATATCTGCTTCACACTTCCTCTCACCTCAAAACCTGTATGAACTCCATCCCATATTCCCAGCTCCTCTGTCTTCACCAACTATGTCAGTATAATTCAGAATTTATGGACCAATTCAACAAATTATTAGAGTTTTATTCATCATTACCACTATTGTGAAGAAGTCCTTCCAGAACCATTCAACCGCATCCAAAATGTGAGCCACAAAGAAGTGCTCAGAAAGAAACCAGTGACTTCATCTGACAGAGTTAAATTAGTGCTATCTTTTTACCTACATGACCAAGTTTTCTCTATTTTCTGCCAATAATATAGCTTGACCCTGACACTCGCAACATCTCTGATCTACCCCTATTAGCCTACAAATGGGGATCAAATCTTAAGGACATCCTCATCCACAGCCACCTGAAGAGGAATCCTATATATGTTGATACCAGAAAATGTAACCACTCTCACTCTGTCACCTGTCCTTCCCTCTCCCTCTGTCCCTATCTCTCTCCCTCTCTATCTCTTTCTCTCCCTAACTCTCTCCCCATCTCTATCTCTCTCCCTACCTCTTTCTCCCTCTCTCCCCTTTGAACAAGCAATATATAAAGTTGTCCGTGGAAGAAACATGGCAATCTCATATCTATCTCTTTCCCTCTCTCTGTCCCTATCTCTCTCCCTCTATCCTTCTCTCACCCTCTCTCTCTCTCCCCCTTGAGGAAGAAACATAAAGTTGTCCATGGGAAAAACAAAGTGATCTCAAATCTATCTCTCTCCCTCTCTCTGTGTCCTTCTCTCTGTCTCTCTTCCTTGAGCAAACAACATAAAGTTGTATGTGGGAGCAACATGGTGATCTCAAATCGATCTCTCTTCTTCTCTGTCCCTATCTCTCCTTCCCTCTCTCCCTCTCTATCTCTCTCCCCATCTCTATCTCTCTCACTCTCTAATCTGAAAAGCTAATTTGAAAAAAATAGGAAAAATGGCACATTGTCACAGAGCAATGAAATCTACTATAGAATACATTAAAAAGCTAATATAAACATAAGGAGAAAACAAAGTTAAAATTTATTTTTACAAATATAATTAAAACAAAAAGGAGACCATCAACTAAAAGAGTGACATGACACTGTCACATTCCCTGACAGATGATAAACTGAAACACTTGCTCAATTAGCTTACCTTGTATATATGACCATCTAAGATTTGGGTGGGTGCTGGAAGTTTCTCGAACATCATGAGTCCAAGACCACAGTCATATCCACAACCTTCTAGAAGATCCCACCCCCACCCCTAGGCACCCCCCCATGCGGTTGGTAGCTGATCAACCATTGTATGGGTGCTCTCAGGTATGAAATAAACACTCTGACCATTTTCTAAATGGACGCTTAAGTGAAAAACAGTAGGGTGTCTGTCATGAATCAGAATTTTACACCCCTGCATATGTTTCATTACCAAGTTTGTTAAAACATTCAGCAAAGTCAGCAGATATAACATCATCAATTTGTTTGGGCTGACCTTTGTCCATCGCGGCCGACAAGCTGAACATATCACAAGAGTTACTTCCCGTCATTCAGTGGGGTATTGTTTTTATCAATCGACCCCCACAACCCAGGCCCCCCCCCCACACACGGTGCACTGTCCAGATTGTAAATCATCTGTGTGCCAAGTTGGGTTGAAACTGCTCCAGGCGTTCCAGCGTCATGCACTAACATACATATATACACACACGTTCATTTTTATATATATAAAGTAATGAAAGATAGTTTGAAAACTAATGATATTACAGTACCTGCAAAACTAATAATGAAGATGTATTTAAAAGCAAGAAAACTTATGAAGCTTACAACTATATGGCCTAATGTGAATAACACTTTAAATTCTAAAAAGAAATATTATAATAAACAAAACAGTAATTCTTTCTGTAATGAAGCCATCAATAAGAGCAACAAATCTTACAAGTAGGACTATATGTAATGAGAAAACAAATAATTTCTTTCATCTGCTGCTAAAAATTAGCATGACCCACTTTGTCATTCCTTCGTTCCATCTGAAATCCACAGGTGCAGCCCATAATTCAAAATCATACTGATGCAGTATTTTCTGTCAAAATAGGAAAAAAAAATGTATGAATCTAAGTGGAAATCTGAAGCTACTTAAAGGACATTGCAATGAAACAAAGCAACCATGATCCATGCAATTATTATGTACATCTTACATCCTTCACACACCGCTAAACGTTACATAGGGATCACATAGTAGTTCGCCAAGTTTTTCTGTTTTTGGTAAGCTTTTCAAGCTCATCAAGGGATTTTCTGCCTACTAATGTGGCCTCTCTTAACAAATTCCTCTTTAGAATTACATTTGGCTGACCTCTTTTTCTTCGGCCTGTTGTGTTCCACTTTATAGCTTGTTTTGAGATTCTGTATCTTCTCATCACGTGACTGACATATGTCCATCTCTTTTTTCTGATCACCCATGAGACAGGTTGTTGTTCACTCATCTTCCTTATCTCTGCATTGTTCTTGAATTAATTCCACTTTATACTGAGTATTTTCGTTAAGCGTTAGTTTTCAAAAGGGTCTGTTTGTTATCTATTTCTTTAGTTGTTTTCCAGCTTTCGCATGAATAAATGAGGGTGGATATTACATTTGAATTGAATAATCTTAGTTTGGTTTTTGTGCTTATAACTTTTGAGTGCCATATGTTCTCAAGATTCTGGAAGATCAATTGTTGTAATTCTAACTTCCTTTCTGGTGTCACCATCCTGGTCTATGAAGCTACCACGGTATGCAAATTGGTGTACTTCTTCAATAGCTGTTCTTTTATTTTTCCTTCTTGATTAATGAGAAGTTTCATTATTTTTATTTTTTTCTTGTTAAATTCAAGTCTTGTTTTGCTAGACAGTGAAGACAGGATATCTGTTTTTTTCTTGCACCAAATTCACATTGTCACTGATAAGTCATGTCATCTGCAAAATCATGATCTTCTAGCTCGGTCCCATGTACCCCATCAGTGCCCATTTTACCTGTGCAACATTTTTTCATTATGATTATGTACATGGTTATGATAAATTATTAAACTGAATAATTTTATTCTGATCAGGAATAAGAATTTTATGACATTAGATACAAGTGTATATATAAATTTCACATGATCATATAATCTGGAATCTGAGATGCCTGTGCAGAGTTCATTCATTCATTCATTTGCATGTCCCTTGTGGAACTTTGCCTCCTTAATAGCTCTCCTGTAGGCCTCTCGATTGTGAGCAAGATGACATGCTGTTGATGCATCCATTTGCAGATCAACAACAATGTCCTGCAGCCATCTTCGCTTTGGTCTTCTTCTCTTTCTTTTTCCCATTATGTATCCTTCCAGGATGATCTTCTCTAAATTCTCATGATGTTTAATGTTTCCAAAATACTTAAGTTTTCTCTCTTTAATCCTCTTTCCAGCCTTCTTCAATATTAAATTCTTGTAGTATGGATATATTGTTTTGTTTTTTTTTGTGTCATAATATTTGAAGAACTCTTCTGTAGCATTTATATTCAAAGGCATTTATGTGTTTCTCATCTGTTTTGTTAAGTGTCCAGGTCTCACAGGCATATTTTGCGATGGGAAAGATGCATACCCTTAAAAATCTTATTTTTTTAGTTCTGTCTGTTCCTCTCCACAGATTCTTTAGTTGTTTTACTTTCTGAAGACCGATAGATGTCCCTCCTTTTAGTTTCCCTCTTTGTATCTCCATTATTAATTAGTAGTGATCCAAGATATTCAAAACTCTCCACTTCTTCCAGTTTTTTCTCACTGATGCATATTTCAGTTGCCTTGTCTGTTTGTCAATTGTCATCAATTTAGTTTTCTTCACATTAAGATAAGAGGTTTTGCTCTTCGCTGTTCTTACGGACTGACATAATTGGTTTTTCCATTCCTTTTTGTGTTGTGGACAGTAATACTGTGTCATCAGTTTATCTAATCTCTGGTATTTCTTAATCTCCAATTGTTATAGCATCGTAATATTTTTTCTCTATATCTTCTCTAACATTCCTCATTATATTTTCAGTATACAAGTAAAATAAGTATGTACCCCTGACGGATCCCTTGTTTTATGTCAAACCAAGTGAACTGCACGCTTTCCCCATTGTGCCAGGTAGTGGAAAGTACAGGTATTTTGCAGCTGATCCATGCAGAATGTCAGTTACAGAGGAATTTGGTGGTAGCAGATTTTTCTAAAGATCTTTCACTGCAGTCTGGTAGATGGTGTTTCAGTTTTTTCATCTTATCTACTGCAGGGCATAGAGTATGGTGTGTGATCAGCAGTCACTTTGTAAGTGTATTATGAGGTGTGTTCAAAAGAAAAAAAAATACCTGGCCACCTGCCACAGAGGGCGCTGTGCTGCTACAGAGCACACCCAGCAGCAGGAACAATTTTATTATAAACAGGAAACTACGAGGCTTTGGTACAGTAAAGTACGAGAACACAATTTTATAGGATTAGACCTCGAAAAAATCATAGACAAAGCACTTTAGTGAGATGTGAGAGAAAGAAAAATCACAAGAGAATTACCTGGGACAAGACTATGTCAACAAAACACCATTTTTGGGGGGTGTTAGCTGGCTAGGTTGATAGTATGCTGTTCTCTCGTGGCTAGGCGGCTGCTCGTCCTACCGGAGTCCGTGTTTTAATCCCAGGTAATTCTCTTGTGATTTTTCTTTCTCTCACGTCTCACTAAAGTGCTTTGTCTACGATTTTTTTGAGGTCTAATCCTACAAAATTGTGTTCTCTTACTTTACATCCAGTAGCAGGTCTTGACAACAAGCTGCTATCTGCCCCTTTCCGCTATGAACATTAGTTGTCAAGCTACATCTGCTGAAGTGCAGTGAGCTGTTCATTGGATTAGTGACAAAGTGATAATAGAGTTTAAAGAACAATGTGTGTGTGTGTGAGTGAAATTTTGGTGAAAACTTCATAAAACCATTACAAAGGCATGGCAATTGCTTAACCGCGCATACAAGGGGGACTGTATGTACTGAATGCAATGCTATAAGTGGTTTTCAGTAGGGCAGTGATCAGTAGGTGAAGATCCCAGGCCTGGATAATCTTCCACATTAAGAGATGATCTATGTCATGAAAGTTTGTGCTGTGATTTATGGAAATCGTCTGAGAAGGTGCACATGAAGTGGACATCAGCACAGAATCTCAACATCAGATTTTGACTGAAATACTTCAGGTGTGTTGCATCTATGCAAAATTCATGCTGCATTTCCTGACTATCAGAAAAAGAACCATGTTGAAATCAGTTGCCAGTGCAAATGGTCATGGAAACTTTCTTAAGAACATCATAACAGAAGATTAAACATGGATTTATGGCTATGATGTTGAAACCAAAATGCAGTCTTCACAGTGGGTGGGAGAAGGGTTTCCTTGACCAAAAAAAGCATGGATGAATTGGTCAAAGATTGAAAGTGTTGTTTGTGTTTTGATTTTATTGCAAAGGCATTGTCCACTATGAATTTATACCACATGGTCTGATGGTAAACACACTGTTGTACCAGGAAATTTTAGTGCTTTTGAGGGATGCTGTGCACAGGAAGAGACCTGAAATGTGGGAAAACCAGACTTAGATGTTGCATCATGACAATGCTCCGGCTCATGCATCATTCCTCATCCACAGTTATCTGGCATATCAGACATCCGTGTCCCATCCACCCTATTCTCCAGAATAAGCCCCAGCAGACTTTTCCTGTTTCCCGAACTTAAAACCACTGTGAAAAGGTGTCGTTTCCAAACCATAGAGGAGATTCAGGAAAATGCTGTAACGGAACTGCATGCTATTAGATAATGTGACTTCCAGGAGGTATTCCTACAATGGAAGAATCAATAAGGACAGTGTACTGCCAGTAGAGTACAAATAATAGACATACCTGAACCAAAAACGGAACTAAACATCAATACAGGACCAATAACAATAAGTGAAGTAAAGGAGGCAATAAAGAAGCTAAAATTAGACAGGGCACCAGGTGAAGATGAAGTGACTGATGAGATGTTGAAAGCAGATGAAACAGAAACACCAAAACAACTTTGCCAGATACTACAACAAATTTGGAATATAGAAAAAGCTCCAGAGGAGTGGAAAACTGGCCTTATAGTAAAACTACCAAAGAAGGGTGACCTCAGAGATTGCAGGAACTGGAGAGGCATTAACCTACTGCCACTTACTAGTAACTAGTAAAGTATTTTGCAGAATAATCATCATCAGAATTGTACCAGCACTTGAGGGAAAACTTTGGAAAGAGCAGGCAGGATTTAGGAAAGGAAGATCATGCATAGACCACATATTTGTACTTAGACAAATATTAAAACAGGCTTATGCCTGGCATAGCACAACATATGCATTGTTTATAGATTTTGAGAAAGCCTTTGAAAGTGTCAACAGAGATGCACTGTGGAAAATCCTAAGATGGCATGGCCTCCCCCATAAGATAGTGAATGTAATCAAAGCCCTATATGAGGGTTTTCAGTGCAAAGTGATCTGTGGAGAACATACCTCCAGCAGCTTTAGGGTACAAACAGGAGTGAAGCAGGGATGTGTACTATCACCAACATTATTTATCTTGGCAGTGGACTGGTTAATGAAGGAGGCAACATCAGACAAACGCAGAGGATTACAATGGACCCTTGACACAGTGCTGGAGGACCTTGACTTTGCGAACGACATTTGTCTACTATCAAGCAGCCACAAAGACATGCAAGATAAAATAAACAAGCTAACTCAGAATACAAGCAACACAGGACTAAAGATCAACGTAGGAAAGACAAAGTTAATGAAGCAAAATGTGAACAATAGAAATGTACTGAGAGTAGATAGCAAGTTAGTGGAGGAAGTCAATGAATTTGTATACCTTGGCAGTAAAGTAGTAGAAAATGGAGACAGCACAGAGGACATCAAAAGCAGACATACTAGAGCAAACCAGGCTTTTGCTATGCTGCAGACTATATGGAAGTCTAAAAAACTAAGCATGAATACGAAAATCAGGATATTTAAGAGTAATGTTCTAAGTGTACTACTCTATGGAAGTGAATGCTGGAAAATCACCACAACCATAGAAAACAAGTTGAATTCTTTCCAGACTAAATGTTTACGAAGAATTAGAAAAATATTTTGGCCAAACACCATAAGAAATAACATCTTGTTGGCAGAGATGCAGATGAAGCCACTGACAGCAATTATTGAGGAAAGACGCTGGCGATGGTTGGGACATGTGCTCCGAATGAATGATAACTCACTACCAAAAACAGCACTAAGATGGACACCACAGGGGAACAGAAGTAAGGGTAGACCAAAAGAGACATGGAGAAGAACAATAGAGAGGATGCTGAGCAATAGAGGACTCACCTGGGCAAGAGCAGGAAAAAAAGGCAAAGGACAGGCATTTGTGGAAAACCCTTGCGGAAGCCCCATGTTCCCTGGGCACTTAAGATTCAGAGACAGAGACTGCCAGTAAAGGTGATGATTTTGAAAGAGATAGTGCTTAAAATGTTGCCAAATGAGCACTTACATCTTTATAGCTAAAATTCGTCTTTTTTTAAACACACCTTATACTGAGAGTGATGCGTCCTGTGTGCAAACCTGAAGACTTGTGCATTAGTCTATAACTTTAATTGTAGATATGGTCTTCAGGATTGGACTTTGATAGGTGCACATATGGATATCTTCTTCTTTGGTTGTTAGCCCACAGTCCATCCACTGCTGTTTGCAGTCAGTTTGTATGTGTTTCTCATGCTGGTGGGTATGTGAGGTTGTGGCACAATGGCTTTACTCTTTGCTAATCTGTCAGTATATTTATTGCCTGTATTATCCATAGGGTGGATATGGTATTCACCATAGGGTGGTCCTGATGTTATAGGAGGCAAATAGATTTATTATACTGCATGTGTTGGTTATGAAGTGTTCAGCTGCTGGTATTCACAATTTATAATAATATAAGGCATGAGAAAAAAAGAAAACTCATAGCAAATGAGCTTAAAAGAAAAAAAAAACAAACAAAAGATATCACTTTTTATAACTGGCTAGAGGAAGGTTTACTATGGACAAGACAAAGGATGTTTTGTTTTAGTTTCTGGTGTTTTATTAATTATGGCAAGTTGGAAATTTTGGTTTCTTTACAAAATTCGAAGTGAATCATGATGGACACCTACTAAAATTTGAATAAAGAATGTGGGTAAATTCCGAATGAATGAGAAATTTAAAGTTCGTTCTTTTAGTGGCTGAACATCACAGGTTTGATTTTATTCATTCATTCATTCATTCATTTGCATGTCCCTTGTGGAACTTTGCCTCCCAAACAGCACTCCTGTAGGCCTCTCGGTTGTGAGCAAGATGGCCTGCTGCTGCTGCGTCCATTTGCAGATCGTCAACGATTTCTTGCTGCCATCTTCGTTTTGGTCTTCCTCTTTTTATTTTTCCCATTATGTATCCTTCCAATACGGTCTTCTCTAAATTATCATGACATTTAATGTGTCCAAAATATTTAGTTTTCTCTCTTTAATCCTCTTTACTAGCCAGCCTTCCTCAATATTAAGCTCTTGTAGTATAGATATATTTGTTCTTTTTTGTATCCACGATATTTGGAGAACTCTTCTGTAGCATTTACATTCACAGGCATTTATGTGTTTCTCAGCTGTTTTGTTAAGTGTCCAGGTCTCACAGGCATATGTTGCGATGGAAAGATGCATGCCCTTAAAAATCTTATTTTTGTAGTTCTGTCTGCTCCTCTCTACAGATTCTTTATTTGTTTTACTTTCTGAAGAGCAATAGATGTCCTCCTTTTAATTTCCCTCATTGTATCTCCATTATTAGTTAGTAGTGATTTTATTACTATTTCAAAAAATGAAACACTATAGGAAGTGACATTTCATCTCATTTTGAATCTAATGCCTTGAGTCTTGAGATCTACTACCCTATACAGAGAAGTCAGGTGCCAAAAAATAATACATTGGAAAACACGGAATCCTAGCTAAAACAGGAAAAAACATGTCAAGAGTTCAAAGAGCAGAGTGGGGATTTGAGAAGATAAAAGTTTGGTTTTTTTTTTTTTTGGGTGTGGTACTGTTTTTGTATCTGGTGGTGACGGTTGCCAAGGATGCTAATATAGTCTGCATCTCAACATCGTAACTAGATCCACAAAGAATAGTAATGGCAATCGTTATCTTGTCCAGAAACATAATGAGTGCCATTCTGCACTGTCCATTTCCTTGATGGTTGATTCATCAATGTGCATCGGGATCTAGTCCTTAGAGATGGATTCCATGGTCTCTAGTATGCACAGCTTTAAGGTGCTTGGATCTGATGACTAGCTCACTAGTATATTATTGAGACAGTTATGAATTTTGGAAAGTGTGTAGCTTGTGTTTGGTGGGATGTAGCATTTTTTAAAAGTTATCTTTCCTCCAGAAGCTGGTGTACTGTGTTGAGTTGTTCTCCTATGAGCACTGGATTTTTTAGTCTATTATTAGGCTTCTATTTATTTATCAATATTCTGTTAGGATTATCTAGGGGCAAGTGTTTATGTATTTTCACTGCCTCAGTGATTGACTCTTCTTATATTTAGTGGCTCTGTGTTTACACCAATTTTACATGCAGCAGTGGGAATTGATCACATTTTCCCACAAATGAAATTAAAGATTTCTTTCTGGATTCTGCCTATTTGTGTGCAAGTACTCTTTGATGCTGTGGCTTGTAGGGGAATGTTTGTAGCGCATATTATATGTCTGATATATTCTGTGTATTGTCTGAGGGTTGTTTTGTCAGCTTCCCAGGATGTCTGAGTATTTGTAGGTTGCTTGAGTAAGTTTAGTGTTTTGGATTCTTTTTTTTTCTGCTAAACCACACAGAAATTTCTTAAAATGTTTTCATGCAAAGAGTTTTCTTCTCTTATGATTTGGGCACCATCAAGGGTTATTCTGAGCTTGGTCTGTGCCAATCTGTTGCTCAGAATAGAGACTATATGTGGTTTTACTAGAATTAATCTTTAACTTCAAGAAACTGCAACAGTCTGAAATGGTTATGAGGGCTCTAATGAGCCTCTCAGCAGTCAGATACAGATCTGATCCACTAGTCCATATTACAATGTTATCAGAAAACAAGGTTTTGTGAGTGTTCAACAGGCCTTAGAGGTTATTAGAAAATATCATGAACAAGCTACAGCTAAGAGCTGCACCATTCCTAATCTAATCTTGTAGCTGTACTTCTTCAAAGGTATGCTGTTTGTTTGACGATGTGTTATTGATCTGGGTATATATACTTCTGTCACTCAGACAGTTTTTGAAACACTTGATATATTTTTCCATGTATACAGTTTTTTGACACTATAATTTTTTCCATCTATACTCCTGTTTGCTTAATATTGAAGAAGGCTGGCTAGTGAAGAGGATTAAAGAGAGAAAACTGAAATATTTTGGACACATTAAATGTCATGATAATTTAGAGAAGACCGTATTGGAAGGATACATAATGGGAAAAAGAAAAAGAGGAAGACCAAGATGAAGATGGCTGCAAGACATCGTTGACGATCTGGAAATGGATGCAACAGCAGCAGGCCATCTTGCTCACAACCGAGAGGCCTACAGGAGTGCTGTTTGGGATGCAAAGTTCCGCAAGGGACATGCAAATGAATGATGAATGATGATACTCCTGTTTTACATCTTTAACAGCACACCTTTTCATCAGACCTTGCCATATGCTTGTGGGAAGCCTACAAACACAGATACAGAGTCCCTTTTATGCCTTCCACAATCTCAGACCCGAGAAAGAGCTGGTCTGAAGTTTTTCAGGTCATCTTCTGGATTTAATTTCTTCAGGATGTCTAACTATGGCTGAGTTCCAAGCTTTGGGAAATAATCCATTTTGACAAGCCTTGTTACTGAAGTGGAACAACATGGACTTTCCTATAGGATCCAGATGGAGAATCATTTCATTTGATAATATGTCTGGTCCTGGTACTTTTCTTAGCTTATAACTTACCCACAGAACTTATTAAAGGTAAAGTTTTCCTCAATGAATTAAATTCTTGTTGAGCTAGATTTTTCCTTTACTTTTCAAAAATTCCTAGTGCCTTGTCAAGCATTTTTCTGTTGGAGGAAGATTTGGTGGCACCGAATAAAGTGATGGCACTGTTAAAGACATTGGCTTTAAGTTATCTGAAAGGCCAGAGATTCACACTGGCTTCTAAGATTTTTTAAAAAAAAAGACACATTCCACCATGTTTAACAAGTGGTGTGATATTTTTGAAAATTTTGTTTCATTCCCCAAAATGAACACTTTACATAGGAGAATGTTTTACCTTAATGTCCTTCTTGGGCAATATTTTCTTCATGATACAGGAAGAAAGATAAATATCTTGCATGGTAGAGCTTTCAAAAAGTTGAATGTCAAGCAAATAAAGATGATCAATAGGTGCAAAGTGTCACTATATATGCACTGTTGTAATATGCTATGGCTTTATTTAGTAGTGAAATGGAAGATTCAAATATTTACAATCAATAATCTGTACAGCATGTACTCTTACTGTACAGATATGAACAAATCATTAAACCTGTATACTGTCAGGACAAGTGCATATAATCATTCATCCTATTTTTTCCATATATGACAACAACAAAAGTATTTATAATATCTTACATCCTTCCCGTGCCGTTAAACGTCACACAGGGCTTACATAGTTGTTTGCCAAGTTTTCCTGCTCTTGGCGAGTCTTTCAGTTTCATCAAGGGATGTTATGCCTACTAAACTGGCTTCTCTTAACAATGTTTGCTTTAGAGTTTCACGTGGTCAACCTCTTTTTTTTTTTTTCAGGCTGTTCCATGTTCCACTTGGTAGCTTGTTTTGGTATTCTCTGATTGTTTCACATGGCCTACATATGTCCATCTTCTTTTTTCTGATCACCCTTGAGACAGGTTGTTGTTTGCTCATCTGTCTTATCTCTGCATTGTTCTTGAATTCATTCCACTTTATACCAAGTATTTTCCTTAGGCATTTGTCTTCAAAAGAGTCTAATTTTTTTGTCTATTTCTTTAGTTGATTTCCAGCTTTCGCATGCATAAATGAGGGTGGATATCACATCTGAATTGAATAATCTTAACTTGGTTTTTGTGCTTATAATATATTTTTGAAGGATACTGAGAACATATGGAACTCAAAAGTTATAAGCACAAAAACCAAATTAAGATTACATTTATAATATACTGGCTATTTATTCATTGTGAGTAATCTATTCTGTGACTGGTATGAAAGTGAAAGTATTACCCATTACCTTGGAGTTTAATGTGTGGAGTTTTCTTGCCTCCATGAGAGAATTAATGAAAGATCTATAATCTGCATTACCAACTCGCCCAAGCCCTGAAACAATCATTGCATCAAATTAATGCATACAAGACACTTTTTATTTGGTACAAGATCACATATATGATCACAGAACACATAATACAATTTTTTAAATAAGTCATTCACACATACAGTGTGATACACTTAGATACACTGATCTTTTAGCTTGTAACAGGACAAGAATATCTGGAATAATGTATTTTCTCTGAAAACAGATTTTGAAGTTTTTACCTAAATCATAAACTTCATCATGGCAAGGTTTATAATTAAATGAACTGCACTCAGATTTTGAATATTAGTTACTCTTCCCTGCATATTTTTAGGTTGAATTTTCTTCATTTCTTCAAATGCTATTAGGGACAAATCCGTATGAAAATGATATGGTTAAATTAGCTTATTGAATCTGGTGAAATTCTTTCCTCCTATTACGCAGGGATGTGAATTAAAAGCTGTTATGTTTTGGTCACATAAATAACTATGATTATTGATTTCTTTTGAAATTTTCTTATCTTTGATCATTGCCACACCTCTTTCCTTAGATTCTCTCTCTGATATGATCATAGATAAGAAAATTTCAATTGCTGTTAAAGACATTGGGCAATATCAGACAGGGTACTAGTTGTTGAAATATGTGGGAAGCCATCAACATTAACATCATACAGGCCTATACCCTTACGGTGGATAGCTCAGAACAGGAAGTAGAGGAAATTTATGATCAGTTGGATATTGCAATGAAATAATCCAAACAATCTGAAATAATTTTAATAACGGGGAATTTCAATGCCAAAGTAGTAAACCAACCAGAAGAGCAGCTAGTAGGAGGTTACGGTCTTGGAAAATGTAATGACAGAGGAGACAAACTGGTCAGACAGCAAAAAGCATGTAAATTAATCATAAACACTAAGGACCCACAAGATGGAGAAGCATGATCGCTAGCGTTATATGGCACGGCATATAACAACAACTGATAAAAGAGATAAAAACTGCAGTAAAACTGGTTCTAGTAATACAGATATAGTACAGTTTGGTACAGTTTTACAAAGCAATAGAGAGAATGAGAAAAGTGAGAAAAAACCCAAACAAATGAAAAACATACAACATCCATTATTTTGGCGTGAGCCTTTTTAAAGGATTACATACAAAAACAAACACAACATCCACCTGGGAAAAACTGTGTTAAGAACCCACTTATCTTAACATAGTGTTTGTGAGACAGGGAACATAGATCTGTTTGGTTAAAAACTCTGACCTACTTCTGCAGCCCAGAAACTTGTAGCAATCAACACTAATTGTAATTGTTATTTTTGTAAAATGTAATGTCAGGTTGGTGGACGGATGGGGACATGGAGATCTCTGGCGGGGATGAGGGAAGTCTGGTGTGAAACCAATGAATCCAGGACGTGACAAGCCTATAGGTCTTTACAACAATGGCTATCAGAATGATGTAAACAAAACAGAGCCAGCAGACTATAGGTGGCGGGGAATGGATATCGTTGAAGCACTCATCAGATTCCTCATCTCAAAGTCAGAGTGTTTCTGTGGAACTGTCTCCAAACCATCTGACATGGAGAAGGGACTTAAGTACAGCCACCAGAGGCTGGAAAACAAAGTTTTGGCCAGGCCAGCCACACTGTCTTCATGGCAGTCCGAGCAAGACCACAGTCTGCCCTAGCAAGGAAAGGTGCTCAAGTCGGAGTTACCCAGCCAAAAGGCGCTTCGCAAAAATCAGGGTAACACGCATTATCGCTAATGAAATGTCTCTATCTGCAGTATTCAAACATGGTGCTTGCCCTGTGAAGACTAACCAGGCAGGTGCAGTGCCGGGCCCCCTGCCTCGAAAGGGTCCACCCAATGCTACTGGAGGTCCTCTCAGTTCATCTTGTGGAGTCAGGAGACATGAGAGTAGAGCTACTGGCCAAAAAATACAACGGAAGAAAACAGCCAAAAAGCAAGAACTTAAAATAATGCAGTGGAATGCTGAGGGTGTCAGCAGTGTTAGAGATGGCTATAGCAAAAAGGTGGAACTAGAGAACATACTTTTTGCAGAGCAGGTAAGTATATGCTGCATACAGGAGACACACCTAACCAAAGATGCCGCCTTTAAAATCAGAGGCTACCAGTGTTTTAGATCAGACCGACAGGACAGAAGAAAAGGAGGAGTACTCACACTTGTTAAGAATAACATCAGTGCATGTCAGGTGGGAGTGTTCATGGAAGGAGCCAAATATCAGATGATCCATCTAAAAAGTAGTAATACAGATTTCCACCTCCTTAACTATTACTGTTCTAATGATCGCCCACTTGCTTTAGAAACAATCCCACACACAGAGAGACTGATGGTCTGTGGCGATTTTAACAGCCATTCCGAGAGCTGGGGCTATGACCACATAGACAAGAGAGGAGAGGAAGTTGAGAGCTGGCAGGATGATAATGGACTTCTCCTGATCAACCAGCCAATGGATTCCCCAACATTTTACTCAAGGGCTTGGCATACAACCTCAACACCAGATCTGGCATTCCACTCTCCAGATCTGAAGTGGAACATTACATGTGAAGTTGGAAAACAACTTGGAGGTAGCGACCATCGACCAGTCTTCCTGACAATAGAAAATGAACTCCTTAACACCAGTAGCCCTCTCCCCAGATGGAACTATAAAAAAGCAAACTGGACAGTGTACAGACATTGTACAGGTATCCTGGTGGGACAGCTGTCCATAGAAGGTAAGGATATTAACAGCATAGTGAAGGAATTCAATGCTTGTATCCTTCAGGCCGCTCGTGAAACCATTCCCAGAGGAGTTCGCAGGGACTATAAACCATACTGGTCTAGTGAGCTGGGAAAACTCCATGATGATGTGGAAGCAGCTCGAAAGCAAGCAGAAAATAGACCATGCCAAGAACACTACAATAATTACCAACATTCTAAGGCCAAATTTCAGAGAGCCAAGCTGCAAGCCAGACGGGAAAGTTGGAGAGAGAAAACAGAGTCCCTAAACTTTGAAAAGGATGGAAGGAAACTGTGGAAACTAATCAAACAGTTAAATGATGAGAGTACTGGAAGAAGTACAAAGATTACCCTAATAGAGGATGGGAAAACTCTTACAGGTAAGCAGGTAGCAGATCACTTTGCTCGCATGTTTGCACAGGACTGCAACATTGATATCCATCCAGAGAAAGAGCGTGCAGTGTGCATTGACCCACAGAAAAAAGAGGAACAAGTCAGAAAAGTGGAGGTCATGGATGCACCAAATCACACGCAGTGAGTTAGACCTAGCAGTCAGTAAACTGAAACCAAGGAAATCACCAGGACCAGATGGAGTGTCCAATGAAATGATCAAGAACCTGGGAATGGCAGCAATGGGAAAGCTGTTGGATATTTTCAATATGTGCTGGAGCACAGGTAGGTTACCTCAAATCTGGAAGGAAGCAAGCATGGTACCACTGCTAAAGCCAGGGAAAAACAGTGATACTGCCTCCAGCTACAGGCCAACCAGTCTCACTAGCTGCCTATGCAAAACGATGGAACGCATCATTGACCTGAGGCTAAAATGGTACCTAGAAAGTGAAAACCTTCTTGTTCCACAACAAGCAGGATTTAGGCAGTACTACAATACGGAAGATCAAGTGACCTATCTCTCTCAAGAGACTGAGGATGCATTCCAAGAGAAAAACCTTGTACTAGCAGCATGGATAGACCTAAAGAAAGCCTTTGATAAAGTATGGAAAAAAGGTCTGCTGTGGAAACTAAGAAACTGCAATGTGAATGGAAGACTATACAACTGGATAAAGTCCTATTTACACAATAGAAGAGCTAGAGTAGTAATGGATGGACACAAAAGCCAGAAAGTACTTCTGCAACATGGTGTACCACAAGGAGGAGTCCTTTCGCCTACACTATTCCTTGTATTCATTAATGACCTGGTCAAGGAACTTCCCTATGGAATCAAAGTGGCACTGTATGCAGATGATCTGGTCATGTGGTGTACAGATGAATATGCGACAGTTGCTACACAGACTCCAAAGAGCAGCAGACATCTTGACATCATGGACAAACAAATGGTGTGTAAGTATCAACACAGAGAAATCAAGTACCACTCTGTTCACTCTCTCATCTAAACAGAAAGCAGGTAAGATCTTTGTAAATGAAATATCCTTAAGGATGGACAACCAACCCACTTACTTAGGAGTGACTCTTGACTCAAAACTGACTTGGAAGCAACACATCAACAGTGCAGAAGCAAAAGCCAGAAGAAAACTAGCCACATTAAGAAAATTAAGTGGAACCACATGGGGAGCTAGTGAAAGAATCCTCAAGAATGTATATCAGCAAAGTATTCTACCACATTTAGAATATGGCTCAACATCTTGGTACACAGCATCAAACACTACGCTGCATAATCTAGACAAGGTTCAAAATCAGTCACTATTGATTATCACAGGTGCCATGAGGTCCACACCAATAGCAGAAATGCAGAAAATAGTTGGTGTTCAAGCGCTAAAGGAACGTAGAGACACAAAGGTCATGAACATGGGAGAGAAATTCCTTAGCTCTGTAAGCCATCCCCTGAAGGAGAGATTCAATAACTTGGCATTAAGACAGCTTAAAAGAAGCAGCTTCATTCACCAGGCCAAGCGTATGCGTAAGCTGATACCTGACCTTCCAACTGTAGTCGCTCCATTATCATCTGTACCAGAGCATACACCATGGAAAGAAGCAGATTATACACAAATAACTATTCAGACTGAAGTGAAAGGTGTGCAGAATGGTGAGATGCAAAGCAGCCTTGTAAGACCAACAGCCACACTTAGTGTGCTAGATGACAAATATCCATGTGACACCTGGATACGTGTGTATACAGACAGATCTGCACACAATGCCATAAAGAATGGAGGGGCAGGAGCACATATTGAATATCCAAACAACACCACTGACAAGATTTCCATACCCACTGGAAAATACTGCAACAACTATGATGCAGAAGTTAGGGCAATTATTGCTGCAGTTGAAAAACTATCAGACTCCAGAATTGATACATGTCCTGTAGTAATTCTCACAGATGCAAGATCAGTACTGGAAGCTCTTCAGTGCAACAAATTACCAGACCTTAAGGAAGCCTTGTCAAAAATTGGCTTACAACATGGAGTCACTTTGCAATGGATTCCCTCCCACTGTGGGATACCAGGCAATGAGAAAGCTGACCATCTGGCCAAAGAGGGCACTGAAATGGAGCAACCAGACATACCAATCACCTATAATCAGAAGAAAAGCATGATAAAAACCTACAGGAAGCCACAAACACCACCACATGATGACTATCACATGCTAAACAGAAAAGAACAAGTCACCATCTTCCATCTCCGAACAGGACACACCCGACTCCGAAGTCATATGTATACAAAGTTTAAGGTTGGTATTACTAATCTATGTACATGTGCCTAGGTGCCCCAAACTGTGGAACATATCCTCCAGAACTGCACCAACTATGAAACACTGAGAAATAATTACTGGCCCAGTGAAACCGAAGAAGATAAGCTCTACGGTTCCATACATGAATTACAAAAAAACAGTGAAATTTATCCAAGAGACAGGACTGCAGGTATAGACAGACAATGCGAACGAAGAAGAAGAAGAACAAACACAACATAAAAGAATAAAAATGAAAATGAAGAACTTAGCTTTGTGACATCCCTCCTTGTACACAATATAACAGAATGCACCCTAAAGACAAGACTGAAAGACCACAAAGGAAAACAATTGAACCAATCAGATGTTAGCAGCAGTGAAAAGGAGAGATCGATGCAGGTGTGGTGTGTGTGTGTGTGTGTGTGTGGGGGGGGAGAGATCAGGAGGCAATAAATACCTTTAGGCCACTAGGGAAGAAGGGAAATTGGGAGTTACCGTGAAACTGATAAATGCAGAAATATAGCGAAATGCATGTGGAGGAACACGAAAGTAGAGTATAAACAGCAGAAAATAGGTGGAAATCTAAACACGTATAAAGGAAGCTAAATATATTGTTCATTCAGGCTAGGTGGAGACAGCCAGCCTGGAAAATAAGGTGCTGTTCTAGAGCCCTCTGAGATGTGCTTTGGAAGAACAGGAGTGGACTGCACTAACAGAGATGTCACGTTTTCCACTGTGGTTTCTTTGGCAAAAGTGTTTTGCCACAGGAGTCCATGCCCTCTTGGAAATATCGTTAAGATGTTGATCTTCTTCTTCTTCTTCATCTTCGTTCACTTCTATCACCAAGACCGCACTGTGATCCTACTGAATTTACCCCTGTGGTCCTCGTTAAGTCCTGTGGTCCCCCATGTGGTCCCTGAGAGGACCACACAAGATCCCAGAGAGGACCACAGGAGGTTCAGAGTATCTCAGGGCTTGAGCCTGTATTCTTGGTGGGTCTCAAAAGCGGGATTGCATGACACCATGGTTCTCACTGCACCAGTTTAGTCTAGAGTTGGACTTTCTCACCGGAAGACCTCGACGTGTTTGGAAAATCAGTATATCCCCGCTGGGTGAGAGGTGGTAGCCCACCCAGGCCAGAGTTGAAGTTTCTCACCGGAAAACCTTGACATGTTTTGAGATACCCGTGTATCACTGCCAGGTGAGAGGTGGTGGCCCATCCAGTCCAGAGTTGGACTTTCTCACCGGAAAACCTCAGCGTGATTAGGATACGCCTACATCCCCGCCGGGTGAGAGGTGATTGCCTATCTAGACTGCCCTGGTCCAGTGTCTCCGACTTCAGCATTTTGTGGTCATGGCCGCTACCTTTCCTAGTTGTGACCAGAATGGAGCTTTTGTCCAGGAGGAAGAAACCTCGCCATTTGTGACTTCCACCCCTGGGTTAAGCCAGATTTAGGCATATTATACCAGTATGGGTGTGTTTGGGACATGATCGACCTCTAGAGCAGAGGTACCACGACATGCGTAGCCTTCAAGTTTCACCCCTGGTATGAGCCGGTTTAGGCATAATTCACCAGTATGGGCGTATCAGGCTTGACCGACCTCTAGAGCGGAGGTGGTGTGACATGCCTGGCCATCAAGTTTCACCCCTGGTGTGTGCCGGTTTAGGCATATTTCATCAGTGTAGGTGTATTTCGGACGTAGCCGGCCTCTAGAGCAGAATTGCCGTGGTATGTGTAGCTCTCGCAGAGATACGACTGGACATACCGATTAAATTTCATTTTATCCTTTCCTTCACCTTTTCACATTGGCGCCGCACAGCAACCTTTATTTCTTCTCCGCATTTCCTTCCTTGGTCGGGAGGAGCTTCACTCCACGCGCGGCATTCGAGGAGTCTCGCCAGCACATGTGTACTCATTCCAATTACGGGGCCTTGAAAGTGTCCCATATTGTTATTTTTCATCACTACCTCCCCGTGCCAGGAGTGGGTAAGTTGAGCGCCTGCTGCCTTCCTTGGATGTGGTAGCCATTTCTCATGCTCCCTCTCCGGAATCGAACCCTGATTCCCCGTTACCCGTTACAAACATGGTAGGCATATCACGTACCATCGACATTTGATAGGGCAGACATTTGAAAGATGCGTCGACGGCACAGAAGGCCATGCGAACAGCACAAAGTTATCCAGAGTCACCAGTTGGAATGCCGCGCCCCACGAAGGGCAATGACGATTGGTTTTGAACTAATAAAAGCGCTCTTTCCAGAGGGTTGGAGCTTGGTAAGCATGTATTAGCTCTAGAATTGCCACAGTTATCCAAGTAGGATCGTGTCATCTAAGGAACCTCGACTGATTTAATGAGCCATTCGCGGTTTCACCGTGAGACAATGTGAACTTAGACATGCATGGCTTAATCTTTGAGACAAGCATATGACTACTGGCAGGATCAACCAGATAGCTTTCTTCACCGAACCTTAGTCAGATATCTACCGATAGACCGATGCGGGGCAAGGGAGACAGCGCTCTGCTCAGAGCGGATCCCTTTCGACCCTGGCGGTGTTTCACTTCCTTTAACCGGCGGCTCTCTCTGCTCTAGCGAACGAGAAGAGAGCCCAGCCACCCACAAAAAACGCACATTACATACTGCAGACCCGATACTCTTTGCGAGAGATGGGCCAATTTCGAGACCATCGATCAACAAAACCGTACTACATCGTTAGCACGAACCTGGCTGGCTAGCCGTTTATATGCTTCGCTCGATGGACAAACCACTTGCTTCTGCATCGAAACACCTTAACTTTCGCTGTCCAGGAAGGGAGCGAAAGCCTGTCTCCCCACGCACGGAACTCAAGAGTGCTTTTTCGCCACAAGAACGTTAAGATGTTGATGAAAATGGTCTCCTAAGCATAAACTGGTCTCCCCTTCATTCATTCATTTGCATGTCCCTTGCGGAACTTTACCTCCCTAACAGTACTCCTGTAGGCTTCTCAGTTGTGAGCAAGATGGCCTGCTGCTGATACATCCATTTACAGATCATCAACGATGTCTTGCAGTCATCTTCGTCTTGGTCTTCCTCTCTTTCTTTTTTCCCATTATGTACCCTTCCAAGATGGTTTTCTCTAGATTATCATGACGTTTAATGTGTCCAAAATATTTAAGTTTTCTCTCTTTAATCCTCTTTACTAGCTAGCCTTCTTCAATATTAAGTTCTTGTAGTATGGATATATTTGTTCTTTGTTATGTCCATGGTATTTGAAGAACTCTTCTGTAGCATTTACATTCAAAGGCATTTATGTGTTTCTCAGCTGTTTTGTTAAGTGACCACGTCTCACGGGCATATGTTGCGATGGGAAACATGCATGACCTTAAAAATCTTATTTTTGTAGTTCTGTCTGTTCCTCTCCAGATTCTTTAGTTGTTTTACTTTCTGAAGAGCGATAGATGTCCGTCCTTTTAATTTCTCTCATTGTATCTCTATTATTAGTTAGTAGTGATCCAAGATATTCAAAACTCTCCACTTCTTCCTCATTGATACATATATCAGCTTCCTTGTTTGTTTTGTCAGTTGTCATCAATTTAATTTTCTTCGCATTAAGATAGAGGTTTTGCTCTTCGCTGTTCTTACAGACTGACTTAATTAGTTTTTCCATTCCTTTCTGTGTTGTGGACAGTAATATTGTGTCATTAGCATATCTAATCTCTGGTATTTCATAACCTCCAATTGTATGGCATCGTATTATTCTTTGTCTACATCTTCTCTAACATTCCTCATTATATTTTCAGTAAACAAGTAAGGCAACAATATGCACCCCTGACGGACCCCTTGTTTTATGTCAAACCAAGTTGTTTCACCATTTATTCTTACTGCTGCTTATTGGTCTAGCTACAGCAGTGATGTTAATTGTATCAAATGTGTTGGAAATCCCATTTTTTCCATTATTTCCCAAAGTTTCTGGTGTTGTACACAATCAAATGCCTTTGAGTAGTCTATAAAGGATAACTACAGATTCACATTAAACTCTCTGCATTTCTCTATTATTAATCTTATATTGAATATATGATCTCTTGATCCTCTTCCTTGCCTAAAACCAGCTTGGACCATATTCTTCTTCTTCTTCGTTCACTTCTACCACCAAGATCGCCCTGTGATCCTACTGAATTTATGCCTGTAGTTGGATCATATTGACCTCTTCTTCTATTTTCTTTCTTTCGAAGTCTACCCATTATGATTTTTAACAGAATTTTACTGGCATGACTAATCAGGGCAACAGTTCTGTAGTTTGTGCATAATTTCAGGTTACCCTTTTTTGGCAGTGGTATGAATACAGTTCTTTTCCATTCTTTTGGCCAAATACCTGAATGCCATATCTTTTTACATATTGCATGATAGATTGTTGCACATTCCTTTTCTTCTGCTTTAATAAATTCAGCTGTTATCTCATCACACCCTGGTGATTTACCATTTTTCAGATTCTTTATTGCCCATAAAACTTCTTCTATTGTCGGTTCGGGTTCTTTCTCTTCCAATAATAATTCACAAACATTCCTCTGCAATATTCCTTCCATCTTTCTAGAATTTCCTCTGTCTCTGTCAAGGTATTCCTCATCTTGTCACAAATTACATTTAGCTTAGGTGTGACATTTCTCATCAATGTCTTCATTTCTTTAAACGTTTCACTATCTCTTCCACACTTCTGATGTCCTTCTATTCTTTCACAACAATCTTGTATGTATTGTTTTTTTTTCTTATGTTTCTTCATACTTCGTTTGTTAAAGATTTATATTCTTCTTTGTTGTTGTTTGTCACTTTCCATTGTGTCTTCATTTCTCTACATTGTTTTATCACTTCTAGCGTGCCTGCTGTAATCCATGCGTTCTTTTGTGTTTTATTTACTGGAACCATGTCTTCAGCTGTTGTTATTAAGATATCTTTTGCCTGTGTAGCCAAATCATCTGGTGTCATCTCCTTCTGTACAGCCATCAGGATTTTAAAATGGTTCTTCACTTCTATACCGTATTATTCTGGTATTTTTGTAAGATCAAAGTGGAGTGGTCTTGATCCTATAACTGTCTTTTTTATCTTTATCTTCATGTCTGCTATTAATAGCTCATGGTCTGTGTTACAATCAGCACCAGGTAAAGTTTTTGCTGATGTTATACTTGATCTCCACCTTCTTTGCACTAAAATGTAATCTATTTGATTTTTGGTTTTCCTATCAGGTGATGTCCATGTGTAAAGACACTTTTGATGGTGTTAGCAATCATTAGCTCATTTTCCATGCAAAATGCCATTAGATTGTCACCTGCCTCATTTCTATGTCGTATGTTAAATTTCCCTACAACATGTCCTTCATCTTCTGTTCTTTCTGTATCAATCTTTGCATTAAAATCCCCCAATACAATATCATTTTTCCTTACCTGGTCTATCGTCATTTGCAGTCTTCTACTTCCTCTTCTTCTGCTGCTGATGTAGATGCATATGTCTGGATGATTGTTACATTTCTAGGAGCGTCCTTAAGTCTTATTGTGAGGATTCTATCACTTACTGGATTGTAACCTAGTAATGCTTTTGATGTGATTTGTCCAAGTAAAAAGCCACTCCATTCTTTCCTCCTAATTCTCCACCAGAGTATGTAAAGATATTATCATTCTCACTCTTGAAGTGTCCTGATCCTTTCCATCGATGTTTACAGATTCCCAAAATGTTTATCCCCGTTCTTGTCATCTCGTCACTTATTACTTCCCCTCATACATACTTCTTACATTCCATGTTCCTACTCTTATTTTTCTTTTTAGTTTGATGCAGGAGTTTTCCTTAGTAACACCGTCAGGATTTTGTCCATCATCACAATTACTAGTACTGACCTCTGCCTCACACTCTTCCCTGGTGTTAAAATTAGATCTATCTGGCCTGGGGGCCTCACCACCATATCTTTCATACTGCTGTTTGGGTTTCTTGGTATACTTCCAGAAGATAGTTTACCATTGCTTTCCTTCCGGGCAGTGACTGTACTAGTCAGTGATCATAGCCATTGTCTCCCCTAT
Source organism: Achatina immaculata (assembly GCA_009760885.1). NCBI lineage: Eukaryota > Metazoa > Mollusca > Gastropoda > Stylommatophora > Achatinidae > Lissachatina > Lissachatina immaculata. Next base: position 15,732,844 of record CM019695.1, on the reverse strand, counting down.
ATGCTTCATATTGCAACATTTGCACATAATGGCATAAATGACATTGTGTGAAGTGCAGGTGAAGCCCTAATGAACTGATAACATGGTCTTAGGGAAGGAGATCTGGCAAGGCTCAATAACGAACAGGCAAGTGTTGGATCTATGAGGTCTGCAACGTCTGGTACCATAAAGAGTCCTCCATCTTAAGGCGACTTCTAACTAATAGGTCCCTAAGGTTTTTGTCCTGTCTGTAGGCCACCAATGGGGGTTCCCCAAAGAGTTCACGTGTGTCAGGCTCGGTCTGGAAGAGATGGAGATGGCAAAACAGTATGTTCTTAACTGCCAAACTATGGGGATGGTGCGTGAGTACCAGCATGACTCCATCCGAGCTCTGGTTTAGGAGTGAGGACCCGCTGCCAGGATATATGACTGATGCAGTTTCAAGATGACGTGAGAACATGTTCTGGATAACCGCACTGGCAGATGAAATCCAACATCCTGTGAGCTTGATCATGGAAATTGCCATCCTCAATGCACAAACGTCGCAACCTAAGAAGCTGGGAGAAGGGAATAGAGTCCTTACACGATCTGGTGCGGGAGGAAGAGTACAGGAGATAGCTGTGAGAGTCTGTAGGTTTATAGTGGACAGAAGTGGTAAGTCCGGTAGGATAGACAGTGATGGCAATGTCGAGAAAGTTAGCCAAAGTTGTCGAGACATGGGAGGTGAAAGAAAGGAGATGACTGAACTTCTTAACGAAACTAATGAAGTTGTCAAGGTCTTCATCTGGCATAGATGTGACCCCAATGCCATCATCTATGTAGCATCTTTAGAAGGCTGGAAAAGGACCTCTATAGGATTCCAGAACCTTGTGTTTGAAATGGCCCATGAACAGACCAGTGTGGCTGGGCCTATTTTGGTACTCATGGCCACACCACTAATCTGGTCAAAGTACAGGCCATTGAATTCAAATGCGTTGAGGCTGAGAACAAGTTGTGTAAGGCACAGAATAGTTGACACAAATATAGAGAGATGGTGTCTTTTGTTCAGAAAGAACTTGACAGCCTAAAGTCCCTGATCATGAGGGATAGATGTGTACATCTAATCACGCTATTACTGCTTTTGAGACCCTCACACTCCTACCTGGTTACACTTACTGCATCTTCACTCTTAATGTAGTGTCTTTGTACACATCAAGGTCTTTTTCCTTATTTATACTCTACTTTCTTGTCCCCCCACACATTTCACTACATTTCTGCATTCATCAGTTTCACAGTAACTCCCAGTTTCCCTTCTTTAACCCCCCCCCCCACTTCTTCCCTAGCAGCCTAGAGGTATTTATTGCCTCCTGATCCCCCCCCACACACACACACACATTACACGCCCCCCCATCATTCTCTCCTTTTCACCGCCGCTAACATCCGATTGGTTCAACCGGTTTTCCTTTGTAGTCTCCCAGCCTTGTCTTTAGGGTGCATTTTGTTGTATTGTGTACATGGAGGGATATCACAAAGCTAAGCTCTACATTTTCATTCTTTTATGTTGTATTTGTTTCTCTATGTAATCCTTGAAAAAAGCTGATGCCGAAATATTGGATGTTGTATGTTTTTCATTTTGTGTGTTTTTTCTCACTTTTCTCATTCCCTCTAGAGCTTTGTAAAACTGTATCATACTTTACTATACCTGTATAACAACAACTGCTTTCTTATATCCGAGTCAATGCTAAATAGTAATGTTTTCTAATTTGTTTTTGTTTTAGGAAATATATGAGTGCAAACTGACATTAATTCAAGTCATTAATTTCATTTCATTATTGGTGACAGTTTTAGATTTTCTTCCCTAGAAAACAACTGTGTTAACATCACATTTATCCAGACATAGCCTTTTTTATGAAAGGGAGCATTAAATCTGATTCTAAAATAAATTTGATCTGATACTGTAGCTCCAAATCACCCTTGTGATTACTGGGGCCCCTGGAGAGAAAAGAATAGAACCACTGCCACCTTCCGCCCGTCGTAAGAGGCAACTAAGGAGGTTGGGAGATAGGCCAACAACCTGTTCTCTGTGAAAAAAAAAAAAACCAGAACGTTACAGAAACACAGAAAGGAAAACCAGAACGTTACAGAAACACGGAAAGGAAAACCAGAAAGTTACAGAAGCACGGACAGGAAAACCAGGAAACTTTGTCTTGGAAAAGGAAGGGACTCTGATAAAAGAGCGCATGATGTTGTGCAGTCAAAGCCGAAAGGAAGCTGCAGAAAAACATCCAAACTGAGTACCAGGACACCTTTTTACCATTGCATGTTGGAATGTTAGAACAATGTATGAAAGTGGAAAGGCTGCCAAGATAGCAAGAGAAATGAATAGATACAATATAAAGATACTGGGGCTGAGCAAAACACAATGGAAAGAACAGGTAAGCTTAGATTAGCAACAGAGAAGACAATCCTATTTTCAGGTCACCGAAATCCAGATGCAACACACTCAGAGGGGGTGGCACTAATGTTATCCAGAGAGTCCCAGAGGCAGTTAGCTCAAGGATAATTACAGCCTGCTTCTCAACAAAGAAGAAGGATATTAAGTTGAATATCATCCAGGTATACATGCCAACAAATGATGCAGAAGAGATAGTAAAGGACGAATTCTACAACACATTGCAGGAAATTCTAGACCAACAAGGCAACAAATACATAAAGTTCTAATGGGGGATGCCAATGCAAAGGTAGGTAAGATCAACACAGGTTATGAGAAAGTAATGGGTCAAAATGGATTAGGAGTAATGAACGAAAATGGAGAAAGGCCAGCAGATACATGCATGCTCAACAACCTTGTCACTGGAGGAAGTATATCTCCACATAAAACTATACACAGAGCCACATGGGTATCACCAGATCATGTCACTGAGAACCAGACAGACCATATTTGTATCAGTAGAAGCTTTTCGCAGAACACTGCAAGATGTCAGAGTGAAATTATGTGCAGATGTAGCTTCTGACCACCACCTACTAATAGCTAAACTGAGAATGAAACTGAAGAAACACCACAGAATAGACATGGCAGGAAAAAGATATAATATGGTACTGTTGGAAGACCCAGAAAACGCAAAGAACTTTAAACTGAAACTGGGCAACATATTTCAGGTTCTGCAGGAATTATACGAAGAAGATATACTAGATGTGAACACTGTGCGGAATAGCGCTAAAGAAATGTGGAGCAAATCATGTGAAGAGACAGTGGGATTTAAGAAACCTCAGCACAAGGAGTGGATTACATTGGAAACACTGAAGAAGATATGCAGAAGGACAGAAATGAAAGCAAAAATAAATGACAGTAAAACAAGAGCAGAAAAGGCCTCAGCTCAGATAGAATACAATTTGGCAAATAAAGAGGTTAGGAAAATCATAAAGAGAAACAGACATGCCTATTTTGATAATATGGCAGGACAGGTAGAAGAGGCAGCTGATAAAAACAATATGATAGATCTGTATGAAATCACCAAGAAGTTAGCAAATAGACCATGTAGGATAGAAAAGCCCATTAAAAACAAGAAAGTTGAGGTAGTAACATCAAAAGAAGAGCAGATGCAAAGTTGGGTGGAATACTTCAGCGGAATCCTAAATAGGCCAGCACCAACAGAAACAGAGGAGATACCAGCAGCAGAAAATACTCTAGACATCAATGTAGAATTACCCAGCAAGGCTAAAATTGAACACGCTTTCGCAGAGTTGAAGAGAAGATACCGGATCCAGACGGAATTGTAGCAGAAGTGCTCTTAGCGAACAACAGAAATAAGAATAGAAATACTACTCTTACTATTTAGCAGGATTTGGGAAGAAGAGAAGGTCCAAAAAGACTTATAAAACTAAGAAAGGTGATCTATTAGAATGTAAGAACTAAAGAGGCATCACCCTGTTCTCAATACCCAGCAAGGTCTTCAGCAGGATCTTGCTAAATAGAATTAAAACATTAGTGGATAGTAAACTACGAGAACAGCAAGCAGGTTTCAGACAAGAAAGATCCTGTACTGAACACATTGCTACAATGCGAATAATAGTAGAACAGTCAATGGAGTGGAATTCTTCACTGTTAGTTACATTCATTGATGAGAAGGCATTTGAAAGTTTAGATCACAGAATGCTATGGAAACTACTGGAACACTATGGTATCCCAGTCAAGATAACAATGCTTATAAAGACCATATATGAAGGAACAACTTGTAGAATTGTGCATTGAGGAACTCTCACAGAAAGTTTTAAAGTGGAAACAGGCGCGTGGCAGGGATGTTTGCTATCACCATTCCTATTTCTTCTAGCAGTTGACTGGATCATGAAAACTACCACACAAAGAAAAAGAAATGGGATACAACTGATGCTGTGGAACCAATTGGAAGATCTTGACTTTGCAGATGATGTGGCACTTCTGGCACACAGCCACACACAAATGCAAGAGAAACTTCAGATCTTAAGCAAAGATAAAAATATATAAAAATATATAGTCCCAGTTTAGCTGGGACTATATATTTTTATATATTTTTATCTAAACTAGGACTATATATTAACAGACAAAAAAACAAAGATAATGAAAAGTAATATGCAAGCAATAGCCTCATGGTAATTGAGGGTGTGTCAATTGAGGAAGTAGAGTATTTCACATATTTAGCCAGCATAGTGGATAAATATGGGGGAACAGAAAAGGATGTTAAAGCTAGAATAACCAAGGCCAGGACAGCATTTATCCAACTTAACAAAAAAATATGGTCATCTAAGAACATCAAAACAAGAACTAAACTTAGGGTTTTCAATACAAATGTAAAGACTGTCCTCTATATGGTTCAGAGACATGGGTTATGACCAAGACAATACAACACATGATACAAACATTCTGCCTGAGGAGGATTTTAAACATTAAATGGCAAGACAAGATCAGGAACGAGGAGATCTGGGAAAGGGCAGGACAAGAACCAATGAACCTACAAATCATGTCCAGGAAGTAGAGGTGGATTGGCCAATAGCAAGACAGGCACTGACATGGAATCCTCAAGGAAACTGAAAATAAGGAAGACCTAGACTTACTTGGAGAAGAGAAATTATGATAGTGTTCAGAGACAAGGAATATACATGGAAGAAAGCAAAGAATAATTCCAAGAACAGAGATAACTGGAGAGCCTTTATCCATGGCCTATGCTCTCAATTGAGTGAAAGGCAATGATGATGATGATGATGTAGCTCCAAATCCCGGAGCAATAAACACTAATAAGCTACAGTTACAGATCACATAACCCTCATATAAGACAAAATTCTCATGGAACAGACACTTCTGTAGGAGAATGAGGGAATAAATAAGTCATCTACAAACTCCTGTTTATCAAGAGTGTCAGATAACTTATATTAAAAAAAACTCATTCACTCATGGACCAAATGTGAAGCATAACATGCCTCTTTCTAGGATAGAAGGCCTTCCAGATAGTGGTGCTCACTGTTCCCTCTAAGCTGCACGCCTGCGCAGCCATGCACAGAAAAAATGCATACCACGCACAATTTTTGGACCCGCACAAAAAGAAAAATTAAACTGTTACTTTTATTTTCCACTTTCCAGATGTTACTCCGTGCTATAATTGCTATCTAGAAAAATACACTGATGGTACATGTTTTTCCTTTACTGTTTCTTTCTTGTTGAGAAATTACTTTCAGGTTGGATGTTACTGTGTGTGTGTGGAGGGGTGGGTGGGTTTACCACGCACATTTGTACACACAATATTTTTTTGCACATGAGCTAAACATTTTGCACACAGACCACAAACTCTTAGAGGGAACATTGGTGGCACTGCATATCTACTAATGGGTGTACCTGGAGATCTTGGCCTACATTAGACTAGGCAGGATGATGGATGGATCGAGATCTGCAGCAGAGATGAGGAAAACCTGATGTGATAACAGGTCTCTACAACAATGGCGATCAAATGTGATAACCAAAATAGAGTCAGCTGTTATTGGTGTTGGGGAATGGAAACAAATTAGATTCCCCATTTCAAAAGTGGAGTGCCTCCATGGAGCTGTTTTCATACCATCCAGCAATACAGCAGTTTCCTTTGACTTATTAGGAGTGTGCCAGATGGTGAGATGATCTGATGAAGAAACACAATGTCACACTCAAGGCAGACTTCCCTGTACAATAAACTTATGACAGGACCCAGGTTGGATATCTCACAGCTGAACTACACTTAGTGAAACAAATGCTGGTGGTCAAAGTAAATAAAAAACAACAGTTTAATAGTGGAACAGGATGATGATGATGAAATTCCTTGATGATGGAGGAAGTGTCAACTCATTCTCACACATCTCAAACTGCTGGTGAACACAGGACACAAATAAAACTAGCAACAGTAATAACAGCCAGTGAGTTCCACCATAACATAAAGAAATCACTTGAGACCCTACTAGGGTGCCAACAGATCAAGGAAAATATTGGCACTAACACTATATCCCCAGATGCCTCTAAATCATGATAGGTTATCTTTACTTTTTTACTTGTGAACACTGACACCATGATTCAAACAAAAATAGGACTGCTCTCTTACAATGTTAGACACAGACTCTCTATAATCACTTTTACATCTTACATCCTTCCCGTGCCATTAAACATCACTTAGGGATTGCATAGTTGTTTGCCAAGTTTTCCCGTTTTCGGCGAGTTTTTCAATTTCATCAAGGGATGTTATGCTCACTAAACTGGCTTCTTTTAACAATGTCCTCTTTAGAGTTTCATGTAGTCGACCTCTTTTTCTTCAGCCTGTTGATAGCTTATTTTGGTATTCTCTGATTGTTTCTTCTCATCACATGGCCTCCATATGTCCATCTTTTTTCCTGATCACCTATGAGAAAGGTTGTTGTTTGCTCATCTGTCTTATCTCTGTGTTGTTCTTAAATTCATTCTACTTTATACCAAGTATTTTCCTGAGCCATTTGTTTTCAAAAGAGTCTAATTTCTTGTCTATTTCTTTAGTTCTGTGTATAATCACTCACAGACCAAAAATCACCCCTACAAAGTTTCACAATTCTCATGCTTTGTGAAACAGTCACAACATATGAACTTTTTGTAAGTACGGCCAACTTAAGGAAAATAACCCCAAAAATTGTAACTACTACAAAAATAACCAAAGGTGTTAACTAATACTGCAGGGGAACAAACTTTGAAAAATCCATACTCATACAGCGCTGCACACAGAGCTTAATCCCAGATCCATGCTGGAACTGTCTTCTGGGTATGAAAGAAGTCTTAGGATAAAAACTCAATATAATAAAGCCAAAAATGAGAAGAAAAAAAATAATACAAGCTTCGATGTCACCTCATGAAAGGTCTACACCAAGTTACTCCTTGCTACCTTGAGTGAAAAATCAGCCAGCTGGAGAGCTCATTAAAACATTCTCCAAGTCTACATCCCTGGACTCAGGATGAAGGCCTCAGAATTAACACAAACAAATGAAAAAAATCTCCACATCCATACTGCCATCATACAAGAAACCTTCTATGTGAAAAATGATTTGTATTAAATACAACATTTCAATGAGTAGTAGCAAGTGTTGCTTTTATTTTAATATTCAGGTATGAAAGAGCGAGAATAATGATATCTTTATATACTCTGGTGGAGAATCAGAAGGAAAGAATGAAGTGGCTTTTTACTTGGACAAATTATTATTAATAACTTTTATTTAATTATAAATTATTATACTTTTATATTTATATATTATAATTATATTATTAATAACTAATAATTGAGATACAATGAGGGAAATTAACAGGATGATATCTATCGCTCTATCTATCAAAAGTAAAACAACTAAAGAAACTGTGGAGAGGAACTGACAGAACTACAAAAATAAGATTTTTAAGGGTATGCATCTTTCCCATCACAACATATGCCTGTGAGACCTGGACACTTAACAAAACAATTGAGAAACATCTAAATGCCTTTGAATGTAAATGCTACAGAAAAGTTCTTCAAATATCATGAACGCAAAAAAGAACAAATATATCCATACTACAATAACTTAATATTGAAGAAGGCTGGCTAGTAAAGAGGATTAAGGAGAGAAAACTTAAATATTTTGGGCATATTAAACGTCATGAGAATTTAGAGAAGACTGTCTTGGAAGGATACATAATGGGGAAAAAAGAAGGAGAGGAAGATCAAGGCGAAGATGGTTGCAAGACATCGTTGATAATCTGCAAATGGATGCATCAGAAGCAGGGCATCTTGCTTACAACCGAGAGGCCTACAGGAGAACTGTTAGAGTGGCAAAGGGACATGCAAATGACTGAATGACTGACTGGTATGAAAACATATCTAATGTATTCGAATTTCTCTGAAACCCTGCAACTTTCTTTGGTTTTTTTTCTTTTTACATTTGTTAGTATCTGCTTGCAGGCCTCACATCAGACTCTTAGAGATCTGAATTTGAGTCACAACCTGAGACTGGGAACCCCTGAATTATATTCTGGGAAGCTGATAAAACACTCAGACAAATATACACAGGATATCATCATCATTATATGCCATGCCTAGAAGTGTTAGTGGTCATGTCTCTCCAGTTTTTTATCTTTCATCAGTTCTGTTGTTGTGCCTCTCCCATGGCATTTTATCAAGCCATCTAAGATTTTCACTCTTGGTATACCTCTCCCCTTCCTGCTTCTAAGTTTCTCTGTACTCATTATATTTTCTATCCTTCCTCTTCTCATTACATGGCCAATAAATCTTGACTATCTCCCCTATAGTATGTTTATTAATGTTCGTTTCTCATTGGCTTTTCTTAGGCATTCTTCACTTGCTACTGATTACCTGGTGTTGCTCGGGAATTTATCAATTATTAATACTGCGGAGTGGATTTGAGATCACCATGTTTCTCCCACAGACAACCTTATGTTGCTTGCTCAAAGCTGAGTTCACCCAAGAAATTATTTACTCTTGCTCCTGGAGCTAAAACTAAAAATGTTGTATATAATCAAGTTTTGAGTTAAATTAATATTATAGTGAATTTGTAAGACTTTACTCTATAATGTGTTGACTGCCCCTGTGACTTGTTGATCGAGAATGCAAGTCTCACTGGAGATTGCTATCTCTTAAAGTTAAAGGCAGATCAATCAGAATGACTTGTATCCATTGGATAAAAACTGCTTCACCCTCTCCTTGTCCTGTTAAGATAGTTGCTTTAACTACATTGCCCAGCATCCTCTTTACACACAGTCTTGTGCCATTGCAAAGTTTTGGTGGGTCAAGGTTCCGTAGTAAAATAATTGGAGATCCCACTGTAATTTTCACCCCCTCTCACCTCCCCCTATGCTGATGGGGGCTTAACTTGGACGTAAACGTCATCAGGAGGGTCACTACTCATATCAGCAACCCTGAAAACTATGGACTCAACACTAATATCTGTCGTTTTTTATTACATTTACATGTCACCCCCATTCCTCTCTGACCCTCCATGCAGATGCTGACTAAAAGACCATCAAAATTATTTAGACTTGCCATCATCATCATCATCATTGCCTTTCACTCACCTGAGAGCACAGTCCACAGATAAAGGCTCTCCAGTCATCCTTGTTCTTGGAATTATATTATGCTTCCTTCCATGTGCATCCCTTGTCTCTAAGCACTGTCATAATGTCTCTTCTCCAAGTAAGTCTAGGTCTTCCTCGTTTTCGATTTCCTTGAGGATTCCATGTTAGTGCCTGCCTTGCTATGCTGGTTTTGGGTTTCCTCAGAGTGTGGCCAATCCACTGGTTTTCCTCTCTGTTTCTGTAATTTTCATTTTTTACAGGTAGCCTATCCCCCAACCTCCATAGTCGCCTCTTATGACATATGTGGAAGGTGGCAGTGCTCCTTTTCTCCCCAGACTGGGCCCAGTAACCACATGGGACTTGCCATGGAAGCTACAAATGCTGCTATTAGACCAGCACTGCTCTATTTCATGATTATCTCCCACAGAACAATCTTTTTTCCTTCTTGAGTTTAGTGGATAGTATGTCATCCCTTCCCACTCCACTCCTAGGGGTGTCATACCCCACAGTACTTTTCTTCAGACTGTAAGTCATGTGGTACCAAGTTTGGATGAAATTGCTCCAGGTGTTCAAGAGTTATGCTGGAACATACACACATACATCCATTTTTATATATATAGATTCTGGGTGTCCAAGGTATTTTTAACATTCTTCATATGAACCACATTTCAATTGCCTCTAATGCTCTTGTTTTTGTTAGCGAACATGATTCACTTCCATGTAGTAGTACTGGCTCAATACAGCATTTCAAAATTCTTTTCCTAGTATCTGTTAACAAAGATGGATTGAGCAAAACAGGTTTCATTTTCTGAAAGGCTACCTTTGCCTGGCATATTTTGTGGTACACCTATAAGCAGCATTAACCTTCAAGAATCTTGACAACATATGGCATTCAAAAGTTATAAGCACAAATACCAAGTTAAGATTACTCAATTCAAATGTAATATCCACCCTCATTTATGCATGTGAAAGCTGGAAAACTAAAGAAACAGACATGAAATTAGACTCGTTTGAAAACAAATTCCTAATAAAAATACTCTGTATAAAGTGGAATGAATTCAAGAATAATGCAGAGATAAGACAGATGAGAAAACAACAACCTATTTCAAGGTCAAACAACAACCTGTCTCAAGGATGATCAGAAAAAGATGGACATATGTTGGTCATGTGATGAGAAGAAACAATCAGAGAATTCCAAAACAAGCTATCAAGTGGAACATAACAGGCCAAAGAAAAAGAGTTCAACCATGTGAAACTCTAAAGAGGATATTGTTAAGAGAGGCAAGTTCAATGGGCATAACATCCCTTGATGAGACTGAAAAACTTACCGAAGACAGGAAATCTTGGCAAACTACCATGTGAGGTTTAGCGGCACGGGAAGGATGTAAGATTAATTTGACCTTTTTCACATGCCAGAATATAGACTAAGAAGTTCTCTATCTCAGAATCTTCGCTATTCTATGGAGATCATGCATCTATGTTGAAACCAACTTCAGTATTTTTCACTAAAGTTTATGTGCAGTGGCGGTGTTTTGAATTATCATTTGACTGCAATGGCCAGCCAGTTCAGGCTAAGATTCCACAAGACTAAGATATGTAGAGATAAAAGAGACCAGAAAAGTGTGCCGGGAGAACAGCACAGCCAAATAAACTCATTTAGGCCTTAACAATGTCCATATTGTATGTATTGGAACTATGCAAGTGTCAAAGTGGACCCATTCTTGAAAACTCTGTGTACAGGGCAGACACCATGGCCCTGCAGGAGACATAGCTGGATGATGTTGTGATATGCGTGGCTGATTTCAGTTGTCTTAACAACAGGTGACATCTTGGACTTATCATCCTAGTGCGAGAAGGCATCGAGGCATCAGAATTTGATGTGTTCCAATGGGATAGCGAAGAGGTGCAACTACAGGCCATTAAGGTCCAGTCTGAGTGGCTGCATGTGTCAGTCAATATTTATGACTATAATGCAAGTATGGACTTCCAGAAATGGCAGTGCTTCAGTGAAATCACTAGTCAAGAAAAGAATGTCATTTTCTGTGGTGATGTCACAGCAAAAGGTAAATCTTGGGGAAACATTTCTTCTAACAAGATCATCATCATCATCATGTGCCGTGCCGACTGGCGTTGGCTATTATGCTTCTCCAGAGAACGCGATCCTTCATGCAGGCCATCAGCTCAGTTGGTGATCTCCTCTCACACCATCCCGTCAGACTGTCCAGTATCATTTCTCTTGGTATTCCTCTTGATCTTCTTCCTTCTATTTTTCCTGTTGTTATAATATTTTCAATGCCCCCTCTTCTCATTGCATGTCCTATGAAAGTACATTGTCTCTCTCTTATCTTTTTGACAAGGTTTTTTGTCTCTCCAGCTCTTCTCCTACATTCTTCATTAGTTATTTTTGCTGTCCAGGGGATTCTAACAAGAGGAAGAGCTAAAAGAGGCACTTTAAACCACAGATCTGATTTGCATCAACAGCAGTGATGTTTCCAGAATGGCGAGCGGACCAGAGGATGAAGACAGTATTATTCATCTAGCACTGGTATCCCCTACTCTTGCTACTGTATACAGGTGGGGTGTCCTGGGGCACCAATGACCACCGCCCCTGTAGTATACTGCTTTGAAAGAAAGAGTTGGAGAAGAAGACAAAAATTCAGTCACACACAAAGTATGATAATGTATAACAAGATGTGAATAGGATTAGGGACAAGCGCAGAAATCACAGTAGTAGGAGGAGGAAATGGGAACAGCCTACTTGGTGGAATGTTGAGGTAGAGAAGCCATGCCCTTAGAAGGCGACAAATTGCCAAGAAGGGCAGAACAGCCACACCTGATCACATCGTACAGTTGAAACGAGACACAGACACGAAATCTGAATATTTTAAAACAATAGAAAAGAAAGTTAAAAGTGAGAAGTGGACAGAGTTCTGCAAAAGGGTGAGTAACAACAAATCCCTGAAACTGTTCTGGCAATTGCATAAAAGTATGAATGGTGTAGTAAAGACAAGTGTGTTCATGACTTCCAGAGTGTAGATCTTACCTGGTAGAAAATGCTCTGCTGGCTCACTACCTTGAGAAATGCAACTAGAAAGACATGACAGGATGCAACACTGCTAGAACAATTATCTCCGAGATGTGTATGGCCCAAGAAATGGATGATGAAGATTATGTGAGAGTGGATGAGATCAAGGATGCGGTACTAAGGGTGACATATAGTGCACCAGGAAAAAAATATGAGAACATCAGCAAGCAGTCTGATATGGAATTAGAGGAACTGGTGAGTATGTACAATGGTAGCATCAAGAATGTGGTTCTTTAAGAATGGCTGCATAGTTATCTGATACCTCTACCAAAGCCTGGTAGAGATCACACAGAGTTATGCAGGGGTATCAGGTGATCACCACGCAGAACACAACTGGTAAACTACTGGAGAAGATCACTGCCAGGAACTTATCCCTCCACCTTGAGAGACTACATCTCCTTCACCTACCCTTGGAGGTTACTGTCCATGCAGTATTGGGCCAATGCAGTGGTTTTTGCTTATGATGTGTACAAGGAATTTCACTCATGTTTCAAAACATGTGCTGCTGCAGTTTACTTGGAGGATTCATACACCATGGTACTTTAGACCTTCTTGATGGTTCAACTTCTGGAACTCAAAATTAGTCCATTTCTACTTAACTGGATCTGTGCTGCCCTTTTCCTATAGAAGGCTGTGTTGCCCTTTTCCTATAGAAGGCTGTGATCAAGTGTGGCAGCTAAATCTCAGATGCAATAATGATACACCTCAGTCTACCACACCTTTCCCCCTTATCCCCAGTGCTCTTCATCAGGTACACTCACAGAATCATGGGTGAGCAGATCTTGGCACATGGAAGGACACTGTCATATGCTGATGATGTCTTAGTACATCAGCAGAGCCAAGAATGGGAGAAGATTGCTGGAAAATTTCAAACAGAACTGAACCATATTGGTGGGTGGTGTGGTGAAGCAGAGGCTGTGATTAACCTGACAAAGGCAGCTGTGACAAGGTTCTCTCTGAATAACCAGACAGACAATACACCAGCAACAACTCAGAGTCTAGAGTTTGTGGTGAGGACACATGCAATGAAATACCTTGGAGTGTAGTTTAATAATATGGAACAAGTAACCTCAGTCATTTTGCTCCAATCCTACTGTTCCTAGCTGCTTTTCTTATCTGTTTGTTGAAGTAGCATAGAAGAGCACTGTTTACATCATTCTAAATGACATTTACTGATGGTGGCAGTGGTTTATCACCTTGTGACTGTGATCTCTAAGTAGTTGATGATATTTCTTATAGCTTGGGCCTGCTGAGCAGTTCAAACTCCTGCACGGTACACTACTGACAGTTGAGATGCAGGGCCTGAAATAATTTGACTTTCCTGATCTCCAGATCCAGAGTTTTCACTCTTTTTCCCTTGCACTAGGTCCTGTAAAGTGTAGGTGTTTTTCAGTTGTCCATATCTCAGTACAGAGTACTGGCGCCAGAAGAGTTTGATGGTAGTAAGTGCTTTCAATGAGACTGGGAGCAGATTGCTGGAGAACTTCAAACAGAACTGGACTGTACTGGTGGGTGGTGCAGTGAAGCAGAGGCTGTGATTAACCCAACAAAGGCAGCTGTGACATGGCTCTCTCTGAATAACCAGACAGTCAATACACCAACACCAACCATGAGTCTGTGCTCAGAGTTTGTGGTGAGAACATATGTAATGAAATACCTCAGAATACAGTATGATGGAGGCTTTTCATTCAGATAGCACAATGATTATGTGGTACTGAAGGCTAGGAAGGGCCTAGCTACAATGAAAATAATGGCTGTGGCAGACTGCAAGCAACATCATCTCATTCCATTACACCAGGTACTTGTCCTTGCTATGGTTGAATATGCCCTGGCAATCCTTACCCTCTGTCAGACTGATGGAAAAGACTTGAAAGGATACAGAATGAAGCAATGCGAATCATACTTGGGTGCATTCATTCATTCATTCATTTGCATGTCCCTTGTAGAACTTTGCCTCCCTAACAGCACTTCTGTAGGCCTCTCGGTTGTAAGCAAGATGGCCTGCTGCTGATGCATCCATTTGCATTTGGGTGCACAAAAGACATATTGTGCAGGGCTATGAGGTATCTTACTGATGTTCCAAACCATGATGGACAGAGCAAGATTTTTCTGTCACGTGCATACCTGAGTTAGTGCAGGCACACACTGAGGTTATGAGTAAAAAAGGCACCAGATTAAAAAGAGGAAAATCCTGGATGGGGCAAGTAGAGGACATTGTTCAACAGGTCTGTCCACCTAAAGACACAGAACTTGATAAGGAATGGGTTTTGATGCCAGTGGACTGCTGTACTTCCTTCTCAGTATGCGTCACATTGGATAAAGAATACAGACAGCAAAACGTATTGGCTGTGGAGACAGAGGTTCAGGCCTTATTGCTGAAAACTCTTCTGAGTGTGATGTGGTCACCTACATAGATGGGTCCACTGTCAAACACAAGCAAAGCGCATGGGCTTTTACAATGCAGATAGGAGGGAGAACAGTGGTGCTTTTGCTTTGACAAGTAGCCTGGCCATGGAGGTCATGCCAATAACTAAGTCAATGGCATGGCTGGAGATATGGACTTTCACCCAGGCATGTATGCTCAACAACTCAATGGAAATACTTAAGATGGGATGAGAACACTTATGGTATAATCATCCAATGTGCAATGAAGATGATCCATAAACTATCTAACTAACTAATGAACTACAGTCCAGTAGGCGGTATTCAACAGTTTTTTCTTCTTATCTACTGTTTGACTTGCAGTGTGATGTGTGGTCTGCTAAACCTAGGTATGCATTTACTGAAGGTAATTTTTTCTAGGAGTAACCTGAAGATTATGGACTAATTATCTGATGTGCAATGAGGATAATCCAACTACTAACTATTACATTATGTGTTTTGCATTGTTTTACAGCTTGTTCCAACTGATTATAGAATTCTTGTATGTCTTCTTCAGATCCATCAGTGACTAGACATACTTATACTTGTATATGTTTATGCTTATTGGTGACTAGCTGAACTAGTAGTATTCTGTCTGATATATTCCAGAAATCTTTTATTGCTTTTCTGTTTGACTATCATGGATCATACCAACTTCTTTTTCATGTTTCTCTCCACTTGAATCTATAATTGTGCAACTGATTTATTATTTTTCCTGCTCCTGTCCATCTCACTTCCCTGCATCCCCAATATGTTGATACTCATTCTTGCCATTTTTAAAAAATATTCTCTAGTTTGCCTGCTTGGTATAAGGATCTCATATTCCATATTGCTGTTCTGCTGTTATTTATTTGAGTGCAGTTGTTTGCTGATGGTCTGGCCTCAGCTGCAGCCTATGAGGTTCCCTACTAGACGAGGGTTCCCCACTTGGGTCTCCATTAACACTGTTCTCATGTAATATTTTCCTGTGTATTGATATATTATTTATTCTTGGGATCATCAGTTAGTCACTTGCATGTCCCTCGCAGAACTTTCCCTACCAGCTCTCCTGTTGGTCTCTTGATTGTAAGCAAGATACCCTGCTGCTGATGCATCCATTTAAAGATTATCAACAATGACTTGCAGCCTTGGTCTCCCTCTCTTTCTTTACGTTTAATGTGTCCAAAATATTTGAATTTTCTCTCTTTAATCCTCTTTTCTAGCCAGCCTTCTTCAATATTAAGTTCTTCAAGAACAGATATATTTGTTTTTTTTTGTGTCCATGATATCTGAAGAAATCTTCTGTAGCATTTACATTCAAAGGCATTTATGTGTTTCTCAGCTGTTTTGATAAGTGTCCAGGTCTCACAGGCACATGTTGCAATGGGATGGCAAAGATGCATGCCCTTAAAAATCTTGTTTTTGTAGTTCTGTCTGTTCCTCTCCACTGATTCTTTAGTTGTTTTACTTTCTGAAGAGCAACAGATGTCATCCTTTTAATTTCTCTCATTGTATCTCCATTATTAGTTAGTAATGATCCATGATATTCATAATTCTCCACCTCTTCCAATTTTTACTCATTGATATATATTTCCGCTGCCTTATTTGTTTCGTCACTTGTCATCAATTCAGTTTTCTTCGCATTAAGATAGAGGTTAAGCTCTTCACTATTCTTATGGACTGACATAATTAATTTTTCCGTTCCTTTGTGTGTTGTGGAGAGCAATACTGTATCATCAGCATATCTAATTTCTGGTATTTCATAACCTCCAATTTTTATGGCATCATAATATTCTTTGTCTACATCTTCTCTAACATTCCTCATTATATTTTCAGTATACAAGTTAAATAAGTAAAGAAACATTATGTACCCCTGATGGACCTTTTGTTTTATGTCAAACCAAGTTGTTGTTTCACCATTTATTCTTACAGTTGCCAGCTGGTCTGGATACAGCAGTGATATTAATTGTATCAAATGTTGAAAATCCCATTTTTTCCATTATTTCCCAAAGTTTCTGGTCTTGTACACAATCAAATGCCTCTGAATAGTCTATAAAAGATAAATATAGATTCACACTACAGTTCTTTTCCATTCTTTTGGCCAAATATCTGTATGCCATATCTTTTTACATAGTGCATGATAGATTGTTGCACATTCCTTTCCTTCTGCTTTAATAAATTCAGATGTTATCTCATCACATCCATTTAACATTTTTCAGATTCTTTATTGCCCATAAAACTTCTATTGTCAGCTTGGGTTCTTTCTCCTCCAATAATAATTCACACTGTTGATTTCTGCTTTCACAGTCAGTTGTTTCATACATTTCTCTGTAATATTCCTTCCATCTTTCTAGAATTTCCTCTGCCTCTGTCAAGGTATTCTCCATCTTGTCACAAATTACATTTAGCTTAGGTGTGACATTTCTTGTCAATGTCTTCATTTCTTTAAGCATTTCTCTCTCTCTTCCACATTTTTGATGTTCTTCTATTATTTCACAACAATCTTGTATATATTGTTTTTTGTCTTTTCGTATGTTTCTCCGTACTTCTTTTATTAAAGATTTATATCCTCTTTGGTGTTGTTTGTCACTTTCCATTGCATCTTCATTTCTCTATGTTGTTTTATCAGTTCTAGTGTGTCTGCTGTAATCTACCATTCTTTTGTGTTTTCTTTACTGGAACCATGTCTTTAGCTGTTGTTATTAAGATATCTTCGGCCTATGTAGCCAATTCATCTGGTGTCATCTCCTCCTGTACAGCCATCAGGATTTTAAAACGGTTCTTCACTTCTATATCGTATTGTTCTGGTATATTTGTAAGATCAAAGCAGAGTGGTCTTGATCTCCTTTTATCTTTATCTTGATCTCCACCTTCTTTGCACTAAAATGTAATCTATTTGATTCTTGGTTTTTCCATTAGGTGATGTCCATTTGTAAAGTCGTCTTGGATGTTGTCTAAAAAGTGTGTTAGCAATCATTAGCTCATTTTCCATGCAAAATGTCATTAGATTGTCACCTGTTTCACTTCTATGTCCTATACTAAATTTTCCCACAATATATCCTTCATCTTCTGCTCTTTCTGTATCAATCTTTGCATTAAAATCACCCATTATGAATACAATATCATTTTTCCTTACCTGGTCTATCGTCGTTTGCAGTGTGTTATAAAAGTCTTCTACTTCCTGTTCTTCTGCTGTTGATGTAGGTGCATATATCTGGATAACTGTTACATTTCTAGGAGTGGCTTTAAGTCTGATAGTGAGGAATCTATCACTTACTGGATTGTAACCTAGTAATGATTTTGATGTTGATTTGTCCAAGTAAAAAGCCACTCTATTCTTTCCTCCTAATTTTCCACCAGAGCATATAAAGATATCATCATTATCACTCTTGAAGTGTCTCAATGCTTGCAAATCCCCGAAATGTGTATTCCGTTCTTTTCATCTCATCACTTTTAGTTTGATGCAGGGGTTTTCCTTAGTAACACCGTCAGGATTTTGTCCGTCATCACAATTAATAGTACTGAACTCTGTCTCACACTCTTTCCCAGTGTTTCTTCTTCTTCGTTCGCTTCTACGATCAAGACCGCCCCGTGATCCTCCTGAATTTACTCCTGTGATCCCCGAAAGGACCACACGAGATCCATGAGAGGACTACAAAAGGTTCAGAGTATTGCAGGGCCTGAGCCTGTATTCTCTGTGGGTCTCAGAAGCAGGAATGCATGACACTGTGGTTTTCGGTGCACCAGTTTAATCTGGTGTTGGACTTTCTCACCGTAAAACCTTGACATATTTTGGGATACCCATGTATCCCCGCTGGGTGAGAAGTGGTTGCCCATCCAGTCCAGCACTGGACTTTCTCACCGGAAAACCTCAGTGTGATTAGGATATGCATACATCCCCATCGGTTGAGAGGTGGTTGCCTATCTAGACTGCACTGGTCCAGTGTCTCCGAATTCAGCATTTTGTGGTTGTGCCCACTCCCCTTCCTAGCTGTGACCAGGATGGAGCTTTTGTCCAGGAGAACGAATCTTCGCCACTATTAAGTTTCACCCCTGGGTTGAGCCAGTTTAGGCATATTATCTCAGTATGTGCGTGTTTAGGACGTGACCAACCTCTAGAGCGGAGGTACCATGACATGAGTAACCATCAAAATTCACCCCCGGTTTAAGCTGTTTTAGGCATATTTCACCAGTATGGGTGTATATCAGGCGTGGCCGGCCTCTAGAGCAGAGGTGCCATGGTATGAGTAGCTCTCGTCATGAGACCACTGGACATACTGACTAAGCTTCACTTTATCCTTTCCATCACCTTTTCACATCAGCGCCGCATGGCAACCCTAACTTCTCTTTCGCATATTCTTCATTGGCTGGGAGGAGTTTCTCTCCAAGCACGGCATCTGAAGAATCTCGTCAGCAGTGTCTTAACCTCTGGCTTAAGCCGGTTCAGGCATTTCGCCCGATATGAATGCACATGGGATGTGGCCAACCTCCAGAGCAGAGATGCAGTGATTTGAGCAGTCTTCACCTCTAGATTACGGATTACTTCACTTAATCCTTTCTTTCACCTTTTCTGCAGTGGCGCTGCGTGGCAACCCCATTCGCACCTTTCTTCACTGGCCGGGAGGAGCCCCGCTCCACGCATGGCAGCTGAAGAATCTCACCAGCAGCGGTAGATGAGTTACCAAATAGGACTCTCATCTACCCACAGCGTCAGGTTTTCAGGCGCCAGATCTTCGCCTTCGCTCCTTCTCTGTCAGTCTGAACAGTTCTGCCACGAAAAGCCCAGGAGCTGGACTTGACTGTCAGAGGCTATTTGAGATGCATGCCTTTGATATATTTTTTTTTTTTGGAGTGGTGGAGCGTATCCCCCACCCCACCTTTCCCAGTGTTAAAATTAGATCTATCTGGCCTGGGGGACACGCTGCCAGATCTTTTTCCTTTCTGACATTCCATGTTGCTGTCGGGTTTCTTGGTATATTTCCAGAAGGTAGTTTACCATTGCTTTCCTTCCAGTCAGTGACTGTACTAGTCAGTGATTGTAACCATTGTCCCTACATTGTGATCATCTGCCTATCATCATAGAATGGTGACCATAACTAACATTATCTGTAAGCTGCTCTCCCATTCCATCCACCACCTGCTCCCATAGCTTCATGTCACCCTGATCGGGGGGGATATATAGGTACTCCACCTTGCCCAAGGGTATCTCATAGACTGATGGAGATAAAGAGGTGTCTTACTTCTCCTTTGACAGGGGATACCCCTACCCCACTAACTATAAAGTTTTCTTGAATGTTGTTAAAAAAGTGTGCTAGCGATCATTAGCTCATTTTCCATGCAAAATGCCACTAGACTGTCACCTGCCTCATTTCTATGTCCTATGCTAAATTTTCCCAAAACATATCCTTTGTCTTCTGCTCTTTTTGTACCAATCTTTGCATTAAAATCATTACCTTCTGCTCTTTTTGTACCAATCTTTGCATTAAAATCATCCATTATTAATACGATATCATTTTTTCATACATGGTCTATCGTCGTTTGCAGTGTGTTATAAAAGTCTTCTACTTCCACTTCTTCTGCTGCTGATGTAGGTGCATATATCTGGATAACTGTTACATTTCTAGGAGTGGCTTTAAGTCTGATAGTGAGGATTCTATCACTTACTGGACTGTAACCTAGTAATGATTTTGATGTTAATTTGTCCAAGTAAAAAGCCATTCCATTCTCTCCTCCTACTTCTCCACCAGAATATATAAAAATACCATCATTTTTGCTCTTGAAGTGTCCTGATCCTTTCCATCAATGTTCGCAACTTCCCAAAATGTGTATTCCTGTTCTTTCCATCTTATCACTTATTATTTGATACTGTCCCTCATACATACTTCTCACATTCCATGTTCCTACTCTTATTTTTCATTTTAGTTTTCTTTGTCGGGGGTTTCCTTGGTAACACCGTCAGGATTTTGTCTGTCGTCACAATTACTAGTACTGATCTCTGTCTCACACTCTTTCCCAGTATTAAAATTAGATCTATCTGCCCCTGGAAAATATGGGCACTAAGATCATATCCCTATGTGCCTCTAAGGCATGACAGGATTACCTTCACCTTTACTTTTTTATCTGGCTTGGGGGACTCACCACCAGATCTTTTTTCTATCTGACCTTCCATATTACTATTAGGGTTTCTTGGTATGTTTACAAAAGGTAGTCTGGCATTGCTTTCCTTCTGGGCAGTGAATACTAGTCAGTGATCATAGCCTTTGTCCCTCTTGAGATCATGCAACAGTGATTTCCCATTTCTTTCTGTTGGTTTGTTTACAGACTCTCAGCTAGCCTTTGGAGCATGTCCTACCTGCAAAGCAGCAGTGGCCAGAGGTTATGTGGGTACCTCTTCCTCACCTAATAAACACTTCCCTGAGCACATGAGGTATTTTGTAGGAACAGAAGAGCCACCCTCTATTCCACCTCTTTCTGTGTTTGCTGCCAGTTGGTCTGTCCTGATTATTCACAGGCATCCTCCACATCTGAAGAACTTTCACTGTCTGCCACCTTTGACGCTCTGGGTTGGGGATGGTTGCCCCACCTAGACACAGGATATGTTAGATCTGTAACAACCTATTTCTATAAGTCACAGCACCAAAGACCACTTGTACATATACAGACAAAATGTAAACTGAAAATGGGGAAATGTGATAAACACAATTCCTTGTGAAGGTGACGCAAGCAGGAACACTGTGTATAAGATGAGAAAAGGCCAATATTTGAAGCAGTGGAAAGATATAAAAATATGCCCCCAAACTTCTTACATCCTTCCTGTGCTGTTAAACATCACATTGGACTCGCATAGTTGTTTGCAAAATTTTCCTGTTCTCTGCAAGCCATTCTACTTTATCATGGGATGTTATGTCCACTAAACTGGCTTCTCTTAACAATGTCCTCTTTAGAGTTTCACGTGGTCGACCTCTTTTCTTCGGCCTGTTGTGCTCCACTTGATAGCTTGTTTTGGTATTCTCTGACTGTTTCTTCTCATCAAACTACCCAATAAAAAAAAAGTAGTAAATGAATGGAAGCCTAGCAAAAGACTTAAAAACTCCACTTGTCCCTCACCAGTGCTTTCAGCAAACAACTAAACACAAGACATCATCATCCCAAGGGAAAAAAAAAGAGGTAAACCTGTCATGCCTTAGAGGCACATAGGGATATGGTATTAGTGCCTATATTTTCCTTGACCTATCAGCACATGTGATATGGTGAGTATCACGCCTGGCCACCTTTCCTTCCCCAACAGCAGAAGAAGCTGGGTACCCATTTCTACATCTGGGTGACAGGGGCACCTCCAGTCAAATTTGAACCCCCAACCTTCGCCATGAGAGACCAGTGCACTAACCACTTTGCCACTCAGATGCCCATGGAAAAGAAAGAGTTTTTAAAAAAATAGACATCCCATCAAAAATAAAAAATATACATTTCTCCAAATTAACACTAAGCTCAACAATAAGTGAGCAAGTCACCAGATCTCAACATTTTAAAACTGCACTGGAAACCACAGAATCCTAATCTATGGACTGGATCCTGGCATAAACTGATAGGTCAGCCTTTATGGAATCAGGCAATGCAGGATTTGGGGCACTCATGTTTCTGGACAAGACATAAAACCACCTATCTTCCTTTTGGAGATCTCTTTGTTTCTATGATGATGCATAAATACAGACTATATTAGCAACCTAGAGTCATTAGCATTAAATACAAAAACTGCTACACACTCAGAAATATTGTTATCTTCTCCCATTCTACTCTTCAAGCACTTGAATACTGGACCCCAACAGCTGAGTACATCACAATCAGCATACTCAGTACACAGACCTATTTGTCTTTTGGCAACATCCTGCAGTGGATACCAGAACACAGATATCAGTGGCAATTAATGTGTTTGCAGACGGACAAAGAAAAGAGCCATCATGCCACAGCCTCACATCCCAAAAACAAGAGAACAATTATATACAAAATCTGTGGATGGACTGCTGGGTACACCTGTAAAACTCAACCCCAGAAACAATTTCAACAGCTAAAGTCATAGAGATCAGTGCAGTCTTCAGGCTCTGCAGAGGACATCTCTCATGCACACTTAATCAGGGTAACTGTAGACCCTACACCATGCTGCAAGCACTGTAGCAGACAAGATGAAGACTGTCCAACAGCACCTACTGGACTGAAGGGAAATGAAATATACACTCTCATTAAACTCCTCCATCACGTATGGATGAAAAAGACCTGTATATTCCACTATCTGGCATAAGGGAAAAAAAAAAACAAATGAAAACTCACAAACTATTCTCATGTTGGTGAGGATCAGAAAAGTGAAAGTAAATTCTGATTTTCTTCACTAGGAAGTCTGAATCTTGGCAAAGAACATGGAGATGTGATGAGAATATGACAGCATGCATGAAACAGTATGAAACAGGTGACATATTTTTTTAATGCAGAGAATGTGCCTCTTACTGATACTCATCAATGAATGAAAGTTGTTTACTAATAAAAATATTGAAACATCAGTTATGCTGCATGTGGTTGACAAAAAAAAAAAAAAAGAAGCCATCTTCACCATCTGTGGCAAGCCACACACTGGAACACCTCATATAGCATCTGATATGGCTCATCAGGATCATCATCATCATCAGGTGCCGTGCCGACTGGTGTTGGCTATTATGCTTCTCCAGAGTACATGATGCTTCTCCAGAGTACATGATCCTTCACGCAGGCCATCAGTTCAGTTGGTGATCTCTCACACCATCCCATCAGACTGTCCAGTATCATTTCTGTTGGTCTTCCTCTTGATCTTATTCCTTCTATTTTTCCTGTTGTTATAATATTTTCAATGCCCCCTCTTCTCATTGCATGTCCTATGAAAGTAAATTGTCTCTCTCTTATTTTTTTTACAAGATTTTTTGTCTCTCCAGTTCTTCTCATACATTCTTCATTAGTTATTTTTGC
Source organism: Achatina immaculata (assembly GCA_009760885.1). NCBI lineage: Eukaryota > Metazoa > Mollusca > Gastropoda > Stylommatophora > Achatinidae > Lissachatina > Lissachatina immaculata. Next base: position 15,708,836 of record CM019695.1, on the reverse strand, counting down.
TGTCCACAGAATTTGCAACATTCTTCTAATAAACCACATTTCTGCTGCTTCCAATGATTTTTGTGCAGACTTGCCTACTGTCCATGATTCACTTCCATATAACAAGATAGGTTCAATATAGCATTTTAGGACTCGTTTTCTAACATTCATTGACAAGGATGCGTTACATAATATGTTTCTCATTCTCTGAAATGCAGTCTTTGTTTGACCTATTCTGTTCCTAATTTCTGTTCTGCATTTCCCATCTGAAGTTATTACTGCTCCAAGGTATTTGAATTTCGGCACCTGCTTTAGAATAGTTCTGTTTAATTTTATACTGCATGTTGGTGGATTCTGTTTCTTAGATATAACCATAGTCTCTGTATTTTTGATGTTCAAAGTAAGGCCTTTCTGTTCACTTTCTTTTGGCAATTTTATCCAAGAGATTTTGCAGGTCTTGTTGGTTCTCAGCTATCAGTACTGTGTCGTCAGCATACTGAAGGTTGTTAATATTGTATCCTCCAATTTTATGCCTGGTTCTGTGATGATCGTTCTTAAAATATTCTCACCATACAGAGAAAAAAGGTCTGGAGATACTACACATCCTTGTTGCACTCCTTGTTTTATAGGTTATATCATGATCACACTGATAAATTCAGAATATGATATCATAGCATTCGGGACACTCCCACACATGCTCTGCTGTATACTCCAACATCCACCAAAAAGTCTATTTACTAACAGTTCCCACCAAATGTTGGTTGTCTATTATGTGTTTTTGACCACTTATGTTGATAAAATCATTCTATAAAATCATTCATTTTCAGTAACATTTTACAGACCAGACAGGCAGAGTTCTGAGTATCAAACAATTTGCTCAAAAAGGTGAGATGAGGTGAGAAAAATGTCCTAATGTAGCAGACTATACAGTTACCTGTTTTGCTGTTGCTAAACTAAAAGGAGACAAAAGTTTCATATCTAATTTGCTCAAATTAAAAACAGAGATGTAAGTGACTGTATGTGGCAGTTCTCCAGTCTAGGCTGGCAGAGATAATTTCTCCCAACAAGGCCAGACCAACAGATGTAAGTATAAGATTTACAGAGAGCCCCAAGTTTCATCATGAGGCAGTGGTATGGAGACAGTAAATCCTCATGAAGTGTAAATTGGCCTTTAATATCAGTTAACTTCAGATCTTATTGTATTACTGACTTATGATGTGTGGTAAAAGACAGCACTATTTTGATATGAGGCTAAGATTATTCTGATAAGAATAGCTTGTGGAGACTAAGTTTGTTTTATTTTAATGGAGAGTTAATATCCCACTTCATGTTTACTTTTGCAGTAAATAATTCTATGTTAAGCCTAACGGAGCAAGACACTTCAGATAAGTTCTATGTGTTTGTATTTCATTGTGCATGTATCCTCGAATAAGGCTCACGCCGAAATATTGGATGTTGTATGTTTTTCATTTATACATTCTCATACTTTCTATTAGTTTTTTTCTCACCTTGCTCACTTCCTCCCTCACTTTGTAAAACTGCACCATACACCTCTATCTACCCTATGTTAAGCCTAGAGAATACAGAATATTATGGTGTTTTAATTTGTCAATATGGTGACACTGGTTTGACAATGTGGTGAATGAGATATGAGCAGTTTCTATTGTGCTAGAAACACATTTTTTATTTGACTAAGTTTATAGAATGCAAGCTTATCCTGTAAGAGCTCTAATGTAAAGGTTAAGATTTATTTAGACAAGATCTAATATAATCTTCGTTTTTATTCTCACCTTCAAAACACATCCTTCTGCAGATATCTGTCCTGGATGTTTGTTTCATGTGAAATCTTTTAGAAGATCCTTCGTAGGTGTTAATGAATGATAAAGATGTTTTTGGAATAACTGGGGTTTAGGAAGACCTGAACATTTGTGTGATTTAGATCTGTGTATTGTTTTCATGTAGTTTTACCAGAGTCCCTGATTAATAAGACAGTGTGTCCATCTCTCTCTCTCTCTCTCTCTCACACACACACACAAAATCTGTTGTGCCTAGCAGTGATTCTTACATTAAATTTTGTTATTATTCTTTTTTCTTTTTTCTGTGATAGAGAGCAGATGAATGCCCATGTTACAGAACAACACAGTGACACACATAGGGCCAATAGGACAAATACCTCATGTCTCAAGAAGTCATTCTCTGTAACGCAATAAACTGACAAAACACATATGCTATAAACAAATTTGCGTTATTTATAGAAACACTATGCAACACTGTACCAGAAGAACACATAAGTTTCACATAATAGATACATAGGGTTAATATATTTTAGCAGATACAGTGAGTGACAAAGTTACGGATGTTCCTGGGAAATGGTCAACTAAAAATCATGCCCAGTACACCCTATAGTTGGGGTGGTCACACTTGCTTAATATAAGAGTCACATACAACAGACTTCATATGTTTGAGAGCTACAGGACACAAAGAACTATTACATGCACATTTTGTTGTACTGATTGTCAGTCGCTGAAAGTCTGACTGATATTTTATCAAAGCTATATGAGATAGTGTTGCCAAGTGTTGATTTATAGATTTTATGATCTGACTTGAATCTATAACTGTGTAACTGATTTATTATTTTTCCTGCTCCTGTCCATCTCACTTCACTCATCCCCAATATGTTGATGCTCATGTAATATTTCCCCATGTATTGATACCAGATCCAATACACCAACTAAAAAGACATCAGCAAACCATCCTCTTCTGTCTAAGGAAAGGCTATTTCAGGCTACTAAGCCACCTACATCGACTTAAAATGTCTCACACAAATGAGTGTCCATGTGGTAGTGGAGTCCAGATTCCAGAACATATCCTTCAAGAGTGCCCAAACTGTACAGACCTGAGGCGTGAAACATGGTTATAGGTCACAAGCTTGGGGTAAAAGCTTTGGGGGTCCTATCAGGATCTGGAGAGGACTGCGGGCTTTGTCATGTTGACAGGGATCAGGATCTGATGTGACCAACAACCTCGAACGCAGAAGAAGAAGATATATTATTTGTTCTTGGGATCATCAGTCAGTCATTTGCATATCCCTTGTGGAACTTTCCATAATAGCTCTCCTGTAGGTCTCTTGGTTGTAAGCAAGATGCCCTGTTGCTGATGCATCCATATGCAGATTATCAATGATGTTTTGCAGCCATCTTCGCCTTGGTCTTCCTCTCTTTCTTTTTCCCATTATGTACCCTTCCAAGACAGTCTTCTATAGATTATCACGTGTCCAAAATATTTAAGTTTTCTCTGTTTAATCCTCTTTACTAGCCAGGCTTCTTCAATAAGTTCTTCTTCCATCACCGAGTACAGTGATTCACAGCACTATGTTGTTCTGAAAACTGAGATTAGCTGCATCCTGGTTTTCTTAATTCAAGATATTTTATTTCTGGACTTGCTTCCAGAACTCAAATGTAGAATGAGATTAATGGATCATCTTTAGACATTGGTCTTTCTGCAATTTTATTAGTTTCATTTACACAGCAGATGATTCTGTACCCAGACATTCAAGAGCTGGCTTACCATCGCTGATTAAATCAGTGTTTCCCAGGCTTGTTAAGGGTTGCCACCCCCTTTCCTCCCACGCCTATCCTCAATGCCCCCACCCCCACGTACTACTCTTGCAATGCCCTATTAAACTAGGATATGCATTACACAATTAAAAACTTCAGGTAGCAAATCAGTTTATTGAACAATATAAAGAAGTACATTTATAACTCATCTACTGCATTATTTTCTCAACTTTCAATGTGATGGATGAGTTTCATGTAGGGATACAAGTTTCTCAATATCAGGTTGAAAAGTGCTAAGAAGAAAGGTATTACTGCCCTCATCTGCTGCTTCATTCTCCCTCAATGCCCCCCCCCCTTACTAAAACTTGCTTCCAGAACTCAAATTGTCTTGTCTCCATTTCTTCCTTACTGATTTTTTCTTTCTTTCACTGCTTCCCAATATGTTCTAATACCCATAGAGGGCATTATTGCTCAACATGGGAAACAATGAATTACATCAACCATGCATTGATTTACAACAAAGGCAAAGTAGGGTTTCAAGTTCTGCAAGTCCTCAAACCTATCTAGGAAATTATCAAGTAGTCCTTGTAATTTATGGTTGTTTTTTTCCAGTTCTGAGGGGTTTTTTTGTTTTTGTTTTAATATCATGGAATATATTTACTGTTCTTTTGAGATTAGAAAATATGGACACTAACACCATAGGGATCTATGTGCCTCTAAGGCATGACAGGATTACCTTTACCTTTACTAGACTGGGAAAGTAAATGAAGCTTATTGACAATATATCTCTTTGATAAAAAAAGTTTTATTTTATGCTGAATGCTTAAAATTGTCTGAGGAACAATCTTACTCTTCCCTGAGTGTTAGGCTCAGAGTATGTAGCTGATTCATTATATCGGTAAAGCACATTAGCTCTTGCATATGTGCATCACTTTCCAGTTGAGGATAGAATTTTTTTCTTTTTTTCAAGAAAAATAATAATAGGCTTCAAAAGATCACAAATCTACTTAAGACATTGCTGGTTGACAACCACCAAACAGTGCAGCAGAAAAAAAGACATCACTTCAAGCTCTAGTTCTTCAAGAAAATTTTAAACTGACAGTAGGGTTACCAGAGGTCCCTGTTTTCCAGGGCAGTCCCAGTTTTAAAATAAAAAGTTTTATTTCCTACCCTGAATAATGCTTTCCATTCACCTGTTTGTCCCAGTTTTTGTTTTTCCTTTCAAATAAAGAATTTTACACTTGAGTTCTTCTCTCTTTCCATGATTTATGGTTGGCACAACTGTGATACACATTTTAAAACAATAACAATACAGTGTCACCCCTGTTTCTGAACTGGAATTGACCCATATTTTGTGCAGTTTCATATCATTTTCCATTTGGTTGTCTTTATAACTGAGATGTTTTCTACTGCCATACTTCTTTCGTGGGTTCACACCAATAGAAAATATGATCTGTATGGCAAAACTCAAACCCTGGTAATCAAGGGATTCCTTCAGCTAAGTGTGACATTTTTCCCTGTTCACTGTCTTACAGTTTACTTGCTTTGGAGAGTTACAGTTGTTGCAAGTTTTACATGCTTTGGTGAATAAAAAATGTTTTTACCATTATCTGTGTCAGAGCTCTGAAAATTAATGATGTATTCCTGGCTGTTGTCTCTTTATGATTTGTGACTAGTGAAAGAAAAATAGATGTTTTTTTCACTGTTGTCAGTGTTGAGAGAAACCCATGCTTTTTGTTATATATTGGTATATTAAATGCACGAAGTGTTCAGGAAAAATATTCACAGCAATGGTCTTTTATAAAATGAGGAAGAAATGACCATGAAGCAGAATGTAAAATGTGGAAGTGTTACATTGCCAATGCACATGGTGGAAGAGCAGATGTAAAAGACCATATAGCAAGTGAAAAGCATAAATCAAACATGTATTCTACAAGCACTTCTAAAAAATTGGAGTTATTTTGTGCCTAAATCTTCTGATCAGGAAAAAATTAGTACAAGCCACGGAACTGACAACATGCTACTATGCAATTAAACACCACATGCCATTCAGTTCAATGGAATGCACTATCAAGCTCTAAAATTTTTAATGATTCCAAAACAGCAAAGAAATGTGACACTGACAAGAACTAAAGCAACAACAATATTGAAATCCATTTTAGCTACTGCCTACACCAAACACTTATGTGTTAATTTTGCAAATGCCTACATTTTGGTATTATGACTGACACTAGTAATCATGATGCCAAGAAAATGTTTCCACTGATTGTTAATACTTAGTCCTCAAAATGGTATGAATATAAAAGAGCTTAAACTTGGTTCCTTAAAAATAGTGAAACTGCTTCTGAAATAAGCACTTATTATGTTAATGCATTTGAAAAAAAAAATAATATTAATAAACCTAAATGCATTGCACTCTGTGGCATCAATACAAATACGAATTTTGGTGGAGTATGATACCCTGTCTTCAATGGCTAGTAAAACAGGACTTGAAATTAACAGGGAAAAAACAAAAATAATGAAACTTCTCATTAACCATGAAGGAAAAATATACATAGAAGGAACAGCTGTTGATGAAGTAAATCAATTTGCATATCTCAGCAGCTACACAGAACAGGATGGTGACACCAGAAAGGAAGTTAGAATTCGAATTGCAAAAGCAGCATTGACCTTCAAGAATCTTGAGAACACATGGCATTCAAAAGTTATAACCACAAAAACCAACAACCTGTCTTATAGGTGATCAGAAAAAGAAGATGGACATATGTCGGTCATGTGCTGAGAAGAAACAACCAGATTACCAATACAAGATATCAAGTGGAACACAACAGGCCAAAGAAAAAGAGGTCAACCACATGATACGAGACCATGATAAGAGAGACCAGTTTAGTGGGAATAACATACCTTGATGAGGTTGAAAAGCTTGCCGAAAACAGGAAATCTTGGCAAACTACTATGCAAGCCCTATATGACGTTTAACGGCACAGGAAGGATGTAAGATGTAAGATGATGAACTAGTATGAATAATGTGTTCACAAAATTGAAGGATAGACTGAATGAAAATCTGATGTCCAATGCCCTGTGCACATACTTCATAACGTGGTAACGGTGGCAGCTTATGTTCTGTCTATAGATGTGAAAACCGTAATAAATATTGGGTTACTCATAAGTCCTTGAAACATTAAAAAATTCACAACAAATAAAAATCGTAATGGATTAGTTGCCATGAGTTTACATTTTAATCTAATGGATCTCTGCCATGTAGAGCCTATCTGTAGTCTTGCGTTTATCTTTTATATTAATAATTATATTAATTATTATAATATTTATATTAATTATTAAAAATATGAGTTAAATGTCATGATAATCTAGAGAAGACCGTCTTGGAAAAGTACATAATGGAAAAAAGAGGAAGACCAAGGCGAAGATGGCTGCAAGACATCGTTGATGATCTGCAAATGGATGCACCAGCAGCAGGCCATCTTGCTCACAACCGAGAGGCCTACAGGAGTGCTGTTAGGGAAAGTTCCACAAGGGACATGCAAATGAATGACATGAATGAGATTAATTATGATATACATAGGAGCTCAGCCAGTATATTTCTGTGAGCCACACATTATATATTAAAGAATCGCATGTGGCTCATCAGCTGCAGTTCAGCCACCCTGCCCTATAGCACCTTGCAAGACAGCAAAATATTCTTTCCACTTTTCATGGCCTACAGGCAGGCTTCACATGGAACTCCAGCTATGCTGCATGCTGTTTATCTTAGTTTCTCTGTTCATCATGAGGTTGTATTTAGTAAGCCTGTCTCATTTTTTTTTCCCAATAGATGTTTTAGTTTTGGTGTAAGGATCTTTTCAGAGTACACAATCACTCTATTTTCAGCATGCTTCTATTATAATCATGTGCATAAAATATCAGATCCTGAAAAATTACTCACCCCTAATGATATATGCTGCAGCATAAACAAAAGCTATAGACAAAGCCATCCTCATTATGCTTAGCCCTCCCTCATGAGTAAAATACCCTGAAAAACAAATGTGTGAGGTTTTAATTTTCAAAATTTGTACAACTATAAAAAAAAAATTTTAAATAAAATGAATGAAAATGGAAAGAAAACAATCCTACATATACCATTATGGCCCTCTAAAAAAAAAGTTGGTGAAGTGCAGAGAATGTCTAATAAAGTTTGGAAACAATAAAAGATCCCTTCAATATGGAACAAAGAAATCACTGTTAGAATACCAAAAAATAAAAGGAAACCTTAGTGACTGCAATGAGCAGAGAAGTAACCTTATTATCAGTTGTATCAAAAGTATTTTGCAAAGTCATTCTGAACAGAATTAAAGATATAGTGGATACTACAATGAAAGAAGTACAGGCAGGATTTAAAAAAGAGATAAACTGTCTCGACCAGATCTTTAAGAACAATACTTGAAGAACAAACTGAAAAGCAAGAACCATTAATCCTGAACTTCACAGACTTTAAAAAGGCATTTGATAGCATACACAGATTCACTGTGGAGAATTTTAAGACTATATGGTATATCATCTAAAATTGTCAACATCATTAAGGATCTCTACAATGGATATGTTTGTGCAGTCAACACAGAAGAAGGAATGAGCAAATGGTTCCAGATTGAAACAGGTGTGAAACAAGGATGTATACTATCTCCCACGCTTTTTGGAATTGCCACTGATTATTTAATTCAAATGTAATATCCATCCTCATTTATGCATGTGAAAGCTGGAAAACAATTAAAGAAATAGACAAGAAATTAGACTCTTTTGAAAACAAATGCCTAAGAAAAATACTCGGTATCAAGTGGAATGAATTCAAGAACACTGCAGAGATAAGACAGATGAATGAACAATAACCAGTCTCATGGGTGATCAGGAAAAGGAGATGGACATATGTTGGTCACTTGATGAGAAGAAATGATCAGAGAATCCCAAAACAAGCTATCAAGTGGAATACAACAGGTGAAGAAAAAGAGGCTGACCACATGAAACTCTAAAGAAGACACTGTTAAGAGAAGCCAAATTAGTAGGCTTAAAATCCCTTGATGAGGTTGAAAAATGTGCTGAAAATAGGAAAACTTGGTGAATTACGATGTGAAGCCTATGTGATGTTTAAAGGCATGAGAAGGATGAAGGATGTAATATGTACAATGTAAGAAGTATGTTAATGTCAGTCACAAAACCTGTGTTACTGTTAGTCACAAAACCAAAGTATTTTTTTTTCTTTTTAGTCAACACTTTTCTTTTAATCCACAATTTTATTTGCTGTAACATTTATTCCTTCAGCCAATAGTATTCTACATAATTCTTCCTACACATCTATGAGTTAAAGAGCAGAACTTACCTCTTCTGTACATAACAATCCCAACTACAGGTGATGTCCAGTATGTGAATCCGATAGCTGCATGAATCTGTCAAAGGCAATTGAAAAATACACTTCACATGGCAGCTGATCATATTTTACCAGTAAAAAAATACACCTCACATGGCAGCTGATCATATTTTACCAGTAATGGACCTAATGAGTGTGAATCTCCTAGTTTGTTCTTCCACAAAGATTTTTCCAGTTTCTAATTTGCTTTTCTGTCTAATATGGAACAAGCAACCTCAGTCATTTTGCTCCAATCCTACTGTTCCTAGCTGCTTTTCTTATCTGTTTGTTGAAGTAGCATAGAGGAGCACTGTTTACATCATTTTAAATGACATTTACTGATGGTGGCAGTGGTTTATCACCTTGTGACTGTGATCTCTAAGTAGTTGATGATATTTCTTATAGCCTGGGCCTGCTGAGTATTTCAAACTCCTGTATGGTACACTAAAACTTAAATATTTTGGACACATTAAACGTCATGATAATCTAGAGAAGACCGTCTTGGAAGGCTACATAATGGGGAAAAAGAAAGAGAGGAAGACCAAGGTGAAGATGACTGCAAACATCGTTGCCTAGCTGCAATGAAAATAATGGCTGTGGCAGACTGCGAGCAACATCATCTCATTCCGTTACACCAGGTACTTGTCCTTGCTATGGTTGAATATGCCCTGGCAATCCTTACTCTCAGTCAGACTCTGATGGAAAAGACTTAAAAGGATATGGAATGATGCAATGTGAATCATACTTGGGTGCACAAAAGACATACTGTGCAGGGCTATGAGTTATCTTCTTGATGTTCCAACCATGATGGACAGAGCAAGATTTTGCTGTCACGTGCATACCTGAGTTAGTGCAGACACACACTGAGGTTATGAGTAAAAAAGGCACCAGATTAAAAAGAGGAAATTCCTGGATGGGGCAAGTAGAGGACATTGTTCAACAGGTCTGTCCACCTAAAGACACAGAACTTGATAAGGAATGGGTTTTGATGCCAGTGGACTGCTGCACTTCCTTCTCAGTATGCATCACATTGGACAGGGAATGCAGACAGCAAAACGTATTGGCTGTGGAGACAGAGGTTCAGACCTTTAACGTTGAGAACTCTTCTGAGTGTGATGTGGTCTGCTGTCAGACACAAGTAAAGCACTTGGGCTTTTACAGTGTGAACAGGAGGGAGAACAGTGACAGAAGCCAGTGGTGCTTTTGCTTTGGCCACAACTAGCCTGACTATGGAGGTCACGGCAGTAACCAAGGCTAGATACATGGACTTTCATCTAAGCATGTATGCTCAACAACTCAATGAATATGCTTAGGGAGATTAAGTTGGGTTTTGTGAAAGCACCAGTTGAAGTCACTGAGAAGATCACGGTTTACAAAAATCTGTTTCATTTTTTTGTGCTAGGTCATGCACGGGCGAGAGGTAATGTACAAGTGGACACACTTGCTAGCATGGCTATAGTGGAGGATAGACAGGAAATGGACCAGGCTTATATCCTGAATGCACTCAGAGAAGCTAGTCGAATTGCCGATTCAAACAACAGTTCTAAATCTGCGACCATGAATAGATTGCTGGAACATAACATCAAATGTTGACTGGCCAGACAAGAGTGCTACAGTAGGAAGCAAAGAAGACTGGTTAATCAATACAGAACTAGTACTGTCAACTGCCAACAACTGGTGGAAATACTGAAGATGGGATTGGAGTGCTTATGGACTAATCATCTGAGGTACAATGAAGATGATCCATCTACTAACTAATTAACTAATGAACTGCAAATAGGTGGTATTCAAGTTTCTTCATCTTATCTTTTGCTGGACTTGGTGCGTGATGTGTGGTCTGCAGTCAACCTAAGTATGCATTTACTGAGAGTCATTTGCTCTAGGAATAGCCTGAAGATTCTGCGCTGACATTTATGGCTTAAGCTATTGATGTTGTTTTTGAGGTCAGGCTTTAGCAGGTGTGCATACATAGATATTCTGAGCAGGTCACTCATCCAGTGGTCTATCCACTGCTGTCCATAGTTGTGTATAATGTATGTTTACTGTTTGGATGTTGATGAGGTTGTGGGGCTGTGGCTTGAGGCTTGAAATAAAAAAAAAAAAAACTAATGCAGAACATTTATTTTTTGCTGTTATAGCAAGCAATGAATTATATGAGTGTATCTCGGCAACTATACAGACCACAATGGTGACACCAGAAAAGAAGTTAGAATTTGAATTGCCAAAGCAGCATTCACCTTCAAGAATCTTGAGAACATATGGCATTCAAAAGTTATAAGCACAAAAACCAAGTTAAGATTATTCAATTCAAATGTAATATCCATCCTCATTTATGCATGTGAAAGCTGGAAAACGACTAAAGAAATAGACATGAAATTAGACTCTTTCGAAAACAAATGCCTAAGGAAAATACTCGGTACAAAGTGGAATGAATTAAATAACAATGCAGATAAGACAGATGAGCAAACAACAACCTGTCTCATGGCTGATCAGAAAAGCAAGATGGACATATATTGGTCATGTGATGAGAAGAAACAATCAGAGAATCCCCAAACAAGCTATCAAATGGAACACAACAGGCCAAAGAAAAAGAGGTCAACCACGTGAAACTCTAAAGAGGACACTGTTAAGAGAAGCCAGTTCAGTGGGCATAACATCCCTTGATGAGACTGAAAAACTTGCTGAAGACAGGACATCTTGGTGAACTACCATGCGGGCCCTATGTGACGTTTAATGGCACGGGAAGGATGTAAGATGTAAAATGTAGTGAATAAATACAGGCGAATGGAAAAGGATGCCAAAGCTAGAATAACCAAGGCCAGGACAGCATTTATCCAACTTAACAAAATATTGTCACCTAAGAACATCAAAAAAAGAACCAAACTTAGGCTTTTCAATACAAACGTAAAGACGTCCAGGGATGCTGGAGCCACATGGGTTAAACTCACTGTTTAGCTACACTTAACATTCTCTTCAATCATTACAGTATCTCTCCACTAAGCCCACCCCTTCTTACTTTTCAAATTTCCTCACAGCATCACTCTGCAACCCCTCTTCCCCAATCATCTGTTTCAACTTCTCCTAACTAGGTCAACATTGTATCACTCTCTCTCCCCTCCCCAGTTCCCCATCCACCACCCCCAGTTACAACCCACCGACCACACATCACAGGTCTCTATTTAAACAGTCTCCACACTCTACTAAATCCATTCCTGACACACACCGCCAGATAAGTCACACCTTACAATTTACAGCTAAGTACTCCTTTTAACATTTTTTAAAAATAGTATTCATGTGAATCTATACTTTATCTCCTCTCTCTATTTCTTCATCCTGTATGTTTTTGTATGATTATGGCTCACGCCAAAACGTCACAACTTTGTAACTGTTAAGTAATAAAGCTGCTCCTACTTTTTCCTATTTTATACATAGACTGTCCTGCTATACAGTTCGGAGACATGGATTATGACTAAGACAATACAACAGATGATACAAAAATTCATGAACTACTGCTTGAGGAGGATTTTAAACATTAAATGGCAGGACAAGATCAGGAATGAGGAGGTCTGGAACAGAAAGGACAAGAACCTATGAACCTACAAATCATGTCTAGGAAGTGGAGGTAGACTGGCCACACTCTGAGGAATCCCGACACCAGCATAGTAAGACAGGTAGTGATATGGAATCCTCAAGAAAATTGAAGAAGAAGACCTAGACTTACTTGGAAAAGAGAAATTTTGACAGTGTTCAGAGACAAGGGATACATATGGAAGGAAGCAGAGAGTAATTCCAAGAACAGAGATAACTGGAGAGCCTTTATCAGTGGCCTATGCTCTCAGGGGAGTGAAAGATGATGATGATGTAAAATACCGAAACAGACATGAAACAAGGATGTATACTATCTTCGTTGCTTTTTGGAATTGCCACTGACTTCATAATGAAGAACTGTTGATTAGGTAAGCAATAGTAAACTATCCTCTGGAAATATACCACGAAACCCAAACAGCAACATGGAAAGTCCCATAAGAAAAAAAATCTGGTGGTGAGCCCCCCCCCCCCCCCCCCCCAAGACCAGATAGATTTAATTTTAACACTGAGGAAGAGACAGAGGTCAGTACTGGTAATTGTGACGACGGACAAAATCCTGACGGCGTTACTAAAGAAAACCCATGCATCAAACTAAAAAGAAAAAATAAGATGTAGGAACATGGAATGTAAGAAGTATGTATGAGGGAAAGTATCAAATAATAAGTGACGAGATGAAAAGAACGGGGATATACATTTCTGGAATCTGTGAACATCGATGGAAAGGATCAGGACACTTCAAAAGCGAGAATGATAGTATCTCTATATATTCTGGTGGAGAAGTAGGAGGAAAGAATGGAATGGCTTTTTACTTGGACAAATCAACATCAAAGCATTACCAGGTTACATTTCAGTTAGTGATAGAATCCTCACAATCAGACTTAAGGGCACTCCTAGAAATGTAACAATCATCCAGATATATGCACCTACATCAGCAGCAGAAAAAGAGGAAGTAGAAGACTTCTATAACACACTGCAAACGACAATAGACCAGGTAAGGAAAAATGATATTGTATTAATAATGGGGGATTTTAATGCAAGATTGGTACAGAAAGAGCAGAAGATGAAGGACATGTTGTAGGGAAATTTAGCATAGGACATAGAAATGAGGCAGGTGACAATCTAATGGCGTTTTGCATGGAAAAGGAGCTAATGATTGCTAACACATTTTTTAAACAACATCTAAGAAGACTTTACACATGGACATCACCTGATGTGTGATGTTCATCACAATCAAATGCCTTTGATCTGCAAATGGATGCATCAGCGGCAGACCATCTTGCTCACAACCAAGAGGCCTACAGGAGTGCTGTTTGGGAGGCAAAGTTCCGCAAGGGACATGCAAATGAATGAATGATTAGGTAAAATGGGCATTGATTGGGTACATGCGACCCAACTAAAAGATCTTGATTTTGCAGATGACATAACTCTTATCAGTCAATCAATCAATTGCCATGTCGCATGGCATATCTTGCATGCTGCATGGAGAAAAAAAAAGCAAAATAAAACAAAGGGTCAAAACATAAGAGCTATAGAAAACACAAGAAATTACATACTATTTGAATATGTTTGTAAATCAGAATTACATGCCCAGATCTTGTATCAAACACAAAATTTGAAACATGATAAGACAAGACTCAAGAGAATGAAAAAAATATTACCGTTTGCATAATCCGATCAGGAATTGATTCCATGTAGCCAGGAACATAGTCATAACCCTGGGTAGAAAAAAGATATGACTACACACTTGTTATGAAATACATGTATAAAATGTGTAATGTGTTTAGTAATCTTCTATCAGCATATACAAAAAGTCCACTGTCACTGATAAACAATACTGTAACTGTAACTGTAAAAAAAGTGGCAGCTTTGTTGCTGGCCTTGGAGAGCAGCTTCATTACACTTGGGGCATGCCCGTATGTGTTTGGCCTTTGACATCAGGATTTTCTTTAGTGTTTTATGGAAAATGACTCCAATGCAATGTTGACTGTGTGTTACATGTGATCTAGCAATTTAGCTGGTATTTGCAACCACTGCCCTTGGTTACATGTAAGGCATTCAGTCATACATGATAGGTACTTCGGAGGAAGTTGTTTTGCATTTGTTCATCGAGGTACTGCTTGATGGATTTGTATAGGTCCGATACAGCTACATAGCTGTCCAATTAAATTTGTTATTTTCCCAGACAGCTTCTACTGTATCTCTTATTAAGCAAACCTGAGTTATTTGCTGTTTAATCTTCAAAACAGACATTAAGTCAAACAGAAATTGGATTATGGTGAAAAAATGCGCAAATGTGCATCAAATCACACTGAAAGTGAACTATGGCTGAAGGACATTTATTTTTGCACTCTGAACATGTAAAGAATCTGTGGAGAGGAGCAGACAGAACTACAAAAATAAGATTTTTAAGAGCATGCATCTTTCCCATCGCAACATATGCCTGTGAGACCTGGACACTTAACAAAACAGTTGAGAAACACATAAATGCCTTTGAATGTAAATGCTACAGAAGAGTTCTCCAAATATCGCGGACACAAAAAAGAACAAATATATCTATACTACAAGAGCTTAATATTGAAGAAGGCTGGCTAGTAAAGAGGATTAAAGAGAGAAAACTTAAATATTTTGGACACATTAAACGTCATGATAATCTGGAGAAGACCGTATTGGAAGGATACATACTGGGAAAAAGAAAAATAGGAAGACCAAAACGAAGATGGCTGCAAGACATCGTTGACGATCTGCAAATGGAAGCCGCAGCAGCAGGCCATCTTGCTCACAACCGAGAGGCCTACAGGAGTGCTGTTTGGGAGGCAAAGTTCCGCAAGGGACATGCAAATGAATGAATGAATGAACATGTCCACAGTGGCTTGTCTTTAATATCATCAAAAGAAGATATTGCCCACATGAATTTCATCATCAGCAGGATTCTTCATATGTGCTCCAGTTCTCCATCCTCTTCTTCCTCTTCTTCGATCACTTCTACCACCAACATTGGCCCGTGATCCTGCTGAATTTACTCCTGTGGTCCTTGATGTATCCCGTGGTCCCTGAGAGGCCAACGAGAGATCCCTGAGAGGATCACAATAGGTTTCGAGTATTGCGCGGCTTGGGCCTGAATTCTCTCTGGGTCACAGAAGCGGGATTGCATGACACGGTAGTTTTCATTGCACCAGTTTAATCTAGAGTTGGACTTTCTCACCGGAAAACCTTGACATGGTCTGGATATCAGCATATCCCTGCTGGGTGAGAGGTGGTTGCCCATCCAGCCTAGAGTTGGACTTTCTCACCAGAAAACCTTGACGTGATTAGGATACGCATACATCCTCGTCGGGTGAGAGGTGGTTGCCTATCTAGACTGCACTGGTCCAGTGTTTCTGCCTTCAGCATTTTGTGGTTGTGGCCACTCCCCTTCCTAGTTGTGACCAGGACAGAGCTTTTGTCCAGGAGAACAAATCCTTGCCACTAGTAAGTTTCACCCCTGGGTTGATCCGGTTTAGGTATATTATCCTAGTATGGGCGTGTTTAGAATGTGACCGACCTCTAGAGCGGAGGTACCATGACATGAGTAGTCATCAGGTTTCACCCTTGGTTTAAGCTGGATTAGCCATATTTCACCAGTATGGGTGTATATCGGATGTGGCTGGCCTCTAGAGCAGAGGTGCCGTGGTATGAGTTGCTCTACCACAAGACTGCTGGACATACCGATTAAGCTTCACTTTATCCTTTCAATCACCTTTTCACAGCAGCGCTGCATGGCAGCCCTAATTGCTTTTTCGCATTTTCTTCATTGGCCGGGAGGAGTTTCACTCCAAGCACGACATTCGAAGAATCTCGCCAGCAGTGTCTTAACCCCTGGGTTAAGCCGGTTCAGGCAATTCACCCGGTATGAGTGCAAACAGGACGTGGCCAACCTCCAGAGCAGAGGTGCCATGATTTGAGCAGTCCGGACCTCGAGACGGATTATTTCACTTTATCCTTTCTTTCACCTTTTCCACAGTGGCGCAGCGCAGCAACCCCATTCGCACCTTTCTTCACTGGCTGGGAGGAGCCCCACTCCACGCATGGCAGCTGAAGAATCTCGCCAGCAGCAGGTTTTAAAGCAGTTTTCCTTCTCTCCGATGAGCTACCAAACAAGACTCTCGTCTACCAGAAACGTCTGGCCTTCAGGCACTAGATATTCTCCTTCGCCTTTTCTCCGTCAGTCTGAACAGTTCCGCCACAAGAAGGCAAGGAGTTGGACTTGACTGTCAGAGGCTATTTGAGACGCACACCTTTAAGACATTTAATTGGAATGGAGAGCGTATCCTCCACCCCACCTCCGGCTATGACAGTCCTTAGAACCAGTTCTCCATCCATTCTTTGTGTCAGTTTGAACTCTTGGGTCTCTGTATTTTGCAAAATGTGTTCTGGAGACCATTTTTGCATGTTAGGACTGGGGCTTGAGCTGCCTTCAGTTTGTGTAGATGGGGTTGTACTCTGAAGGTCCTGTTCAGAGCCTAAAAATTGTGACTTGTTTAGCTTTAGAATGAAGTCTTGGAGTATCTGTTATCTGTTCCATGTTTCTATGTGGTGTTGTGCTTCTTTTAATGAGTATTTTTGCTTCTTTTAGTGATACTTTTATGTCAAAACTTTTCTTTTTTGGTGCCTGCTTCAGCTACTTCATTTCCTACAACACCACAGTGTGCAGGAATCAATAGTAATGCTGTTTTGTTGGTAAGCAATAGCTAGCTCAGATCTTCAGTCACTTTCTTGTCACCTGACCTTTGATTCATCTTGGATGGTTTGAAGAACTCATCTGTACTTACATATGATGACTGAGTCTTTATTACACCAGTGTCCTTTTGGTTCCTAGTAAAGTTTATAGTTCTTCTCAACAGTTTGTTCATATTTCTCCAGAAGCAAATCATAATCATCATCATCATCGCCTTTCACTCCTTTGAGAGCATAGGTCACGGATAAAGGGTCTCTAGTCATCCGTACTCTTGGAATTATTCTCTTCTTCTTTCCACATGTATTCCTTGTCTCTGAGTACTGACATAATTCTCTTCTCCAAATAGGTCTAGGCCTTCCTCGTTTTCAACTTCCTTGAGGATTCCATGTCAGTGCCTGTCTTGCTATGCTAGTGTTGGGTTTCCTCAGAGTGTGGCCAATCTACCTCCACTTCCTAGACATTATTTGTAGGTTCATTGGTTCTTGTCCTGCCCTTGTCTTGCTATATAATGTTTAAAATCCTCCTCAAGCAGTAGTTCATGAATGTTTGTATCATCTGTTGTATTGTCTTAGTCATAACCCATGTCTCTGAACCATATGGTAGGACAGTCTTTACGTTTGTATTGAAAAGCCTAAGTCTGGTTATTGTTTTGATGTTCTTAGATGACAGAAGTAAGGGTAGACCAAAAGAGACATGGAGAAGAACAACCGAAAGATGTTAAGCAATGGAGGGCTCATGTGGGCAAGAGCAGAAAAAAAGGCAAAGGACAGGCATTTGTGGAAAACCCTTGCGGAAGCCCCATGTGCCCTGGGCACTTAAGGTTCACAGAGAGAGAGAGAGAGAGAGAGAGAGAGAGATGACCATATTTTGTTAAGTTGGATAAATGCTGTCTTGGCCTTGGTTATTCTAGCTTTAACATCCTTTTCCGTTCCCCCTGTATTTATCCACCATTTCATTCATTCATTTACATGTCCTTTGCGGAACTTTGCCTTCCAAACAGCACTCCTGTAGGCCTCTCGGTTGTGAGCAAGATGGCCTGTTGCTGATGTATCCATTTGCAGATCATCAACAATGTCTTGCAGCCATCTTCGCCTTGGTCTTCCTCTCTTTCTTTTTCCCATTATGTACCCTTGCACTCGTCTAGCAACCAAATGGTCGAGGGTTCGAATCCCCAGCTGAGCGGGATTTTTTTTTCCGACCAATACGGCCCTGAGGTCGACCCAGCCTCGTAAAATGGGTACCAGAGAAAATCTGGGAAGTAAAGGCAGCAAGGAAATGAACTGGTCACCCTACCTCATACGCTGATGACCCAGCATAATGAGGTCTCTAACGCTTCACCCCCTACGGCATTTGAAATGCTATGGGACTATCTTTACTTTACTTTTACCCTTCCAATACGGTCTTCTCCAGATTATCATGACGTTTAATGTGTCCAAAATATTTAAGTTTTCTCTCTTTAATCCTCTTTACTAGCTAGCCTTCTTCAATATTAAGTTCTTGTAGTATAGATATACTTACTAGAGCAAACCAGGCTTTTGCAATGCTGCAGAATATATGGACATCAAAAAAACTAAGCATAAATATGAAAATCAGGATATTTAAGAGTAATGTTCTAAGTGCACTACTCTATGGAAGTGAATGCTGGAAAATCACCAAAACCATAGAAAACAAGTTGAATTCTTTCCAGACTAAATGTTTACGAAGAATTAGAAAAATATTTTGGCCAAACACCATAAGAAATAACATCTTATTAGCAGAAATGCAGATGAAACCACTGACAACAATTATTGAGGAAAGACGCTGGCGATGGTTGGGACATGTGCTCCGAATGACTGACAACTCACTACCAAAAATAGCACTAAGATGGACACCACAGGGGAGCAGAAGTAAGGGTAGACCAAAAGAGACATGGAGAAGAACAACAGAAAGGATGTTGAGCAATAGAGGGCTCATCTGGGCAAGAGCAGAAAAAAAGGCGTAGGACAGGCATTTGTGGAAAACCCTTGCGGAAGCCCCATGTGCCCTGGGCACTTAAGGTTCAGAGAGAGAGAGAGTATAGATATATTTGTTCTTTTTTGTGTCCATGATATTTGAAGAACTCTTCTGTAGCATTTACATTCAAAGGCATTTATGTGTTTCTCAACTGTTTTGTTAAGTGTCCAGGTCTCACAGGCATATGCTGTGATGGAAAAGATGCATGCCCTTAAAAATCTTATTTTTGTGGTTCTGTCTGCTCCTCTCCACAGATTCTTTAGTTGTTTTACTTTCTGAAGAGTGATAGATGTCCTCCTTTTAATTTTCATTGTATCTCCATTATTAGTTAGTAGTGATCCAAGATATTCAAAACTCTCCACTTCTTCCAGTTTTTCCTCATTGATACATATTTCAGCTGCCTTGTTTGTTTTGTCAGTTGTCATCAATTTAGTTTTCTTTGCATTAAGATAGAGGTTTTGTTCTTCACTGTTCTTACGGACTGACATAATTAGTTTTTCTATTCCTTTTTGTATTGTGGACAGTAATACTGTGTCATCAGCATATCTAACCTCTGGTATTTCATAACCTCCAACTGTTATGGCATCGTAATATTCTTTGTCTTCTCTAACATTCCTCATTATATTTTCAGTATACAAGTTAAATAAGTAAGGCCACAATATGCACCCCTGATGGACCCCTTGTTTTATGTCAAACCAAGTTGTTGTTTCACCATTTATTCTTACTGCTGCTTGTTGGTCTAGATACAGCAGTGATGTTAAATATATCAAATGTGTTGGAAATCCCATTTTTCCATTATTTCCCAGTTTCTGGTGTTGTACACAATCAAATTCCTTTGAGTAGTCTATAATGGCTAAATATAGATTCACATTAAACTCTCTGCATTTCTCTATTATTAATCTTAGATTGAATATATGATCTCTTGATCCTCTTCCTTGCCTGAAACCAGCTTGGCCATAATGACTTCTTCTTCTATTTTCGTTCGAAGAAAGGCACCATGCTGCCTAAATATGTGAAATAGTCTACTTCCTCAACTGGCACTCCCTCAATTTCCATTAGGCTATTGCTTGCACTATTACTTTTCATTATCTTTGTTTTTTTGTCTGTTAATATATAGTCCCAGTTTAGCTGAATTCTTGCTTAAGATCTGAAGTTTCTCTTGCATTTGTGTATGGCTGTGTGCCAGAAGTACCACATCATCTGCAAAGTCAAGATCTTCCAATTGGCTCCACAGCATCCATTGTATTCCATTTCTTTTTGTGTGGTAGTTTTCATGATCCAATCAAATGCTAGAAGAAATAGGAATGGTGATAGAAAACATCCCTGCCGCACGCCTGTTTCCACTTTAAAACTTTCTGTGAGCGTTCCTTCATGCATGATTCTACAAGTTGTTCCCTCATATATGGTCTTTATAAGCTTTGTTATCTTGGCTGGGATACCATAGTGTTCCAGTAGTTTCCATAGCATTCTACGATCTAAACTATCAAATGCCTTCTCACAGTCAATGAATGTAACTAACAGTGAAGAATTCCACTCCATTGACTGTTCTACTATTATTCGCATTGTAGCAATGTGGTCAGTACAGGATCTTCCTTGCCTGAAACCTGCTTTCTCTTCTCTTAGTTTACTATCTACTGATGTTTTAATTCTATTTAGCAAAATCCTGCTAAAGACCTTGCTGGGTACTGAGAGCAGGGTGATGCTTCTATAGTTCTTGCTTTCTAATAGATCTCCTTTCTTAGGAAGTTTTATAAGATGGGCCTCCTTCCAGTCCTCTGGGACCTTCTCTTCTTCCCAAGTCCTGTTAAACAGTAAGAGTAGTATTTCTGTTGTTATTTCTTTGTTCGCTTAGAGCAGTTCTGCTACAATTTCATCTGGACCCAGTGTCTTATTTCTCTTCATGTCTGAGATAGAGTGTTCAATTTCTGCCTTACTGGGTGGTTCTACACTGATGTCTAGAGTATTTTCTGCTGCTGGTATCTCCTCTGTTTCTGTTGGTGCTGGCCTATTTAAGATTCTACTGAAGTATTCCACCCATCTTTGCTCTTCTTCTTCCTTACCTTCCTTGTCTTTGATGGGCTTTCCTACATGGTCTATCTGCCAACTTTTTGGTGATTTCATACAGAGCTCTCATATTGTTTTTACTAGCTGCCTCTTCTGCCTGACCTGCCATATTATCAAAATAGACCTGTCTATCTTTTTTTTACGCTTTTTCTAACCTCTTTATGGGCCAAACTGTATTCTATCTGAGCCTTTGCTGCTCTTGTTTTACTGTCACTTATTTTTGCTTTCATTTCTGTTCTTCTGTCTGTTTTCTTCAGTGTAATCCATTCCTTATGCTGAGGTTTCTTAAATCTCACTGTCTCTTCACACGATTTGTTCCACATTTCTTTAGCACTATTCCACACTGTCACGCTTTAATACAGCAAAACTGAAAGCCCAGCAAACAGGAATTCTCAATAGTACTTAGGAACCACTTTAATGTCCTACAAAATGAAGCAGAAATGTCTATACTAGAGTTCAATGAAACACTACAGGAAACAGCAAAAGAGGTGCAGGGATATTAGAAATGGAGAAAAGATGAATGGATAATGATTTCCACATGGGAAAAGACAGAGCAAAGAAAAGAAATCAAGAAAAAATTACTGAACACCAAATCACAAAGGCTAAAAGAACAAGTTTTAAGTAATTATGCACACAAAGACAAAGAAGTGAAGGAATCATGCCATCAAGATAAATGTCAATACTATGACAACTTAGCAGAAGCAGAGAGAAAGCAACATATGCAAATGACATGAAAACCATATACAAAATCACAAAGCAGATGATGGGTAGCTTCAGTACAAGATGTGAGAGTGCAATAAGAATGCATAAGGGACAACTGATCAGTGGAGAAAGAGACAAAATTGAAAGATGGACGGAACACTTTAACACCCTACTAAACAGAACACAAGCAGCACAAACAATAGACATACCAGAAGCAAAAACAGAACTAAACATCAATACAGGACCAATAACAATAAGTGAATTAAAGCAGGCAATAAGAAGCTAAAATTAGACAGGGCACCAGGTGAAGATGAAGTGACTGCTGAGATGTTGAAAACAGAAGAAACAGAAACACTAAAACAGCTGCCAGATACTACAACAAATTTGGGATCTAGAAAAAGCTCCAGAGAAGTGGAAAACTAGCCTTATAGTAAAACTATCAAAGAAGGGTGATCTCAGAGAAATATTCACATATTTAGGCAGTATAACAGATAAATATGGGCGAATGGAAAAGGATGTTAAAGCTAGAATAACCAAAGCCAGGACAGCATTTATACATTCATCTCACTCATCTGCATGTCCTTTGTGGAACTTTGCCTCCCTAACAGCACTTTTGAAGGCCTCTCGGTTGTGAGCAAGATGGCCTGCTGCTGATGCATCAATTTGCAGATCATCAACGATGTCTTGCAGCCATCTTCGCCTTGGTCTTCCTCTCTTTCATTTTCCCATTATGTACCCTTCTCTATCTCTTCTATATCATTACGTTTAAAGTGTCCAAAATATTTAAGTTTTCTCTCTTTATTTCTCTTTACTTCTTCAATATTAAGTTCTTGTCCCCATCTCGTCACAAATTGCATTTAGCTTAGGTGTGACATTTCTCGTCAATGTCTTCATTTCTTTAATCAATTCACTATCTCTTCCATACTTCTGATGTTCTTCTATTCTTTCACAACAATCTTGTATGTATTGTTTTTTGTCTTTTCGTATGTTTCTTTGTACTTCTTTTGTTAAAGATTTATATTCCTATTTGGTTTTGTTTGTCACTTTCCATTGCATCTTCATTTCTCTACGTTGTTTTATCAGTTCTAGTGTGTCTGCTGTAATCCATCTATTCTTTTGTGTTTTCTTTACTGGTACCACATCTGTAGCTGTTGTTATTAAGATATCTCTGGCCTGTGTAGCCAGTTCATCTGGTGTCGTCTCCTCCTGAACACCCATCAAGATTTTAAAACGGTTCTTCACTTCTATACCATATTGTTCTGGTATTTTTGTAAGATCAAAGCAGAGTGGTCTTGATCCTGTAACTGTCTTTTTTATCTTTATCTTTATGTCTGCTATTAATAACTCATAGTCCGTGTCACAATCAGCACCTGGTAAAGTTCTTGCTGATGTTATACTTGATCTCCACCTCTTTGCACTAAAATGTAATCTATTTGATTCTTTTTGCTTAACCATCAGGTGATGTCCATGTGTAAAGTCTTTTTGGAAGTTGTTTAAAAAGTTTTTTGCTAGTGATCATTAGCTCATTTTCCATGCAAAATGCTATTAGATTGTCACCTGCTTCATTTCTATGTCCTATGCTAAATGTCCCCACAACAAATCCTTCATCTTCTGCCCTTTCTGTACCAATCTTTGCATTAAAATTCCCCCATTATTAATACAATATCATTTTTCTGTACCAAAACCATAGAAAGCAAGCTGAATTCTTTCCAGACTAAATGTTCACGAAGAATTAGAAAAATATTTTGGCCAAACACCATAAGAAATAACATCCTGTTGACAGAAATGCAGATGAAGCCATTGACAGAAATTATTGAAGAAAGATGCTGACGATGGTTGGGACATGTGCTCCAAATAACTGACAACTCACTACCAAAAATAGCAATAAGATGGACATCACACGGGAAAAGAAGTAAAAGTAGATAAAAAGAGACATGGAGAAGAACAGAGAGGATGTTGAGCAACAGAGGGTTCACCTGCGCAAGAGCAGAAAAAAAGGCGCAGGACAGGCATTTGTGGAAAACCCTTGCAGAAGCCCCATGTGCCTTTGGCACTTCAGAGAGAGAGATTCCACACAGTGTTCATATCTAGTGTATCTTCATATAACTCTTGCAGAACCTGAAATCTGTTGCTCAGTTTCAGTTTAAATTTCTTTGTGATTGGGTCTTCCAACACTACCATATTATATCTTTTCTTTGCCATGTCTATTTTGTGGTTCTTCAGTTTCATTCTCAGTTTAGCTATCAGCAAGTGGTGGTTAGAAGCTACATCTGAACCTCGTTTAACTCTGACATCTTGCAATATTCTGCGAAAGCTTCTACTGATACAAATATGGTCTATCTGGTTCTCAGTGACATACCCATGTGGCTCTGTGTATAGTTTTATGTGGAGATATACTTCCTCCAGTGACAAGGTTGTTGAGCATGCATGTATCAGCTAGCCTTTCTCCATTTTCGTTCATTACTCCTAATCCATTTTGACCCATTACTTTCTCATAACCTGTGTTGATCTTACCTACCTTTGCATTGATGTCCCTCATTATAACTGTTATGTGTTTGTTGCCTTGTTGGTCTAGAATTTCCTGCAATGTGTTGTAGAATTCGTCCTTTACTACCTCTTCTGCATCATTTGTTGGTGCGTATACCTGGGTGATATTCAACTTAATATCCTTCTTCTTTGTTGAGAAGCAAGCTGTAATTATCCTTGAGCTAACTGCCTCCCAGCTCATCAATGCTCTGTGGGATTCTCTGGATAACATTAGTGCCATGCCCTCTGAGTTTGCTGGATCTGGGTTTTGATGACCTGAAAATAGGATTGTCTCCTCTGTTGCTAATCTAAGCTTACCTGTTCCTGTCCTGTGTGTTTCGCTCAGCCTCAGTATCTTTATACTGTATCTATTCATTTCTCTTGCTATCATGGCAGCCTTTCCACTTTCATATATTGTTCTAACATTCAACATGCAAAGGTAAAAGTGTTCTGGTACTCAGCTGGGATGTCGGTTCTGCGCTTCCTTTCGACTTTGACTGCATAATGTCATGCGCCCTGTTATCAGAGTCCCTTCCTTTTCCAAGACAAAGTTTCCTGGTTTTCCTCTCTGTGTTTCTGTAACGCTCCAATTTTTTTACATGGAATATGTCATTAGCCTATCCCCCAACCTCCTTAGTCGCCTCTTACAACATGTATGGAAGATGGAAGTGGTCCTATTCTTTTCTCTCCAGGTAACCACACGGGCGCCAGAAGCAAATGACTTCTCTAATCTTGTACCATTTTTGCATTCATTCATTCATTCAGCTTTCCAGACCATTGCAGCTCATTGTTGGAAACTTGTCTCTATTCCTCTCTGTTCTTAGTCTTCTCCTGACCAATGTCCACTCCGAGGGCTTGTAGGTATTCTTCCAGGTTGTCATGCCACCATTGTCTTATACTGCCACTTGGTCATTTTTTTATTACTCTTTGAAAAAGGCTCCTCCTTTTCTATCTGCCTCTTCTGCTGTTCCATCAATGAAAACACATGTCCACTGTGGTCTGGAGCAATAGCTACTTAGCTGATCTAACCTTTTTGCTTTCAGTATGATTTTTCTCTAAGTGCCTGGAATCAATCAGAATGCATGTGTGAATGCTAGAACTGTTGTAGTAAGCTTCAAGTTGTTACCATCTTCAGAGTTTTTTTTGATAATATCTCTCTCTCTCTCTCTCTCTCTGAACCTTAAGTGCCCAGGGCACATGGGGCTTCCGCAAGGGTTTTCCACAAATGCCTGTCCTACGCCTTTTTTTCTGCTCTTGCCCAGATGAGCCCTCTATTGCTCAACATCCTTTCTGTTGTTCTTCTCCATGTCTCTTTTGGTCTACCCTTACTTCTGCTCCCCTGTGGTGTTCATCTTAGTGCTATTTTTGGTAGTGAGTTGTCAGTCATTCGGAGCACATGTCCCAACCATCGCCAGCGTCTTTCCTCAATAATTGTTGTCAGTGGCTTCATCTGCATTTCTGCCAATAAGATGTTATTTCTTATGGTGTTTGGCCAAAATATTTTTCTAATTCTTCGTAAACATTTAGTCTGGAAAGAATTCAACTTGTTTTCTATGGTTTTGGTGATTTTCCAGCATTCACTTCCATAGAGTAGTACACTTAGAACATTACTCTTAAATAACCTGATTTTCATATTTATGCTTAGTTTTTTTGATTTCCATATACTCTGCAGCATTGCAAAAGTCTGGTTTGCTCTAGTAAGTCTGCTGTTGATGTCCTCTGTGCTGTTTTTGATAATATATATTTGTTTAAAGCCATTAATTCCTTGTTGATGTAGTTGAAACTTGTTCTTTGATGAGTTCCTTTACTTTTTCATGCACAGGATGGTGTTCTAAATGTTTAAATTTTTCTGCTTGATCACTCTCCACTCCACATTCCCTTTGATTTAACAGTCCTACTACTGCTTTCATTGATGTATTAGTACATTCTTTAGGCCCTCCATGATTATTCTGAATCCTAAATTTTGGATTCTGGTCAGTTTCTGAAGATTTATGCTTGCTGCTGTAGAATATGTAGGCATTCTGTATTTACCCTGTATAGATTTGCTTTGTGGTTAGTATATCTGCTTCCCAGCTGCTTCCAGGTGATATTTTCATGTGTCCTAGTTTTCTTGTAGCTTTGTATCTATTTCTTCAAAGTGAGATGCACATGTCAGCCCTTAGTATAAATTTTACTCCTATATATAATGGATTATTTTTTTGGGTAAGAGAGTGTTGTCTAAGGTAAGTATGGTTTTGTAGACAGTGAGAAAAGTGTCATGATTATCTTTTATCTGGACTCCCCATGTTTTTGTCCACTCTTTCACCCTGTTAGCTGCTTCCTGCATTCTTATTTTGGTTACTGCTAGGTATTCTGACTGCATCCAAACTGTGAGGTCTATGGATGTATGGAGTTCTGTAACTGTTCTGTTAGATCACTTATAAAGATGTGAGGGATAATACGATGTCACCCCCACACAAGACCTATTCAGGTAAGGTGAATATTTTATTCTTTTCTTCTCTGAAGCATCTTCTGAACACAGCTTTTAAGCCACTTTAAAATAATACCTTTTCAGATTACTTTCTTTCCCCTCAGTGTCTCTACCTTATCATGGTGGGAGAAAATGTGTTTCCCACAGACTCCAGCAGTCATTCTGGTGGTAGCATAGCTAATGGTTGGGTCTCCCAAGCTGGACAGGTCAAACAAACTCAATGACACACCAACCTGCTGTCTTGCAGGAAGATTGAGAGAGCCAAAGACTAAGGATGGCAACCTAGCAGAAACACTGGGTAAAGACAGATGCTCTTCACAGAAGCCTAATGAATCAGAGCAATAAAGTTCATTTAATGGTAATGTCAAGGATATCACAGAAAATATGTGGTGCTTGCCCTATGGATTCCCTCCAGACAGTGAGAATGCCTTGAGCAAGCCCACTCCAAGCTATTGGTGATCACCTTCATCAATTCTATCAAGTCAAGGGCCAGGGAACAGGATCAAACAAGACTGGCCAAAAACAAAACCCGTAATATACTACAGTAAATGCAAAAGAATTTCAAAACAAGAAGGTACCACTGCAGATATGACTTCATGAAGAACAGACTGACACTATGTGCATTCAAGAAACACACCCCAACAGCAAAGGGTTTCTCAGATTCTCAGTTTGTAGATATCAAACATACAGTCTTGATAGAGGACATACATAACAGGCATTCATGTGCAAACATCTCCCAACTAGTGAAGTATCTCTCTACACCAGGGAAGAAACCAAACAAAAAGTATTAAAGTACACGTAAAAGCAGCAGAAGAAAGCTTGAGATTCTTCAGTCTTTTGCTGTTTCCCTAGTCAGGACCTAATACCAGAGAGCACAGAAACAAATAAGACTGTCTGGGTGCAAGAGATTTTTACAGCCACTCAGATGGAGATACCCTGAAGCAGACAACATAAGAGAAGCTGAGGAGATGCCACACCACTAGACTTAGCCTTTAGCATTTTTAGCATTAGTGACTTCCATCATAAGATTAATTGGCAAATATTCAATCAGTTAGCAAGAAGTGACCACAGGTCAGTAAAACTAACACTAAATATGAAATACAAACCAGAGGAGACACAACCATTACCACTGTGAAACTACAAGCAAGTCAACTGGCACAGACAGAAACATACTGCGAAACAACATATACAGTTACGTGAATTGGGGATGATTGCCCAAGAGATAAAATAACGAAATGGTGGGCTTCTACAAATCACAAGATGAAGGTGATTCAATTGATAAAGGTAATAAATTTATACATGAATTGAACATTTTGACAATAAAAGGGTTAAAGTAATTTTTTGGTCACACAAAGGCATATAATATCAAGACAATAAACATTTGTGTAGTAACGTAAATATTACACATGCAGCAGGTAAACATGTTTGAAAAAATTTCATTCTTCCCGGGGAAAAGGGAAGTGGATAAAGGTAATCAAAGAGTTGTCGTTAATTGTTATCTTTATTGTTGTGTCGCTGTCTGTGTCCAAGTTATTACATGATTTATCTTCAAACATGGCATCTTAATCATCCTCGATGGTGGAGGTGTCTGCTGGTCAGCTTGTCGCGTCAAAGGTTAATCCCATCTGGTAGTCATTGTCTGGTCAGTTTGTTGCATCAAGGTTAATCCAGTCTGGTAACAATTATTGAAACATCAGGTGTAACATGGCACATATGTACATAAAAACTTTATAAAGAGTGTGTGGCTGTTGCCACGACAATGAAAGAGTGAATATTTTAGAGAAAATAAATGCAGTATCATTTGTTAAGGACATTTCATAACACTCTCTCTCTCTTTCTCATGCTCGCTACCATCAAAACTTTGTTTCATGTAGGATTCTTATATCTTATATCCTTCCCGTGCCGTTAAACGTCACATAGGGCTCGCAAAGTAGTTCGCCAATTTTTCCTGTCTTCGGCGAGTCTTTCAACCTTATCAAAGGATTTTATGCCTGTTAACTTGGCCTCTCTTAATAATGTCCTCTTCAGAGTTTCACGCGGTCTGCCCCTTTTTCTTCGGCCTGTTGTGTTCCACTTGATAGCTTGTTTTGGGATTCTCTGATCATTTCTTCTCATCAAGTGACCAACATATGTCCATCTCCTTTTCCTGATCACCCATGAGACTGGTTGTTGTTCAGTCATCTGTCTTATCTCTGCATTGTTCTTGAATTCATTCCACTTGATGCTGAGCATTTTCCTTAGGCATTTGTTTTCA
Organism: Achatina immaculata; assembly: GCA_009760885.1. NCBI lineage: Eukaryota > Metazoa > Mollusca > Gastropoda > Stylommatophora > Achatinidae > Lissachatina > Lissachatina immaculata. Next base: position 15,679,595 of record CM019695.1, on the reverse strand, counting down.
AAAGAGTCTAATTTCTTTTCTATTTCTTTAGTTGTTTTCCAGCTTTCACATGCATAAATGAGGGTGGATATTACATTTGAATTGAATAGTCTTAACTTGGTTTTTGTGCTTATAACTTTTGAATTCCATATGTTCTCAAGATTCTTGAAGCTTGATGCTGCTTTTGCAATTCTGATCCTAACTTCCTTTCTAGTGTCACCATCCTGGTCTATGTAGCTGCCAAGGTATGCAAATTGATTGACTTCTTCAATATCTGTCCCTTCTATGTGTATTTTTCCATTTTGATTGATGGGAATTTTCATTATTTTTGTTTTGTCCTTGTTAATTTCAAGTCTTATTTTGCTAGCCAGTGAAGACAGGCTATCCGTTTTTTCTTGCATGGAATTCACATTATTACTGATAAGAGTAGGATTACAGCACGTCATAATTTTCAATTCCCTTTGTCGAAGCAGATCTGAGAAAATTCTAGGACTAAACATGCAGAACTTAAATCTAGCTTTACTTCTGCACATCCACACCATGTACCTGAACTCTGCGAGCAGGGATAGTAACTTGGTGTGTGTGTCCAGCTGAGTTCTAGGAATAATACATAATGTATTTAGCATAAGAGCGTTGTATATGTCTATCCTTTGTGCTGTGTGTGTTTCTATTATGTTCTGTAATGTTCCTATACTGAATGTGAATGTACTGCATTCGTAAAATATGTGCTCTTCTGTTTCTTGTATGTTGTTCTTGATAGTTGACATGATGCTATTTGTTTTGATCTCTATGCTTCTCTCTGTGTGGTTGTATCATGTTGTAAATAAGTCTATATGCAATTTCTCTCGCTTTGGGTGTGACATTCTAAGGTGTAAATTTGTGAAGGTTTCTTTAAAGTTGTTGATCCTGAGATGTAGTGGAGGTGCTTGGTTTCTGACTGATTGTTTGTAGATGCAATTTGTTTCACTGCATTTGAGTGTTTCGTTTCTGTGGATGGCCTGAATGCAGGTTTTGTAAAAGAGGAGCAGTTTAACAAAATGGTGTGAATGTGAGTTATTTAATAGTCTGAGTCCTATGTAGTAGTGAGTTAGTGCGTGCTGTTTTGGATGTTTGATGATGCGGCCTACGTGACCGATCCTGAGTGCTTGGATCTTTGTTTGTATGTCTTGGAGGGGAATTCCTCTATGCAGTTTATACTGTATGAGAGTTTTATGTTTGATGCTGTGTATAGTGTCTGATCTGTTTGTTGATTTCATGGATTGTCTGTTGTGGAGGATCCAGTACTGTAGCTATGTGGATTACCTTTGGAATAATGTAAGTGTTCACAACTGTGCTTCTATCAAATATCATTGTAGTTTTATATTTGTATCTGTTCAGCATGCCTGTGATTTGTGCTACAAGTCTCTCCCATGTGAGTTCATGTGTTTTGTTTGCATGTGACGGGAAAGCGATGCTGTAAAGTTTTATGTTTTGTGTGTGTGTGTGTGTATGAGAGAGAGAGAGAAAGGGTGGGGGGGGAGTCCCTTTTATTCTGCCATTTCCTAACCCAATTATAAATTACTTCTGTACACTTTGTTTGGCTCCGCTAGCTTTGCCAAACTCTGTGAATGTCTATAGAATGTTCGCTATTGATCTGTCTGTTGGTAGGAAGAAGAAAGTATCATCTGTGTATGCAAGCATCTTTCTCTCTCCCCCTCCTGATGTGAATGGTCCTTGGATTGTTTTGTCTTGTCTGATTTTCCCTAAAAGTGGTTCTAGAGTGAGTACGTACAGTAAAAGGGAGAGGAGACAGCCTTGTCTAACATATCTAGTTATCCTGAAGGTCTCTGTAGGCTTAGAACAGAAAATGTGAATCCATTCTCTAAAGTAATTCCTATGTTGCAATGGAGTAACGTCCTGTGCAAGTATTAGTGTGACACTCTATCAAAAGCTTTCTCCTGATCTAAAGAAAGGACTGATGACTGGCAGTCCTTCTGGTGTGTGCAATGCTTGATGTTTCATACAAAATGTGTGTGTTGATGTATGTTTCTGTTTTCTACACTGCGTTGTTGGTTTTCGTGCATGAGTTTGTGCATGAATGGTTTGAGCTTGTTGGTGATCGCTTTTGTAAGGATCTTGTGGTCTACGTTTAGCAGAGATATAGGTCTGTAGTTTTTGAGTTGTGTATTGTCTGAATTGTCTTTGCCTATGAGTGTTACGTATGACAAGTTTAGGCTAAGTGGGAGTTCTTTGCACCCAAAAGTTTCTGTGAAGACATGTAAGAGGAGAGGACCTCAAATAGGAAAGAAGTGTTGGTAGAACCCTACTGTAAGACCATCTGGTCCTGGTGACTTGTCTTTTTGCATTTTTTGTACAGCTTGTGTTAAGTTTTCAAGTTAGTGGAGGAGGTCAATGAATTTGTATACCTTGGCAGTAGAGTAGTAGAAAATGGTGACAGCAAAGAGGACATCAACAGAAGAATTACTAGAGCAAACCAGGCTTTTGCAGTGCTGCAGACTATATGGAAATATTAAAAAAAACTAAGCATAAATATGAAAATCAGGATATTTAAGAGTAATGTTCTAAGTGTACTATTCTATGGAAGTGAATGCTGGAAAATCACCAAACCATAGAAAACAGGTTGAATTCTTTCCAGACTAACTATTCCAGACATTCTACAAATATGTTGTTCATATAACAAACATAATTAACATTGAAGCTGAGAGACATAAAATAAAACATTTACATTTCACTCTTAAACATTCACTCAGTACAGAAGTAACTACATAAATTATAAATGACTATCTACTAAACAAAATTTTCGAGACTATTCAGAAAACAATTAATTGTATTCAGTGTCTGTAAGAGCAGTTTAAGATAACTTTTAAGTTTTATAATTCATGGAGGCATGTAGTCGACATCAAATAGATATTGGGAAAGCTTGCAGTTGTAGGAAGGAGTATAATTTATATTTTTTATATAGGATGGGAGGGTATTCCAAAGATGAGCAGCAGAATAACTAAAGCTTTTCTTGTAAAGATCAAGTCTAGGTTTTGGGAGACATATGTTGTTCAAGCGTTGGCTGCACTTTGGGCTAAATTTAAACAGGTTCCATAGATAAGGCGGGGCATGCCGTGAAAGAATTTGATGTACTAACTTGGCTTTGTTGAAGAGGAACCTGTTCTTAAGAGGTAGTATTTTGATACGTCTGTGATGGTTAGTTGTTTGTGCTTGATCTTTGTCACTAATAAGCTTTACTGCTCGCTTTTGGAGTGAGCAAAGCCTCTTTGTATTTGACACTGAGCAACCATCCCAAACTGTTGAGCAACAGTCTAAATGTGTTTGTATATGAGATATGTAGTATGTCTTCCTAGTGTCTTGATCGATGAAGTGCTTAATTTTAGCTAATTGGTATACTTTTTGTGCGATGAGTTTTGTTAGACATTGCACATGAGAGTTCCAGGTCAGATGTTGGTCAATAATAAGACCTAGTGTTTTGTGCTCGCTAACGTTTTCTATCTGTGATGTTTCTGTACAGAGCCGAAGTGTTGTTTTTGTTGCGTTTTGAAGTTTCTGTCTTGTTGTTATGAGCATTGATTTTGTTTTATCGGTGTTTATAATCATGCCATTATTTTTGCTCCATCTAATTAAATTGTATAACTCGACCTGAAGAGTTGATTCTAGATTAACACAATCGTAGTCACTGGTGTAGACTGTGCAATCATCGGCAAAAAGGTCACAAGAAGAGTGTTTAAGATGAAGTGGAAGATCACTGATATAGATAGCAAAGAGCAATGGGCCTAGAATAGAACCCTGCGGAACACCAGTGTCAACTGTAGCAGAATTTGATAGAGAATTGTTGAAGAATACTACCTGTTGTCTGTCTGAAAGAAACGATGCAATTAATTTTATTAGGTTAGGGTGCAATTTATAAGTCTTTATTTTTCTTACAAGAATATCGTGGTCAATCATATCAAATGTCTTTTTAAAGTCGACAAAGATGGCACCACATAGTCTGTTGTCATTTATGTTTACTAACCAGTTTTCTGTCATTTTGGTAAGAGCTGTGTGGCAGGAATGATTGGGTCCAAAGCCTGACTGACTGTCTATGAGTAAATTGTTCTCTTGCATGTGTCGTAGAGTTATTTTGTGTATGTGTTTTTCGAGTGGTTTTGATAATGACGATAATATGGATATTGGTCTATAGTTGGTAAGATTGTTGGATGAGCCAGATTTAAAGCGAGGATACACCTTAGCAGTTTTAAAAGCCTCAGGGAAATAACATTTTGCAATGCACTGGTTGTAAATATGTTAGTGTATGTGAAATGACAGGTGCAGCATAACGTAAGATCTTATTACTAATATCATCAAGCCCAGCTGTATTGTTGTTTTTTAAGGTTAAGAGATAACTATGAACTTCACTGACTGTTAAGAACGGAATGTGTAACTGTTTAAAATCAGTACATCTTGTTTCCATGAATGTTTGTAGTTCATGTAAGTCGCATACAGGAGCTGATATTGATGATTTAAGAACCTTGATTTTTTCTCTGAAATGTGTACTGATATGTGCGCTAGTGTATGCACGATTGATGGTTTGAGAATCAAATTCTTTTCTTTTATTTGATAGAGTAATTATGGCTTTCCAAATTAATTTACTGTCTGATTTATTCGGTATTAGATTCCTGAAGTAATTTTTTCTTCTTGTCTTATTAAATATTGAACTTTGTTTCTGAGTGAACGGTAGGTCATAAAGTCCTTGATTTTGTGCGACCGGTCACGTTCTCTCATGGATTGTAGTATTTCAGGTGTTATCCAAGGTGACTTCGTCTGGTGTTTTACTCTCACCTCTTTCATGGGGACATGTTTGTCTAACATATCTCTGAAGATCTTTAGCCAATATTCTATTGCCTCATCAGGGTCAGTTAGTTGGTACACGTGTGTAAGTGAAGATTCTTGCAAATCATTAAGGAATAATTCTAAGTTAAATTTTCTGAAGCTTCTAAATTTCATACTGATGTGATTGTGTTTAGGAAGTTTATACCCTTTCTTATCCACGTACAGCAGACTGGGTAATGATCACTTAATGAGGTATGAGGGATGTTACATTCAATGATGTTTTCTGGTTGGGCTACATATATATGATCTAATAATGTGGATGATACTTCTGTTACTCTGGTAGGTTTGGTGACAATTTGGCAAAGATTATAGGATAATATAATATTGCTCCAAGTTAGATTTGATTGTGTTAGATCTATGTTGAAATCTCCAAGAATAATAATATCTTTGAACCTAAAGGTTGAAACCTCATCCATCATAGTCATGAAGTGATCGTACCACAGAGATGATGCATTTGGATTACGGTACAAAAGTCCAATAATTAATGGACTCTGGTTTGGCATTTTAACTTCTACCCAAATACACTCTACCTCTGATGATTTGAGGTCTTCTCTACGACTAAACTGGATAGTTGTGGAGACATACATTATAGACCTGTTTCTAGTTTCCTGGTTGGGTCACGCCGGATCAGGTTAAAACCGTTAATTCTAATATCTTCATTGGTTATGTTCCTATTTAAACAGCTTTCAGAGAAGCCAAAAATGTGGAAATTTTGATGTAATATGTGTGTTACTTCAGGAATTTTACCTAATAGGTGATACACATTCAGATGGCCTAATCGAAGTCCTTCTTTATGTAACAATTTTTCGGTAGGTGGGATCATTTTATTTTCCTGTCTCCTTTACTGGTTTGAAAATAATTCCTATTATGGTACTTAATACTGAAGTAAATAAACTTTTAAATACTGCACAGAGATGACTCTGTATATTAAACTTTCAACTGGTACACAACTCACTAGCTGAAATAATTGGAAGCTGAAAGAGAGACACGTCTAACTACTGAATAATTAAACGCTGAAATATGTGAATTCACTAACAGAGAGAGAGAGTGTGGTGTAACCAGTGTATGTCTGTCAGTGTCACACAGTTTTTTAGTGTGCTGCTTGTATATGTGTTTCTGTTTTCTCCTCACTGTATACATTTTTGTAATATTCTCTGAAAACCTGCACTATGTTTTGTATGTCTCTTTTATTGCCATCTAGATCTACTATCTCGCCTATTTGTCTGCTGCGTTGGTTTTGTTCTATCTCTAGGTACTGCTTGGTGAGTGTTTCTTGAGCGATAGTGTCGAATCTAGTCCTCAATATCTTATATCTTATATCCTTCCCGTGCCGTTAAACGTCACATAGGGCTCGCAAAGTAGTTCGCCAATTTTTCCTGTCTTCGGTGAGTCTTTCAACCTCAACAAAGGATTTTATGCCTGTTAACTTGGCCTCTCTTAATAATGTCCTCTTCAGAGTTTCACGCGGTCTGCCCCTTTTTCTTCGGCCTGTTGTGTTCCACTTGATAGCTTGTTTTGGGATTCTCTGATCATTTCTTCTCATCAAGTGACCAACATATGTCCATCTCCTTTTCCTGATCACCCGTGAGACTGGTTGTTGTTCAGTGATCTGTCTTATCTCTGCATTGTTCTTGAATTCATTCCACTTGATGCCGAGCATTTTCCTTAGGCATTTGTTTTCAAAAGAGTCTAATTTCTTTTCTATTTCTTTAGTTGTTTTCCAGCTTTCGCATGCATAAATGAGGGCGGATATTACATTTGAATTGAACAGTCTTAACTTGGTTTTTGTGCTTATAACTTTTGAATTCCATATGTTCTCAAGATTCTTGAAGATTGATGCTGCTTTTGCAATTCTGATCCTAACTTCCTTTCTAGTGTCACCATCCTGGTCTATGTAGCTGCCAAGGTATGCAAATTGATTGACTTCTTCAATATCTGTCCCTTCTATGTGTATTTTTCCATTTTGATTGATGGGAATTTTCATTATTTTTGTTTTGTCCTTGTTAATTTCAAGTCCTATTTTGCTAGCCAGTGAAGATAGGCTATCTGTTTTTTCTTGCATGGAATTCACATTATTACTGATAAGAGTTATGTCATCAGCAAAATCAAGATCTTCTAGTTGGGTCCCATGTACCCAGTCAATACCTGTGTTACCTGTGCAGCATTTTGTCATTATGAAGTCTATTGTAATCCCAAAAAGTAAAGGAGACAGTATACATCCTTGTTTCACGCCTGTTTCAATCTGGAACCATTCACTCATCCCTTCTTCTGTCTTGACTGCACAACCATATCCATTGTATAAGTCCTTAATGATGTTGACAATTTTAGTCCTCAATAGTGCACCCTGAAATTTGTGTTGTCTGCATTTATCTATTTCCTCTTGCAGTATATGTAGATGTAGTGAGTTTTAGTCTATCTGTTTCATTAGTCTGATTGCTTCTTCAATTATTTTCTCCTGTCTCAGTTTTTCTCTGTGTATCTGCAGCTGAGAGTATCTGTGCTCTCTCCCTTATTGTGCTCTTCAGTATTTCCTAGTGTTGCTGAATGTTCTGTGTGGATATGCTGTTTGTGAAAGTGCGGATAAGCTGTGCCATGTGTTCTACAAATGTGTTCTGGAGAAGTGTGTTGTTAAATTTCCAATGTGGTGATCTTTTGAAAAGTCTATGCATGTGTGTCGCATTTACTGTTGTGACTAGTGCTTTGTGATCTGTGAACTGTAGGGTTTCTGTGGGAAGTCTGTTTTGTATTGTGTGATGTGTTGAAGGTGCGTAAATTCTGTCTAGTCTGGTAGATCTGTTATGGGTGTTGCTTTTGTGTGTGGTGTCTCTGTTTTGTGGATGTGTGTGCCTATATGTGTCCACTAAATTGAGTGTATCTATTATGTCTTGAAAAATGTCTAATTGGTTTTTGTCGTCTGCATGTTCGAACAATTTGAGCTGTAAACTGAGCTCCTATGATGTCTGCATCTGACAGAACACAGTTAAAATCTCCTCCTAGTATGTCATATCCTCTACGAGTGAGTAGAGTCCAAGTCCTCATAGAACACTGACTGATGAATGTGGTTGGGTAGTGTGTGTATGTTAACTATGGTGTATGTGTGTGTGTTTGTTCATTGCCTCTACTATAGCTACTCTCCTTCTATTATCTTTGTTTGTTCTAACAACCTTCCATCTGTCTAATGTCCGTATTATTGCTTCTCCCAACCCTGAATTTTGTATGGCCAAGCTAAACATGAGAATCTAAGGCCTAATTGTGTAGTGATTTTTGCTGTGTGTCTGTCTATATGTTTGTTTCCTGTATGAGAATGAAATCTGATTTGTGTGTCTGTATGAATGAGACAATGTGGTGTATATGCACTTAGTGTTAATGCTTAAAATTCTAATTTCCTTATCCATTTATAAAAAAAAAAGGAAGATTAAAATGGCTGTCTTTATCTGTTTAGACAATGGGAAAAAAAAGTTCTACATACTTTTGGGTTGTAATTCAAGTTAGTGCTTGTTGCTGTGTTGTTGTTACTGTTTATCCGAAGTTTGAGAAAAAAGATTAACACTAAAGTATTTAAAGTTCCTCATTAAGGAAAGTCACATAATGAAATCCACAATTTGGGAAGTTGGTCCTACTGGCACAGGTTTTGTTTCATAAAACCTCATCTGTGTCAATGATTAGAGAAGAATCTTCTTCGTCTGAATGAGTTTCTGAAACTTGAGCCCAGGAGAATGGAATATCTGTCAGCTGAGCCGAGGATTCTATGCTGCCCTTAGGACGGGAGACATTCCTTGCTTTTACCCCATTAGTGTTTCTTGTTTCTGTATTTGCTGTTTGGGGCCGGGGGTCTGGTGTTCTGCCTTTCGTCGGCCGTTTCGTCAGGGTACACTGAGATGTGTTTTTTTTTTTCCCTGCCACAGTTGTGAGGAATATCTGTAATAATCTTCTTTTCCTCCTATAGTCCACTGTCATCCTCAAATTCTGAAGGTAGCTCTAGGTTGTCCAGGGTCAGACCTTCGTTGACAGTGGTAAGTTGTTTGTCATTTTTATCTGACAATTTTTCTCTTGACTGATGGTCCTGGTGCTGACTGGTGGTGTCTTTTGGCCTGGGGTTTTGTTTCTTAGGGCGAATTGGATCTACATGTCAGGCAGGGTTTTTTCTGCCCTGCAATGTTATAGATGCTGGCAGGAGCTTTTTAACGCTCCTGCTGGCATATTTTCATATGAATCTTTTGCGTCGACACATACCATAAAATGGGAGTTGGGCATAAGGCCAACAACCTTATCCTGAGACCCATCTAAAGGCAAGGGAAAAAACCAACTCTTACGTAAACTCGCAATAAAATCAATCGAGCATCAGAGATACCAACTCAGACAAGCCCAGACAACAACCAAAAAAAAACAATCATTGACACCAAATATATGACAAAGGTCGGATTCTGGAATGTAAGAACAATGGCCGCACCATTAAAAACTTCTCAGGTGATCCAAGAAATGGATAGATATCACTTAGACATCCTGGGAATCAGTGAAATGCAATGCCAGAAGCAGGGAAAAGATCAGTGGAATACCTTAAGTTAATCATACATTCTGGTAGAGATGATGGGAAATATCAAGAAAGAGTAGGTATAGTTATGTCAATTGCAGCAACAAAGAGCCTCACAGAATGGGAACCAGTTGACAGTCATCTATTAAGAGCACAATTCCAAATAAGGCATGGAAGAATGACAATCATACAATGCTATGCACCCACCAACGATGCAGATGATGAAAACAAAAGACAATTTCTAACACCAATGACAACAACTCATTAACACAGTCCCTAAACACGATATCTTAGTTGTCATGGGAGACTTCAACGCCAAGGTAGGAAAAGATAACACTGACATCGAAAAATTAATGGGGAAAGAATGGATTGATATAGTAAATCAGAATGGTGAAAGATTAAATGAGTTATGTTTAACAGAGGGCATGGTCATTGGAGGAACAATATTTCCACACAAAGAGATAAATAAAACAACGTGGATATCTCGAGATGATAGAACCAGAAATCAGATAGATCATTTTTGTATTAGAAAGCAATTCAGAACATCTCTGATAGATGTAAGAGCATATACAAAAGGGTCAACAGTGATCACCTCCATAGGGAAAATTAGACTAAAACTGTAAAGCCAACACAAGAAAGCATTACTCAGAAAGGTAAACAATCACAGTCTACAGGATGAAAATACTAAGAGTAATTTTAATCTGGAACTTACCAAACAGTTCGCTGCATTCAGTGAGGTAGAGGAGACAGATATAGATGAATTATAGCATTCTTACAGCACAGCCATAATTACAGCAGCTAAAACAAGTGCTGGACTGCAAAAAAAAAAAACAAGTAGAAAAGCTTGGATATCAGATAACACATGGAAATCCATACATGACAGACGAGCAGCCAAATTAGCCATGTTGAATGTAAAGACAGATCTTGGAAGAGATTTGGCAAAAGCAACATACAAAGAACTAGACAATAAAGTAAAAAGTTTAGTTAAAAGGGATAAAATATGGTGAAAGAAGCAGAGAAGGCAACAAAAACAGGAGACAAAAAAAACTATATAACATACAAAAGGGTACTATTGCACCCAAAAAAAAAAGACCAATCCTTAGCAAAACTGGCACACTATTAACATCAAGTAAAGACCAAAAGCAAAGATGGGCCGAGACTTCCAAGAAATACTTAATCTACCACACTCAAAAGAATTGATAGACCTTGAAACTGACTTACCATTCCCACAACTAAATGTCAACCTAGATGAAATTATATTGAATGAAACTGAAACACCAGTGAATCTAATGGCTAACAACAAAGCTGCAGGTGAAGATGAAATAACAGCCAAAATGTTAAAGCTACTCGTATTAACAGTGACAACATAAACCAACTACAGAGAATGTTTAATAAAGTTTGGACAGAAGAAAAGGTCCCTTCTAAATGGAAAAAAAAGAAATCATTGTTAAAATACCAAAAGAAAGGCAACCTTAGTGATTGCATTAACCTTACTATCAGTTGTGCCAAAAGTATTTTCCAAAGTTATTCTGAATAAAATTAAAGATATAGCGGATGATGAAATGAGAGAAGAACATGCAGGATTTCGAAAAGGGAGAAGCTGTCTCAACCAGATCTTTATTCTAAGAATAATATTTGAAGAACATATTCTTATATATCTTATATCCTTCCCATGCCGTTAAATGTCACATAGGGGTTGCAAGGTAGTTCGCCAATGTTTCCTGTCTTCGGCGTGTCTTTCAACCTCATCAAGGGATTTTATGCCTGTTAATTTGGCCTCTCTTAACAATATCCTCTTTAGAGTTTCACGCAGTCTGCCTCTTTTTCTTTGACCTGTTGTGTTCCACTTGATAGCTAGTTTTGGGATTCTCTGATTGTTTTTTATCATCGTGTGACCAACATATGTCCATCTCATTTTCCTGATCACCCATGAGATTGGTTGTTGTTCAGTCATCTGTCTTATTTGTCAAAAATTGGCTTACAACACGCAGTCACTTTGCAATGGATTCCCTCCCACTGTGGGATACCAGGCAATGAGAAAGCTGACCATCTGGCCAAAGAGGGCACTGAAATGGAGCAACCAGACACATCAATCACCTATAATCAGAAGAAAAGCATGATAAAAACCTACAGGAAGCCACAAACACCACCACATGATAACTATCACATGCTAAACAGAAAGGAACAAGTCACCATCTTCCATCTCCGAACAGGACACAGCTGACTCCGAAGTCATATGTATACAAAGTTTAAGGTTGGTACTACTAATCTATTTACATGTGCCTAGGTGCCCCAAACTGTGGAACATATCCTCCAAAACTGCACCAACTATGAGACACTGAGAAATAATTACTGGCTCAGTGAAACCCAGTGAACAAGATAAGCTCTACGGTTCCATACATGAGTTACAAAAAACAGTGAAATTTATCCAAGAGACAGGACTGCAGATATAGACAGACAATGCGAACGAAGAAGAAGAAGATCTGTCTTATCTCTGCATTGTTCTTGAATTTGTTCCACTTGATGCTGAGTATTTTCCTTATGCATTTGTTTTAAAAAAAGTATAACTTCTTGTCTATTTCTTTAGTTGTTTTCCAGCTTTCACATGCATAAATGAGGGTGGATATTACATTTGAATTGAATAGTCTTAATTTGGTTTTTATGCTTATAACTTTTAAATTCCATATGTTCTCAACATTCTTGAAGATCGATGCTGTTTTTGCAATTCTAATTCTAACTTTCTTTCTGGTGTCACCATCCTGAAGAACATATTGAAAAACCATTAATCCTGAACGTCATAGACTTTACAAAGGCATTTGATAGCATACACAGAGGTTCATTGTGGAGAATTTTAAGAATATATGGAATACCATCTAAGATTGTCAACATCATTAGTGACCTCTACAATGGATATGTTTGTGCAGTCAACACAGAAGAAGGAATGAGTGAATGGTTCCAGGCTGAAACAGGCGTGAAACACTGATGTATATTATCTCTCTTGCTTCTTGGAATTGCCATAGACTTTATAATGAAAAAATGCTGCACAGGTAAAACGGGCATTGACTGGGTACATGAGATCAAACTGGAAGATCTTGATTTTGCAGATGACATAATGCTTATCAGTGACAATGTGAAATCAATGCAAGAAAAAACAGATAGTCTGTCGTCAAAGGCTAGGAAAATAGGTCTTGAAATTAACAAAAATAATGAAACTTCTCATTAACCACGAAGAAAAAATATACGTAGAAGGAACGGCTGTTGAAGAAGTAAAACAATTTACATAACCCATGCAGCTACAAAGACCACTATATGGTGACACTATAAAGGAAGTTAGAATAACAATTGCAAAAAGGTTCTAAGTACTGTTATAGCCAGAAGTGGGTGTGGGATACGCTCTCTACTCCAATGAAATGTCTCCAAGGCATACATCTCAAATAGCCTCTGACAGTCAAGTCCAGCTCCTGGTCTTCTCATGGCAGAACTGTTCAAACTGACAGGAGAAGGGGTGAAGGCGAATATCTGGCACCTGAAAACCAGACGCTTTGGGTAGATGACAGTCATGTTTGGTAGCTCATCTATCGCTGCTGGCGAGATTCTTCAGTTGCCATGTGTGGAGTGGGGCTCCTTCCCGCCAGTGAAGAAAGGTGTGAATAAGGTTGCTGTGCAGCACCACTGTGGAAAAGGTGAAAGAAAGGATTAAGCGAAGTAAACAGTAGTCAAATGACAGCACCTCTGCTCTGGAAGTCAGCCACGTCCTATGTGCACTCATATCGGGCAAAATGCCTGAACCAGCATAACCCAGAGGTTAAGACACTGCTGGCGAGATTCTTCGGATGCCATGCTTGGAGTGAAACTCCTCCTGGCCAATGAAGAAAATGCGAGAAAGAAATTAGGGTTGCCGTGCAGCACCACTGTGAACAAGGTGATGGAAAGGATAAAGTGAAGCTCAGTCAGTATGTCCAGTGGTCTCACGGCGAGAGCTACTCATAACACGGCACCTTTGCTCTAGAGGTCGGCCACATCCGATATACACCCACACTGGTGAAATATGCCTAAACTGGCTTAAACCAGGGGTAAAACTTGATGGCTACTCATGTCACGGTACCTCCGCTCTAGAGGTCGTTCACGTCCTAAACATGCCCATACTGGGATAATATGCCTAAACTGGCTTAACCCAGGGGTGAAACTTACTAGTGGCGAGGATTCATCCTCCTGGACAAAAGCTCCGTCCTGGTCACAACCAGGAAAGGTAGTGGCCACAACCACAAAACGCTGAAGTCGGAGACACTGGACCAGTGCAGTCTAGACAGGCAACCACCTCTCACTCAGCGGGGATGTATGTGTGTCCTAATCACGCGGAGGTTTTCCGGTGAGAAAGTCCAACGCTGGACTAGATGGGCAACCGCCTCTCACCCGCCGGGGATACATGGGTATCCCAAAGCATGTCTAGGTTTTCCGGTGAGAAAGTCAAACTCAAGGCTGGATGGGCAACCACCTCTCACCCAGCGGGGATATACTGATATCCAAAACACGTCGAGGTTTTCTGGTGAGAAAGTCCAACTCTAGATTAAACTGGTGCAATGAAAACCACAGTGTCATGCATTTCCACTTCTGAGACCCACCAAGAATACAGGCTCAAGCCGTGCAATACTCTGAACCTCTTGTTGTCCTCTCTTGGATCTCGTGTGGTCCTTTCAGGGGGACCACAGGACCTATCGAGGACCACATTACTTTTCAGCAGGATCACAGGGCAGTCTTGGTGGTAGAAGCAAACGAAGAAGAAGAAGAATTGCAAAAGCAGCATTGTCCTTCAAGAATCTTGAGAACATATGACACTCAAAAGTTATAAGCACAAAAACCAAATTAAGATTATTCAATTCAAATGTAATATCCACCCTCATTTATGCATGTGAAAATTGGAAAACAACTAAAGAAATAGACAAGAAATTAGACTCTTTCGAAAACAAATGCATAAGGAAAATACTCGGCATCAAGTGGAATGAATTCAAGAACAATGCAGAGATAAGACATATGACTGAACAACAACCTGTCTCAGGGAGATCAGAAAAAGAAGATAGACATATGTCAATCATATGATGAGAAGAAACAATCACAGAATCCCCAAACAAGCTATCAAGTGGAACACAACAGGCCAAAGAAAAAGAGGTTGACCACGTAAAACTCTAAAGAGGACATTGTTAAGAGATGCCAATTCATAGGGCATAACATCCCTTGATGAGGTTGAAAAACTAGTCAAAAACAGGAAAACTTGGCGAATTGCCAAGCGGGCCCTATGTGACATTTAGCAGCATGGGAAGGACGTAAGAATGTTATAGAAATTTTTAGTTCTTTAGTTCCGCTAGTGCTATATATCTCTGCAGAGTGTGGAATTTTGAGTTTTGGTCTGCATAAGAAGGTCCATTTGTTGTGAGCTTTCTCCACGTGTGAGACCTCAGTTTCCTCATCTCCAGTTAGGAACACAACTAAACGTTTAGCCATGTGTATTTTGGTGTGATGGGGGCAGCCAGTGCATCGTCCCCTTGATGCATTCCTTGTCCATGTGCTCTCTCATTATTGTTAAGTTTTATTCCACCAGGTGAATCGTGAATCGTCATCTCATGTAAGGAGCTGTAATGCACGATGTGAACCGCCTAGCTTAGGGTGGCAAACCACTTAGTTCTGTTCTCATAGCGATTCAATGTCAAAACGACACTTGGCCCAATGCTTGCTGGACCAGCAATAATACTATATATATATATGTGAGTACGATACCTTTGTGGCATTCTGATGATCAGAGTTCCAGAATGGTGGTACTGGCCAACTTCCATATCATCTTATTCGCTGTAAAAGAGCTTTCCAATGTCCATGTTGAGTGTTTTCAGTTGTAATCAAAGTTGATAAGCAACGATAAGAACCACATTTGATCTTAGTCAAAAGGCCAAGAAGCAAAAAATGTTGGATTTTTTGACACCAGGACATTTCAGTGCCCAGCCTGCACTTATACTTCAATAATTAAAACTGTTTAACTACATAATTATTGTCTACTGCATAATTATTGTTCGCCATTTTAAAAAAAAAATGTTAAACTAATGTATCAACTAACATAAAGCGCTTTCATCATACATGTTCCTTTTCTTTGAAATTTACAGTCCATTAAAATATTACATATTAAATATGCAGTAAAACACAAATAAGCGAATGGTTCCAGATTGAAATAAGCATGAAAGAAGGATGTATATTATCTATCTTGCTTTTTTGGAATTGCCATACACTTTATAATAAAAAAAATGCTGTACAGGTAAAACGGGCATTGATTAGGTGCATGGGACCCAACTAGAAGATTTTGATTTTGCAAATGACGTGACAATGTGAAATCGATATAAGAAAAAACAGATACCCTGTCTTCACTGGTTAGTAAAATAGGACTTAACAAGGACAAAATAAAAATAATGAATCTTCTCATTAATCAAGAAAGATAAATATATGTAGAAGGAACAGCTGTTGAAGAAGTAAGCCAATTTACATACCTTGGCAGCTACATAGACCAGATGGTGACATCACAAAGGAAGTTAGAATTGCAAAAAGCAGCATTGACCTTCAAGAATCTTGAGAACATTCAAAAGTTATAACCACAAAAACCAAGTTATTATTCAATTCAAATGTAATATCCAGCCTCACTCATGCATGCGAAAGCTGGAAAACAACTAAAGAAATAGAAAAAAAAAAGCTAAGGAAAATACTCTGTATAAAGTGGAACAAATTCAAGAACAATGCAGAGATAAGACAAATGACCAAACAACAACTTGTCTCATGAGTGATCTGAAAAAGATGGACATATGTTGGTCACGTGATGAAAAGAAACAGTCAGAGAATCCCAAAACAAGCTATAAAGTGGAACACAACAGGCGAAGAAAAAGAGGTTGACCACATGAAACTCTAAAGAGGGCATTGTTAAGAGAGGCCAGTTTAGTGGGCATAAAAACCCCTTGATGAGGTTGAAAAGCTTGCTGAAAATAGGAACACTTGGCGAATTACCATGCGAGTCCCATGTTACGTTTAAAGGCAGAAAATAAAAAGAAGAATTACGTGAAAACATGGTCCAATACCAAAACATTCCAGTGTTGAAAAGTTCTGGCGTCAAAATGTCCTAGTGCCAAAACATTCTGCTTTGGACTGATGAACTAAAAAAATTCACAGAAGAAATAATGAATGCCAGAAAGACATCAGAGAGAAAAACTGAAGTCATCAACTCACTAAAAGATACCTCAGCAAAATACAGAAAAATTCTAAACCAGACAATATGGGACAGATGGAAAAAAAAAACACAGAAAATCTTAATCTTGATGGAGATAGCAAGAAACTATGGAAACTTGTCAGTGTAATGAACAATGAAGGAAACACTAACAAAAAAATCATCAAGGAAAATGAACACGGAAAGATAGTTGATGCACCCACAGAACACTTTGCCCATGTAAATCATAAAGATGTATCACTGGACCAGAAAAAAAAAGACAGAACAAATGGCTTCTGAGAATGTAAGTAGTCCCAGAAGAACATATGATGGGAAGTTTTGGGCATACAAAAACTAGATCAAACACTTAGGGTGCTCAAGAAAAAGAAATTTCCAGGAAAAGATGGAATAACAAATGAAATGTTGGTGAAATTAGGAGAGAAGGCAAAACAAAAACTAACAGGAATCCTACATACCTCAGCTATGGAAAGATGCAGTAATAACAAACACCCAAAAAAGGACATAGATCCTACTAAAACAGACAGCCATAGGCCTATCAGTCTCTTATGCTGTGTAGGAAAACTAATGGAATGAAAAGTAGATGCCAGACTAATATGGCACCTTGAAGGAAACAACTGCTAACCTCACAAAAAGCAGAATTAAAAACACATACACTGCCCAGGAAATCAAAGATGCCTTTCAAGAAAAAAAAAAGCACACTATTATAGTGTGGATGGAATTCCAGTCGAAGATGGTGGACAGTACAGATGGCTTCTGCTCCTTCTGTCAGTGTGCATGAATGATTGTGGTTATTTTCATCATGGACTGGGGTTCCCCTGTGAAAATGATGTGGATTACACCATGACCTACGATTCTGTGTGTGATTCACATGATTTTCATGTAAGCAACATGCAGCGAGACCTTTCCTCCAGTAGGCGCTCGGACAGGGACGCTCAGGTAAGTTATCAATAGTACGAAGTCACCCAGGCTGCAGAAGACCAAGTGTGTTAGCTAACAAATGGTAGAGTCTGGGAAAATCAAGACACACACACACAACCACAAGAAACAGTCATGAAATAGTCTCGGCTCACATCATGGCTGCACTCCTGTCGATCTCAACAGGGAAAGAGCAACGCCGAACCCATCAAAAGAAACGCTATGAGGCTCTCAGTCAAGCCTGGAGAAGACAGCAGACAACGGATTTTGTCATGACCAAACTTTCTTGAACATTGAAGAAGATAGTATAGATAAACTTTGCAAAAAGCCCTTGACAAAGTATGGATAGTGGAACTGAAAGTCAAGCTACACAGAACTACATCAGTGGGTATATGCTTACCTGGATTAGCTAATACCTTAAAAATAGAACTGTCTGAGAGTATGGGCTAGGGGATACTAGCAAAAACAAACACAGAATAAGGTATACCACAAGGTAACGTTCTTTCATCTATGCTACTAGTGATCATCATCATCATCAGACTGGTGGCCATGCCAACTGGCGTTGGCTACTATGCTTCTCCAGAGTACACAATTATCTTCTGCAGAGTACATGATCCTTCATGCAGGCCATTAGCTCAGTTTGTGATCTCCTCTCACACCATCTCGTCAGATTGTTCAGTATCATTTCTCTTCTTCCCTCTATTTTTCCTGTTGTTATAATATTTCAATGCCCCCTCTTCTCATTGCATGTCCTATGAAAGTAGACTGTCTCTCCCTTATTTTTTTTTTGACAAAATTTTTTCTATCTCCAACTCTTCTCAAACATTCTTCATTAGTTATTTTTGCTGTACAGGAGATTCGCAACATTTTTCTAATAAACCACATTTCTGCTGCTTCCAATGATTTTTGTGCAGACCTGCCTACTGTCCATGATTCACTTCCATAAAACCAGATAGGTTCAATATAGCATTTTAGGACTCGTTTTCTAATATTCATTGATAAGGATGTTGCATAACATGTTTCTCATTCTCTGAAATGCAGTCTTTGCTTGACCTATTCTGTTCTTAATTTCTGTTTTGCATTTCCCATCTGAAGTTATTACTGCCCCAAGGTATTTGAACTTCTGCACCTGCTTTAGACTAGCTCCATTTAATTTTATACTGCATTTTGGTGGATTCTGTTTCTTAGATATAACCATAGATTTGACGTTCAAAGTAAAGCCTTTCTGTTCAATTTCTTTGGCAGCTTTATCCAAGAGATTTTGCAGGTCTTGTTGGTTCTCAGCTATCAGTACTATGTCGTCAGCATACCAAAGTCTTATATCCTTCCCATGCCGTTAAACGTCACATAGGGCTCGCGAGATAGTTTGCCAATTTTTACTGTCTTCGGCGATCCTTTCAACCTCATCAAGAGATTTTATGCCTGTTAATTTGGTCTCTCTTAACAATGTCCTCTTTAGAGTTTCACGCAGTCTGCCTCTTTTTCTTCGGCCTGTTGTGTTCCACTTTATTAGTTTGTTTTGGGATTCAGTGACTGTTTCTTCTCATCACGCGACCAACATATGTCCATCTCCTTTTCCTGATCACCCTTGAGATTGGGTGTTGCTCAGTCATCTGTCTTATCTCTGCATTGTTATTGAATTCGCTCCACTTGATGCCGAGTATTTTCCTTAGGCATTAGTTTTCAAAAGAGTCTAATTTCTTTTCTATTTCTTTAGTTGTTTTCCAGCTTTCGCATGCATAAATAAGGGTGGATATTACATTTGAATTGAATAGTCTTAACTTGGCTTTTGTGCTTATAACTTTTGAATGCCATATATTCTCAAGATTCTTGAAGATCGATGCTGCTTTTGCAATTCTAACTCACTTTCTGGTGTCACCATCCTGGTCTATGTAGCTGCCAAGGTATGCAAATTGATTGACTTCTTCAATATCTGTCCCTTCTACGTGTATTTTTCCATTCTGATTAATGGAAAGTTTCATTATTTTTGTTTTGTCCTTGTTAATTTCAAGTCCTATTTTGCTAGCCAGTGAAGACAGGCTATCTGTTTTTTCTTGCATAGAATTCACAATGTTACTGATAAGAGTTACATCATCAGCAAAATCAAGATCTTCTAGTTGGGTCCCATGTATCCAGTCAATACCTGTGTTACCTGTGCAGCATTTTTTCATTATGAAGTCTACTGTAATTCCAAAAAGCAAAGGAGACAGTATACATCCTTGTTGCATGCCTGCTTCAATCTGGAACCATTCACTCGTCCCTTCTTCTGTTTTGACTGCACAAACTAGAAGTCCTTAATGATGTTGACAATTTTAGATGGTATTCCATATAGACATAAATTCTCCATAATGAGTCTCTGTGTATGCTATCAAATGCCTTTTCAAAGTCTATGAAGTTCAGTATTAATGGTTTCTGCTTTTCAATATGTTCTTCAAATATTACTCTTAGAGTAAAGATCTGGTTGAGATAGCTTCTCCCTTTTCGAAATCCTGCTTGTTCTTCTCTCATTGTAGTATCCACTATATCTTTAAGTCTGTTCAAAATGACCTTGCAAAATACTTTTGACACAACTAATATTAAGTTTACTCCTCTCCATTTGTTACAGTCACTAAGGCTGCCTTTTTTTTTTTTTGGTGGTATTTTAACAATGATTCATTTTTTTCCATTTAGAAAGGACCTTTTCTTCTTTCCAAATCTTATTCAACATTCTCTGAAGTTGTCTCATATTGTCTTTATTGATAGCTTTTAACATTTCGGGTGTTGTTTCATCTTCACCTGTAGCTTTGTTGTAAGCCATTAAATTCACTGCTGTTTCAATTTCATGCAATTTAATTTCATCTAGGTTGACTTTGCGGACGACATTTGTCTATTATCAAGCAGTCACAAAGATATGCAAGATAAAATAAACAAGTTAACCCAGAATGCAAACAACATAGGACTAAAGATCAACTTAGGAAAGACAAAGTTAACGAAGCAAAATGTGAACAACAGAAATGTACTCAGAGTAGATAACAAGTTAGTGGAGGAGGTTAACGAATTTGTATACCTTGGCAGCAGAGTAGTAGAAAATGGAGACAGCACAGAGGACATCAACAGCAGACTTACTAGAGCAAACCAGGCTTTTGCAATGCTACAGAATATATGGAAATCAAATAAACTAAGCATAAATATGAAAATCAGGATATTTAAGAGTAATGTTCTAAGTGTACTACTCTATGGAAGTGAATGCTGGAAAATCACCAAAACCATAGAAAACAAGTTGAATTCTTTCCAGACTAAATGTTTACGTAGAATAAAAAAAATATTTTGGCCAAACACCATAAGAAATAACATCTTATTGGCAGAAATGCAGATGAAACCACTGACAACAATTATTGAGGAAAGACGCTGGCGATGGTTGGGACATGTGCTCCGAATGACTGACAACTCACTACCAAAAATAGCACTAAGATGGACACCACAGGGGAGCAGAAGTAAGGGTAGACCAAAAGAGACATGGAGAAGAACAACAGAAAGGATGTTGAGCAATAGAGGGCTCACCTGGGCAAGAGCAGAAAAAAAAAGGCGAAAGACAGGCATTTGTGGAAAACCCTTGTGGAAGCCCCATGTGCCGTGGGCACTTAAGGTTCAGAGAGAGAGGTTGACATTTAATTGTTGGGCTGGTAAGTCGGTTTCAAGGTTTAACAATTCTTTTGGGTGTGGTCGATTAAGTATTTCTTGGGAGTGTTCAGCCCATCTTTGCTTTTGGACTTTACTTGATGTTAACAGGATTCCAGTTTTGCTAAGGATTGGTCTTTCTTTAGATGTAATAGTACCTGTTAGCCTCTTCTGTATGTTATATAAAGTTATGCTGCCTCCTGTTTTTGCTGCTTTCTCTGCCTCTTTTGCCATATTGTCTATGTATTCTCTTTTATCAGTTCTAGCTGAACTTTTTACTTCATTGTCTATTTCTTTGTATGTTGATTTCGCCAGATCTTTTCCAAGATCTGTTTTTACATTCAACATGTCTAATTTGGCTGCTCATCTTTCATGTATGTACTTCCATGTGTTTTCTGATATCCATACTTTTATATTTGGTTTTTTTTCAGTCCAGCACTTGCTTTTGCTGCTGTGATTATGGCTGTGCTGTAAGAATTCCATAATTCATCTATACCAATCTCCTCTACTTCACTGGGTGTTGTGGAATGATTGGCAAGTTCCTGATTGAAATTACTGTTAGTATTCTCTTCTTGTAGACTGTGGCTGTTTATCTTTCTGTGTATTGATTTCTTGTGTTGGCTTTTCAGTTTTAGTTTTATTTTCCCTATTTACAGGTTGTGATTCACTGTTGATATCTGCACCCCTAAAAGCCCTTACATCTATGAGAGATGTTCTGTATTGCTTTCTAATACAAAAATGATCTATCTGGTTTCTAGTTCTATCATCTGGAGATATCCACGTTGTTTTATGTATCTCTTTGTGTGGAAATATTGTGCCTCCATGACTATGCCCTCTGTTAGACATATTTCAATTAATCTTTCTCCGTTCTGATTAACCATGTCAATTCCTTCTTTTCCCATTACTTTTTCAATGTCAGTGTTATCTTTCCCTACCTTAGTGTTAAAAGTTCCCCCATAGCAATTAAGATGTCATGTTTAGGGACTTTGTTGATGATTTGTTGTAAATGGTGATAGAAATTATCTTTCATCTCATCATATGCGTCGTTCATGGGTGCATAACACTGTATTATTGTCATTCTTCCGTGCACCAAAAGTACTAATGAGCAAATTCTTTTTACTCATGACCCTTTTTTTCAGACCTTCATGTTTTTTTTTATTTCTATAGGATAATATACAGATTATTATAATTTTTAAAAACATAATCATTTTAATATATGTATATGTTTTATTATAATATGCACAATACTGTAATTTTGTAATTCAGTTTTTTACACCATAGATATAGATACATCTATGGTTTGGTAATACCAAACATACTAATAATATGTATGCTAATACATTCAAACACACAACGAACACACAACAAACACACACGCACATAAAAGAATGAAATAATATGAAAAGAGTATATGAAAATATATTACAATTATACATGTATATTATGTACTAAAAAAAATAATTTTTAATTAATGGGATAGATGGGCTTATATAAGACCAATTAATTCTTTTATGTTTAGAGGAATATTGCAGATGGCTAGTCTTATTTTTATCTTCAGGGTTTAAATGCGACTTCTATATTATCTTTTTTTACAACTAATTTCAAGAAGTCTGTTTCATACAGCTATGCAAATACAAATTGTATTAGCACTCTTGTCACCTTTTCCATCAAATCAGGATACTCTTCACCAACTGACAGCCAACATTTCTAACAAGAACAAGGATCTGAACCAAGTCTCCAATTTTCTGTCCAATTTTTTGTAAATCTTTTTCTTTCATCAACTTATTCGCATTACAGATTTCAAATAAAAATGGATCCAGAATCCAAATGAATTCTTCATATGAAGCTGTCTCAAATATCTTTGAAAAATGTATACGTAGGTTCATATTATGGTCATAAACAATTTGTCAGAATATGTGAAAATCTATTTTATTGCTCTTGAAAAAGTCTGATGGCCATGGAAATACTTCTAACTAGTTTCTGTCCAGCTCTACTATCCAAAGTATTTACTTTTGTTTGAAAACTTCAGTGTTAAGAAAATGTTTGCTGATCCTGCAAACTAAAATTCAGATCAATAAGTTTTCCAAATATACTTTCAAATAGCTTTCCTTTCCAAGCCGCTCCTCGCGTATGAATAAATGAGATAATCTATAAACTCTTACTGAAAGCAAAATATATTCTTAAAAAAGAACAAAAAAATCCTACCACGGGATAACCATCTCAGTTCTGTATGAAGTAACAATGTTTCATGAACAAAAACCACCTCATCACAAAGTATTGAAAAAAAGTCAGCTGATCAAGCCATTACTTTTAATATGGTCTTTGGTCTGCTTCTCTCCTTCCGTCAGGTGTCCACATGAATGTTTTAAGAATGTTTTGGGGTTCTTTCAGAGCACATGACCAATCCATTTCCAGCATGTTTTTGCTATAATTAGGTGCATATCTTCTTGCTCACACTTAGCAAGTAGGTCTCTGTGGCTAGTAAATATTCAAAATCTTCCTGAGACAGGTTGTGTAGAATGATTTTCCCTTTTCCTTTTCACTTGTTCTGCTGGAGGACCAGATTCCCCTTTTCATCTGTTCCCTACCCTTTGACCTCTCCAGCTGGGAGGTCCTTCTGATAGCCAAGCTATTGCCTCCATAGATTTCGTAGTCGCTGGGCCACTCAAGCCCCACTGTTAATTCACAGTTTGCTTTGGTGTCAGCAACTCCCATTATTTTTATGTTTCTCTTTTCCCTCAACTAATTCCTGCTTTTTATCATTTATGTCAAATATGCTGAAACAACCGACTGTGGAAACGGAAATCAACAGTGTGAATTATTATTGGAGGAGAAAGAACCCGAACCGACAATAGAAGAAGTTTTATGGGCAATAAAGAATCTGAAAAATGGTAAATCACCAGGATGTGATGATATAACAGCTGAATTTATTAAAGCAGGCGGAAAAGAATGTGCAACAATTTATCATGCACTATGTAAAAAGATATGGCATTCAGGTATTTGGCCAAAAGAATGGAAAAGAACTGTATTCATACCACTGACAAAAAAAGGGTAACCTGAAATTATACACAAACTACAGAACTGTTGCCCTGATTAGTCATGCCAGTAAAATTCTGTTAAAAATCAAATGGGTAGACTTTGTAAGAAAATAGAAGAAGTCAACATGGTCCAAGCTGGTTTCAGGATCAAGAGATCATATATTCAATCTAAGATTAATAATAGAGAAATGCAGAGAGTTTAATGTGAATCTATATTTATCCTTTATAGACTACTCAAAGGCATTTGATTGTGTACAACACCAGAAACGTTGGGAAATAATGGAAAAAATGGGATTTCCAACACATTTGATACAATTAACATCACTGCTGTATCCAGACCAACAAGCAGCAGTAAGAATAAATGGTGAAACAACAACTTGGTTTGACATAAAACAAGGGGTCCGTCAGGGGTGCATATTGTCACCTTACTTATTTAACTTGTATACTGAAAATATAATGAGGAATGTTAGAAAAGATGTAGACAAAGAATATTACGATGCCATAACAATTGGAGGTTATGAAATACCAGAGATTAGATATGCTGATGACACAGTGTTACTATCCACAACACAAAAAGGAATGGAAAAACTAATTATGTCAGTCCGTAAGAACAGCGAAGAGCAGAACCTCTATCTTAATGCAAAGAAAACTAAATTGATGACAACTGACAAAACAAACAAGGCAGCTGAAATATATATCACTGAGGAAAAATTGGAAGAAGTGGAGAGTTTTGAATATCTTGGATCACTGCTAACTAATAATGGAGATACAATGAGGGAAATTAAAAGGAGGACATCTATTGCTCTTCAGAAAGTAAAACAAATAAAGAATCTGTGGAGAAGAGCAGACAGAACTACAAAAATAAGATTTTTAAGGTCATGCATCTTTCCCATCGCAACATATGCCTGTGAGACCAGGACACTTAACAAAACAGCTGAGAAACACATAAATGCCTTTGAATGTAAATGCTACAGAAGAGTTCTCCAAATATCGTGGACACAAAAAAAAACAAATATATCTATACTACAAGAGCTTAATATTGAAGAAGGCTGGCTAGTAAAGAAGATTAAAGAGAGAAAACTTAAATATTTTGGACACATTAAACGTCATGATAATTTAGAGAAGACCGTATTGGAAGGATACATAATGGGAAAAAGAAAAAGAGGAAGACCAAAACGAAGACATCGTAGACGATCTGCAAATGGATGCAATAGCAGCAGGCCATCCTGCTCACAAACGAGAGGCCTACAGGAGTGCTGTTTGGGAGGCTTAGTTCCGCAAGGGACATGCAAATGAATGAATGAAATGTTGATAGTACATACTTTTTTAAACTGCTTTTCTCTCTTAGCAGTTTAATGTTTCTGAGTCATTCTCCATTCATATCAATCCATCTATTCTTTCTGTGTTTTCAATTAGCAGTAAAAAGATCCACTACCAGATTGCTGGGGCAACTATTGCTGAAGGGAGCTTCTCTCCCTCAGCAAGTCAAAGGTCTGTTAGCCAGTGGCCTCACAGTCACCATTCAAAAATATGATGAAGAGTGTAAAAGTTAAAAATAAAAAATATTTTAAAAATTAATAAACCAATTTTTTTTAAAAAAGGCAACCATATTAGTGGGCAATGTTAAAAAATTCTATCCACCAAACTGGTTCTAAAAGACTGCTATTGCCGAAGGTGGGGTGGAGAATTCGCTCTCCGTTCCAACGGCGTGCGTCTCAAAAGCCTCTGGCAGTCAAGTCCAGCTCCTTACCTTCTTGTGGCAGAACTGTTTAAACTGACAGGAGAAGGGGCGAAGGCGAATATCTGGCTCCTGAAAACCAGACACTTAGGGTAGATGAGAGGCACGTTTGGTAGCTCATCTACCCCTACTGGTGAGATTCTTCAGCTGCCATGCGTGAAGTGGTGCTCCTCCCAGCCAATGAAGAAAGGTGCAAATGGGGTTGCCGTGCGGCACCACTGCTGTAATGGTGGTAGAAAGGATAAAGCGAAGCAAACAGTCAAATCACGGCACCTCTGGTCTGGAGGTCGGCCATGTCCTAAATGCACTCATATCAGGTGAAATGCCTGAACCGGCTTAACCTAGAGGTTAAGACACTGCAAACGAGACTCTTCTAATGCCGCGCATGGTGTGAAGCTCCTGCCGGTCAAGGAAGAAACTGCGGAAAAGAAATAAGGGTTGCTGTGCTGTGCCGATGTGAAAAGGTGAAGGAAAGGATAAAGTGAAATTTAATCACTGTGTACAGTAGTATCGCTGCGAGAGCTACACATACCACGGCGCCTCAGCTCTAGAGGCCAGCCATGACCGAAATACACCTACACTGGTGAAATATGCCTAAACTGGCACACACCAGGGGCGAAACTTGATGGCCAGGCATGTCATGCCACCTCCACTCTAGAGGTCGGTCATGCCCGATATACACCCACACTGGTGAAATATGCCTAAACCGGCTCACACCAGGGGTGAGACTTGAAGGCTACGTATGTCACGGTACCTCTGCTCTAGAGGTCGGTCACGTCCCAAACACGCCCATACTGGTATAATATGCCTAAACCAGCTCAACCCAGGGGTGGAAGTCACTAGTGGCGAGGATTCGTCCTCCTGGACAAAAGCTCCATCCTGGTCACAACTAGGAAGGGTAGCAGCCACGACCACAAAATGCTGAAGTTGGAGATAGATAGGCAACCACCTCTCACCCGGCGGGGATGTATGCCTATCCTAATCACGTTGAGGTTTGAGAAAGTCCAACTTTGGCCTGGGTGGGTTACCACCTCTCACCCAGCAGGGATATACTCATATACAAAATACATCGAGGTTTTCCGGTGAGAACTCTAGACTAAACTGGTGCAATGAAAACCATGGTGTCATGCAATCCCGCTTCTGAGACCCACCAAGAATACAGGCTCAAGCCCTGAAATACTCTGAACCTCTTGTGGTCCTCTCGGGGATCTAGTGGGGTCCTTTCAGGGACCACATGGGGGACCACGGGACTTAACAAGGACCACAGGCATAAATTCAATAGGATCACAGGGCAGTCTTGGTGGTAGAAGCGAACGAAGAAAAAGAAGTATCCACCAAACTGTTAAGGAGATAATCATCATCAGGTGTCGTGCCACTGGTGATGGCTATTATGCTTCTCCAGAGTACACGAACCTTCATGCAGGCCATCAGCTCAGTTGGTGATCTCCTCTCACACCATCCTGTCAGACTGTCCAGTATCATTTCTCTTGGTCTTCCTTTTGATCTTCTCCCTTCTATTTTTCCTGTTGTTATAATATTTTCAATGTCCCCTCTTCTCATTGCATGTCCTATGAAAGTACATTGTCTCTCCTTTATTTTTTTGACAAGATTTTTGTCTCTCCAGCTCTTCTCATACATTCTTCATTAGTTATTTTTGCTGTAAAGGAGATTCGCAACATTTTTCTAATAAACCACATTTCTGCTGCTTCCAATGATTTTTGTGCAGACCTGCCTATTGTCCATGATTCACTTCCATAAAACCAGATAGGTTCAATATAGCATTTTAGGACTCGTTTTCTAATATTCATTGATAAGGATGTGTTGCATAATATGTTTCTCATTCTCTGAAATGCGGTCTTTGCTTGACCTATTCTGTTCCTAATTTCTGTTCTGCATTTCCCATCTGAAGATATTACTGCCCCAAGGTATTTGAATTTCTGCACCTGCTTTAGAATAGTTCCGTTTAATTTTATACTGCAGTTTGGTGGATTCTGTTTCTTAGATATAACCGAAAAAAGAAAGCCCCCAAGAATAAATGGATGACAGATGACATCTTGGGACTGACGGACAAGAGAAGGAGTAGTAAAAATAACCAAGAAAAATATAGCAGGATAAATAAAGAAATAAGGTGCAAATGCAGAGAAGCAAAGGAAATCTGGTTAAATGAACAGTGCAGACAAATAGAGGACTCCCATAATAAAGACAGCAAAAACATGCACAAACGAACTAGTGAACTCACAGGCTGGAAGACAAAATATACCACAGGATGCCTTAAATCAAAAAAAGGTAAAATGTTAATGGGAAAAGAAGACATTGTGGACAGGTAAACAGAGTACATAGGTGAGCTATATGGTGGAGGAAGACTAGAAATAACACCAGATACTGAAAACTGATGGACCACCAATACCTAAAGGTGAAATTATAGATGCCATCAAACACATGAAGATAGGAAACCGACTGGGCCTGATAATATAACAATAGAAGAAATAGAGGTGCTAGAGGAGACAGGAATAAAAATAATAACCAAGTTACTGAATGACATTTACAACAGTGGTTATATTCCCAGTGACTTGCTTAAATCCACGTTTATAGCACTACTAAAGAAACCAGGTGCAAAGGAATGTGATGACCACTGGACTATCAGCCTCTCATATCACATAATAAGGCTACTTCTGAGAATCATTATGAGAAGAACAGGGAAAAAGATAAAAATGGAAATAGCAGATGAACGGTATGGATTTGTTGAAGGAAAGGCAACACACAATGCCATTTATGCTTTATGAACATTAACTGAATGAGCTTTAGAAGTATAGAAAAACCTCTACTTATGCTTCACTGATTACACCAAGGCATTCAACAAGGTGAAACATGATGAAATTATTAAAATGCTTGAAGACATAAACATATATGGCAAAGACCTGAGGATTGTAAAACATCTATACTGGCAGCAAGAAGCAGCGATTCGAGTTGAAAATAAAACTGGAAAATATCAACCAATAAAACGGGAGTGCAACAGGGGTGTATACTATCTCCAAACCTTTTTTCTCCGTACAGTGAGAAAATTCTACGAATGATCATTGGAGAACTAGGTATAAAAGTAGGAGGATATAATATTAACAACCTTCGGTATGCTGACGACACAGTACTAATAGCTGGGAACCAACAACACCTGCAAAATCTTGGATAAAGTCACCAAAGAGAGTGAACAGAAAGGCCTTATTTTGAACATCAAAAAGACAGAGACCATGGTTATATCTAAGAAACAGAATCCACCAAAATTAAAAATTAAATGGAACTATTCTAAAGCAGGTGCAGAAATTTAAATACCTTGGAGCAGTAATAACTTCACATGGGAAATGCAGAACAGAAATTGGGAACAGAATAGGTCAAGCAAAGACTGCATTTCAGAGAATGAGAAACATATTATGCAGCACATCCTCACCAATGAATATTAGAAAACGAGTCCTAAAATGCTATATAGAACCTATCTTGTTATATGGAAGTGAATCATGGACAATAGGCAGATCTGCACAAAAGTCATTGGAAGCAGTAGAAATGTGGTTTATTAGAAGAATGTTGCTAATTCCACAAATAGCAAAAATAACTAATAGAGAATACACACATGCAATACAGCTAAGGAGGAGTGGCTAAATAAGAAATGTAGTGAAATAGAGATGCAACATCATGGAAACACAAGAGATATGTACAAAGAAATAAAGGAGTTAACAAACAAAAGGACATACCACAAGACTGGTTGCCTGAAGTGAAAGGAGGGGCATACAATAATGGGCAGAGATGAAATAATGGCAAGATGGACTGAATACATTAGAGAAATCTATGAGGACAATAGAAGTAAAATAGATATACGAAATAATAATGAAGGGCTCCACATATTAAAAGCAGACGTGGAAGAAACCATCAAACACATGAAAAACAACAAAGCACCAGGACCAGATAAAATCACCAAGGATAAATTGGAAGCATTAGGAGAGCTTGGCATAGAAATAATTATCAGATTGTTGAATGACATCTATAACAGTAACTATGTCCCATCAGACCTTTTGCAATCAATTTTCATTGCCCTACTAAAGAAACAAGGTGCAGTTGAATATGAAGACCATCTTATAAGCCATATTACCAAAATCCTGCTTTGTATTGTTATGAGAAGAGTCAGGAGCAAAATAAAACCAGAAATCACTGAAGAACAGTGTGGCTTCATCGAAGGAAAAGGTACAAGTAACGCCATATATATATGTAATAAGAACATTGATGGAGAGATCAACAGAAGTAAAGATGGACCTATACTTATGCTTCATAGACTACTGTAAAGCATTTGATAAAGTGAGACACACAGAAATTATAAGAATGATGGAAGACATCAACACAAATGGGAAAGATCTGAAACTTATCAAAAACATATATTGGCAACAATGAGGGTTGAGAACCAAATTGGGGGTGAGACAAGGATGTGTTTTATATCCTGACCTCTTCTCCTTGTACAGCGAAAACATAATGAGAAATATAGAGAACATGCCAGGAATATCAGTTGCCGGGTACAACCTTAACAACTTAAGATATGCAGATGACACAGTTATGATTGCTAAAAGTGAAAGGGAGCTACAGGCTCTTCTGGACATAGTGATTTGTGAAAGTAAAAATAAAGGTCTCAGCCTGAATAAAAAGAAGACCAAGTAATGGTCATCTCAAAGAAAAAATTAAAACCAACAAAATGTAGCACTACCATCGATGGCACAAATCTGAAACAAGTTGATAGATTCAAGTACTTAGGAACGATTATAACAACTGATGGGAAATGTCACAACGAAATAAAAAGCAGACGTGTTCAGGCCAAGTCAGCATTCCAGAAAATGAGAAACATCTTGTGCAACAGATCCGTATCAATGGAAACAAGATTCCAAGTACTTAAATGTTACATTGAGCCAATTTTGTGTTATGGGTGTGAAGCATGGTCTATGAATGCGAGAGTACAGCAAGAAATGGAGGCCATGGAGATGTGGTTTATAAGAAAGATGTTGAAGGTACCATGAACAGCCAAGAAAACCAATGAAGAAGTCTTAAGAGAAGCTGGAGTTAAAAAGCAAATTATAGCAAAGATCAGAGGCAGACAAGCCAGATTTAAAGGACATTTCCTGAGAAGAGGAAAATTGGAACACACTGTGGCAACTGGACAAATTGAAGGAAGAAGGGACAGAGGAAGACAGAGAGAGACGTTACTGGATGGGCTGTCAGTGTGGCTAGGAAGAAAGTCACCAGTGGATCTCATAATCAAGTCTAAAGACAGAGAACTGTGGAGAGAAATGATCGCCTAGCCACGCGGCATGGCACTTCAACTGAATTGAAGCCCTCCTCCACCTTTATTTATTTCAACCCATGGCCTCACTTTGAGTCCTACATTGCTCCCCTATGCTTCCCTCCCCCTCCACCCCCCCCCCCGATTTCTTCATGGCCTCCAAAAGGGCCACTTGGCGTCCACTGAGAACAGTTCGTTTAGAAATATACTTACTGCATGAATTAAATACTCGTATATCAAGGTTCACTTCTGCCAATCAAGCTGATAAATGTATTAATCAATTATAACTGGCTAAGTGGTATTGTTTCTGTCAATATGTTTAAGACCATATATATATATATATATATATTAATGTATAACTAATGTATTCATACTAGACATTTTTTTTAGATTGGAAAGAAAGGACAAGGAATATGTCTTGTCGTTAATACGTCACTTGAAATTTTAACTAGTCTACTATTAACTGTGCATTTTTGTTCATCTGTGCTGGAGAGAGATACTGCTTTTGTGAAGTATAGTTTTAATATATACTATATATTATTATAGGAATGCCAACCTCATAGCGCGAAGTCTTGTATATCCTCAGCAAGCGCGGTCCATCAAATATCCACAACACCTTCGACGCCATTTTGTCAACAGGAAACTTAAAAGTGCGAATGAATTAAAGAACGGCAGTGAAACAGAAAAGAAATTAGACTCTTTTGAAAACAAATGCTAAGGAAAATACTCGGCATCAAGTGGAACGAACTCAAGAACAATGCAGGGATAAGACAGGTGACTGAACAACAACCAGGCTCATGGGTAATCAGGAAAAGGAGATGGACATATGTTGGTCACTTGATGAGAAGAAATGATCAGAGAATCCCAAAACAAGCTATCATGTGGAACACAACAGGCCAAAGAAGAAGAGGCAGACCACGTGAAACTCTGAAGAGGATATTGTTAAGAGAGGCCAAATTAACAGGCATAAAATCGTTTGATGAGGTTGAAAGACTCGCTGAAGACAGGAAAAATTGGCGAACTACTTTGCGAGCCCTATGTGACGTTTAACAGCACGGGAATGATATAAGATAAGTGAAACAGAGAACTGTCTGCACTTCACATGGAACTGATTTGTGGTGATTGATACTGACATCGGATCAGACCGAGATTTTGTATCAGCTGCGCAGCTTTTTTTCCCCTAACTTTTATGGAAGTTTACGCCGATGGTAGCTGTTGTGGTGGATTTGCCAGTCTGGCTGATCAAAAAGGCAAGATTTTGGTGCAAAAATGCGAAAAGCGGAATTAAAATTATAATAATATGAAAGTAATAATGGATTAGCCCAACATCTTTGGAGAAGGATTCAATTGGCAGACATTCAGGAACTTTGCGGAGAAGGCCGAGTGAAGCTTCCTGAGTGCAAGGAGGTCCGTATCTAGGCCAGCAACAAAGCATGGCCGTTCTTCAAGTGTTAAAACTATTTAAAACAAACATAATTAGTGAGCATACAGTTGTAAAGTTTCGTGTACACCTTACTCATACAAAAACATACAGTACAAAGAAGATAAAATATAAATTCACATGAATATACAGCAATTAAGAGTGAAAAAAAAAGAATGAAAAAAAAGCTGTATCTTGTAAGAAGCCGTGTCCGAGAGTGAACGTGATGATGAATGTTTAAATGATGACTGTGATGTGTGATAGAATGATTGTACAAAGAGTGGGTGGGGAAAGGAAAGAGAGATACAATGCTTAATACGATATAGATGAATGGAATATATGAATGTGATTGAGTTAGAGCAGCGGTTCTCAGACCCTTTTACTACACGGCCCACATTTAAAAGTCCAACATTTTTTAGGCCCACTAATAAAGTAGTTTTTATTTGCACGGCATA
Source organism: Achatina immaculata (assembly GCA_009760885.1). NCBI lineage: Eukaryota > Metazoa > Mollusca > Gastropoda > Stylommatophora > Achatinidae > Lissachatina > Lissachatina immaculata. The sequence continues at coordinate 15,646,424 of CM019695.1, read as the reverse complement.
CATCTAATTAATAGAGTATTATGTAATATTTTCTCTATATGTTTGACTGCACATTCTTTGCTACACAAAAGTTCTTTTCGTTTACTTTAAAGATGGCACTGTTTCCGGTCTGATAGCATGTCTATTCTGGCTAGAATTTGTGACAAACAGCTCTCGAGGATCATCCTCCACGTTCATTCTTGAACAATATTTGGTTTTCATGGCAGTCAATGCAGAAAATGGAACTTCGCATAAATAAGTTGTTGAAAAAGGTAGAAGAACTTTCATCGCCAGGGCTGACAAGAACGGATATTCCAGCGAAAGTTCTCCGAAAGGAAGAGATATCCACAGCGGGGTCACTATATCTGATTTGTAATATGCGATTGCTAGACAGTTTCGCTAATTCTTCGTGTGCACGACCGGTTAATTCAGAGAATGCACACTCTGAAAAAGGATTACGAATTCAATAATATGCTTTAATGTGTTTGGGCGTTAAGTATCTGTCAAAATATTCAGCAAGAGATGTCAGATGCCCTTTTATTATACAAGAATCTTACGTCATTGCTCTCTATAAGTTCAAAGAACAAGTGAAACATGTCTTATAATTTGTTCTCGAGTCGCGTTCGCCAAAGTCGTAGTTTCTTCTTAAATGCTGCAACTTTGTCGTATTTCTTGAGTATACTGACATCTTTACCCTGCATTGATATGTTCAAACTCTTCAAACGACTAAAAATATCAGCAAGGTATGCCAGCATAGCAAGCCACTCAATATCAGAGACATTATTTGCCAGGTCGATATTCTGACAAAAACTGCAGCAAAAACAGATTATGCAAAAACGGATTTTTTTCTGCAAAAACAGATTCTACCACAAACTGCAACAATTCTAAACGAAGCTCAAACACCCTTGCAAGTTTTCCTCTGGACAGCCAACGCACAGCCGAAATGTATAAAATAGGAAAAAAGTAGGAGCAGCTTTATTACTTAACGATTACAAAGTTGTGACGTTTCGGCGTGAGCCTTAATCATACAAAAACATACAGGACGAAGAAATAGAGAGTGCAACAGGAGATGCTTGTGTTCTGCATCTGATTCAATACAAAGTTGAGCAAATAATCGACTGTTCACAGTTCTAGTTTTTATGAGGTTTACAATCCGAACACAGTCTTCGAGTGCAGATCCCAGAGTTTCATTCATCTTCTTTGAAGCGAGTGCTTCGCGATGGGTCATGCACTGGGTGCCTACAATCTCGGGTGACACTTGCTTTATGCGAGTTACAACACCACTGTTGCGTCCAGTCATTGTTGATTGTCCGCAACAGTAGTGCAATTCGCCCACTGCAGTCAAAACAATGTGAAAAATAGTTTAAAACACGAAATATTTCATTGGCCGTCGTTCTCGCTGGCAGTGACTTGTAAAAAAATTAATTCTTCTAGCATACTATTTTACTAACAATAGCGAACATAAACAAGCAGCTGTGACTCGCAGGCGATGTGAGTTGACTCATCTAACTGAATAGCAAACCAAATAGATTGTAATAATTCAGTTAGCAGACATAAAAGTCAACAGACCAGGTAATGCAGTCTTTGTCGACTTTAAAGGCATTTGATATGATTGACTATGATATTCTTGTAAAAAAAAAAAAAATTAAAGATTTGTAAATTAAAGATCTAAAAAAAAAAAATTATTATTATTTTTGGTGCCTTCACACAGCAGCATATTTGAAACGCTTCTTCTGATTTTATGCATTTTAATGGCCTGTCTTACAGTCATCATCATCATCATGTGCCGTGCCGACTGGCGTTGGCTATTATGCTTCTCCAGAGTACACGATCCTTCATGCAGGCCATCAGTTCAGTTGGTGATCTCCTCTCACACCATCCTGTCAGACTGTCCAGTATCATTTCTCTTGGTCTTCCTTTTGATCTTCTTCCTTCTATTTTTCCTGTTGTTATAATATTTTCAATGCCCCCTTTTCATTGCATGTCCTATGAAAGTACATTGTCTCTCTTTTATCTTTTTGACAAAGTTTTTTGTCTCTCCAACACTTCTCATATAACAAGACAGGTTCAGTATAGCATTTTAGGACTCGTTTTCTAACATTCATTGATAAAGATGTGTTAGCTAATATGTTTCTCATTCTCTGAAATGCAGTCTTTGCTTGGCTTGTTGTGTTCCTAATTTCTGTTCTGCATTTCCCATCTGAAGTTATTACTGCTCCAAGGTATTTGAATTTCTGCACCTGCTTTAGAATAGTTCCGTTTAATTTTATATTGCATGCTGGTGGATTCTGTTTCTTAGATATAACCATAGTCTCTGTCTTTTTGATGTTCAAAGTAAGGCCTTTCTGTTCACTTTCTTTGGCGACTTTATCCAAAAGATTTTGCAGGTGTTGTTGGTTCTCTGCTATCAGTACTGTGTTGTCAGCATAGCGAAGGTTGTTAATATTGTATCCTCCAATTTTTATGCCTGGTTCTGTGATGATTGTTCTTAGAATATTCTCGCTATACAGAGAAAAAAGGTCTGGAGATAGTACACATCCTTGTCGCACCCCTTGTTTTATAGGTTGATATTTTCCAGTTCTATTTTCAACTCAAACTGCTGCTTCTTGCTGCCAGTATAGATGTTTTACAATCCTCAGGTCTTTGCCGTCTATATTGATGTCTTCAAGCATTTTAATAATTTCATTATGTTTCACCTTGTCAAATGCATGGTGTAATCAATGAAGCACGAGTAGAGATCTTTCTGTACGTCTAAAGCTCTTTCTGTTAGTGTTCGTAAAGTGTAAATGGCATTGTGTGTTCCCTATCCTTCAACAAATCCAAACTGTTCATCTGCTATTTCTATTTTTATCTTTTTCCTTGTTCTTCTCATAATTATTCTCAGAAGTAGCTTCGTTATGTGACATGAGAGGCTGATAGTCCGGTGGTCGTCACATTCCTTTGCACCTGGTTTCTTTGGTAGTGCTATAAACGTGGATTTAATCAGGTCACTGCGAATATAACCACTGTTGTAAATGTCATTCAGTAACTTGGTTATTATTTTTATTCCTGTCTCCTCTAGCACCTCTATTTCTTCTATTGTTATATTATCAGGCCCAGTTGCTTTTCCTTTCTTCATGTGTTTGATGGCGTCTATGATTTCATCTTTAAGTATTGTTGGTCCCTCACAGTTTTCAGTATCTGGTGTTAATTCTGGTCTTTCTCCTCCATATAGCTCACCGATATACTCTGTCCACAATGTCTTCTTTTCCCATTAACATTTTACCTTCTTTCGATTTCAGGCATCCTGTGGTATATTTTGTTTTCCTGCCTGTGAGTTCATTAATTCGTTTGTGCATGTTTTTGCTGTCTTTAATATGAGAGTCCTCTATCTGTCTGCACTGCTCATTTAACCACACTTCTTTAGCTTCTCTGCATTTGCGTCTTATTTCTTTATTTATCTTAATATATTTTTCCTCGTTATTTTTACTCCTCCTCCTCTTGTCCATCAGTCCTAAAATGTTGTCTGTCATCCATTTATTTTTAGAGGCTTCTTTTTTTGGTGGTATTATCTCCTTAACAGTTTGGTGGATAGAATCTCTTAACATTTCCCATTGTTCATCTATACTATTTATCTTTGCTATTGCATTGTATCTATTTGTTATAATAACTTTGTATTGTTCTCGCAGTTCTTGGTCATTTTTAAGAAGTTCTGTATTCAGTTTGATGTTTCTCACTTTTCTGCCTGCTTTCTTTAGTTTTATTCTAACTTTTCCACAGAGTGGATCATGGTCACTATTGCAGTCAGCTCCTGGCATGGTTTTTGTTGTCAGTAATGCATTGCGGAATTGTTTGTTGATTAATATGTAGTCTATCTGGTTAAAAGTCTTTTTGTCTGGGCTGCACCACGTTGCCAGTCTTCGAGGATGTTGTTTAAACCAGGTGTTTCCTACAACCATGCTGTGTATTTTTGCCCATTCAATTAATTTATAACCTCTGTCATTCTTCTCCCCCAGTCCATAGTCACCAACGATGTCTGAATTTCTTCCTTTACCAACTTTGGCATTAAAATATCCCATGACTATGGTAACTTCATGTGACTTTGTGTGTTTTAGTGTTGTCTCTATGTCATTATAAAATAGCTGTACATCTTCTTCAGAACTTTCAGATGTTGGAGCGTACACTTGTATAATATTTATGTTTATTGGTTGTCCTTTCAGTTGGGCTAGCAGGACTCGGTCCGAGATGTTCAAATATCCTACAATTGTCCTTGCCGTTTGTTCATCAAATATAATTCCTACTCCTCGTTCATGTTTCTCACTTCCTGAATATATTATTGTATATTTATATGATTTTATCTTCCCTGCACCTGTCCATCTAACTTCACTCATTCCTAATATGTTGATCTTCATCCTTTCCATTTCCATCTTTACATTTTCTAATTTTCCAGCCTGGAATAAAGTTCTAACATTCCATGTTGCTATTTTGAACTTGTTAGTTTTGCCACCAGTAGCTTGATGACGATCTGGCCTCACCTGTGGCTCGTGAGCTGCCCTACCGGACGAGGCTGTTCCACAGGAAGATCCATTAACGTCGTTCATGATGAATCGATTATTCTGTTCAAGCATAACTATTCTTGGGAACTACAACAGTGGTTTCCTGTTGCCTTCTGTCGGTTTGTGTACGGACTCTCCGCTAGCCTTTGGACTCCCTGTCCTACCCGCAAGGCAGCGGGAGCAAGAGGTTTTAAGGCGCCTCTGACCCGCCTGGTATTCCCTTCACTGAGCACATGAGGCACTTTATAGGAGTAGTAGAGCCACCTACTACCCCACCTCGCTCTCTGAGTCTACCGCCAATCGGTCCGCGCCTGGTTATTTGGACAACTCCTTATTCACATGGGTCCTCCATATCTGGAGGACTTTCACCATCCGCCACATGTGACGCGCTGGGTTGGGGATGGTCGCCCCAGCTTTACCCAGTGTCTTACAGTAATATATATATATAATTTTTGTGTGTGGGAATACCAGTGTGTTCAATGTTAACAAATAAAATCAGCACGTCTAATAATTGCACGGTATAGAAATGGCTAATACGGTTTAAATGTTTCATCAATTAAGACTGAAAGAATAAAAACTCAGCTCTACTAATTAGTACTACCGCTTAGACTTTGAAATCATAGTTTTGCTCTCTCTCTGGTCCATGCCAAACAGGGGCTGGTCATCACTGATTTCCATAACCATATATCCTTTGCTCTTTCTGTAAGCTGTTTTAGACTGTGCTCTGTGCCACTCTTTTAGTCCGTCAAGTTTCTTGTTTCTTTGTCTTCCTCTGCCCCTTTCCCCTCTAGTTTTTCTGTTGTCATTAAGTATTTCAGTTTGCCTCTTCTTAAAACATGTCCTACAGATGGACTGTAGTGTTCTGAATTTAGCTATAATTCTCTCTTGCACATCCTCACTTAAATCCTCATTTGTTTTCTTGGCATCCAAGGTATTCTCATTTTTATTATGAACCACATTTCAGGGGCTTCCAGTATATCTTGAACGTAATTTGTTAACGTCTGTGCTTCGCATCCATATAATAACATGGGTTCGATGTAATACTGATTAACTCTCTTTCTGGTGTTCATCAACACTGAACAGAATGTTTTTCATTTGTATAAATGCTGAATTGGCCTGGGCTATTCTGCTCCTTATTTCGGCTTCGCATTTTCTGTCTTGTGTCATTATTGTTCCTTATTCCTCAATACTTGAATCTGTCCACTTGCTCCGATTCTGTCTTTTACTTTGATGCTACATTTTGCTGGTGTTTCTTTCGTGGATATGACCGTGACTTCTGTTCATTCGTTTTGCTCACCGACAGCATACAAAATGCTGTTACCAAAAGGGCGTCTAGAAAAAGACATTGCAAACACTGCACCTTCTTGCAGGAAAAGACGGTCATAGTTCAGTGAATTCCGTCGCGCTGTGGGCTACTGGGGGACGAAGTAGCTGGCTTACGTGCGAAATTAGAAGGAGGCAATGTGTCTCCTTCGCTTCAACTACATATGCAAAGGTTAGAAATGCAGTTGTTATGAATGAATGCCATATCATTAAACCAGTGGGATGGGGGTGGGATCGCTCGCCATATTTGCCCTTTTGGTGCTTTTCAGTTTATCCGAGGTCTTTTCTTAAATTTTAAGTTTCTCAGGCCGGAAGCTTTCATTTAATCAAGATGGCGGACTGGTTGAGTTTGGTGCCGTTATTATCATATATTCTGGTACGTATGTTTAGTTTTATTTTGCTCACTTTGACAAAAAAATACGAAAATAGAAACTGAAGTAGCAAACTTGCGCGCAGGTTTTGTAAAACCTTGTTCCTATGAATAGCCATGTTTTAGGTTAAGGAAGTGACACGTCACACTAGCTTGAATGACGGTTGTCTCTTTAGTGCCATTGATTCTAGTTTTGACTCTCAGTATTTGAGAAGCTATATTAAAAACATTTCATACAGTTTTGAAATTATTTGTTATGTTATTTTGTTGTTTAATAACCTATACAGCCCAAGTTTAAAATCAACATTACAATTTTTACCGATGTTCATCGTCACTGACATGGTCGCTGTGAACCATCTGTAATCATTTGTTACGATTTCTAGCGCTGAATTAAAATAGTTACAGTAACTTTAAAAACACATATCCATATGTCTAGCTTCAACTGATAATTTCTAACTTTAGAGCAAATAAATAGTGGTGTCATTAAAACACTTGAAATCTTGCGGATATTTAAAATAATTAACTAGTTGGTTCAGGCAAGAGATACACACACACACACACAAAACCAAACTTAAATGTGTTATCAGTAACAAGGAAAAAGACAGTTACATGGGAATTTGTTAGCAAAGAAATTATGTAGTTGGTAAAAATGACAGCATTATAGATATAATAGAGATACATAAAATAAATAAAAATATATCTTATATCCGTCCCGTGCCGTTAAACGTCACATAGGGCTCGCAAAGTAGTTCGCCAATTTTTCCTGTCTTCGGCAGTTATTGTAAAAATAAATAAATAACTAATAAATATAAATAAATTAATAAATATAAATAAATTAATTAATAAAAATATATAAATAAATAATTAAAACATAAAAATAATTAAAGGGCTGAACACTTCCAAGAAATACTTAATTGACTACACTCAAATGAATTAATAAATCTTGAATCCGATTTACCAGTCCCACAACTAAATGTCAACTTAAATGAAGTTACATTGAATGAAATTGAAACAGCAGTGAATCTAATGGCTAACAACAGAGCTGCAGGTGAAGATGAAATAACAGTCAAAACGCTAAAGCTATTAACAGTGACAACATGAGCCAACTACAAAGAATGTTGAATAAAATTTGGAAAGGAGAAAAAGTCCCTTCTAAATGGAAAAAGGGAATAATTGTTAAAATACCAAAAAAAGGCAATCTCAGTGACTGCAATAACTGGAGAGGTGTAACCTTACTATCAGTTGTGTCAAAGGTGTTTTGTAAAGTGATTCTGAATAGAATTAAGGATCTAATGGGCACTGCAATGAGAAAAGAACAGGCATGATTTCAAAAAGAGAGAAGCTGTCTCGGCCAGATCTTTACTCTAAGAATAATACTTGAAGAACATATTGAAAAACAAACCATTAATCCTGAACTTCATATACTTTAAAAAAGGCATTTGATAGCATACACAGAGATTCATTGTGGAGAATTTTAAGACTATATGGAATACCATCTAAAATTGTCAACATCATTAGAGATCTCTACAATGGATATGTTTGTGCAATCAAGACAGAAGACGGAATGAGTGAATGGTTTTAGATTGAAACAGGCGTGAAACAAGGATGTATATTATCTCCAGTGCTTTTTGGAATTGCCATAGACTTTATAATGAAAAAATGTACAGGTAAAATGGGCATTGATTGAGTACATGGGACCCAAAGAGAAGATCTTGATTCTGCAGTTGACATAACTCTTATCAGTGACAGTGTGAAAGTGATGCAGGTAAAACATGATTCCCTGTCTTCCTTGGCTAGCAAAATAGGTCTTGAGATTAACAAAGACAAAACAAAAATAATGAAGGTTCTCATTAATGACAAAGGAAAAATATACATAGAAGGAACAGTTGTTGATGAAGTAAACCAATTTGCATACCTTGGCAGCTACATAGACCAGGATAATGACACCAGGAAGGAAGTTAGAATTCGATTTGCAAAAGCAGCATTGTCCTTAAAAAATCTTGAGAACATATGGAATTCAAAAGTTATAAGCACAAAAAGCAAGTTAAGATTATTCAATTCAAATTTGATATCCACTCTCATTTATGCATGCAAAAGCTGGAAATCAAGTAAGAAAATAGACAAGAAATTAGACTCTTTTGAAAACAAATGCTTAGGAAAATACTTGGTATAAAGTGGAATGAATTCTAGAACAATGCAGAGATAAGACAGATGAGCAAACACCCTGTCTCATGGGTGATCAGAAAAAGAAGATGGACATATACTGTTAAAAAAAATAAACGCAACAAATATGATGTTGCAATTTAAATTGAAGTTTGCTGATCAGACAAGGGCAAATTGCCCAAAATGTTCACTTGGACTTCAACTTCATGTGCTGACCTGAATTGTACCCAGCAGATGATTCATGAGCACAGAAAAGCGACACTGGTCAAAACAGCATTTTTGACAATAACTCATGACAGATTCATGAGAATCCCATGAAACTTACTGAACACAAAACTCACTGACCATGTTATTGAATGCCTGTAAAAGATTGATACTCCTCAGATCAATTCATCTGAAAATTTAGTGCGCAAGTATAGCTCATCTCACTACAGAACAATGATATCATCATTGGACGTTTACAGACTGGACAGTCACAAAGTGTAGTGGCTAGACAATTTAATGTGGTTAGAAGCACCATTAGTCACCTGTGGAGATGATTTCGAGAAACTGGCTCAATTGCAGACTGGCCGCACGGTGGAAGACCCATAGTCACAACTCCTTCCGAAGACAGCTTCATATGGTTGCGTCACCTCAGGAATCGATTTGCATCTGCGTCCTCAACAGACCAGTCAATGACAGCAGCTTGTCGAATTTCAGATCAAACGGTCAGGAACCGGCATCACTACACTGGTCTTTGGGATAGAAGACCCTACAGAGGTCCTGTTCTTATGGACCGGCATCACCAGAACCGACTGCAGTGGGCGAACCAGCATCATCGATGGACCATTGCGAATGATTGGAGAAGGGTTTGGTTTAGTGATGAATCATTCTTTCTGTTCCAGCGACATGATAAATGGAGAGGAGTTTACCGCAGAGTCCATGAGCAATACGCCCAGAACTGCAAGGATGAGGCTCCTCCACATGGTGGTGGAGGTGTACTGGTGTGGGAGACGATCATCTTCATGGGAAGAAGTGACCTGGTGCAAATTGAAGGACGCCTGAGTGCTCAACGATATGTCACTGAAATCCTTCTTCCTCACGTCCTTCTACTTCTGGCTAAACCAGGATTGATTTTTCAGCAGGATAACGCTCGACCTCATGTGGCACAACTCATCACCCAGTTCCTCGCTGACAACAATGCCCAGACCATTCCGTGGGCCATCCATGTCATCAGGCATGAACCCAATAGAACACTTATGGGATGAACTCAACAGTTCGCCAGCAAGACATGTGCCAACCAATCTATGACAGTTGTCTCTTGCACTGCGGGAAGAGTGGGCAGCCATCCCACAACAGATCCAACAGCTAATCGGATCCATGTCAAGGAGATGTCGTTCTGTTATATAGGCCAGAGGAGGCCATCCACATTACTGAAACGGAGGCCTCAGTTGCAAAGAATAAAAGTCCAAACCAGATTTAATGAACATCATTTCATTGTTAGTCTTAAAGTTTCTTCATGCCAAGATTGAAACATTAATTCCTTAAAATAACATTTTGATACAAAGTTGAAATTTGGTGTCCATTACGACTACAGTAGTTTTGAATATCTTGGATCATTACTAACTAATAATAATGGAAATACAGTGAGGGAAATTAAAAGGAGGACATCTATCACTCTTCAAAAAGCAAAACAACTAAAGAAGCTGCGGAGAGGAACAGACAACTACAAAAATAATATTTTTAAGGGGATGCATCTTTCCCATCGCAATGTATGCCTGTGAAACCTGGACACTTAACAAAACAGCTGAGAAACACATAAATGCCTTTGAATGTAAATGCTACAGAAGAGTTCTTCAAATATCATGGGCACAAAATAACAAGTATATCCATACTACAGGAACTTAATGTTGAAGAAGGTTGGCTAGTAAAGAGGATTAAACAGAGAAAAGAAGACATTATTTTGGACACATCATGAGAATTTAGAAGAGATCATCTTGGAAGGGTACATAATGGGAAAAAGAAAGAGAGGAAGACCAAGGCAAAGATGTCTACAAGACATAGTTGATAATCTGGAAATGGATGCATCAGTAGCAGGACATATTGCTTACAACCGTGAGGCCTACAAGAGAGCTGTTAGGGAGGCAAAGTTTTGCAAAGGACATGTTAATGACTGACTGACTGACTGACTGTACCAGACCTCAAAGAATGGGAGAATGATAGTGCAGAGTTACAGGGAATCCAGACTGCACTGAGTGACAGTACATGGAGTACTGTTAATGTCTATATCAGTAACAACTCCTTAACAACTGAAGAAATCTTTCTCTTGGACCTGGAGTAGCTGACAGATTGATAGTCTGTGGGGACTTAAGCACTAAAAGTGGGCACTGGGGCAGTGTTATTGACAGTGCTGAGGGACAATGCCCTGATAAAGATGAACCTGTCTGTCCTGAACAGCATTAAGATGACCAGACAGGCCACTCGAGAGTCTGATTCAGATTCTAATATCGACCTGACTTTGGTGTCCATTAAGACAATGTGGGACACTTACTGGGAGGCACTATCCTACTGTAAGAATGACCTCTTACCATGCTCAGTGAGAATAGCTAAGGGCCGACCACTGAGACATCAAAAGCACACATGAGCATTCAGGTATGAGAGCGTTAATCAGACACCACTTGACAGAGCACAAGTAGTCTGGAAGAGAAAGTTCAGAAGAACGGCTTGTGGATGGAGGAAATCTAAAAGGCTTGGGAGATGAAATGCACTCTGACAAAACAGTGGCTTAAATGGTGGAGGAAAAATGATAATAGGACAGGAGAAAATGATAAGGTTGTGAAAGATATGCAGCATGCCACACATACCTTCAAAGCTTTTGCTCCAGAATCAGAAAGATGGTGCTGAAAGGACTTTGTGCAGAAGGTGGTGAAAGATAAAGCCCTGCAAAAGTTTGGGCAACTGGATAGAAGGATGAACAATAAAGCTGGAACAAGGAATGATGGCAATATCAAAGATGAGAACAGTCAGGCGTTGAAAACAGATGCAGAGAAAGGGACAGCATTCTTCTGCAAGATGTATTGACCAGTCAGACCAAGACAGTATTGAAGATCGCAGATCAGCATGAAGTATTGTAGCAGAATTGCTATGATCTCTGCGGTATGCAGACTTGATCAGCATTTAGGAGGTTTCACAGATCATCAAGAAGTCTAGGGGTAGTCCAGGTCCACATAGAGTTCAGTACAGTCACGTGAAGCAGGCATTAGAAGAAATTGAAGCTAAGATGACAGAGGAGTATAACAATACTATAAAGTCAGGCGAAATACCAGAAGAATGGCTACATACCTACCTGCTGCCATTACATAAACCAGATAAATACAACACCAGATTGGCAAGGTACTGCATTATAACTATGCAAAAATTTATGGTAAGGGGCTTGAGAAGATCATGGTTAAGAAACTGACATGGGAATTGGAGAATGGCAGAAAGCTTCCAGGCATGCTAGGCAGGTATCGACCTGCCAAGCAACTCATCCATACTGGCATATGATGTTTATGAAAGGTTTCATAGAAGAGATGGTAGTTGTTGCACTGGATCTGGAGGATGCCTATAACAGAGTTGACTGCACAACTCTCCTGTGCCTTATGACAGAAATGGGCATTGACACGTGGATCGCGCGGTGGGTAGCCTAGAAGCTTCAGGGCTTCCAACGAGAACTGTGGCACTTTGATATGAATCATGGACCTCGGAGTCCAGGATCATTGTGACAGGATTACCTCAAGGCTCTCCACTGTCCCAGTGCTTTTTAGCAAATACACTGCCAGGATTTCAAAGCTGCACTAGACTGGCCCTGGCCGAATACTCACATATACAAATGAGATCCTGATTTAAACTGTAGACAGAGGATATTTGCCAACATTCAGGAAAATATTGACCATGTCATGGGTTGGTGTGAAGACAACAATGCAGTGATAAACCCCACCATGGCCAAAATCCTGTGATGCTCATTAGATAACAGATCTGCGGGTATTATCCTTCTGGCAGTGCAATGCAGTAGTGAGTATATCAAGAGGGAACAATTTTTTAAATGCCTTGGATTATTTAACAGGAGATCATCTTTCAATCACTATGTGGACATGGTAATTCAGAAAGCAAAGAAAGGGCTGCAGTGAAGAACATGGCAGGTGCTGGTCTGCCACAATGCACACTCTTCCTGGTGATGTGAGCAATGGTGATGTTGGTGGCTGAGTGTGGCCTCAGCCTTCTGACTTTGTCCATGACTCAAAGATAATCAGGCTCGAAAGAATCCAAAATGAGCCCATGAGAGCAGTTCTTGGGTGCACCAGGGACACTCCGATCATAGCTGTGCGCTACTTGCTGGATATGCTCAGCATGAAAGTAAGGCACAAGTATGCACAGTTGAAGATGTACCTCAGGATTGCCGGCAAGGAAGACCACTCCCTTCTACCAGAGCTGAACTCAGCTAAGGTAAGGGAAAGTGCATCAAGCACAGGAGATTGTGGATAGCGAAAGCAGAAGAGACACTGTCAGCAGTCTGCAACTCAAGGTAGATTCCTCTGGAGCTGGAATGGACTAAAGTGTCAGATATTTAGAATTTAACAAGGGTCGTGATCCAGCTTGGCCATGAATGCTGAGGCTCAGCTCAGGGTAAAACAGAAGCCCAGGTGCAGGAACAGATTCAGCATCACTCCAAACCACATGACCCTGTGATTTTCACAGACGGGTCAGAGGCATGGGGCCTAAAAAGTGGATGGGGCTATATTGTTTACTGCAAAAACAAACTGGTTGCCAGTAAATCAGTAGCCTATGAAACTACCACTTTGAGCATGAGAATGCAGGTGCAGGCAGCATCAGAAGCAATTTCCTTATTGATGGAACAGACGACTCACATGGGGTCACTGTAACCGACTCCCAAAACATGTTATAGAGAATTAAGAGACTTGTCTTCCACAGGGAGTGGATCCACCTTCTACTGGGCTCTAAGTTATCCAGTTTAATGTGGATTTAATGCCGAGGTCATGTAGGAGTCAAAGGCAATAACTGAGTGGAGAAGCTGGCAAGTATGGCATCAGTTCAGGGGATTCTAAGAATGGTCAAGGATGAGATTGCAAGAGCAACCTTTAATAGGCTGCATATAGTGGATGATATCAGGTTGAATGACAACAATCACATCAAGAGGATGGTTGAGTTGGGGAAGGAGAGGGGAAGTGAATGTTTTTTTAAACGAAGTGGTTTAGCATGCATTACCTGGCTCCATCAGCAGGCGCTCACTTCAGGGTTTGAAGCAGAGAGCAAAGCACATATGGGAATGTCTGGAGTGTGGGGATGCCAGTCTCTGATTACAGTTTACACATTACAGATTTAGAATTTTCCATTTCAGACATGTCTTCACAGGATGAATAATTTCAAAGTCTTGTCAGTTACTTTGGATGCCATATTTTTCAGGTTCACATCAACTTTACATCACTGCTGTATCTAGACCAACAAGCAGCAGTAAGAGTAAATGGTGAAACAACAACTTGGTTTGACATAAAACAAGCGGTCCGTCAGGGGTGCATATTGTCACCCTACTTATTTAACTTGTATACTGAAAATATAATGAGGATTGTTAGAGACGATGTAGACAAAGACTATTACGTTGTCATAACAATTGGAGGTTATGAAATACCAGAGATTAAATATGCTGATGACATAAAAAAGGAGTGGAAAAACTAATTATGTAAGTCCGTAAGAATAGCGAAGAGCAGAACCTCTATCTTAATGCAAAGAAAACTAAATTGATGACAACTGACAAAACAAACAAGGCAACTGAAATATGTATCAATGTGGAAAAACTGGAAGAAGTGGAGAGTTTTGAATATCTTGGATCACTACTAACTAATAATGGAGATAACTAATAATAAGAGAGAAAACTTAAATATTTTTGACACATTAAACGTCATGATAATTTAGAGAAGACTGTATTGGAAGGATACATAATGGGAAAAAGAAAAAGAGGAAGACCAAAACAAAGACATCGTTGACGGTCTGCAAATGGATGCAATAGCAGCAGACCATCTTGCTCACAACCGAGAGGCCTAAGGAGTGCTGTTTGGGAGGCAAAGTTCCGCAAGGGACATGCAAATGAATGAATGAATGAATGAATCTGCTTTACATTATGTTCCAGATCAACTGCTCTATGGATGGGGAGGAAATTTAAAGTTTCTTCTGCTATCAGTTCCTTAGTCTGCAGTGGCCTATTCTTAATCAGAATAGGATGGTCTATTGGTGTCTCTATAGATGATGGATTGGATCAGTATCAGGAGCACTGTCTGTATTCAGCCTGTTGTCTATATTGGGTTTTTTAAATTTTTTTATTATTATGATCTTGACCTCTTTGTAAGTGACTTGGTGGCTGTGTTTTTCCATTTTACTGCTGATTTTGGAGAGAATGTATACTCTCTCATTCCCCGCTATACCTCAGTGGGAGGATATCCCAATTTTGTTGATGTTGAGAGGCTGTTTAATTCCAAGGTGATTTCCTGCAGGATTTTCTCTTTTTTGGTGCATTTTAGTGATTCCAAGAGTTATTTGCAGTCCGTGAGGAAGAATATTTTTGTTGGTCTTTGTTGCTTTTTGTGAGAAATTTTAGAGCTTGTAGTAGTGCTGTTGCTTCTTCTTTGAAGTTGGAGGCTATCTTGCCAGTTGGAGAGCTTGTGACATTCATTTCTATCGTCGTACTTTATGAAATAGCCTCTTCCTCCATTTTTCACTGCTCCCTATGTGTATACGCTAGTCCATTCTTTTATGTTGTACTTGCTGTCTATCATTTGTTGTGATAGGGCTTTCATTTGTGTTGGGTGTTGTCATTTGTGCTGATGGTTATCAGAGGACATCAGAATGATTGAGTCTTCGTCACATACTTCAACAGAAAGACAGTTGAAGGAAGAGCAAGTGCATATGGCATCACAACTTGCAGTATGAGGATGGAGGTCACATTGGCCACTGCTTCAGTCACTTGGTTAGTTGAGCAGTAAGTACATTGCTGTCATAATGGTGGACTCCCAAAGCATGCTCAGCAAGATCAACAAGGGCACACTTCAGAGGAACTTCTACTGCGGGCCTCATGTAGATCTATTGCCCTGGTCATGCAGGGAGTGCATAGTAATGTGCTGACCAGCTGGCAGAATGAAGATTATGGAAGTAAAGCAAGGCAAGGAAAGGATAAGGTTCCTCTGTGGACAGAAGCAGTGAACCCACAATCAACACGTGACAAGGACAGTTAGCACACTTTACATTGATTATTGAAATGGACAGCAGAGCAGATATGTTCATGTCCTGACTGGTGATGCCATCTTTTGAGATCAATCAAATATTGTGCCTGAAAAGAAATACACATCTGAGCAGTAACCAGATAATTTTTTTTAAATGAAAAACTCCAACTTATCTTTTCTGCCACTTTTTTAATGAAAAACTCCAACTTATCTTTTCTGCCACCATTGTGGAATCACACAAACACATGAAATCACCACAGTTATGTAGATAGTTCAAGTTTTTAATCACAACACAAAATTAAAAAAAAATTTTAATCAAATTTTGTTACTGTGTGTACTGACACTGTGTCATTAAATACCTGTTGACATGTGATAAGTGTGTCAGCATGCCTGAAATTTTTGTTGGTAACTCCAGTTGTTATTTCTTTCCATCCAAAAGTAGAATTTTTCAGTAGTCAGATTACTGTTCTTATGATTAGAACTGAGCTCAGTTTTTGCATTTTTTTAGTGGGAGCAACAAAACAATATTGACATAAATACTTTGTAGAGCTTCAGGGGGCGATCTTGATGGTAGAAGCAAACAAAGAAAAAGAAGATGTATCAATGAGGAGAAATTGGAAGGTGTAGAGTTTTGATTATCTTGGATCATTACTAATAATGGAGATAAAATTAGGGAAATTAAAAGGAGGACATCTATCACTCTTCAGAAAGTAAAACAACTAAAGAAGTAGTGGAGAGGAAGAGACAGAACTACAAAAATAATATTTTTAAGGGGATGCATCTTTCCCATCGCAACATATGCCTGTGAGACCTGGACACTTAACAAAACAGCTGAGAAACACATAAATGCTTTTGAATGTAAATGCTACAGAAGAGTTCTTCAAATATCATGGACACTCAAAAGAACAAATATATCCATACTTAATATTGAAGAAGGTTGGCTAGTAAAAAGGATTAAAGAGAGAAAACTTAAATATTTTGGACATATTAAATGTCATGATAATCTAGAGAAAACCATCTTGGAAGGGTACATAATGGGAAAAAGAAAGAGAGGAAGACCAAGGTGAAGAAGGCTGCAAGACATCGTTGATAATCTGCAAATGGATGCATCAGCAACAGGCCATCTTGCTTACAACCGAGAGGCCTACAGGAGAGCTGCTAGGGAGGCAAAGTTCCGCAAGGGACATGCAAATGACTGACTGATCACCAGCTTCTGACACTGCTGCATGTCAAAATAAGGAAAAATTCCAACCAGTAGTATTTAACTAGGTAAGTAGAACAAAAAGGGGTCAACCACGCGAAACTCTAAAGAGGACATTGTTAAGATAAGCCAGTTTAGTTGGCATAACATCCCTTGATGAAAATGAAAAACTTGTCAAAAATAGGAAAACGTGGCAAACAACTATGCAAGCCCTATGTGATGTTTAACAGCACGGGAAGGATGTAAGATGTAAGAAGTAGAACAAAGCACAGAATGATGATGGTTCTCTATAAATTGGTGATAAACAATGCATTATGGTTTCAATTACAAGGTCTCTGTCATGAGTTTAGAAATTTTTCAATCTGAATTGGCTGCAAGGAGCTCTTAGAGCCCTCAGACAGATAAAGAGATCTAAAGCATCCCTTCAGCAAGTACCAAGTTTGCGTAGAGCCAGTGAAGTACATTGATGTAGAGAGAAATTTTAAAAATTAAAAAATCAAGATTAGATTCACATTGAAAAGTTGTGTACTGCAAGGAATAATTTTTTCCCATTCATCCACATTAAACTCAAGTAAAAGTTAAGCATGCATAGGATTGGAACTCACACGGATCTTCTATTTTTTACCCTTCATTGACTGTTTTGTGAAAAGTAAAATCTATTGCACCTCATCTAACAAACAGATATGTTCTGTCTTCATTTAGTATGTTTCTTTTCTTATATCCTTCCCGTGCCGTTAAACGTCACATATGGCTCGCAAAGTAGTTTGCCAATTTTTCCTGTCTTCGGCGAGTCTTTCAACCTCATCAAAGGATTTTATGCCTGTTAATTTGGCCTCTCTTAATAATGTCCTCTTCAGAGTTTCACACGGTCTGCCTCTTTTTCTTCGGCCTGTTGTGTTCCACTTGATAGCTTGTTTTGGGATTCTCTGATCATTTCTTCTCATCAAGTGACCAACATATGTCCATCTCCTTTTCCTGATCACCCATGAGACTGGTTGTTGTTCAGTCATCTGTCTTATCTCTGCATTGTTCTTGAATTCATTCCTCTTGATGCCGAGTATTTTCCTTCTGCATTTGTTTTCAAAAGAGTCTAATTTCTTTTCTATTTCTTTAGTTGTTTTCCAGCTTTCGCATGCATAAATGAGGGCGGATATTACATTTGAATTGAACAGTCTTAACTTGGTTTTTGTGCTTATAACTTTTGAATTCCATATGTTCTCAAGATTCTTGAAGATTGATGCTGCTTTTGCAATTCTTATCCTAACTTCCTTTCTAGTGTCACCATCCTGGTCTATGTAGCTGCCAGGGTATGCAAATTGATTGACTTCTTCAATATATGTCCCTTCTATGTATATTTTTCCATTTTGATTGAGAGGAATTTTCATTATTTTTATTTTGTCCTTATTAATTTCAAGTTCTATTTTGCTAGCCAGTGAAGACAGGCTATCTGTTTTTTCTTGCATAGAATTCACATTATTACTGATAAGAGTTATGTCATCAGCAAAATCATCATCATCATCATGTGCTGTGCCCACTGGCGTTGGCTATTATGCTTCTCCAGAGTACGCGATCCTTCATGCATGCCATCAGCTCAGTTGGTGATCTCCTCTCACACCATCCCGTCAGACTGTCCAGTATCATTTCTCTTGGTCTTCCTCTTGATCTTCTTCCTTCTATTTTTCCTGTTGTTATAATATTTTCAATGCCCCCTCTTCTCATTGCATGTCCTATGAAAGTACATTGTCTCTCTCTTATCTTTTTGACAAGGTTTTTTGTCTCTCCAGCTCTTCTCATACATTCTTCATTAGTTATTTTTGCTGTCCAGGGGATTCGCAACATTCTTCTAATAAACCACATTTCTGCTGCTTCCAATGATTTTTGTGCAGACTTGCCTATTGTCCATGATTCACTTCCATATAACAAGACAGGTTCAATATAGCATTTTAGTACTCGTTTTCTAACATTCATTGATAAAGATGTGTTAGCTAATATGTTTCTCATTCTCTGAAATGCAGTCTTTGCTTGGCCTATTCTGTTCCTAATTTCTGTTCTGCATTTCCCATCTGAAGTTATTACTGCTCCAAAGTATTTGAATTTCTGCACCTGCTTTAGAACAGTTCCGTTTAATTTAATACTGCATGCTGGTGGATTCTGTTTCTTAGATATAACCATAGTCTCTGTCTTTTTGATGTTCAAAGTAAGGCCTTTCTGTTCACTTTCTTTGGCGACTTTATCCAAGAGATTTTGCAGGTCTTGTTGGTTCTCTGCTATCAGTACTGTGTCGTCAGCATACCGAAGGTTGTTAATATTGTATCCTCCAATTTTTATGCCTGGTTCTGTGATGATTGTTCTTAGAATATTCTCGCTATACAGAGAAAAAAGGTCTGGAGATAGTACACATCCTTGTCGCACCCCTTGTTTTATAGGTTGATATTTTCCAATTCTATTTTCAACTCGAACTGCTGCTTCTTGCTGCCAGTATAGATGTTTTACAATCCTCAGGTCTTTGCCGTCTATATTGATGTCTTCAAGCATTTTAATAATTTCATTATGTTTCACCTTGTCAAATGCCTTGGTGTAATCAATGAAGCATAAGTATAGATCTTTCTGTACTTCTAAAGCTCTTTCTGTTAGTGTTCGTAAAGCATAAATGGCATTGTGTGTTCCCTTTCCTTCAACAAATCCAAACTGTTCATCTGCTATTTCTATTTTTATCTTTTTCCTTGTTCTTCTCATAATGATTCTCAGAAGTAGCTTCGTTGTGTGACATGAGAGGCTGATAGTCCGGTGGTCGTCACATTCCTTTGCACCTGGTTTCTTTGGTAGTGCTATAAACGTGGATTTAATCAGGTCACTGGGAATATAACCACTGTTGTAAATGTCATTCAGTAACTTGGTTATTATTTTTATTCCTGTCTCCTCTAGTGCCTCTATTTCTTCTATTGTTATATTATCAGGCCCAGTCGCTTTTCCTTTCTTCATGTGTTTGATGGCATCTATGATTTCATCTTCAAGTATTGGTGGTCCCTCACAGTTTTCAGTATCTGGTGTTAATTCTGGTCTTTCTCCTCCATATAGCTCACCGATATACTCTGTCCACCTGTCCACAATGTCTTCTTTTCCCATTAACATTTTACCTTCTTTCGATTTCAGGCATCCTGTGGTATATTTTGTTTTCCTGCTTGTGAGTTCATTAATTCGTTTGTGCATGTTTTTGCTGTCTTTAATATGAGAGTCCTCTATCTGTCTGCACTGCTCATTTAACCACACTTCTTTTGCTTCTCTGCATTTGCGTCTTATTTCTTTATTTATCTTGTTATATTTTTTCTCGTTATTTTTACTCCTCCTCCTCTTGTCCATCAGTCCTAAGATGTTGTCTGTCATCCATTTATTTTTAGGGGCTTCTTTTTTTGGTGGTATTATCTCCTTAACAGTTTGGTGGATAGAATCTCTTAACATTTCCCATTGTTCATCTATACTATTTATCTTTGCTATTGCATTGTATCTATTTGTTATAATAACTTTGTATTGTTCTCTCAGTTCTTGGTCATTTTTAAGAAGTTCTGTATTCAGTTTGATGTTTCTCACTTTTCTGCCTGCTTTCTTTAGTTTTATTCTAACTTTTCCACAGAGTGGATCATGGTCACTATTGCAGTCAGCTCCTGGCATGGTTTTTGTTGTCAGTAATGCATTGCGGAATCGTTTGTTGATTAATATGTAGTCTATCTGATTAAAAGTCTTTTTGTCTGGACTGCACCACGTTGCCAGTCTTCAAGGATGTTGTTTAAACCAGGTGTTTCCTACAACCATGCTGTGTATTCTTGCCCATTCAATTAATTTATAACCTCTGTCATTCCTCTCCCCCAGTCCATAGTCACCAACGATGTCTGAAGTTCTTCCTTTACCAACTTTGGCATTAAAATCTCCCATGACTATGGTAACGTCATGTGACTTTGTGTGTTTTAGTGCTGTCTCTATGTCATTGTAAAATAGCTGTAAATCTTCTTCAGAGCTTTCAGATGTTGGAGCGTACACTTGTATAATATTTATGTTTATTGGTTGTCCTTTCAGTTGGGCTAGCAGGACTCGGTCCGAGATGTTCAAATATCCTACAATTGTCCTTGCCGTTTGTTCATCAAATATAATTCCTACTCCTCGTTCATGTTTCTCACTTCCTGAATATATTATTGTATATT
This sequence comes from Achatina immaculata, assembly GCA_009760885.1. NCBI lineage: Eukaryota > Metazoa > Mollusca > Gastropoda > Stylommatophora > Achatinidae > Lissachatina > Lissachatina immaculata. The sequence continues at coordinate 15,625,407 of CM019695.1, read as the reverse complement.
TATATGATTTTATCTTCCCTGCACCTGTCCATCTAACTTCACTCATTCCTAATATGTTGATCTTCATCCTTTCCATTTCCATCTTTACATTTTCTAATTTTCCAGCCTGGAATAAAGTTCTAACATTCCATGTTGCTATTTTGAACTTGTTAGTTTTGCCACCAGTAGCTTGATGACGATCTGGCCTCACCTGTGGCTCATGAGCTGCCCTACCGGACGAGGCTGTTCCAGAGGAACATCCATTAACGTCGTTCATGATGAATCGATTATTCTGTTTAAGCATAATTATTCTTGGGAATTACAACAGTGGTTTCCCGTTGCCTTCTGTCGGTTTGTGTACGGACTCTCCGCTAGCCTTTGGACTCCCTGTCCTACCCGCAAGGCAGCGGGAGCGAGAGGTTTTAAGGCGCCTCTGACCCGCCTGGTATTCCCTTCACTGAGCACATGAGGCACTTTATAGGAGTAGTAGAGCCACCTACTACCCCACCTCGCTCTCTGAGTCTACCGCCAGTTGGTCCGCGCCTGCTTATTTGGATAACTCCTTATTCACAGGGATCCTCCATATCTGGAGGACTTTCACCATCTGCCACCTGTGACGCGCTGGGTTGGGGATGGTCGCCCCAGCTTTACCCAGAGCAAAATCAAGGTCTTCTAATTGGGTCCCATGTACCCAGTCAATACCTGTGCTACCTGTGCAGCATTTTTTCATTATGAAGTCTATTGTAATCCCAAAAAGTAAAGGAGACAGTATACATCCTTGTTTCACACCTGTTTCAATCTGGAACCGTTCACTCATCCCTTCTTCTGTCTTGACTGCACAAACATATCCATTGTAGAAGTCCTTAATGATGTTGACAGTTTTAGATGGTATTCCATATAGACATAAAATTCTCCATAATGAATCTCTGTGCATACTATCAAATGCCTTTTTAAAATCTAAGAAGTTCAGTATTAATGGTTTCTGCTTTTCAATATGTTCTTCAAGTATTATTCTGAGAGTAAAGATCTGGTTGAGACAGCTTCTCTTTTTTCGAAATCCTGCTTGTTCTTCTCTCATTGCAGTATCCACTATATCTTTAAGTCTATTCAAAATGACCTTGCAAAATACTTTTGACACAACTGATAGTAAGGTTACTCCTCTCCAGTTGTTACAATCACTAAGGTTGCCTTTTTTTTTATTTTAACGACTCCTTTCTTCCAATTAGAAGGGACCTTTTCTTCTTTCCAAATCTTGTTAAACATTTTCTGTAGTTGTCTCATGTTGTCACTATTGATAGCTTTTAACATTTCGGCTATTATTTCATCTTCACCTGCAGCTTTGTTGTTAGCCATTAAATTCACTGCTGTTTCAGTTTCATGCAATTTAATTTCATCTAGGTTGACATTTAGTTGTGGGGCTGGTAAGTCAGTTTCAAGGTTTAACAATTCTTTTGGGTGTGGTAGATTAAGTATTTCTTGGAAGTGTTCAGGCCATCTTTGCTTTTGGTCTTTATTTAATGTTAATAGGGTTCCAGTTTTGCTAAGGATTGGTCTTTCTTTAGATGTAATAGTACTTGTTAGCCTCTTTTATATGTTATATAAAGTTTTGCTGTCTCCTGTTTTTGCTGCTTTTTCTGCCTCTTTCGCCATATTGTCTATGTATTCTCTTTTATCCCTTCTAGCTGAACTTTTTACTTTCTTGTCTATTTCTTTGTATGTTGCTTTCGCCAGATCTTTTCCAGGATCTGTTTTTGCATTCAGCATGTCTAATTTGACTACTCGTCTTTCATGTATATACTTCCATGTTTTATCTGATATCCATGCTTTTCTATTTAGTTTTTTTCAGTCCAGTGCTTGCTTTTGCTGCTGTGATTATGGCTGTGCTGTAAGATTTCCATAATTCATCTATACTTATCTCCTCAACTTCACTGGGTGTTTTGGAATGATTGGCAAGTTCCTGATTGAAATTAATGTTAGTATTTTCTTTTTGTAGGCTGTGGCTGTTTATCTTTCTGTGCACTGATTTCTTGTGTTGGCTTTTCAATTTTAGTTTTATTTTCCCTATGCACAGGTTGTGATCACTGTTGACATCTGCACCCCTATAAGCTCTTACATCTATGAGAGATGTTCTGTATTGCTTTCTAATACAAAAATGATCTATCTGGTTTCTAGTTCTATCATCTGGAGATATCCACGTTGTTTTATGTATCTCTTTGTGTGGGAATATTGTGCCTCCAATGACCATGCCTTCTGTCAGACAAATTTCAATTAATTTTTCTCTGTTCTGATTCACCATGTCAGTTCCTTCTTTCCCCATCACTTTTTCAACATCTGTATTATCCTTCCCTATCTTAGCATTGAAGTCCCCCATAGCAGTCAGGATGTCGTGTTTAGGGACTCTGTTGATGATTTGTTGTAGTTGGTGATAGAAGTCGTCTTTCACATCATCATCTGCATCATTCGTGGGTGCATAACACTGTATTATTGTCATTCTTCCGTGTCGTAGGTTGTATCGTGCTCTTATTATACGACTGTTCACCGGTTCCCATTCTACAAGGCTCTTTGCAGCTACACATGACATAATGATGCCCACCCCATCCCGGATTTTACCATCATTTCTGCCTGAATGTATTATTAACTTACCGTTTTCCGCCGATCTTTTACCTGCTTCTGGCCATCACATTTCGCTGATGCCCAGTATGTCTAGATGGTATCTCTCCATTTCTTTGATGACCTGAGTAGTTTTTGTTGGTGCTGCCATCGTTCTCACATTCCAGAATCCAATCCTTGTCACATGTTTGGGGCCGTCGAATGAGCTCTTCGGAGTTGGCATCCCTGATGCTCGGTTGGTTTCTCTGCGAGTTTCCATAACGATATCTTTTTTTCCCATCTGGAGTTGCCTCTTGATAGGTCCCAGGATAAGGTTGTTAGCCTTATGCCCAACTCTCGGTACGTGATATGTAGCAGATGAAGCGGAATTCCACTGATTTCTGCAAGCCGGCGACAGCGTTAAAAAAAAAAAAGTCCGTCATCTTGCACGTCACGTTAGTATGTTTGGTTGAGTAGAAAACACTATTACTTCCCCAAAGAAAAAACAGATCACCATTAACTATACCCTACTCACAGCACTAGAAGTTTGAATTCAGTAAACAAAACCATGAGGAGCAGTGGCACTGAAGAAATGTTTAAATGTTTTTAAGGTTATCATTGTTGCACTCTGGACACAGGTGTTTTAATCTCCTCCTTGAAAAAAAAAAGGATCTCAGTTAAGGTGCATGTGCCCTGAAGCACCAATACAAATCTCTATCAGCTGGAGACCAGAGATAGAACCAGCTGCCTTCATTTATTATTGATTAGCATAAGGTAGAAACCATCAGAGAGCATGTGCAACACATTTAGTTTCAATTCTTCTTTAAGAAAAATATTTTTAAAAATGTTCAGTATGAAATTATGTTCTAAATCTAAATAAAATGTTTTGATATGAAAATAGTTAAATTTTATAAAGATGACATATTATCACTGAACTATCCTTCTGAATTTTTAGATTTATTTAGGTGAATGCAGCTTACATTTTGTTGAAGAATGTTCTTTAAAGGGCTTCACTCCAAATCTCATGTGTTCCACATGTGAACTAATGGATGATTTCAGACTGAATGTTATCAAACCAGATTGTTTAAAGTGTTGCCTAAAAGATCAGACGGAGCAGTCTGGTCCTACAGTAAGTGTTTATTATCTTAATTGTTATCATGTTCAGATGTCATGTTCAGTGTGTCTGTGGCAGTTGAAATTCTGCAATTGACCTGATTTTTATATTGTTTTCTCAGTATAAATTTTGCCTCTTTCACAGATGTGTTTTTTTACTCCACTATTTACATCTAGGCACTTTGTGTATTTGTCTACCTCTCTTGCATTCAAAGACTTCTAGTTTGTTTATTTAATTTTAGGTTTAATATCTTGTATTTGCTTAATACAAAAGAATAGCCAGATTTTTGTTTATCAGTTTTACTGAATTTTATTCAGCCTAACTCATTTTGTGCATTCTCAAACCAACCCACTTTAATTTTATAAAATTTACTGTTATGTGCACAGGTGCATCAAATTTGTCATTCAATGAATTAGAACTTACCATATGTACATTTTAACAGGGAAATGAATTATTTTTCCTAGGTTTTCTGGTCATTTTTTTTTTCTGCTGGTTTTTTTTTCTTAAGAGCTTTTTAAAATTTCATAATCCATCCAATCCAGACAAGTGATGACTAAGCAGTCAATGCCAGTATGTCTTGCAGAGCAGCAACAAATTCTCTTCACTTCTCAGTCTGAGATCAGCTTTTCTGTGGTGCCCAAAATGTGTTGATATTGTTCATTTTTTCTTCTACAGTTTTTTGCAGTTTTACTTTCTTCTTCCCTCAGGTGTCCATCACTTGGTTATTTTAGTAATGTTGCTGGGATCCTTTTGGAGTACATGACCAAACCATTACAGTGTATTTTTGCAATAATTATGTCTTCTTCTTCACACTGGGGAAGTATGTCTCTGTTATTCATTGTCAGATGCCAAGTAAATATTCAGATCTTTCTGGGGCAGGATGTTTGGGTAAGAATAATTTTCCTGTTTCTTTTTCAGTTCTGCAGTATTCTTCTCAGTGGAGAAATATTATAACTTTATAGGTTCTAAGGACTGCAAATGCGCCACAAACAGCCTCTGGCAGTCAAGTCCAGCTCCTGGCCTTCCCGTGGCAGAACTGTTTAAACTGACAGGAGAAGGGGCGAGGGCGAATATCTGGCGCCTGAAAACCATTTACTTAGGGTAGATGAGAGGCACGTTTGGTAGCTCATCTGCCGCTGTTGGCGAGATCATCAGCTGCCGTGCGTGGAGCGGTGCTCCTCCCGGCCAATGAAGAAATTTGCAAATGAGGTTGCCACGCAGCATCACTGCGAAAAAGGTGGTAGAAAGGATAAAGCGAAGCAAACAGTCAAATCACGGCACCTTTGGTCTGGAGGTCGGCCACGTCCTGAGCGCAGTCATATCGGGTGAAATGCATGAACCGGTTTGTCCCAGAGGTTAAGACACTGCTGGCGAGACTCTTCATATGCCGCGCGTGGAGTGGAGCTCCTCCCGGTTAAGGAAGTAAATGCGGAAAAGAAATAAAGGTTGCTGTGCGGCGCCGATGGGAAAAGGTGGTGGAAAGTGAAGTTTAACCAGTATGTCCATTAGTATCGCTACGAGAGCTATACCACGGCACCTCTGCTCTAGAGCCCGGCCACGTCCGAAATACACCTACACTGGTGAAATATGCCTAAACCGGCACACACCAGGGGTGGAACTTGATGACTAGACATATCATGCCACCTCCGCTCTGGAGGTCGGTAACGCCTGATAAACACCCATACTGGTGAATTTTGCCTAAACTGGCTCATACCAGGGGTGAATCTTGAAGGCTATGCATGTCACAGTACCTCTGCCCTAGAGGTCGGTCCCGTCCCAAACACGCCCATACTGGGATAATGCCTAAACCGGCTCAACCCAGGGGTAGAAGTCACTAGTGGCGAGGATTCGTCCTCCTGGACAAAAGCTCCATCCTGGTCACAATTAGGAAGGGTAGCGGCCACGACCGCAAAATGCTGAAGTCGGAGACACTGGACCAGGGAAGTCTAGATAGGCAACCACCTCTCACCCGGCGGGGATGTTTGCGTATCCTAATCACGCTGAGGTTTTCCGGTGAGAAAGTCCAACCCTGGACTGGATGGGCAACCACCTCTCACCCGGCAGTGATACACGGGTATCTCAAAGCACGTCGAGGTTTTCCGGTGAGAACGTCCAACTCTGGCCTGGGTGGGCTACCGCCTCTCACCCAGCGGGGATGCACTGATAGTCTCATTTAACTGAGTGTCTTTGCTTCCTTGCTCTCACCCTTCCCAATGACAGAATGTTTAAAAATATAATTTTTACTTAAAATGAAGACACTTAACATAATGTCAGTGAGGTGACTTCAGATAAACCTCCAAAACACATCGAGGTTTTCCAGTGAGAAAGTCCAACTCTAGATTAAACTGGTGCAATGAAAACCACGGTGTCACTAATCCCGCTTTTGAGACCCACCGAGAATACAGGCTCAAGCCTTGCAATGCTCTGAACCTCATGTGGTCCTATTGGGGATCTCGTGTGGTCCTGAGGGGGACCACGGAACCTATTGAGGACCACAGGAGTAAATTCAGTAGGATCACGGGGAGGTCTTGGTGGTAGAAGCGAACAAAGAAGAAGACCCTTTTTAGAACAGTAGTGTTTGATGAAAATCTCTAGAAATAAGTTTTTCACCAATAAATAAAACAAATGAATAGAAAACAAAATAAACATCTAACAAAGCAGAGTAAAGAAAAATACAGACCAACTCCATGAAAAACTGCAAAATATAATGAACCAAAAGACAAAGTGAAGAAACCAAACTCACAGGCATATGAGACAAATATGACAATTTAGCTAAAAAAAATGGAAAAAAAAACTAAATACATGACAGGAGATAGACTATAGGTTCTTTGTATGATGAGTTTCAATTCCATAGAGGCTTGTTTTGGCTGCAGTTGAAAGTGGTGGACCCAAGATTTGTACCACATAGCAATTCATTTGATGAAGTCCTCACCCTCTGCATGATACTGCATGAAGTGCTGCATTGACAGGCTCATTGTGTTCAGTTTCTGTTTGGCAGACAACTGGTATGGGACCCATCATGCATAGAATTTATGGAATTTTAGTCATTTACGCGTGATGATGCAGGCAGCTCCATGTGAGAGCAACCCACATTACCACCTGCGTCATCTATTGATGCATGTTGGTCTGCATGGATCTTCTGTTCCATACACTGAATTGTGACCTCATTTGCAGTCTCCACAAAATGACCTTGACACTCATTGTTCATGATGCTAGCTTGTCCATTGCTGAAGATCTGTATCAAGTTATACATGGCTTTTCTTGGCATACGCTTTTCATTGTACACTTAAGCATTCTTTATGTACTTCCTCTTTGCTTACAGAAAACACACAACTCCATGCTGTTCTTCTTGTGTACAAGCTGTTCTTCTTGTGTACACTCACCATATTAAGAGTTGCGTACTGGGATATAACTTTGGTTCTAATTTTATGCCAGTTGGTGTTGCTGTACTATAACATTCGAACAAAAAATGCACAATGATTTTTCAATTGTTTTCAGTATATGTGTGTGTGGAATTGCTACTTATTTATTGACTTGCCCTCATAGAAAAAAAAGCTTTTAAATTTGTGGAATAAAATGAGCCTAAACTAAAGAATATTTAAAATATGGGCATGCTTTTTGGAAACCCTGAATTTTGTTTTATAGATTTGTTGTGCATGTTGATGTTCTCCACCCTATCAGAGATTTCATATTATGATTAAGATGACTTTGAAAAATGGTAGACAAAGCATTTTATATATTCAGTAGTATGAGCAGCCAGAGTTAGAATAGTTCTTCTCTTATTACCATTTTCCTTTCTATACCCAAAGTGCTTTGTCTGTTATTTTCTGAATGCTCCTAGGAGGCTATGGATGAAATACAGTAGCATGATGCAATACTGCAGTCTTTACATATGTATGAAGGATTCCATGCAACTTGTGCAGCTGCTTTAGATCTGGAAGATGCATACAGCAGAGTTCCTTTTTACTTTCTATACAATGAAGTTCCTTTGTTTTTAAAACTTTTTATAAAACAAAGTTCCTATTTTTAAAACTTTCTATACAGTGAAGTTCCCTTTTATTTTTACTTTCTGTACATCAAAGTTCCTTTTTTTACTTTCTACTATATCAGTTACTAGAACTCGCATCTACTCAGTCCTCAGTAACTGGATATTGCAGCTGTCTACCAGAGGAAGGTAGTACTTACAGGTAGCACCTGAGCATCAGAACTGATAAGTCACTTCTAGTCTACCATAAGGCTCACCATTATTGCCAGTCCTCTTCAGTGTATGTACAGTTCAGATATCAGGGGAATAGCTTGATATGAGAGTATGAACCCTGTCTTATATGAACCCTGTCTGGTATACTCTCTCTCTCTCTGAACTCTAAGTGCCCAGGTCACATGGGGCTTCTGGAAGGGTTTTCCACAAATGCCTGTCCTTGCCTTTTTTTTTCTGCTCTTGCCCCAGGTGAGCCCTCTATTGCTCAACATCATCTCTGTTGTTCTTCTGTATGTCTCTTTCTTATATACAGACAGGCAAAAACAGAGTTAGAATTGTTTAGAAGCTGCAGCAAGAGTTAGATAACATATCAGCCTCGTGTGATTAACCCTGGCTGCTGTTACATGATTCTCCTTAAGTAACCATAATGCCAAAGAGCCTGTAGTGAGCTTCTGTGGGGATGCTGTTGAGAATTAAATAATTCTATTAAATATCTGAGAGTAAGGTTCGGTCACAGCTTAGAATTTGTAGTTCATGTAAACTACATCACAGCTAAAGCCAGGAAAAGATTAGCTGCAGTAACAAAATAATGGCAGCAGCAAGCCTTGAACAGTTGCTAGCTTTAAGGGGTTGGTCTTCTCAGGGATTAAATATGCACTAGCAGTCATAACACTCAGCCCAATGCAGACAGGAAGACTTAATAGAATAGAAAATGAGGTAGTCCATATTATTCTTGGATGCACAAGAGGCACATTCTGCAAGGCCATGAGGTATCTGCTAGACATCTGCCACTGCCACCACCACCGTTTGTATCTTTTCTTGTATTGTCTTTGTCACAACCTGTGTCTCCAAACCATTTAGCAGCACAGTCTTTATGTTATCATCTTGTTTTGATGTTCTTTGATGACCATATTTTATTAAGTTGGACAAAAGCTGTCCTGGCCTTGGTTATTTTAGCTTTAACATCCTTTTCCGTTCCCCCTTTATTTATCCACTATGCTGCCTAAATATGTGAAATACTCTACTTCCTCACTTGTCCCACCATGGACAACAGAATAAAATTGCCCAGGGCACAGTCAAAATAAGCACAGATGGTGCACACCCTCTCCACAGTGGAACTCTTCAGGGAACAAGTTGAAGAGAAGAAAATTGTGGATGGGCTGTGTGGAGGATATAATTTGAGAACATAGCTGCAGTAGATGCTGAGGTCATTGCCCCAATTTGTGAAAACACCAGAGATGGCAACGCTGTTATTTATGCAGATGGATCATTGGTTAGGGGCAAGAGGTATGCCTGGGGCCTTTATGTGACAGAATAGTGAAAGAAGCAACCAGTGCTTTTGCTGCAGCAGCATGCAGCTGCACAATGGAAAATATAGCTGTGGCAAAAGTTCCTAGCTGACTCAGGTCACGACTTCTTGCAAACATGGATCTTGAGTGATTCAGTGAATATCTTTTTCTCCTCCTCTTCTTTCTTCTTTCTGAGCCATTAAGGCTCATTGCTGCAGATAAAGTTTCAATTGGTGACACCAGTTTTATGTATACTCTCTACTATTGTCTCTCCATTCTGCCTTGGTCTACCTCTCTAACTTGTTTCCATCATCATATTTGCATATAAATCATTTTCATTTGTTCTCTTCCATTCTTTCTACATGACCCAATCAGCATAATCCACCATCATTTGAATAAGCTGTGAAGTTCAGTGTTTCTTCTAGCTTTCCATTCTCCACTGTTGGTATCCTTTATGGGCCCACAAATTCTTTTTAGGATCTTGTTCTCAAAGACCTGCAGTTGTTCATCTGTCTTCTTCAACTCAAATGTTTCTGTTCCATACTTACCAGCTGTTCTTATTATAGTTAATGTAGATTGCTGTCTTGGTATTTTAGGACAGGATTTTGATTTAGATTTTAACAGGTGTTGCAAAGTATATTGTATCTGCTATCTGTACTCAACTTTTAATTTCCTCATTCACTATTTTGCCGTTGTTGAACATTGCACATGGATGTTTGTATGCTTCTGTTTTCCTGATGGTCATATCTCCAGTAGTTATATAATCTGGATCATTCCACCCCTGGTTTCTTGATACCTTCATATGTGTCTTGTCTTATCTTGGTTAATGGCCAGGCTCACTTTTAGTGCCACATCTCTCAGGTGTATGCAGTTATTGGTAACATCTTATATAGTTTCCCCCACTAAGTTTATGTCATCAATATATCCTATTACTTTCACTTCTTCTTCTGTACTGCTTTATTCTTTCACTTTTCAGATTATCTTTTCTACCACTAGGTTAAATAGTAATAGGAATAATGTATACCCTTGTTTTAAACCACTTCTTATATGGGAAGGTTCCAGTATTGTATACCCTCCATACATACACTGGTCTGATTGATTAATTTATTGGATATCTCAGATTCTTTCATAATTTTCCATAGGCTGCTTGTGTGTATGCTATCATAAGCTTTCTTAAAGTCTGTGGAGATATTATCTACTTCTTTTCCATATTCTCAGTACTTCTTTGCTTCTTGACATATGGTTGATCTATTCTTTCTGAAACCTGCTTGATAATCTTCCAGTATGTCCTCACTGTATGGTTTTAATCTTTTCAAGAGTATAATAAAAAATATTTTTGTAACTTGTTCATAGTTTTCATGCCTGCTCCTATCTCCATTTTTTTCAAATGTTGGAATCAGTAATGATTCTCTCCTTTCCCTAAGGAGTTTTTCTTCTCTCCATATTTGTTGTATCAGTGTGCATATCTGTTCATGTAGGTTTAGAATTCCTTCCTTAATTCTGCAGCAATTCCACCAGATCCTGTTGCTTTACTGTTTCACAGGAGCATGATACTGTCAATGACTTCTTCTAAGTCTGGCTTCTGTTCTTCAGGTTCACAAGTCCAATGTTAGTGTCCTTACTGGTTCATCACAGTTGTGTAGTTATTTAAAATATTCTTACCATCAAATACAGATTTTCTCTTCATTATTTATCATGTTCCCTTTACCATTTCTCAGGCTCTGCAAAGGTTGTTGATATCCTTGCTTTACTGTTCGCAGTTCTTTATAGAATTCCCTGCTTTTCTTATTTTGATGGCACACCTGCATCTCGCTGAGCATGTCTTTATATATTGTCATTTTTGTTGACAAATAACTGTGAGTTTCTTTACATTGTGCATTGTACATCTCCCTGTTTGTTTTGTTGTTTATGTCATTCAACCATATCTGTCTTGCTGTTCTTTTCTTTATGACTGCCTCCTTTGCAGACTTCATTGAGGCAGTTCTTCCTCTTATTTATGGCCTTTACGTCCAGGCATTCTTCTTCTGTTTTCTTTATAATAGTTTTTATATCTTCCCATCTGTTGTCCTTTTCTTTTTTTTTCTCTGGACAGTTGTTTTGGCCACAAATTTGAGGTCACAAAAAGTCAGTCATTTACATATCCCGTGCAGAACTTTGCCTCCCTATCAGCTCTCCTCTGCTGATGCGTCCATTTGCATTTCATCAACGATGTCTTGCAGCTATCTTCGCTTTGGTCTTCCTCTTTCTTTTTCCGAATTATGTACCCTACCAAGACTGTCTTCTCTAAATTATTGCATTTAATATATCCAAAATATTTAAGTTTTCTTTGTTAAATCTTCCTTACTAGCCAACCTTCTTCAATATTAAGTTCTTGTAGTATGGATATATTTGTTCTTTTTTGTGTCCATGATATTTGAAGGACTCTTCTATAGCATTTATATTCAGAGGCATTTATGTGTTTCTCAGCTTCTTCTTCTTTTTCTTACCCATTGTCTGTCTATATCTGCAGTCCTGTCTCTGGGATAAACTTCATTGTTTTTTGTAATTCATATATGGAACCATAGAGCTTATCCTTTAGTGGTTTTACTGGGCCAATAATCACTTCTCAGTGTCTCGTATTTGGTGCAGTTCTGGGCACAGTTTGGGGCACCTGGGCACATGTACAAAGAGTAGATTACCAGCCTTAAACTTTGTATGCATATGATTTTGGAGTTGGCTGTATCTTGTTCGGAGATGGAAAATGGTGACTTGTTCCTTTCTGTTTAGCATGTGATAGTCATCGTGTGGTGGTGTTTGTGGCTTCCTGTAGGTTTTTATCATGCTTTTATTCTGATTATAGGTGATTGGTATGTCTGATTGCTCTATTTTAGTGCCCTCTTTGGCCAGATGGTCAGCTTTCTCATTGCCTGGTATCCCACTGCAAGGTGACTCTGTGTTGCAAGCCAATTTGTGACAAGGCATGCTTAAGATCTGGTAATTTGTTGCACTGAAGAGCTTCCAATACTGATCTTGCATCTGTGAGAATTACTATGGGGCATGTATTAATTCTGGAGTCTGATAGTTTTTCAACCGCAGCAATAATTGCACTAATTTCTGCATCATAGTTGTTGCAGTATTTTCCAGTAGGTATGGAAATCTTGTCAGTGGTGTTGTTTGGATATTCAATATGTGCTCCTGCCCCTCCATTCTTTATGCAGTTTTGAGTCAGGAGTCACTCCTAAGTAAGTGAGTTGGTTGTCCATCCTTAAGGATATTTCATTTACAAAGATCTTACCTGCTTTCTGTTTAGATGAGAGAGTGAACAGAGTGGTACTTGATTTCTCTTTGTTGATACTTACACACCATTTGTTTGTCCATGACGTCAAGATGCCTGGTGCTCTTTGGAGTCTCTGTGTAGCAACTGTCGTGTGTTCATCTGTACACCACATAACCAGATCATCTGCATAATGTGCCGTTTTGATTCCATAGGGAAGTTCATTGACCAGGTCATTAATGAATATCAGGAATAGTGTAGGTGAAAGGATTCCTCCTTGTGGTATGCCATGTTGCAGACTGGCTTTCTTGACCATCCATTACTACTCTTGCTCTTCTATTGTGTAAATAGGACTTTATCCAATTGTACCTTCTATTGCAGTTTAGTTTCCACAGCAGACCTTTTTTCCATACTTTATCAAAGGCTTTCCTCAGGTCTATCCACGCTGCTAGTACAAGGTTTTTCTCTTGGAATGCATCCTCAGTCTCTTGAGAGAGATAGGTCACTTGATCTTCCGTACTGTAGTACTGCCTAAATCCTGCTTGTTGTGTAATGAGAAGGTTTTCACTTTCTAGGTGCCATTTTAGCCTCAGGTCAATGATGCGTTCCATCATTTTGCATAGGCAGCTAGTGAGACTGATTGGCCTGTATGTGGAGGCTGTATCACTGTTTTTCCCTGACTTTAGCAGTGGTACCATGCTTGCTTCATTCCAGATCTTACCTGTGCTCCAACACATATTGAAAATATCCAACAGCTTTCCCATTGCTGCCATTCCAAGGTTCTTTATCATTTCATTGGACATTCCATCTGGTCCTGGTGATTTCCTTGGTTTCAGTTTACTGACTGCTAGGTCTAACTCACTGCATGTGATTGATGTATCCATGACCTCCACTTTTCTGACTTGTTCCTCGTCTTTGTTTGGGTCAGTGCACACTGTATGCTCTTTCTCTGGATGAATATCAGTGCTGCAGTCTTGTGAAAACATATGAACAAAGTGATCTGTTGCTTGCTTACCTGTAAGAGTTTTTCCATCCTCTATTAGTTTAATCTTTGTACTTCTTCCAGTGCTCTCGTCATTTAACTGTTTGATTAGTTTCCACAGTTTCCTTCCGTTTCAAAGTTTAGGGACTGTTTTCTCCCTCCAACTTTCCCGTCTGGCTTGCAGCTTGTCTGTCTGAAATTTGGTCGCAGCATGTTGGTAATTATTGTGGTGTTCTTGGCGTGGTCTATTTTCTGCTTGCTTTCGAGTTGTTTCCACATCATCATGGAATTTTCCCAGCTCACTAGACCAGTATGGTTTACACTTCCTACGAGCTCCTCTGGGAATGGTTTCACGGGCGGCCTGAACAATACAAGCATTGAATTCCTTCACTATGCTGTTAATATCCTTACCTTCTATGAACAGCTGTCCCACTAGGATACCTGTATGATGTCTGTACATTGTCCAGTTGCTTTTTTATAGTTCCATCTGGGAAGAAGGCTACTGGTGTTAAGGAGTTCATTTTCTATTGTCAGGAAGACTGGTCGATGGTCTCTACCTCCAAGTTGTTTTCCAATTTTGCATGTAGTGTTCCACTTCAGGTCTGGAGAGTGGAATGCCAGATCTGGTGTTGAGTTTGTATACTAAACCCTTGAGTAAAATGTTGGGGGATTCATTATCTGATTGATCAGGAGAAGTACATTATCATCCTGCCAGCTCTCAGTTTCCTCTACTCTCTTGTCTATATGGTTATAGCCCCAATTCTGAGAATGGCTGTTAAAATCTCCACAGACCATCAGTCTCTCCTTATGCGTGATTGTTTTTAGAGCAAGTGGGATGTCATTAGGACAGTAATAGTTAAGGAGGTATTACTGGTTTTTAGATGGATCATCTAGTATTTGGCTCCTTCCATGTACACTCCCACCTGATATGTGCTGATGTTATTCTTAACAAGTGTGAGTACTCCTCCTTTTCTTCTGTCCTGTCAGTCTGATCTAAAACACTGATAGCCTCAGATTTTAAAGGCAGCATCTTTGGTTAGGTGTGTCTCCTGTATGCAGCATATACTTACCTGCTCTGCAAAGAGTATGTTCTCTAGTTCCACCTTTTTGCTATAGCCATCTCTAACACTACTGACACTCGCAGCATTCCATTGTGTTAGTTTAAGTTCTTGCTTTATGGCAGTTTTCTACTGTTGTATTTTTTGGCCTGTAGATTTATTCTCATTGTCACCTGGCTCCACAAGATGAACTGAGAGGACTTACAGTAGCATAGGGTGGACCCTTTCAAGGCAGGGGGTTCAGCACTGCACCTGCTTGGTTAGTCTTCACAGAGCGAGCACCATGTTTAAAAACTGCAGATAGAGACATTTTTAGTGTTAATACGTGGTACCCTGATTTTTTCTATGCACCTTTTGGCTAGGTACTTCCTACTTCAGCACCATTCTTTGCTAGGGCAGACTGTGGTCTTGCTAGGACTGCCATGAAGACAGTGGTGTAGGCTGGCCTGGCCAAAACTTTGTTTTCCAGCCTCTAGTGCCTGCACTTAAACCCCTTCACCACGTCAGATCCAGCGTTCAATGCTGACTAGCCAGACGGCTTAGAGACAGTTCCACAGAGACACTCCGACTTTTGGATAAGGAATCCGATGAGTGCTTCAGCAATATCCATTCCTCGCCACCTATAGTCTGCTGGCTCTGTTTTATTTACATCATTCTGATAGCCATTGTTGTAAAGACCCATAGGCCTGTCACATCCTGGATTCATTGGTTTCACACCAGATTTTCAGTGATCTCCATGTCCCCATCCCTCCACCAACATGACATTATATTTTACAAAAATAACAGTTACACTTAGTGTTGATTGCTACAGGTTTCTGGGCTACAGAAGTAGGTCATAGTTTTTAAGCAAACAGATCTATGTTCCCTGTCTTACAAAGACTCTTAAGATAAGTGTGTTCTTAACACAGTTGTTCCCAGGGGAGTTTCTCAGCTGTTTTCTTAAGTGTCCAGTTCTCACAGGCATATGTTTCTATGGGAAAGATGCATGCCCTTAAAAATCTGTTCCTCTTGATCTGTTTAAAAATAAAGATCATTCATTCATTCTCCACAGCTTCTTTAATTGTTTTATTTTTTATGTCCTTTTAATATCCCTCATTGTATCTCTGTTATTAGTATTGATTCAAGATATTCAGAACTCTCCACCTCTTCCAGTTATTCCTCATTGATATATATTTCAGTTGCTTTATTTGTTTTGTCAGTTGTCATCAATTTTGTTTTCTTTGCACTAAGATAAAGGTTTTGCTCCTCACTATTCTTACGGACTGACGTTGGTTTTTCCATTTCTTTTTGTGTTGTGGACAGTAATACTGTGTCATCAGCATAACTAATCTCTGGTATTTCATAACCTCCAATTGTTATGGCATCATAATATTCTTTGTCTACATCTTCTCTATAGGCGTGATACTGACCACATTACTCTTTCATGGAAAATGTGAGCCTAACACCATTCATTCATTTACGTGTCCCTTGCGGAACTTTGCCTCCCAAACAGCACTCCTGTAGGCCTCTCGGTTGTGAGCAAGATGGCCTGCTGCTGCGGCATCCATTTGCAGATCGTCAACGATGTCTTGCAGCCATCTTCGTTTTGGTCTTCCTATTTTTCTTTTTCCCATTATGTATCCTTCCAATACGGTCTTCTCTAAATTATCATGACGTTTAATGTGTCCAAAATATTTAAGTTTTCTCTCTTTAATCCTCTTTACTAGCCAGCCTTAGGCCCAACACCGTATTCCCCAATATGCCTTAATGGCACGGAAACGGGAATTTTACCTTTACCTTTTACATGTTCTCTAACATTCCTCTCTATATTTCAGTATACAAGTTAAATAAGTAAGGCGACAGTATGCAACCCTGATGGACCCTTTCTTTTATGTCAAACCAAGTTGTTGTTTCACCATTTATTCTTACTGCTGCCTTTTGGCCTAGATACAACAGTGATATTAGTGTGACATGTTGGAAATCCCATTTTTTCTGTTATTTCTCAAAGTTTCTGTTGTTGTACACAGTCAAATGCTTTTGAATAGTCTAGAAAAGATAAATATAGATTCACATTAAATTCTCTGAATTTTTCCATTATTAATCTTACGTGTCACAACTTTTACTAACATCTTATACCAAGTGCATAATGTAAGTGACTGACACCAAAGAAGTCACTCCAACCTGCTGAAATTGAAGTACAATAGGTAGTGAATGCTTCATCATCATCATCATGTGCCGTGCCGACTGGCGTTGGCTGTTATGCTTCTCCAGAGTACACGATCCTTCATGCAGGCCATCAGTTCAGTTGGTGATCTCCTTTCACACCATCCCGTCAGACTGTCCAGTATAATCTCTCTTGGTCTTCCTCTTGATCTTCTTCCTTCTATTTTTCCTGTTGTTATAATATTTTCAATGCCCCCTCTTCTCATTGCATGTCCTATGAAAGTACATTGTCTCTCTCTTATCTTTTTGACAAGGTTTTTTGTCTCTCCAGCTCTTCTCATACATTCTTCATTAGTTATTTTTGCTGTCCAGGGGATTCGCAACATTCTTCTAATAAACCACATTTCTGCTGCTTCCAATGATTTTTGTGCAGACTTGCCTATTGTCCATGATTCACTTCCATATAACAAGACAGGTTCAATATAGCATTTTAGTACTCGTTTTCTAACATTCATTGATAAAGATGTGTTAGCTAATATTTTTCTCATTCTCTGAAATGCAGTCTTTGCTTGGCCTATTCTGTTCCTAATTTCTGTTCTGCATTTCCCATCTGAAGTTATTACTGCTCCAAGGTATTTGGATTTCTGCACCTGCTTTAGAATAGTTCCATTTAATTTTATACTGCATGCTGGTGGATTCTGTTTCTTAGATATAACCATAGTCTCTGTCTTTTTGATGTTCAAAGTAAAGCCTTTCTGTTCACTTTCTTTGGCGACTTTATCCAAAAGATTTTGCAGGTGTTGTTGGTTCTCAGCTGTCAGTACTGTGTCGTCAGTATAGCGAAGGTTGTTAATATTATATCCTCCAATTTTTATGCCTGGTTCTGTGATGATTGTTCTTAGAATATTCTCGCTATACAGAGAAAAAAGGTCTGGAGATAGTACACATCCTTGTCACACCCCTTGTTTTATAGGTTGATATTTTCCAGTTCTATTTTCAACTCAAACTGCTGCTTCTTGCTGCCAGTATAGATGTTTTACAATCCTCAGGTCTTTGCCGTCTATATTGATGTCTTCAAGCATTTTAATAATTTCATTATGTTTCACCTTGTCAAATGCATGGTGTAATCAATGAAGCATGAGTAGAGATCTTTCTATACGTCTAAAGCTCTTTCTGTTAGTGTTCGTAAAGCATAAATGGCATTGTGTGTTCCCTGTCCTTCAACAAATCCAAACTGTTCATCTGCTATTTCTATTTTTATCTTTTTCCTTGTTCTTCTCATAATTATTCTCAGAAGTAGCTTCGTTATGTGACATGAGAGGCTGATAGTCCGGTGGTCGTCACATTCCTTTGCACCTGGTTTCTTTGGTAGTGCTATAAATGTGGATTTAATCAGGTCACTGGGAATATAACCACTGTTGTAAATGTCATTCAGTAACTTGGTTATTATTTTTATTCCTGTCTCCTCTAGCACCTCTATTTCTTCTATTGTTATATTATCAGGCCCAGTTGCTTTTCCTTTCTTCATGTGTTTGATGGCGTCTATGATTTCATCTTTAAGTATTGTTGGTCCCTCACAGTTTTCAGTATCTGGTGTTAATTCTGGTCTTTCTCCTCCATATAGCTCACCGATATACTCTGTCCACAATGTCTTCTTTTCCCATTAACATTTTACCTTCTTTCGATTTCAGGCATCCTGTGGTATATTTTGTTTTCCTGCCTGTGAGTTCATTAATTCGTTTGTGCATGTTTTTGCTGTCTTTAATATGAGAGTCCTCCATCTGTCTGCACTGTTCATTTAACCACACTTCTTTTGCTTCTCTGCATTTGCGTCTTATTTCTTTATTTATCTTAATATATTTTTCCTCGTTATTTTTACTCCTCCTCCTCTTGTCCATCAGTCCTAAGATGTTGTCTGTCATCCATTTATTTTTAGAGGCTTCTTTTTTTGGTGGTATTATCTCCTTAACAGTTTGGTGGATAGAATCTCTTAACATTTCCCATTGTTCATCTATACTATTTATCTTTGCTATTGCATTGTATCTATTTGTTATAATAACTTTGTATTGTTCTCGCAGTTCTTGATCATTTTTAAGAAGTTCTGTATTCAGTTTGATGTTTCTCACTTTTCTGCCTGCTTTCTTTAGCTTTATTCTAATTTTTCCACAGAGTGGATCATGGTCACTATTGCAGTCAGCTCCTGGCATGGTTTTTGTTGTCAGTAATGCATTGCGGAATCGTTTGTTGATTAATATGTAGTCTATCTGGTTAAATGTGAATGCTTACAGAGCTGATAATTCTTTTTTATTCTTCTTTTCCTTTTTTTTTTTCAGTGACTCATCTAGTATGACACTAAATAAGGGGAGTACAAGGGATAATATTTGTCGTTTTTTTTTTTTTGACAGACATACATAAGATGGTCAAAGAAATGTCAAAGTGCAAGTTGGATTTTCTCTGTAACAATGATTCTGTTATCTCTATATCTCTCTCTCTCTCACACACACATGCATTATACCAGTTTGTTTTACACCTGTGCACGATATGCATGAAAAATGGTATTCTTATTACATCTTCTTAATTCTGTGCTTAACGTCTGTTGTGTTTCATTTTTAAATATGGTATCTGTAAGTTGTTTTTTTTTTTATTTTGGCAAAATTATTTTGTTACTTCAGTAGTGTATAATTTTTTTTTTAACAAAGAAGGAAACTGAACATACTTTCCTAGTTCTTAATAATATTTTCTTGTATTTCTTTTATTGTGTATAATTAAATAAGAATTTCTTATTGCAGCATTTGTGAAAAGTGACAAGGTTAATCGGTTTCCTGGACTCACTGTTCGGTATGTCCGAGGTGCTGACCCCATCATTAAACTGCTGGATGAGGATCACAATGAGGTGGAAACTTTGGGAATCGACAAATGGAACACTGATTCTGTTGAGGAGTTCCTTCAAGAGCACCTCCAGAATTAAACATTTTAACATAATTTGATATAGTTATAAGGTTCTGTGTGCTGAGAAAAGCAGAGTGAAGTTTAAAACTGACAGATAATTTTGACAGAATTTGTGATTTTATATTCTGATGTGAAGAAACTAATATTTGAACTTTTAAAAAATATGAATTGATTAATTTCAGATAATACCAAAATAGGATGCAAGAGCTCAGAGGTCATGTTTGTTGAGTGCTTTGATTTTTGGCTGCTTATTGAAAAAAAAAACTTTATTTTGTTTAATATAAATATGCATTTTAATGGGAAAAAAATCTAATTCTCTGTGGGAACATGGTTTCTCTTTATTAAACTTTGCTTAACTTATAGCACCAGTTGAGTTCAAAAGAGGTCGATAATGCTGTTTAGAATGTGAAAACATGCAGTGTTTTTTTTTTTAAATCCCCAGTTGTCATAAATTTGTGGCATTAATTGATAGCTGTTGTGTTAAAGTGGACAACTAAAATATCTCATAGTATTTTGTGTGGTCATCCTTCTTCATTCATTCATTCATTTGCATGTCCCTTGCAGAACTTTGCCTCCCTAACAGCACTGCCATAGGCCTCTTGGTTGTGACCAAGATGGCCTGCTGCTGATGCATCCATTTGCAGATCATCAACGATGTCTTGCAGCCATCTTCGCCTTGGTCTTCCTCTCTTTCTTTTTCCTATTATGTATCCTTCTAAGACGGTCTTCTCTAGATTATCATGACTTTAATGTGTCCAGAATATTTCAGTTTTCTTTGTTTAATCCTCTTTTCCAGCCAGCTGTCTTCAATATTGAGTTCTTGTAGTATGGATATATTTGTTCTTTTAATCCTTCTTACAAAATTAAATATGGCTCATAAAATTTAAAAATCAACATGTTTAATAAATTATAGGGGTTCATTTATGTTTAGAGTTCACAAATAAAAGAAAGTGTAATATAAAACTGTCAGGATAGATTATGACTGGTACAAAAATTTACAATGCACGGTTTACAGTACGATGAAATTTATTAAAATGTATATATGAATCATTTTATTGATTATCCAAAACTACAAATGTACCCAGTAATTTGACCAGTTATTTCTTGCATTCAGACACTGTTAATCAAGAACAGGATTAAGAAACATTATATTGTGATGTCTCTTCTCTTGTCCACAGAAAATGGTAAGTTTTTTTTTTTTTACCTGCTGTCGTGCTAGAATTTAAGCTGACATAAAAATTACTATTGACAACATTTGTGATGCTCTAATAAAAATTACCCACCAGTCATTACAAACATGTTGTAATACATAATCTTCTGTTTGTTGTGGTTACCATGTAACTTTCAAATTGTCTTTACTTTTTTTTATATTCTTCCTCATAATTGATGGTCTAATTCTTTAACATGCTGTGATTTATTAAGGAGTCATTTGTGAGCACAACATGATATACAAGGTCAGACAATTAAGTAATGAGACTGTTTTTATTTATGGTCAAGAGAAAAATGCCATCTATGAAGCAAAGCATGGAATCTAAAGAGGCAGCTTTCATCTATGATCTGGCAACTTTTCATCGCTGCCCAATAAACAGATGACAAAGAAGCCGCCATTTTGTTGACCTAGTTAGAGGTGCATTGTCACATAATCAGCATGCAGCAAAAAGCTAACATTAAATTCTGTTTAAAACTTGGAAAAAGTGCCATTGAGACAGTTGAGTTGATGCGACAAGTTAATGGGGATAATTATTTATCTCATGCACAGATATTCAGGTGGTATTCATGATTCAAAGTAGTGTGGAAATGATTAAAAATGCAACTAGACATGGACGCCCAATTTCTGTTCGTAATGAGGAACTCATTGAAAAAGTCCGAGAACAGATCTAAGAAGATCGTTGTTTTGACTGTGAGGATGATGCCATATGAATTTGGTGTTAAACAAGAGACCACTCATAAAATTTTAGTGGAAGATTTTAGCAAGAAAAAAAAGTAGCTTGCCAGTTTGTACCTCATGCATTGTCTGATGACCAAAAACATTAGCGTTTTGAGTATGCAAAAGACATCATCAAAACGTGTCGCAGAAGTAAATATTTCTTAAATTTGATTGTTGCATATGATGAAATATGGATTTTCCACTATGTTCCCACAACTAAACGGCAGTGGTCAGTGGAAGTCATCATCATCACCAAAAAAAAATTTAATCTTCAAACGTCGAAAGTGAGGACAATGTTGGTGTGCTTCTGTGACAGCAAAGGAGTTATTCACAAAGAATTTATTCCAGAGGGACAGGCTGTCACTGCCAGAATTTAAGTATTTTGAAATGCCTGTTGAAAAGTCTTCCCTGAGTTCAGTCCTAGTATTCAGCACCTGGCAGTTTTTTCCTTCTTCATGATAATGCACAGGCTCACCAGGCAGTAGTTGTACATGAATTTTTGGCCCCAAAGCAAGTGTGTGTTCTCACCCATCCACCCTATTCACCAGATTTGTCTCCCTGTGATTATTTTCTATTCCCACAATTAAATTTACCATTGAAAGGATGCTTCTTTGACGATACTGATGACATCCAAAGGACCGTAATATTGAGTTTAAGGGCCATATTAACAGAACTGCAGAGGTTTTTCCAATGTTTGTGTCACTCGCTGTATCAATTCACAAGGGGCTTACATTGAATAAAACACAGGTTGTATCCTCAACTGTTGTTTATTTTATTTGTTATGGAATTAGTCTCATTACTCAATTGTCTGACTTTATATATATATAACAACCAGTCTCAAGGGCGATCAGGAAAAGGAGATGGACATATGTTGGTCACGTGATGAGAAGAAATGATCAGAGAATCTCAGAACAAGCTATCAAGTGGAACACAACAGGCCAAAGAAGAAGAGGCAGACAACATGAAACTCTAAAGAAGACATTGATAAGAGAGGCCAAATTAATAGACATAAAGTCCTTTGATGAGGTTGAAAAGCTCGCTGAAAACAGGAAAAATTGGCGAGCTACTTTGCGAGCCCTATGTGATGTTTAATGGCATGGGAAGGATATAAGAATAAGAAGTACATACCACATGAGAAATTTTGATTTCCATTTTTTTTAACCAAAATTTTAGAGATTTAGGCAAGATTTCATTATGATCAAGAGTCTGAATAATGAAGAAATTTGTTATCATTAAGACTTGTTTATTGAGCCCAAAATTCAAAGCTATTAACTCTCATGACAAGCTACTTGAATGATGTGCGTATGATGTTTCATCATGAAACCTTCTGGTGTGTTGAGACTGATATTTACACACATTCAGGATGTTGCACCCTATATTTATGACAACACCTTTCTGAGGCTTTTTTTTTTTTTTTCAGCTATCAGAGTGATGAATTTTACCTTTATTATGATAAGTAGCACCTTTTTTTAATGCAACAAAAGAAAAATAAGCCTTCAAGATATTTTATGTGCTTAGAAATTTTTTAAAATCTGCTCCTTTGAGCTTTAGTAAAATCTGTTTTAGAACTTATTCAGTACCTTAGAGATGCTTTTAAAAGTTAAATTGGTGTTTGCTTTTTTGTGCATTTTCATTCATGATTCAGGACTAGGCTCACTTGTAAATCGTTCTGTGACTTTTCTTCATCTTTTATCTGGTTCCTTCAATAAAGATTATTTAGATATCTCATAGACATTATTATTGGTATTTATTGTTTGTATTATGTTCTGTGATTTTTTTTTTAACCACAAATCTTTGGTGTTGTCCGATTTGATGCTAAAAATACCTAAAATTTTAATGACTTGGAAATAACCCACTGGAGTTTCTCAGCTTTTTTTCCAATAAATTTTTTTTAAACTTTGACATTTTTTTTATTGCATGCATAATAAATTATGTTTAAAATTACAGATCTGCTTAATCTGCAGTTTCACTGTAAACATTGTGCAGTTTTTTCCAACCTCAGGCCAATCTAAATTAGGTCAAAGATATGTTTGTAAGAAGATATGGAAAATGTAAAAAAAAAAAAAAAAAGAAAATTTTAAGAATAATCTTTACAGAATTTTAGGGAGATCTTACAACTTCATGTTCTCAAACTTAAATATTGCACCAGCAAAAACCATATTTGGTACTATTCTTTTACAATGTGCTGTACTTAATACAAATCAAATGATGTGCAGCAGTGGAGTAAAACCCTGCTTTCTTGGAAAAATTATTGTTGGAGTGTGTCACGCCATGATATTGCAATAAAATTTTATTTTAAAACAGACTTCATGAAACAAAATCATATGGCTTTTCTTCCTGCCACGTGTTTTTAATAACCAAAGCACTTTTTTATAACAGTTTTGTTTTTAGTACTTCATATCATGGAAAATGTTATTTAGGAAGTGATGTACACACAATTTTTTTGTGATTAGTGGCAAAGTTACATCATACTAAAGGAATTGAAATAGTTACATTTTGTTGAATACCAGTACTTTTACAAATCTTTTTACGGATCAGAGGTCACAAACCATAGCTAGTTTAGGGTTGCAGGTCACATACCATTGCTAATTTAGGACTACCCTCAGAAAAATAAGTTGGGAGCTTCAGCTTTACACGCTGGTTTCTCATGATTCAACATTTTAACATTATCATTGCAATCGGGCATATGTGATGTTTTTCTGAGAAATCTTTAAATTTAACTCACACGAGATTAGTGGCACTTAACAATTTTAAAATATGCCTAATTTTCTTATATACTCATGGAAAAAAGTGTGCAGTGGTCTCATGCACACCAATCACGTTGTCATGAGTGAAATGAAATCAAATTAGGCACAAAGTTTTGTCCAAGTGTTGTCCGCTTCCCCGTACTGCACGAAGTTGATCACACTATTCATGGGGAGATAACCACAGCTCCAGTGAAATCACATGCAATGATCCATAATTGGTTACTGACCACGGATAAAATGAGGGTAAGTGTATAGAAAGCAATACAGAACATCTCTCATAGATGTAAGGGCTTATAGGGGTGCAGATGTCAACATTAAAATTGAAAAGCCAACACAAGAAATCAGTACACAGAAAGATAAACAGCCACAGCCTACAAGAAGAAAATAATAACATTAATTTCAATCAGGAACATTCCAAAACACCCAGTGAAGTTAAGGAGATAGGTATAGATGAATTATGGAATTCTTACAGCACAGCCATAATCACAGCAGCAAAAGCAAGCGCTGGACTGAAAAAAACAAATAGAAAAGCATGGATATCAGATAAAACATGGGAGTATATACATGAAAGATGAGCAGTCAAATTAGACATGTTGAATGCAAAAACAGATCTTGGAAAAGATCTGGCGAAAGCAACATACAAAGAAATAGACAAGAAAGTAAAAAGTTCAGCTAGAAGGGATAAAAGAGAATACATAGACAATATGGCGAAAGAGGCAGAAAAAGCAGCAAAAACAGGAGACAGCAAAACTTTATATAACATACAAAAGAGGCTAACAGGTGCTATTATTCCTAAAGAAAGACCAATCCTTAGCAAAACTGGAACCCTGTTAACATCAAATAAAGACCAAAAGCAAAGATGGCTGAACACTTCCAAGAAATACTTAATCTACCACACTCAAAAGAATTGTTAAACCTTGAAACTGACTTACCAGCCCCACAACTAAATGTCAACCTAGATGAAATTAAATTGCATGAAATTGAAACAGCAGTGAATTTAATGGCTAACAACAAAGCTGCAGGTGAAGATGAAATAACAACCGAAATGTTAAAAGCTATCAATAGTGACAACATGAGACAACTACAGAGAATGTTTAACAAGATTTGGAAAGAAGAGAAGGTTCCTTCTAATTGGAAAAAAGGAATCATTGTTAAAATACCAAAAAAAGGCAACCTTAGTGACTGTAATAATTGGAGAGGAGTGATCTTAATATCAATTGTGTCAAAAGTATTTTGCAAGGTCATTTTGAATAGACTTAAAGATATAGTGGATACTGCAATGAGAGAACAAGCAGGATTTCGAAAAGGGAGAAGCTGTCTCGACCAGATCTTTACTCTCAGAATAATACTTGAAGAACATATTGAAAAGCAGAAACCATTAATACTGAACTTCATAGATTTTAAAAAGGCATTTGATAGCATACACAGAGATTCATTATGGAGAATTTTAAGTCTATATGGAATACCATCTAAAACTGTCAACATCATTAAGGACTTCTACAATGGATATATTTGTGCAGTCAAGACAGAAGAAGGGATGAGTGAATGGTTCCAGATTGAAACAGGTGTGAAACAAGGATGTATACTGTCTCCTTTACTTTTTGGGATTACAATAGACTTCATAATGAAAAAATGCTGCACAGGTAACACGGGTATTGACTGGGTACATGGGACCCAACTAGAAGATCTTGATTTTGCTGATGACATAACTCTTATCAGTAATAATGTGAGTTCCATGCAAGAAAAAACAGATAGCCTGTCTTCAATGGCTAGCAAAATAGAACTTGAAATTAACAAGGACAAAACAAAAATAATGACAATTCCCCTTAATCAAAATGGAAAAATACGCATAGAAGGATCAGATATTGAAGAAGTCAATCAGTTTGCATACCCTGGCAGCTACATAGACCAGGATGGTGACACTAGAAAGGAAGTTAGAATTGCAAAAGCAGCATCGATCTTGAGAACATATGGGATTCAAAAGTTATAAGCACAAAAACCAAATTAAGACTATTAAATTTAAATGTAATATCCACCCTCATTTATGCATGCGAAAGCTGGAAAACAACTAAAGAAATAGAAAAGAAATTAGACACCTTTAAAAAAACAAATGCCTAAGGAAATACTCGGCATCAAGTGGAATGAATTCAAGAACAATACAGAGATAAGACATATGACTGAACAACAACCAGTCTCATGGGTGATCAGGAAAAGGAGATGGACATATGTTGGTCACTTGATGAGAAGAAATGATCAGATAATCCCAAAACAAGCTATCAAGTGGAACACAACAGGCCAAAGAAAAATAGGCAGACCGCGTGAAACTCTGAAGAGGACATTGTTAAGAGAGGCCAAATTAACAGGCATAAAATCCTTTGTTGAGGTTGAAAGACTCGCCGAAGACAGGAAAAATTGGCGAACTACTCTGCGAGCCCTATGTGACGTTTAACAGCACAGGAAGGATATAAGATAAGAAGTGTATAATTCTGTTCTCAGAGATTTCTTCACGTAATCGTTGAAGAAAGGAGTAATGGAATTCCAACATAAACATCTTTTTTCGTCATGCCAGAATTGAACAAACATCGGCGAGAAATAGCTGTTGGGATGTTAATTGCTGGATCAACAGTAGCAGCAGTATCTCAAGATGTTAATGTTCACAGAAACACAATATCACGCCTTCAAAGTCGTTTTAACCAAAATTGTTCCGTTGCTGGGCGCCATAGAAGCGGTAGACCACGAGTTACCACCCTTGCACAAGACCGCCACATCCACCTCATGCACCTTCGTACCAGTTTGCTCCAGGCAACATGGACGGCCAAGCAACATTCTAGATTTAAGATTTGTGTCGGGCAGGACAGTGTGGAAAGACTCTTAGAGGTAAATTTCTTATCTCATAGGCCTGCAGTCAGACCAGTACTGACGGTTCGCCACAGACAAACCCGCTTGATCTGGGCCAGGCACCACGTGGCATGGTCCTATCATCAATTGAGCCGGATCCTATTCACTGATGAGTCCAGCTTCTGTCTACTAGCCCATGATGGACGTGATTTAGTGTAATAAACGAAAAGGAGAACACTGCAAATAACTGTGTGCTAGAGGTGGATAGGAGGTAGTGTAATGGTTTGCGGGGGGGGGGGGGATTTCCTATGCTGGCCGAACAAACCTAATCTTCCTCAACGGCAACCTTACAGGTTTACGATATAGGAACGAAATCATTACACGCCACGTAATGCCTTTTCTGGATGCTAATGGACAAGGCGTGATACTGTAGCAGGATAACGCTCGTCCACATGTCGCACGTATGGTCAGGGACCAGTTTCAACAGCGTTAGATTACTGTTTTGCCATATCCAGCAGTTTCACCTGACCTGTCACATACCGAGCACATTTAGGATGAACTGGACCGCAGGTTGCAAAGACGACACAATCGTCCCGGAAACCGCCATGAGGAATAACATGCCTCAACAATTGGTACAACGTGTCATTGGTTCGATGAGAAGGCGGTGTCGAGCAGTGATAACTGCCCGAGGAGGATACACACGATATTGAAACCCTGATTTTCTTTTCTTTTCTTGGGGTGGTGAGCCACATTAGGTGTTTCTTTTTCACTTTTTTTGTGACATGTCTGAGAGTTATTATTTTATCTGTTATTGTATAATAAAACATAATATGTGCCAAATTTTATTTCAGTCATCACCGGAGCACGTTCATTGTGCTTTTTAAAGCATTGCAGACTTTCACACTTTCTTTTTTCCGTGAGTATATATTGTTTTCTCATTATGAATTTTTTTCATGTAAATTCTGTATCTTTCTTCATGAAGATCAGCATTTCCAACATGTAATTTATTCCATAAAATTTGATCATTTTGTGCACTTGAACAAAGAAACTCCTGCAAGATGACCTAACAACCCCACATACACAAAGCAAGTCTCTACTATAATTTTGCAAATTCCCGCTGTGGAAAACAATAAAAATTCCAAGAACTGTGAGATCAACTCCTAGACATACATGGAAAAAAAAGAAGCCCAAACAATAAAAGAAAAACAAATGATAGTGTGGTAGCAGCGGATTATATTACAAAAAAAACTATCCCAAAAAGTACTAGACACATACAAACGCCACAGAAAATGAAAGGTGGAGGCATATTTGTCAAACTAAAACAAGAATAGATAATACAGATGGCTATACTAACAGGTAAAGGTAAAATGCCCGTTTCCGTGCCATTAAGGCATATTGGGAAATACGGTGTTAGGCCCGTATTTTCCATGACCTTCGGCACATGGAAGTATGATGTGGCCAGTATCACGCCTGGCCGCTTTACCTTCCCAGATTTCTCTGGTACCCATTTTTAGAAGCTAGGTGAAACCCCGGGGCCTTTTTGGTGTGTACCAGAAAAATCCCACTGCTGTACCACCGGATTAGTAAGTCGAGCAATACTAACAGGCGCCTAAACTTGTTGTTTCTGTGTTCTATTATTTTCATTGCAGCAGTTTTGTTGCTTCTGTCTCTAATATGAAATTCCGCTGGAAACCAGTACACTGCTTCCTCTCATCCTGTCTAAGAGCACATAATCATCCGCAAAACTTTCTCCTTGACGCCTTTACACCAAACAGCGCCCATCATCGCCTTGCAAATAGAGTGGACTCAGATGGGAATCCGTCTCCATTGACGATGGGGTCATGCCACGTGCTGTCTGGCCCAAGCCAAATGGGCTTGTCTATGGCGAACTGTCAGTACTGGTCTAAATGCAGGTCTGCCTCTGAGCCCCCAATGTGTTTGTATGTAATTTTTCTTAACTCCCCATGAATATTGCGATTCAGTCGTAACTGCACGGGTAAATGAACAACACTGACGCATAACTGTATACCAACTTTTATTTCATTCAAGAACACGTGCACAGTGCCTTATATAGTGCTGCACACTTTTTTCTGCTGCATACGAACAATAAACTGCAACATATAAGAAAATAATGCCCGTGAAAACTCTCCACAGTACGTAAGTGACATACAAGATGGGCACAAATTATTGGTTGAATTTGTAAGACCATATTTTCACCAACCAGTGCGTTTCTGCTAGTACATGATATCACCACTGTTTAAACGAAAAATATTTGCAATTTCACCTTAAATGCATTCCGCCACACGTGGAATGCATTTAAGGTGAAAGTGCAAATATTTTTCGTTGTTATTGCAAGACAGTATTGCAAGGCTGTCTTCCCATGCTCGCCAAACCCTCTTTAGTAAAGCAGAATTCTCGGGTGATTCATTCTTCTTGTGTAGAATGTAAACTGTAGATGTATTGCTATTCATCTCTGTATAAATTTCCACTATTGTCCACTGGAATAATGTTCTTTCTTACATTACTATTCTACTTTTTTTGCGTCTGTTTTGTTACTCACTTCACAGACTTACTTGCTCCCAAGTTCATTCTCTCTCAGTGGAAATAGTAATACAGAAGCAGCAACTTTACAGTTGAAATGACTTTAATGATGCATGGGGTGACGATGAGTCGATGAGCGATATGACGAGAACAACAAAGGCATCAACAAAATCCATGGACACAAGACTGGACATTTCCACGATATATGCTCCGGCAGACTGCTGTCGCCATCTGAACATCCTAACACACTCTATTCTACATCTATTTCTTAAACAACAACAACAACAACAACAAACAACAACAACAACATTTCTAACAGCCTAATCTACGTCTGTCTCAGAAGATACATAAAACACAACTGTTCATCAGTCATATGATTTCTCTCTCACGTGACCTTTTTCCTGTCATTCCCCATCCGTGACCCTCGTGCAACCCAAGACAAAGGAGATGGACCCTACTCACAAACAGCTGATTACTTTAGAAGATAACTCATTTTATACAAATGTTCCAATTCTCAGATGAGTTATCTATCTTACATCCTAACATTCAATATACTGCTATATTAGCATAATATTCTCGATGGCAGTATTGATGCACCTGCGGTGTCTGAAGATGAGGGACTTAAAAACTGATCACCCCATGAAGAAATCGCACACTGTCAGGTCCGGTGACCGGGATGGCCATGTGCAGATGTTGTCCGAGGCTGCCGCACAACCAATCGATGAGGTGCCCATTTAGGTAGTCCCGGACCTGCAAGTGTCAATGTGGTGAGCCCCGTCTTGTTGGTAAATGAACTCATGTTCCTCCTCACACGTAAGTTGTGGCATTAACCAACTGGTTAACCAGCATGCCACCATTCCTGTGACACTGTCCTCTGTGAAGAAGAGTGGCCCAAACACACGTCTTCTGGAAACGTTCACTTTGGGACTATCATGTTCCATCTCGATCCCAATACGGGAATTTTTGGATCCCCAATAACTGGAGCAGTGTGCCTGGTGACCTTTATGGATAAATGAAAAGTCGCTTCACACTAAAAATGATCCGTTCCGACAAACCCTCATCCGTCGTCGAGGACATCTCACAAGACATACTGGAGAGGATAAAATATGAGTACCGCCTGGACCTCTGCCGTGCCACACATGGGGCGCATATCGAATGCATTTAAAATCAGCGTGAAAGTGCAAATATTCCTCTTTCAAATAGTAGTAATATCATGTTCACTGTTCAGTGTTGGTAAAAACACAAAATCGACAAAGAATTTTTTTTCTGCGTGCCCCGGATTAATTTGTCCTACTAGTGGTGCCTACTAGAAATATGAGGCATTCTCATGAGAATAATCAGTGGCGTACCCGGGGACCTAGCGTCCATCAGCAAAACACAGACAGGGACACCTCTCCCCACCTGCATAGGGTTACCAGATTCTGTAAAGGAAAAAGCGGGACACTGAAAAAGAAAAGAATAGTTATTCATTAATCGCTAATAAACAACATCCTAAAATCTAAGAATGGTATTTTCAAATAGCTTATCCAAGAAAAGAATGTGAGTTACACCATACAACTGTTATCGTTCAGCTCAGAAGAGCACAACGTAGAACATTCTTTATCTAAGTACGAGTTTATATTCAGCATTATCCTGCCGTCCTAGTGTTTTTCCGACTTCAAACTTCGGGTTGGGAAAGATCTTGCCGGTGACAGACAAAATCATAGAAATCTGAGCAGCTCATTCGATAATTAAAAACATTTAATTATTGCTTGAACTGTTGAGGTAAAGAATCTGATAAACGGTAAATCGCCGGGATGTGATAACAGCTGAACTTATTAAAGCAGGAATATGCAACAATCTATCATTGCACTATGTAAAAGGGTATGCCATTCAGATATTTGGCCAAAAGAATGGAACTGTATTCATACCATTGACGAAAAAAAGGTAACTTTAAATTATTAATAAACTACAGAACCGTTGCTCTGATTAGTCGTGCCAGTAAAATTCTATTAGAAATCATAATGGGTAGACTTCTAGAGAAGTCAATATGGTCCAAGCTGGTTTTTAGACAAGGAAGAGAAACAAGAGATCATATATTCAATATAAGATTAATAATAGAGAAATGCAGAGTCAGCCGCGCAGAGCTGCGCCGACCTGCACAGCGCGGGCGGTTGCTGTTGCGCAGGCCGACCGTTCTTTTGGCGAAAAAGCGCTCTCGAGTTCCGTGCGTGGGGAGACAGGCTTTCGCTCCCTTCCCGGACGGCGAGAGTTAAGGTGTTTCGATGCAGAAGCAAGTGGTTTGTCCGTCGAGCGAAGCATGTAAACGGCTAGCCAGCCAGGTTCGTGATAACGATGTGGTACGGTTTTGTCGACCGATGGTCTCGAAATTGGCCCATCTCTCGCAAAGAGTATCGGGTCTGCAGTATGTAACGTGTGTTGTTTGTGGGTGGCCAGGCTTTCTTCTCCGCTCGTTAGAGCAGAGAGAGCCGCCCCCGCCGGTTAAAGGAAATGAAACGCCGCCGGGGTCGAAAGGGATCCGCTCTGAGCAGAGCGCTGTCTCCCTTGCCCCGCGTCGGTCTGTCGCAGATATCCGACAAAGGTTCGGTGAAGAAAGCTATCTGGTTGATCCTACCAGTAGTCATATGCTTGTCTCACTGCTGGCGAGACTCTTCAAATGCCGTGCGTGGAGTGAAGCTCCTCCCGGTTAAGGAAGTAAATGCGGAAAAGAAATAAAGGTTGCTGTGCGGAGCCGATGGGAAAAGGTGGTGGAAAGTGAAGTTTAATCGGTATGTCCAGTAGTATCGCTACGAGAGCTATACCACGACACCTCTGCTCTAGAGGCCGCCCACGTCCGAAATACACCTACACTGGTGAAATATGCCTAAACCGGCACACACCAGGGGTGGAACTTGATGGCTAGACATGTCATGCCACCTCCGCTCTAGAGGTCGGTAACGCCTGATAAACACCCATACTGGTGAATTTTGCCTAAACCGGCTCATACCAGGGGTGAATCTTGAAGGCTATGCATGTCACAGTACCTCTGCTCTAGAGGTCGGTCCCGTCCCAAACACGCCCATACTGGGATAATGCCTAAACCGGCTCAACCCAGGGGTAGAAGTCACTAGTGGCGAGGATTCGTCCTCCTGGACAAAAGCTCCATCCTGGTCACAACTAGGAAGGGTAGCGGCCACGACCGCAAAATGCTGAAGTCGGAGACACTGGACCAGGGAAGTCTAGATAGGCAACGACCTCTCACCCGGCGGGGATGTTTGCGTATCCTAATCACGCTGAGGTCTTCCGGTGAGAAAGTCCAACCCTGGACTGGATGGGCAAACACCTCTCACCCGGCAGTGATACACGGGTATCTCAAAACACGTCGAGGTTTTCCGGTGAGAAAGTCCAACTCTGGCCTGGGTGGGCTACCGCCTCTCACCCAGCGGGATGCACTGATATCCTAAACACGTCGAGGTCTTCCGGTGAGAAAGTCCAACCCTAGACTAAACTGGTGCAATGAAAACCATAGTGTCACGCAATCCTGCTTCCGAGACCCACCAAGAATACAGGCTAAAGCACTGTGACACTCTGAATCTCTTGTGGTCCTTTCGTGGATCTCGTGTGGTCTATTTTGGACCACACAGGGGACCACGGGACCTAACGAGGACCACAGGCGTGAATTCAGTAGGTTCACAGTGCGGTTTTTGGTGGTAGAAGTGAACGAAGAAGAAGAAGAAGAAGAGAAATGCAGAGAATTCAGTATGACTTATAAGGCATTTGATTGTGTACAACACCAGAAACTTTGGTAAATAATGGAAAAAATGGGATTTCCAATCGATTCAATTAATATCACTGATACACATCAACTGTAAGAATACATAAAACAAGGGGTCCGTCAGTGGTGCATATTGTCACCTTACTTATTTAACTTGTATAGTAAAGTAAAGGTAACCCTGTCATGCCTTAGAGGCACATAGGGATATGATGTTAGTGCCCATATTTTCCTTGACATGTCAGCACACTAGAGGGTGATATGGTCAATATCACGCCTGGCCGCCTTTCCTTCCCCAACTCCAGAAGAAGTGGGGTACCCATTTCTACAGCTGGGTGACTGGGGTGCCGCCGGCCAGATTCGAACCCCCGACCTTCGCCATGAGAGACCAGTGCACTAACCACTTCGCCACTCAGACACCCATTTAACTTGTATACTTAAAATATAATAAGGAATGTTAGAGAAAATGACAAAGAACATTACAATGCCATAAAAATTGGAGTTTATAGATTAGATATGCTCATGACACAGAAAGGAATGGAAAAACTAATTATGCCAGTCCGTAAGAATAGCGAAGAGCAAAACCTCTATCTTAATGCGAAGAAAACTAAATTGATGACAACTGACCAAATAAGGTGAAATATATTTCAATCAGGACAAATTGGAAGAAGCGGAGAGTTTTGAATATATATATAGAGTGTCAGGAGTTTAAAGGGCCGAAACACTTGTCTGAGGGGGGGTACTTCCTCTGATGATCTGAAGGAGTTGTGTTGTTGTTCCGCTCTCTACGGTAGAGAGTTTCCTGTATATATATATATACTAATAATGGAGATACAATGAGGGAAATTAAAAAGAGGACAGCTGTCGCTCTTCAAAAAAAATAAAACAATTAAAGAAGCTGTGGAGAGGAACAGACAGAACTACAAAAATAAGATTTTTAAGGGCATGCATCTTTCCCATCGCAACAACTGAGAAACACATAAATGCCTGAATGTGAATGCTACAGAAGAGTGCTTCAAATATCATTAACACAAAAAAATAACTTACAAGAACTTAGTATTGAAAAAGGTTGACTAGTAAGGAAGATTAAACAGAGAAAACTTAAATATTTTGTATATATTAAATTGTCCTCCTTTTTGAGTTCTGCTCCAATACAGTGCAATATAGTGCTACAGATATGTGAACTAATCAAACAATAGTGAATGGTCACTTGACTCACCCTTGCTTCGCAGAAACTTTACAATCTCTTCCACTTCAAACCATGATCGTACGGAGACTAACAGATGGAAAATTCATTCAAAGGTGTCACCCATCTCTGCATGAGATGTTTCATAAAACTCTGTATAAAATGTATTTATATCTATACTTCATCTTTAAGATAAATTTTTAGGGAGAGGTATCAATCTTTTTTTCCGCTGACTTGTACGAGCTGCTGTACTTCGCAACCGATTGAGACACGGCATTGTATCGGCATGGAAGCAGGTTATGGCAGCTATTTATTCAGTCCCAGGATACCGCTAAAAAAGCAGGGGATGCACAAACCATGGGGAATATGGGGTTAGCCAGGCTCGGCCTGTTACGGGGGGTACCACGGAGGGGGTCGGTCAGATATGGTTCGCTAACCCTGACGCTAGCCGATAAACTAAGGGTCGCTGATTGCCTCACCGGACAGGCGTTTTCACTCCTTTTTTCCGCTGAAGGGTTTCTTCTGAAATTACATTTACTTCTAAGACCGCTACTATCTGCCTTCTCCTTGATAATCCTTCTCCTTCTCTATAAATATACACGTCTGACTTTGGTCAAACCAAAGATGGGGTTCGCTCTTTTGAAAGACTTTTTGTTCTTTTTTTTTCATCTGAGAGGAAAAACGAATTTATTGTTGTACTCACTACAGGAAAAAAAAATACCTTTGTTTTTGTAGGTGATAGCAACATTTGCAACATTCAACATCCACAAATTCGCAGAATTCTTTCAGACGTTTCGTAAATATTGAAAATTATTTGAACAGTAATTTTGTGAACACATTGTTCGTATCAGGTTCGTTATCTTATCTTACATCTATCGTACATTTTCCCGTGCCGTTAAACGTCACATAGGACTCGCATGTAATTTGCCAAGTTTTCCTGTTTTCGGCGAGCTTTTCAACCTCATCGCTAAACTGACCTCTCTTAACAATGTCCTCTTTAAAGTTTCATGTGGTTGAAGTATTTTCAGTTCGTAATACTCCACCAAAACTCGTATCTGCGTTGTCGCCGCAGAACGCATTGCACATACGTTTATCAATAGTGTTTGCATTTATGTAACTTTGTTTTGTAAATTGCTTATTTCAGAAGCAGTTTCATATTTTTAAGGTTTTGTAGGATTAGACCTCGAAAAAATCGTAGACAAAGCACTTTAGTGAGACGAAAGAAAAATCACATGGGATTCGAACCACGGCCTCCGGTATGACGAGAAGCCGTCTAGACATGAGAGAACAGCGAGAACCAACCTAGCCAACTAGCACCCCTTCCCCTCCCTCCCCCCCTCCAAAGGTGTATATTAGTAGTCGTGAGGGATCGTGACATCCGGAAAGAAACGAGGTCGTGAGACAGAAATTCCGTAGCAGGTAATTTTTTTTTTTAAACAAATGCAGTCTACTGCCATGTCTAGTGCATGCATCAACAACAATCTTATTACATGAAGTTAGTTTCAGGAACAATTTTATTTATAAAAGAAGTTTCGGGAACAATTTTATTTATAAACGAGCTCAACGAGGCTTTCGTGCGATAAAGTAAGAGAACAGTTTTTTTTTTTTTGGGGGGGGGATGCTAGTTCATTATGTTTCTATCTTCTGTTGTAGTGTCTCTGAACAGTATATCAGGACATATATAAGGACTATATCAGGACATGTATTGAAAAGTAAGTTTGGTTCTTGTTTTGATGTTGTTAGAAGACAATATTTTGTCGGATAAATGCTGTCATGGCCTTGGTTATTCTAGCTTCAACATCCTTTTCCATACCCCCACTATGCACATATTTAATGTGAAATACAACTGGCACTTCCTCATTTACCAGGCTATTATCACAGTTTAGCTGAATTAAGATCTAAAGTTTGTCTTGTGTGCGGTTGTGTACACATCTGCAAAGATCTTCCAATTGTATCCCATTTCTTTTCCCGTGTGTTTTCATGATCCGATCAATTGCCAGAAGAAATAAGAATGATGAAAGCAAATATCATTGCCACACGCTTTATAATTTAAAATTTTTTTAAAATTGTAAAATTTTCTGTGAGAGTCACGAAAGTTTTCAGTTTATAAAGATTGTATATGAGCAGTTTCAGTAGCATTCTCTGATCTAAACTATCGAACGCCTTCTCGTAATCAATGAATGTAACTAACAGTGAAGAATTCCACTCCATTGACTGTTCTTCTTATTCACATTGTAGCAATTGTACAAGTTCAGGATCTTCCTTGCCTAAAACCTGCTTGCTCTTCTCTTAGTTTGTGATCTATGTAGCAAAATCCTGCCGAAGACCTTGCTGGTTATCGAGAGCAGGGAGATGCTTCTATAGTTCTTACATTTTAATAGGGAGTTTTATAAGATGGGCCTCCTTCCAGCCATATGGGACCTTCTCTTCTTCCCAAATCCTGCTAAACAGCAATTTCGCCAACGACATTCAGTCGCAGACGCTGTTTTGTTTGATCCTTTCTCGCTCCCGCTCTCTCCTTTCCGGTGATCACCCCCCCCCCCCCGCAGCGTCACGTGTCTCTGATGTCTCGTCTCCGGTTTTTTTTTAAACATCTAGCCCACTCTTTTTGTGTCCTTGACTGACCTTGACTAAATGTAACTTTTAGCACCCAAGACAAATTTAGAATGCATATGATAAAAAAGTTATCCACCATATAGCGATCCGTTTGGAGGGTAAATTCCACGGCACCATAATGTAAACTTATCAGAGGTGTTAAGTCCACATTGGGGACATTTTATAGGAGGGACAGAACCTGAAACCCAACTTCAACCCCAAATCCATGGCCTATATACTACCTACTGGGTGGCCAGGCATAAATCCATCTAATATACAACCCAGGATCTTCCCTCCCAGGACACTGTATGCCAGTCATGTAGCTTATTTACATTCATTCATACCAAAGACATGACATGTATTACACATTACAAAGCCAAGCAATCAAAATATATCAATATTTATTAATCAAACTATATACCATATCACGGCACACAGACATTGGATGCACAAGACATCAACATATATCATCATGAATGAAACACGTATGATATCAATATACAATGTATAATACTCTAACATGCAACAGAATCGGGTGGGCCGTCTGGCCTGGGTTCTCTTGGCCCTCATAAGAAAAACATACATTCATCTTAAAATGCTGCCAACGCACTGATTAACATATTCCAGCCATTGCTGCTATGAATCTACCTTCCCACAAACTACACATCAATCCTATTTGTGTCCGTGCACTGAGTATCGAACCATATATCCCCCCTTATGCTAACACACTGAAATATTAACATATAACTCCTCCCTTGTGCTAACTCACTTAAATATCAATATATAACTCCTCCTGTGTCCTAATGCACTAATATATGACATATAACTCCTCCCTTGTGCCAACGCACTGAAATAATCACATATAACTCCTCCTTTGTGCCAGTGCAATACAATATCAACAGGAATCAGCGAAATCTCCAAACACGACGATAATGATATGAAATACACAGCACATAATCAATCTCCACAACACATTGATCGAACAGTATCAGGTCTGTTAGGGCTAACACAGAATTCAGCCCCCACCATGCCTGTTGACTATGCTTGTCCTCTTTCCTGCCACATTTCTTCCTTTTATATATGGGCC
This sequence comes from Achatina immaculata, assembly GCA_009760885.1. NCBI lineage: Eukaryota > Metazoa > Mollusca > Gastropoda > Stylommatophora > Achatinidae > Lissachatina > Lissachatina immaculata. The sequence goes on along the minus strand of CM019695.1, from coordinate 15,587,182 downwards.
TTCATCCATCCGGATCACGTGAACGGCGACGCTGTGGGGCAGGGAGATAATATGAAACTGGTAATGAATCTGCTTCATCATACCAATCTGCTTCTGATGATGATCCTTTCTCTCGCTTCTCTAAACAACCATCCACCTGGACACTCTACATTGATCACACACTCCATGAAATCCACGAGCTTTGCCTTCCCCGTCTATGACACTAACTTGATCCCCCGGGGAGCAGCAAAACTTCAGCGCAGACGAGATATCGTGATTAGGAGTGTAGACAAGGGAGGGGCCATTGTTTGTTGGAAGAAAGAATTGTATATCCAAAAGCCCAGAGGCCAGCTGAGCAACTGAATTCTATGCCTCTCGCCCTCAAGATCCGACTCTGGCCAACAATCACCATGTTCGTGACACGATCAACGAACTCATCCACAAGACTGGTCTTTCTCCCTCTGCTACATTTATACATCCGTGACAGCTGCTTAAGGAAGCCATCCTTTTATATGCTTCCTAAGATACACAAACCGGACAACCCTGGAAGGTCCATAGTGTCTGCCCTACAGAACAAATCTCTGACTTTCTGGACAGTATCTTTCAACCTCTTGTCACTAGTCTGCCCATTTATATTAAGGACACGAATCACGCTCTCATTGCTTTTGAGGCCCTTACACTTCTGCCTGGTCACACTTACCTATCTTCACTCTTGACGTAGTGCCCTTACACAACACATCCACCCCGCATGATCAAGGGCTTCAGACCGTCAAGTTCTTTCTGAGCAAAAGACATCATCCCTCTATTCCTACGTCTACTATTCTGCGTCTTACACGACTTGTCCTCCAACTCAATTCGTTTGAATTCAGTGGCTTGTACTTCGACCAGACTAGTGGTGTCGCCACGGGTACCAAAATGGGCCCCAGTTACGCATGTCTGTTCATGGGCCACTTCGAACACAAGGTTCTGAAAGTCTTCTATAGACGCTACATAGATGACGGCATTGGAGTCACATCAATGCCAGAGGAAGACCATGACAACTTCATCAGTTTTGTTAATGACTACAATCCTGTCATTTCTTTCACCTCACATGTCTCTACTACTTCTGCTAACTTTCACATCATTGCTGTTACTATCGACCCTACCGGGCTTACTACTTCTGTCCACTATAAGCCTACAGACTCTCACAGCTATCTTTTGTACTCTTCCTCTCATCCCGGATCGTGTAAGGACTCTATTCCTTTTTCCTAGCTTCTTAGGTTGCGACGTTTATGTACTGAGGATGTTGATCTCCACGATCAAGCCTACAAAATGCTAGATTTCTTCCGCCAACGCGGCTATCGAGAACATGTTTTCTCGTATTCTTGGAACCGCATCAAGGATATATCGCGGCAACAAGCCCTAAACCGCACTGTAGCTCGGATAGACTCATGCACCACTCTCATAGTTTGGCAGTTAAGAACATACTGTTTTACCACGTCCATCTCCTTCAGACCGAGCCTGACACACGTGCACTCTTTGGGGAACCCCCATTGGTGGCCTACAGACGGGAAAAGAACCTGAGGGACCTTTTAGTTCGAAGTCGCCTTAAGACAGATGACACTTTTATGGTACCAAACGTTGCGGACGTGGTAGATGCAACACTTGCCCGTTTGTTGTCGAGGTAGCCAGATCTCCTTCCCTAAGTCAACGTTATCAGTTCAGGAGGGCTTCACCTGCACTTCACGCAATGTTATTTATGGACTGATTTTATTTATCTACTTCGCCCCACACCGCACACTCGTGGGAACCCTGCATGACTGTTCACACTCACTTTCACCCTCACAAAAAAATGTGTGTTCTAATCACACATTTTTTTAATAGTAAACAATTTGAAGACCCATGGAAATTTCAATTATACCAGTATTATATCATACAACTGACGAAATTATCGGTGTGATTGAAATATCATGCCACTATCAGTCCTTCTATGTACATCGCATAAAATGTTCCATTCCATGGTCGACACAATGTTCAATATACTAAAAGGGGGAACTGTGGGGGTATCCTGTGAATAATTGTGAATGAAGTCTGGCTAGCGTGGTAATGTTTATTCTTATTATATGGTAATACGTTGAAAGTTTCTGTACTAAAACGATGTGCACAACATTGTCTATGCCCAGATGAAATGGCGCTTTAATGTTCAACATCTGAATGTTTCTGGTATGTTCTCCAGAAAGACTTATCCATAGCATTTCACTGTACTTGAACATCTTCGTTTAAAATTGAACTAATTGAATATGTCTCTGACTTAACTCATGATCTATACTGTAAAAAAAAACAACAAAGAAAGGCATAACTACTTACGACCCAATTTTAGCTATAACTTTGACATTCTATATCTTTTTAATTTGAATGAATAACATTTTCAAATTGCACACAATAATGCCTAAGGGTTTAAACACTCACTTCACAGTTTCTTGCATCTGTGTTAGTTACAGGGGTTCTCAACTTAGTATGGTGTGTGGCCTCCGCTTGCATCGATCAGCGACTGGGATCTCCTGTGCATAGATGCGATCAGATGTCTGATGTGCGCCTGTGGGATGGCTGCCCACTCTTCCTGGAATGCCTGCCACAGATCACGACAATTGGCTGGAGAGAAACGTTTCGGCGACAAACACGTATGTGCAGCTCATCCCATAGGTGCTCGATCGGATTCATGTCTGGAGACAGGGATGGCCACGGAAGGTGAGAATGTTGTTGGCAGTCATGAACTGTGTGGTGAACCGTGCAGAATGGGGTCTGGCGTTGTCCTTTTGAAACATAGAACTTTGTGCAGCCAAAAATGGAAGGACATGGGGTCGAAGAATTTCATTGATGTATAGTTGCGCATTCAAGCCTCCTTCATTCTGCACCAATGGACTCGTTCCATTGAAATTGATCATTCCCCATACCATTACACTTCCACCACCATGCGGCGGAGCTTCGTCAACGCAATTTTGGCCAAAACATTCATTTGGTCTACAGTAGACCCTTCTCCACATATCATGGCGGTGCAACAAAAAGGAAGATTCGTCACTAAACCAGACACGTCTCCATTGATTGTCAGTTGTACAGGGCCAATGCTGGTTGGCCCAAACAAGTCGATTTTGACGATGGCGTCTCATAAGACAGGACGTCGGTGAGGTCGTCGTGCCACCAGTCCGGCTTCATGCAGTCTATTCCGGACAGTTTGATCAGACACATGTAACTTTTCCCTCGTGCCAACGCACTGAAATAATCACATATAACTCCTCCTTTGTGCCAATGCACTAATATATCAACAGGAATCAGCGAAATCTTCACACACGACGATAATGATATGAAATACACAGCACATAATCAATATCTACAACACATTAATCGAACAGTATCAGGTCGGCTGGGGCTAACACAGACGAAATTAATTCAGCCCCGCCATGCCTGTTGTTTATGTTTGTCCCCTTTTCCCGGCACTCTTTCTTCCTTTATATATGGGCCTTCATCCATCCAGATCACGTGAACGGCGACTCTTCGCCCGCACGCCGTACACTCGTGGGAACCCTGGATGACTGGTCACAATTGGATGTTGTATGTTCTTGATTTAAACGTTTTCATCTTACTTCCTTATTCTCTGCCATTCTGTGTTTCTGCTGAGTTTGCTCATTTCCCTTGTCGTTTTCTAGAACTGAACCATACACCTCTATCTACCTTATTACTAGAACTAGTTTTACTAGTCTTCTTTCATCTTTGTAACCTAAATAATTTTCCATTTCTCGCTGTAGAAGATCTATTTTTTAAAGGGGTCAGATAAAATTTAAATGATCTTAATTTTTTATTGATCCGATACTCACCTATAGTTACGTATTTTTTAACACCATGAATGGTATATATATATATATATATATATATATATATATATATATATATATATATATATATATATATATATATATATTGTAGTATGCCTTCCCTGATTACAATCTGATTAGATTTCTTTTCATCTTAATACTGCAGAATGTTTCATAGACTCTTAAATTGTTTCTTCCAGCCATACAAAGATTTACTGCATATAAATATACCCAAATAAAACCAGTATAGTGTATCAGGATGTGTAGGGTGCAGATCCACTTGTTATAAACAATATTGTTGTTATGTTTAAACAGCATAAATCTGAAGCACTACTCCACCAAAATGACAACCTCATCATCGAAACACTGTGTGAATCACACTAGCAGAGCTTCGTCTACTTCGATCTTCATCCCCTGATGTATGTAGAAGAATGTAAAGGTCAGATTGAAGACAAAATCTGTCATCTAGAGTTCTGTTGAAGATAAATACCTTTCACATATATGCGTAAGCTGCAATTTTTTGCTTGAATGAAAACAAAATCAAATTCAGTGGTGCTATCTTCAGTTAACATTTGAAACTGCACAGAGTACACTAGTTGGCAGCGCCCGTTGAGTATGAAAGATACTTTATAACAATAAAATAAGAAATAATAAACTCGCTGAAAACTAAATCTGACTTTAAGAATCTGACATAACATAGAATGATTAAAACTTACTCTTAGACTACCAGATCTAAGTCCATACATAACTTTATACTTACCTGAAAAATCTTGCAATGCCTATATTTAACTTATATTTTAGCATAAACTTTGAATCTAAAAAAGCACAAAACCACGTGGACAGAGTTATGTTGTTGTATTTGTTAACGAATTAGTGTATGTGGACAGTTTCAGCAAAAATAAATCAGTAGCTCAACATTGTCGAATATGAAGATATATAGCTGCACCAAAAACAGCTGGGATTCTGAATGGAGAAATAATAAATTTGGTAGCTCTGTCAATAACAAGATAAATATTTCTCGCTGTTTAACAGAAAAAGTTAGTTTTAATACAAGACAACAATCAGAATAGATTATACTTTCTTATGAAGTAGATTCCATGACGGTACAATCAAAACTTTAGAAATGTTTAGTTGTTATAAAATATTTAACTGATGAGACTGCTGCTATTGTTATTTAATAGTAATAGTACTGACAAAAAAACTAGCTTCAAGACAAATGATTAAAATATACAGATTAATTTTTTCCACATTTTTTCCCTTTAAATATCACAAGGTGAGAAAAAGGGAGAATGAAGCTGGAAGTGGTGTGGAGAATGGATAAATTGTGTAAGAAGTGAATGTCGAATTAAAATCCTATGTCAAGGACATTTTTGGCAAACCTTCTATGGCATCGCTTACCTGTGTCAACTTTTGATTATAATAGTAGTTTAGCTTGGAAACAAATTGTATTATGAGTTATATAAGTAGGGCAACCATATTTCTTTAAGTTAGCTATATTATTATTTATAAATTAAATATTAATTCATAAGTTTCACATGTCAATTAGAATAAGAAATATAAAAGACCCCATATTATATATATATATATATATATATATATATATATATATATATATATTTAAAATAATATCTGCACTAATTAAATGTCAACGAAACGAGATGCATGAGAAGAGTTGTCAGTCATATTCACATTGATCGTGTGAAAAGGAAAGCAAATAATGAGAAACCACCGAATGTACCAAACACACGGAAAGGCAAAAGATCAAATGATTCAATCATATCATCAGAATGCGGCATAACCAGTTACCAGTAGCAGAAGATATGCTGTATTACTGAAAGGACACCCAAGAAGAAGACGGCTAGATGGTAATGTAAGGTGTCCTGTAAAGACAAATATCATTGACCAGAGTACATTTTTGAAACAGGACTACTTGCACTTCCCCGCGTCGCTTACGCGTAGGAAGATAAGTAAAGTAATTAGAAGGTGCAAATATATTGTCTTAATAAAAGGAAACTGGCGTATGAAGCTGAAAATAAGTATAATTCCACAGGAGGTCCTCACGTTTGAAACACTGCTGGAGAGGGGTTAAGTCAAATCTGTCCATTGAGTCAAGCTACGTTTTTTTTTTCAATTTGAGCGTGAATAAAGTTACACTTGCGATAATCGTTTTGCTTTACTGATAACAATATCAGAGACGTTAGGCTGGAGAGGAACAAGATAAGAAAGTGCAGTTTAGTCCGGTTATATTCAGTCATGATCTAGGAACACATTAACTGTCTCTAGAGACCAGCAAGCTAATAAACGACGTGCACACGACTAGGACCAGATTCAGTTGTATAACATGACGCGTCACTTCTTTTGGTCTTGTGACCGATTAACTTTGTACCTCGCACGAAGGTCAACGTGTAAGACAAGCTGAATATGTGTTCAAGCGTCGCTGCATTTATCAAGTGTACTAAATACTGTGATTATACATTTTAAAAATTTTAATTTCGAGGCTATCAACATCATTATCACCGTGTAATATAATGTGCTGCTTATGGTGATACAACAAATATCTCCCCTGAGATTTTTACATTTGGTAATTTTCATCAAATGTTTTGTCTTCCTTCTCACGACGTAATACTAAATACACTGATATATACCACGCTGACAGATGACATCCTTGCATGTGATGTCAGTGCTTCAGTATCTGGATTTTAGCCCAAGAGAAATGGTTAAAAAGTTATATATTAGTATATATAATATGATAATAATTATATAATAATAATAGCATAAATTCTACTGTTCTTTTACACTTGTTAATTAAAAAAAATAACATAAAATACGAAATAATACATTCAGAATTATTAGTATAATTCTGTATAAGCATGAAGAATACCATCATCTGAAGTAAGACATCAACACAAAATCTACGATTGTTCTTGCACTTTAACACGTTGAGAACGCCATTCTAAACTTTGACCCCCAAGCTTATCTAGCTTAGACTTTTCTCTCCATTGGTTCATGTTGACGGGAATATCAAAGAGGAAAATATATTAAAAAAAGAGCGTTCACAGTGCGCTTTGAAATTTCTACGCTGTCAGTTTTTAAATAAATAGAAAACTTAACACAGGAGAAAACTCAGATCTGAGCGGATATTGGGAGTTATACTTCCGCAGCACATAGTATATCTGTGATAGTATATGGACATTTATTAACTTTCGTGCACATAGTATATCTGTGATAGTATATGGAAATTTATTAACTTTCGCTGCACATAGTATATCTGTGATAGTGTATGGAAATTTATTAACTTTCGCAGCACATAGTATATTTGTGATAGTATATGGAAATTTATTAACTTTCGCAGCACAAAGTATATCTGTGACAATATATGGAAAAGTATTAATCTGATTAAAGTGATTTAATGATTCAACAATTTCCTGTTAAAAATGTTGAAAATAATTTTTCAAATAATGATAACTGTACAAATTGTATTGGCAATAGAGCTCTGGATTTAAACTTCTCATCTGTGTTGTGAATGACATAACCATATCGGCAAGCTTTAAAATTTGTTTTTTTAATGTTATAGAAACATTTACAGGTGTTTTTATTATTGGTGTAGACAGGTGTCAGTAAATACGAACATGGTTTTATTAAAAAGTACTATGAAGTCGACGGACCGGAAAAAACCACCACTTCCCCTAGACAAGGGTTGGGCATGGCTAATCATGTTTGCTGTTTACATTAACATAATGCTTGGAGTCGCCTTTAGTCGTTCACTGTCAATCCTTCTTCCAACTATCCTGGACCACTATCAAGAACCTGTTGCGGTAACAACTCTTGCCTTTGGATGTAGCGACCTCACGTGGTCTTTGACTAACATTGCTATACCCACTCTACTTTTACCGCGATTTAGTGTAAGAAGACTAGCGTTGCTAGGTGCATGCTTTCACAGTTTGAGTTTAATTGTATTAGCCTACTCGCACAACATGGTCATATTTAACTGTATCTTCGGAGTGATCGGTTTTGCCGACGGCCTCATGATTGTGCCTCCTCTAATTCACCTTGGTCACTTCTTTCAAAAGCGTCTGTCTTTCGCTAGTGCTTTTACTCAGGCTGGTGGAAGCACTGCCACTGTGATAACACCTATGTTAACGCAATTCTTAATGGACACCTATGGATTTCAAGGCGCGTTGCTGATCCTTGGAGGCATAAGCTTGAACTGTGTAGCTGTTTCTATTTTACTGAGACCTTTATCGATGTATGACAACACCCAGCCCATAATGACTGTGGAAGTGCATGAACCTGTTTTCGGACACACTGAATCTTCAGAATTAGCTAAAGATCGAATTCAGAATCAGATTGTGATTAACATTCCCGAAGACGATGATGAACAAGTCAACGAAAAGTCGAAATTCTTGGAGGTCGACGAGTCAAAAACACTGCAACATAGAGATCTAAATTTTGCTTCTGATCTCACAAAGAAAGACATCGATAACAGCAATTTACAAGATTATGAAAGCAAAGAGACTGAGAAAATCCAGCTTGTCCCAGTATTCACAACTTATAATGCAGATTCAGTATCATTTAGTCATAATGATCTGCATCGAAATTCAGCTTTGTCATTCAGCACCAGCAGTGAAAACTGTATTATTAGAGAAAACTCTACTCCAGTTCTAGATCCCATACCTCAGACGCAACACAGCAACAAAGCTGAAAATAATTTCCGACAATCAGATGAATCTTTATTTTGCACCAAAAATTCACGCATGACTACAGAGTCTGCACAAAAGGTTTGTCCTCATAATTCGCTGACAGCTGAAAGTAAATCTTCACACGATGATGGTTTATTTTCTCAGCAGACCGAAATTTGTAAAATCGAGCTTCACCATTCACAAATGCGGGAAGAAACTGGTCTTTCAGATTACCGAAAATCGCTTCAGTGCTGGAGTATGCAAAAGCTCCAGTCATTTATCAAGTCATCGGTACTCTGGAACCCTGTAGCGGTTATGCTTATTCTGGCCGGCGGCCTGAGCACTCCTGGTGGGGGCATGTACCTATCCGTGTTGGGTTTAGAGAACGGTCTACAGCCGGAACAAGTGCCTTGGATGCTAACCATTATAGGTGATAACGTTATGCTTAAACAATCAAATGATGGTGATAGTGATGATAGATAATAACTATGATGGTGACGATGATGACAATGATGAATGATACCAACAGTAAACGGGAAGAAGTTATTTACATATATGCAGCCAATTATGTGGTATGGATTTTGAAGCATAGGCACCAAGTCAGATGACGGGGAGGGTGACAGTAACTTGTTTGACTTCCTAAAGTGAACTAAAAAAATCTTTACAGGCTTGAGCACACCAGAAAATACATCGATCCCTGCATGATTAACCAACATGAGGAAACGTTCTGGTGAAAGACGATGAGATATATTCCATAATGCTTCATTCCTCTAACACAGTATTTTTAGTTCTTAATTCAATGTTGAGGAAAAATATGACTTTTTTTAGAGGAACAAATTTGTCAAAATATGGTTTTCGTTTTGTTGTCTGTCTCTAGGTGGACAGATTGATTGATTGATTGATCTTATTTCAAAAGGGTTAATAATTGGGCACGCAGGCCCGTCTGACATTCTGCCCTTTATCATACATCTTTCACTCTATTCCAGACATTCTACAAATATGCTGTTCATGTTACAAACATAATTAACATTGAAACTGAGAGACATAAAATAAAATATAATTTACTTTTCGCTCTTATCCATTCACTCAGTACAGAAGTAACTACATACATATATAAATGACTATCTACTAAACAAAAATGTCGAGACTATTAAAAAAAAACAATTAATTGTATTCGGTGTCTGTAAGAGCAGTCTAAGATAACTTTTAAGATTTATGATTCATGGGGGCATGTAGTCGACATCAAATAAATACTGGGAAAGTTTGAAGTTGTAGGAAGGAGTATAATTTATATTTTTGTTTATACAGGATGGGAGGGTATTCCAAAGATGAGAAGCATAATAACTAAAGCTTTTCTTGTAATGGTCAAGTCTAGGTTTTGGAAGACATATGTTGTTCAAGCGTTGGCTGCACTTTGGGCTAAATTTTAAAAACGGGTTCCATAGATAAGGCGGGGCATACCGTGAAAGAATTTGATGTACTAACTTGGCTTTGTTGAAGAGGAACCTGATCTTAAGAGGCAGTATTTCGATACGTTTGTGCTGGTTAGTTGTTTGTGCTTGATCTTTGTCACTAATAAGCTTTACTGCTCGCTTTTGGAGTGAGCAAACCCTCTTTGTATTTGACACTGCAAACATCCCAGAGTGTTGAGCAATAGTCTAAATGTGTTTGTATATGTGATATGTAGTATGTCTTCCTTGTGTCTTGATCGATGAAGTCCTTAATTTTGGCTAACTGGTATACTTTATGCGCGATGAGTTTTGTTAGACCTTGCACAGAGGAAACTGGAGATAAGGTTTACTTTCGTGGATCCTTCTACGGAGAATTGGAGCTAAAATCTAGTACTTTTGAAATCATACTAAGACTATTTAAGAGCTCTTTTTATCTTCACTTTTTTTTCGTCTAACGTCTGATCTTGTGAACGATCTTTGATGAATGACTGCATTTTGTCCTCTTCTTTCTAACCCTTTCTTTCATAGTATATTACAGGAGCGGTGGTCACTGCCTTGGTGCCCCAGGCCACCCCACCGGTATACAATAGCGAGAATAGGGGATACAGTGGTAGTTGAATAATATCCTCTGGTCCGATCGCCATTCTGATAACATCGCCGCTGTTGATGCAAATCAGATCTGTGGTTTCAAGTACCACTTCGAGCTCTTGTCTTTATTTGTTAGAAGAAATGTTTCCTCAAGATTGCTTGACCAGATCATTCTGCTTTCTGGTGTGTGCTGATCCTCTATTTTGGTTTTATATGGGGCCGTAAGCTCGATCCTTATTTGCTGCTGAGTACACTACAATGTCTGAACGTGTTCTAGTCTCTCTGATGACTGCTGGAGATTCTTTTCTTTCTGGGAGGTTCACTTTGATACTTCAATCATTAGCATTATCTAATGATGATAGTAAGGTGATGTTCGATTTTTTATGGCGTCTATGAAGTAATTAGCCTTTTTCTTTGTTGTTGACCTTCTTTTTAGCAATGAGAGTTAGTTCTTGGAGCACTTCATTTTGTTACCACATAAAACGACCGTTGATTTAATGAAACTCTGCATACCAACAGCACGTGCTTCAATTTTTGCCTTTCATTGCAGTGGACACTTTTGATCTTCTGATATATCTCATTTCTGCAGATTTTTCATTTCTTCAGGTAGAAGGTCATAGGCAGGTCTAATCTCAGGGGTGTCATTTTCCAAATATCGGTCTAAGTGATCTCAGCAGTACCTCTTTCCAAATTGTCCACTGGTTTTGTTGGAACTACTTAACTGATTTCTGGACTCCTTTGTCATCCTTTGGAAGCTTCTGACCCCGATCGGATTTCACAATAATCGAACCCTCTTCTGAGTGTCTGTCTTTTCAGCTCTAATGCGTCCTGTCTGCGGTCACTCCCTCATTTATTTTCCATTTGCCTCCAGTTTTAAGTTATCTCAAACAAATGTGTTAGAAGATTTTTGCAACCTTGTTTTTCTAGCTTTCGCTACCACAGACTTGAATAGATTGCTGCAGTTTGCTCTTTTTTTGCAGCACAGTGCTTCGTCACTTAATCCTTGTGACAATGCCAGTCACCTTTTCAATGATTTACGTGTATTTGTCTTCCTCTCGATTGTGTTTTCTGTACTGGCTGGTATTTTGTAAATAAGTAGTGGGCAGATCAGTTCCGGAATCAGCATGAACTGAATATATTATACCTGGATTTCTGTGCCATTTCAATGATTTGCTTCATAGCTTTTTTGGCGCCATGGAATCATCATACGCTCTGCCTAAGCTCTTCGCTGGGTTCTCCAACATTTGGAATTCTTAACCTTCTACCACACCGTCGGCTGCTTTCAAGATTATTATCATTGCTAGTATAAAGAGTATATAATAGATAGTGTGCAATTCCGACCTGGAGATGTATCCATTTCATGATGTATATCGATGTTTCAGACCTCATGATGAACATGTGAAGTATATTTTCAGCACCTCTGTGATTTCTTGTGCACGTGGTATATTTTATGTACTAGCCATAATATGTGGTTTTGCACTGAACCGTAAACATTGTATACATCAAGCCATATTACTTGCAGGTCTTCCTTTCACGAATTTTTGTGTACAGCTTCCGATGATCCTGAGATTCCTCCTTTTTGTACGGATGTGTCAACATATCCATTTTCTTACCCTCCTTGTAATTGATGAGAAGAATATATTGATTTCCACATTCAGAAGCGACATTGGTCTGAACTGCCAGATATCCGTGGAATTCTGCCACTATTAGCCATGTCATGTATTGAGTGCATGGATTTTCGGATGTGTCTCTTCTAACGTTGACTGGATGACTCGGATGGTCAGTGTTCGATTTAGCCATCAAGACTCGTATGGATGAAATCATTACGATCATTTTGAGGTGCTACTTGACATATGCATAATTCACCAACTCATCACTATCAAGATGAGCACATTAAATGTCTCGTTGTTCAAGAGCAGGCTAACTAGTTACTCTAACGTTTATTGTTCTTCGTAGTGATGTCGAACCTGGACCTGAACAGGATTTGTTGTAGCTGTTGTTTTGTGACTGTTAGTCATGAGATCAAAATATCTCACTGTAGCAATCCTAGTAAGCAGATAAGAAGAGGACCCTCCTTACAGAAGAGCCAGCAATCTGTTTAACATAGGCACTGCTATATGCTTGGCGTGCCAATATTTGCTCCCTGCAACGATCATGGTCCGATAACATATAATATACTATTGATTTTGCTAAAAAACATGCTGCTCTTAGGAGTTCATGGAGCTTCTTCAGTACTCCAGGCCATCGTCTGTATACTATATGTGGGACACCATTTGGGCTAGGTGATGCTAGTACCAACCTTAAACTTTGTATATATATGACTTCGGAGTCGGCTGTGTCCTGTTCGGAGACGGAAGATGGTGACTTATTCCTTTCTGTTTAGCATGTGATAGTCATCATGTGGTGGTGTTTGTGGCTTCCTGTAGGTTTTTATCATGCTTTTATTCTGATTATAGGTGATTGGTATGTCTGGTTGCTCCATTTCAGTGCCCTCTTTGGCCAGATGGTCAGCTTTCTCATTGCCTGGTATCCCACAGTGGGAGGGAATCCATTGCAAAGTGACTCCATGTTGTAAGCCAATTTTTGACAAGGCATCTTTAAGGTCTGGTAGTTTGTTGCACTGAAGAGCTTCCAGTACTGATATTGCATCTGTGCGAATTACTACAGGACATGTATCAATTCTGGAGCCTGATAGTTTTTCAACTGCAGCAATAATTGCCCTAACTTCTGCATCAAGGTTGTTGCAGTATTTACCAGTGGGTATGGAAATCTTGTCAATGGTGTTGTTTGGATATTCAATATATGCTCCTGCCCCTCCATTCTTTATGGCATTATGTGCAGATCCATCTGTATACACACGTATCCAGGTGTCACATGGATATTTGTCATCTAGAACACTATTTGGGATATAAATCAGTATTATTCATCCGAGCATTTGCAGTTCACTCTCTCTCTCCCCCTTCCACTCTCTCTCTCTTTCTCTCTCCTCTCTCTCTCTCTCTCTTATGCGCTCGCTACTGTCAAAGTTTTATTTCATGTCAGTTTACAGCACGTCATGATTTTCATTTCCCTTTGTCGAAACAGATCCCTGAAAATGTTGGGACTAAACGTGCCGAACTTAAATCTAGCTTTGTTCCTGCACGTCCACACCAAGTGCCTGAACTCTGCGAGCAGGGTCAGTAACTTGGTGTGTGTGTCCAACTGAGTCGCAGGGATAATATTGAACATAATTGCTTTATATATGTCTATCTTTTGTGCCGTGTGTGCTTCTAGTGTTTTCTGTAGTGTTGCTATACTGGGTGTGATTGTGCTGCATGTGTAAAATATGTGCTCTTCTGTTTCTTGTATGTTGTTGTTGCACAGTTGACATGGTACGGTCTGTTTGGATCTGTGTGTTGCTCTCTGTGTGGTGGGTGTCATGTTGTAAATAAGCCTAAATGTAATTTCTCTTGCTTTCGGTGTGATGTTCTTCACGTGTAGATTCGTAAATGTCTCCTTGAAGTCAAAAATGGCGTATCTCTGACTTCTCTTGATTCTGAGGTGTAGTGGGGATGCTTGATTTCTGACTAAATGTTTGTAGATGCTGTTTGTTTTATGGTGTATGAGCGTTTCGTTTCCTTGGATGGCCTGAATACAGGTTTTGTAGAATGCTGGCAGCGTGCCGAAGTGGTGTGGCTGTGAGTTGTTTGGTGGTAGTAGATTTGATATTCTGAGCCCCACATAATAGTGAGCTAGTGCCTGCTGTTTTGGATGTTTGATGATGCGGCCCACGTGACTGATCCTGAGTGCTTGGATCTTTGTTTGTATGTCTTGGAGGGCGATTCCTCCGTGCAATTTGTCTTGTATGAGAGTTGTATGTTTAATGCTGCGTATAGTGTTTATGAAGATGAAATGTCTGATCTGTTTGTTGATTTCGTGTATTATCTGTTGTGGAGGGTCTAGTACTGTGGCTATGTATATTATTTTTGGAATGATGTAAGTGTTCACTACTATGCTTCTACCGAATATCGTTGTGGTTTTATATTTGTACCTGTTCAGCATGTCTGTGAGTTGTGCGACAAGTTTGTCCCATGTGGGTTTGTGTGTTTTATTTGGGTGTGACGAGAAAGTGATGCCGTAAAGTGTTATGTTGTCTGTGTGTGTGAGGCAGAAGGGAAAATCCTTTTTATTCCGCCATTTGCCTACCCCCATTATTACTGATTTTTGTATGTTTAATTTGGCTCCACTAGCTTTGCCAAACTGTGAAGTCTCTAGAATGTTCGCTATTGATCTGTCTGTTTTTGGAAAGAAGATAGTGTCGTCTGCATACGCAAGCAACTTCCTATCTCCCTTCCCAGGTATGAAAGTACCTTGGATTGTTTTGTCCTGTCTGATTTTCTCTAGAAGTGGTTCTAGAGTGAGTACGTACAGTAAAGGAGAGAGGGGACAGCCCTGCCTAACAGATCTAGTTAGCCTGAGAGTCTCTGTAAGCGTATGGTTTACTAAGATCTTGCTTTCAGGTTTGAAATAGAGAATGCTGATCCATTCTCTAAAGTAATTCCCTATGTTACAGTGGAGTAGTGTCTTGTGTAAGTATTGATGTGACACTCTATCAAAAGCTTTCTCTTGATCTAGAGAAAGAATTGACGATTGGCAGTCTTTTATGTGCATGTAGTGTATGAAGTCTCGTATGAAATGTGTGTGTTGATGTATATTTCTGTTTTCTACACTACATTGTTGGTCTTCGTGTATGAGTTTGGCCATGAATGGTTTTAGCTTGTTGGTTAGTGCTTTTGTAAGGATCTTGTAGTCTACATTAAGTAGAGATATAGGTCGGTAATTTTTGAGTTGTGTCCTGTCTGAGTTGTTTTTTGGTATGAGTGTAACATATGATAGGTTCAGGCTGGGTGGGAGTTTTTTGCGTTCAAAAGTTTCTGTGAAAACAAGTAAGAGTAGAGGACCTAAGATAGGAAAGAAGTGTTGGTAGAACTCTGCTGTGAGACCATCTGGTCCTGGTGACTTGTCTTTGTGCAACCCTTGCACTGCGTGTGTTAAATTTTCTAATGTAAGTGGTGTATCAAGTGCCTGTCTGTCCGTGTCACAGAGTTTGTTAGTATATTGCATGTATTTATCTTGTGTATGAGTTTCTGTTTTTTCCTTAGTGTATAGATTTTTGTAATATTCTCTGAAGGCTTGCGCTATGTTTTGTGTGTCCGTTTGTCTGTTGTCATTTAGATCTATTATCTCGCCTATTTGTCTGTTGCGTTGAATGTTTTGTTCTATCCCTAAGTACTGTTTGGTAGGTGTTTCTTGCGTGATAGTGTTGAGCCTAGTTCTCAGCAGTGCGCCTTGAAATCTGTGCTGTCTATGTTTGTCAAATTCTTCTTGTAGTGCTAGTATATTTGGTGAGTTTTTGTCTACCTGCTTTGTTAGTCTGATTGCGTCTTCAATTATTTTCTCCTGTTGCAGTCTTTCCCTGTATATCTGGGTTGAGAGTGTCTGTGCTCTTTCTCTTATTGTGATCTTCCCAGTGTTGTTGAATGTCGCGTGTGGGTATGTCGTCTGTGAAAGCGTGGATAATCTGTGTTATGTTGTCCACAAATTGTTGATTTTGGAGAAGTGTATTGTTAAACTTCCAGTGTGGCGATTGTTTAAAAGGTCTATTTGAGAGTGTCATGTTTACTGTTGTGACTATTGCTTTATGATCCGTGAACTGCAATGTTTCCGTGAGATGCCTGGTTCGTGTTATGTGATGTGTTGAAGGTGCATAAATTCTGTCTAGTCTAGTAGATCTGTTTTGGGCGTTGTTTTTATATGTGGTGTCTCTGCCTTGGGGATGAGTGTGTCTATATGTGTCTACTAAGCTATGTGTATCTAGTATGCCTTGTAATGTTTCTAGTTGGTTTTTATCTTCTCTGCACGTTCTAGCAATCTGAGCTCTAACTTGACCTCCTGTAATGTCTGCGTCTGATAGAACACAATTAAAATCTCCCCCCAATATGATGTTGTGTCATCTATATATTCAAGTGAGTAAAGAGTCTAAATCTTTATAGAATACTGGTTGGTGAATGCGGTTGGGTGGAGCATGTATGTTGACTATAGTGTATGCTTGTGTGTTGTTCGTTACCTCAGCTATGGCTATTCTTCCTCTACTGTCTCTGTTTGTTCTAGTAAACTCCTATCTATCTGAAGTCTGTATGATTGCTACTCCAGACCCCGAGTTTTGTTTGGCTAGGCCAAACATGAATGTCTAAGGCCTAACTGAGTGGTGATTTGCGCTGCGTGCCAGTCTGTTTGTATATTTGTTTCTTGTATAAGAATGAAATCAGGTTTGTGTGTTAGTATCAGTGAGACAATATGGTGTAGTTTTCTACGGATGCCTCTAATATTAACACTTACTATTTTAATGTCCCTATCCATGTCTAAAAGGAAAAAAAAAGGAAAATGATCTGTTTAGACAAATGAAAGAGAGAAAAATTATTTACATACGTTCTGTTTGTCTTGTCGTAGCACTGTCTTGAAATATAGTCCAGGTTGGTATTGTTTGCCATGGTCTATACGGTGCATTATGGTGCATCCTCACGGTACTCGACGGGGACGTCGATGAGTAGTTGTCTGTCGTCGTCCAGGTCGTACTCTGCTGTCCGTAGAGCCCAAGATGGCGGTCCATCATCTGTCGGTTCTGAGAGTGGAGAGTTTCATGGCTCGTCTCCACTGTTATCTCGAAGTTGTTGTTGAGGCCAGGTGACCTCTCTTGTTTTAGTTGGTTGTTTCTTTGGTGTGCAGGTTGGTGGATCTGTAGTCGCCGGTGTTGGAGGAGATCGTACCGGTCGTCTCCTTTTTCTGGTATAGTCCACTAGCTGGAAGGTGTCTCCGGCGTCCTCTGAGGGAGGGATTTTGTCAGCTGAAGTTGGGACCTCAACTGTGGAAGGTCTTCCTGGCTCAGGTGGCTGAGCTGCTTGTTTACATGCGGTTTTAGGTGCTGGTGTCTGCTTCCGTGGGCATTTGCTGGCTCAATGTGTGGTGTTTTGGCATATCGGGCACGGCGGTTTTCGGCTTTGGAGTGTGATGAAGATTTAATGTTCTTCCCTTCCCGTCGTGCCTGTGATGTATGTGTAGTGTGGCACCTCCACTTTCGGGCGACACAGAAACGACCATTTGTCCCATGCCTTCTCAGCTCGTGAGGTCTCTGCCTCCTCATCGCCCGTCAAGAAGGTAATCAGTCTTTTAACCATTTCAGGTTTGGTATTTGGTGGTACCCAATGCAGGGTACCCTTGATTCTTTCTTTGTCCATGTGCTCTATCATCACATGGAGTTTCATGTCGTCGAGGACGAAGGATTTCCCATGTAGGGACTTGTAGTAGGCAACATGTGCTGCCTGCGTCAGGGTGGCGAACCACTTGAACTTGTTTTCGAATCTGCTCAATGTTGCGACCCCATTCGGCCCCACGCCGACCGGTCCCGCCAGGATGCTGTGCATGTAGCCATAGGAGACCTTACCTGAACTCGGTCCTGCAGTTGTTGGTGTTGTTCTAGTGTCCCGGGTGGGTGAAATTGCCCTCCTTCCATGTCTTCCATCTTGTTGTAAACGAACTTTTTTGGTGCGTCCATGGTTGGTGTTGGAGGTGTGCGAATTCAATACAGAGCGTAGAACAACACTTTGATCTTAGCTAAAAGGCCGAGAAGCTTGTGCTTATAACTTTTTTACGTTCTCAAGATTCTTGAAGATTAATGCTGCTTTGGCAGTTCGAATTCTAACTTCTTTTCTGGTGTCACCATTGTGGTCTATATAGTTGCCGAGATATGCATAATGGTTTACTTCTTCAACAGCTGTTCCTTCTACGTACATTTGTCTTTCGTCGTTAATGAGAACCTTCATTATTTTTGTTTTATCCTTGTTAATTTCAAGTACTATTTTACTAGCCATTGAAGACAGGGTATCTGTTTTTACTTGCATTGATTTCATATTGTCGATGATAAGACAACAACTAACAGATGCCTTTCAGGTTAACACCGGAGTGAGACAGGGATGCCTGCTGTCACCATTTCTATTTATCCTGGCCATAGACTGGATTATGAGAAAATCAACAGAAAATAGGAGAAATGGTATTCAGTGGACGCTCTGGACTCAACTTGACGACCTAGACTTTGCTGACGACCTGGCACTTCTCTCCCAGACTAAGCAACAGATGCAAGAGAAAACCATATTAGTGGCAGAAAATTCTTCAAGACTAGGCCTTACCATCCATAAGGGAAAGAGTAAAGTTCTTATAGTAAATGAGGTCAACGAAATGCCCATTATATTGGAAGGAGAGGAACTGGAAGAGGTTGAAAAGTTTACTTATCTGGGAAGTGTGATAGACAAGCAGGGAGGAACAGAAGCTGATGTAAAAGCAAGAATGGGCAAGGCAAGAGTAAAATTCCATCAGATGAAGAAAATATGGGGAACTTCAGCCTTGTCAACTAAATTGAAGATCAGAGTATTTAACACAATGATAAAGCCCATTCTGCTATACGGTTCAGAAACTTGGAGAACTACTGTTACGATCATGAAACGAATCCAGACATTTATTAACACATGCCTTAGAAGGATTCTACAAATACGATGGCCAGATACCATAAGTAACCAAGAACTGCAGCAGCGAACAGGCCAGCAACCAGTGGAAGACGACATCCTACGAAGAAGATGGGAATGGATCGGACACACCCTACGGAAATCCACATCCAGCACTACAAGGCAAGCCCTAACATGGAACCCACAGGGTAAAAGGAGTAACACAATAATTGGTGTATAAGTATACAACTATACACTAAACACTGCAGTAAATCTGTGATACCAGAATGTATAAAATCGGAAAAAAGTAGGAGCAGCTTTATTACTTAACGATTACAAAGTTGTGACGTTTCGGCGTGAGCCTTAATCATACAAAAACATACAGGACGAAGAAACAGGGAGAGGAGATAAAGTATAGATTTACATGAATACTGTTTAAAAAAATTTTTTTTAAAGGAGTACTTAGCTGTAAATTGCAAGGTGTGGCTTGTCCGGCGGTGTGTGTCAGGAATGGATCTGGTAGGACGTGGAAATTGTTTAAATAGAGACCTGTGACATGTGGTCGGTGGGTTGTAACTGGGGGTGGTGGATGGGGAACCGGGGAGGGGAGAGAGAGTGACGCACTACTGGCCTAGCTAGGAGAAATTGAAACAGGTGATTGGGGAAGAGGTGTTGCAGAGAAGAGGGGTTGCAGAGAAAATAGCGGGGTTGCAGAGTGATGCTGTGAGGAAGTTTTGAAAAGTAAGAAGGGGTGGATTTAGTGGAGAGGTACTATAATGATTGAAGAAGATGATGTTACGTGTAACTAAACAGCGAGTTTAACCCATGTGGTTCCAGCGTCCCATAATTTTGAATGCAGCGGTTCTCAAGTGCCAGGCGGCTTGTGTCATCTGCGTGACATTGTTTAATGGCTGTTACCAGAAAATCGGATTTGCCTCTGTGGTTGGGGGCATTGAAATGATTTGGGACTGGTTTCGAAGCATGCTGGGTGATGTCGTACAGATGTTTTTGCATGCGGTCCCCTAATCTGAGGCCAGTCTCACCGATATATGTTATCCTGCATCTTTTGCACACGATGACATATATCACATTTCGGGACTCGCATGTGAATCCCTCATGAAGAGTGAGGATAGTTTTGGGAAAGGTGATTGTTTTCGTTTCCCAAACTACAGGGCAGGTAACGCAGCGGGGGCGGTTACATTTTCTGGTGCCAACATACGTAAGGCTCTGCTTCAAGTGGCTGTGGACGAGGATGTCCTTAAGGTTTGGCTCACGTTTGTATGCCAATAGGGGTGCTTCAGACGGAGGAGTTGGGAATATGGGATGGAGTTCTTACAGGCCTCAGGATGCTTTACACCTCTTCCTGAGGCCTGTAAGAACTCAATCCCATATTCCCAACTCCTCCGTCTTCGCCGCATATGTCAGGATAATTTGGACTTTATAGATCAGTCCAACAAGTTTTTAGAATTTTTCCGTCATCGCCACTACCCAGAAAAGGTCCTTCGTAAAGCCTTCAACCGTATCCAACTAGTGAGCCGCAAAGAAGTATTCAGGAAAAAGCCTGTTACTCCATCTGACAGAGTTAAGTTAGTACTGCCTTTCCACCCGCACGGTCAGATGGTTAAGAAAATCCTTTATCGTCATCTGCCGATAATCCAACTCGACTCCAACACTCGTGACATTTTCTCTGAAGCACCCCTATTAAAAGGAGGAGAGGGAGACCAAGGAACTCCTGGCCCCGAAGTCTGGACACGGACATCAAAATAATGAACCAGACATGGAGACAGTTGGAAAGAGTGGCCCAGGACCGAACTGCCTGGCGAGCTCTTTGTTGGCGGCCTATGCTCCACGAGGGGTCAGAGGCATAGATAGATAGATAGATGATAAGAGTTATGTCCTCTGCAAAATCAAGATCTTCCAGTTGCGTCTCATGTACCCAGTCAATACCTGTGTTACCTGTGCACCATTTTTTTTTTTCATTACGAAGTCCAAAAGCAATTCCAAAATGGAGATAGCATACACCCTTGTTTCACACCTGTTTCAATCTGGAACCATTCGCTCATCCCTTCTTCTGTTTTGACTGCACAAACATATCCACTGTAGAGGTCACTAATGATATTGACAATTTTAGATGGTATTCCATATAGACTTAAATTTCTCCACAATGAATCTCTGTGTATGCATAATCTCTTGAATCTCTCGTGTATCACATGCCTTTTTTAGTCTACGAAATTCAGTATTAATGGTTTCTGCTTTTCAATATGTTTTTCAAGTATTATTCTTAGAGTAAAATTCTGGTCGAGACAGCTTTTCCCTTTTAGAAATCCTACTTGTTCTTCTCTCATTGCGGTATCCACTATATATTTAAATCTATTCAAAATGACCTTGCCAAATACTTTTGACACAGCTGATACTAAGGTTACTCCTCTCCAATTGTTACAGTAGCTAATGTTGCCTTTTTGGTATTTTAACACTGATTACTTTTTTTCCATTTAGAAGAGATCTTTTCCTCTTTTCAAATCTTATTAAACATTCTCTGTAGTTGTCTCCTTTTGTCACTGTTGATAGCTTTTAACATTTTGGGTTTTTTAATTTAATCTTCACCTGCAGCTTTGTTGCTAGCCATTAAATTCACTGCTGTTTCAATTTCATGCAATGTAATTTCATCTAGGTTGACATTTAGTTGTGTGTTGGTAAGTCGGTTTCAAGGTTTATCAATTCTCTTGAGTGTGGTCGATTAAGTATTTTTTGGAAGTGTTCAGCCCATCTTTGGTTTTGGTCTTTACCTGATGTTAATAGGGTTCCAGTTTTGTTAAGGATTGGTCTTTCTTTTGATGTAATAGTACTTGTTAGCCTCTTCTGTATGTTATATAAAGTTTTGCTGCTTTCTCTGCCTCTTCGCCATATTGTCTATGTATTCTCTCTTATCCCCTCTAGCTGAATTTTTTTTTACTTTCTTGTCTATTTCTTTGTGTGTTGCTTTCGCCAGTTCTTTTCCAAGACATTCAATATGTCTAACTTGGTTGCTCGTCTTTCATGTATGTACTTCCATGTGTTTTCCATGCTTTTCTGTTTTATTTTTTTCAGTCCAGCGCTTGCTTTTGCTGCTGTTATTATGGCTGTGCTGTAAGAATTCCATAATTCACTTCACTGAGTGTTGTGGACTGATTGGTAAGTTCCTAATTGAAATTACTGTTAGTATTTTCTTCCTGTAGGCTGTGGTTGTTTATCTTTCTGTGTATTGATTTCTTATGTTGTCTTTTCAGTTAGTTAGTTTTATTTTCCCTATACATATATTTTGATCACTGTTGACATTTGCACTCTTATATGCCCTTACATCTATCAGAGAAGTTCTGTATTGCTTTCTAATACAAAAATGATCTATCTAGTGTCTAGTTCTATCATCTGGAGATATTCACGTTGTTTTATGTATGTCTTTGTGTGGAAATATTGTGCCTCCGATGACCATGCCCTCTGTTAGACATATTTCAATTAATCTTTCTCTATTCTGATTTACGGTGTCAATTCCCTCTTTCCCCATTACTTTTTCGACGTCGGTGTTGTCTTTCACTACCTTAGCGTTGAAGTCCCCCATAGCAATTAGGATGTCGTGTTTAGGGACTTTGTTAATGATTTGTTGTAACTGGTGTTTTTGTTAATGATTTGTTGTAACTGGTGATAGAAATAGTCTATTATTTCATCATCTGCATCATTCGTGGGTGCATAACACTGTATTATTGTCATTCTTCCCTGTCTTAGGTTGTATCATGCTGTTATTATACAACTATTCACTGGTTGCCATGCTATCAGGCTCTTTGCTGCTACATTTGACACAATTATACGTTCCCACTCTTGGTGTTTCCCGTCGTCTCTGCCTGACTGTATTATTAATATACCGTTTTCTGCCGATCTTTTGCCTGCTTCTGGCCATCGCATTTCACTGATGCCCAGTACGTCTAGGTGGTATCTCTCTATTTCTCTGATTTCCTGTGTAGTTTTTGTTAGTGCTGCCACTGTTCTTACGTTCCAGAATCCAATTTTTGTCACATGTTTAGGGCCGAAGAATGTATTCTTTGAGCTCTTTGGAGTTGGTATCCCTGATGCTCGGTTGGGTTCGATGCGAGTTTCCATAACAATTTCTTTTTTCCCCATCTACAGTCGCCTCTAGATAGGTCCCAGGATAAGGTTTTTAGCCTGATGCCCAACTCCCGATACAGGGTATATGAGAGATCAAGCGGAATTCCGCTGATTTGTGCATGTCTTTTCATTAGGCGTTTCAAAATACTTAATTAAACTTTGGCAGTGACATTAATTATCTTGGCAGTATACAGGTTAATGAAGGAGGTAACATCAGACAAACGCAGAGGATTACAATGGACCTTTGACACAGTACTGGAGGACCTTGACTTTGCGGACGACATTTGTCTATTATCAAGCAGTCACAAAGAAATGCAAGATAAAATAAACAAGCTAACTCAGAATGCAAACAACATAGGACTAAAGATCAACGTAGGAAAGACAAAGTTAATGAAGCAAAATGTGAACAACAGAAATGTACTCAGAGTAGATAGCAAGTTAGTGGAGGAGGTCAACGAATTTGTATACCTTGGCAGCAGAGTAGTAGAAAATGGAGACAGCACAGAGGACAGCAACAGCAGACTTAATAGAGCAAACCAGGCTTTTGCAATTCTGCAGAATATATGGAAATAAAAAAAACTAAACATAAATATGAAAATCAGGTTATTTAAGAGTAATGTTCTAAGTGTACTACTCTATGGAAGCGAATGCTGGAAAATCACCAAAACCATAGAAAACAAGTTGAATTCTTTCCAGACTAAATGTTTACGAAGAATTAGAAAAATATTTTGGCCAAACACCATAAGAAATAACATCTTATTGGCAGAAATGCAGATGAAGCCACTGACAACAATTATTGAGGAAAGACGCTGGCGATGGTTGGGACATGTGCTCCGAATGACTGACAACTCATTAACAAAAATAGCACTAAGATGGACACCACAGGGGAACAGAAGTAAGGATAGACCAAAAGAGACACGGAGAAGAACAATAGAAAGGATGTTGAGCAATAGAGGGCTCACCTGGGCAAGAGCAGAAAAAAAGGCGAAGGACAGGCATTTGTGGAAAACCCTTGTGGAAGCCTCATGTGCCCTGGGCATTTAAGGTTCAGAGAGAGAGAGAGAGAGAGAGAGAAATATAGAGAGAGAGAGACAGTCTCTCACTCTGGAATAAATTCTTTGTGAATGTGTAGAAGCACATCAACATTGTCTTCACTTTCGACTTTTGAAAACGAATTTTTTTTGCCTTTTGGTGACGATATTGACTTCCACTTAGTACGTTGAAGTCACCAAAAGGCCAAAAAAAAAAAATCCTCTTCAAAAGTCAAAAGTGAAGACATTGTTGGTGTGCTTCTACGACAGCAAAGGAGTTATTCACAAAGAATTTATTCCAGAGTGAGAGACTGTCACTGCCAAAGTTTAATTATTTTGAAACGCCTATTGAAAAGGATTCTCCTAGCTCCATACGAGTATTCAACACCTGGCAGCTTTTTCCGTCTTCATGATAATGCACCGGCTCACCAGGTGGTAGATGTACAGGAATTTTTGGCCCCAAAAGAAGTGTGTGTTCTCAGCCACCCACCCTTTCCCCCAGATTTGTCTCCCTGCAATTATTTTCTATTCCCAAAATTTAAGTTACCATTGAAAGGACGCTTCTTTGGCGATACTGATGACATCCAAAGGACTGTAATATCGAGTTTAAGGGTCATACAAACAGAAGAACTGCAGAGGTCGTTCTAGTTTTTGTTATATCAGGCCACTCGCTGTATAAATACACAAGGGGCGTACTTTGAATAAAATACATATTATATCGTCAACTGTTGTTTATTTTATTTTTAATGGAATTAGTCTCATTACTTAATTGTATTTACGATATATATATAACCAGTATAAAAATCTCCCATTCAAAAAATAAACAAATACGCCCATCATCATAGTCCTCAACACCAGTAATCAAAACATTATTGCATGTATTATGTATTGTGCAAGGCAAAATAATCATAACTTAATCACATCTCTAGTGTCTGATTCTTCAATCTGAAATGTTTTATATATATATATATATATATATACATACATATACTGTTAATAAAAGAAACGCATCAAATACGATGTTGCTATTTAAAACTAAAGTTTGCTGATCAGACAAAGGCAAATTGCTCGAAACGTTCACTTACATCAACTTAACGTGCTTACCTGAATAATACTCAGCAGATGATTCATGTGCACAGAAAATCGACACTAGCCAAAACAGCAATTTTTTATAATGACTCATGACAGGTTCACAAGAATCCCGTGAAACGTACTGAACACAAAACTTACTGACCATGTTACTGAATGCTTATAAAAGATTGACGCTCCTCGAATCAATTTCATTTGAAAATTCAATGCGCAAGTATGGGTCACCTTACTACAGAACAACGACTCATCATTATTGGGCGTTTACAGATCGGACAGTCACAAAGTGTAGTGACAAGACAATTTAATGTCCGTAGAAACACCATTAGTCGGCTTTGGAGACGATTTCAAGAAAATGGGTCAGCTGCAGACCGGCTGCGCAGAGGAAGACCATAGTGACAACTCCTGCCGAAGACCGCTTCATACGGCTGCGTCACCTCAGGAATCGATTTGCATCTGCGTCCTCAACAGACCAGACCATTCAATGACAGCAGCTCGTCGAATTTCAGATCAAACGGTCAGGATCCGGCTGCACGACGCTGGTCTTTGTGCTAGAAGACCCTACAGAGATCTGGTTCTTATGGACCGGCATCGCCAGAACCGACTGGAGTGGGCGAACCAGCATCATCAAAGGACCGTTGCTAATGACTGGAGAAGGGTTTAGTTTAGTGATGAATCGTTCGTTCTGCTCCAGCGACACGGTAGATAGAGAAGAGTTTACCGCAGAGTCCATGAGCACTACGCCCAGAACTGCGTAGACGAGGCTCCTCTACATGGTGGTGAAAGTGTACTGATGTGGGGGACGATCAACTTTATGGGAAGAAGTGACCTTATGCAAATTGAAGGATGCCTGAATGCCCAACAATACGTCGCTGAGATTCTTCGTTCTCATGTCCTTCCACTTCTGGGTGCACCAGGGTCGATTTTTCAGCAGAATAACGCTCAAGTGGCACAACTCACCACCCAGTTCCTCGCTGACAACGTCCAGACCATTCCGTGGCCATCCATGTCATCAGACATGAATCCAATAGAACGCTAATTAGATGAATTCAACAGAAAAGTCCGCCAGCGAGACATGGCACCAAGGAATCTCCGACAGTTGTCTCTTGCACTGCAGGAATAGTGGGCAGTTATCCCACAACAACAGATCCAACTGCTAACTGTTCCATGTCAAGGAGATGTCGTTCTTTGATACAGGCCAGAGGAGGTCATATACCTTACTGAAACGGAGGCCTCAGTCGCAAAGAATAAAAGTATAAACCATATTTAATGAACATAAATTCATTGTTAAAGTCTTAAAGTTTCTTCATGCCAAGATTGAAACATTAATTCAGTAAAATAAAATTTTGATACAAGTTTGAAATTTGGTGTCCATTACGACTACAGTAGTGTTGCGTTTATTTATTTATTTTTTAAGCAGTATATATATATATATATATATATATATATATATATATATACACACACACAGACACACACAAGAATCTTGAGAACATATGGCATTCAAAAGTTATAAGCACAAAAACCAAGTTAAGACTATTCAATTCAAATGTAATATCCACCCTCATTTTCATGCGAAAGCTGGAAAACAACTAAAGAAATAGACAAGAAATTAGACTCCTTTGAAAAACAAATGCCTAAGGAAATACTCGGCATCAAGTGGAACGAATTCAAGAACAATACAGATATAAGACAGATGACTGAACAAGAACCAGTCTCAGGGGTGATCAGGAAAAGGAGATGGACATATGTTGATCACGTGAAACGATCAGAGAATCCCAAAACAAGCTATCAAGTGGTACACAACAGGCCAAAGAAAAAGAGACAGACCGCGTGAAACTCTAAAGAGGACATTGTTAAGAGAGGCCAAATTAATAGGCATAAAACCTTTGAAAAGGTGAAAAGCTCGCCGAAAACTGGAAAAAGTGGCGAATTACCTTGCGAGCCCTATATAACGTTTAACGGGAAGGATATAAGATATATATACATATATATATATATATATATATATATATATATATATATATATATATAATTAATGACTTACAATATTGCGTGCACATAAGCCGTAATTGAATATGAATGAAATCAATGCAATATGACATTCAACAATTACTGAATTATACAATGCATTATGACATAAATAGTCTATTAAATTACATTTTATTAATCACGATAATTTAGTAAATCGATCACAGAGACTTGTCAAGGAACATCTGATACCAACATTAATACGACTCACAGAACTCTGTTGAACAACTAATTTACGTTTACTCCATAACAATTTGACAGCTAATACAAAGAGCAACTTACATTTAATACTTAACAACAACTTAATCACATGAGGAGGACGGGTGCAGATCTTAGCTCGAACAATCTTTCTTACGATACAACAAAATATTCAGAAATTTCACAAATTACAGTCTATTCATAAAGTCGCTCCCAGTCACCTGGCCATTTCCTCCCACAAGACTGATCACACTGAACAAACTACACGCCACTACTGGAACAACCAACCAAAACAAGAATGGATCGCTACGTTCTTGCAAGGCCGTAGGCATCATCACTAATACGTAGCCTTCCACAATTTCCTTGCATCCTCAGTATCTTTTGTTTCTTTCAGATCAGTTACTGAATGTGTACAACGATTTCACACGAATGACTTTGTATTATATAATCCTCAGGTGTTGCTGACATTACGGCCAAGCTTGGTATTGGTCATTTCGCTGATCTGGGCTACTTTAGACCAATCCGTATTGTCTGCATGACCCAGTTTGCTGTTGGCGTGATGTTCCAGTTCACAAAGTTCTACATGGGCTTGGTTCCTATGATTGTCATGGCTACAATATATGGTCTCACAGCAGGCATTATCCAGGCTCTTCTAACGCCCATGGTTGTCGAGATGGTAGGACTATCATACCTAGCTCAGGTTACTTCGATCTTCTACCTGGCAACTGGTGTATGCACGTTTGCTTTGAATGTATCTGTCGGTGCCATTCGAGATGCTTCAGGATCTTTCACGGGCGGGTATAACTTTATCGGTGGCATGGTGTTGACTAGTCTAGTTATTCTATTGCTGGAACCGGTGTTCATAATGTGTAGAGACAGAAAAAGTAAACTTTCGAGGAGTTTGCCTGAAGTACGTTTAACAACACAGAATGATTCTGGTTGAAATATGTCCAAATAAGCCTTTAGGGGTCGCTCAACGAACAATAAAGGAGCGTGTTGTAATTGTTCTAATACAGAATAAAGAAAATGGCGTGCAGTTTAAAAATGTAAGGAGAAAGTTATACACAAATGAAGCTGTAGCACAGTTCCTTATAATTAAAACATTATTATTACTTTTCTTCTTCTTTCTATTATTATTATTATTATTACTATTATGTAGAATTAGGATAGTGTCATTGATGAAGCATTATTAGTAATCATACTTAGAAAGTATATTAAATTATAAGAAAGAATACAGAAAATTTGAGAACAGGTGAAGAAGGAACGTTCACGGTATTAGTCCGTAATACTATACAGGCACCCTACCACGCATGATCGTAAAAAGCGACTAAGGAGGGTTCGGGCAAAGGGTCAACAACCCTACATGGTTAAAAAAAACCACATCAAATGCTACAGAAACAGAAGCAAGAGAAGAACAAATGCAGGTGGAAGGAGAAATGCTTATCAGGAAACTGAGCCCATGAAGATTGTAGATGAAAGCCAGCCACTGAAGTCCCCAGCCTGACTGCAGACCTCCTGGAACCTAAATACAAGATAGACAGCTGGAATGTAAGAACACTTAATCAGATTGGAAAACTAGCACAAACCATCAAGGAAATGCACAGACACAAACTAGATATATTAGGAATACAAGAGGCAATATGGACAGGACAAGGCAGAAGGAAATTAACAACACAGCACACAGAAGATACAATAAAATGGTCAGGTAAAGAAGATCTTCATGAAGGAGGAGTGGCAATGATTATAACAAAAGAAACATCAAGAGCACTGCTGAAATGGACCCCTATAAATTATATATATATATATATATATATATATATATATATTATGTACAAACAGAAGCAGCTGAAGAGGAATTAAAAGGAGATTTTTACAACAGCCTTGAAGCCAAAGTAGAAACAATACCCAAGCATGATATGCTACTCATCTTGGGGGAATTCAATGCAAAAGTAGGTGAGGGAAATGAAGATAGAAGAAGAGTCACGGGAAGAGAAGAATCGGAGAAATAAATGAAAATGGAGAAAGACTGCAGTTTCTATGAAGAAAACATGACTACCATTGGTGGGACAATTTTCAAACATAAAAACATCCATAAAGTGACTTTGAGGTCTCCAGATAAAACTACAGAAACCCAAATCGATCGCATACTAATAAACAGCAAGTGGAAACGGTCAGTACACGATGTGAGAGCAAGGAAAGGAGCAGATGTAGGAAGTGATCACAACCTTCTGGTAGCAAAAATAAAATTAAAATTAAGGAAAGCCAAAATCGGAGAACACAGAAAGGCATGCTTTGATAAAGCAAAGCTGAAAGACCAGTAAACAAAGAATGAATTCTCAATAGTACTTAAAACCGCTTCAGTGTCCTACAAGACGAAGAAGAAATGTCTATACTAGAGTTCAGTGAAACACTATAGGAAACAGCAAAAGAGGTGTTGTGGTATTGGAAACGGAGAAAAGAGGAATAGATAAGTAGGACAACATGGGAAAAGATAAAGCAAAGAAAGGAAATCAAGAAAAAATTACTAAGCATCAAATCACAAAGGCTAAAAGAACAAGTATGCACAAAAAGACAAAGAGGTGAAGGAATCATAAATACAAGAATATTCCGTCAAGATAAACGTCAATACTATGACAACTTAGCAGAAGCAGCAAAGTAGCATATGCAAATGACATGAAAACCATATATAAAATCACAAAGCAGATGACAGGTAACTTCAGCACAAGATGTGAGAGTGCAGTACGGACACATATGGGACAACTTATCAGTGGAGAAAGAAAACAAAATTGAAAGATAGAATGAGCACTTTTAACACCCTACTAAACAGAACACAAGCAGCACATGTAGACGTGCACCGCTTATACATGTATAATATATACGATATATCGTGCATCTGTCTATTATTACTGTGACTGCTAGTTACAGACACGACAATACTTGTAAAGATTTGTATTATTATCATGAAACTTCTGCTATAGA
This sequence comes from Achatina immaculata, assembly GCA_009760885.1. Classification (NCBI taxonomy): domain Eukaryota; kingdom Metazoa; phylum Mollusca; class Gastropoda; order Stylommatophora; family Achatinidae; genus Lissachatina; species Lissachatina immaculata. The sequence goes on along the minus strand of CM019695.1, from coordinate 15,556,641 downwards.
AATATACTAACGAGGACAACACACAGCGAACAGTGTGAAGAATAAGTCCAGTGTGAATAACATAAACTCACACTTTATTAATGGGAAAAAATGAGTGATGATAGGTGAGTGTGAGAGGCAATTGATAACGTTATACAAAGTTTCTGGCTAATCCACTTTTCAGCAAGAACTAGTTTGCCAAATGGAAAGGGAGAAAACCCAATTCTCTCACACTACATAAAATCAACAAGCATCCAGAAAATGTAGTACAAAATAAGAGTACACACTTACTGCATCAAAAAGGATCACAGAATTCTCTCACTCATCACAGAAAATCTCTAGATCAAAGGTGTATCAAATATTCCGAAAAGAACTAATCTCATATTTCCTTAGTTCTATACAAACAGTGACAGGAAATAGTTGCTTGACAATGTCACTACCAACTACGTAACTCTTTACAGGAGCCATAATAGAAAAATCTCTCAATGTCCTTAAGATGGTCATTCTTTGCACAAATCAAGCTTACATAACAAAATCAATAATACACTGCACTTTAAGATGACAAAAATCCCATTTTCCAGCTAATCCTATCTCTCTGAGAACAAGTGCAACTCAACCATTCTCTAGCTATAATCCAAATCCTTAAAACATCTCAACAAAAATCATTCTCCAAAACTATCTCGAATAATCTCATAATCATAATAATAATCTTTCTTTCTCACTCCTTAAATATCCTATCTTATATTTCCTAAAACTTCCCAAAAGTTTCCATCCCGCTAATCACAAAAAGCGTGACCCTAACTGTTTACTGACCTTCTGACGAAAACTCAATGGGCATTCCGAAAATAACTTTTATGCCTCTAACCTTGGCTAACTGACAATATATGTCAGTGTGAAATTCGTTATTTCCCGAGACTTTTCCAAGGTCTCAGACTGACCTTTAATCGAACCATAACTACGTCAATCAAGGGCGTTAAACATTTAGTCAAAATACTAACTTTAACCTGGATTATGAGAATCAAACCATCTTAACAGTAATTTTTTCAGTATACTGTTATAGACAAACAATAGACAGATCTGAAGCAAAAACGGAATTAAAGACTAATACAGGAAAATAATAAAATTAGACAGAGCACCAGGTGAAGATGAAGTGACTGCTGAGATGTTGAAAGCAGAAGAAACAGAAGCATAAAAAAAAAACTGCTGGATACTACAACACATTTGAGATCTAGAAAAAGCTCCAGAGGAGTGGAAAACTGGCATTATAGTAAAACTACCCAAGAAGCGTGACCTCAGAAATTGCGGGAACTGGAGAGGCATTACCTTCCTGCCACTCACCAGTAAAGTATTTTGCAGAATAAACAAAAGAATTGCGCCAGCACTTGAGGGAAAACTTCGGAAAGAGCAGACAGGATTTAGGAAAGGAAGATCATGCACAGACCACATATTTGTACTTAGACAAATATTAGAGCAGGCAAATGAGTGGCAAAGCACAACATATGCATTGTTTATAGATTATGAGAAAACTTTTGACAGTGTCAACAGAGATGCACTGTGGGAAATTCTAAGATGGCATGGCCTCCCCCATAAGATAGTGAATGTAATCAAAGCCCTATACGAGGGTTTTCATTGCAAATTGATATATAGAGAACTTACCTCTAGCAGCTTTAGGGTGAAGCAGGGATATGTACTATCGTCAACATTATTTATCTTGGCAGTATACAGGTTAATGAAGGAGGTAACATCAGACAAACGCAGAGGATTACAATGGACCCTTGACACAGTGCTGGAGGACCTTGATTTTGCAGACGATATTTGTCTACTATCAAGCAGCCACAAAGATATGCAAGATAAAATAAACAAGCTAACTCAGAATGCAAACAACATAGGACTAAATATCAACGTAGGAAAGACAAAGTTAATGAAGCAAAATGTAAACTACAGAAATGTACTCAGAGTAGATAGCAAGTTTGTGGAGGAGGTCAACGAATTTGTATATCTTGGCAGTAGAGTAGTAGAAAATGGAGACAGCATAGAGGACATCAACAGCAGACTTACTAAGGCAAACTAGGCTTTTGCAATTCTGCAGACTATATGGAAATCAACAAAACTAAGCATGAATACGAAAATCAGGATATTTAAGAGTAAATAAGAGTGTACTACTCTATGGAAAATCACCAAAAGCACAGAAAACAAGCTGAATTCTTTCACATTAAATGTTTGCGAAGAATTAGAAAAATATTTTGGCCAAACACCATAAGAAATAACATCTTGTTGGCAGAAATGCAGATGAAGTCACTGACAGCAATTATTGAGGAAAGACGCTGGAGATACTTTGGGATATGTGCTCCGCATGACTGACAACTCACTACCAAAAATAGCGCTAAGATGGACACCATAGGGGAACAGAAGTAAGGGTAGATCAAAAGAGAGATGGAGAAGAACAACAGAGAGAATGTTGAGCAATAGAGGGCTCATCTGGTCAAGAGCAGAAAAAAAGGTAAAGGAAAGGCATTTGTGGAAAACCCTTGCGGAAGCCCCATGTACCCTGGGCACTCAAGGTTCAGAGAGGGAGGGAGGGAGGGAAGGAGAGAGACAACGATAGGCACAGACAGAATGGCGCCGAAAAGAATACACCAACTAAGCAGACAGAAATACAAAATCTCAGTCGCGACCAACTAGTTATGAAAACAGGCGCCAGCTGTTACGCATCCAGCTTTAAGAACTACTAAACCCTGACACTTACGACCAATAAAGGAGACAAGGCTAGATCGATGTGGTAAGTGCCCCATAACAAGTGAATTGACAGGTAAATACGGTTGACACAAGTCTCGTACTTCTTAATGAGCGTCATCGCTGGCCCTCTATGAGTGGGAGCTAGTGGTATAACTGGTCTGTACCATTTCCAGGAATCAAAGACTCGGTGGTACGCGAAGCTGACCGGTGCCGCGCACACTGCCCGCAGCACAAGGCTACAAGAGCAAACGTTCGAAGCAAGCCAGCCTAGAACGACTATAACAGTCGAGCACCTGAACAAAGAGCCCCAAAAAGGCACATTACACTGGGGTGCCTCCAGCTATTAAAACGGAGGCAATCAAAAGATTCATGACCCATATAGCCGATACAGTGTTCTCTAGAGCAGAGGTGGCATATGGCAAGTGGAATTTCCTTTGCAGACCGAGGAAGCCGGTGGCGCACTATGTCACCCTCAGACCAACCACCGGGAGTCTGAAGCCCCACAAGATATGGGTCTTCCTACCAGGGAGGAGAACCGAGGTGTGCAGCAAAGACTGGACAAGCCAGTGCCCAGAAAAGAAAAAGAACCAGAGTCAATCAGAGTCTTCCCAAGATTTTAAAACAAATTTTAAATCTAACCATAGTCACCCCCTTTATCAACTCAGTAATGTTTATTTATGTAAGGATATATTTAACCTGTCTTGTCTTTGGTTGTTTTGTTACTCTATCGGTACACTCGGTTGAGGTAAGTTGCCATTGGAACCTTGTCCATGTCCGTAGTCAATAGTCTAAAAATACAAATTTTCCACAACACAAAATAAAATAATGCAACGAAACTTCAAAGGTACAACAACATCGCAATCTAAAAACTTAATTCTACAACTGATAACCAGCTTTTTAATTTATAAGTTTATACTTTTGTTTCTGATTGTTCATGATCGTGGCTTATACAACTTCCTCCACGGATCCTATATGAAATAAAATCTCTGTACTGTGCTTTCTATAGTGGTCTATCACCCACTTCCACCACTGGCCTCTGTGCTCGTATAGTGATTTACTTCTACGACTTGTAGTTTCAGCGGCCCCAGCCGATATCCTTGCTAGTTATAGCTCGGAAAACTGCCATTTGACAATTGGAACATAGGATTCGCTACTGTTCTGTATCTCAGGTATTACAAGCAATTATACGTTTAACACATTTTCGTAATGCGATTATCAAAACAATTACATATACGACAGGTATAATATAACCCCACGACCCCTTTCGGTCATTAATAAGATCTTCCATCTGCGACTTAAATATACATTGCGTTCCGAAAATAACTGTACTAACCCAGTATCGATTCCGGTATCGTAGTGATATCTAAATGACTGCTGTATCTAGCCACATCTACCTGGGTACGTTAGTGTGCTGAACCCTGCTGTTGTGTAACATTCACTGTATTCAGTCTGTCTTTGTTTATTCAGTTGTTAAGCAGCGAAGCAGTTGTCGAAACGCACGACGAGCAATTCAGGAAATCAAGAACAAAAAATCAGAAACTTTATCTTCACAAACACCATGCACAGCATAAAACACAAAACTCTCATACAAGAAACTACACGGAGGGATTGCTTTACAAGATATACAAGCACTCAGAATCAGCCACTTAGGTCACATCATCAAACATCCAAAACACCACCCATTTTTATCTTATATTTTATATCCTTCCCATGCCGTTAAACGTCACATAGGGCTCACAAGGTAGCTCGCCAATTTTTCCTGTCTTCGGTGAGTCTTTCAACCTCCTCAAGGGATTTTTATGCCTATGAATTTGACTTCTCTTAACAATGTTTCAGTTTCACGCGGTCGGCCTATTTTTCTTTGGCCTGATGTGTTCCATTTTATAGCTTATTTTGGGATTCTCTGTTTCTTCTCATCACGTGACCAACATATGTCCAACTCCTTTTCCTGATCACCCATGAGACTGGTTGTTGTTCAGTCATCTGTCTTATATCTGTATTGTTCTTGAATTCGTTCCACTTGATGCCGAGCATTTCCTTAGGCATTTGTTTTTCAAAGGAGTCTAATTTCTTGTCTATTTCTTTAGTTGTTTTCCAGCTTTCGCATGAAAATGAGGGTGGATATTACATTTGAATTGAATAGTCTTAACTTGGTTTTTGTGCTTATAACTTTTGAATGCCATATGTTCTCAAGGTTCTTGAAGATCGATGCTGCTTTTGCAATTCGAATTCTAACTTCTTTTCTGGTGTCACCATCCTGGTCTATGTAGCTGCCAAGGTATGCATATTGATTGACTTCTTCAATATCTGTCCCTTCTATGTGAATTTTTCCATTTTGATTAATGGGAATTTTCATTATTTTTGTTTTAGTCCTTGTTAATTTCAAGTCTTATTTTGCTAGCCAGTGAAGACAGGCTATCTGTTTTTTCTTGCATGAAATTCACATTGTTACTGATAAGAGTTATGTCATCAACAAAATCAAGATCTTCTAGTTGGGTCTCATGTACCCAGTCAATACCTGTGTTACCTGTGCAGTATTTTTTCATTATGAAGTCTATTGTAATTCCAAAAAGCAAAGAAGACAGTATACATCCTTGTTTCACACCTGTTTCAATCTGGAACCATTCACTAATCCCATTACTACATGGGATTTAGACTATCAAACTTAGTCCCACCAAATTTGCCACTTTGGCACACTACCTCCTTTCTACAAGCAATTCAAGGACACGAAACATTCATTAATTGCAGGACTAAACACTTATAAAACATTAGTCAGAAACCAAGCAACGACATTACATCTTAGGATTAAGAGAGGACGGAAATATCCTGTATTAGAGTACACCGATACGTTCAAAAACCTGCATCTCAGGAACATCACACCAAAGCTAGAGAAATCACATTCCGACTCATGTACAATATTATACCCATGATACACATACAAACACACAGAAACATCACATCAAAAGAAAGAGAAATCACATTCAGACTAATATACAAGGTCCGACAATTACGTAATGTGACTGAATTTATTTTGGTCAAGACAAAAATATTATCTATGAAGTAAAGCATGGAGTCCAAAGAGGCAACTTTCATTTATGATCTGCCAACTTTCATCACCGCCCGAAAGCAGACGACAAACAAGCCGACATTCTGTTGACCTAGTCAGAGGTGTATTGTTATGTAATCAGCGTGGAGCAAAAAACTAACATAAATTCTGTTTAGAACTTAGAAAAAATGCCATTGAGACAGTTGAATTGATGCAACAACTTTGTGGGAATAATTGTTTATCTGGTGCACAGATATTCAGGTGGTATTCACGATTCAAAAGTGGCGTGGAAACGATTACGACTACAGCTAGACATTGACGTCCAATTTCTGCTCGTAATGAGAAACTCATTGTAAACGTCAGAGAATGGATACAAGAAAATCGTTGTTTGACTGTGAGGATGATGGCAGACGAATGTGGTGTCAACCGAGAGACCATTCGTAAAATTTTAGTGGAAGATTTGGGCAAGAAAAAAGTAGCTTGCCAGTTTCTACCACATTCGTTATCTGATGACCAAAAAAAACATCAGAGTGTTGAGTACGCAAAAGACATTATCAAAACGTGTGCACAAGTAAACATTTCTTAAATTTGATTGCTGCAGAGGATGAAACATGGATTTTCCACTATTATCCCACAACTAAACGCGAACGTGCTAAGTGGAAGTCAACATCATCACCAAAAGGCAAAAAAATTCGTCTTGAAAAGTCGAAAGTGAATACAATGTTTGTGTGCTTCTACGACAGCAAAGGAGCTATTCACAAATAATTTATTCCTGAAGGATAGGATTCACTGCCAATGTTTATTTAAGTATTTTAAACGCCTATTGAAAAGGATTTCCGCTCGAGTATTCAACACCTGGCAGTTTATTCCTTCTTCATGATAATGCACCGGCTCACCAGGCGGTATTTGTATAGGAATTTTTGGCCCCAAAACAAGTGTGTGTTCTCAACCATCCATCCTATTTCCCAGATTTGTCTCCCTGCAATTATTTTCTATTCTCAAAATTTAAGTTATCATTGAAAGGATGCTTCTTTGATGATACTGAGGACATCCAAAGGGCCGCAGCATAGAGTTTAAGTGCCATACTAACATAAGAACTGCAGAGGTCGTTTCAATGTTTGTTAGATCGTGCCACTCGCTGTATCGATGCACAAGGTGCTTACTTTGAATTTAAAAAAAAACAGGTTATATCTTCAACTGTTGTTTATTTTATTTTGTCTGTAATTAGTATCATTACTTAATTGCCGGACCTCATACAATATGACACCCACCCCGCACAGACAAACACACAGAAATATCACACCAACACGAAGAGAAATCACATTCAGACTCATATATACAGTATGACACCCACCCCACACAGAAATATTACACGATGCTGCCTATGCAGGAGGAACATACAAGAAACAAATAACACATTTTCTATGAATGCAGAACAGTAAAAACAATACAGAACACCATAGAAACACATAACAGCACAACAAGCAAACATCTACAAAGCCATAATGTTGAATACAGTTCCTTAAACTCAGCTAGACACCCACACCAAATTACTGGTCTTGCTCGCAGAATTCACGTACGTGTGGACGTGCAGAAGCAGAGCTCGTTTTCAGTTTTACACGTTTAGTCCTGCCACCTTCATAGGTCTGTTTCAGCAGAGAACAAGTAAAACAAACAAACAAACAAACAAACAAACACACACACACACATATATATTACATATTACATCTTTCCCGTACCTTTAAACGTCACGTAGGGCCCGCATAGTAGTTCGCCAAGATGCCCTGTCTTCGGCGAGTTTTTCAATCTCATCAATGGATGTTATGCCCACTGAATTGGCTTCTCTTAACAATGCCCTCTTTAGAGATTCACGTGGTCGATCACTTTTTCTTCGGCCTGTTGTGTTCCATTTGATAGCTTGTTTGGGGATTCTATGATTGTTTCTTCTCATCACACACATAAATACCTCTCATCACACACACACGCACATATATATTAGAGAGAGAGAGAGAGAAAGAAAGAAAGAAAGAAAAGATAGTGTTAAAATGTTAAAATAACAAGTTTTTCGTGTACATTTCTGGAGAGAAAGAGTAGACTGTAAATAAATGAACACTTTTTGTATGTACATCCCCAGAGAAAAAGGAGAGAGAGAGAGAGAGTTTGCTGTGAATTTCTCACTAAAGAAATATAATCTATCAGTCACACTTTTACACGAAAGCCTGTTCTGGTTAAAAAAAAAATAAAGAACTTAAAACTATCTTAAAAAAAGTGCCATATAATGGCAGTGACAGACATCACTCACATGAATCTTTTTTCAAAAGTCGCACAGTGTAGGATCCTGACAGACCACTCACTGAGTCTGAGACACTAAAATAAATCAGTATAAGGACGATAAGGACACAGACACCGACGATGATAATGAAATTGATGTACTAGAAATGATGAGTCTTGAGAGAAGTAGTACCAAAATATAGATAGTTACGTGTTTCAGCCTAATAATGTATTTGAATTTAGAAACTTTAACAACGAATGCTGATTCTATAAGCTATTGATTACCACTACCAATGGGAACAGTGAGCCAATTTAATTTTGTTACGTCACCATGTCTTGCATATGTGAAGTTACAAATAGTACATGTGTAGTTAGCTCGTCTAAAATGGACAGCACAGGGGAACAGAAGTAAGAGGAGACCAAAAGAGACATGGAGAAGAACAAAAGAGAGGATGTTGAACAATAGAGGGCTCACCTGGGCAAGAGGAGAAAAAAGGCAAAAGACAGGCATTTGTGGAAAACCCTTGCGGAAGCCCCGTGTGCCCAGGCCACTTAAGGTTCAGAGGAGAGAGAGAGAGAGAGAGAGAGAATGAATGAATGAATGAATGTGAATGAATGAATGAATAATCTTTATTCTTAAAGGGTAAAGAATTGAGCGCGCAGGGCCGTCTTACATTCTGCCTTTTATCACTCAATCTTTCATTCTTCCCACGCACTCGATTTAATACAAATATACAAATTGAATTAGGAAAAACATATCAAAAGAATGTAAGATTTAACTATTACATTCAAAGTAAAAGAGAAGAAGTAATTAACCTAATAAAATAGCTCAAGCACACATACACACAGACATATACATAAACAAAAATACATTGTAAATACAGATCTTCTAACATATGTTTTTTTTAACAAACATTAAAATAATTTCTAAAAGTTACTTTTCGAAATATGTCATTTTAGTACTTAATGGTTGGCGAATCATGCGTTGAGAGAGTGCTGGTTATTCTATGGAGGCATATAAGTACAAGCAAGTAAATAATAAAACAGGTTTGAGTTAAAGGATAAAGTATTACCAATGGATTTTAAATGATAGGGGAGGGTATTCCAGAGCTGTACTGAGGAGTATGCAAGGCTTTTCTTGTACAGATCAATCCTGGGTTTAGGAAGAAAATACTTTTTTAAATGCTGGCTATGTTTAGTGTTATACGTAAACAGTGACTACAAGTAAGGCGGAGCTTTGTGCGACAGAATTATGTGAACAAACATAACTTTGTTAAAAATGATTCTGTATTTGAGGGGTAGAATTTTGAGTTGTTTGTGTTGATCTACAGACTGTACTGGTTGTTTGTCACAAATCAGATTTAATGCTCGCTTGTGAAAGGAGTGGAGCCTTTTTGTGTTTGGGACTGAGCATCCATCCCAGATTGTGGAACAGTAATTTAAGTGTGTTTGTATGTGTGATATGTAGTATATCTTTCTTGTGTCTTTGTCGATAAAGTGTTTAATTTAGGCTAATTGGTAAATTTTCTGTGCAATCAAGTTTGTTAGGTTATGTACGAGAGAATTCCAAGATAAATGCTGATCAATGATGAGTCCTAGAGTTTTATGTTCATGAACATTTTCTATTGCCTTAGTCCCAGCACAAAGCTGTAGTGAAGTTTTTGTTGATTCTGCAGTTTCTGTCTTGTAGTGATGAACATGGATTTTGTTTTGTTGATGTTTATCAACATACCATTTTTATTACTCCATTTAATCAAACTGTTTATATAATTTTGGAGCGTTGTCTGTAGTTTATTGATGTCATAGTCACTGTTGTAAACAGTACAGTCATCAGAAAAAAGATCACATGAAGAGTGTTTTAAATGTAGTGGTAAGTCGTTAAAATAGGTAGAAAAGAGAAGAGGACCAAGAATGGAGCCTTGAGGAATACCAGAGAGAGAGAGAGAGAGAGAGAGTTAGTTCGTTGTGGAAATAAACAATCTGTGTGAATAAACCTTGAGTGCTCTATAAGTGTCTACGAAATGATTCTGTATATTCGGCAAATTGAATGAAAGGTTGAAGATGACAAGGAATGAAGTCTTGGGACTCCAAAGATTACCACCATAAGAAGGGGTCGTGCAATGAACGGACCTGGAAATTAATACGCATCCCCAAAGTGACAGGGCGGAAATGAAACTGACACTTGAATGTGTTACAAAGAATATAATATAAATTATAGTAGTGTAAAATTAGTGCCGTGCCACATGACAATGTTAAATGAACCAAAAACGATACCCCCCCTCTTTTTCCCAACATAAAATACTTTTGGAAAGTTCTGTAAATTATATTCTAATTGATCTCTCTCTCTCTCTCTGAACCTTAAGTGCCCAGGGCACATGGGGCTTCCGCAAGGGTTTTCCACAAATGCCTGTCCTTCGCCTTTTTTTCTGCTCTTGCCCAGGTGAGCCCTCTATTGCTCAACATCCTTTCTGTTGTTCTTCTCCATGTCTCTTTTGGTCTACCCTTACTTCTGCTCCCCTGTGGTGTCCATCTTAGTGCTATTTTTGGTAGTGAGTTGTCAGTCATTCGGAGCACATGTCCCAACCATCGCCAGCGTCTTTCCTCAATAATTGTTGTCAGTGGTTTCATCTGCATTTCTGCTAATATGTTATTTCTTATAGTGTTTGGCCAAAATATTTTTTTAATTCTTCGTAAGCATTTAGTCTGGAAAGAATTCAACTTGTTTTCTATGGTTGTGGTGATTTTCCAGCATTCGCTTCCATAGAGTAGTACACTTAGAACATTACTCTTAAATATCCTGATTTTCATATTTATGCTTAGTTTTTTTTATTTCCATATATTCTGCAGCATTGCAAAAGCCTGGTTTGCTCTAGTAAGTCTGCTGTTGATGTCCTCTGTGCTGTCTCCATTTTCTACTACTCTGCTGCCAAGGTATACAAATTCGTTGACCTCCTCCACTAACTTGTTATCTACTCTGAGTACATTTCTGTTGTTCACATTTTGCTTCATTAACTTTGTCTTTCCTACGTTGATCTTTAGTCCTATGTTGTTTGCATTCTGAGTTAGCTTGTTTATTTTATCTTGCATATCTTTGTGACTGCTTGATAATAGACAAATGTCGTCCGCAAAGTCAAGGTCCTCCAGCACTGTGTCAAGGGTCCATTGTAATCCTCTGCGTTTGTCTGATGTTGCCTCCTTCATTAACCAGTCTACTGCCAAGATAAATAATGTTGGTGATAGTACACATCCCTGTTTCACTCCTGTTTGTACCCTAAAGCTGCTGGAGGTATGTTCTCCACAGATAACTTTGCACTGAAAACCCTCGTATAGGGCTTTGATTACATTAACTATTTTATGGGGGAGGCCATGCCATCTTAGGATTTTCCACAGTACATCTCTGTTGACACTGTCAAAGGCTTTCTCAAAATCTATGAATAATGCATATGTTGTGCTATGCCACTCATTTGCCTGTTCTAATATTTGTCTAAGTACAAATATGTGGTCTATGCGTGATCTTCCTTTCCTAAATCCTGCCTGCTCTTTCCGAAGTTTTTCCTCAAGTGTTGGTACAATTCTGTTGATGATTATTCTGCAAAATACTTTACTGGTGAGAGGCAGTAGGGTAATGCCTCTCCAGTTCCCGCAATCTCTGAGGTCACCCTTCTTTGGTAGTTTTACTATAAGACCAGTTTTCCACTCCTCTGGGGCTTTTTCTAAATCCCAAATTTGTTGTAATATCCGGCAAAGTTGTTTTGGTGTTTCTGTTTCTTCTGCTTTCAACATCTCCGCAGTCACTTCATCTTCACCTGGTGCCCTGTCTGATTTTAGCTTCTTTATCGCCTCCTTTACTTCATTTATTGTTATTGGTCCTGTATTGATGTTTAGTTCCGTTTTTGCTTCAGGTATGTCTATTGTTTGTGCTGCTTGTGTTCTGTTTAGTAGGGTGTTAAAGTGTTCCCTCCATCTTTCAATTTTTTCTCTTTCTCCACTGACCAGATGTCCATTTTGTGTTCTTACTGCACTTTCACATCTTGTGTTGAAGTTACCTGTCATCTGCTTTGTGATTTTATATATGGTTTTCATGTCATTTGTATATGCTGCTTTCTCTGCTGTTTCTGCTAAATTGTCATAATATTGACGTTTATCTTGACGGCATGATTCCTTCACTTCTTTGTCTTTTTGTGCATAATTACTTAAAACTCGTTCTTTAAGCCGTTGTGATTTGGTGTTCAGTAATTTTTTCTTGATTTCTTTTCTTTGCTCTATCTTTCCCATGTGGTCTCGCTTATCCATTCCTCTTTTCTCCTTTTCCGATATCCCAGCACCTCTTTTGCTGTTTCCTGTAGTGTTTTATTGAACTCTAATATGGACATTTCTGCTTCGTCTTGTAGGACACTGAAGCGGTTTTAAGTACTACTGAGAATTCATTTCTTGTTTGCTGGTCTATCAGTTTGCTTGTATCAAAATGTATCTTTCTGTGTTCTCCGATTTTGGCTTTCCTTAATTTTAGTTTTATTTTTGCTACCAGAAGGTTGTGATCACTTCCTACATCTGCTCCTTTCCTTGCTCGTACATCTTGTAGTGACCGTTTCCACTTGTTGTTTATTAGTATGTGATCGATTTGGTTTTCTATGGTTTTATCTGGTGACCTCCAAGTCACCTTATGGATGTTTTTGTGTTGGAAAATTGTCCCTCTGATGGTCATCATGTTTTCTTCACAGAAACTGCACAGTCTTTCTCCATTCTAATTGATACACATGGAAAATTCTCTAAAATATATTCGAATGGTTATAGACGATATATTTAAAAACACACATACACACAAACACACACAGAGATGCATACACGAACACAAGAGAGAGAGAGAGAGTCACGGAATTTACAAACCACGTGAGCTTCTGGAAGGATCTCGACCCTTACCCGGACATTCAAAATAAAGACTCTTAGAAAGCCCTTTCTGTGGGAAAAAAACCCAGTTATCTCCCATACTGATATGTAGAGATCTGGGTTTTTGACTAATTTTTACCCACTTTATGGACAGCTGAAATCATGGCAAATCCAGTTGAGTTTCGACCTTTGCTGGGCGTAAATTAGTTTACTAGCAACATTAATTTCGTTTTAACATAGTGTCAAATAACAAGACACCATAAATACTTAAAGTCTTTAAAGTCGCGTGTTTCAACTTTATATCTTGCTGTTTTGTCCACTGACTCATCATCAACAATTTCTATCAAAATATAATAAAATTCGTCAATAGAATATCTTAAAGGATGGAAGACTTCGATTCTAGATTCCCAAAGGGTGGTACATAATGGCTTACTATTAAGAGGTGTAATATGTTTTTAATGAAGATTCCCTAAAAAACAATATTTACGTGAAAGTAAAACACATGCAAAATAAAACCAATTTCTGAACTGTTTGAAAAAAAATAAAACTTTTTCTCTGCGGCATTCTTCTTCTTCTTCGTCGTTCGTTCGAACATCAACACCAATCTCTCTCACAAATGCGGCAAGTTCGTTTCAGGTTCTCACCGTCACCGTAGAGTTTCTCTTGTATGGGTCTGGGATCTTAGCCAGGTCCGTTGCCTGTGTGATTTGTGTAGCTGACAACTCTGGAAGATGTTATGTGGTGTATGTTGTTCTTCGCTGCAAACACATGTCTGTTGTGCTAATTTTCAGCTTTCGGTATAGGTGTTGTCTCCGCCTGCAATGTCCTGTTCTCAATCGGAAAATGAATGACCTGGTCACCTCCTCATCTGTTTTTTTTTTGCATTTGGGTATTGTTTTGTCCATTTTGTCTTTATAAGTTGCTTTTAGTCTGTTTTTTTTTTTGTTTGCTTCTATCAATCTGTTGCAATAAGGAAACAGGTTTGAGTTAAAGGATGAAGTATTACCAATGGATTTTAAATGGTGGGGAGGGTATTCCAGAGCTGTACTGCAGACTATGCAAGGCTTTTCTTGTACAGATCAATCTTGGGATTATAATTGCCAGTCTGTCTGTCTCGGATCCTGTCTATCCTTGAATAGTGGATATCAAATATATGAATGTTTCATTGAATATTGTGCTTGCTTGTAATAGGGCTTCTGTTTCGGATACGGATAGTGAAGGATACCGGGTATGTAAAACCTCATTCTGAACTCTTTAACATGAGCGCCGTTTCACTTTCAGGTAAACGATGTGAAAACGGTTCTTATCTTCTAAGGTAACTATTTTTTTATTACTGGTTTGGTGATTATATATTAGTTCAGTTCGGTCTTTGGTCGCTCCATATTAGTGACATAAAGTAGGGTGTTAAGATATTCTGTTAGGCACACTTTCTACTTCATTATACTCCCTGTCTTCTATTATCTAGACTCTCTTATGCTTCCTTCTTTATTGTAACACTTCTAGTCTGGTTCTTCAGCCTCTCAAAAATGTATAAACTAGGAAAAAAGTAGGAATAACTTTATTATTTAACGATTACACAGTTGTGACGTTTTGGCGCGACCCTTTATCAAACAAAAACAAAAGGACGAAGAATCAGAAAGACGAGACAAAGTATAGATTCACATGAATTAACGAAATAATAAAAAATGAAAAAAAATAATGAAAAATTGTAAATGATTTAGCTTAGGTCTTGGAACAGTACAGAAGTACAATCCCCTTTATGTCGCAAGGAGCACAAACAATATGCACCGGTTACTATGTAAACAAAGCGTCGTTCTGAAAGGTGCAAAATTGTGCATTGTTTAGTGGAGAACATGTTATGAGATAAGGATGCGCATAGAAGGAGCAGAGAATTATTCAAAGAACAAGGACGGCTGGAGAACCTTTATCTATGGCCGGCGCTCTTAAAGGAGTGAAAGGCGATGATGATGATGTTTGATAGTAGATGATGGTAGTGAATGGATGGGGATTTGTGATGTTTGATAGTAGATGATGGTAGGGAAGGGATGGTAATCTATTTAGGAGAAGGTGAAATGAATGATTATGGTTGTGGTAGAGGAGTAGTAATGTGATAATGCGCGAGGGTACTAAACTATGTACAGCAAGTGAGAATGAGTAAGATTGCGGAAGATTATGTGTAGCTGAATAACGAGTTCAAACCATGTGGTTCCAGTGTCCCATGGTATACCTATACACTAATTATTGTGTGTTACTTCAGCCTCTCAGTCCTATAAAACATTTTTATTTAGATATTTTGTAGGACTAAAAGGCCTATACACATCGAACTGCAGTTTGCCAGTGAAATTTGTTACACCATTCAAAAAAAAAATGATTAATAAAATTGTATGTTAAATGCCTGGTTAGCTGAGTTGTTAGATGCTCGGTACCAGGTTCAGTCCCAGCAGTGGGATTTTTTTTTCCTAGTACATACCAAAAAGGCCCTGGGGTTGATCCAGCATCTAAAAATAGGTACTAGTGAAATCAGGGGAAGTAAATGCGATCAGGCGTGAGATGCTGATCACATCAGACTTTCATGTGCTGAAAGTCGTGAAAATGCGGACCTAACATCGTATTCCCAATATGCCTGAATGGCATGGAAACGGGAATGTTTTCCCTTTTTTTTACGTATAAGTTATATGTATATTAGCATTTTCACAATTACATTTAGATGTGGTGGTTCATACATAGGCAGCGCGACTCGTAGAGTTCTACCCGTCAGAAAGGAGTGTATAGTGAATATGCAGGAGAGATTCCAGAGTCAGTTTGCCTGAGTTAGTCATTTGTACCCATTAAATATGTCCGGGATATTTCCAATCACATTTCATGTTGTGAAGGATGCTACTCGTATAAACGAGACTGTGAAGGTAAAGGCAGCCGGAAAGTTCGCGATAGCAACAAAGCAAAGTGAAAGTGCAAGAAGCTGAAGTGAAAAAAAATCTTTCAGATGGTCGCTAGTGCGTGTATTTGCAATGAAGGTATGTTGACTGTGGAGAAAGGTAGTTACGAACGTTTGGAGATGTTTTATATTCAACATAAGTAAAAACTGACTTACGTAAAGGGCTATGTAATGTATTAGTCATGTAAGTAATTATCTGTCATTCTTTTCCTTCACTAAACATGAGTCTGAAAGTCTAGTATCCTAGAGGATGGTACCTTTTGAGTTTCATTAAAATAAGACTGTTTTGCTCATCTACCATTCTTAGTTACATCCAGGTTTTTGAGTCAAGAATACATGGCTCTTATGTTCCATATGTAATAGTAATCTAGTTCCAAATTTTTTTATATATTTCCACATACGCCACAATATATATGCCTTTTGATATATCTCTTTTTAACCTATAAGACAAGCAGATGTGGTGTATCGGTTGCTTATTGTCTAGGGTTTGCCCAGTCTGATTGTAACTAACGATCGGCTCACACTTTTGTGTGTGTGTGGTTTTTAAAATCAGAATTGATGTTCTTTTTCTTTTTTTCATCAAGCTGCGTCTCACGGAATCAGAAAGAAATCAGAAATCAACTGTTGCGTGGATATTTAATGTCTCCCGACTAACAGTCTATCGACTGCAATAACATTTTCGGCTGACAGGCGTCGACAGAGATCGTCCAAGGTCAGGAAGACCAAGAACCACTTTTACTGCAGTCGTCGTCTGTATTGTCTTTCACAAAGGTGATCACGCAAAGACAGAACGGATTTATTCGCATTGGTCATTTATGAAACCATTTATACCCTGCTCAAATGGACAAGTGACACATATGAGGGGTGATTGATAAGTTCTCTGCATAAGGTACAAATACTTTAAATGCACAGTTGATATTAGGTGCATTTGTAGATCAGGTTAATGTACCAAGTTTCAAGAAATTAACTGCAACCAAGTTTTTTACAGACTACTGAAATGGTAAGGGGAGGCAGAAATAGAGAAAATGGGTAAAATTTCTCATAGAGCAGTCATTCGCTTCCTCTGCATCAAGGGCTTATCATCGAAGGAGATCCATGAGGATATGGTAGAGACTCTATGGGAGAGTAGCCCTTTTTACAGCACAGTGAAGAAATGGGCAGCTCAATTCAAACATGGAAGGGAGAGTCTGGAAGATTATCCCTGTCCAGGAAGACTAAGAACGGTAACCACCGATGAAACCACCCTCAGAATCTATGACATGATAATGGAGGATCGACGACTAACTGAATGGTACATTGCTACTGAGTTGGGCATCTCCCAGGAACTTGTTCATGCCATTATTCACAATTATCTTCAAATGACAAAGGTCTCTGCTCGATGGGTCCCGAAACTTCTTGGAGCTGATCACAAACGACAGTGTCTCAACAAGCCAAGAGACAATCTTGGTCATTTTTCTGCAGATCCTGAAAAGTTTCTTCAGCAATTTATGACTATGGACGAGACTTGGGTTCATCATTTTCAATTAGAAACAAAAGTACAGTCAGAGCAGTGGAAACATCATGGATCCCCACCTCAAAGAAAGAAAGGGTAGTTCTGTCTGCAGAAAAAGTGATGTCTTCCATCTTTTGGGATTCAGAAGGTGTGCTATTGGTAGACTATCTTCAAAAGGCCAGAAGGGTCACTGGGGCCTATTACGCTAATCTTGTGAAACAACTGCGGATGAAACTGAAGGAAAAGCGTCAAGGAAAATTCACGAGAGGAGTCATCGTTCACCAAGACAATGCTCCAGTTCACAAGTCGGCGGTGTTAATGGCTGTCATTCATGAATGAGGCTTCAAGCTTCTTGAACATCCTCTTTATTCCCCAGGTTTGACCCATTCGGACCATTACTTGTTTACCAAACTTAAAAAGGTGCTCAGTGGTTGCAAATTTGCTTCAGATGATGACGTCATTCATGCTGTAGACCACTTTCTACTGGCACAAGATGCTGACTTTTACAAAGAAAGGATCCTTATGCTTCAGGATCGCTGGACTAAGTGCATAAACTTGCAAGGGAACTATGTTGAGAAATAACCAAAATAAAATGTCCACAAATAATCTGTTGTACATTATGCCGAGAACTTATCAATCACCTCTCGTAAATACATTGTGGAAACTCAGACACGTTTAGCTGAACATGTTTTACACCGTCCAAGGGAACCAAACACGTCCACGCCAGTCTGATGGACGCCCTCGACTTCAGTCAAAAAACATTTAGAACAGATTTCAGTGGGAAATGTACACGTTAGATAGCCTCCTCGAGACTGTGGCAATCTGTCATGTTGAAGTCCAGATTCATGATGGAAAGACATGATGGTAGGATAACAGTGTATAGGCATTCCACGTGAACGATATGCTCATAACTGCATTCGAGAGGCATCTTGATGTAGATTGGGGGGTGGGAATAAATGAGAATTTAGAAAATACATTTGGCCATCTGCAAACGACAATAGATCAGGTATGGAAAAATGATATTGTATTAATAATGGGTGATTTTAATGCAAAAATTGGTACAGAAAGAGCAGAAGATGAAGGACATGTTGTAGGGAAATTTATCATATGACATAGAAATGAGGCAGGTGACAATCTAATGGCGTTTTGCATGGAAAATGAGCTAATGATCGCTAACACACTTTTTAAACAACATCCAAAAAGACTTTACACATGGACGTCACCAAATGGTAAAACCAGGAATCAAATAGATTACATTTTAGTGCAAAGAAGGTGGAGGTCAAGTATAACATCAGCAAAAACTTACCAGGTGCTGACTGTGACACGGACCATGAGTTATTAATAGCAGACATGAAGATAAAGATAAAAAAGACAGTTGCGGGATCAAGACCACTCCGCTTTGATCTTAAGAATATACCAGAACAATACGGTATAGAAGTGAAGAACCGTTTCGAAATCCTGATGGCTGTACAGGAGGAGATGACACCAGATGAATTGGATACGCAGGCCAAAGATATCTTAATAACAACAACTAAAGACATGGTTCCAGTAAAGAAAACACAAAAGAATGGATGGATTACAGCAGGTACACTAGAACTGATAAAACAACGTAGAGAAATGAAGACGCAATGGAAAGTGACAAACAATAACAAAGAGAAATATAAAACTTTAACAAAAGAAGTATGGAGAAACATAAGAAAAGACAAAAAACAATACATTCAAGATTGTTGTGAAAGAATAGAAGAACATCAGAAGTGTGGAAGAGATAGTGAAATGTTTAAGAAATGAAGACATTGACGAGAAATGTCACACCTAAGCTAAATGTAATTTGTGATGAGATGGGGAATACCTTGACAGAGACAGAGGAAATTCTAGAAAGATGGAAGGAATATTGCAGAGGAATGTATGAAACAACCGACTGTGGAAACAGAAATCAACAGTGTGAATTATTATTAGAGGAGAAAGAACCCGAACCGACAATAGCAGAAGTTTTATGGGCAATAAAGAATCTGAAAAATGGTAAATCACCAGGATGTGATGAGATAACAACTGAATTTATTAAAGCAGGAGGAAAGGAGTGTGCAACAATCTATCATGCACTATGTAAAAAGATATGGCATTCAGGTATTTGGCCAAAAGAATGGAAAAGAACTATTTTCATACCACTGCCAAAAAAGGGTAACCTGAAATTATGCACAAACTACAGAACTGCTGCCCTGATTAGTCATGCCAGTAAAATTCTGTTAAAAATCATAATGGGTAGACTTCGAAAGAAAATAGAAGAAGAAGTCAATATGGTCCAAGCTGGTTTCAGGCAAGGAAGAGGATCAAGAGATCATATATTCAATCTAAGATTAATAATAGAGAAATGCAGAGAGTTTAATGTGAATCTAAATTTAGCCTTTATAGACTACTCAAAGGCATTTGATTGTGTACAACACCAGAAACTTTGGGAAATAAAGGAAAAAAATGGGATTTCCAACACATTTGACACAACTAACGTCACTGCTGTATCTAGACCAACAAGCAGCAGCAAGAATAAATGGTGAAACAACAACTTGGTTTGACATAAAACAAGGGGTCAGCCAGGGATGCGTATTGTCACCTTACTTATTTAACCTGTATACTGAAAATATAATGAGGAATGTTAGAGAAGATGTAGACAAAGAATATTACGATGCCATAACAATTGGAGGTTATGAAATACCAGAGATTAGATATGCTGATGACACAGTGTTACTGTCCACAACACAAAGAGGAATGGAAAAACTAATTATGTCAGTCCGTAAGAACAGCGAAGAGCAGAACCTCTATCTTAATGCAAAGAAAACTAAATTGATGACAACTGACAAAACAAACAAGGCAGCTGAAATATATATCAATGAGGAAAAATTGGAAGAAGTGGAGAGTTTTTAATATCTTGGATCACTACTAACTAATAATGGAGATACAATGAGGGAAATTAAAAAGAGGACATCCATCGCTCTTCAGAAAGTAAAACAAATAAAGAATCTGTGGAGAGGACCAGACAGAACTACAAAAATAAGATTTTTAAGGGCATGCATGTTTCCCATCGCAACATATGCCTGTGAGACCTGGACACTTAACAAAACAGCTGAGAAACACATAAATGCCTTTGAATATAAATGCTACAGACGAGTTCTCCAAATATCGTGGACACAAAAAGAACAGATATATTTATACTACAGGAGCTTATTATTGAAGAAGGATGGCTAGTAAAGAGGATTAAAGAGAGAAAACTTAAATATTTTGGACACATTAAACGTCATGACAATTTAGAGAAGACCGTATTGGAAGGATACATAATGGGAAAAAGAAAGAGAGGAAGATGAAAACGAAGATGGCTGCAAGACATCGTTGACGATCTGCAAATGGATGCCGCAGCAGCAGGCCATCTTGCTCACAACCGAGAGGCCTACAGGAGTGCTGTTTGGGAGGCAAAGTTCCGCAGGGGACATGCAAATGAATGAATGAATTTGGCCATCACAAATCCGGCTTCGTCGGGATCTTTTGGATTCCGGATAAATGGCTGATTACCGATGGTTACGTTAGAATACACTTAACTGAAAAGCTAACCACTTCATCTTACATTTAAAATACCCTGTAAGTCAGCACTTGTAGACTTATAAATAAATAACGAAAATTAAATGGAAATCAAATGACGCTTTAATGAAAGACAGGTAAAATACCGTAAAAGTTACAAGGGCATGTAATTTTTCTTCTTTTCTATATGATAAACTGTAGATGAGCCAATGCTGTATAAATCACACGAGCTTTGCTTAGACGCGCTCCGCTGTCGGTCTCCACCCCCTTTTCTTCCCCTCACATCACTCCTCCTCCCCCCCAGGTCTACCTTATCTGTTACAAACAGCGTATGTCACACCACGAAAAGCACTGTCTGTATTCATTAGAGACATGACCGGGGCTAATTTTCGCAGGTTATAATTTTTAAAATGCACAAAGACAATTAGAAATGCCTTAGTGACGTTTGAAAATGCTGCGACAGCCAGCGCCACCAAACGGTAGTAGCAGGCTGGTACGGCGACCCGGGAAATCTGAAATGTCTCTCGTGAAAATTAGTCCCGGATAATTGATTGAACCGGATAATTCATTGCCAGATTTGTGACGGTCAAATGCAGCTGGTGCCAGTTTGAGGAAACATCACTGCACAGCGGTACATACACGACATCGTGACACCTCATGCTGTAACATAAAACTGTTTTTTTTTAAACCCACGGACAATGCAGACCCTCATCGAGCAAGAGTAATCACGGCATTTCTCTATCAGAATAATATTCATGTTCTGCGTCCATGGCCAGCAAAGTCACCTGACCTTAACCTGTGGGAAATGCTTGATGTTACGTCCAAACCGTGCCAAATCCACCTCAAACCACAGCTTGAAAATGAACTCACGAATGCTTGGAATAATCTTTCTCAAGCTGCAGTCCAAAATTAATCCACTCAATGAGTCTCAACAGTACAGATCTGACTGCTGCAACAGGATGGCACACTGGATATTAGGGAATGTGACTTTTCATTTCGATCCTCCTGCCGCTGTAAACATCGCCTCGCCTTTGTTTGAAATTCAATTCGGTTGAATTCTCCTTCCCTACTAATACACTAATCATTGCAGTTCTTCAGAAAATCTCGTTTCAATCGGACAAAATATTCACGAGTTATTGGGTGAAATATGAAGTATTAACTTTCTTTTGGAAAGATACACATGTGTGTGTTACGTTTATATATAAATATATAGTACATTTATATAAATATATAGTATGTTTATATAAATATATAGTACATTTATATAAATATATAGTATGTTTATATAAATATATAGTACGTTTATATAAATATATAGTAATTCATTCATTCATTCATTCACTTGCATGTCCCTTGCTTAACTTTGTCTCCCTAACAGCACTAATGTAGGCCTCCCGGTTGTGAGCAAGATGGCCTCCTGCTGATGCATCCATTCGCAGATTATCAACGATGTCTTGCAGCCATCTTCGCCTTGATCTTCCTCTCTTTCTTTTTTCCCATTATGTATCCTTCCAAGATGGTCTTCCCTAGATTATAATGACGTTTAATGTGTCCAAAATATTTAAGTTTTCTTTGTTTAATCCTCTTTACTAGCCAGCCATCTTCAGTATTAAATTCTTGTAGTATTGATATATTTGTTCTTCTTTGTGTCCATGATATTTGAAGAACTCTTCTGTAGCATTTAAATTCAAAGGCATTTATGTGTTTCTCTGTAAATATAAAGTAAGTATGTAAATAAGACGATTAGTGCTACATCTTTCAGCTGTTATGGGAATAATATATTTACTTCAAACCCCGTACTGTCGTACAAATATGGGTCGAACAATAATTCCCCTCCCCAAATCTCTTCCAAAGGTCCTTGACCTCTCTACCAGTATGAGACGTCTCTCTACCTATGCCAGACTTGCCATATTGGGACAGCCATCATTATTTAAGATGTTACTTATCTACGTACAGTACACATAGAAACACAACAGAAAATATATCAATTGAAAATCCAGAACTAAAAGTTCCAAAACAAACTCCAGCTCAAGCTGTTTAATAAACGAGAATGACGGAACAGGACTACCACACATAGTACATGACACAACATAACTAGCGAATGATCAATACTAATAATAGCATGGTTAATTAATATCAATTGTCTGATTGTCTCAATCATGAGTTCCATTTCCACTAGTTCCCTATATACACCACCTGTTTCATGGTTTCCTATCTTTCTTCTAGTCCCACCTCTTCTCCCTCTATCTTCTACCTTATGACTTTGGTCATCGGTGCCCGTGCACCTGGTAGCTTATTCTGTCTCTCCCTTTTCTACTTTTCCTCTGCACACTCTACCATAAGACTTTGGTTGCCGGTGCATTCTGCACATGGTAGCCTCCTATCTCAATTCAATAGTAATCTGTTGCCTGCGGAATCGTCTTTTTTCTTCCATCACTCCTTCCTCCATTCTTCCATAGCTCATTGCCACGCTCACCCTCACTATACATGCATGTAATCATCTTTATAATCATCATATAATCAGTACAATAAAAATGATACTCACATAGTCAATGAACATATGCAGTGGCCCTCTAAGTGCACTCGATACCTCTAATCAAGGAATACAATTCTAACCAACAATCGCTATCCATTTCCTATTACTCGTGTGCATAATTATAATATCCTTAATCTACACACACATAGAAATTTTACGAACACAACATTACAGAGGAGGCGCGATAACTGTGAGTCATAACACAACCACACTCTACACAATTGGTACATATACACGTTAATATACTAAACGACTACATTTTAAACGATGCACCTTTCCCTCTACGAATACTGGACAACACTAATATGAATTCGTTCACTCCTGTTATTTATCCATGTTTGTCTCTCCCTCTCTCTCTCTCTCTCTCTCTCTCTCTTAAATAAAATCAGCACATTTAATGACTGCACAGTACAGAAATATAAGGTTGCTGTAGTTACAATTAAATGTGGAGCAAATCATGTGAAGAGACAGTGGGATTTAAGAAACAGCACAAGGAGTGGATTACATTGGAAACACTGAAGAAGATAGACAGAAAGACAGAAATGAAAGCAAAAATACGGACAGTAAAACAAGAGCAGCAAAGGCCTCAGCTCAGATAGAATACAATTTGAGCCATAAAGAGGTTAGAAAAAGCGTAAAGAAGATAGACAGGCCTATTTTGATAATATGGCAGGACAGGCAGAAGAGGCAGCTGGTAAAAACAGTATGAGAGCTCTGTATGTAATCACCAAGAAGTTGGCAAATAGACCATGTAGAATAGAAAAGCTCATCAAAGACAATGATGGTAAGGTAGTAACATCAGAAGAAGAGCAAAGATGGGTGAAATACTTCAGCAGAATCCCAAATAGGCCAGCACCAACAGAAACAGAGGAGATGCCAGCAGCAGAAAATACTCTAGACATCAATGTAGAACCACCCAGCAAGGCCGAAACTGAACAAGCTAGCTCAGAGTTGAAGTGAAATAAGGCACAGGGTCCAGATGGAATTGTAGCAGTTCTCTTAGCGAACAAAGAAATAACAGAAATACTATTTAACAGGATTTGGGAAGAAGAGAAGGTCTCAGAGGGCTGGAAGGAAGCCTATCTTATAAAACTCTCTAAGAAAGGAGATCTATTAGAAAGCAAGAACTATAGAAGCATCACCCTGCTCTCACTATCCAGCAAGGTCTTCAGCAGGATTTTGCTCAATAGAATTAAAACATATACATAGTATATACAAAGAAAAGATACTCTTGGCAGTAGAGTAGTAGAAAATGGAGACAGCACAGAGGACAGCAACAACAGACTTAATAGAGCAAACCAGGCTTTTGCTATGCTGCAGACTATATGAAAATCTAAAAAACTACGCGTGAAGACGAAAATCAGGATATTTAAGAGTAATGTTCTAAGTGAAAATCACCAAAACAATAGAAAACAAATTGAATTCTTTCCAGACTAAATGTTTACGAAGAATTAGAAAAATATTTTGGCCAAACACCATAAGAAATAACATCTTATTGGCAGAAATGCAGATGAAGCCACTGACAACAATTATTGAGGAAAGACGCTGGCGATGGTTGGGACATGTGCTCCGAGTGACTGACAACTCACTACCAAAAAAAGCACTAAGATGGACACCACAGGGGAACAGAAGTAAGGATAGACCAAAAGAGACATGGAGAAGAACAACAGAAAGGATGCTGAGCAATAGAGGGCTCACCTGGGTAAGAGCAGAAAAAAATGCAAATGACAGGCATTTGTGGAAAACCCTTGCGGAAGCCCCATGTGCCCTGGACACTTACGGTTCAGAGAGAGAGACAGACAGACAGACAGACAGAGAGAGAGAGAGAGACAGAGAGAGACAGAGAGAGAGACAGAGAGAGAGAGACAGATAGTAAACTAAGAGAAGAGAAAGCAGGTTTCAGGCAAGGAAGATCCTGTACTGACCACATTGCTACAATGTAGAACAGTCAATGGAGTGGAATTCTTCACTGTTAGTTACATTCATTGATTATGAGAAGGCATTTGATAGTTTAGATCGTAGAATGCTATGGAAACTACTGGAACACTATGGTATCCCAGCCAAAATAACAAAGCTTATAAAGACCAAATATGAAGAAACAATTTGTAGAATCGTGTATGGAGGAACTCTCACAGAAAGTTTTAAAGTGGAAATGCGTGCAGGGATGTTTGCTATCAACATTCCTATTTCTTCTAGCAATTGATTGGATCATGAAAACTACCACACAAAAGAAAAGAAATGGGATACAATGGACATTGTGGAACCAATTGGAATATCTTGATTTTGCAGATGACGTGGCACTTCTGGCACACAGCCACACACAATGCAAGAGAAACTTGAGATCTTAAACAAGAATTCAGCTAAACTGGGACTATATATTAACAGACAAAAAAAAACAAAGATAATGAAAAGTAATAGCGCAAACAATAGCCTCATGGTAACTGAGGGAGTGCCAATTGAGGAAATAGAGTATTTCACATATTTAGGCAGCATAGTGGATACATATGGGGGATTGGAAAAGGATGTTAAAGCTAGAATAACCAAGGCCAGGACAGCATTTATCCAACTTAACAAAATATGTTTATCTAAGAACATCAAAACACGAACCAAACTTAGGCTTTTCAATACAAACGTAAAGACTGTCCTACTATATGGTTCAGAGACAAGATAACACAACAAAGGATACAAACATTCATGAACTACTGCTTGAGGAGGATTTTAAACATTAAATGACAAGACAAGATCAGGAACGAGGAGATCTGGGAAAAGGCAGAACAAGAACCAATGAACCTACAAATCATGTCCAGAAAGTGGAGGTGGATTGGCCACACTCTGGAAACCCGACACCAGCATAGCAAGACAGGCACTGACATGGAATCCTTAAGGAAACAGAAAAGGAGGAAGACCTAGACTTACCTGGAGAATAGAAATTATGACAATACTCAGAGACAAGAGACACACATGGAAGGAATTAGAGAATAATTCCAAGAACAGGGATGACCGGAGAGCCTTTATCCGTGGCCTATGCTCTCAAGGGAGTGAAAGATGATGATGATGATGATATAGTTAAAACTGATCTTCAAGAATCTTTCGAACATATGACGCTCTAAAGTTGCAAACACAAAAATCAAGTTAAGATTATTCACTTCAAATTTAATAGCAACCCTCATTTATGCATACGAAAGCTGGAAAACAACTAAAGAAATAGACATGAAATTAGATGCTTAATGAAAACAAATGTCTAAGGAAAATACTCAGTATAAAGTGGAACGAATTCAAGAACAACGCAGAGATAAGGCAGATGAGTGAATAACAACCTGTCTCCTGGGTGGTCCAAAAAAAAGACATATATCGGTAACGTGATGAGAAGAAACAGAGAATCTCAAAACAAGCTATCAAGTGGAGCACAACAGGCCGAAGAAAAAACGTCGACCACGTAAAACTCTCAACAGGACATTGTTAAAAGAGGCCATATTAGTAGGCATAAAATCCCTTGATAAGGGAGGTTGAAAAACTTGTTGAAAACTTGGCAAACTGCCAAACTACATGCGAGCCCTATGTAACATTTAATTAACGGCACGGGAAGGATGCAACCAAAAATTAACACTAGATGAAAAAAAATACTCTGCTGTTTATTGTAAAATGAAGAGGAGCGTGACGAAGAAGCTGATGCGGAGTGGCAGATAAAAGAAATGGAGACTACAGTAAAACTCGTTCCAGTAATGAAGATAGATAGAGGGTTTATGGTTCAGTTTTATAAGGCGTGATGAAAAGTGGTAGACGCAGACACACAAAATGGCAGAAAGATGAGAACGTATACATGAAGAACAAACAACGTCCAATATTTCGGCGCCAGTCACTTTCAAGGATTACGTAAAAAAACATAATATATAAAAACATGGAAAATAGATGAAAACTTTAACTTTTGGTATCCTCGTATTTCGAAAGACGACACAGTATGCACTAGATAGGCGTAAATATAGACTGGGAACAAACGATTGTATGAGAGATAGCAACAGGTAACAACTTGGACCAATCGGATACCTATGGCCTAAGACAATGGCAACACAGGTGGCGTGGGTAGTGAAGTGAGAGAACAATGGTGGAATATATATATATATATATCTGAACCTTAAGTGCCCAGGGCACATGGGACTTCCGCAAGGGTTTTCCACAAATGCCTGTCCTTTGCCTTTTTTCTGCTCTTGCCCAAGTGAGCCCTCTATTGCTCAACATCCTTTCTGGTGTTCTTCTCCATGTCTCTTTTGGTCTACCCTTATTTCTGTTCCCCTGTGGTGTCCATCTTAGTGGTATTTTTGGTAGTGAGTTGTCAGTCATTATATCATATATAAATGGATGTATATGTGTATATTATGTCATATATAAATGGATGTATATGTGTGTGCGTGTATGTTTCAACTTCACACTGGAACGCCTGGAGCAATTTCAACCGAACTTGGTACACATATCACTTCTTATATCTGATATCCTTCCCGTGCCCTTAAACATCACATAGGGCTCGCAAAGTAGTTCGCCACTTTTTCCTGTTTTCGGCGAGCTTTTCAACCTCATCAAGGGATTTTATGCCTGTTAATTTGTCCTCTCTTAACAATGTCCTCTTTAGAGCTTCCCGTGGTCTGCTTCTTTTTCTTTGACCTGTTGTGTTCCACGTGACAGCTTGTTTTGTGATTCTCTGATCGTTTCTTCTCATCACGTGACCAACATATGTCCATCTCCTTTTGATGATCACCCATGAGACTGGTTGTTGTTCAGTCATCTGTCTTATCTCGGCATTGTTCTTGCATTCGTTCCACTTGATGCCGAGTATTTTCCTTAGCCACTTGTTTTCAAAAGAGTCTAATTTCTTGTCTATTTCTTTAGTTGTTTTCCAACTTTCACATGCAAATGAGGGTGGATATCACATTTGAATTTAATAATCTTAACTTGGTTTAA
Organism: Achatina immaculata; assembly: GCA_009760885.1. NCBI lineage: Eukaryota > Metazoa > Mollusca > Gastropoda > Stylommatophora > Achatinidae > Lissachatina > Lissachatina immaculata. The sequence continues at coordinate 15,528,242 of CM019695.1, read as the reverse complement.
CATATGAACATATTAACATATGACTTACAATCTGGAAATGTACAATGTGGTGGTAAAACTCCCCTATCTCCCTTAGGGGTAGGGGTACAAAGGGGGCGACATACTTTCCACTAAACTGAAGGATAACAAAAGAATGATCTAAGGGAGATATTCGTGAAATAGAGCGGTGCTGGTCTAAGAACAGCATGATGGCCTCTCATGACAAGTCCAAATAATTTTGATGGTCTAAATTATTTTGATGGTCTCTTTTTATTCTCTTAGGCAAAAAGTTCTATCCCTCGCCATTGAAACGCTCCAATAATTCAGAAGAAATTGCTTTCCTTTGGAATCTATTGTCGTGTGTGAGACTTCGAGGAACCCATCTTGCGCAAACCTTAGAAAATCCAAGAGCTGCATTTGCACTACCATTGCTGACTGACAGCTTTAGGGCCAATGGCTGAGTAGTGATACGCCCATCAGTAAGAATAATGGCCTCAGCGCATTTCAACATTTCTGCCTTGGTGACTGTGGCAGGACGTTTACAGAGCGGCCGATCTTGCAGCTCCTTATCTCCACTTATTGATTCTTTGATTCTCTGAACCCAGCGACTGACTATCCTACTGTCGACTGCAGATCTTCCATACATATCGTATAGATGCTTGTGAATGTTCACAACAGTTTCCTTCTCTGCAAAGAGAAATTCTATCACAAAATTGTTGCATATACCACAAGTTGCTAACACGCTCCATTTTCAACGGTTAGGGCAGCCATATTCTTTAGCTGGTTGCAGTGCAATTTGGTTCATATAATCGATACATGCTATATTTAAAGTGTGCTTCATCAAATCCCGGTGATTTACCATTTTTCAGACTTTTTATTGCCCATATTCAGCTGTCGGTTGGGATTCCTTCTCCTCCAATAATAATTCACACTGTTGATTTTAGCTATCACAGTCAGTTGTATCATACATTCCTCTGTAATATTCCTTCCATCTTTCTAGAATTTCCTCTATCTCTGTCAGGGTCTTCCCCATCTCGTCACAAATTAGTAATATATCTACGTTTATTTAATTTAATAGTTTCTCGTAATAAATTATAGTTTATTCTATGATTTTTTTCATTACTTTAAAAATTGTTATTAAGCTATTTAAAGTTACTAGTTGGACATAATAGGGGAGAAGATGCCTGTCCTATGGGGCAATCAGTGATCCATAGCTGATATGTTAGCGTCAGGGTTAGCGAACCATAGCTGACCAAGACCCTGCCCTACCTCTCCGTTGGTACCCCTATGGCAGGGATCCCCATAGTCCCCATGGTGATTGCACGCCCCATGCTTTTTAGCTTTACTCCAAGACTGAAAAAGTAGCTGCCATAACCCACTCCCATGCCAATACGATGCTGTACCTCAACACTTCTACAGCATCGGCTGCAAAGAACACCAGCTCGCAGTTACAGGGAGTTCGTACAAGTACAAATTGGGCATGATTACGTTTATTTTAATTTTTAAAATAAACCGTTAAACCTAGAATTGGGTGGGGCGGCAAGGTGTGCTGTTGGATGGGAAAGCACACGTTCCTTTCGGAAGCCGTCAAGATGACTGGATAAGGCATGAATTTAGTGTAACTTTATGCGAAAAACGTTACCACTGTCTGCGGCTGAACACGTAAACAAGTTAGATGAGTAATATCTGAAAGTTCTATGCAGATCGATTCAGAGAAATTATCTTTCGTGATTTAATAATTTACTCTGCAACAACAGGTGTAAGAATAATTAGTTTTCTTCATTCTAATGTAGTTTCACAATATGGTGTAAGGAATTAATAAAAATGACGGAATTTACAAGCATTGCTAGAAATGTCTTAAAATTGTTTCTGACCGGATATAAATATATCTAGCCTTTGTAGAATCTTGCCAATCACATGCCTGATACTTGAGAACACGATTTCACACAATAGCTTCAACGTGAACATAATTCACAATCTTGGGGTTGAAATATCCAGACTAAATTACAAAATTCCAAACGATGATGCTAGTGATATCTAAAATTGCTAAATGTCGCATTCATTCATTTGCATGTCCCTTGCGGAACTTTGCCTCCCTAACAGCACTCCCGTAGGCCTCTCGGCTGTGAGCAAGATGGCTTGCTGCTGATGCATTCATTTGCAGATCATCAACAATGTCCTGCAGCCATCTTCGCCTTGGTCTTTCTCTCTTTCTTTTTCCAATTATATACCCTTCCAAGATGGTCTTCTCTAGATTATCATGACGTGTAATGTGTAAAAAAAAAAAAGGTAAAGATAATCCTGTCATGCCTTAGAGGCACATAGGAATATGGTGTTAGTGGGCATATTTTGTCCAAAATATCTAAGTTTTCTCTGTTTAGTCCTCTTTACTAGCCAGCCTTCTTCAATATTATGTTCTTGCGAAATATGAAGCTTTCCAGTGTCTTTTCATATTTAGGGTGTGGTTCACGGTTTGGGTCAACCGAGTTCTTCTAAATAGGATAAAGGACGCGATAGATCCACAACTCAGGGACCAATAAGCAGGATTCCGGAAGAACAGATCCTGTACAGACCAAATAGCAACATTACGTAACATCGTAGAACAATCACTGGAGTGGAACTCACCTCTCTATGTCAATTTTATTGACTATGAGAAGGCTTTCGACAGCGTCGACAGACAGACCCTATGGAAGCTGTTGAGACACTACGGAGTACCGGAGAAGATTACCACCATCATTAAAAACTCCTATGAAGGGATGACATGTAGGGTAATCCATGGACAACAACTAACAGATGCCTTTCAAGTTAACACCGGAGTGAGACAGGGATGCCTGCTGTCACCATTTCTATTTATCCTGGCCATAGACTGGATTATAAAAAAATCAACAGAAAATAGGAGAAATGGTATTCAGTGGACGCTCTTGACTCAACTTGACGACCTAGACTTTGCTGACGGCCTGGCACTTCTCTCCCAGACTAAGCAACAGATGCAAGAGAAAACCATATTAGTGGCAGAAAATTCTTCAAGACTAGGCCTTACCATCCACAAGGGAAAGAGTAAAGTTCTTAGAGTAAATGAGGTCAACGAAATGCCCATTATATTGGAAGGAGAGGAACTGGAAGAGGTTGAAAAGTTTACTTATTTGGGAAGTGTGATAGACAAGCAGGGAGGAACAGAAGCTGATGTAAAAGCAAGAATGGGCAAGGCAAGAGTAAAATTCCATCAGATGAAGAAAATATGGGGAACTTCAGCCTTGTCAACTAAATTGAAGATCAGAGTATTTAACACCATGATAAAGCCCATTCTGCTATACGGTTCAGAAACTTGAAGAACTACTGTTACGATCATGAAACGAATCCAGATATTTATTAACACATGCCTTAGAAGGACTCTACAAATACGATGGCCAGATACCATAAGTAACCAAGAACTGCAGCAGCGAACAGGCCAGCAACCAGTGGAAGACGACATCCTACGAAGAAGATGGGGATGGATCGGACACACCCTACGGAAACCCACATCCAGCACTACAAGGCAAGCCCTAACATGGAACCCACAGGGTAAAAGGAGGAGAGGGAGACCAAGGAACTCTTGGCGCCGAAGTCTGGACACGGACATCAAAATAATGAACCAGACATGGAGACAGTTGGAAAGAATGGCTCAGGACCGAACTGCCTGGCGAGTTCTTGTTGGCGGCCTATGCTCCACGAGGGGTCAGAGGCATAGATAGATAGATAGATCACGGTTTGGGAGAATCGGGAGGGGGGGGGGTTTGGTATATCCAAAACCCGGTATTGTTGAAGTCATCTTTTCTAAAATTGTGTGGTTACATAATAAAACAATATTTGAAGAGAATATAAAAACTTGTCAGGTGAATGAGCTGCATGCTTATGTTATGAGATTACAATCCTGATGGGAGTGTAGATTAAAAAAACACGCACGCACACACTCTCATCAATGTAGCGTTTCAAATATTTGATCAGTTTTAGGTGGCGTGTATGAAGGCCATTCTGCCCGAAGGCCATCACCACTCTTGGCGGGAAATAAAATGAAAGAGGTCTAAGGATGGACGAGAGTCAATACTGAGAAAGAGGATTTGGGAGAGAGAGAGAGAGAGAGAGAGAGAGGGTGAGAGAGATTATGAACAGACACAAGGGGGATAATATACTTTATCTTTACAGACAAGTAAAGAAAAACATACAAAGCATGTGCGTACTTTGGCAAGTGTGAAAGGATTTGCCCGAAAAAGAACACAAATGAGAGCTCTTTGTTTTGACACATGGCATGAGAAAGACACGTGACATGTCATGTCATGTTTTTGTTGTAGGCGGTGAGGTAAGAATCTTTCACTTACCTGGAGAGGGGTGCTGGGGTACAATTTCCTCATCTTCTGCTCGAAGATGTACTGAAAAATACCATTATTAAGCATTGTCTGCTCTTTCTACATGCATTTAAATTCAGACAACAAAATTAGAGCAGGAGAGAATCTTGTTGCCGTTGTGTGGTGCATGGTGTTTAGCATGATTGCTCTATATATGACTGTTTTCCGTTTTTGTTTCTATTCTACTTGTTTTAGTGCTCATGATATTGTTTTGCATTTAAAGTAAACTAGTCTTCAGTCTTTTGTATGCTTTCCCAACGTAACCTACATTCGTTTGGTTTATTTGCAATGTATGCTGTTACTAAAGGTGTCTGCACTCTTCAGCTTTGGGCGTAAACACCGTGCCATCTACGTTTTAGAATATGTGGGTTAGTTCAGTGATGAAGTAATTGTATCCTCTTTTGATTCCATAGTGATGGTTCATGTTCTCTGAACAGCTGCTGTTTGTAAATGTCAGAGTATTTTAAGTGTTCGTTCTCTGCTAAGTTTTTGTGGCCAGACTTCCAGAGTAAGGGATTCGAGTCTAAGGTAATTCTCCTGTAATTTTTTTCTCTCATGTCTAAAAGTTTTGTTTACAGTTTTCTCAGTGTCTTACCACACAATATTGTGCTCTCTAACTTCACTGTGCGAAAGCCTTGCTGTTTCTTATTTGTAAAACATTTGTAAGTTTTTTTTTTTTTGGGGGGGGGGGGTTTCAAAACAATTAGATTGTGTATTGGTAATTCCACAAGGATTAGATAAGTCATACATAACAGTGAGGTAGAGCCAAATTGTGCAATTCTTTAATGACGCTTCCTTATATGTTTAATTATCGGTACGCGCAGTGTCCCTGTCGTTGTTTGTGGTGTTCATAAAAATCCTGGTGAATGTATTAGTTGCTGACCGGGTTGGGTGGGGACGGAGGTGGGAGAAGAGGAATGAATGGGGAAAATATTTACTGTGTATATCAGTTTAGGTGTTACGGGTGTGGCATGTACCATTTGCTCCTGCTGATGTTTTTGTATTATTTAATCTGTTTTTAATTATCTTTGTTATTACTAACACGACTATGAGACATGAACCAGTAAACAGCCGAGTTTCCCAGTAAAGAATCGGACACATGCTCTATCTATCGACTTGCTTGTATAATGCAGTTTTTGTTTGTGTTTTGTGCTCGTGGTAGAATTGCATTGAATGTCAAAATATTTCAGTTGTTAAAGTATGGTCGGAATCATAAAATGTATTTCAAAGTTAGTAATAAGAATAAATATATGCAAATTATTATACAACGTTTGATGCAGTATACACCAGCGCTCTTCGGTAGGCTTATTGACCATAACAAAAGGAGCGATTACTCCTAAAATTTTATTCAGTTTTGTGTTCAGAAGAATTAAAAAAAAATATTTGCCGTTTGCATTCGCGTATTTGTTACTTAAAAGTTGGTGTATTAGTCTAATGGTTTAAACACTCGCATATATTTGTCCAGTATAATATAGGGAAAATATGTTTTATTTAAAAGAAAAGGATAAAACTGAGGCTGATACTATTTATTTTCATCTTTCAATACGCTTTCATTACCAACAGCAAAACTGAACACACTATATCAGCTCTACCTTCTATTCTGTCTTTACGTCAAAATATTGCCATTAACAATACGAACAAAGTAGACACTTTATGAAATACGAAAAGCTAAATTACCCAATAGGTGTTTTTTTTAAACCAAAAAGTAAAAACCCCTGGTTTCGGTACTTTATGTCAAAATTGTGCCAGTAGTAACAATTTGTTCACAGAATCTTTATGAAAAGAAAATCAGCGATATTAAAATACCTATAGACAATAACAGTTTTAATTTCTACCTTAAAGGAAAAAGGAAGTCATATGATGAAGAAGATAAACTCAACGGTCAATACTTTAAAATCCTATGCGTTTTATTTATAACTAGCTGATTATCTGGATTTCCTGGCGTTGCCAGTGATTTATTTATCCCAATCGTCTATTAGACAGGAAAATGAATGAATTCTATCTATAGTGTAATATCGAAGTCATTTTATCTACCTTTATTTAAAAGTATAAGTACAGTATACAAATTATATAGTAAAGTCTTACAAATTCAATATAATATTAACTTAATTCAAAACCTGACTATAAACAACATTTTGAGTTTCATCACCAGGAGCAAGAATAAATAAATTCTTGAGCAAGCAACATAAAGATGTTCGTGGGAGAAATATGGTGATCTCAAATCTATCCTTCTCTCTCTGTCCCTATATCTCTATCTCCTTCTCTATCTCTCTCCCTTCTTTACCTCGCTCTCTCCCTGTCTCTATCCCCCTCTCTAATTAAACAAAAATTATTAAAAAAAGGTACACTGTCACTGAGCAATGAAATATACTACAGAATACAATAAAAAGCTAATATAAACATTAGGGAAAAAAAAGTTAACATTTATTTTTACAAATATAATTAAAATAAAAAAAGACAATCAAGATTATTTAGACCATCAAAATTATTTGGACTTGTCATGGGAGGCCATCATGCTGTTCTTACACCAGCACCGCTCTATTTCACGGATATCTCCCTTAGACCATTCTTTTGTTCTCCTTCAGTTTAGTGGAAAGTGTGTTGCCCCCTTCGTACCCCAACCCCTAGGGGAGATAGGGGAGTTTTATCACCACATTATACATTTCCAGATTGTAAGTCATATGTTAATATGTTAAACCAAGTTAAGACTATTCAATTCAAATGTGATATCCAACTTCATTTATGCATGTGAAAGTTGGAAAACAACTAAAGAAATAGACAAGAAATTAGACTATATCAGTATAAGAAGTGATATATGTACCAAGTTTGGTTGACATTGCTCCAGACGTTCCAGCGTGAAGCTGAAACATACACGCACACACATATACATCCATTTATATATATATATATATTATTATATTTTGTATCTTTCCCTTGTCGTTAAACGTCACATAGGGCTCGCAAAGTAGTTTGCCAATTTTTCCTGTCTTCGGCGAGTCTTTCAACATCATCAAGGGATTTTATGCCTGTTAATTTGGCCTCTCTTAACAATGTCCTCATCAAAGTTTCACGTGGACTGCTTCTTTTTCTTTGGCTTGTTGCGTTCCACTTGATAGCTTGTTTTGGGATTCTCTGATCATTTCTTCTCATCAAGTAACCAACATATGTCCATCTCCTCCTGATCACCCATACTGTTTTTACCAGCTGCCTCTTCTGTCTGTCCTGCCATATTATCAAAATGGCCTGTCAGTCTTATTTACGCTTTTTCTAACCTCTTTATGGGTCAAATTGTATTCTATTTGAGCTGAGGCCCTTGCTGCTCTTGTTTTACTGTCCTTATTTTTGCTTTCATTTCTGTTTTTCTGTCTATCTTCTTCAGTGTTTCCAATGTAATCCACTCCTTGTGCTGTTTCTTAAATCCCACTGTCTCTTCACATGATTTGCTCCATTTAATTGTAACTTAGTAACCATATATTTCTGTACTGTGCAGTCATTAAATGTGCTGATTTTATTTGTTAACAGTGATGAACATATTAGTGTCCCTTTATAGAACTGTTGTTGTAAGCCTCATTCATTCATTTGCATGTCCCTTGTGGAACTTTGCTTCCCTAATATCACTCTTGTAGGCCTCTCGTTTGTGAGCAAGATGGCTTGCTGCTGATGCATCCATTTGCAAATCATCAACGATGTCTTGCAGCCATCTTCGCCTTGGTCTTCCTCTCTTTCTTTTTCCCATTATGTACCCTTCCAGTATGGTCTTCTCTAGATTATCATGACGTTTAATGTTTCCAAAATATTTAAGTTTTATCTCTTTAATCCTATTTACTAGCTAGCCTTCTTCAATAGTAGTATGGATATATTTGATATTTTTTGTGTCCATGATGTTTGAAGAACTCTTCTGTAGCATTTACATTCAAAGGCATTTATGTGTTTCTCAGCTATTTTGTTAAGTGTCCAGGTCTCACAGGCATATGTTGTGATGGGAAAGATTCATTCATTTGCATGTACCTTGCAGAACTTTGCCTTCCAAACAGCACTCCTGTAGGCCTCTCGGTTGTGAGCAAGATGGCCTGCTGCTGCGGCATCCATTTGCAGTTCGTCAACGATGTCTTGCAGCTATCTTCGTTTTGGTCTTCCTCTTTTTCTTTTTCCCATTATGTATCCTTCCAATACAGTCTTCTCTAAATTATCATGACGTTTAATGTGTCCAAAATATTTAAGTTTTCTCTCTTTAATCCTCTTTACTAGCCAGCCTTCTTCAATATTAAGCTCTTGTAGTATAGATATATTTGTTCTTTTTTGTGTCCATGATATTTGAAGAACTCTTCTGTAGCATTTACATTCAAAGGCATTTATGTGTTTCTCAGCTGTTTTGTTAAGTGTACAGGTCTCACAGGCATATGTTGTGATGGGAAAGATGCATGCCTTAAAAATCTTATTTTTGTAGTGGGAAAGATGCATGCCCTTAAAAATCTTATTTTTGTAGTTCTATCTGTTCCTCTCCACAGATTCTTTAGTTGTTTTACTTTCTGAAGAGCGCTAGATGTCCTCCTTTTAATTCCCCTCATTGTATCTCCTTATTAATTAGTAGTGATCTAAGATATTCAAAACTCTCCACTTCTTCCAGTTTTTCCTCATTGATACATATATCAGCTGCATTGTTTGTTTTGTCAGTTGTCATCAGTTTAGTTTTTTTCGCATTAAGATAGAGTTTTGCTCTTTGCTGTTCTTATTGATTGACATAATTAGTTTTTTCATTCCTTTTTGTGTTGTGGACAGTAATACTGTGTCATCAGCATATCTAATCTCTGGTATTTCATAACCTCCAATTGTTATAGCATCGTAATATTCTTTGTCTACATCTTCTCTAACATTCCTCATTATATTTTCAGTATACAAGTTAAATAAGTAAGGTGACAATATGCACCCCTGACGGACCCCTTGTGTTATATCAAACCAAGTTGTTGTTTCACCTTTTATTCTTACTGCTGCTTGTTGGTCTAGATACAGCAGTGATGTTAATTGTATCAAATGTGTTGGAAATCCCTTTTTTTCCCCCATTATTTCCCAAAGTTTCTGGTGTTGTACACAATCAAATGCCTTTGAGTAGTCTATAAAGGCTAAATATAGATTCACATTAAACTCTCTGCATTTCTCTGTTATTAATCTTATATTGAATATATGATCTCTTGATCCTCCTCCATGCCTGAAACTGGCTTGGACCATATTGACTTCTTCTTCTATTTTCTTACGAAGTCTACCCATTATGATTTTTAAGAGAATTTTACTGGCATGACTAATCAGGGCAACAGTTCTGTAGTTTGTGCATAATTTCAGGTTACCCTTTTTTGGCAGTTGTATGAATACAGTTATTTTCCATTCTTTTGGCTAAATACCTGAATGCCATATCTTTTTACATAGTGCATGATAGATTGTTGCACATTCCTTTCCTCCTGCTTTATTAAATTCAGCTGTTATCTCATCACATCCTGGTGATTTACCATTTTTCAGATTCTTTATTGGCCATAAAACTTCTTCTATTGTCGGTTCGGGTTCTTTCTCCTCTAATAATAATTCACACTGTTGATTTCTGTTTCCACAGTCGGTTGTTTCATACATTCCTCTGCAATATTCCTTCCATCTTCCTAGAATTTCCTCTGTCTCTGTCAAGGTATTCTCCATCTCATCACAAATTACATTTAGCTTAGGTGTGACATTTCTCGTCAATGTCTTCATTTCTTTAAACATTTCACTATCTCTTCCACACTTCTGATGTTCTTCTTTTCTTTCACAACAATCTTGAATGTATTGTTTTTTGTCTTTTCTTATGTTTCTCCATACTTCTTTTGTTAAAGTTTTATATTTCTCTTTGTTATTGTTTGTCACTTTCCATTGCGTCTTAATTTCTCTATGTTGTTTTATCAGTTCTAGTGTACCTGCTGTAATCCATCCATTCTTTTGTGTTTTCTTTACTGGAACCATGTCTTTAGCTGTTGTTATTAAGATATCTTTGGCCTGCGTATCCAATTCATCTGGTGTCATCTCCTCCTGTACAGACATCAGGATTTCGAAACGGTTCTTCACTTCTATACCGTATTGTTCTAGTATTTTTGTAAGATCAAAGCAGAGTGGTCTTTATCCCGTCTTTTTTATCTTCAACTTTATGTCTGCTATTAATAACTCATGGTCCGTGTCACAATTAGCACCTGGTAATGTTTTTGCTGATGTTATAACGATTTCCACCTACTGTGCAGTAAAATGTAATCTGTTTGATTCTTGGTTTTCCCATCAGGTGACTTCCTTGTGTAAAGACTTCTTGGATGGTGTTTAAAAAGTGTTAGCAATTATTAGCTCATTTTCCATGCAAAAAGCCATTAGACTGTCACCTGCCTCACTTCTATGTCCTATGCTAAATTTCCCTACAACATGTCCTTCATCTTCTGCTCTATTTGTACCAATCTCTGCATTAAAATCCCCCATTATTAATATAATATCATTTTTCCATACCTGGTCTATCATCGTTTGCAGTGTTATAAAATTCTTCTACTTTCTCTTCTTCTGCTGCTGATGTAGGTGCATATATCTAGATGATTGTTACATTTCTAGGAGCGCCCTTAAGTCTGATTGTGAGGATTCTGCCACTTACTGGATTGTAACCTAGTAATGCTTTTGATGTTGATTTGTCCAAGTAAAAAGCCACTTCATTCTTTCCTCCTAATTCTCCACCAGAGTATATAAAGTTATTATCATTCTCACTCTTGAAGTGTCCTGATCCTTTCCATCGATGCTTGCAGATTCCCAAAATGTGTATCACTGTTCTTTTCATCTTGTTACTTATTATTTCCTACTTTCCCTCATACATACTTCTTACATTCCATGTTCCTATTCTTATTTTTCTTTTTAATTTGAAGCAGGAGGTTTACTTAGTAACACTGTCAGGATTCTGTCCACAATCACAATTACTAATACTGACCTCTGTCTCACACTCTTCCCCTATGTTAAAATTAGATCTATCTGGCCTGGGTGCCTCACCACCAGATCTTTTTTCTATTTGACTTTCCATGTTACTGTTTGGGTTTCTTGGTATATTTCCAGAAGATAGTTTACCATTGCTTTCCTTCCAGGCAGTGACTGTACTAGTCAGTGATCATAGCCATTGTCTCTACATTGAGATCATCTGCCTACCATCATAGAATGGTGACCATAACCAACATTATCTGTCGACTGCTCTCCTATTCCATCCACCACCTGCTCCCATAGTTTCACGACACCCTGATCGGGGGGCTATACGGGTACTCCACTTTGCCCAGTGGTGTCCTGTAGACTAACAGAGGTAAGGAGGCGTCTTACTTCTTCTTTGATAGGGAATATCCCACCCCGCTAAGCCTTTTGTTTTTCCTCTTGAGTTACTGTTTCTAGATTTGCTGCATTCACTGTGGTTTGGTGTTTTTTTACTGTGAGCCTTACATGTAAACATGATTCAAAGATCTAATAGCAATTCTGTGTGGAGTTATATGAAAAGTATGGGGAGATTGTCATTTGTCTTTATATGCAAATAATCACACTTACCAATGGCTATAACCTGTGGGGAGATTTCGTAAGAAAATAGAAGTCAATGTGGTCCAAGCTGGTTACAGGCAAGGAAGAGGATCAAGAGATTATGTATTCAATATGAGATTAATAATAGAGAAATGCAGAGAGTTTAATGTGAATCTGCATTTATCCTTTATAGGCTACTCAAAGGCATTTGATTGTGTACATCATCAGAAACTTTGGGAAATAATGAAAAAAAAATGGGATTTCCAATACATTTGATACAATTAATATCACTGCTGTATCTAGACCAACAAGCAGCAGTAAGAATAAAAGGTGAAACAACAACTTGGTTTGACAAAAAACAAGAGGTCCATCAGGAGTGCATATTGTCGCCTTACTTATTTAACTTGTATACTGAAAATATAATGAGGAATGTTAGAGAAGATGTAGACAAAGAATATTATTACAATTGGAGGTTATGAAATACTAGAGATTAGATATGCTGATGACACAGTATTACTGTCCACAACACAAAAAGGAATGGAAAAACTAATTATATCAGTCCGTAAGAACAGCGAAGAGCAAAACCTCTATCTTAATGCGAAGAAAACTAAATTGATGACAACTGACAAAACAAACAAGGCAGCTGATCAATGAGGAAAAACTGGAAGAAGTGGAGAGTTTTGAATATCTTGGATCACTACTAATAATGGAGATACAATGAGGGAAATTAAAAGGAGGACATCTAGCGCTCTTCAGAAAGTAAAACTAAAGAATCTGTTGAGAGGAGCAGACAGAACTAAAAAAAAATAAGACTTTTAAGGGCATGCATCTTTCCCATCACAACATATGCCTGTGAGACCAAGATATTTAACAAAACAGCTGAGAAACACATAAATGCCTTTGAATGTAAATGCTACAGAAGAGTTCTTCAAATATCATGGACACAAAAAAGAACAAATATATCCACACTACTATTGAAGAAGGCTAGCCAGTAGATAGGATTAAAGAGATAAAACTTAAATATTTTGGCCACATTAAACGTCACGATAATCTAGAGAAGACCGTACTGGAAGGGTGCATAACTGGAAAAAGAAAGGGAGGAAGACCATGGCGAAGATGGCTGCAAGACATCGTTGATGATCTGCAAATGGATGGATTAGCCGCAGGCCATCTTGCTTACAACCGTGACCTACAAGAGTGATATTAGGGTGGCAAAGTTCCGCAAGGGACATGCAAATGAATGAAATGATAACCCATGGAACTGGTTTCATGAGTACATCCTAAGCGGGTATACGAAAGATTCCGTTCCTAAAAACAGAATAATGCTCAGCTATACCTATTGCCGGAACTTGAGAATATAGGGAGACTGCGCATGCGCAAAATTATTGCCCCTGGTTTTTGATGGCGTCGTCAGTGGTTTTAGAATCACCAGGAACGTTAGTGTTGGATAAAAATTCGGACATATTTCAACCTGAAAACGCGATAACCGGTAAGTTTTGGAGCCCTTTATTAATTTTATCGATGTTAAATCAGAAAAAGTAAAATAAATTGGCGGAGAAGGCGCAGTGTGTTGTAATTAAACATTGTCAACAAAAATGTATTAAATTGCAAGGCAGTGAAACCAGGAGAAAAATTACATCCTCATGATCTGTAACCGGGTAAGCGTATTTCAGGTATGATCGTAGTAGTAATTTATTACACTTAACCAAGTGAGAGATTTTATGTATGTAATTATACTTTAGGGCTGTAATTTCTGTTAGTTTGTCTAGCATAACATTACTTGTACATCCCCCCCCCCAAAAAAAAAACAAAACAAAAAAACAAACGTCTTTTACAAAAGTTGTGCTGATCAAGAGCAATTTTACGCTGTCAGGTTTGACCACATGTTCGCCAGACCTATCAGTATGACCAGTTCTTGTATCCCCTACTTATATCCCCATTTCCAGAATCCCAGAAAGTTGATTTTGAATTTCCCAGAATTCTTTAACACATGATCATCATCATCCTGTGCTGTCTTCCCCGGGAAAGGTTTTGCGGTGATCATTCAACTTACTCTTTTTTCACAGTGCATTCGGTAAGGCAGAATCTAGCACATTTTTAAATGTCCGCTCTATCATTGTCTTTCTATTGCACCTTTTCTTCCTGCATTTATGTGGTATGTTTTTCATTATTGCATTATGCCTTTTAATGTGAGCAAACTTTTTAGCATATCTAGTTCTTCATTATTTGTCTTTTCAGTTTCAGTTGATTTAGTGCTTTTTTGTTTTCTTTAGTGTCCATAGAATTCAAGTCATTAAAAGTAGGTTACCTGTTGAAGTTAGCTAATTTCAAAGATAATCATTTTAGAAACTAGATGATTATATTAGAACATTGCAATTTGTGCAGAATTTTTTTTTGCAGAGTTTGTGTTCGTTTTTTTTATTTGAAAATTAACAACCAATGGTTCCTGACTTAAGTTACAAATTTTTGTAAAATAGAAAACAATGAAGCTTTCGTACAGTAAAGTGACAGAACAGTGTTGTATGATTAGACCTTGAAAAAAAAATCATAGCTAAAGCACTGTTAGATGTGAGATAAAGAAAAATCACAAGAGAATTGTGTTCTGTCACTTTCCTGAGTTAAGTAATTAATACCTTTCGCAATACTCTAGGTAAGTCAGTTTTTATTTCCAGCCCATCACCTTTGTTAAGTCATTGTTGCCATTGTAAGGCTTTATAACTCACCTTAGACTTTAAAAAGGCATTTGACACTATAAATAGAAATACTCTGTGGAAAATGGATTCCCACAAAAAATTGTCAGTGTTATCAAAAACATATATGCAGGATTCCACTGCAATCCACAGAAATAAACTTTCAGAACTTTTTGATGTCCAAACTGGGGTGAAATAATGCATTGTGTTCCCAACACTCTAAAGATCAACGTAGGAAAGACAAAGTTAATGAAGCAAAATGTGAACAACAGAAATGTACTCAGAGTAGATAGCAAGTTAGTGGAGGAGGCCAATGAATTTGTGTACCTTGGCAGTAGAGTAGTAGAAAATGGAGACAGCACAGAGGACATCAATAGCAGACTTACTAGAGCAAACCAGGCTTTTGCAGTGCTGCAGACTATATGGAAATCAAAAAAACTAAGCATAAATATGAAAATCAGGATATTTAAGAGTAATGTTCTAAGTGTACTACTCAATGGAAGTGAATGCTGGAAAATCACCACAACCATAGAAAACAAGTTGAATTCTTTCCAGACTAAATGTTTACGAAGAATTAGAAAAATATTTTGGCCAAACACCATAAAAAATAACATCTTATTGGCAGAAATGCAGATGAAGCCACTGACAACAATTATTGAGGAAAGACGCTGGCGATGGTTGGGACATGTGCTCCGAATGACTGACAACTCACTACCAAAAATAGCACTAAGATGGACACCACAGGGGAACAGAAGTAAGGGTAGACCAAAAGAGACATGGAGAAGAACAACAGAAAGGATGTTGAGCAATAGAGGGCTCACTTGGGCAAGAGCAGAAAAAAAGGCAAAGGACAGGCATTTGTGGAAAACCCTTGCAGAAGCCCCATGTGCCCTGGGCACTTAAGGTCAGAGAGAGATTCCCAATACTGTTCATGCTTGCCATTGATTGGATGAGAGAAACAAAAGCAGATTGACATAGAGGCATCCTTTGTCATTATCATCAACATTGGAAGTCCTGGACTTAACACAATGTTGCTTTCAAACAGACAGAAAGACATGCAAGAAAAGATAATGACAACAAAAGCAAGCGGTATTGAACTATGAGTAAACGCACACAAGACTACTGAAACAATGGTGAAATCACCAGGTCAATCACAGTGAACCATTTGCCAGTCTAAGAAGCCAAGAAATTCACATACCTTAGTAGTTATGCAGGTAGAGATTGCAAAGACATCAGAATAACAATAAAAGACAGGTCTGGGCCACATTATCAGGAGATCCAGGGCCAGAAAACGAAATGCAGAATTTTCAGGAGCAATGTTTTTGTGTCTTACTTTGTGAGAGCACATTTTGGAAAATGACACAGACAGTTGCTTGTACATTTAGTGTCTTCCAAACCAGATGTATACATAAGAACAAAAGAGTGTTCAGGAAAAATACAATAAGAAATGACATCGTGTTCAGAGAGACAGGCATGACATTATTGTTTATGAATTGGCCACACTGTGAGGGAGAATGACAGATGAATCCTTATTATGAACAGTTTTGAAGTGAACTTTACAGGTTAAAAGAAGCATGGGACAATTCAGAGAGACATGGAGACTTACACCAGAGAAAATGCTGGTGAACAATGGACTGGCGTGGGAGACAGTCTTCTTCTTCTTCGTTCGCTCAGACATTGACATCAATCTCTTTCACAAATGCGTTAGTCCATTTCAGCATCATCGTAGAGCCTATCTTGTAGGGAAGCTAATTTTCAGCTTTTGGTATAGGTGGTGTCTCAGCCTGCAATGTCCTGTTCTCAGTCAGAAAATGTATGACTTGGTCACCTCTCGAGAGTTTGTTGTATTCATCATCACTTTTTGCATTTGGGTATTGTTTTTGTCCATTTTGTCTTTATATGTTGGTTTTAGTCTGTTTTTTTGTTTGCTTTTATCAGTCTGTTGCATTCTTCCTTCCTCTGTAGCCAGTCTGTGTACCTCTTCATTTCCTTGGATGTTACTATGGGCAATCACTGTATGACTGCTTTATTGATTGTTGCATTAGCTAGAGATAGTGCTTCTGCCAGGTTGTCCAGGTCTTTAATATTTTGGTGTTTCAGTGCTTGTATTATGGACTGTGAAAAAAGACTACTTGCTTCTCAACATGGTTTCTGTGTTCTGTTATTTTTATTGCTTCTGCCTCTGCTATGTAGTTATTGGAATAGGCACCTCTTGGTATAGCCATTAGTATTTGTTGTTGTTTTAGCTTTATAAATCCATTTTCTGTGGCATTTGTAGCTGATCTGTGTATATGTGTGTCTGGTATTTTCTGGGATAGTTTTTTTTTAATGTAATCCACATCTATCACTTGTTTGTCTTTTCCTTTTTTCTGAATTGATCTCGCAGTTCTGGGAGTTTTTTTTTGTTTTCCATGGTGGAAATTTGCAAAATGATTCTAGAGGCTTGTTTTGTGTATATTTGGTTGATCATTGTGCAAGAGTTTCTTTGCTCATTGGATGAAGTTTGCTCTCTTTAATATGCCTTTGCATTGATTGTGTAGATGGTCATATATTGAGTGTTCTTTAAATCTTCTGAACTCTTTTGCTTTCTAGGTGCCATACAAATATTGTGTTTATGATCCTTTCCATTATTTTTCCTACAGTGCTTAGCAGGCTAATATGTCTGTAGCTATTTGAGCTAGCTTTGTTTTTTTCCTGGTTTGTGTATTAGTGTCATCACAGCATCTTTCCATATCTGTGAGACTGTACCTGTCTTCCAGCTAGCGTTAATTAAGGACTTTACTTTTACCTTTGGGCCTCATGTGTTGTAATATTTCATTTGTGATACTGTCTTCTCCTGGGGATTTTCTACATTTCAGGGGTTTTAGAGCTGATTGTAGCTTCTGGAGGGTAATAAACACTGAGTTCTTCCACTGCTGTTGGTTTGTTGTCGTTTTCCTTAAGTTGTCTACTTTTTTCTTTGTAGTTGTACTTTCATCACAACATATCCCTCTGAAACCTGGACACTTAACAAAAGAGCTGAGAAACACATAAAAGCCTTTGAATGTAAATGCTGCAGAAGAGTTCTTCAAATATAATGGCACAAAAAAGAACAAATATATCCATACTATGAGAACTTAATATTGAAGAAGGCTGGCTAATAAAGAGGATTAAAGAGAGAAAACCTAAATATTTTGGACACATTAAATGTCATGATAATCTAGAGATGACCGTCTTGGAAGGGTACATAATTGGAAAAAGAAAGAGAGGAAGACCAAGGTGAAGATGGCTGCAAGACATTGTTGATGATCTGCAAATGGATGCATCAGCAGCAGTCCATCTTGCTCACAACCGAGAGGCCTACAGGAGGCAGAGTTCCACAAGGGACATGCAAATGAATGAATGCGATATTTAGCAATTTTAGATATCACTAGGACCATCTTTAGGAATTTTGTAATTTATTCTGGATATTTCAACCCCAAGATTGTGTGTGTGCGCGCGCGCGCTGGTGGTGGGTGAAACTACTGAGTCAATCAGTCATTTGCATGCCCCTTGTTTCCCTAACAGCTCTCCTGTAGGCCTCACCTGCATTTGTTTTTTCCCTTGCTTCTGTTTCTGTAGCAGTCTGGTTTTTTTTTTACCGGTTATGGTTGCTGGCCCTATGCCGAACCCTCCTTAGTCACCTTTTACGATCAGGCGTGGTAGGGTACAGTGGTCCTGTTCTTTGCTTCTCATGCATGTGCCCAGGTTCCGGGTACCACATGGGGGAAATTGAATAATAAAGGTAGGAAAATTATATAGTGCATTATTAGTTCTGGCAGTGCATTTCAGAATGTAAATTTTTTTCCCCCCATAATTTGACGTTCAGATGTCTTCTAGCCAGATTTTAATATATAAATTGTAGGGAGACATGCCAGGACCACTAACCTTTTTTCTCACCATACAAATTTCTGATTCTCATAATAATATATTTTTATTATAATCTAAGCTTATTTTCCTGTAAGCAGCATGCATTATTTCATTTTCATAATTCAGTATTTTTTAAAAACTCTTTCTTATTCATTACTTAATATTCTTTGCAATGATATTGTCTATGATAAATTCTTTTAACAGGTGTGGCGATGTCCCAGTCAGAAAATGGGTTGGTGATTGAGAAGTGCACAGTAAGAAAAGCACATGAGATGACAAAAATTGAAGGTAAAATGTGTTGCAATGGAATTGTAACAGATACAATGGAAGCTGATGATTCATCAGTTTCCTTGACTGAGCATTTGAATTTTCAAGTCAAGGGAAATTTTAATCCACAGCTGAGTCTAGCTACATCAGTTTCAAATGAGCATGGTGATATTTTAGGGAATGGAATTAAGAATGATGGAAACATTGGCTCTGTCACAGATTGTGAAGATAACAAGTCTTCAACCCTGAACAAAAAGTGTGAGCCAGGTAATAATGAGGGGAATGCTAAATGTGAGAACAGTATTGCTGCAGTAGAGAATGATTCAAAGACCTGCTTAATGACAGAAAAAGGGGAAAAAGAGGCTCATGTTTCATTTCAGGAGGTTCAGTCTGAAGTAGACATCAGTAGTGGTAACAAGAATTGTGCAGAGAAATTGGTGGATAATATTTTGATTTTTGAATTAGATAATTGTGAAAAATCACAGTGTATCAAAAGTGAATGCTGTAATGATGTGAATAAAAGTGCAAAAGATTTTTGTGATAATGATGCTAAAAAGAGACTGAGTATTTCAGATTCATGCTTAGATAAGAAACACAATCCAGAAAATATGGTTTTCAGTGATAGCAAAGCAGAAGAAGGCCATCTGAAACTGTTTCGTAAGTGTACAAATAAAAGAGATCCTGGCATTTCACCTCAAATATTTGAAGATATAACTGAAGATGAAATCTCAGAAGATGAAGAATTTTTTGAAAATATTGAATTAGAGCTAGATGATTTAATACATCCATCAGAGTCGTTTAAAAGTAGTGACATCAATGAAAAAGGAAAACTTGATACAAAACTATTATCTGTAGGGACAATTATTCATTCAGAAGACATGGAGTGTTCATTTTCAAATAAATCAGAAGCAGAAAATCTGTCACAAGTCAGAGAAGACACACATTTTACCCCATCAAATAAGGATAATAAAACTTTAATGGCAAAGTTTGCCAATGTTCCTGATTTGAAGATAGACAAAAGTGCTGATGACTTGGAGCTACCAAAGTCTTCTAGCTGTTCGATCATTAAGCAGGATGTGGAGTCAGAGAAGAAAGATACACAGGGAAATATTTACACAGTTTTGTCATCAACCAGTACTTCTAAGGCAGCAACCTGCAGTTTTAACCATATCCAGAAACAGAAATTCACAGCCAGAAAATCCGGGAAACATAGTAGGAAAAAAGACTGTGCAACATTGAAAACCATAAATCTGCATCCTATTAAAAACATAACCATGAAATTGTCAGATGTTAAAGAAGCTTTAGAGTACAGTCTCATGCAAGATACTAGCAGCTTGAGGTACAGGATTTCAGAATCTGATGTTCCAAATGCAGACAGTAATTTGAATGGTGTCTCAACATCATCAGAAGTGAATTCAGAAAAAAATCTGACTGCAAGCAAAAAGAACACAGGAAAGATTGTGTATGGCTTATCAAGATGTAAGAAGAAGCCTAAACAAACTAGATCAGGTGAAGTAGAGAAGTGTGGTTCACCTGTAGTTTATGACTCATTATCAGATAGTAGTTATGAAGATGTGCACATGCACAAGGATTCTGGTTCTTATGAGGAGAGTGAAACTGTTCCAGCCAAACATTCGGCTGTGGATTCTATAATAAAAAACTCATCTATGAGTTTATCAAGCAAAGTGAAATCTTCTAGTGAACAATTATCCTCAGGTATGTTGTCAACAGTGACAACATTATCATCATCGCTGTGCTCATCATTAACATCCTCTAGACCAAAAAAAACAAAAAGTAAAATTAAGTCAGTGTTGGATATGCTCCATGCAAGAAGTAAACAACAGGCTGAACTGGAGAACGCTGCTACAACTACCATTCAGGCAGTCAGTGTTGCCACCAGTGTGACTACAACAACAATCGTAAGTAGCAGTTCCATTTTATTTATCCTTTTCATTTTTACTGCTAATGAAGTCCTGGCATTAAACTTCAAAATCTTAGTTTTTGAGATGGAAGCATTTTTTTCTTGGATTATAAGGGGATGCTGAAAAGTTATTAGCCTGATCAAGAAAGGAGTGATCTTGAGCCATGAAACTTGCATTTTTCCACATATTCACCCTGAAGTTCAACACACTTGGCATCATTTGTAAAGTTTCTTTAACCCTTTCAACCCCCCCCCCCCCCCCAAAAAAAAAATTATGTCTGGTCATTCAAATACTGCTCTGTTGCTTCTATCACCTCTGAATCATTAAAAAAATGTTCTCCCTTTCAAGCGCTTTTTAAGGTTGGGAAATTGGAAATAGATAAAGCAAGAACTGTTGAGTAAGGTGGATGATAACTTAGCTATATACCTACAACTGCTTCCTTCACACTGGAATAAATGGAAATAAAAAAGCCGATGCCCTCTCTAAGGCAGTGAGCAAAATGGAACAGATTAACCACTCAGTAACATATCAAGAAGCAAAAACCATCATCCACAACAAAATATAAACACCATCTGGAAGACAAAAATGAAAATAGAATCAAAACAAGATCCCATTCATCAACTACGGACGCTGCTGGTGAGATTCTTCAGCTGCCATGCATGGGGGAAACTCCTCCCGGCCAATGAAGAAAAATGCGACCAGGGCTGCCATGCAGAGTCACCGTGGAAATGGCGAAGGAAATGATTAAGTGAAGTAACCAGTAGTATCAAAGTCAGTACTACTCAAATCATGGCACCTCTCCTCTAGAGGCCAGCCACATCCTATATACACCCATAATGGGGCAGATTGCCTAAATCGGCTTAACCCAGGGGTTAAAACTGAGACGCTGCCGGTGAGATTTTTCAGACGCCGTTCGTGGAGTGAAACTCCTCCTGGTCAATGAAGAAAATGCGAAAAAGGGCCATGCAGCACCGTGGAAAGGTGATGGAAAGGATAAAATGAACCTTAATCGATATGTCCAGCAGTCTTGCGGCGAGAGCTACTCATACCACAGCACGTCTGCTCTAGAGGCCGGCCACGTCTGATATACACCCATACTGGTGAAATATGCCTAAACCGGCTTAACCCAGGGGTGAAACCTGATAACTCCACTCTAGAGGTCGGTCACGTCCTAAACACACATGTACCAGGATAATACGCCTAAACCGGCTCAACCCTGGGGTGAAACTTACTAATGGTCACAACTAGGAAGTATAGCGACCATGACCACAAAATAATGAAGTCGGAGACACTAGACCAGTGCAGTCTAGATAGGCAACTGCCTCTCACCCGACGGGGATGTATGCGTATCCTAATCATGCTGAGGTTTTCCAGTGAGAAAGTCCAACTCTAGGCTGGATGGGCAACCACCTCTCACCCGGCGGGGATATGCTGATATCCAAACCACATCGAGGTTTTCCGGTGAGAAAGTCTAGATTAAACTGGTGCAACAAAAACCATGGTGTCATGCAATCCCGCTTCTGTGACCCACCAGAATTCAGGCCCAAGCGCCGCAATACTCTGAACCTCTTGTAATCCTTTTGGAGATCTCTTGTAGGCCCCTCGGGGACCACAGGACACATCGAGGACCACAGGAGTAAATTCAGTAGGATCATGGAGCGATCTTGGTGGTAGAAGCGAAAGAAGAAGAGGAAGATCAACTATGGAGATATCAGCAAACCAGTGTCTTTTGGCTAAGAATGGGACAATGCAGACTTGTAAGCTACCTCCATCAGCTAAAAATATCACACACAAATGAGTGTCCATGTGGCTTTGGGATCCATACACCAGAATACATCCTGCAAACCTGTCCAACCACTCAAACCTTCAAGCACAGATATAATCCAAGGGAGAGGAACTGAAAGAAAAGCTGTGTGGCTCATACTCAAGACTGGAGAAGATGGCATAATTCGTCAGGGTGACAAGGCTGCAGATTTAGCATGACCAACCTTTCTTAAATGCTGAAGAAGAAGGAGAAGGGTGGATGATATCTCTCTCTGAACCTAAGTGCCCAAGGCACATGGGACTTCCACAAGGGTTTTCCACAACACCTGTCCTTTGCCTTGTTTCCCACTCTTGCCCAAGTGACCCCTCTATTGTTCATCATCCTCTCTGTTGTTCTTCTCCATGTCTATTTTGGTCTACCCTTTTTTCTGTTCCCCTGTGAGTGTCCATCTTAGTGCTGTTTGTGGTAGTCGGTCATCCGAACACATGTCTCAACCATTGCCAGTGTCCTTCCTCAGTTATTGCTTTCAGTGGCTTCATCTGCATTTCTGCCAACAAGGTGTTATTTCTTATGGTGTTTGGCCAAAATATTCTAATTCTTCATAGTCATAGTTTTGGTGATTTTCCACCATTCACTTCCATAGAGTAGTACACTTATAACATTACTCTTAAATATCCCGATTTCCATTTTCGTGCTTAGTTTTTTAGATTTCCATATAGTCTGCAGCATTGCAAAAGCCTGGTTTGCTCTAGTAAGACTGTTGTTGATGTCCTCTTTGCTGTCTCCATCTTCTACTTCTCTACTACAAGTCAGTCAGTCGGTCAGTCATTTGCATGTCTCTTATGGAATTTTGCCCCCCTAACAGCTTTCATGTAGGCCTCTCAGTTGTAAGCAAGATGCTCTGCTGCTGATGCATTCATTTGCAGATTATCAGTGATGTTTTGCAGCCATCTTCGCCTTGGCCTTCTTCTCTTTCTTTTTCCCATTATGTATCCTTCCAAAATGGTCTTCTCTAAATTCTCTTGATGTTTAATGTGTCCAAAATATTTAAGTTTTTTTCTTTTTAATCCTCTTTACTAGCCAACCTTTTTAAGTATTAAGTTCTTGTAGTATATATATTTGTTCTATTTTTGTGTGCATGTTATTTGAAGAACTCTTCTGTATCATTTACATTCAAAGGCATTTATGTTTCTCACCTGTTTTCTTAAGTGTACAGGTCTCACAGGCATATGTTGTGATGGCAAAGATCTTATGTTAAACGTCACATAAGGCTCGCAAAGTAGTTCACCAATTTTTCCTGTCTTCGGCGAGTCTTTCAACCTCATGAAAGGATTTTATGCCTGTTAATTTGGCCTCTCTTAACAATGTCCTCTTTAGAGATGGCAAAGATGCATGCCCTTAAAAATCTTATTTTTGTATTTCTGTCTGTTCCTATCCACCGCTCTACCAAGATGTACAAATTCATTGACCTCTTCCACTAGCTTGTTATCTTCTCTCAGTAAATTTCTGTTGTTCACATTTTGCTTCAGTAACTTTGTCTTTCCTACATTGATCTTTAATCATCTGTTGTTAGCATTCTGAATTTGCTTGTTTATTTTATCGTGCATATCTTTGTGCTTGCTTGGCAGTAGACAGATGTCGTCGCCAAAGTCAAGGTCCTCCAGCATTGTCAAGCGTTCAGTGTAATCCTCTGCGTTTATCTGATGTTGCCTCCTTCATTAACCAGTCTACTGCTAAAATAAATAATGTTGGTGATAATACATATCCCTGCTTTACTCCTGTTTGTACCCTGTAGCTGTTGGAGATGTGTTCTCTACAGATAATTTTGTGCTGAAAACCCTTGTTTAGGACTTTGATAACTTTCACTATCTTATAAGAGAGGCCATGCCGTCTTAGAATCTTCCACAGTGCATCTCTATTGACACCCTCAAAGGCTTTCTCAGAATCTACAAACAGTGCGTATGTTGTGCTGTGTCACTCATTTGCCTGCACTAATATTTATGTACAAATATGTGGTCTATGCATGATCTTCCTTTCCTAAATTCTGCCTGCTCTTTCCAAAGTTTTCCCTCAAGTGCTGGTACAATCCTTTTGATGATGTGGAGAATACTTTGCTGGTGAGTGGCAGGAGAGTAAAACTTCTCCATTTCCTGCAACCTCTGAGATCACCCTTCTTTGGTAGTTTTACTATAAGTCCAGTTTTCCACTTTTCTGGGGCTTTCTCTAGATCCCAAATTTGTTGTAGTATCCAGCATAGTTGTTTTGGTGTTTCTGTCTCTTCTGCTTTCAACATCTCAGCAGTCACTTCATCTTCACCTGGTGCCCTGTCTAATTTTAGCTTCTGTATTGCCTCCTTTACTTCACTTATTGTTATTGGTCCTGTATTGATGTTTAGTTCTGTTTTTGTTTCAGCTGTGTCTATTGTTTGTGCTGCTTGTGTTCTGTTTAGTAAGGTGTTGAAGTGTTCCCTCCATCTTTCAGTTTTTTCTCTTTCACCCATATGTGTCCTTATGCACTCTCACATCTTGTGCTGAAGTTACCTGTCATTTGCTTTGTGTGATTTTGTTTATGATTTTCATATCATTTGCATATGCTGCCTTCTCTGCTGCTTCTACTAAGTTGTTATGGTATTGACGTTTATCTTGACAGCATGATTTTTTCACCTCTATGTCTTTTTGTGCATAATTTTTTAAGACTTGTTCTTTTAGCCTTTGTGATTTGGTGCTTAGTAATATTTTCTTGATTTCCTTTCTTTGCCCTATCATTTCCCATGTGGTCTTGCTCATCCATTCCTCTTTTCTCTGTTTCTGATATCCCAGCACCTCTTTTGCAGTTTCTTGTAGTGTTTCATTGAACTCTAGTATGGACGTTTCTGCCTCTGTCTTGTAGGACACTGAAGTGGTTCTTAAGTACTATCAAGAATTCCTTTCTGGTTTGCTGGTCTTTAAGTTTTGTTGTATCAAAGCGTGCCTTTCTGCATTTTCCGATTTTGGTTTTCCTTAATTTTAGTCTTGTTTTCAATACCAGAAGGTTGTGATCACCTCCTACATCTGCTCCTTTCCTTGCTCTCACATCTTGTAGTGACCGTTTCCACATGTTGTTTATCAGTGTGTGATCAGTCTGGTTTTCTGTTGTTTTGTCTGGGGATCTCCAAGTTTATGTTTGAAAATTGTCCCTCCAATGATCATCATGTTTTCTTTGCAGAACCCACACAGTCTTTCTCCATTTACATTTATTTCTCTGATTCCTTCTCTTCCCATGATTGTTCTTGTCTTCATTTCCCTCACCTTCTTTTGCATTGAAATTGCCAAAGATGAGTAGCATATCATGCTTGGGTATTGTTTCTACTGTGGCTTGGAGACCTGTTGTAAAAATCTTCTTTTAATTCCTCTTCAGCTGCTTCTGTTGGTGCATAACAAACTATAATAGACAGCTTCATGAATCTTGAGTTGAAGCGTGCATATAACAACCTCTCATTTATAGGGATTCATTTTAGCAGTGCTCTTGATGCTTCTTTCGTTATAATCAATGCAACTCTTCCTTCGTGATGATCTTCTTTACCTGACCATAATACTATATCTTCTGTGTGCTGTGTTGTTTATTTCCTTCTGCTGCGTCTTGTCTGTCTTATCTCTTGTATCCCTAATATGTCTAGAGTGTGTCTGTGCATTTCCTTGCATTTTTTTTTGCTAGTTTTACAATTTGATTAAGTGTTCTTACACTCAGCTGCATATTTGCATCTTGTGTTTCGACTCCAGGAGGTCTGCAGTCGGGCTAGGGACTTCAGTGGCTGGCTTTCATCCACAACCTTCTTGGGCTATTTCATGATATGCATTTTTCCTTCCACTTGCATTTGTTTTTTCCCTTGCTTCTGTTTTTGTAGCAGTCTGATGGATTTTATACCGGATAACATTGCTGGCCCTATGCAAAACCCTCCTTAGTTATCCTTTATGATCATGCGTGGTAGTGTACAGTGGTCCTCTTCTTTACTTCCCAGGCATGTGGCCAGGTACCAAGGGAGTGGGGGGAATGATGATGATACATGCACTCCATATAACCTCATATTCTTCAAACAATCCAGTGTCTTTTGACCAGGCATATTGTGGCTAACCCCCAAGATCCTTTTATGTGGCAGACTTGTGTACTTAGGCATGCTGCTGCTGCACACCATGGTTGGTTAACATGCACATATTTTCTTTACTTGATACCATACCTGTGATTCAAGTTGACTGACTCAGACTAGAGTCACTCAAAAGATCCTCTGAGAGGAAATATATAATCTAGCATCAGATATTACAAAAGAACACATGGTGACACATTCTTGCACATTCTTACATCTTACATCCTTCCTATGCTGTTAAATGTCACATAGGGCTCACATAGTTGTTTGCCAAGTTGTTTTCAGTGAGTTTTTCAACAAAATCAAGGGATGTATGCCCACTAAAATGGCTTCTCTTAACAATGTCCTCTTTAGAGTTTCACGTGGTCGATCTCTTTTTCTTGCACATTACTTATAGTCAAATCACAAAATTACTCTTCTTTGAATTTTTTACTTTTCTGATACCTGAGTTTTTGAGATTCCACTTTTTTCCCTTGTACTAGGTAGTAAAATGTACAGATTTGTTTTAGTTGTCCTTTATCCCTATTTTTTTTATTTTTGAAAAAAACATAGATGGGCCAAACACTTCCAAGAAATACTTAATCGACTGCACCCAAAAGAATTGTTAAACCTTAGAATTGACCTACCAGTCCCATAACTAAATGTCAACCTAGATGAAATTACATTGCTTGAAATTGAAGCAGCAGTGAATCTAATGGCTAAGAACAAAGCTGCAGGAGAAGATGAAATAACAGTTGAAATGTTAAAAGCTAGTAACAGTGACAACATGAGACAACTATAGAGAATGTTTAATAAAATTTGGAAAGTAGAAAAGGTCCCTTCTTAATGGAAAAAGGGAACCATTGTTAAAATACCCAAAAAGGTAACCTAAGTGACTGCAAAAACTGGAGGGGTGTAACCTTACTATTAGTTGTGTAAGAGGTGTTGTTTGAAGTGATTCAGAATAGAATTAAAGATATAGTGGATACTGCAATCAGAGAGAACAGGCAGGATTTCAGAAAGGGAGAAGCTGTCTTGACCAGATCTTTACTTTATGAATAATACTTGAAGAACATATTGAAAAACAGAAACAATTAGTCCTGAACTTCATAGACTTTAAAAAAGCATTTGATAGCATACACAGAGATCCACTGTGGAAAATTTTAAGGCTATATGGAATACCATCTAAAATTGTCAACATCATTAAGCATCTCTACAACAGATATGTTTATGCAGTCAACACAGAAGGAGGAATGAGTGAATGGTTCCAGATTGAAACAAGGATGTATATTATCTCGAATGAAAAGATACTGTACATGTGAAACCGGCATTGGTTTGGCACATGGGACCCAACTAGAAGATCATGATTTTGCAGATGACATAACTCATATCAGTGACAATGTGAACTCGATGCAAGAAAAAACAGATACCTTGTCTTCACTGCCTAGCAAAATAGGACTTGAAATTAAGAAGGATAAAACAAAAATAATGAACCTTCCCATTAATCGAAAAGGAAAAATATACGTAGAAGAGACAGCTGTTAAAGAAGTCAAATCAATTTGCATACTTGGCAGATACATAGACCAGGATGGTGACACCAGGAAGGAAGTTAGAATTAGAATTGCAAAAGCAGGATTGACCTTCAAGAATGTTGAGAGCATATGGAATTCAAAAGTTATAAGCACAAAACCAAGTTAAGATTATTCAATTCAAATGTAATATCCACCTTCATTTATGCATGCGAAAGTTAGAAAATAACTAAAGAAATAAACAAGAAGTTAGACTCTTTTGAAAACAAATGCCTCAGGAAAATACTTGGCATAAAGTGGAATGAATTCAAGAACAATGCAGAGATGAGGCAGATGAGCGAAACAGCCACATGGGTGATCAGGAAAAGGAGATGGACATTTGCTGTTCATGTGATGAGAAGAAACAGTCCCAAAACAAGCTATCAAGTGGAACACAGCAGGTCAAAGAAAAAAGAGACTGACCACATAAAACTCTAAAGAGGACACTGTTAAAAGAAACCAAATTAGTAGGCATAAAATCCCTTGATAAGGTTGAAAACCTCACTGAGGACAGGAAAACTTGGTAAACTACCATGTGAACCCTATATAACGTTTAACAGCATGAAAGAATGTAAGAAGATATTCCTATACATTATGCTGGTGACAACAGGAGTTCAGTAGTATAAAATTTGTCCCAAACATCTTTCTGTTCACTGCAGTCCAGTAGGTGGTGTTTCACAATTTCTTCTTTTTTTTTCTGTGGCAGTAATTGTCATATGCTGTGTGGTCAGTGGTTACTTTGTGTAAAAGATATGAGAAATGGTGACTATGGCAAAACTGGTTCTAGTAACAAAGGCAGACAGAGATGTATGGTTTAGTTTTACACAAAAAAAAAGATAGAGTGAGGAAAGTGGGCAGAACCAAGAACTGCAGAAAGTAAGATGAACACATATAAATGAAGAATATACAACAATCCAATATTTTGGCGAAAACCCTTTTCAGGGATCACATACAAAAACAGCATAACAGACAGAAACACAAAAAATAGTTGAAAAATTAAATACTTTACGTTTTCAATCTCCTCCTTATAAAAAATACATGCACAGAATGTCTCCAGATAGACATTATCTTACATCCTTCCCGTGCCGTTAAACATTACATAGGACTTTCATAATTGTTCGCCAAGTTTTCCTGTTCTCGGTGAGTCTTTCAACTTTGTCAAGGGATGTTGTGCCCACAAAACTGGCTTCAACTGTTATTTCATCTTCTCCTGCAGTTTTTGTTGTTAGCCATTAGATTCACTGCTGTTTCAGTTTCATTCAGTGATATTTAGTTGTGGGGTTGGTAAGTCAGTTTTAAGGTTTAACAATTCTTTTGGGTGTAGTCGATTAAGTATTTATTGGAAGTGTTTGGCCCATCTGTGCTTTTCAAAAATAAAAAAAATGGGGATATAGATCAACTAAAACAAATCTATACATTTCACTACCTGGTACAAGGGAAAAAAGTGGAATCTCAAAAACTCAGGTATCATAAAAGTAAAAAATTAAAAGAAGAGTAATTTTGTGATTTGACTGTAAGTAATGTACAAGAATGTGTCACCATGTGTTCTTTTGTAATATCTAATGCTAGATTATATATTTCCTCTCAGAGGATCTTTTGAGCGACTCTAGTCTGAGTCAGTCAGCTTGAATCTACAGGTATGGTATCAAGTAAAGAAAATATGTGCATGTTAACCAACCATGGTGTGCAGCAGCAGCATGCCTAAGTACACAAGTCTGCCACATGAGAGGGTCTTGGGGGTTAGCCATTATGTGAAACATCTGAAGGGTGGGGTTTTTTTCACTTAGAATGTTTTGGTGAATACTTATTTCAAGTTTATTTAAAATAAATATAAATCTTAATTTTAACTATATTAAATGTAGAAACAGAACTTTTAAAGTAACTTGTGAGAAACAAGACAGAGTCTCTTATCTATTCATAATAAATATGCTGAAATGAAAATAAAAAAAAATTATCTGTAACCAGAGAACATTAAGAGACCATTTGAACAGAATTTGATCTAGATGCTTTGTGTGAAACAAATAGAAATTGAACTAGGGCCTATTCGTTATTTAAATTTACAGTTTTGTATGATGGTATTAGTTGAATTGTAAGGAACATTTGCTAACTTAGACATTATGAAAGATGTAAAATAAATTGATTATCTGTTGAAATAATCTAGTGCAATATTTTCAGCTCCAACCCTTTTCACAGCCTTCTCTCCCTCTTCTGTGTCTCAAGGTAGTCTAATTTCATATTTTTTTGTTTTTTTTTGTTGAAACACATAATTTTGGATTTATGTGTGTGAAGGAAAATTTGCATTTTATTTGCAGTAATATAGCACAATAAACAGAAGTGTTGAGAAGATTAGAAAATGACTATTCTGTCATTGTATATATATTTTGTTTCAGCTTGTTTCGCCACCACCTAATAAACCAATTGTTGAAGGTATGTATATTATGTTGGTTACTGATTATCTAAGTAGTGTTAGGGGAAATTAGCAGTATGGAATAGAAGAATGAAATGGTTACAGAAAACAGCAATCCAATACTTTGGCAAAAATATCTTTATTAAGGACAACAGAGAAGACAACACAAATAAATACACTCCAGAGAAACTTACCTAACTTCAATTAAAGATTGGATGCAGAATGCAGACACAAACTAAAGTGGAAATTTGAAAAGTGAGAAAATCTGTCAAGAGGAAACTGACCTGAAAGCAACACATCAGCAGTGCAGAAGCAAAAGCCAGAAGAAAACGAGCCATATTAAGAAAATTGGGTGGAACCACATGGGGAGTTAGTGAAAGAATCCTCAAGACTGTATATCAGCAAAGTATTCTACCACATTTAGAATATGGCTCACCATCTTGGTGCACAGCATCAAACACCACGCTGCATAATCTAGACAAGGTACAAAATCAGTCACTACGGATTATCACAGGTGCCATGAGGTCCACACCAGTAGTAGAAACACAGAAAATAGTTGATGTTCAAATGCTAAAAGAACATCTTCAGGATACCTTGTCAAAAATTGGCTTACAACACCTTGCAGTGGATTCCCTCCCACTGTGAGATACCAGGCAATGAGAAAGCTGACCATCTGGCCAAAGAGGGCACTGAAATGGAGCAACCAGACATACTAATCACTTATAATCAGAAGAAAAGCATAATAAAAAGCTGCAGGAAGCCACAAACACCACCACATGATGACTATCACATGCTAAACAGAAAGGAACAAGTCACCATTTTCTGTCTCCGAACAGGACACAGCCAACTCCAAAGTCATATGTGTACAAAGTTTAAGGTTGGTACTACTAATCTTTGTACATGTGCCCAGGTGCCCCAAACTGTGGAACATATTCTCCAAAATTGCACCAACTATGAGACACTGAGAAATAATTACTGGCCCAGTGAAAACAATAAAGAAGATAAGCTCTATGGTTCCATATATAAATGACAAAAAACTGTGAAATTTATCCAAGAGACAGGACTGCAGATATAGACAGACAGTGTGTACGAAGAAGAAGAAAAATGGAATAAAATAATATTAACTGTTGTGGTACCCTGAAACATAGAGGCAGTATAGTAGAAGTGAAAAAAAGCATGGTAATGGACAGAAAAAAATAAAATGAGATTATAGAGTAGAATGTAGTTTATAAAAAGAGAGTTACACTGAGAAAATTGAACTGAGAGTTCAGACTAGCAGGTTTGAGACATCCAGTCAGGAGGGTAGGAAAATACTGCCATTAACCCTTGCTGGCCCATAGAACAGATGAGAAAGTATGGTGGAAAAGGATATGGAAAATCTTCTTAGCTTTCTGAGCCATTAAGGCTCATTGTTGCACATAAAATTCCCCTCCATTTCTCTCTGTTCCTAATCTTCTCTCTCCAGTTGATAACACCAATTTCTTTTATATCCTCTTCTATGTTGTCTTTCCATCTCTGTCTTGGTCTACCCCATGGCCTTGTTTCCCTTATCTCTTGTGCATACATAATTTAATTTTCATTTGTCTGTTCTATTCCATTCTTTCTACATGCTCCAGCCAGCGTAGTTTGTTCAGTTTCGAGAGATTTATAATTAATTGAAATTTAAATAAGCTGTTGAGTTCAGTGTTCTTTCTAGCTCTCCATTCTCCACTGTTGGTATCCTTTATGGGCCCAAAGATTCTACTTAGGATCTTGTTCTCAAATATATGCAATTGTTGTTCATCTTTCTTTGTTGTACTCGTTTCTGATCCATACATAACGGCTGGTTTTATTGTATTTTTGTAGATTGTTATTTTGGTGTTTTGGGACAGGATTTTGGATTTTAACAGGTGTTGCAAGATAAAGTACAGTATATTTTATTCCTTATCTGTACTCTACTTTTAATTTCCTTGCTTACTATATTGCTTCTGTTGAAATTTGTACCTAGATATTTGTATATTTCTGCTTTCCTAGTGATCATATTTCCAACAATTATATAATCTGGATCATTCTGCCCCTGGTATATCTTCTTATATCTCTGTCTTATCTTGGTTAATGGTAAAGCTAGATAGAGATTATGGTGTAGTTTTTTGCTGCAGTCACCATCCCTTTTAATGGTAAAGCCCACTTTTAGTGCCACATCTCTCAGATGTATGCAGATATTGATGACTTCTTTCATAGTTTTCCCCACTAGGTTGATGCCATCAGTGTATCTTATTATTTTAGCTTATTCTTCTGTACTTCTTTATTCTTTCACTTTTCTGATTACCCTTTCTTATTCTAGGTTGAATAGTAATGGAGATAATGTATCACTTTGTTTAAAACCAGTTCTTATATAGAAAGGTTTTGAGTTTCCTTTACATATTATTATATTTTGTGCATCCTCCATGCATATTCTGGTCAGATTGATTAAAAGTTCAAAGTTCAGACTCCGGCTTCACTGCATTTGGGACAGCCCCATATATGTTCTGCTACATGTCGTAGCATCTATCCAAGAGTAAGTTTGCTAGTTGTTCCTGTTAGATGTTGGTTGTTTACAATGCACTTTCTACCACACAGTTGAGATTTCCTGCCAGCACCTTTAATTTGTCCTAGCTCCGGCAGTCTCAGCTACAATGTTCTTCCATTTCAGCTTTTCATATTTCCACAGTGTGTCCAATACAGCCTTGGCAGTGTCCTCCTTGTCCATTGTCAGTCTGCCATTTATTTTCGCCTGTCCAGCCAGTCTGTCTGCCACATCATTGCCATGTAGTCCCGCACACCCTGGACAGTAAAGTCACATTAGGCTTGTCACGGTTGACTGGCTTAACAGATGAACCCATTCATTTCAAAGCAACTTCTCAGTCATATGAAGCATACTCTGTGAATCTGTTACAATGACACCATTAACCACATTATGAGCAACTAACCATTCCATTGCTGCTGACACAGACTCAATTTTCATTTGCATACTTGAAGTTGTGACTTCAGAGGCACCTGAACCCTGTGCCACTACTCTTTAATTTCCGTAGGCAACAAAACCCCAACCACTTCTGCTGTTCTGAGTCACTGAGCCATCTGTATATATTACTGTGTCAAAAGACCCACAGTGATGCTGGATGAGATCTTGAACCCAAAGTTTAACTGCTCCTTGTGCCCAGTCTCAACATTCACAGCCCTTCTGTATAATAACCTTTGTTAACTGAGGTCAGTCCTGTACCCATAACCAGTCATCACCTTTAGGCACTTCATCTAGACTGCAAATTGACTTTATTGTATCCTCTGCCTCAGCCATTCTGGATCTGCCTCATTTGATGTGTCTTCCCTTTATCAGCCCCAACTCCTTATGGAGAGGATGATCCTTCATGCTGCCTGCCCTGATATATGCCTTTACATGAACATACTTGTATTTAGACCTCACACTCAGGATAACAAAGCAGTAAGCTCATGGCCACCACTGGAGTATCCCTGGTGCAACTCAAGACTACTCTCATTGCCTTGTTTTGTACATCCTCTAGTTTATTCAGCTGTGCATTGGACAGGGTGAGCAGGCCAAGACCATATTCCAATGATGACAGTACCAGCACATGCATCAGAGGAATAGAGTGCACTGTGGAAAGTCTGCTGTGGCCATTAACCTAATCACTCTTGATGCTTTCCTGGCTTTTTGTATTGCATTGTCTACATGGTGTGCAGAGGGCAATGAACGATCAAATGTGATCCCTAGATGATACCTCATGAAATCTGTTATTTTAATATCTTGCTCTTGACACTCCACAATTGGAACTTCAGATCCTACAATTCTGTTATTTAATGAGCACCATAGGATGTTGGCTTTTTCTGCATTGTTATCCTCACACCAGCTTGTTATCTGGTCCACCCTGCTCTGCATTCTTGAGGCTAGTTCCTCTTTACACCTCTCATGCTCATATGTTAATATATGAGGGGTGATTGATAAGTTCTCGGCATAAGGTACAAATACTTGAAATGCACAGTTGATATTAGGTGCATTTGTAGATCAGGTTAATGTAAGATTAAACACCAAGTTTTAAGAAATTAACTGCAACCAAGTTTTTTTTACAGGCTACTGAAATGGTAAGGGGTGGCAGAAATTGAGAAAATGGATACAATTTCTCATTGAGCAGTCATTCGCTTCCTCTGCATCAAGGGCTTATCATTGAAGGAGCTCCATGAGGATATGTTAGAGACTTTAGGGGAGAGTGACCCTTCTTACAGCACAGTGAAGAAATGGGCAGCTCAGTTCAAATATGGAAGGGAGAGTCTGGAAGATGATCCCTGTCCAGGAAGACTAAGAACGGTAACTACCGATGAAACCACCCTCAGAATCCATGACATGATAATGGAGGATCGACAACTAACTGAGTGGTACATTGCAACTGAGTTGGGCATCTCCCAGGAACTTGTTCATGCCATTATTCACAATTATCTTCAAATGACAAAGGTCTCTGCTTGATGGGTCCCGAAACTTCTTGGAGCTGATCACAAATGACAGTGTCTCAACATGCAAAGAGACAATCTTGGTCATTTTTCTACAGATCCTGAAAAGTTTCTTCAGCAATTTGTGACTATGGATGAGACTTGGGTTCATCATTTTCAACCCGAAACCAAAGAACAGTCAAAGCAGTGGAAACATCAGGGATCCCCACTTCCAGAAAAAAAGCAAGGGTAGTTCTGTCTGCAGTCAAAGTGATGGCTTCCATCTTTTGGGATTCAGAAGGTGTGCTATTGGTAGACTATCTTCAGAAGGGCAGAACAGTCACTTGGGCCTATTACGCTAATCTTGTGAAGCAACCGGGGTCAAATTGAGGGAAAAGCGTCGAGGGAAATTGACGAGAAGAGTCATCTTTCATCAAGACAATGCTCCAGTTCACAAGTTGGAGGTGGCAATGGCTGCCATTCAGCTTCTTGAACATCCTCCTTATTCCCCAGATTTGGCCCTTTTGGACTATTACCTGTTTACCAAACTCAAAAAGGAGCTCAGTGGTTGCAAATTTGCTTCAGATGATGATGTCATTCATGCTGTAGACCACTTTCTACTGGCACAAGATGCTGACTTTTACAAAGAAGGGATCCGTATGCCCCAAGATCGCTGGACTAAGTGTGTCAACTTGCAAGAGTTGAGAAATAACCTCAAAAAGTTGTCCACAAATGATCTGTTGTACCTTATGCCGAGAACTTATCAATCACCCCTTATATCATCAGCATAGGTCAGTGTTCTCTCGACACCATTTTCAAATAACAGCACGGTGCCAGTGGAATATACATTGAAAAGCACAGGAGACAAGGGAGACCTCTGTTGCAATGGTTCTTGTCTCTGAATCCATGTTCTGTATCTTAAGGCAACCGATTACCTCAACAGTATTGAAGCTATCCATCGAACTAATCTTGCATCTACCCCAAACTCCATCAGAAGTGTCAGAAGCATTGTATAATCTGCTATATTGTATGCATCTTCAAGATCAAATGCCACAATTATGGTTTCGTCTTTTCTTTGAAATCCCTCATAATCATCATATGCCGGATAGCAGCATTGTTGGTTGTATCTCTTCCTGGACAGTAACTTTCTAATGTTTTTAATAGTAGCCTGCTGGTCGCCCAGCTATAATCCTCTCATTACCTTGCCATATACATTTTGTAATGTAATAATTCAACATTCGCTCAGTTTTGTATTGTCTTTTACTATTTTTGACAAAGAAGTCAAGTAACTGCAGTTACTCAATAGGTATTACACCAGTACTCAGGCTCTGGTTGTAATATTCTGTCAAATTGATTGATATGTTAATTATCTCAAATTCTTTAATAATTTTCCATAAGCTGGACCTATCTGTGCTATCATAAACATTCTTGAAGTCAGTGAATATATACTTTTTTTTTTCCATATTCCCAGTATTTTTCTGCTCTCTGGCATAGATAAAATATTTGGTCTACAGTTGATTATTCTTCCTAAAACCTGCTTCATATTCTTCCTGTATGTTCTTGCTGTATGGTTTTAATCTATTTAAAAGTGTGATAGTATAATAATATCAGTACGAGTATAATAATATAATAATATAAAAATATAATAGATAGTATAGTAGATATGGAAAATGAAGAATTAAAATGGATCATAGTGAGTTTTCCCTTGTGGACTTGTGCCTCTTACTAAAAATACCAATAAAAATGTTGGTAAAATTGATCTCCTAATCATAAGCTGCTTTCTCCTGTATATATCATGTTGCAATGCTTGCATAGTATCTTAAGTACTACTGTATATGTGTTAAAATGGCTAAATCAGTATATTGTTCTCAAGTCTTCTTTTATATATAAAATTATGTATCACATAATTAATTATATATAATTTGATATCCTGTTCCATCTCACTGAAGTTGATCACAGTGGACCTGCTTATATCTCTAGCAATGATGATATTTTTGAAAAGACACTTTCTATCCATTTTATGAGTTTGCTTTACCCTGAGCATCCAGTTTTTGGAGTAGTCACAGAGTAAGGTTATGAAAGTGTGAATTAATGGTTGAAGCAAAAAATGCTACATGCATAAATTTTAATACCTGTAAGAAAGAAAGAAATAAAGAATGTTTCCTTATTTGAGATGGAACTGCAAACAAGTGTCGATGGCAAGATGACAGTAGAGTTTGAGGGAATGTTTTCAGATTTTAGATTTTACAAAGCAGATGAACACAGTCCATCCTTACACATTTATAAAGAGGCATCTGGGATTTTTAGTGCAGCTTAATGTGGTTTCTTTTGAAGTATCCTTAGATAAATGTAGAGGCTGAACCAGTTCACCACAATAAGAATAAATCACATGTATATGTGATTTATTCTTATTGTGGTGAACTCTGTAGAGTGGACCTAGTTGCATAATATGATATGCTCTTTTGTGGTAAACTCTATCATCAGATGTTATGTGAACTAGCTACAAGAGAAGCTGCTGACAAAGATGATTCTTGGCAGTCACTATGAACATTTTCAGTTACCTAAGTAGACCTTTTGCCGTTCCAGTGATGGTATTCTTAGAGAGAGAGAGACTTTTTTTTTGGGTGAATGGATAAACTTGTAGACAGTTTATTTATTTATTTTGAGATACATGAGGAATTGAAAAAGTAAAATTGTCACTCTTAAAAATATCAGGTTTCAAGAGAAAAGGCACACCAAGAAAGCGTAAGGGTATGTACCCATTTCATTTATATGACTTTTATTATTTACTGGTCTCTCATACCGAAGTTTGGGGGTTTGAATCCGGCCGGAGGCACCCCAGTCACCCAGCTGTAGTAATGGGTACCTGACTTCTTCTGGAGTTGGGGAAGGAAAGGCGGCCAGGTGTGATACTGAACTTATCACCCTCTAGTGTGCTGACAGGTCAAGGAAAATATGGGCACTAACACCATATCCCTGTGGGCCTCTAAGGCATGACAGGATTACCTTTACCATTACCTTTTACTTTCATTATTACTTTGTTTTACATTGTAAACTTGAGAATTTGGCGCTGTTTTATTATAGTGCAAGCCTAAATGTTTTGTTTTTTTTTTCAAATTTTTAAATAGTACTCATGACTTATACTTGGTTTTGAAAATGGAATTTGTGAACAACAGGTGCCCCTTATACATTGGAGGCAGTTTGCACTGCTTTTGATGATTGGCATACACAGCTATCTATTCTGAAGGCATAACCTGGCATCCAAGTTAAAATCAGTCCTATATGTTTGAGATATCATGGCCTTTCAATCCTTTGAGAGCATAGGCCATGGATAAAGGCTCTCCAGTCATCCCTGTTCTCGGAATTATTCTCTGCGTCCTTCCATGTGCATCTCTCATCTCCGAGCACTGTCATAATTTCTCTTCTCCAAGTAAGTCTAGGTCTTCCTCATTTTCTATTTTCTATTTCCTTGAGGATTCCATGTCAGTGCCTGTCTTGCTATGTTGGTGTCGGGTTTCCTCAGAGTGTGGCCAATCCACCTCTACTTCCTAGACATGATTTGAGATACAGCATTCAGGTATTTGGTCAAAAGAATGGAATAGAACTATATTCATACCACTGCCAAAAAAAGAGTAACTTGAAATTATGCACAAACTGCAGAACTGGTGCCCTAATTAGTCATGCCAGTAAAATTCTATTAAAAATCCTAATGGGTAGACTTTGTAAGAAAATAGGAGTCATTATGATCCAGTCTGGTTTTAGACTATGAAGAGGATCAAGAGATCATATATTCAATATGAGATTAATAATAGATAAATGCAGAGAATTTAATGTGAGTCTATAATTATCTTTTATAGACTATTCAAAGGCATTTGATTGTGTACAACATCAGAAACTTTGGGAAATCATGGAAAAATGGGATTTCCAATACATTTGATACAATTAATATCACTTCTGTATCTAGGCCAACAGGCAGAAGTGAGAATAAATGGTGAAACAACAACTTGGTTTGACATAAAACAAAGTGCATACTGTCGCCATACTTATTTAACTTGTATACTGAAAATGTAATGAGGAATGTTAGAGAAGATGTAGACAAAGAATATTACGATGCCATAACAGTTGGAAGTTATGAAAGTATATGATTAGATATGCTGATGACACAGTATTACTGTCTTCAACACAAAAAGGAATGGAAAAACTAAATCTTTCTTTGGAGAACCTTGATTGAACTAGGCAGAGGGTGGCGATGATTCGTTCTCCTGGACAAAAGCTCTGTCCTGGTCACAACTAGGAAGGATAGCAGCCACGACCACAAAATGCTGAAGTTGAAAACACTGGACCAGTGCAGTCTAGATAGGCAACCACCTCTCACGCGATGGGGATGTATGTGTATCCGAATCACGCTGAGGTTCTCATGTGAGAAAGTGTTGGACTGGATGGGCAACCACCTCTCACCTGGCAGGAATATACTGATATCCAAAACATGTCGAGGTTTTCCAGTGAGAAGGTCCAACTCTAGGCTGGATGGGCAACCACCTCTCATCCAGTGGGGATATGCTGATTTCCAAACCACGCCGAGGTTTTCCGATGAGAAAGTCCAACTCTAGATTAAACTGGTGCAATGAAACCACTGTGTCACGCAGTCCCGCTTCTGCGACCCACCAAGAATTCAGTCCCAAGCCCTACGATACTCTGAACCTCTTGTGATCCTCTTGGGGATCTCTTGTGGGCCTCTCAGGGACCATGGGACACATTGAGGACCACAGTAGTAAATTCAGCAGGATCATGGGATGATCTTAGTGGTAGAAGCGAATGAAGAAGAAGATGAACTAGGCAGAGGAATGAAAGATTGTGTATTACGAAAATCTTATTAGCTTTCATTTGTTTTAATATTAGCACTAACAGTACAGTAGTAATATTGAAAGTTCTTCTGTATTGTAAATAACAAAACTGGGGAAATAATTACAGATTTTAAAAAAAAGATATTTTCTAAGTGAAATGAAAATATATAAAAAGTGAGCATCAGTAATGCTGGAATAAGCAGAACAGCATCATATCTGAAATGAAATGGATTTATTAAAGAATGTTCTTCTTTATTTTCCCTTGAACTGTGAGCTGGTGTTATTTACAGCTGATGTGATAAAGATGTTGAGGCACAGCATTGTGTTGGCTCGGGAGAGGGTTATGACAGTTATTTTTTTCAGTTCCAGAATGCAACTAAAAAGTGGGAGGTGTACAATACTTCTTTAACAGACTCCACCACCTTTTGGACTATGGCAATCCTTGCCTCCCATTGTTCGGACGAGGCCTGTTACTGGGAGTACCAATGGAGAGGTGGAACAGGGTCTTTGTCAGTTATGGTTAGCCAATTTTGATGCAGGTGTGTCAGCTATGGGTTGCTGATTGCCAAAATGGACAGTGTCTTCAGCCACTCTGAAGAATGTTATAATCTATATAAAACTATAATATGTTTAAAACTGTATCTTATATCCTTCCCATTCCGTTAAGCATCACATAGGGCTCGCAAAGTAATTCGCCAATTTTTCCTGTCTTCGGCGAGTCTTTCAACCTCATCAAAGGATTTTATGCCTGTTAATTTGGCCTCTCTTAAATAATGTCCTCTTCAGAGTTTCACGCGGTCTGCCTCTTTTTCTTCGGCCTGTTGTGTTCCACTTGATAGCTTGTTTTGGGATTCTCTGATCATTTCTTCTCATCAAGTGACCAACATATGTCCATCTCCTTTTCCTGATCACCCATGAGACTGGTTGTTGTTCAGTCATCTGTCTTATCTCTGCATTGTTCTTGAATTCATTCCACTTGATGCCGAGTATTTTCCTTAGGCATTTGTTTTCAGAAGAGTCTAATTTCTTTTCTATTTCTTGAGTTGTTTTCCAGCTTTTGCATGCATAAATGAGGGTGGA
This sequence comes from Achatina immaculata, assembly GCA_009760885.1. NCBI lineage: Eukaryota > Metazoa > Mollusca > Gastropoda > Stylommatophora > Achatinidae > Lissachatina > Lissachatina immaculata. The sequence continues at coordinate 15,487,357 of CM019695.1, read as the reverse complement.
TATTACATTTGAATTGAATAGTCTTAACTTGGTTTTTGTGCTTATAACTTTTGAGTTCCATATGTTCTCAAGATTCTTGAAGACTGATGCTGCTTTTGCAATTCTGATCCTAACTTCCTTTCTAGTGTCACCATCCTGGTCTTTATAGCTGCCAAGGTATGAAAATTGATTGACTTCTTCAGTATCTGTCCCATCTATGTGTATTTTTCCATTTTGATTGAGAGGAATTTTCATTATTTTTGTTTTGTCCTTGTTAATATAAAGTCCTATTTTGCTAGCCAGTGAAGACAGGCTATCTGTTTTTTCTTGCATGGAATTCACATTATTACTAATAAGAGTTATGTCATCAGCAAAATCAAGATCTTCTATTTGAGTCCCATGTACCCAGTCAATACCTGTGTTACCTGTGCAGCATTTTTTCATTATGAAGTCTACTGTAATCCCAAAATGTAAAGGAGACAATATACATCCTTGTTTCACACCTATTTCAATCTGGAACCATTCACTCATCCCTTCTTCTGTCTTGACTGCACAAACATATCCATTGTATAAGTCCTTAATGATGTTGACAATTTTAGATGGTATTCCATATAGACTTAAAATTCTCCATAATGAATCTCTGTGTATGCTATCAAATGCCTTTTTAAAATCTATGAAGTTCAGTATTAATGGTTTCTGCTTTTCAATATGTTCTTCAATATGTTTCTTAAAACTGTATGGTATCTATAAACTATCTGTCAGTCACCACATGGACATGGTTTTCAGAAAAAGTAGAAACAGCTTTATAAGTTAACATGCACACAGATGTAGCATTTTGGTTTATACCATAATTATACAAAAACACACATGGCAAAGATTGATTGATTAATTGATCTTTATTTCAAAAGAAATAGGGAGAGAAGATTAAATATAAATTCACATGAATAATATACAACAAATAAGAATGGGAAAAAATAGGAAAAAAAAGAGGAGCACTTAGCTGTGACTTGCTGCATCCAAGAGTGTGTGGTGAAGTATTGAGAATTTTTAAATGAAGATTTATGAGGTGTGATAGGTTGGCAGTAAAGAAGGGATGGAGAAAGTGGAAAGGAGAGAGAGGGATGCAGTGGTAATCTAACTGAGAAAAGGGTGAGTGGAATAGATAGGTGTGGTTGGGGTAGAGGGCGTGTCATCTAGTACAGTAGTAGTTAGTGGTAGTTAGGTGCAGATGAGGAAAGAGTAGAACTTAGTTGGGAGGGAATATGATTGTCAAGAAAGGGAGTCTTAAGTTATTTGAAGAATGGTTACAGTATATTACCATGTCAGACAGTGATAAACCCCACCATTCTAATGGTGCTCATTAGATAACAGGGACTAGTGTTTTGGCAGTGCAATGCAACGGAGAATATATTGAGAGGGAACAGTTTTTGAAATACCTTGAAATTGTGTTTGACAGGACACTATCTTTCAATTACCACATGGACATGGTCTTTCATAAAGCAAAGAAAGGGTTCAGTGCAGTGAAGACCATAGCAAGTGTTGGTCTGCCACAATGGACACACTTCCTGCTGATGTGGGTGGTTGAGTATGGCCTCAGCCTTATGACTTTGTCCACGACTCAGATAATCAAGCTTCAAAGAATCCAAAATGAGAGCATTTTTTTAGTGCACCAGGGACACTCTTACTGCCTCTCACCAGTAAAGTATTTTGCAGAATAATCATCAACAGAATTGTACCAACACTTGAGGAAAAACTTCGGAAAGAGCAGGCAGGATTTAGGAAAGGAAGATCATGCTTAGACCACATATTTGTACTTAGACAAATATTAGAACAGGCAAATGAGTGGCATAGCACAACATATGCATTATTCATAGATTTTGAGAAAGCCTTTGACTGTGTCAACAGAGATGCACTGTGGAAAATCCTAAGATGGCATGGCCTCCCCCATAAAATAGTTAATGTAATCAAAGCCCTATACGAGGGTTTTCAGTGCAAAGTTATCTGTGGAGAACATACCTCCAGCAGCTTTAGGGTACAAACAGGAGTGAAACAGGGATGTGTACTATCACCAACATTATTTATCTTGGCAGTAGACTGGTTAATGAAGGAGGCAACATCAGACAAATGCAGAGGATTACAATGGACCCTTGACACAGTACTGGAGGACCTTGACTTTGCGGACGATATTTGTCTATTATCAAGCAGTCACAAAGATATGCAAGATAAAATAAACAAGCTAACTCAGAATGCAAACAACATAGGACTAAAGATCAACGTAGGAAAGACAAAGTTAATGAAGCAAAATGTGAACAACAGAAATGTACTCAGAGTAGATAACAAGTTAGTGGAGGAGGTCAACGAATTTGTATACCTTGGCAGCAGAGTAGTAGAAAATGGAGACAGCACAGAGGACATCAACAGCAGACTTACTAGAGCAAACCAGGCTTTTGCAATGCTGCAGAATATATGGAAATCCAAAAAACTAAGCATAAATATGAAAATCAGGATATTTAAGAGTAATGTTCTAAGTGTACTACTCTATGGAAGCGAATGCTGGAAAATCACCAAAACCATAGAAAACAAGTTGAATTCTTTCCAGACTAAATGTTTACGAAGAATTAGGAAAATATTTTGGCCAAACACTATAAGAAATAACATCTTATTAGCAGAAATGCAGATGAAACCACTGACAACAATTATTGAGGAAAGACGCTGGCGATGGTTGGGACATGTGCTCCGAATGACTGACAACTCACTACCAAAAATAGCACTAAGATGGACACCACAGGGGAGCAGAAGTAAGGGTAGACCAAAAGAGACATGGAGAAGAACAACAGAAAGGATGTTGAGCAATAGAGGGCTCACCTGGGCAAGAGCAGAAAAAAAGGCGAAGGACAGGCATTTGTGGAAAACCCTTGCGGAAGCCCCATGTGCCCTGGGCACTTAAGGTTCAGAGAGAGAGAGGGACACTCTGATCACAGATATGCGCCACTTGCTAGATATATCCAGCTTGAAAGTAAGGCACATTTATGTGCAAGTGAAGACTTATCTCAGAATTGATGGCACAGCAAACCACCTCCTTTTACCAGAGCTGAACTCAACAAAGGGCAAGCATATGAAGCAAAGGAGATCAAGGATGGCGGAAGTGGAAAAAACGCTGTTTGCAGTCTGCAGCCAAAAGCAGTTTCCCCTAAAGTCCGTATGGACTAAAATGTCAGATGTACAGAATCTAATGAAGGTTGTGATCCAGCTTGGCCATGAATGCCAATACTAGGCTCAAGGTAAAACAGAAGCCCGCCTGCATGAATAGATTCAGCATCACTCCAAACCACATGACTCTGTGATCTTTACAGATAGGCCAGTGGCACAAGTCTAAAAAGTAGATGGGGCTATGTTGTTTACGGCAACGGCAAACTGGTTGCCAGTAAATGAGGAGTCTATGCAACTACCACTTCGAGCATGAGAATGAAATGGTAGGCAGCATCAAAAGCAATTTCCTGGTTGGTGGGACAGAATGGCTCACATGGGGTCATTGTATGTTACGAAGAGTCAAGAGACATTTCTACCACAGAGAGTGGATCCAGCTTACACTAGGTTCTCACTTATCCAGTTTGGTGTGGATCTACTGCCCAGATCATGCAGGAGTCAAAGACAGTGAGAGAGCGGACAAGCTGGCAGACACATCATTGATTCAAAGCACCCTAAGAATGGACAAAGATGAGATTACTAGAGCAACCTTGAATAGGCTACATATGGAGGATGATATTGGGGTGAGTGGCAGCAGTCACTTCAGAAAGATGATTGAATTGGGGAAGAAGTGGATGTTTTTCTGAACGAAGTTATTTAGTGCGCATTACCCACAACCAGTGTGTGACAAGCTCTATTAGCAGGTGCACACTTTGGTAGATGTTAAAATGGAGGGCGGAGCACATATGGGAATGCCCAGAGTGCAGGGATGCCAGGCTCTGATTACAGATTACTAGTTTTTTCATTCATGTAATGTCTAATTAATTTTCATATTTTGTTTTGGATTGTGTTTTTAAAAATACATATGCTGTTTTCTTACCTGATATTTTGATTGTGTGTTATGTATATGGTATGTTAGGTCTTAACCTTGTCTTTCTACCATTCCTTATTTAAGAGGAAGAAAAAAGATATTTAACAGTTCTCGGAGTTTGCATTGACGAAAGTAACTTTGTTACAACAGGCTTGAAGCAAGATGTTATATATAAATAGTTTTTAAATGTAAGTTTAGCTAAACAAAAAGCCATTGCAGTAAAGCTGTGGTAACAAAATGTTAAACTATTTAAAACATTATTTAAAACAAAATAACAGTTTTATTAGTTAATGAGCACACAGTTGCAACATTTCAGTTTACACCTTAATCATACACAAAAAAAAAGAACAGGAAAAAGAAAAGGGAAAGAAGATAAATTATAAATTCACATGAATGATATACTGCAAATAAGAATGAAAAAAAAAAAGTTAAAAAAAAAAAAGTTGGGACTTGCATGAAGCTCATCTGAGAGTGTGTGTGATGGAGTATTATGAATGTTTAAAGACTTGTAATTTTTTTGTATGATTAAAGTGTGAACTGATACGCTACAACTGTGTGCTTGTTAACAAATAGAACTGTTCCTACTCTTGTTGTAAAGAGTTCTAACATGATGCTGTATATACTATTTTTGAGGGAGTGGTTGCTTCAGTTTTGTTTAGTCTGTAATGATTAAATTGGAAATGATGCATTGCTCTGCTGGATGCAAAGTATTTTCTTGTAGTGTGCTTGAGTAGCAATAGTGCACTCATTTCTCATGGCAAAGGTTGTTCTTTTATCAGTTTGCATGATTGTAAAACAGCTGTCCTGTCACTCTTCAGTATTAACTCTATCAGTGTAGAATTTTTAATAAGTTCTGTAGAATTTACGGTGGGCCACAAAAATAAGAGCAAGTAAAACCACACAAACTTTATTTTCCCTGTCAATTACAAAAAGCGTCTTTGAAATGAAAGGACAAGTACAGTTGTGTAGTTCAGTGACAAATACCATCATCATTGAAATAAAGGTTCCACTCATATGAGAGCTAGTTATAAATATGCTTTCTACAGCACTGTCATTACTGTACTTGTTTAGGCATTTCTGTGAGATTTGCTTTCAATTGTTTATTAGTGATAAAAAGTCAGGTATGACCTGCAAATTGTTCAGGTGTATTGGCATGCATTTATCTTGGGATTAGCTTTTTGAAGTTTGCACATCTTAAACATTCAGTAGACTTTTGAGTTTGTGACTGTTTCATAACCAGCTTGTTGAACTGTTTGTCTTTGTGACTGTATAATATCTTCCTCACTTTCTCAGGACTTAGAATGTCTGAGGTCATCCAGAAAGTGGGAATTGTATGTTTTGTATACTTTCATCGGTTTCAAATTTATCTTTTATACATCTTCTTCTTCTTCAGCTTTCCAAGCCATTAAGGCTCATTGCTGCAGATAAAATTCGCCTCCATTCCTCTCTATTCCTAATCTTCTCTCTCCAGTTGGTGACACCAATTTCTTTTATATCCTCTTCTATGTTGTCTTTCTATCTCTGTCTTGGTCTACCCTTTGGTCTTGTTTCCCTCATCTCTTGTGCATACATAATTTTCATTTGTTCTCTTCCATTATTTCTACATGTCCCAACCAGTGTAGTCTGTTCTATTTCAAGACATTTATAATTCGTTGAGATTTAGATAGCTGTTCAGTTCAGTGTTCTTTCTAGCTCTCCATTCTCCACTGTTGGTATCGTTTGTGGGCCCAAAGATTCTTCTTAGGATCTTGTTCTCAAATATCTGCAATTGTTGTTCATTTTTCTTTGTTGTACTCCACGTTTCTGATCCATGCATAATGGCTGGTCTTATTATAGTTTTGGAAGAAGTGGAGAGTTTTGAGTGTCTTGGATCACTACTAACTAATAATGGAGATACAATGAGGGAAATTAAAAGGAGGACATCTATTGCTCTTCAGAAAGTAAAACAAATAAAGAATCTGTGGAGAGGAGCAGATAGAACAACAAAAATAAGATTTTTAAGAGCAAGCATCATTCCCATCGCAACATATGCCCGTGAGACCCGGACACTTAACAAAACAGCTGAGAAGCACATAAATGCCTTTGAATGTAAATGCTACAGAAGAGTTCTCCAAATATCGTGGACACAAAAAAGAACAAATATATTTATACTACAAAAGCTTAATATTGAAGAAGGCTGGCTAGTAAAGAGGATTAAAGAGAGAAAACTTAAATATTTTGGACACATTAAACGTCATGATAATTTAGAGAAGACCGTATTGGAAGGATACATAATGGGAAAAAGAAAGAGAAGAAGACCAAAACGAAGATGACTGCAAGACATCGTTAATGATCTGCAAATGGATGCAGCAGCAGCAGGCCATCTTGCTCACAACTGAGAGGCCTACAGGAGTGCTGTTTGGGAGGCAAAGTTCTGTAAGGGACATGCAAATAAATGAAATGAAGATTGTTATTTTGGTGTTTTAGGACATTATTTTGGATTTTAACAGGTGTTGCCGTGCAAAGTATATTTTATTCCCTATCTGTACTCTGCTTTTAATTTCCTAACTTACTGTGTTGCTTCTGTTGAAGGTTGTGCCTTGATATTTGTATGTTTCTGTTTTCTTAATAATCTCTCCAACATTTATATAATCTAGATCATTCTGCCTCTGGTCTCTTGATATCTTCATACACTCTGTCTTATCTTGGTTAATGGTTAAGCCCACTTTTAGTGCTACATCCCTCAGGTGTATCCAGGTATTGATGGCTTCTTGCATAGTTTCCCCCACCAGATCAATATCATCAGTGTATCCTAGTATTTTAGTTTGTTTTTCTGTACTGCTTTCTTCTTTCACTTTTCTGATTACCTTGGCTAGTACTAGGTTGAATAGTAGTGGAGATAATGTATCACCTTGTTTTAAACCAGTTCTTATATAGAAGGGTTCTGACTTTCTTCCTTTACATATTACTATATTTTGTGTATCCTCCATACATATTCTGATCAGATTGATTAATTTATTAGGTATCTCAAATTCTTTCATAATTTTCCATAAGTTGTTCCTATCTATGCTGTGATAGGCTTTCTTGAAGTCAATGAAAATATGTACTTCTTTTCCATATTCCCAGTACTTTTCTGCTCTCTGACGTAGATAAAATTTTTGGTCTGTGATTGATATCTTGTATACATGCCATTGCTATTTGTATTGATGATTTCATTTGGAGTTCCAATCTCCACCGTCTTTGGACTTCTTTATGTTTCATGTTTTCCAGTGCTACTTTAGTTTAAGCCTATTCTGGTCAAACATTAGTCTGCATTTTTCATGACCAATTTTCATTGCATAAAAGAAGGAGCTTTGCAGGGATAAACTGTTAAAATATACATTCATTTTTGTGACACCTTGTATGTATCAACTTATGTATACCAGTCACTGTAGTTACTTGAATGGATAGTTTGATTGTTAACCAACTGTTATTAGACTAAAAGTGATAACTAAGAGAAGTATTTTTTGTTGTTACCTTAAAAAAATGTTACTTGCCATTTCTGTTTTTTTTTATTTTCTTCATCATTTTTTTCTTAGAAATCATTTATCTGTCTGATTCAGAGGACAGTGGTGATAAAAAGGTGACTGTTGAAGGTAAACCTGAAACTGCACCATATAACAATGTCCATTAAATTTAATTAGTTCTTTTGTAGTTGCCATGTCTTAGTCTGTCTGCATCCCCTTGCATTTTTTCGCTGCTTGGCTGAGATGATATTAAAAATAAACTTTATTCAAGTAACAGTTTTACTAACTGTAATCATTACAATTTTAAAAAATCTTTCTTGCACTAACTTTTGGACTTTTTGGCTTAAGACTTACTCAGATATTTCTAATCAGCAGAGCCTTTCCACAGAACTTGCATTCTCAGACTTGAGTCACATTTTTTTAATACTTATTTTAATAAGTTCTTCAAGCTATGCGCAATATTCACATGGGCCACGCTTGTACATTTATGATAATAGCACAGAATATTTAAAGTTTGATTCATTATGAAAAAAATCATTTTCAAGATGGCTAAATATATTCATAAAAAATGTGATGATTATTTTGGCATTCAGTTTGAATAGTGCATTATTTATAGCAGAATCACATAAAAATTTAGATTACGCATTTTCATAGAAATCCTCATTTTATGCTAATAAATGTTATAATCATCTAATCACTTTATTCTATTTCTTCATTACTGGACATGCAGCTGTTATGAACTGCAGTACTCTCTGTAGTTATGTAAAGAATGATAATTATAGTCTGTGGCATTTTTTATTGATCACTTTTTTTTCCATTACATTTTACAGTAAAATCATCCATTATGTTGTTTGACTTTTTAAAAATTTTTTTAAAAGAAGAATATAGAATTTTGTGCTTCACTGAAATGCCACAATTTAAATTTCTGTCCATTTTCTGAAGAATTTCAACATTTGAAACTCATATTGCTTCATTATGAAATCCAATCTATTTTAACTCCTTGCAAGTTATCTACATTAAAAAAAAAAAAAAAAGTTTAGATGCAGTGATGCTACAAAATCTTTGGAGAAAAGGTGTTTTGAAAAGTTTTACAATGCGTTATCATATAACTGGTAGTTCTGATAACCACCAGAATGAGTTATTAACTTTTTCTTTTATATTGCTCCTTCAAAATTTCCTGCAGCTTACTCTAGACTAATGGTGGCCAGACTCATGTAAAGAAAGAGCCACATGTGTTTTGAGAGCTGCAAGCAGGCATAAGGAGTGTGGTAGTGTTTATTTTTTCTCTTGGGGGCAGGGGGCGGTGGCGTATAAGGAGCCCCAGAACCCGGTGTGTTGAGTGAAATCTCAGTTTATATCAATAATATGAAAAACATAACATTTTAATGTAGCTTTATTATTAATTGTGATGTAAGCAACAAAAAAAAAAGATTTCAGCCAGTATATTACAGTGAACTGCACATTATATGTCTAAGAGTTGCATGCGACTTGCAAACCATGTTTTGGCCCGTCCTGTTCTAGACAGTCAAAGCTAACTGTAGTGCTAGATTTCATGAGTAACACAGTTTATTCCATGCTCTGTGTAACCCAGTTTCCTGATGCACCACAGTGAGATGAACAAAGATCTCCACTAGCTCTGATTCTCTAATGAATGCTAGGAAGTCATTTATCCAGACAGCTGGTGAAAATTGTAGAGTGAATGAACATAAGCGTTCATGATGATTAAAGCATATGGTTTAAAATTGTAGCTACAGTGAAGTTTCAGAATTGATTAGTATATTTTCAGCGACAAAAAGATACTTTACTTACTTTTTACTTTACTATTTGATATAAAAAATGCTGGTTTTGGAAAAAAGTTACAGTAGTATATTTCTATCCCAGGTCAATTATTTTTATACTACTTATTTTCCTTGAAGGCAGTATTTTTGTTATGAATGCCACTTATGTTCATCCGGAAGGATCTGCTGAACTGAACAGGTCAAGGTTTGGAAGTGATGATGAAGGGCACACAGGTTTGACAGGCTGGGGATTATGCACATGATTGATAACCTGGTGATATAAATATTTAATATGAAAAGAAAACTGCAATGGATAATCAAAAATTATTGTAGAATGAATCTCCAGAGTATGAAGCTTATCTGACTGTTACTGGTGAAGGCTGAAGAAATGTCCTGATCGCAAAACCAGAAACTTGGATAGATTTTAGTAATATGAGTACAGTGTTCAAAACAAAACACCAGAAATGATGAACTACAAACTGCACAACCTGCGAATAAGCGAGGGCAGATCGTCCTACAGGGAAGATAAAAACACAATAGGAGAGAGAATACATCATCATGAAATTACGACCATTATCCTCAAGAAAAGAGTAGGGCTGAAGTTACTGTTCCATTAGTGGAAAGACTGTCAGTAACAGATTGTGAGATCAAGAATGAGATGGAGATTCACAAACATTACTGTAAAAACTTCTGCATCAGCCTATGTTAGCAATGAAGACAAGAAAGATTTCTATCCATCTACAGAGAGGAAATTAAAAAACCAAAACAGAATCTCTTAATAGTAATAGATCTTAATGCCAAAGATGGAACAGATAATATGTACATGAAAGAGTAATAGGGAGGCACAGTAGTGAAACAGTCCATGGTAATGGAGAAAAATTCAAAATTTCTGTGGGCTTAAATGACTTAGTGATTGAAAGGACACTGTTTCCATATAACAAAAATGCACAGATTAACTTGATGTTCACCAAAGGTTAGTGAAAGAAATCAGATAGATTAATCAGTGGTAGATGGAGGCATTCACTGCAGGTTGAATTCTGAAGATGAAGAAAATCAAAATTTAGATTTAGATGCATCAGATGATGCATGGACTGTATACTTACTAAGAAATGGAGCAGTGCTGAGAATGACAAAAGCATGTATAACAGCTTTATTGATTTATAGATTTATTGATTTTGAGAAAAAAAAAGCTTTTGATTCTGTGCAGGATGGCTGAAAAGTCCTACACATGTTGTTATGTGTAGTGTGATTTTTTTTGTGTGGTATATTTATGAATGTGTTTGTTGTGGATCTAGGACTTCGGTGTGAATTCCGCTATGATTTATCTTGTTCATTTTGTGGACCATTTCTAGCATCACTTCTGTGAAGGCAGCACAAACAGCAGCCATTAAATCATCATTGGAAGAATATTGGTACTGTTGCACCGTCTTCTTAATGAAATCCCACAGTGCATTATCTGGGGTGGTAAGTTCTGGGCTGCATGATGGCCAAGACAGTGGTGTAGGTTTAGTTGCATGTCTAATTCAATGATGTGGAAAAACATATTGTCCCACCAGTTATGGATGACAACTGCAAAGTGTACTTGTGCACCATCTTGTTGGAACCAGGCAGTGTTCCTAATGCAGCTGCAAATATAACCAGGTATTCCGCATGTGAAGACATGAAAATTGGTTTACTTATCTCTTTAAAAAAAAATAAGGACCAAACAGATAGTCAGTAGACATGCCCATCCACATCATCACATGCAGAGGATTGTGTTCAGTTTCTTCATAAAAGTGCATAGTCTCCTTAGCCCGAAGAAGATGTTCTGATTTTGTGAACTGCAATAAATGAAGCATGTGTACAGAGAACTAGCATGTGTTCAGATTTGGAGGATGAACAAGGCACATGCAGCACAGTGCCTGAAAATATCCATGTCTGTGAATTCACTGATGGCCATAGGGGTAAAAGTCTTTCTTCATGTGGTTGTGCATTGTTGATGGTTGTACTTGCACCTCAGTGGCATATTTTCTTGTTGATTTTATCAGCGATCGAACCACTGACTTGGTGACAGCTACACAAGTTTCTTGCCGACTAGAGGGCTTCTTGCTTTGCAATGTGTCTTTAACACATTCCATGCTGAAAGTTTTTTCCTCCTACTTCAACAAGTTATGTCTGCTCAGTGGCGCTTTACCAAAACAAACTCTGAAATCTTGCATGACATTTTGTCATATTTTTTTCTGGTATGTGACCACTTGTGAACCCACACAGCAGCCACAAGTCTCTCCTCCACAGTGAAAATGCTCATATCTGCCATCTTGCCTTTACAAAAGTGACACATGAAATGGTCTGCAAAACGAACAAGAGAACATGACACTGTGTTTGCCTCTGCAGAGATCATGGTGGAACTCACATGATGTCCTAGATCCATAGGAGGTATGTTGTTAAACATAGCATAGAAAAAAAAAATCACACTATGCATAACAACATGTGTAGTGGGACTTTTCGCCCACACTGTACATAGAAAAAGCTATCGGAAAAAACTTTTATGAAATAAGATGTAATTTTATAGCAGTAATCAAAAAGTTTTGTGGATTTCACTTGTAGTGTTGGTCAGAGCTATGTAAACTTGAGGTAAAAAAAGTGTGGCAACCTTTTAAGCTGGGTGATGAACAGAAGTCTCCATAAGAGATATTAGATGGAAGTGTACTTCATGCTTGAGAATTTGAACTATGCAAATGATATAACACTACTAACAACACCCACCAACACATACAGAACAAAATAAGTACTCTTAAGTACAGTCAGCAGACAAGTAGAACTGAGGTTCATTATCAGAAGATCAGAAATAATGAAAGTGACCATAAACAAAAAGTAGTTAAAATTAATGACCAAAACTCAGTAGAAATAAATGCCATCACATACTTGGAGGAACAAACACACACATATAAAAAACAGCTTTCATTAATCGGAGAAGAATCTGGAAGTCCTTCCAGTAAAGTAAGTCTCAGAATAAAATTGCACCAAAGCTGTGTATTTTCTGTATTTCTCTGTGGAGCAGACTTGAAGAACAACTGAAAAGAAAATGCACAAGCTTTCTTCATTTCTACACAACCGTATATAAAAAAAAATGTTAAATATTTACCAGTCATAGTGAGTAACAGATACACTCAAAGTAAACAAGAAAACACGTAGGTATTTGTAGCAAAAAGATGCTGGAAATTAGACTGATCATGTACTTAGAAGGGACCCCAGCATTATCACTAACATCCAAGTGATAATCATCTGGAGGCAAGAGAAAGCGGGATCAACCAAAGATGACCTGGTGAAAAATTATAGTAGCATAAATGAATAATGTACAACACAGGTGAGAGACATTACAAATGCTGGCAACTGGCCAGGAGAAGTGAAGAGAATTTGTTGTTGTCTTACAAGATGTACTGGGTGGTGATTGATTACTTATCACTAGCAAAGGACATGGGTGGATGGGCTAAAATTCTTGACCAGATGAACAATTTCAAAGCCATTGTTTTCTTGAAAAGGAACTATGTTGCCCAAAGCAAATGCATTTCAGTATTTTGTTCAGCATTGGCAGTAGAACCTATGTTAAGTCAGTTCACGCATAAATCAGTTGGAATTCTTCTCTTTCTTTGTTGTTTTTTTGTGTGCTTTTCTCTGTCTCCAGTTTGTCTGCTTTCATTTTCTTTTACAAATTCTTATGAGATCCTTTTCTGTTATAATTTACTAACTTTGCATTGTGAGTGTTCTTGTGTATTTAAATTGAATCCATTCAGACTGTGTTCTATCTCCTTTGTATATCTTACCTTTTTTTTTTTTTCTTCGTTCCCTATTAAGTGGACCTTTGAAAGTTGAATGGTTTGAAACTCAAACAACTTGAAACTTGAGCAAACCAATTGGAAGAAAATCCAGTTTGAAACTTGAACAAAAATTCAAAAGTCAAACAAAACAAATGCAACTATCCAAACGAACACAAAGAATTATGTTGTCAGTTCTCATGTGACTGTGGTTCAGTGAGCATCAACCAGATTTGGGGTGTGCTTTCTAAATGTATTTTTATTGTGATATTTTAAAAAAATTTTCTTTTCATTTTAAATTTAAAATTATCCATTCATAATGGCACCAAAGAAATTTACAAGTTCTGAAAAGCCTAAGAGGAAGAATGTAATGACCACAATAGAACTGTAAAGGAATTTATCACTAAATTGGGAAGTGGTACAAGTGTATCGGAACTGGCTGTTTAATAAGTGATGGGTAAGTCGATAGTACCTACTGTCAGTACAATTGTAAAGACTGTCCTGCTGTATGGTTCGGAGACATGGGTTGTGACCAAGACACTACAACAGAGGATACAAACATTCATGAACTACTGCTTGAGGAGGATTTTAAACATTAATTGGCAGGACATGATCAGGAATGAGGAGGTATGGGAAGGGCAAGACAAGAACCTATGAACCTACAAATCATGTCTAGGAAATGGAGGTGGATTGGCCACACTCTGAGGAAACCCAACATAAGCATAGCAAGACAGGCACTGACATGGAATCCTCAGTGAAATAGAAAATGAGGAAGACCTAGACTTAACTAGGAAAAGAAAAATTATGATAGTGCTCAGAGGCAAGGGATACACAATGAAGGAAGCAGAGAATAATTCCAAGAACAGGGATGACTGGAAAGATCAAGAGAGTGAAAGGTGATGATGATGTTGATGAAGTCATCAGTAATGACCATACTAAAGAAGAGGAAAGCCATTAAAGTGGCTAATGTGGCGACAGGGGTAAAATTATTTACCAGTAAAAGATCCCCTGCAGTGGAAGAAGTAGAAAAAACTTTTGATGATTTGGATAAATGTAAGGTAGTGGATAAATGTAAATTAATGTATTGTTATTAATAACAATTTCATAGTGTTAATGTATGATTTAATGTGTATTAGCTTTATTATACAGGTTTAAGTAGCCAAAATATTTGTATTTAAAATGTTTTATAAAAGGTAAGTTTTCGGGGTGGTGGATCTGGAATGGTTTAAGTCAGTTTACATTTATTTTTGTAATGTTGTCAAACGTTCATGATGAATATGCCAGAGACATACCAAAGGCTATTTGACCATAGAATGATTTAGACAGAATGCTTCCGCTCCCATTAATAACCAGATAAAATAATAGTTCACCTAGCAAATATGTCAGAGATGAATTCAGAGAGTTAATGAGTTTAGAATGAATAAACAGACTTTATTTTCATAGGCTTAAGAATTGGGTGCTCAGATATGTTCAGCATTCTGACCATCAGAACAATATAAAGAGTACTGGTTTTCACATGCATTATTGTAAAAAAAAAAATAAATAAAACTTTGAAAGTTAAAAAAAAGATGAAGGTTAAAAACAAAATGAATCACACTAACAGCTTTCTTAAATACACTTTCTGTTGAAAGTAAAAAAAATAAAATACACTCTTCACATATCGGTGTTTCTGCAGGAGTTTGAATATTTTGCAACTTCATTCTTGCAAATTAATCAGTCAGTATTATCCAGTATTTCACTTTCAGCAACAGATTACTAAGGCATTACTTCCCTACACTGCTTTTCATAAATAATTATGATCACATATGCTGATCACAAATGGCTGCTGACAAAAAGTTTGCTGTGCCACTGACATTTTCTATACATCATTTTGGTAAGGCACCACAGATGAGAGTCATTCCAAGGTAATTAATGACATGGAGTAAGCTTGGCATTTCAGTAGTTTTAGAATGGGATAGAAAGAGAAAGGACAGAAATGGCAGTAGTAGATATTAAGATGTATAAACCAGGGAAAAAATAGTAACAGCTTTATTAATTAACGAGCACACAGTCTTGATGTTTCAGTATGAATTTTATTTTATTCCAGTTTTTCCATTCCTAATTTTTGCACAGCATTCATGTGAATTTATATTCTGTCTTCTCTCTCTATTTCTTCATCCTGTGTGTTTTTATATGATTAGGGTTCACACTGAAATGTTAAACAAATGTGTGCTCATTAATTAATAAAGCTGTTCCTACTTTTTCCTAGTTTATACATTTTTTTATCACAGCTTTACTGCAGTGGCTTCGTGTATAGTTTGTCTGTTTATACTTAGTTGTATCTACGCTAATTATTCACGTTTTACTAGATATTAAAATGAGTACAGAGTGAAAAAAAGCAGTAATAATCCTTGGCATTTCAGTAATAACTTGAAAATTAGCTTCCAGAGTGTCTCCTAGTGTGAGAGTTGAGCATGAAATAAAAATGTTAAAGTATCAGAATAATGTAGTTCATAAATTATTTGCTTATTTTATGATTAGAAGTAAAAAAATTATGAAAGTAATGTGCTATAATACATATTAAAAATGTTTCATTTTGATCTAGGAAAAAAGAAAAAAGACACCATTGATTGCATCTTATCAACACCATTAGTGCCCATATCACACCAGCAGCAGACCAGACAGACAATGATTTCAGCAGCTTCTCAAGCTCCAGTTGTAATGGTGGTGGCTCAGCACTCATCAGCTCCTGGCCTACGTTCCTTGCTACCAAGACACGCACTTCTATCACCTAGTGGTTCAGCTTCAGGGAAGATAGTTCAGCCAGCACAAGGAGGCATACTGAGCTCATTTCCACTGATCTCTACCCTTCCTGTAGGAGCTAAAGCAGTAAGTTTAGCAAATTTGCCCTCTGGTGTTACTGCTGTTCCTATCACTTCTTTGCCACCAGGGTCACAACCAACAGTGACTTTCTTCACCACAGTTCCTGCCAGTGTAGCAACAGCTATGCCCATTCCTATATCTGGTGCTAATCTTAACAGTATCACATCACCAAGGCAGCTTATGAACACTGTTTCAAAAGCCAGGAGCCTTAAAACCACATTTTCATCATCATCATCAATGTCAACGTCTCTGACGTCAGCAAAGACTTCAGGTACCACCACAGCCTCCACGAACTCAGATTCTTTAAGAGCATTGCTTGTAGGGAAGCCTTACACTTTCACTCAGATCTCCACAGCCACGCCAACACAGGTTGCATCTACACCCATGTTATTTCAAATGGTCACTGCCACAGGCACCAGCCTAGTTCCTGTTCCTGCCCAATCAGTGACCTTGCCAACTTCATCAGTTCCAAATGTACTCAAACCGTTATCTACCATGCTAGGAGGCAAGTCCGGCTGTTCATTACTCAGGCCTTATCTTTCGGTTGTTCCAAATGGCACTGCCTGCTTGATTCCTTCCAAAACTTTAGATGCAGACAGCTCATCAGAAGTTGCCGTGGCAGCATCTCTGAGCCGTGTAAGTAAACCTTTATGGATACTCCATGAACTTCCATTTCAGATTAGGGATAGGACAGACCGAATTGACAGGGACAAAGTCTCCTGGTCAGTGTTGGACTCAAATGTGTGATTGAATCCCATTCATCACTTATCATTTGTCTATGCTGTGGCACATGTACACCATGTTGAAATCCTCCCTCATGGGGTGAGATTGGAGTATGGATTTGTCCAGTGAGCAGTGATGATAATCTTTCAGTATTTTAGCATTTTTTTTTCTCCTACCAGACTATGGTTCCTTAATTTACAATTACAGAAAGTCCACAACTTAATGCATACTTGATTTACAATGATCTGCAGGTATGATTGTTGACTCCTTAAATCTAGAAATTGTCAGAATTTATAAGTCTGGTAAATTAAAAGTCGGTGTGAGAGCCGATGCTGGGGACAGAGAAATTCCTTTGACTTATGCCTTTAAAAGACTGAGGCAAGAGGTAGACATGTCAAAGAACTTTAAGGGAAAGGTTCTTTTTTTAAGATTGGAAGCCGCCAAGTAGACTGCAAGGGGAGGAGAGACGGTAGTTTGGCTTCTGTCTGATGGAAGTGTGCTATGACGTATTTGTGTGTTGTAATCATTAGTGTGAATCTATATTTATCCTTTATAGACTACTCAAAGGCATTTGATTGTGTACAACACCAGAAACTTTGGGAAATAATGGAAAAAATGGGATTTCCAACACATTTGATACAATTAACATCACTGCTGTATTTAGACCAACAAGCAGCAGTAAGAATAAATGGTGAAACAACAAGTTGGTTTGACATAAAACAAGGGGTCCGTCAGGGGTGCATATTGTCACCCTACTTATTTAACTTGTATACTGAAAATATAATGAGGAATGTTAGAGAAGATGTAGACAAAGAATATTACGATGCCATAACAGTTGGAGGTTATGAAATACCAGAGATTAGATATGCTGATGACACAGTATTGCTGTCCACAACACAAGAAGGAATGGAAAAACTAATTATGTCAGTCCGCAAGAACAGCGAAGAGCAGAACCTCTATCTTAATGCAAAGAAAACTAAAGTGCTGTCTACTGACAAAACAAACAAGGCAACTGAAATATGTATCAATGAGGAAAAACTGGAAGAAGTGGAGAGTTTTGAATATCTTGGATCACTACTAACTAATAATGGAGATACAATGAGGGAAATTAAAAGGAGGACATCTTGCTCTTCAGAAAGTAAAACAAATAAAGCATCTGTGGAGAGGAGCAGACAGAACCACAAAAATAAGATTTTTAAGGGCATGCATCTTTCCTATCGCAACATATGCCTGTGAGACCTGGACACTTAACAAAACAGCTGAGAAGCACATAAATGCCTTTGAATGTAAATGCTATAGAAGAGTTCTCCAAATATCGTGGACACAAAAAAGAACAAATATATCTATACTACAAGATCTTAATATTGAAGAAGGCTGGCTAGTAAAGAGGATTAAAGAGAGAAAACTTAAATATTTTGGCCACATTAAACGTCATGATAATTTAGAGAAGACCGTATTGGAAGGATACATAATGGGAAAAAGAAAAAGAGGAAGACCGAAACGAAGATGGCTGCAAGACATCGTTGATGATCTGGAAATGGATGCAGCAGCAGCAGGCCATCTTGCTCACAACCGAGAGGCCTACAGGAGTGCTGTTTGGGAGGCAAAGTTCCGCAAGGGACATGCAAAGGAATGAATGAATGAATCATTAGTGTGATCGGAAGCATCAAGACCTTTAAAATTGAAGCCATACATAGTACAGATTTATTAGTTTATTTAGAGCCTCCATTGCTTATATACCCCAAGATAAAATGTGAAGTAAAAGTTATTCTGCTGAAAGTCCTGATTCAGCAAAAAAGATGATAAGTTTAGATGTGGACAAAAGATGAAGATCATAAAGGCCTATAATGTTGAGAAGAAAGACAGTGTAATAGCACATGAGGTAGGATCTCATTCAACTTTTTAAATGTTCATTAAGGATAAGAGTAGGATTCAAGAAGCAGTCAAAGAAGTGATTGGAATAAAGTCGATGCTTTAAACAAAGAAGAGGCAAAGGCCAAGCCATAAGAAGGAGAAGGCGCTGGTGAATTGGATGAAAGACAAAATCCAGAAAAGGACCAATAAATCTACAGATAAGTGAGGCAAAAGCATGCAGCATTTTTAATAACTTAGGAGAATAGAAGGGAGAGGACCATCATGATAACCTCACTTTCATCAGAGGTAGGTTTCAGCACTTCCATTGCAGGTTTGGCAAACAGATTGTGCATGTGAGTGGGGTAGCAGCAAGTGTCAACATTGATGCTATTGAGAAATTGCAAGATGAGCTGGACGGAATAAGATGAGGAATATCTACTGGAACAGATATTGAACATAAAAAGGGACGGCGACTGCAGTAAAACTGGTTTAAATAAAAAAAGGTAGAGGTGTATGGTGCAGTTTTACAAAGTGAAGGAGGGAGTGAGTAAGGTGAGAAAAAAACGAATAGAAAGTATGAGAATGTATAAATGAAAAACATACAACATCCGATATTTCGGTGTGAGCCTTTTTCGAGGATTACATGCACAAACGAGACAAAAATAAAAATTAAAAAAAAAAAAAAACGAAGAACTTATCTGAATATGGCCTCCTCCAGAAGTAGAAAACAGAAATGTGTGTAGTAGAAGAAACGACCACACTGACCACAACAAAGGATACCAGATAGAGCCAATCGTAAAGAAGAGGAGAGGGAAAACATGTGGTAGAAAGGGGTGGGAGGAAAGGCAATAGAAACATGATACCCGCTAGAGGAGGTGTCGGGGGAGAAGGGGGGAGGGAAATGGGAACACGGAGAGATAATGAATGAAGAACATAAACACCTTCAGGGAGAAAATGTGAAACTGGTGAATAGGACAAGACCCTAGAGACACCAATATGTTGCCAGAGAAGAAAAGAGGGTGGTGATGGGGAGGGGTAGCGTAGAGTTAAAAAAAAAAAAAGGGAGTGGAAAACTAAAGAAGTTACAGAAAGCTGAAGACATTGTTAATTCCAGCTGGGTGGAGACAGCCAGTCTGGAAAATAAGGTGCTGTTCTAGGACCCTCCGAGATCGTACATCAGCAGAACAAGAGCGGATCGCACTAACAGAAATGTCCTGTTTTCCCATGTGGTTGCTAAGGCACAAATGTTTAGCCACAAGTGTCCAGGCCCTCTTAGAAATATCATTGAGATGCTGGCGAAATCAATCTCCTAAACGTAAGCCAATCTCACCTATGTACTTCAAAACGCAACGTTTGCACATAATAGCATAAATAACATTGTGTGAACTACAGGTGAAAGCCTCCTGAACTGATAACATGGACTTAGGGAAGGAAATCTGGCTAACCTCGACAACAAATGAACAAGTGTTGCATCTACAGCGTCTGCAACGTCTGGTACCATAAAAAGTGTCATCTGTCTTAAGATGACTATGAATTAAAAGGTCCCTGAGATTCTTGTCCCATGTGTAGGCTACCAATGGGGGTTCCCCAAAAAGTTTACGTGTATCAGGCTCGGTCTGGAGGAGATGGAGATGGCGAAACAGTATGTTTTTAACTGCCAAGCTATGAGGGTGGTACGTGAGTACCAGTTTAACTCTGTCCGAGCTACAGTGCGGTTTAGGGGTGAGGGCTTGTTGCCGCGATATATGGCTAATGCGGTTCCAAGATATTGAACATAGATGAAATAGGCTTGATTTGGAAAGGGATGTCAGCGAACCTACATCCACAAAGAAACAAAATTGATGTCTGGTTTCAAGGCATTTAATGACATGCTGGTGGTGCTGTTTGGAGGTAGTTATGCTGGATTTAAATTAAAGCCTTTCCTCATTTACTATTCTGAGAACACAGAAACGTGAACAAATGTATACGAGAGTCACACCAAAAGTTGTGAGCAAGAATTTTTTAAAAAAATCAGAATTTATAAATAGAGAAAATATAAATGTATCACCTTCATCTGCATCCTTTTCTTCACTTTTCAACATGATCTCCATTTCTCTGCACAGATTTTTCCCATCGCTCTGCAAGTTTGAAAATACTCTCCTGGTAGAATTTCGTTCCACCTGACTGATGACACAGATGCACTGCTTTCTGGACGTTCTAGGGCTTCAATCATTTCCTGTACTGCATTGTGTCCTATTCCAAGATTTACAGTGATTTCAGAAACTGTGACGCGTCTGTCTTCTTTAATGATGTTGTCAACCCTTTCCACGTTGCGTTCAGTGGAGGCAGTTCGAGGGCAACCACTGTGAGGCATATTTTGGATGCTCATGTTTCCATCTTTGAAATGTTTCACCCACCTCCTAGCACCCATACACATCTCCATAAGAAAGTTGAAATCTGGTGAATTTCACCAGCCGGGATTTCCTCTTTAACAAGGAACTCAATAACAGCACATTGACGAAGTGAAACTTCAGCACCCACAATTGTGTTTATGCTCTGCATGGTCACGTGACACATGGTGACGTCATGTGACCTCTTCATGAAGTGCAAAATATGCAAGTTACGGTGATACATTTATATTTTCTCTATCTATAAATTCTGATTTTTAAAACATTTTTTACTCATGACTTTCGGTATGACCCTCATATTTAATATTAGGCCAGTCTACTACAGCAGTACCCACAGGCCTGGGTGAAAGAGTATTGTTTGAAGACTGGTTTTTAAAAATGTTGATGTGCAGTTTAAATTGCAATTTCTGTATGTAGTTTATGCTTATTTTGTATTAAAATAAATTGAAATGCCACATATTTTATGATAACGCCATATAAGTGCTTAATATTTAATATTTTCTAACCTTCTGAAAGTGGTGGAATGGTGATGTATGGGTTAGTGCACTTGCCTACCAATCAGAAGGTCCCTGGTTCAATTGCACACTCAGGTGGAATTTTTTCAGACTGACTGGCACCCGATCAACCCAGTCTAAAAAAATTGGCACTTGGGGTTTCCCTAGGAAAACGAAGGCAGTGAGACAAGTGGTATTGGCCTAGAAATGTGAAGACACTAACACTTCACACCCAATTGGCATGCAAATGCTGCAGAACTTTTATAGAACCTTCTGAAACAAAGAGCATATATGTTAAGACTGATGATAAGTAGCTATAATAAGGAAAGTGAATAGAAAACTGTGTCACTAGAGGAGGTATTCTACATACATCAGATCTGACTTACGATGGGGTCATTGGAATGGAACCCCATCATAGGTTCAAGGACCATTTCATATTTACATGTATGCTTTGACTAAAATATGTAAAAACTTACTGATTTTTAAAAATGTTCTCTATGCCCCACGAACATTAAAAATCTTAATTCTGTAGGTCTGTATATAAAATCTTGCTATACAAAAGAAGAAAGAAACCATTAGGAACTGAGAAGCCACTAATATAATTTTTGATATCCCACAATATATATTTATTTATTTTTCATGTTTGGTAATTAATATCACTAAGGAATTAAGTTTGTTTTTGTAAGTGAATTGCCAGAGACGTTTGACAGGTTGTGAGAAAGGCTATGCTTAAAATTTATGGAAGAATAATTAGAGCTTGTTGCAGGGGCTGCTGTTTAGCTTGGGTAACACACACAAGGATGTTTGAACAATGGCTATAGCTTCTGGTGGTTATAAGAAGTGACTGGATATGAGATGGAGAAAACAGTTTTCTGAGCACTGTTTTGGATTCACTTTGTCATTGTGAGATGATCATGTGATGAGTAGTGATAATGATCTCTTAGGGATTAATTATGGGAGATTAGACTTGCCATTAGACGCTGGCGATGGTTGGGACATGTGCTCTGAATGACTGACAACTCACTACCAAAAATACCACTAAGATGGATACCACAAGGGAACAGAAGTAAGGGTAGACTAAAAGAGACATAGAGAAGAACAACAGAGAGGATGTTGAGTAATAGAGGGCTCACCTGGGCAAGAGCAGAAAAAAAGGCAAAGGACAGGCATTTGTGGAAAACCCTTGTGGAAGCTCCATGTGCCCTGGACACTTAAGGTTCAGAGAGAGAGAGAGACTTGCCATTTTGTTTATCTGACTCAGTGACTCTATTACAACACAGTATTAGTTAGATATTAAGGATTACAAGTTTTAGTGATATCGCCTGATTTGAGTGCTTTATCAGTACATTTTTTTCTTTTTTCTTTTGTGTTGAAACAGGAAAGTTCTTGAGGAAGGATGTGGTTTGTGCAGAAAATATTTTTTTTTGTTGGGTTTTTCTTGCAAAAAAGCAAAATTGTGGTTGCTTTTTTACCAGTGGCAAAAACAAAAAGAGGTTGACCATGTGAAACTCTAAAGAGGACATTTTTAAGAGAGCTAAAATTAGTATTGTGACGTTTAACGGCACGGGAAGGATATAAGGTATAAGAAGAAAATTAGTAGGCATAAAATACCTTAATGAGGTTGAAAAGCTCTCTGAGAACAAGAAAACCTGTCGCACTACCATGCGAGCCCGATGTCATGTTAACAACAGAGGAAGCATGTAAAATGTAAGGAAAAAAAATTTTTTTTTCAGATATGCCAGAACCCATGATGGGAAGCATGAGGTGAATCAGGCTGAAGTTAAAATATTGATAACACAACTTACAACTGGAGGATTTTAATGCAATAGTGATTAGAAGTCACAGGAAGTGGATGGACTATTTTTTTTTTTTTTTAATGAAGCCAAGTTATTGTTCCAGATTTTGAAACATTAATGAAATTTGTTTATGCTATCTTTCCTGAAATATATATCAGTGAGGAAAAATTGGAAGAAGTGGAGAGTTTTGAATATCTTGGATCACTGCTAACTAATAATGGAGATACATTGAGGGAAATTAAAAGGAGGACATCTATTGCTCTTCAGAAAGTAAAACAAATAAAGAATCTGTGGAGAGGAGCAGACAGAACTACAAAAACAAGATTTTTAAGGTCGTGCATCTTTCCCATCGCAACATATGCCTGTGAGACCTGGACACTTAACAAAACAGCTGAGAAACATAAATACCTTTGAATGTAAATGCTACAGAAGAGTTCTCTAAATATCGTGGACACAAAAAAGAACAAATATATCTATACTACAAGAGCTTAATATTGAAGAAGGCTGGCTAGTAAAGAGGATTAAAAAGAGAAAACTTAAATATTTTGGACACATTAAACGTCATGATAATTTAGAGAAGACCGTATTGGAAGGATACATAATGGGAAAAAGAAAGAGAGGAAGACCAAAACGAAGATGGCTGCAAGAAATCGTTGACGATCTGCAAATGGACGCAGCAGCAGCAGGCCATCTTGCTCACAACTGAGAGGCCTACAGGAGTGCTGTTTGGGAGGCAAAGTTCTGCAAGGGACATGCAAATGAATGAATGATCTTTCCTTGTTCTGAATATATATTTTCTTGAACAGTTGCTCCTTGGTATATGGTTGTCAGAAATCTCAGTTTTCCAGGACAATACCAGATTTTAAATTAAAAAATCACCATCTTGAATAATGGTTTTAGGAAAACTTTGTCCCGGTTTTTTTCCTTTCAAATGAAAGAATTTCGCATTCAAGTTCTCTCTCTCTGTGATTTCTGCTTGGCACAACTGTAATCTCTCTCTCCTCACTCTCTTTCTCTCTCTTTCTCTCTCTCTCTCTCTTAAACTTAAGTGCCCAGTGCAAATGGGGCTACCTCAACACATTTCCACAAATGCCCGTCTTTTGCTTTTTTTTCCCCACTCTTGCCCAGGTGAGCCCTCTATTGCTCGGCATCCTCTCTGTTGTTTTTCTCAATGTCTCTTTTGGTCTACCCTTACTTCTGTTCCCCTGTGGTGTCTCTCTTAGTGCTATTTTTGGTAGTGAGTCATCAGTCATCTGGAGCACATGTCCCAACCATCGCCAGTATCTTTTCTCAATTATTGCTGTCAGTGGCTTCATATGCATTTCTGCCAACAAGATGTTATTTCTTGTGGTGTTTGGCCAAAATATTCTTCTGATTCTTTGTAGACACAGTTTTGGTGATTTTCCAGCATCCACTTCCATAGAATAGTACACTTAGAACATTACTATTAAATATCCTGATTTTCATGCTTAGGTTTTTTAGATTTCCATATAGTCTGCAGCGTTGCAAAAGTCTGGTTTGCTCTAGTAAGTCTGTTGTTGATGTCATCCGTGCTGTCTCCATCTTCTACTACTCTACTACCAGTCAGTCAGTCATTTGCATGTCCCTTGTGGAACTTTGCTTCCTGTAGGGCTCTCGGTGTAAGCAAGATGCCCTGCTGCTGATGCATCCATTTCCAGATTATCAACGATGTCTTGCAGCCATCTTTGCCTTGGTCTTCCTCTCTTTCTTTTTCTCATTATGTATCCTTCCAGGACAGTCTTCTCTAAATTCTCACGATGTTTAATGTGTCCAAAATGTTTAAGTTTTCTCTTTTTTATCCTCTTTACTAGCTAGCCTTCTTCAATATTAAGTTCTTGCCCTTAAAAATCTTATTTTTGTAGTTCTGTCTGTTCCTCTCCACAGCTCTACTATCAAGAATTTCTGTCTGTTCCTCTCCACAGCTCTACTACCACAATGTACAAATTCGTTGACCTGCTCCACTAGCTTGTTATCTGCTCTCAGTTACATTTATGTTGATCACGTTTTGCTTCAGTGACTTTGTCTTTTCTACATTGATCTTTAATCCTATATTGTTAGCATTCTGAATTAGCTTGTTTATTTTATCTTGCAATATCTTTGTGCCTGCTTGGCAGTAGACAAATGTTGTTGGCAGTCTTTATGAGAAAGTTTTTCTATTGGCGATGCCATGTCTGAGTCGTGGCTTTGTGCAAATAGAGAATGAGGATCTGTATAGCAAAACTCAGACTCTGGTAGTCAAGGAATGTCATTTGAGGTGTAACATCATCTGTGTCTACTGTCTTTATAGTTTACTTGCTTTTGGAGATTAAAATGGTTGAAATTTTACATGCTGTGGTGAAAAAAATATGTTTTACCATTATCTGCATTGTAGTTCTGACAGTTGATAAAGTATTTATGGCTGGCGTCTCTTTGAGGTTGATAATCAGTGGAAGAAAGAAAAATAAGTGCTTTTTCACTATTGTAAATGGTGAGAGAAACCCGTGTTTGTTTTTTTGAAATTATTACTTTTATTACGATATTTGCATGAAATGTTGTTTCAAAATGCCTAAGAATAGGAGTTCCTTTGAGGAAAAATATTCCAGGAAGTGTCTTTTATAAAACATGGAAGAAATGCTCATGATGTGAAATGTAAAGCGTATGTTACATTGCCATTGCATATGGCAGAAGAGCAGATATTGAAAACCACATGTCATGCAAAAAGCATAAATCAAACATGTATTCTTCAAGCACTTCTAAAAAACAGGACAGTTATTTTGTGCCCAAATCTTCTGAACCAGAAAAATCAGTATAAGCTGTGGATTTGACAATATGTTATCACACAGTTACACATTATATGTCATTCAATCCATTGGATTGCACTACTGTTCTACAATTTTTAATGATTCCAAAACAGGAAAAAAAAAAAAATGGCATTGGGGAGAACTAAAGCAACAGCAATAGTAAAATCTGTTTAGCTCCTGACATTACTGAACAGTTATATGATAATTTGGGAAATGCCACTTTTTTGGTATTGTAGCTGACTCTAGTAACCATAGTGGCGAGAAATTTTTCCATTGATTGTTCTGTACTTTAGTCCTAAAGATGGTATGACTATAAAAGAACTTATAATGGGTTCCTTAAAAAGTGAAACTGTTTCTTAAAAAGCAGTTGATGTGCTAATGCATCAGAAGAAAACAATATTGATAAATGTAAATGCATTGCTTTTTTGTGGCAACAAGGCAGATACAAGTTTTGGTGGAGTACAATGAATGAAGGGTGTCTGAGTGGCGAAGTGGGTAGTGCACTAGTCTCTTATGGCAAAGGTCTGGGGTTCAAATCCAACTGGATACTCCCCACTCACCAAGCTGTAGAAGTGGTACCTGACATCTTATGGAGTTGGGGAAGGAAAGGCGACCAGACCTGATGCTGACCACATCACTCTGCAGATTGCTGTCATATACAAAAACAAAGTGGTTTTATTTTTGCTTCTTGCAGTGGAAGGAGTGCTCAGTTTTATTTTTCTTCAGCTTTCCTAGCCATTAAGGCTCATTGCAGTGGATAAAGTTCATCTCCATTCCTCTCTATTCCTAATCTCTCTCCAGTTGGTGACACCAGTTTCTTTTATATCCACCTCTGTGTTGTCTTTCCATCTCTGCCTTGGTCTACCATTTGGTCTTGTTTCTCTCATCTCTTGTACATACATCATTTTCATTTCTCTGTTCTCTTCCATTCTTTTTACATGCCCCAGCCAATGTAATCTGTTCAGTTTCAAGACATTTATAATTCACTGGGATTTAAATAAGCTCTTCAGTCCAGTGTTCTTTCTAGCTCTCCAATCTCCACTGTTGGTATCTTTTAAGGCTCAGAGATTCTTCTTAGGTTCTTGTTCTCAAAGAACAAGAAGCACTAAAATTGTTTTTTCCTTTCAGAGGAAAAAAAACTACTAAAAAAAGTATAGATTACCATGTTTGATCTTAATCGAACTCTATCTTTGATTTCTCCAAAGCCAGATGAGTGAATTTAATAGACAAATACTTAAAATGAAGAAGGCAAAAAGTAGCGTCTTGGAGAAGTAGGTGTAATTTTAGGGAAAAACTATACATTGATAAATCTGTGAAAAGAAGAAAGATTTTGTCCTCTAAAAGTGAAATCTGTTATAAAACAAGCATAAGATGAAGTAGAACTATCACCTGAAGATATAAATAATTTTTATGCTGAGGTGGAAGAATTTATGAAACATGTTTCTATAGAGATAGATGAATGAATTTTCCAGTGGATGATGTTAGGCTCCGTACCAACATGGTATGAAGTGGATGAGACTATAAAATTTCTGCAAGACAAAAGAGTCAGTCAGCTGACCATTGACTATTGTTTGATCAGTTCACATGTTTGAAGCACTGTACTGAAGCTCTGTACAGTACCCACAATTGAGAAGGACAGGTGGATTAAATCTAATCAGGAGAAGTGGACCTATTTGGACATCCTGAATCTTTGAAGCAGTGCTTGACATTACTAAAACTGTGTAAACTTGTATTTAGTATTCCTGTACATAATGCCAGTGTGAGAAGGGTATTTTCCCTCATGAATGTGCAGTGGACAGAGGAATGAAATCACCATCGCATCTCAGCAGTTAAAGCAGTAATTAAATGTGCTTTTAATTATTGAATGAGCTGCTCAGAATTTCATGATTATGTCAGTCAGCAGCAAGATCTTCTTTCCAGAACTTTGAAGTCGGATAAATACTAGCAGGGGGACACAGGATGGCAGGATAATGCAAGGTCTTGAAGATAAATATCCAAAAGTAAAATAAATTTATACTTAGATAAAGAGTGTTCTACATCTCATGAATTAATTTTGAGCTATTATTGTAAAATATTAAAAATAGGTTTTATACATATATGACTAATAATTTCTGCTCTTCTGAGCTGAACAGTATCATTAGAATGATGTAACACATATTCTTTCCTTGGATATGCTATTTGAAAAGAAAATTCTTAGATTTTAGGACAAGTCTGCTAATCTTTATTAGTAATTAGTTATTGATACTTGAATAGTCAGAAAGTAAAAGAACTAAAGAAGCTGTGGAGAGGAACAGACGGAACTACAAAAATAATGTTTTTAAGGGCATGCATATTTCCCATCGAAACATATGCCCGTGAGACCTGGACGCTTAACAAAACTGCTGAGAAACACATAAATGCCTTTGAATGTAAATGCTACAGAAGGGTTCTTCAAATATCATGAGCTCAAAAAAAGAACAAATCTATCCATACTACAAGAACTTAATACTGAAGAAGTCTGGCTAGTAAAGAGGATTAAACTGAAAAAACTTAAGTATTTTAGACATATTAAACGTCATGAGAATTTAGAAAAGACCGTCTTGGAAAGGTACACAATGGGAAAAAGAAAGAGAGGAAGACCAAGGCAAAGATGGCTACAAGACATCGTTGATGATCTAAATGGATGCAACAGTAGCAGGCCATCTTGCTTACAACTGAGAGGTCTACAGGAGAGCTGTAAAGGAGGCAAAGTTCCACAAGAGAAATGGAAATGACTGACTGACTTAAATAGCTTTTTTTTTTTTTTTTCAGTCTGAGAAAAATTCCTGATTTTTCATTTGTAGAATTTGACATAGGCTAGTGCAATCTGGTGTTTATTAAGATTACACCTGCGAAATGTAAATGTCATCACTAATAGACACGCTGATCATAATGTTGACTATATTTAATTTTAATAATTATTTAATTTAATTTAGACTAAAATTCTCGAATGTTTCATAAAATGTACCAGTGGGTTTTTTATTTGGTTTGCATAACCAGAAATCATATGTCCCTAAAAAGTCTATAATTCACACAACCAATCAATCAAGTGCTGTGCTGCTTTGCGTTGGTGATCATTTCTCTCCACAATTCCCTGTCTTTAGACTTGATTATGAGATCTGCTGGTGTTTTTCTTCCCAGCCACATTGACTAGGAACTTCTCTCTCTATCATCCTCTGTCTCTTCTTCCCACAATTTTTCCAGTTGCCACAATGTGTTCCAATTTTTCTCTTCTTAGAAAGTGTACAAATCTTGCTTGTCTGCCTCTGGTCTTTGCTATAATTTGCCTTTTAACTCTAGCCTCTCTTAAGACTTCTTCATTGGTTTTCTTAGCTGGCATGGTAACTTCAACATCCTTCTTATGAAGAACATTTCCATGGCCTCCATTTCTCACTGTACTGTCTTATTCATGGAACATGCTTCACATCCATAAAACAAAACTGGCTCAATTTAAGTACTTGGAATCGTGTTTCCGTTGATATGGATCTGTTGCACAAGATGTTTCTCATTTTCTGGAATGCTGACTTGGCCTGAGCATGTCTGCTTTTTATTTCGTTGTGACATTTCCCATCAGCTGTTATAACTGTTCCTAAGTACTTGAATCTATCAGCTTGTTTCTGTTCTGTGCCGTTGATGGTAATGCTACATTTTGGTGGTATTCTTTTCTTTGAGATGACCATCACTTCAGTCTTCTTTTTATTCAGGCTGAGATCTTTATTTTTACTTTCACGAACTACAATGTCCAGAAGAGCCTGTAGCTCCCTTTCACTTTCAGCAATCAGAACTGTGTCGTCTGCAAATCTTAAGTTGTTAAGGTTGTACCCGCCAATTAATATATTCCTGGCAAACTCTCTATATTTCTCATTATGTTTTCACTGTACAAAGGAGAAGAGGTCAGCCCCACCCAGTGTGCCACTGCTTCTTGGTATTAATGAAAATCTTCATATATTTTTTAATATTCTGCATAATCTGAAATGTATGCATGGACCCCCATCTGAACTTTGAGGACTCCCAGCCACAGTTTGGGACCTACTAGACTAGTAGATGAATGTTAATTATTGATTCTATTTTATTGATGTTGGATTATCCAGCAATAGCAGGATATAAAAATGAGGGTTAAGAGAGATTTTGCGTGAAGAAGGGAGAATCATACTAATAGTGAATATTGGAAAAATTGTTGTTTTAAAAGTATTCCAGTGAAAGGAGTAGAGTGCAGAGTAAATGCTGGCAACAGGTGTGTACTATCTCCAGACCTTTTTTTCTCTGTACAGTGAGAATATTATAAGAACAATCATTGGAGACCCAGGTATAAAAGTAGGAAGATACAATATTAACAACCTTCAGTATGCTGACAACACAGTACTGATAACTGAGAACCAACAAGAACTGCAAAATCTCTTAGATAAATGTGCCACAGAAAGTGAACAGAAAGGCCTTACTTTGAAGATCAAAAAGACAGAGACTATGGTTATATCTAAGAAACAGAATCCACCAAAATGCAGTAGAAAATTAACTGGAACTATTCTAAAGCAGGTCCAGAAATTCAAATACCTTGGAGCACTAATAACTTTAGATGGGAAAAATCAAAACAAAATTAAGAACAGAATAGGCCAAGCAAAGACTGCCTTTCAGAGAATGAGAAACATATTATGCAACACATCCTTATCAACGAATGCTAGAAAACGAGCCCTAAAATGCTATATTGAACCTATCTTGTTATATGGAAGTGAATCATGGACATTAAGCCGGTCCGCACAAAAATCATTGGAAACTGCAGAAATGTGGTTTATTATAAGAATGTTGTGAATTCCCTAGACAGCAAAAATAACTAATGGAGAATGTTTGAGAAGAGTTGGAGATAGAAAAAATCTTGTCAAAAAAATAAGAGAGAGACAATGCACTTTCATAGGACATGCAATGAGAAGAGGGGGCATTGAAAATATAACAACAGGAAAAATAGAAGGAAGAAGAACAAAGGGAAGACCAAGAGAAATGATACTGGACAGTCTGACAGGATGGTGTGAGAGGAGATCACCAACTGAGCTAATATCCTGCATGAAGGATCGTGTACTCTGGAGAAGCATAATAGTCAACGCTAGTCGGCATGTCACCTGATGATGATGATGATAGAGTGCAATTACCAATTGTTGGAGAGTTCAAAATTTAACCTTTAAGCAGAGAGGACTTTAAATATAGGCAAGAATTAATGTTCAGCTTATGAATTCTTAATTAGAAGGATATCTGAAAGCAGAACAGAAAAGGAACCTTAGTAAATGACTTGCTCATAAGCAAAATGTATAAACTAGGAAAAAAGCAGGAACAGCTTTAGTAATTAACGACTACAAAGTTGTGACGTTGAGTAATAAAGCTGCTTTTACTTTTTTCCTAGTTTATACATTTTGGCATGACAGCTTTACTGCAGTGCTTCATGTATAGTTGTGTACTTATACACTAATTATTGCTCAGAAGCAGATTTCCAAGATTTCTGATTATTTAGAATATCTGATTGGCTTTTAAGAAATGTTAATGAGTGAGGTTCAGTTGGCATTTTGCATTTCTGAGACCATTTTGTAACCAGAATATGTTTTAGGTTAATACCTTGGCCATCTGAAATTATTCATTTAGATGGGGTAGAATGTCATTTTAAAATAGACAGAGATCTGTGAAAAATATGATTCCACACTAGAAGCAAAACTCCTTTGAAACAAGTGCGAAAGAATAAAGGAAATAACATCAGAATTTAATGTCCAGAGGTGTTATATATTTGCACAAAATTCTAGTATTTTACACCTACCTAATCTAAAGATTGACATTTCCAGTAATTCATGGATCAAGTTACTTTAAAATGCAGATCTCATAAAACAGTTGAGTTTGTTGAATTTTTTTTTTTTTCAGCCTGTGGCAGGCCAGGTGGAGGACAGTGAAGTTATTCCATTATGTTGCTGTAAGATAAATGGTGCATCATTGAAGCTTCTTTCTGGTATCATTTACTGCCAGGCATTGGATGCTGTTGACAGCAAGGTATAACTTTGTATGCTTAATATTAGAGAACCTAATGCATAAGAATATAAGAAAAAGAGATGAGATATGGAGTTATATTGGACATGTGATGAGAAGAAACAGAGAATCTCAAAACGAGCTATCCAGCGTAACACGAGAAAAAGAAGTTGATCACATGAAACTTTAAAGAGGATATTGTTAAGAGAGGCTAAATTAGTAGCCATAAAATCCTCGATGAGATTGAAAAACTTGCTGAAGACATGAAATTTTGGTGAACATGTTTAGCGGCATGGAAAGGATGTAAGAAGAATTCACTTTCAAATGACTCATTGTCATATCAATTGCAATTGTTTCTGTAAATGCCAGATTTTCTTAAAATCTGACATTAGAAAAGATGAAACATTGAACTTTTTTGTAAGATATTTTGGTATCACATTTGACAAATCCCAGAAGACATATGCATGCACACACTCACATACATCACCCACACATACGTGTGAAAACTGAAAAATAAAAAATAAACTGCTGGGTTTTCAAGTGTATCATCAGATTGATAACTTAGATCAGTTTTAATAGGTATTGTTTTTATTTTTAATTGAAAGCAGGAGTATAACTGAAATACTTAATATTTACACTAAATACTTCACTGTAAAGGAAAAGATCCAGAGAATTTAGTCTCAGTATAAAGAGAGAGAGAGAAAATTATTACTTAATAGATATGTTTAAAGTAATATGTTTTTTTACAACTGTAACAAACAGTTTTTAAAAGGGCATCATAACTGAGCTGAAGAGAGAGGGAGAAAATGAACTGAATATTTTAAATTTCATTTCTCCAATCCAGCTGTCATATGAGCTTGTGCTCTTTGGCTCAGAGTGATGGCAAAGTATCTGTAGGTCTTCTTTAATTGTATATAATGTATTTTCAATGTTTGAATGTTCAGGAAGATATTCCTGTCATAAATCTTTGAGTGCTGGACATTCTTTTAGATGGTGCGTGGCTGTTTCATGGTTATTATCACACAGTGGGCATGTGAAAATTTCATCGGGCTTTATCTGGTGTGTATGTGCATTCAGGGGTATGTGTCTTGTTCTTAATTAAAAAATGATGATCTGCTCTTGTCTGTTCATTTTTTTTTTTTTTTTGTGGCATCTTTCACATTCAGTTTGGTCATGTATTGGAAAACTGCTCTGCTTGTGTAACCAAATGCCCAGTCATTCAGCCATTCTTTCTTTTTGTTATTTCTTATTATTTGTTTTACTGTATGTAAAGAGATTGGATTGTTGGACTGGTTCCCTTTTGCTCCTTTTTTTGCCAGTCTGTTTGTGCTCTTGGAAAAGATCTGGCAACAGCAACATACAAAGAAATAGACAAGAAAGTAAAAAGTTCAGCTAGAAGGGATAAAAGAGAATACATAGACAATATGGCAAAAGAGGCAGAGAAAGCAGCAAAAACAGGAGACAGCAAAACTCTATATAACATACAAAAGAAGCTAACAGGTACTATTACATCTAAAGAAAGACCAGTTCTTAGCAAAACTGGAATCCTATTAACATCAAGTAAAGACCAAAAGCAAAGATGGGCTGAACACTTCCAAGAAATACTTAATCGACCACACCCAAAAGAATTGATAAAACTTGAAACTGACTTACCAACCCCACAACTAAATGTCAACCTAGATGAAATTACATTGCACGAAATTGAAACAGCAGTGAATTTAATGGCTAAGAACAAAGCTGCAGGTGAAGATAAAGTAACACTCGAAATGTTAAAAGCTATCAATAGTGACAACATGAGACAATGACAGAGAATGTTTAATAAGATTTGGAAAGAAGAAAAGGTCCCTACTAAATGGAAAAAAAGGAATCTTTGTTAAAATACCAAGAAAAGCAACCTTAGTGACTGTAACAATTGAAGAGGAGTAACCTTAGTATCAGTTGTATCAAAAGTATTTTGCAAGGTCATTTTGAATAGACTTAAAGATATAGTGGATACAGCAATAAGAGAAGAACAAGCAGGATTTTGAAAAGGGAGAAGCTGTCTCAACCAGATCTTTACTCTAAGAATAATACTTGAAGAACATATTGAAAAGCAGAAAGCATTAATACTGAACTTCATAGACTTTAAAAAGGCATTTGATAGCATACACAGAGATTCATTATGGAGAATTTTAAGTCTATATGGAATACCATCTAAAATTATCAGCATCATTAAGGACCTCTACAATGGATATGTTTGTGCAGTCAAAGCAGAAGAAGGAATGAGCTAATTGTTCCAGATTGAAACAGGCATGAAACAAGGATGTATACTGTCTCCTTTGCTTTTTGGAATTGCAAATTACTTCATAATGAAAAAATGCTGCACAGGTAACACAGGTATTGACTGGGTACATGGGACCCAACTAGAAGATCTTGATTTTGCTGATGACATAACTCTTATCAGTAACAATGTGAATTCCATGCAAGAAAAAACAGATATCCTGTCTTCACTGGCTAGCAAAATAGGACTTGAAATTAACAAGGACAAAACAAAAATAATGAAACTTTCCATTAATCAAAATGGAAAAATACATATGGAGGGGACAGATGTTGAAGAAGTCAATCAGTTTGCATACCATGGCAGCTACATAGACCAGGATGATGACACCAGAAAGAAAGTTAGAATTGCAAAAGCAGCATTGATCTTCAAGAATCTTGAGAACATATGGCATTCAGAAGTTATAAGCACAAAAACCAAGTTAAGACTATTAATTCATATGTAATATCCACCCTCATTTATGCATGCGAAAGCTGGAAAACTACTAAAGAAATGGACAAGAAATTAGACTCTTTTGGAAACAAATGCCTAAGGAAAATACTCTATATAAAGTGGAATGAATTCAAAAACAGTGCAGAGATAAGACAGACGACTGAACAACAACCAGTCACATGGGTGATCAAGAAAAGGAGATGGACATAAGTTGGTCACGTGATGAGAAGAAACGATCAGAGAATCCCAAAACGAGCTATCAGGTGGAACACAACAGGGCAAAGAAAAAGAGGCAGACCATGGGAAACTCTGAAGAGGACATTGTTAAAAGAAGTCAAATTAATAGGCATAAAACCCCTTGATGAGGTTGAAAAGCTCACCGAAAACAGGAAAAAGTGACGAACTACCTTGCAAGCCCTTTGTGACGTTTAACGGCACGGGAAGGATATAAGATTTGTATTCTCGTTTCCATGGCATGAGAAGAATATAAGATTAGTGCTCTCGTTTCCATGAATGTTGATGTGTCCCGGTATCCACTGTTATGTTATTTTAATATTGAGTGTGTCTGTTAAGGGGCTGATCTTATTTCCTGCTATTTGACATGTCTTTCCATTTTGATATAATGCTTCCAGTACTGATTTAGCATTGGTGTAGATGACAGCATTCTTGGTTTTTTGAGGATTTTGTAGAAAAAAATAGTGCACAGAATCTGCCTCTGTGGCATGGGCCTCATAGTTTGTACAATAGTCACCACATGTCTCATGTATTCTTCACATTCCCCTTCTGTTTACTGTATTCTTATTCGATATCCTGCATTATTTGTTTCTTTAAAGGCTGAACCATCTGGGTATATTCATTCTTCTTCAGGTATCCATTCTTCTGGGTATTTCTCGATAGTTTGTATTATGATCATTAGTTCTGTTGTATCTGCATCTTTCTTTCTTGTCTTTTGGATTAATGATGTTTTTATTTCTGGATTCATCAGCTTTAGACTCGGTGGTATTTCATTTGGTACTATTTTAATTTCTTCTCAGTACTTTATAGTGTGAATTATTATTGGAGGAGAAAGAACCCGAACTGACAACTAAAGAAGTTTTTTGGGCAATAAAGAGTCTGAAGAATGATAAATCTGGTGATATGATAACAGCTGAACTCATAAGGCAGGAGGAAATGAATGTTCTACAATATATCTTGCACTATGTAAAAATATATGACATTCAGGTATTTGGCCAAAAGAATGGAAAAGAACTGTATTCATACCATTGCCAAAAAGGGTAACTTGAAATTACGCACAAAGTACATAATTGTTGCCCTGATTTGTCATGCCAGTAAAATTCTGTTAAAAATCGTAATGGGTAGACTTTGAAAGAAAATAGAAAGAGAAATCAACATGGTCCAACCTGGTTTTAGACAAGGAAGAGGAACAAGAAATCATATTTTCAACATAAGATTATTGATAGAGAAATCCAGAGAATTTAATGTGAATCTATATTTATCTTTTATAGACTTCTATTATGGAGGAGACATATGAGCTCTATCTTTTTATTAGATATTGTGCATATATTTAGCTGTAATACCCCATAGTCCAGTTTTCACCTGCAGCCTGGTGGTCCACTAGCTGGGCACAGGCCATGATAGCTGAGGTGATGCCTATTCGTGTTTGTTTTACTATTTCTGTTCTTTACCATTGCTTCTTTTCTCTCCGCTGGGTTGTCTGTGGCTTTTCTTTCAACTCCAGTCTTTGATCTGATTTCACTGATCTCTCTCATTGTGTTGCTTATTTCTGGCCAATTGGCTGGGGTCTCCTATTGTCCTGGACTATTCCCCACTCTGAGTTTCCTTCCTCCCCCACACACATCAGGTGCGACTCATCCTGACCCATTCTCCACCATTGCTGTCGCTTGAAGGTGGTGTTATGCCCTGCTCAGACAGTCATCTTGTCACATCCTGGATCACTGGCTCTAATGAGGCAGTGAAGCACAAGACAGAAATCAAAATGCCCCATAGCCTCTTCTGCCAAACCTGCCTCACCTGCACGAGGTGAACCCTGCCCAAACCTGCCTCACCTGCACGA
The DNA here is from genome assembly GCA_009760885.1 of Achatina immaculata. Classification (NCBI taxonomy): domain Eukaryota; kingdom Metazoa; phylum Mollusca; class Gastropoda; order Stylommatophora; family Achatinidae; genus Lissachatina; species Lissachatina immaculata. The sequence goes on along the minus strand of CM019695.1, from coordinate 15,450,509 downwards.
GATGAACCCTGCCACACCCAGTAATCTGGCCGAAGGTTGGGTAAACCCTGTAGTAAGCCAGATGGGACAGCAGTGAATGATGTTCAGGCACAATAAAGTCTCCCACCAACAGGGAAATACTCGTCTTTCTTCTTCACTGTTGTCTGCTACCATCCCATGGGTGACGGAGGAGTTAGGGACAAAGAACATTGCACCTTGGTTTCTATGCACCAAAACCCCTCAGGGTCACAACACTGACCAAAACATCACACTGATGAGCAGCACTGATATCAAGGATGATGAAAAGCTCACAGTGAAGTAGAGATGAATAGAGATCAAAGAACTGGGGAGGAATGCTCCACTGAATTGCCTGCCTCCAGGGATAATAGCACCCAAATGCCCTCCCTGTGGTTAGTGCTTGATCTGAAAACCTGTGTCCCCCTCAAAGAGTTGCAAATCATCTAGTACCAAAGGAACAGGCAGCAAACTAAGGGCAGGGAGAGATCATGTACGACTTATGGACCCATGTACAGCCCTTCTCATGCAAAGAACTGAATAAAATTGAAGTAAATAGATGCCTGTGATCCAGAGCAAGAGTGAGCCAACTTTTGCCATCAGGAATGATACAGAGAAGTTATAGAACATGATGGAAGTACTCATTGATATAGTAGTGATGAACTATACCTTGAAACTATACCTTGTTGAAACAGGAGTACTTGCCCTAACAACTGAGACAGTTCAATGCTTGTTAGGTTTTAAAAACTAGGTGTAGCACTGTAAAAGGTAGATTAGCTTTGATATGATTATCACTAGTGATTGGTTGTACTGTGCTCATGATGGCTTTGTATGATTACTATTCCTTTTACCTACTTTCTGTGCAGATGGATTGAAATGATTTAATTTTTTTGGTGAAGCATTAAAATGATAGAGGTTGCTTATCCTGAACTGTTAAGTTCAAAGAGCTGCATAAGAAAGTTTAGCCTAGAGTTGTATGAGAAAAAGTAAAATGATACTAATACATACAGATGACAAGGCCAGTGGCAGTTCATTGTACGCAGCAGTATGACATAATGTGCATAAATCTGAGCATTCTCAAGATGTAGCACAACACAGATGAATTTTTAAACTACTTTGTAAATCACAGCATGCTATGCTCAGTAAAATATAAATTATGTTGCATATTAAAACTAAACTGTCCCTTGGTGTCTTTTAGGTCTTGGGATGTTGCAATAAAGTGACAAACCCACAGCTTGTCAGACCTGGAATCAAAATCCCATTCATAGCAGTGTGTGAGGCTCACCGTAAGCGGTTAAAATTGCACCAATGTTGCCCAGGCTGTGGTCACTTTTGTACACAGGTAATTCAGGGTTTCCAAGTAGCATACCATACTATTTTGTAAGTATACTGCATTCTAAGACTGACCAGGCATGTGACAAATTCTGTTGAATGTTTTAAATAGAAATTTTTCAAGTGTCCCCCCCCCCAAAAAAAAAAATGGATTCTTCCTGATGACAACCAACTCATTGACTCACAGTTTCTCATATAAAATTGCATTTCATTTTCCAGGGCAAATTTCAGCAATGCCGAAAAGATGGTAAATTGCTAGTCCACAACTTTCACAAGGCTTGTGTTTTCTTCCGGGGAGGCAAGTACTATTGCCCTCACTGCGGGGAGGAGACTAACCAGTTTGAGGTTGAACTTCAGCTCAGTGAAGAGAAGCCAGAGAGAATAAAAATGCTTCCGCCTCATTTGACTAAAAGGAACACTGAGTATGTGTTGTTTACATCAAGGATAAATGATACAGTTGTGAAGAATTTTTTTTTTCTTATTCATTATCTTGCGATATTGTTCATCAAAGTCAGGTAAGTAAGATATATGACAGTAGTTAAACAGGTACATGAGCAGCTTACATCTTATTTACAGAGGAGAATATTAGAAAAAAAAAAGGTATGAGGAAGAAGATTGCAAGAAAATCTAAAAAGAAAATAAAAACTCACTTTCCTTGGCAGTTTGAAAAGGGCAGAACATAGACATGCAGGGGGAAAAAAAATTTTTTTAAAAGGGAGGAGAAAAGGGATTTTCAACACTAGCACAACTTGTTATGATTCAAGCTGTAAAGAAGTATTAGGAGAAAAAGAGTGACTCCTTAAAATTAACCTTAATTATTTTTGAAAAAAAAAAAAAAAAAGGTATAAAAAGTTACAAAGAAGACTTTTGTCTGTTGGTTGGAGGAAAACTTAAAGAACTGAAATATAACTTCAAAATCTCTCTCTCTGATATGAAGAGAAAACTGATATCAGCTGGAGTGACAGCAGAATTCTGAGATCTGATCTTTCTTTCTCTTTTTTTTCCTTTTTAGCTATAAGAACCCATTGTATTATTGCATTTAGTCTTGCTTTAGTTAAAGTTGATAAAATCTCAAGTTATGAAGCACATTATTACTGTTTTTAATTGCATAGCAGAATAATTTTATTAATTATATTTTTTGTTTTATATTGTACTGAAATCTGAAATAATGCAATGTTTGACTTTTTATAGGATAATGACTGCTCGCATAGGCTTTAATAGCTTTGTGAAAAGCAAGTCAGCAACAGAAACAAAGACCATTATGCTGCCAAATGATAAAGCTATCAACATTGGTCAGTTTTGCAATCATTTTCTTGTTTGTTTTTTTTTTTGGTTGCATTTTGTCATGTAGATCTAGCATGGACTGACATGAAAACACTTTTCTAAGCCTGTATTTCAAACAAGGACAACATATGCTAATAAATAGATAAGATGTTAATTTAGTGAAAAACAGAGAATTATAAAAAGACAAATTCATACTATTGTGAAACACACAACACAAACCATTGAAACATTGACAAGATCAAACTTATATGAAAAGACAAAAGTGCAAACAATTGGGGGGGGGGGGAGGAGAAAGGAAAGATGCAGTATTTGAGTTGAATGGTTAGCGACCCATAGTTGACTGTACGTCAGGTTTGGTGAACTGTAGCCAGCCAAGATCATATTCTGTCTCCCAGTGGTGCTTCTGTTGGATGTGTTGTACTTAAAGATGCATAACTGTGGCCCAGTTGATCAGTGCCTCTTTGAGGATGAATTCCAAAAAAAAAAAAAAAAAAGCTTTAGTTCATGTGATTATTGAGCCAAGGCACTCTTTACTAAACTAGAATGGTGGTACCAAAGAAAATAAAATTACGAGAGGAATTCTAAGAATATAATATGAAATCTGGAAAGTGGAAAATTATGAATTCTCCAGAATAGAATGCTTGGAATGAGAAAAGCAGAAAGACTCAGGAAAAAAACTAAATAGATTACATGGAATGGATAGGAAAACAACGTATGAAGCAGATACGCAGAAGGGAGAGAGATGCTAATGGTGAGAATTACGAACCCCTTCTTCATGAGAAGCCACAATTATCAGATGGGTTTGCTGAATCATCTTAACTCTTCCCATGCCTTGGGTCGCTTTATCAACCCTTCCTGTTTCCCGATTTGTATGTAAGGTCGATATAGCGACTCTTGGATTGTTTCAATAAAACAACCAGTGTAACATTTAGATTGCACATATTTCGTCCGTGTTTCCGGTGACACTTTTCAAAATGGTGAAAGAGTGCTTAGTTACGAGCGATGCCGAGCGAGAAAAAGGAAGAGAAACATGGAAAATTTTCAATTTTTTATGATGTAGATAGGGGTATGGACATAACCTGTGACCACCCGACTGCTCTTGAATGTATCCCAAATAGACCTAGACATATTAGACGACTGGAGAAGTAGTTAGGAGGTTATTTCAGACATTAATTTAGCGAGAATGCAACATAGAATCACAATACGAGATCGACAAGTAGATCTAGACATCTCAGATGGTAAGTAGTGTAGATCTAGACTTAGCCGATGGTAAGCTGGGCACAATCATTGTCTAAAAACATCACATTACTTCTTTTTTCTTAAAAAACTCTGCATTTATGAAATTTTCATACATTTAGTTATACTTTGAAACATAATAAGTACACGGAAGTACATGGAAATACTGTTTTCCATTTTACAACTATACCCTCTAAACATATCAGGACCAGCAGTTTTATTTCGGCATCCAACTGAACGTCCGCGTTTCTTCCTGTGGCACGGGAAGAGTTAAAATTTCCTTTTTACTTTGACTGTTAAAACTACTTAAATGACATGCTTTAGTTGTGAATTCATAAGCAGTGATGTTTGTGTTGAAGAAAAGTGACAGAGCTAAACTTTGTTTAATTATTAGCTTGATTTTTCTCAATATTAGACCTCAGTCAATGTAGCCATTGCTCCTTTAACATTAATTGAACCATGCAGTTTTTATTTCATTTCTATTAATTCAAGGTAACTTATAATCTGAATCTCCTGATTGAAAATTGCCTAAGCAATATGAGTTGATAAGCATTCTTTGAAGTTTTCTTGCATTATTACTCTTTCTCTTTGCTATGAGAAAAGTTTTCCATATGTTTAATCATCTTGTGTGAAAATTCAGCAGAAACATTGCCATTAGGACTAGATCACCAAACACTTGTGAAGTTGTGCCAGTGCATTTCTGAGGAAAGGTAGGTTATTTGTCAGCCTGTCTTAGATTGGAAGGGGGATAGTTAAAAAAAAAAAAAAAAATTCCATGCTGCAGGCATTATGATTATGAGGAACTATTTGTAAAATATCCAGTTGATTTAACTTTTTCGCTGCACATCTTGAGAGCTGGTCCTCATGTGCTGAATACTTCGCTGGCCTACTTTCACCCAGTGTGGAATTCTTTTTTGTCATCTAAAAATCTAAATAAAAACCCGGTACTGACAATTTTTTAATCATGTAACTCTTGGATTCTCCCATTCTCGTCTCTTGTAAGTCACATTATATGGCTCATAACACATTTATTTTTTCATAAGTATTGTTACATAGAATCAGACAAAAAGACAGCAAAATGTTTTGTTACTTAGAATCAAACAAAAAGACAGCAAAATTTTTTGTTACTTAGAATCAAACAGAAAGACAGCAAAATGTTTTGTTGGATGGAATCAAAGAAAAAGGCAGCAAAATGTTTTGTTGGATGAAATCAAACAAAAAGATGGCAAAATGTTTTGGTGGATGGAATCAAACAAAAAAGACAGCTAAATGTTTTGTTGAGTGGAATCAAAACAAAAAGACAGCAAATTGTTTTGTTGGATAGAATCAGACAAAAAATTTATTCTCACCGTTCCATCTAACCAAACAACAGGTGTTCAGTTTATCCATTCAACACTTATTGTAACATTTAGTAAGTCATCTCCAGAAAAAAGAGGAATTGTGAAAATAGAGGAAATGATTACAGCACAAAGCCATGATGGACAGTCTGCTGTTTCCCCCATCTCTAACTTCGGGTATAATCTATCTGAGTGGTTCCTAATTAACAAAAGTCTGTGAACCCCTTGCTGGTTCAAAATCCAAGCCACAGACCCCAATAGTTTGGAAAAGTTTCATATCTGTATGGTAGCTGTATGCTTTAAATGCAAAAGAAACTTTCAGAAAATGTGGGTGACCTTTAATGAGTAAATGCTACACTATACTAAAAAACATGGTACAAATTTGGTGAATTTTCAAAATGACAGTTATGTAATTAAAAAAAAATAGACGGCAATTAACATTCCTACTTCTTACATCTTATATCCTTCCCGTGCCACTAAATGTCGCATAGAAAAGCATGGTAGCTTGCCAAGATTTCCCGTTTTCAGCGAGCTTTTCATCGAGGGATGTTATTCCTACTAAACCAATCTCTCTTAACAATGTCATCTTTAGCGTCTCACATGATCGACCTCTTTTTTCTTTGGCATTTTGTGTTGCACTTGTTTTTGGATTCTCTGGTTGTTTCCACCTTTTTTCTGATCACCCACGAGACAGGTTTTTGTTTACTTATCTGTCTTATCTCTGTGGTGTTCTTGAATTCATTCAACTTTATACAGAGTATTTTCCTTAGGTATTTGTTTTTAAAAGAGTCTAAATTGTGTTCTATTTCTTTAGTTGTATTCCAGCTTTCGCATGCATAAATGAGGGTTGATATTACATTTGAATTGAATAATCTTAACTTGGTTTTTGTGCTTATAACTTTTGAATGCCATATGTTCTCAAGATTCTTGAAGGTCAATGCTGCTTTTGCAATACTAATTCTAACTTTCTTCTTGGTGTCAGCATCCTGGTCTATATAGCTGCCGAGATATGCAAATTGGTTTACTTCTTCAACAGCTATTCCTTCTATGTATATTTTTATTTCATGGTTAATGAGAAGTGTCATTATTTTTATTTTTTCCTTGTTAATTTCAAAACCTATTGTGCTAGCCACTGAAAACAGGGAATCTTCCAATTGTGTCTCATGTACCCAGTCAGTGCTCGTTTTACCTGTGCAGCATTTTTTCGTTATCAAGTCTATGGCAATTCCAAAAAGCAAGGGAGATAATATACATCTTTGTTTCATGCCTGTTTCTATCTGGAACCATTCACTCAATCCTTCTTTTGTATTGACTGCACAAACTTATCCATTTTAGAGGCCCCTAATGATGTTGAGAATCTTAGATTGTATTCCATATATTCTTAAAATTCTGCACAATGAATCTTTGTGTATGCTATCAAATGCCTTTTTAAAGTGTATGAAGTTCAGGATTAATGGTTTTTGCTTTTCAATATGTTCTTCAAGTATTATTCATAGAGTAAAGATCTGGTCAAGACAGTTCCCCCTTTTCAAAATCCTGCTTGTTCTTCTCTCATTGCAGCATCCAATATATCTTTAATTCTATTCAGAATAACTTTGCAAAATATTTTGGACGCAACTGATATTTTACTCCTCTCCAGTTAATGCATTCGCTAAGGTTGCCTTTTTGGGTATTTTAACAATGATTCATTTTTTTTTCCATTTAAAAGGGACCTTTTCTTCTTTCCAAACTTTATTAAACATTCTCTGTAGTTGGCTTATGTTGTCACTGTTAATAGGTTTTAACATTTCAGCTGTTATTTCATCTTCACCTGCAGCTTTGTTGTTAGCCATTAGTTTTACTAATAGAAAATGAGGAAGACCTAATCTTATTTGGAGAAGAGAAATTATGACAGAGTTGAGAGACAAGGGATGCACATGGAAGGAAGCATAGAATAATTCCAAGAACAGGGATGGCTGGAGAGCCTTTATCCATGGCCTATGTTCTCAAGGGAGTGAAAGGCGATGATGATGATGATGACTAGATTCACTGCTTGTCAATTGCATGCAATGTAATTTCATCCAGGTTGACATTTAGTTGTGGGATTGGTAAGTCAGTTTCAAGGTCTATCAATTCTTTTGTGTGTGGTCAATTAAGTATTTCTTGAAAGTGTTCGGCCCATCTTTGCTTTTGATCTTTACTTAATGTTAATAGGGTGCCAGTTTTGCTAAGGATTTTACTTTTGATGCAGTAGTAGTTGTTAGCCTCTTTTGTATGTTATATAGAGTTTTGCTGCCTCCTGTTTTTGCTGCCTTCTCTACTTCTTTCACCATATTGTCCATGTATTCTCTTTTATCCCTTCTAGCCAAAATTTGTACTTTATTGTCTATGTTGCTTTTGGCAAATCTTTTCCAAGATCTGTCTTTACATTCAACATGGCTAATTTGGCTGCTTGTCTTACATGTATGTATTTCTATGTGTTATCTGATATCTATGCTGTCTTACTTGTTTTTTGCAGTCCAGCACTTGCTTTTGCTGCTGTGATTATTTCCGTGGTGTAAGAATTCCATAACTCATCTATATCTGTCTTATGGTTTTCTGCCGTTCTTTTCTCTGCTTCTGGCCATCGCATTTCACTGATGCCCAGTACGTCTACATGATATCTACCCATTTCATTGGATTACCTGAGCAGTTTTTGATGTTGTGGCCATTGTTCTTGCAGTCCAGAATCTGATCTTTGTCACATATATAGGGCCGATGAATGTGTTCTTTCGGTTGTCTGCGCTCGTCGGAGTTTGTATCCCTGATGCTCGATTGATTTTATTGCGAGTTTCCGTAAGAGTTGTTTTTTTTAACCCCATCTAGAGTTGCCTCTAGATAGTCTCAGGATAAGGTTGTTGGCCTTAAGCTGTACTCCTGTTTTACGATATTTGTTAATGCAAAAGATTCTTACAAAAGTATGCTGGCAAGAGTGTTAAAAAACTCCTGCCATCTTTTACGTTATTCCTCCTTGATCTAACAAAAAAAAGGACCCCGAGTTTTTGTCATGGACCCCCACAGCAGGTTCTGTGGACCCTGGGGGTCTGCAAAACTACCAGTTGGGACTGCTGATCTATCCACCAATGTCACAATAAGAAATTCATATAGAATACTAAATGCTACACACACAAAAAGAAGCGATGTAAGGGTATCTTTTAGAGTGTACTCCATCCACATTACCAAGGTACGCAATACATGTAGAATAATAGGCCCATTGCCTACTAAAACAACACATTTCCAGTACGTGGTCAGTGTGTGAAAATAGGTCACATAGAATTAAAAATAGTTACAGTGATTTCCCAGATGGTAAATGAGAATAACTGTCTACAGCAGCGATCAAGAAAACTGGAAATGAGTTTACATGTCTTTAGCACTGGAGAGACAAAATGATAGGAACGTGTCAACTCATCCTTAGCAGCAACTTAAGAAAGTGAGTAAACACATATTTAGCAGCAAAAGGGTTAAACTGCCTATAGTCTTTAATCATAAACAGGACAACAGTAAAGGCAGTCTGAAAATGAATAGGACAGGTAAGCAGCATACAAATCAAGGAAGATGTTAATGTGAGAATTAACAAACCTTTCTACTACCATCACAAGTCTTTTTATCCACAATGAACAGCAGACATATGGTGAAGATCTTGCATATGATTCATTTATATTTGTAAATGTGCCTTTCCAGGCATTTCTTGAGTTTCACCTGATATTATTAATAAGCAAGAGTAGGTCACCCTTACTAAACTCAGCAAGATACGATGTTTTCATGCATATAATTTACTGTACATATATGCACAGGCAGAAAATCTAGTTTTATGTTAATATATAATCATGTATATTATTGTTTCTTAGGTTCCTGTCAATTCTACAATTGACCATGTATGATGTAGTGTTATTTAATGCACAAGCATGCTTTGTGCAGTTTGGTTGGTTACCCTGATTGAATGTAGAAGCATCTTCCAGGTCAAACACTCTGCAAACCCAAAAATAAACAAGTATGAAATGATTGTATAAAAAGAGGTCTGAAGTTGAAGGAAGTCACAACCCATGGAGAAGACAAATTTGTATTTAAACCCTTGTAGATCCAGGCGGGTGATATTTAGCCTGTCCAATCTGTCCAAAAATAATCGCTGGTGCATTTTGCAGTGGGCGATAGCATACCTTTGACACCATGTAGGAAAGATATGTTTATTGTTTTTGAGGTTGCATAAAGATTCCAGTCAATTCTACAGTTTTTTTATGATTTTTTTTCTTTTTTCATTTTTTCAGTGTGCCTATATGTCTTTCGGTAGTTTTGGGAGTTTTATTTGGATTATATATTTGTCCAGTTGATTTTTAAAATTACAGCCAACCTATTTTTCTGTGGGTAGTAATATACCTTTGACATCATGTGGGAATCACATGTTTATATGAGTTCTGTAATTTATTTTCATGAAATCATTATTTTTGAAATGTGTGATCAAGCCCATAAGTGTATTCAACATTTTTGTGAGTTTATTTAGATTATGTGTATGCATATAAAAGCAAGAAATAAGATTTATTTATTGATTGCACAAAGACAGGTAGAAGATAACAAATTGTAAAAAATCGGATGATGACATTATGCAAATGTTTTAGATAGTCTTCTCTAAATTATCATGACATTTAATGTGTCCAAAATATTTAAATTTTCGTTGTTTAATCCTCTTTACTAGCCAGCCTTCTTCAATATTAAGTTCTTGTCCATGATATTTGAACTTTTCTGTAGCATTTACATTCATAGGCATTTTTGTGTTTCTCAGCTGTTTTGTTAAGTGTCCAGGTCTCACAGGCATATGTTGCTATGGGAAAGACGCATGCCTTTAAAAATCTTATTTTTGTAGTTCTGTCCGTTCCTCTTCACAGCTTCTTTAGTTGTTTTACTTTTTGAAGAGCGATAGATGTCCTCCTTTTAATTTCCCTTATTGTATCTCCATTATTAGTTAGTAATGGTCCAAAATATTCAAAACTCTCCACCTCTTCCAATTTTTACTCATTGATACATATTTCAGCTGCCTTATTTGTTTTGCCAGTTGTCATCAATTTAGTTTTCTTCGCATTTTGTTTTTCAGTATTCTTATGGATTGACATAATTAGTTTTTCCATTCCTTTTTGTGTTGTGGACAGTAATACTGTGTCATCAGCATATCTGATCTCTGGTATTTCATAACCTCCAATTGTTATGGCATCGTAATATTCTTTGTTTACGTCTTCTCTAATATTCCTCATTATATTTTCAGTATAAGTTAAATAAGTAAGGTGACAGTATGCACCCCTGACGGACCCCTTGTTTTATGTCAAATCAAGTTGTTTCATCATTTATTCTCACTGCTGCCTGTTGGTCTAGATACAGCAGTGATGTTAATTGTATCATATGTGTTGGAAATCTCATTTTTTCTATTATTTCCCAAAGCTTCTGGTGTTGCACACAATCAAATGACTTTGAACATATATATATATATAAATATATTTATAAAAGATAAATATAGATTCACATTAAATTCTCTGTATATCTGTATTATTAATCTTATGTTGAATATATGATCTCTTGATCCTCTTCCATTTCTAAAACCATCTTTGCACCATATTGACTTCCTCTATTTCCTTACGAAGTCTGCCCATTATAATTTTAATAGAATTTTACTGACGTGACTAATCAGGGCAATGGTTCTGTAGTTTGTGCATAATTTCAAGTTACCTTTTTTTAGCAGTTGTATGAATATAGTTCTTTTCCATTCTTGTCACCAAATAATTGATTGCCATATCCTTTTACATAGTACGTGATAGATTGTTGCACATTCATTTCCTCTGCTTTAATAAGTTCTGCTATTATCTCATCACGTCCTGGTGATTTACCATTTTTCAGACTCTTTACCATTTTTCAGACTCTTTATTGCCCATAAAACTTCTTCAGTTGTCAGTTTGGATTCATTCTTCTCCAGTAATAATTCACACTGTTGATTTCTGCTTTCATAGTCACTTGTATCATACATTCCTCTGCAATATTCCTTCCATCTTTCTAGAATTTCCTCTGTCTCTGTCAAGGGTCTTCCCCATCTTGTCAACAAATTACATTTAGCTTAGGTGTGACATTTATCATCAGTGTCTTCATTTCTTTAAACATTTCACTATCTCTTCCACACTTCTATCTATCTATCTATGCCTCTGACCCCTCGTGGAGCATAGGCCGCCAACAAGAGCTCGCCAGGCAGTTCGGTCCTGGGCCACTCTTTCCAACAGTCTCCATGACTGGTTCATTATTTTGATGTCCGTGTCCAGACTTCGGCGCCAGGAGTTCCTTGGTCTCCCTCTCCTCCTTTTACCCTGTGGGTTCCATGTTAGGGCTTGCCTTGTAGTGCTGGATGTAGATTTTCGTAGGGTGTGTCCGATCCATCCCCATCTTCTTCGTAGGATGTCATCTTCCACTGGTTGCTGGCCTGTTCGCTGCTGCAGTTCTCGGTTACTTATGGTATCTGGCCATCGTATTTGTAGAATCCTTCTAAGGCATGTGTTAATAAATGTCTGGATTCGTTTCATGATCATAACAGTGGTTCTCCAAGTTTCTGAACCGTATAGCAGAATGGGCTTTATCATGGTGTTAAATACTCTGATCTTCAATTTAATTGACAAGGCTGAAGTTCCCCATATTTTCTTCATCTGATGGAATTTTACTCTTGCCTTGCCCATTCTTGCTTTTACATCAGCTTCTGTTCCTCCCTGCTTATCTATCACACTTCCCAGATAAGTAAACTTTTCAACCTCTTCCAGTTCCTCTCCTTCCAATATAATGGGCATTTCATTGGCCTCATTTACTCTAAGAACTTTACTCTTTCCCTTGTGGATGGTAAGGCCTAGTCTTGAAGAATTTTCTGCCACTAATATGGTTTTCTCTTGCATCTGTTGCTTAGTCTGGGAGAGAAGTGCCAGGCCGTCAGCAAAGTCTAGGTCGTCAAGTTGAGTCCAGAGCATCCACTGAATACCATTTCTCCTATTTTCTGTTGATTTTTTTATAATCCAGTCTATGGCCAGGATAAATAGAAATGGTGACAGCAGGCATCCCTGTCTCACTCCGGTGTTAACTTGAAAGGCATCTGTTAGTTGTTGTCCATGGATTACCCTACATGTCATCCCTTCATAGGAGTTTTTAATGATGGTAGTAATCTTCTCCGGTACTCTGTAGTGTCTCAACAGCTTCCATAGGGTCTGTCTGTCGACGCTGTCGAAAGCCTTCTCATAGTCAATAAAATTGACATAGAGAGGTGAGTTCCACTCCAGTGATTGTTCTACAATGATACGTAATGTTGCTATTTGGTCTGTACAGGATCTGTTCTTCTGGAATCCTGCTTATTGGTCCCTGAGTTGTGGATCTACCACGTCCTTTATCCTATTTAGAAGAACTCGGTTGAGTACTTTTCCTGGTATTGATAGCAGTGTTATACCTCTGTAGTTGGAGCAGGAGCTCAAGTCACCTTTCTTTGGTAGCTTGACAAGATAACCTTCTTTCCACTCTGTAGGCACTTGCTCCTCTTCCCAGATCTTCCTGAAGAGGGGGTGAAGAATGTCTACGCTGGTCTCAGTATCTGTTTTCAGTGCTTCTGCCGGGATGTTATCAGGTCCTGCTGCCTTGCCATGCTTCAGCTGTTTTATGGCTTTACAAATCTCTTCCTTTGTTGGTATACCACAATCTATTCGTAGATCTCTATCGGCTGGTTCAATATTCGGTGGGTTATGAGGGGCTGGTCTCTTCAACAATTCTTCAAAGTGCTGCCACCATCTGTCTCTCTGTCCCCAGTCATTGGGTATTGTTTTTCCATTCTTGTCTTTCACTGGCCTCATTGGCACACTATAATTTCCAGTCATCTTCTTAATTGTGGAGTATAGATCCTGTATGTTCCCCTGCCGGGCAGCTCCTTCTGCCTCTGTTGCCAGTGTTTCTATGTAGTTCCTTTTGTCTGTCCTAATGCACCTCTTTGTTTTCCTACATGCTTCCCGATACTCTACAATAATTTTACTGGCTCTTGTGGGGCTGTTGTTGAGTGCTGCTTTTTTCATCTTTCTCTCCTCTATTCTCCTTATGGATTCTGCAGAGATCCACTCCTTGTGGCACAGCTTCCTGGGGCCAAGCACTTCTTGACATGATGAGGTAAATGCTTCTTTCACTCCTTGCCATCTCTTATCAATTGACTCTTCTTCTGGTAGATCTTGTAGAATCTGAAACTTATTGGCGAGTGCGATCTTAAATTCTTCCTGCTTAGTTCTGTCTTTTAGGACTGTGGTATTGTATCTCTGGCGTTGTCTACTGTTGACTCCTATCCCAGTCCTCTTTAGTTTAACTTCAATCGGGCCACAATTAGATGGTGGTCTGATGCAACATCGGCTCCTCTTTTGCCCCTCACGTCCTGAAGAGATCTTCTGTATTTCTTCCCAATGCATATATGGTCGATCTGATTCTCTGTTACCTGATCCGGATAAACCCATGTAACCTTGTGTATCCTTTTATGATGGAAGAAACTCCCTCCAATGACCAAATTGCTTGTGGCACAAAAGTCAGCAAATCTCTCTCCGTTGTCATTCATTTCACCCAATCCTTGCTGCCCCATGATATCTTCGTATCCCCTGTTGTCACTTCCGATCTTGGCATTGAAATCACCCATGGCGATAACCATGTTCCGCTCTGGACAACTCTACACAATACCCAGCAATCTCTCATAGAATTCCTCCTTAGTACCATCACTGCTTTCATTTGTTGGTGCATAACACTGAATGACATCCATATTTATCCTTCTCTTTTGGGTTTTGAAGGTGGCTATAATAATCCGTGGGCCATGCGCCTCCCATCCAATTAGCGCTCCCTGAGCTGTCTTTGACAGCATCAGGGCCACTCCATACGTGTGTGGTGCGGTGTCCTCCTTGTGTCCTGAGTACAACAAAAGCTCTCCCGTGCTAGTCCTTGTTTGCCCAGTTCCAGTCCATCTTGTTTCGCCGATTCCCAGGATGGTGATGTTGTATTTCCTCATTTCCGCTGTAACCTGCATTGATTTCCCTGCTTCAAACATGGTTCTAACGTTCCATGATCCTATAATAATGGTGGTCCTGGTGGAGATGGCGGTTGTCAGTCTGACAGCTTCCTGGTTTCCCTGGCTTTCACTGTCCGGCTTCATGCTTCCTCCAGCTGGAGGTCCGTCCTCCCCCAGGGCCGAAATATCTCTTGAGTCTCTTTTTGGCGTTTCTGTAGCAAAGTTCTTTTTATAGGATAAGGTTGCTGGCCTTAAGCCAACCCTCCCCCTTTTTCCTGACTTGGGACAGGCAATGATCCATAAAATGGACCACTGGTGGGGTTTCCACACTTCTGATGACTTTTTATTCTTTCACAGCAATCATGTATGTATTGTTTCTTTTGTCTTTTCTTATGTTTCTTCTTACTTTTTTTGTGAGATTTATATTCCTCTTTGTACTGTTTGTTATTTTCCATTTTGTCTTAATTTCTCTACGTTGTTTTATTAGTTCTAGTGTACCTATTGTAATCCATCCATTCTTTTGTGTTTTCTTTACCGGAATTGTCTTTAGCTGCTGTTATTAAGATATCTCTGGCCTGTATAGCCAATTCATTTGGTGTAATTTCCTCCTGTACAGCCATCAGGATCTCAAAATGGTTCTTCATTTCTTACTTTATTGTTTTTATATTTTTGTAAGATCAAAGCGGAGTGGTCTTGATCCCGTAACTGTCTTTTTTTAATCTTTGTCTTCACATCTGTTATTAATAATTCATGGTCCGTGTCACAATCAGCACCTGGTAAAGTTTTTGCTGATGTTATACTTGATCTCCACCTTCTTTGCACTGAAATGTAATGTATTTGATTCTTTGTTTTCCCATCAGATGATGTCCATGTATAAAGTCTTCTTGGATGTTGTCCAAAAAGCAACCATTAGCTCATTTTCCATGCAAAACACTATTAGATTGTCACCTGCCTCATTTCTATGTCATATACTAAATTTCCCCAAAACATACCTGTCTTCTGCTCTTTCTGTACCAATCTTTGCATTAAAATAGCCCATTATTAATAGAATATGATTTTTTTTTTTACCTGATCTGTAGTCGTTTGCAGTGTGTTATAAAAGTCTTCTTCTACCGCTTCTTCTGCTGCTGATGTAGGTGCATATATCTGGATAATTGTTACATTTCTAGGAGTGCCCTTAAGTCTGATAGTGAGGATTCTATCACTTACTGAATTGTAACCTAGTAATGCTTTTGATCTTAAATTGAAAAGCTACCAAACTGTAGAAAACTAGCCGAATTCCTTACAGACTAAATGTTTACATACGATTAGGCCGATATTTTGGCCAACTACCATAAGAAATTACACCTTGCTGGCAGAAATGTAGATGAAGCCATTCACATTGATTATTGAGAAGACATGTTGGTGATGCATGTGCTTCAGATGACTGGTAACTTATTACCAAAAATAGTGCTGAAATGGGCACCGCAAGGAAACAGAAGTAAGGGCAGATCAAAGGAGAATGAAGAACAAAATCACCTGGGATTCAAACCATGGACTCTGGTAGGATGAGCAGCCGTCTAGCCATTTAGAACCAACCTAGCCAACTAGCATCCCCCCCCCCTTTTCCCCCAAAAAAGATGTATATTAGTAGATGCGAGGGATCGTGACACCCGGAAAGAAACAAGATCATGACACAGAAATTCCGTAGCTTATATTCAGGTACCAGCTTTTAGACAAACATACGCACGGTCTCCTGCCATGTCTAGTGCATACTTGAGCAACAATAACAAATGAAAGAATACTTATTACATGAAGTTAGTTTCAGGTATAGTTTCAGGAACAAATTTTTGAAGAATAGGAAACATTGAGGCTTTCATATGGTAGAGTAAGAGAACATCTTCTCTTGTGGCTAGACAGCTGCTTGTCCTACCAGAGTCTGTGTTTGAATGCCAGGTAATTCTCTTGTGATTTTTATTTCTCTCACGTCTCACTAAAGTGCTTTGTCTAGGATTTTTTCGAGGTCTAATCCTACAAAACTATGTTCTTTTACTTTACTGTACAAAAGCCTCGTTGTTTCCTATTTATTTAAAAATTGTTCCCGTAAGTATTGTGAAGAGCAAAACATCTGTCTTAATGCGAAGAAAACTAAATTGATGACAAAACAAATAAGGCAGCTGAAATATGTATCAATGCGGAAAAATTGGAAGAGGTGGAGAGTTTTGAGTATCTTGGATCATTACTAACTAATAATGGAGATACAGTGGAAAAAATTAAAAGGATGACATCTATTGCTCATCAAAAAGTAAAACAACTAAAGAAGCTGTGGAGAGGAACAGACAGAACTACAAAAATAAGATTTTCAAGGACATGCATCTTTCCCATATCTTTCCTCATATGCCTGTGAGACCTGGACACTTAACAAAACAGCTGAGAAACACATAAATACCTTTGAATGTAAGTGCTACAGAAAAGTTCTTCAAATATCATGGACAAGAATTTAATATTGAAGAATGCTGGCTAGTAAAGAGGATTAAACAAAGAAAATTTAGAGAAGACCGTCTTGGAAGGGTACATAATGATAGAAAGAAAGAGAGGAAGACCAAGACGAAGATGGCTGCAAGACATCGTTGATAATCTGGAAATGGATGCTTCAACAGCAGAGCTTCTTACTTACAACTGGGAGGCCTACAGGAGAGCTGTTAGGGAGGCAAAGTTCCGCAAGGGACATGCAATTAATTGATCACAAAGAATTATGGCATCAGCAAGTATCCAAACTGGTCATTGGCATCTTATATTCTACAAAAGTATTTGATGTTTTTTTTTTTTTTTTGGAAGCTGAAGCTTCCAAAAGCTCTAAAATTATTGGAGTACCAGCCTCTACTATTGCAAGTCTTCCTTCTTTACCTCCTCTTTTCTTAATTTTGTGTATTCCACTTCCACCATTTCTGGTGGCAGAAAATATTGAAGAAGAAAATATGGCGTGGAGTAAAGAGATCATCAGTATGGCAGACTGCAGATATCCTCTGGAGAGAGTCATATATATATATATATACAAACGTGTTTCTTAAACGTCATGACATTTTTTTTATTGAACAATTTGCCTGTACATATTCGTGATGCAAATTAATGATTTATCACTGTTGTATATGATCAACATTTCAGGCCAAAAAAATATAGAGCAGTGCCAAAAGATTTGTACACACCAGCCTGTGAAGGAGATTTGGAAAAACTTTTATTCTTGTTAGGTAAGCATATGCAATAAGTCAGTTCTAGACAAAGATTTAAGTATTTTAGTACATTTTTTTTGGTTGACAAGAAGTTGAGGACACTTTCCTTGGGTAGAATTAATTAGAACTGTCTTTATAATCATGCTGTTATTTTTTTGCTTGTAAAATATTTGATACTTTGAATGATTTATCTCATGAACATCCAGTTAAGCAAAGGAGTGTAACAGCATTTAGAAATCATTTTTCTTGATAATAAGATAATATTTCAAAGGCATGTTCCTTGTTTTTGTGAAACAGATAATATTGGGGATAATTTTGATATGATTTATACAGACGTTAACATTAGAGTACAGAGGCTGTATGAAATTTTTTTTTCTTCTGCATTTTTTGTCTTCAAAAAGCCATTGGCTGTGTTGTGTTACAGTTATGTGCCCAACACAAACAGCACATGTCCAACTTCAACTTGACATATTTTTAGGTAAGGGTTTGTTATCCCACTAAGATTCCTGTTCAATTGGCCAGACTGTCTTTTTTTTTCAGAGACATCATTGGGAGGTAGAATAGAGTCTTGGCTGCCTATGGTTTGCCAACTCTGATGCAAGAAGTCAGCTGTAGGTTGCTAACTGTAATGAATCTTCACCCCCTAAAAATTATTAAAGACTTCCTTGCACCTTACATCCTTCCCATGCCGTTAAACATCACATAGGAGTTGCATGGTAGTTTGGCAAGTTTTCCTGTTTTCGGCAAGCTTTTCAACCTCATCAAAGGATGTTATGCACACTAAACTGCCGTCTCTTTAAAATGTCCTCTTTACAATTTCATGTGTTAACCTCTTTTTCTATGCCCTGTTGTGTTCCACTGGATAGGTTGTTTTGGGATTCTCTTTTGCTTCTCATCATGTGACCAACATATGTCCATCTTCTTTTTCTGATCACCCATGAGACAGGTTGTTGTTTGCTCATCTGTCTTTTCTCTGCATTGTTCTTGAATTCATTCAACTTTATACCAAGTAATTTTCGTTAGGCATTTGTTTTCAAAAGAGTCTAATTTCTTGTCTATTTCTTTAGTTGTTTTTCAGCTTTCGCATGCATAAATGGGGGTGGGTTTTACATGTGACTTGAGTAATCTTAACTTGATTTTTGTGCTTATAACTTTTGAATGAATGCTATATGTTCTCAAGATTCTTGAAGGTGCTTTTGCAGTTATAATTCTTTCTGGCGTCACTGTCCTGGTCTATGTAGCTGCGAGATATGCGGATTGGTTTACCTTTTCAACAGCTGTTCCTCCTACACATATTTTTCCTTCTTGATTAATGAGAAGTTTCATTATTTTTGTTTTTTTTCCTTGTTAATTTCAATCCCTATTTTACTAGGCAGTGAAAACAGGCTATCTGTTTTTTCTTGCTTCAAGTTCACATTGTCACTGATAAGAGTTATGTCATCTGCAGATCAAGATCTTCAAGTTGGGTCCCATGTACCTAATCAATGCCCGTTTTACCTGGGCAGCATTTTTTTTCATTATGAAGTCTATGGCAATTCCAAAAAGTAAGGAGATAGCATTCATCCTTGTTTCACGCCTGTTTCAGTCTGGAACCATTCGCTCATTCCTTCTTCTGCATTGATTGCACAAACATATCTGTTGTAGAGATCCTTAATGATGTTGAAAATATTAGATAGTATTCCATATATTCTTAACATTCTCCACAGTGAGTCTCTGTGTATGCTATCAAATACTTTTTTAAAGTCTATAAAGTTCAGGATTAATGGTTTTTGCTTTTCAGTATGTTCTTAAGTATTATTCTTATAGAAAAGATCTGGTCAAGACAGCTTCTCTCTTATCGAAATCCTGCTTGTTCTTCTCTCATTGCAATATCATTACTTCTATTCAGAATAACTTTGCAAAATACTTTTGACACAACTGATAGTAAGGTTACTCCTCTCCAGTTACTGTAGTCACTCAGGTTGCCTGTTTTGGGTATTTTAACAATGATTCCTTTTTTCCATTTAGAAGGGACTTTTTCTTGTTCCCAAACTTTATAAAACATTCCCTTTTATTGGCTCATGTTGTCAGTTTTAACATTTCAGCTGTTATTTCATCTTCACCTGTAGCTTTGTTGTTAGACATTAGATTCACTGCTGATTCAATTTCATTCAATGTAATTTCAATTTCATTCAATGTAATTTCATCTAGGGTGACATTTAGTTATGGGGTTGGTAAATTAGTTTCAAGATTTATTAATTCATTTGGGTGTGGTCGATAAGTATTCAAGACTATAGGGAAGTAATCTAGAGGTGCAGCATATTTCATGGAAAAATCCATGCCATGTTGACAGAATTATTGTCATTCTTTTTTTCATTTCAGTTGATGGTGTGAGTGCAAATATGCGATATGAAATTCATGATGACCAGACAGCCATGCATGCAGCAGCAGTCTCAGGAAGCATTGAGGCTATCTTTTTATTAACACAGGTTGATTGGGGTGTTGTTTTGAAGGGAAAATTACAGAGTGATTATTGTACTAGAGCAAGTTAACTGTAGCTTTAAATCATTAGAGCTTTCCTACAGATAGATTTGTCTTTAAATTTTCACTGCTTTTCATTATCTTTTTTCATTTCTTTCATACATTGATTAGAAGAAAGAAATGAGAGATGTATACATAACAAAAGTGGTTCTTCATTTTGTTTCCCTCTAGGTGCCATGCATCTCGAGCACAGTCCTTTTAAATGACTTAGACAATGCGTTTCTTTAACTTATTCTTCATTGCCCCAACAAATCCTCCATTGGAAAAGTATTTGTGACATGATGCTGGGAAAATTGAAAAGTAAAAAGAAATGTAGCTTAGCTAAGGGTTTTGAGGGAAAAAGTTTAGCATCAGTGAACATAACATTCCTATGGGTACATTATAGCTAAGAAAAACACCAGGACCAGACAAAATATCAAGTGAAATGATCCTCCATCTAGGTCATATAGGAAAGACTGCTTTGCTTAACTTCAATAACAGCATTTGGCAAAGTGGAGTACTTCAAAAAGCTTGGAAGGCAGCCATGGTGAGACCCATTCTAAAGAAAGGAAAGCTGAAACATAATAAAAGTTTTAGACCAATTTCACAGACTTCATAAGTTAATAGACAAGAATGCTTAACAGTAGACTTTTTTGGTTGTTGGAATCATAAGGGTCCCTCAGTAGCTTTCAAGTAGACCTCCACAAAGAATCAAGAACTTGAGACCAACTCTGTCTCATCACTCAAAATGTAAGAGAGATTTTTTTACACCAAAAAAAAAAATAATGCAGCTGTCTTTATGGACTTCTCGCAAGCAGGTGGTGGGATGTGGTGAGGTGAAAAGGCCTACTATTTAAGATGCAGAAAATGCACATACATGAAAAAGTGTATCTGTGGGTCAGAAACTATACAAAGCCAGGTTAATAACACATTGCTAAAGAAGCAGTCCCTCGAAGGACTCCTTCACAGTATTCTTAGCTGCAGTTTGTTCCTAATCTTTATAAATGACCTCCAAGAACTATGCTGATGACCTTGTCATCTGGACTAGCAGATCAGGTCTGGATGTATCTGTTGAGTAACTTAATGGAGCCCTCTTCGCCATATCAGTTTATTAAAATTTCTGGAAGGCGAAGATTAATAAAGTTGAAGACCACATAAATGGTCTTCACACTTTAGCAACAAACTACCAAAGACCAGACTCAAAATGGTGCCTAAATCATGAGAGAATAAAATATACCTTGTTTTATCTTGTCTTGTCTCATTCCTCATATACTTTCAGCGTTGAGGAAATGTAGATATCTTGAAAGGGCTCTGTGATTTGCTTCATGTAATGAGGTATTTAAGGTTTCCATAATTCCTCCCTCCATCTCTTGCGTGGGCGGTCTTTTCCTCTGTTTCCTATTGCTGTCTGGAGGAGCCGTGTAATGTGGCCACACCATTTTACTTGCTGTTTGTGGATGTAGTGTAATATACTGGTGTTACTCCAACCTTTCCCCTGATGATGTCATTTCTTATTTGGTATCTTCTTGTCACATTTAGTATTCTTATTAAAGTGTTCTTTTCTATCGTGATGATTTTCCATTTGTGTTTGGCTGGTAGTGTCAGTGTTTGACATTAATAGATTGGGAGAAAAATTGTGTTGTACAGTGCTCTTTTTGTTTCATTTGTGATGTATTTGTTTATCAGTAAAGGTGTCATTTGTCCAGTGAGATTTAAGAGAAATGATGTCTACGGTAGATGGAGGTGTATGGTTCAGTTTTACAAAAAGATATAAAGATCAAAGAAAGTAGGCAGAAAGAAAGAATGGCAGAAAGTAAGATGAGCATTTAGAAATAAATAACATACAATAAAACATAAATAAAGATCATACAATAAAACATAAATAAAGATCATACAATAAAACAATATTTTGGCAAAAGCCTTTTTTCAAGGATCGCATAGAGAAACAACATAACTGATAAAAACATGAAAAATTGAACACTCAAGTTTTTTTTTTTTGGCATTCTTCATGCAAGAAAGATAGGCAGAAAATACCCTCAAATAGACAAGGGTAAGCACAAAATGGAAGGAGGTCATTGGCTGAGAAATGAGGTAAAGTGAGTATAACTATTATATGGTACTTTTGACTTTTCCGATCCCAGGTTTATGAATTTTCACTCTTTTTCCCTTGTGCCAGATAATGAAATGTACAGGTCCTCTTCATCTGTTCTACATTACCATAATGTCGGTGATTGAGGACTTTGGTGCTGTCAGGTTCTTCCAAAGGTCCTTCAGTGCACTGCAGGTGGTGCTTAACAGTTTCTTATTTTTGTCTGTTGCAGCACATACATATGGTGTGTGGTCAACAATCACTCTGTGTAAGTGCTTATTGAGGGTGGTGTGTCCTGTTCACAACCTGAAAATTGTGCATTGGTCTCTACGACATAAGCTGTTGATGTGGTCTCCGGGTTTAGGCTTTGGCAGG
This sequence comes from Achatina immaculata, assembly GCA_009760885.1. Lineage (NCBI taxonomy): Eukaryota > Metazoa > Mollusca > Gastropoda > Stylommatophora > Achatinidae > Lissachatina > Lissachatina immaculata. The sequence goes on along the minus strand of CM019695.1, from coordinate 15,428,105 downwards.
TGTGTATATAGGGATCTTCCAGTTGGATAACTGGCCCAGGTGTCCATCAACTGCTGCCTGCAGTTGTAGTGTAAATGTGTTTAGCTGTTCTCATGTTGGTGAGGATGTGCCACTCTGTCAGCATGTTCATTTCCTCTGATATCTATGTGCCCAGGTATCCACTGTAGGGTGGTCTTGATGTCATAGGAGGTGAGTTGATTTATTACACAGAGTATGTCAGTTGTAATATGATCAGCTGTTGGTATGAGTTCAAGGATCTGGAGAGCAAACTGGGATGAAGAGGTTTTTTTGGGCAAGAAGCATTGTTTTTGTATTTGGTGGTGGTGGCTGCCAGGGCTGTTAATATTGCCTGCATCTCTGCATCATAATTGGAGCAGCGAGATCCATAAGGAGCAGAAATGTGTCTTGTTGTCTTGTCTGGAAACATTATGAGTACCCTATATCCTGCATTGTCTGTTTCCTTGAACGCTGAGCCATCAGTGTATGCATGGATCCAGTCCTTGGGGTAGGATTGTGTGGTCTCCGGTGCACACAAATTTAGGGTGTTGGGATCTGATGATTTGTTCTCTAATTTGTTCTTGAGTCTGGTGTTAGTTTGAGGAAGTGTGTAGTTTGCATTTAGTGGGATGTCTGGTAATTTTGTAAGTTCTTCTCTGTCTTCAGGGAGTTTGTGTCTTGTGTTTAACTGTTCTGCTATGTGCACTGGAGTTCTCAATTTCAGTCTATTATTATGCTTCCATTTATCAACCACTATTCTGTTAGAATGGTCTGGGGGCATGCGTTTATATCTTTCTACTGCCTCATTGGTTGACTTTTTTTGCATCTTATATCTAATGGCTCTATGTCTGCATCAATTTCACATGCAGTTATAGGTGTTGATCTCATTGCCCCAGAAATTAAGTGAATGGCTTGGTTCTGAATTTTGTCTGCTTGTGTACGAGAGCTCTTTGATGCTATGACCTGTAGGTGGAGGTTGTAATATATTATAGATCTAACAGATCCTGTACATTGTGTACAGTTGTCTGAGTGTTGTTTTGTCACTCCCTAGGATGTACTTACAATTCACTTGAGTATGTTTAGTCTTTTGGATGCTTTTTCTGCTAGTTCACTTTTCTGTCTAGTTTCACACTAAGGTATATTGGATTTTTTACTTTCATGATCTGAGCGCCATCAAGAGTTATTTTCAGTTCACTCTTTGCTAGTTTGTTGCCAAGAGTGAAGACTGAATATGTAGTTTTACTAACATTGATCTTCAACTTCCAGAAATTGCAGTAGGCTGATATGGTAAGGAGGGCTCTATTGTCTCTTAGCAGCCAGCTGCAGGTCTATTGCACTAGTCAGTATGACAAGGTCATTGGCAAACATGGCTTTGTGGGTGTTCAATAGGTCGGGGAAGTCATTTATAAAGATTAGAAACAAGGTACAGCTAAGAGCAGAACCTTGTAGCAGACCTTCCTCTAGGATGTATTTGTTTGACAGTCTGTTATTGACCTGAGTTTGTATGGTCCTGTTATTCAGGTAGTTTCTAACCCATTGATACATTTTTCCGTGTATGCCCATGTTTTGCATCTTTAACAGTAGGCCTTTTCACCAGACCCTGCCATATGCCTGCTGGAAGTCAACAAAGACAGCTACAAAGTTTCTCTTAAGTAAAAAAACACTCTTTCACACTTTGAGTTAGGAGAAATAACTGGTCTTCAGTTCTTGATCCTTTGCGGAAGCCTGCCTAGTAGTTACTGAGGGACCTTGAGGATTCCAACCACCAGTACAGCCTATTGTTAAGCATTCCTTCTGCTAGCTTACCAATATTAGAAGTCAGTCTCCTCCTCCTCCTTTGTAGACATTGTCTGTCTAGATCTGCAGTCCTGTCACTGTTTTTTTTTTGTAATTCATGTATGGAATCATAGAGCTTATCTTCTTTAGTGGTTTCGCTGGGCCAGTAATTATTTCTCGGTGTCTCGTAGTTGGTGCAGTTTTGGAGGATATGTTCCACAGTTTGGGGCACCTGGGCACATGTACAAGGATTAGTAGTACCAACCTTAAACTTTGTATACATGTGACTTTGGAGTCGGCTGTGTCCTGTTCAGAGACGGAAAATGGTGACTTGTTCCTTTCTGTTTAGGATGTGATAGTCATCATGTGGTGGTGTTTGTGGCTTCCTGTAGGTTTTTATCATGTTTTTCTTCTGATTAGAGGTGATTGGTATGTTTGGTTGCTTCATTTCAGTGCCCTCTTTGGCCAGACTGTCAACTTTCTCATTGCCTGGTATCCCACAGTGGGAGGGAATCCAGTGCAAGGTGACTCTGTGTTGTAAGTCAATTTTTGACAAGACATCCTTAAGATCTGGTAGTTTGTTGCACTGAAGAGCTCTTTCAAGTACCGATCTCGTATCTGTGAGAATTACTATGGTACATGTATCAATTCTGGAGTCTGATAATTTTTCAGCTGCAACATTACTTGTCCTAACTTCAGTATCATAGTTGTTGCAGTATTTACCAGTGGGTATGGAAATCTTGTCAGTGGTGTTGTTTGGATATTCAATATGTGCTCCTGCCCCTCCATTCTTTATGCCATTGTGTGCAGATCCGTCTGTTTACACATGTATCCAGGTGTCACATGGATATTTGTCATCTAGCACACTAAGTATGGCTGTTGATCTTACAGGACTGCTTTGCATCTCACCATTCTGCACACCTTTCACTTCAGTCTGAATAGTTATATGTGTACAATCTGCTTCTTTCCATGGTGTATGCTCTGGTGCAGATGATTAATGGAGCGACTACAATTGGAAGGTGTGGTATCAGCCTACGCATACGCTTGGCATGATGAGTGAAGCTGCTTCTTTTAAGCCATCTTAGTGCCAAGTTATTGAATCTCTCCTTCAGGGAATGGCTTACAGAGCTGGGGAATTTCTCTCCCAAGGTCATGACCTTTGTGTCTCTACGTTCTTTTAGTACTTGAACACTATTTTCTGCATTTCTACTACTGGTGTGGACCTCATGGTACCTGTGATAATCCGTAGTGACTGATTTTGTACCTTGTCTAGATTATGCAGCGTAGTGTTTGATGCTGTGCACCAAGATGTTGAGTCATATTCTAAATGTGGTAGAATACTTTGCTGATGTACATTCTTGAGGATTCTTTCACTAGCTCCCCATGTGGTTCCACACAATTTTCGTAATATGGCTCGTTTTCTTCTGGCTTTTGCTTCTGCACTGCTGATGTGTTGCTTCCAAGTCAGTTTTGAGTCAAGAGTCACTCCTAAGTAAGTGGGTTGGTTGTCCATCCTTAAGGATATTTCTTTTACAAAGATCTTACCTGCTTTCTGCTTAGATGAGAGTGTGAACAGAGTGGTACTTGATTTCTCTATGTTGATACTTACACACCATTTGTTTGTCCATGATGTCAAGATGTCTGCTGCTCTTTGGAGTCCTTGTGTAGCAACTGTCGAGTATCCATCTGTACACCACATGACAAGATCATCTGCATACAGTGCCGCTTTGATTCCATAGGGAAGTTCCTTGACCAGGTCATTAATGAGTACCAGGAATAGTGTAGGTGAAAGGACTCCTCCTTGTGGTACACCATGTCGCAGCAGTACTTTCTGGCTTTTGTGTCCATCCATTACTACTCTAGCTCTTCTATTGTGTAAATAGGACTTTATCCAGTTGTACAGTCTTCCTTTCACATTGCAGTTTCTTAGTTTCCACAGCAGACATTTTTTCCATACTTTATCAAATGCTGTCTTCAGGTCTATCCATGATTCTAGTACAAGGTTTTTCTCTTAGATTGTGTCCTGAATCTCTTGAGAGAGATAGGTCACCTGATCTTCTGTAGTGCAGTACTGCCTAAATCCTTTTCTTTTGTGGAATGAGATTTTCACTTTCTAGGTTTCTGGAAACCTGTGCACAATCTCCAAGTTATGCACAGGACATGCAACTCACAAAAAACACACAGAGTGACTTCCTGACCACACATCATACTGCATGCACTGCAACAGACAAAAAACTGAAACACCACTTACTAGGCTACAGTGCATTGAAAGACCTTCAGAAGAACCTGCCACTGCCAAAATTATCTGTCACCTGCATACTGTATGGGGATTTAGAATAATTAAAAAAGGCTTGTACATTCAACTGTGTAGCACAAGGGAAAAAGTGAAACTCATTTACCTGGAGATAGAAGAGTCTTGTCACACCCACAATTATTTGTTAACTATGCCAGTGCTACTGAAAAAGGCAACCATAATGCATTAAGTTTTTTTTTTTCTCAAACAGTTTGGTGCTGAGATGCACGTTCAAGACAAGAACTTGAAAACTCCTCTGATGTGTGCAGCAGAAAATGGCAATTTGAAAGTTGTACAATACCTAATTAAAGCTGGAGTTAGGGTGGAGGACAGAGTAAGTGAATGTAATATTAGCATTTCCTTAGTGGCAGTATTAGATTTTTCCAAAATGTTGATACAGAACGTCTTTCCCTGTTTGCGCAGTAGAATAATTTTATGAATCAATTTCATATCCCAGTTTATTTTTCAATTCAGGGTGAAGATGGTATGACAAGCCTGCACTATGCTGCTAAAGCTGGATATATAGATATTGTTCATCATGTTCTGGAGACTGGGAAGTTGAATGTCAACATTCAGGTATGCCATTCAGTTGTGTATTCAAAGTGTGGGAAAAACACTGGTAGAATGTTTTGTTGCAGCTGACCATAAGGACACATACTTGGCTCTGAATGTGTTTTAATCCCTTTTTCTTATCTATTTTTATTTTATCAGTTCTCATATTTCATTCAAGTGAATCTGTAGACAAATCACAGTTGTATTTTTATAGCAGTTGAGCATGTTCCCATGGATCATAGAAAACAGCTGCAGGCTTTAAATTCCCTTCTATTTTTCACAAAATTGAATGGGATCCTTGTAGTTAGCCCTTGACCATGTTCATCCACAATTTTTATATTTTACATGGAACACAACACTCATAAGTGTTCCATTTTAGATGAATTATTGTTGTATTTTACATGTTAGATGCTCACAGAGTGATTATGCGAAACATTCAGTTGATTTATTTTAAATGAGATGTTTCTAATACCAGTTTTTTGGTGGCCTTATTTTAGATAGACTGTTTTAGCAAGTACAATTTAAGTATATTCCCAGTGGAACTCTCAGCTGAATTTAGAAATGCTAGAAGTAGATAAAAAAAATAAAAGAAAAATTGAGAATAAAAGTTAAAAATGGATATGATGTGTTATCAGATTATAAAATATTATTTTAATATGTAAATGATAAATGGTAAACTTTAAAAGAATCATTCCACCAAGCTTTAGAGACTTTCTAAAAGTGAGGAAAAGTATTATCATCATCATCATCAGGTGCCATGCCAACTGGTTTTGGTTATTATGCTTCTCCACAGTACACGATCCTTCATGCAGGCCATCAGCTCAGTTGGTGATCACCTCTCACACCATCCTGTCAGACTGTCCAGTATCATTTCTCTTGGTCTTCCTCTTGATCTTCTTCCCTTTTCCTGTTGTTATAATATTTTCAATGCCCCCTCTTCTCATTGCATGTCCTATGAAAGTACATTGTTTCTCTCTTATTTTTTTTTGACAAGATTTTTTTGTCTCTCCAGCTCTTCTCATACATTCTTCATTAGTTATTTTTGCTGTCCAGGGGATTTACAACATTCTTCTAATAAACCACATTTCTGCTGCTTCCAATGATTTTTGTGCAGACCTGCCTATTGTCCATGATTTACTTCTATGTAACAAGATATGTTCAATATAGCATTTTAGGACTCGTTTTCTAACATTCATTGATAAGGATGTGTTGCATAATATGTTTCTCATTCTCTGAAATGCAGTCTTTGCCTGGCCTATTCTGTTGTGCATTTCTGAAGTTATTAGTGCTCCAAAGTATTTGAATTTCTGCACCTGCTTTAGAATAGTTTCATTTAATTTTATACTGCATGCTGGTGGATTCTGTTTCTTAGATATAACCATAGTCTCTGTCTTTTTTTATGTTTAAGGCCTTTCTGTTCACTTCCTTTAGCAACTTTATCCAAGAGATTTTGCAGGTCTTGTTGGTTCTCAGCTAAAGGTACTGTGTCGTCAGCATACTGAATGTTGTTAATATTTTATCCTCCAGTTTTTATACCTGGTTCTGTGATGATCATTCTTAGAGTATTCTCACTGTACAGAGAAAAAAGGTCTGGATATAGTACACATCCTAGACGCACCCCTTGTTTTATAGGTTGATATTTTTCAGTTATATTTTCAACTCGAATTGCTGCTTCTTGCTGCCAGTATAATTTCGCTGCTGGCGAGATTCTTCAGCTGCCGTGCGTGGAGCGGTGCTCCTCCCGGCCATTGAAGAAAGGTGCAAAAGGGGTTGCCGCATGACACCATAACGGAAAAAATGGTAGAAAGGATAAGGCGAAGCAAACAGTCAAATCACGGCACCTCTGGTCTGTAGGTCTGCCACATCTTGAGTGCAGTCATATCGGGTGAAATGCATGAACCGGCTTAACCCAGAGGTTAAGACAGTGCTGGCGAGATGCTTCGAATGCAGCACGTGCAGTGAAGCTCCTTCCAGTCAAGGAAGAAAATGAGCAGAAGAAATAAAAGTTGCTGTGTGGTGCTGATGTGAAAAGGTGAAGGATAAAGTGAAATTTAATCAGTATGTCCAGTAGTATCGCTGTGGGAGCTACACATACCATGGCGCCTCTGCTCTAGAGGCGGCCACGTCCGAAATACACCTACACTGGTGAAATATGCCTAAACCGGTGCACACCAGGGGTGAAACTTGATGGCCAGGCATGTCACACCACCTCCACTCTAGAGGTTGGTCACGCCTGATATATGCCCATACTTGTGAAATATGCCTAAACCTGCTCATACCAGGGGTGAAACTTGAAGGCTACGCATGTTGCGGTACCTCTGCTCTAGAGGTCAGTCACGTCCCAAACATGCCCATACTGGGATAATATGCCTAAACCGGCTCAAACCCAGGGGTGGAAGTCACTAGTGCCGAGACCCCTGGGAACAACTGTGTTAAGAGCACACTTATCTTAACATAGTGTTTGTGAGAGGGAACATAGATCTGTTTGCTTAAAAACTCTGACCTACCTCTGTAGCCCAGAAACTTGTAGCAATCAACACTAATTGTAATTGTTATTTTGCAAAATGTAATGTCAGGTTGGTGGACAGATGGGGACATGGAGATCTCTGGCGGGGATGAGGGAAGTCTGGTGTGAAATCAATGAATCCAGGACGTGACAAGCCTATGGGTCTTTACAACAATGGCTATCAGAATGATGTAAACAAAACAGAGCCAGTAGACTATGGGTGGCGGGGAATGGATATCGTTGAAGCACTCATCAGATTCCTCATCTCAAAGTCAGAGTGTCTTTGTGGAACTGTCTCAAACCATCTGACATGGAGAAGGCGCTTAAGTACAGCCACCAGGGGCTGGAAAACAAAGTTTTGGCCAGGCCAGCCACACTGTCTTCATGGCAGTCCGAGCAAGACCACAGTCTGCCCTAGCAAGGAAAGGTGCTGAAGTCGGAGTTACCCAGCCAAAAGGCGCATCGCAAAAATCAGGGTAACACGCATTATCGCTAATGAAAAAACTAGTGCCGAGGATTTGTCCTTCTGGGCAGAAGCTCCATCCAGGTCACAACTAGGAAAGGTAGTGGCAGCGACCACAAAATGCTGAAGTCGGAGACACCAGACCAGGGCAGTCTAGATAGGCAACCACCTCTCACCCAGCAGGGATGTATGCGTATCCTAATCACGCTGAGGTCTTCTGGTGAGAAAGTCCAACACTGGACTGGATGGGCAACCACCTCTCACCCGGCGGTGATACACGGGTATCTCAAAACACATCAAGGTTTTGCAGTGAGAAAGTCCAACTCTGGCCTGGGTGGGCTACTACCTCTCACCCAGCAAGGATATACTCATATCCAAAACACGCCGAGGTCTTCCGGTGAGAAAGTCCAACTCTAGACTAAACTGGTGCAATGAAAACCACAGTGTCACGCAATCCCGCTTCTGAGACCCACAAAGAATACAGGCTCAAGCCCTGCGATACTCTGAACATCTTGTGGTCCTCTCGGGGATCTCGTGTGGTCCTTTCACACAGGACTTAATGAGGACCACAGGCGTAAATTCAGTAGGATCACAGGGCGGTCTTGGTGATAGAAGCGAACGAAGAAGAAGAAGCTGCCAGTATAGATGTTTTATAATCCTCAGGTCTTTGCCATCTGTATTGATGTCTTCAAGCATTTTAATAATTTCGTTATGTTTGACCTTGTCAAATGCCTTGGTGTAGTCACCTTAGTGACTGTAACAACTGGAGAGGAGTAACCTTAATATCAGTTGTGTCAAAAGTATTTTGCAAGGTCATTTTGAATAGACTCAAAAATATAGTGGATACTGCAATGAGAGAAGAACAAGCAGGATTTCGAAAAGGGAGAAGCTGTCTCGACCAGATCTTTACTCTCAGACTAATACTTGAAGAACATATTGAAAAGCAGAAACCATTAATACTGAACTTCATAGATTTTAAAAAGGCATTTGATAGCATACACAGAGATTCATTATGGAGAATTTTAAGTCTATATGGAATACCATGTAAAACTGTCAACATCATTAAGGACTTATACAATGGATATGTTTGTGCAGTCAAGACAGAAAAAGGGATGAGTGAATGGTTCCAGATTGAAACAAGGATGTATACTGTCTCCTTTACTTTTTGGGATTACAGTAGATTTCATAATGAAAAAATGCTGCACAGGTAACACAGGTATTGACTGGGTAAATGGGACCCAACTAGAAGATCTTGATTTTTCTGATGACATAACTCTTATCAGTAATAATGTGAATTCCATGCAGGAAAAAACAGATAGCCTGTCTTCACTGGCTAGCAAAATAGGACTTGAAATTAACAAGGACAAAACAAAAATAATGAAAATTCCCATCAATCAAAATGGAAAAATACACATAGAAAGGACAGCTATTGAAGAAGTCAATCAATTTTCATACCTTGGCAGCTACATAGACCAGGATGGTGACACTAGAAAGGAAGTTAGAATCAGAATTGCAAAAGCAGCATCAATCTTCAAGAATCTTGAGAACATATGGAATTCAAAAGTTATAAGCACAAAAACCAAGTTAAGACTATTCAATTCAAATGTAATATCCACCCTCATTTATGCATGCGAAAGCTGGAAAACAACTCAAGAAATAGAAAAGAAATTAGACTCTTTTGAAAACAAATGCCTAAGGAAAATACTCGGCATCAAGTGGAATGAATTCAAGAACAATGCAGAGATAAGACAGATGACTGAACAACAACCAGTCTCATGGGTGATCAGGAAAAGGAGATGGACATATGTTGGTCACTTGATGAGAAGAAATGATCAGAGAATCCCAAAACAACCTATCAAGTGGAACACAACAGGCTGAAGAAAAAGAGGCAGACCGCGTGAAACTCTGAAGAGGACATTATTAAGAGAGGCCAAATTAACAGGCATAAAATCCTTTGATGAGGTTGAAAGACTCGCCGAAGACAGGAAAAATTGGCGAACTACTTTGCGATCCCTATGTGACGTTTAATGGCACGGGAAGGATATAAGATATAAGTCAGTGAAGCATAAGTAGAGATCCTTCTTTACTTCTAAAGCTCTTTCTATTAGTGTTTATAAAGCATAAATGGCATTGTGTATTCCTTTTCCTTCAACAACTTCAAACTGTTCATCTGCTATTTCCATTTTTATCTTTTTTTTCCTTGTTTTTCTCATAATAATTCTCAGAAGTAGCTTTGTTATGTGACATGAGAGACTGTTAGTCCAGTGGTCATCACATTCCTGTGCACCTGCTTTCTTTAGTAGTGCTATAAACATGGATTTAAGCAGGTCACTGGGCATATAACCACTGTTGTAAATGTCATTCAATAACTTGGACACATTAAAGGTCATGATAATCTAATGAAAACCGTCTTGGAAGGGTACATAATGGGAAAAAGAAAGAGGAAGACCAAGCGAAGATGGCTGCAAGACATCATTGATGATCTGCAAATGGATGCATCAGCAGCAGGCCACCTTGCTCACAACCAAGAGGCCTACAGGAGTGCTGTTAGGGAGGCAAAGTTCTGCAAGGGACATGCAAAAGAATGAATGAATCTCCTCTGGCACCTTTATTTCTTCTATTTTTTTTATTATCAGGCCCAGTCACTTTTCCTTTCTTCATGTGTTTGATGGCATCTATGATATCATCTTCAAGTGTTGGTGGTCCATCACAGTTTTCAGTACCTGGTGTTAATTTTGGTCTTTCTCCTCCATATAGCTCACCAATGTACTCTGTCCAACTGTCCATAATGTCTTCTTTTCCCATTAACATTTTACCTTCTTTTGATTACAGGCATCCTCTGGTATATTTTGTCTTCCTGACTGAGTTCACTAATTCATTTGTGCATGTTTTTGCTGTCTTTATTATGATAGTCCTCTATTTGTCTGCACTGTTCATTTAACCAGACTTCCTTTGCTTCTCTGCATTTGCGTCTTATTTCTTTATTTATCTTGCTATATTTTTCTTGGTTATTTTTACTCCTCCTTCTCTTGTCCATCAGTCCTAAGATGTTGTCTCTCATCCATTTATTTTTGGGAGCTTCTTTTTTTGGTGGTATTATCTCCTTAACAGTTTGGTGGATAGAATCTCTTAACATTGCCCATTGTTCATCTATACTATTTATCTTTGCTATTGCATTGTATCTATTTATTATAATAACTCTGTATTGTTCTCGTGGTTGTTGGTCATTTTTAATGAGTTCTGTATTCAGTTTGATGTTTCTTACTTTTCTGCATGCTTTCTTTAGCTTTTTTCCTAATTTTTCTACATAGTGGGTTGTGGTCACTATTGCAGTCAGCTCCTGGCATGGTTTTTGTTGTCAGTAATACATTCCGGAATCATTTATTGATTAATACATAGTTTGTCTGGTTAAAAGTTTTTTTGTCTGGGCTGCACCATGTTGTCAGTCTTCTGGGATGTTGTTTAAACCAGGTGTTTCCTACAACCATGCTATGTATTGTTGCCCATTCAATTAACTTACTACCTCTGTCATTCCTCTCCCCCAGTCCATAGTCACCAACGATGTCTGAAGTTCTTCCTTTACCAACTTTGCCATTAAAATCTCCCATCACTATAGTAACTCCATGTGACTTTGTGTGTTTCAGGGCTGTCAGTCTTCTTCAGAACTTTCAGATGTTGGAGTGTACACTTGTATAATATTTATGTTTATTGGTTGTCCTTTCAGTTGGGCTAGCAGGACTCTGTCCGAGATGTTCAGATATCCTACAGTTGTCCTTGCTGTTCATCAAATATTATTCCTACCCCTCGTTCATGTTTCTCACTTCCTGAATATATTATTGTATACTTATCAGAGCTTATATCTTCCCTGCACCTGTTCATCTAACTTCACAGTCATTCCTAATCTTCATCCTTTCCATTTCCCTCTTTACATTTTCTAATTTTCCAGCCAAAAAAATAAAGTTCTTACATTCAGTGTTGCTATTTTGAACTTGTTAGTTTTGCCACCAGCAGCTTGATGATGATCTGGCCTCACCTGTGGCTTGTGAGTTGCCCTACCGGATGAGGCTGTTCCAGAGGAACATCCATTAACGCCGTTCATGACAAATCTATTAATCTGAATAAGCATAATTGTTCTTGGGAGCTACACCAGTGGTTTCCCGTTGCCTTCTGTCGGTTTGTGTATGGACTCTCCGCTAGCCTTTGGACTCCCTGTCCTACCCGCAAGGCAGTGGGAGCGAGAGGTTTTAAGGTGCCTCTTACCCACCCGGTATTCCTTTCACTGAGCACATGAGGCACTTTATAGGAGTAGTAGACCCACCTACCACCCCACCTCATAGATGAAGTCCATCTGACCAATAAAAATGAAATAACAAGGTTTTTACGTTGTCAACACTTGGGAGTAAAATCGTTAGAAAAAAAAAAAAACTGTCCAATCCTGAAACTTGACTTCAAAACATAAAAACATTTACCATTTACATTCACATTTTTGGTCATACCAAAAGTCGTGAGGAAAATTTTTTAAAAATCAGAATTTATAGATAGAGAAAATATAAATGTATCACCTTAATATGCATTCTTTTCTTCACTTTTCAACATAATATCCATTTCTCTGCACACATTTTCCCCATTGCTCTACAAGTTTGAAAATACCCTCCTGATAGAATTCTGTTCCAGCTGACCAATGGCACAGACACACTGTTTTCTGGATGTTCTCTCCTGTGGGACCCAGCTGGTGCAAACTTTTCTATAGCCTAGGGCTTCAATCATTTCCTGTACTGCGTTGTGTCCTATTCCAAGATTTACAGCGATTTCAGATCCTGTGGCACGTCTGTCTTCTTTAAAGATGTTGTCAACCCTTTCCATGTTGTGTTCAGTGGAGGCTGTTTTGAGGACAACCGATGCGAGGCATATCTTGGATGCTCATGTTTCCATCTTTGAAATGTTTCACTCAGCACCTGACACTGCTAGCGCCCATACACACATCTCCATAAGAAAGTTGAAGTGTGGTGAATTTGAGCAGCTGGGATTTCCTCTTTAACGAGGGACTTAATACCAGCACAAAACTTCAGCACATGCCATTTTGTTTATGCCCTGTGTGGTCACATGACACATTATGGTGACATCATGTGACTTCTACATGAAGTGCAAAGGATGCAATTAAGGTAATTCATTTATATTTTCTCTGTTTATAAATTCTGATTTAAAAAAAAAATTTTCCTCACAACTTTCGGTATGACCCTCATAGGTACAAATTAGCAACAATTTAATACTTCTGAAAGATATTGCAGAAGCTCATTCAACTTTTTGCAGAAGCTCATTCAACTTTCTCACCTTATAATTAAGATCCTACATTCACTATCAATAACAGACCGCTCACAGTTGCTAACATTGCACGCCCCAGTCTACAACTGAGCCAGTTTCTTGAAATTGTCTCCAAAGGTGACTAATGGTGCTTCTAACCACATTAAATTGTCTGGCCACTACATTTGTGATTGTCCAGTCTGTAAACGTCCAGTGATGATGAGTCATTGTTCTGTAGTGAGATGAGCCATACTTGCGCATTGAATTTTCAAATGAATTGATTTTGAGGAGCGTCAATCTTTTATATGCATTCAGTGACATGTCAGCGAATTTTGTGTTCAGTAAGTTTCATAGAATTCTCATGAACTTATCATGAGTTATTGTCAAAAATGCTGTTTTGACTAGTGTCACTTTTCTGTGCTAATGAAACATCTGCTGAGTATACACTTCAGGTCAGCACATGAAGTTGATGTCCAAATGAACGTTTCAGGCAATGTGCCCTTGTCTGAACAGCGAACTTCAGTTTAAATCGCAACATTGCATGTATTGTGTTTCTTTGTTTGAACAGTATATAAATGTTGGAGATATGATCATTAGGAAAGCAGAAACAAAAGTGATAGAAAGTAAGAGGAAATGGATGAATGAAGAACAGTCCAAAATGTTGGCTGATGCCTTTGTCAAGGATAATGTACGAAAAAACATCATACCGATAAATATGTGAAAAATGAAAGAAAAATAAAACTTAACTCTTCAGCATCCTCCTTGTAAAAAAGCTTGGCGCAAAATGCACTCAGATAATTGTAGATATGCACAAGATAGAAGCAGGCATTTGGCCGTGAAATGAAAGAAATAAACAGTGACAAAGAATACTGGCAGGCAAACAACATGTTGTCATTCCACAGATGGCAAAATATGGGACAACTGTGACCCAAATGAAACCCACTCAGATGGCACAGATAGTAAAAGTGAGAAAACTGTGTGTGTGCATGTGTGTGTGCGATGGGGAGATGAAGGAAGGTCCATAATAAATAGAAACCACTGAAAGGACAAGATGGCTCACTTAAGATACCATAACACAGAAGCTCTTGAAGCCATCTGGCAGCTAGAGATTAGAGACAGAAAAAAATTGAATCTGTAATCAGAGACTGGCATCCCTACACTCCAGGCATTCCCATGTGGACTTCCATGCTTTCTGTTCCAACACCAACTGAAGCGGTCACCTGGTGATGGAGCCAGTCACACACCAGATGCGGATAATGCATGCTAAACCACTTCATTCAGAAAAATGTCCACTTCCCCTCTTCTCCCTCACTTCGATCATCCTCCTGATGTGATTGTCATTATTCAACCTGATGTCATCCTCCATTTGCAGCCTATCCAAGATGGTTCTTGCAGTCTTCTCCTTGTCCATTCTTAGGGTGCCCTGAATTGATGCTATGCCTGCCAGCTTGTCCACTCTCTCATTGCCTTTGACTCCTGCATGACCTGGGCAGGAGTTTCACATCAAACTGGATAACTGAAAGCCCAATAGAATCTGGACCTACTCTGTATGGAAGAAGTGTCTCATGATTCTTTATAACATGTTTTTGGAGTTAGTTACAATGATCCCATACAAGTCACCTTGCTTTACCAACCAGGAAATTGCTTCTGATACACCTCCATTCTCATGCTCAGAGTGATGGTTGCATAGGCTCCTGATTTATTGGCAACCAGTTTGCTGTTGCGGTAGACAACATAGCCCCATCCACTTTTTAGACCTTGTGCCACCAACACGTTTGTGAAAATCACAGTCATGTGGTTTGAAGTGATGCTCAACATGTTCCTGCACCTGGAGTCTGAGTCCAGACTTGGCATTAATGGGCAAGCTGGATCACAACCTTCATTAGATTTTGTATATTTGACACTTTAGTCCATTCTGGTTCTAGGGAAATCTGCTTTGAGTTGCAGACTACTGACAGTGTCTCCTCTACCTCTGCCATCCACGATCTCCTTTGCTTGATGCGCTTACCATTTACCAAGTTCAGCTCTGGTAGAAGGGGGTGGTTTGCAGTGTTGGCAAACCTGAGGTAGGTGTTCACGTGCACATACTTGTGCCTTACTTTCACGCTGAATAAAACTGAAGAATTGGGTTAATAAGAACTTGTCCATAGTGAGAATGAGAAAGTACAGCAAAGTGAGTCTGGGACAAGAAAGCTGGGCGTCAAGAGCAGAAATAAGAACAGAGAAAACAGGCAAGGATATTCAAATAGATAGAAATGTAAGGTACCTCAAAGAAAGCTAGTCTTATTGTTATTGCCTGCAGGCATTAGCAGTACAACCAGGCTGGAAAGTAAGATGCTATTCCAGAGTGATCTCAGAATGAAACATTAATAATGCAATTTTTATAGCAAGAATTATAGTGGAAGGATCTCTAGAAGTTAACAAAGATTTACATGTGATTCAGTAATTATATGAGAGCTTTTGAGAAAGTGAGACATGAAGAGATGATATAAATGTTTTAAAAGCTTCAAACAGAATGGTAAAGACATGAAAGAAGTATTAAAAATATGTACTGGAATCAAAGTGCATCGATAATAATGAACAATAATTTAGATGGATATCAAGCGAAAAACTGAGAAACAAGACAAAGGTGTGCCCTGTCATCTGAACTGTGTGTGGGCATTTGGTCAATCAATCAGTTATTTGCATGTCCCTTGCAGAACTTTGCCTCCCTAACAGCCTCTCATTTGTAAGCAAGATGCCCTGCTGCTGATGCATCCATTTGCAGATTATCAAAGATGTCTTGCAGCCATCTTCGCCTTGATCTTCCTCTTTTTCTTTTTCCCATTATGTATCCTTCCAAGAATGTCTTCTCTAAATTCTCATGATGTTTAATGTGTCCAAAATATTTAAGTTTTCTCTCTTTAATCCTCTTTACTAGGCAACCTTCTTCAAAATTAAGTTATTGTAGTATGGATATATTTGTTCTTTTTTGTGTCCATGATATTTGAATAACCCTTCTGTAGCATTTGCATTCAAAGGCTTTTATGCATTTCTCAGCTGTTTTGTTAAGTGTCCAGGTCTCACAGGCACAAGGTGTGTCTGGTAAGTAATGTGACTTTAAAATATGTCAGCAGGCCGGGCAGATTCTCTGGGTCTGAAGGTTAGTGGGGGATGCTAGGTAAGGGTCAATATTACATCATTTGGCTCTGAAATTTTACAGAGTGTGGATCACTTGTGAAGAGGACAGCTGTTTAATCATCATGTAGTGGTCAAAATGCAGAGGAATATTGAGCAGTGATATGTGATAAAGTTTTGTGTTAAACTTAAAAAATCTGTGACCGAGACACTTGCTATGATACAGAAAGCCTACAGGATGGCGGGAAGGATGCTTTATTGAAAGCACAAATGTTTCGGTGGCAGAAAACGTTCAGTGAAGGAAGAGAGAGTGTCAAAGATGAAATTGATGCTTATTGTCTTTTTTGACATTAAAGGTGTTGTCCATAAGGAGTTTGTACCACCCAGACAAGTGCTCATCATCGCATTTCATGTAAAAGTGCTTAAACGGCTGAAGAACAGAGTCGCGCGCATCCGCCTGGAGATCGCCAATACCTTTGTTCTTCACCACAACAATTTTCAGAGCCATGCATTGCTGCTAGTAAGAGAGTTTCTGGTGAAACAAACTGTGGCAGTTCTGTGTCAAGCTCCATATAGACCAGACTTTGCCCCAGCTGACTTCTTTTTGTTTCCCTGGGTCAAATCAAGCTTGAAAGGCCACCATTTTGGGACTGTTAATGACATGCAAGGAGCTGTGATGAGAGCTTGAAGGAGATCCCTGATCAAGACTTCAGGCGAGCTATGACATGTGGCAAAACCGCTGTCAATAGTGTACTGATGCTCAATGTTATTTCAGGGAATTTTAAGTATATGTAAGTATATCTTGAACAAATCAAATTTTATGGGATCAGCCTCATTACTTACCAGATACATCTTGTAAGTTGCGATGGGAAAGATTCATGACTTTAAAAATCTTATTTTTGTAGTTCTGTCTGTTCCTATCCACAGCTTCCTCAAGTTGTTTTACTTTTTGAAGAGATGCCCTCCTTTTAATTTCCTTCATTGTATCTCCATTATTAGTTAGTAATGATTCAAGATATTCAAAACTCTCCACCTCTTCCAATTTTTCCTCACTGATATATATTTCAGCAGCCTTATTTGTTTTGTCAAAAACAATCAATTTAGTTTTCTACACATTAAGTTAGAGGTTTTGCTCTTCACTATTCTTATGGATTGACATAATTTGTTTTTCCTCATTGATATATATTTCAGCTGCCTTATTTGTATGCGCATGCAGTATACAGTTAAAAAATGAGAGACATCAAAAATTTTAAAGGAATTAAAAATAGGCCATGATATTACTAACGTGACATGTTCATATGAAACCATTCTGATGACAGAAAGTGAAAGCAATTTGCAGAATTAGTGAACAGGGTTATCAAAGAGAGCAGTAAAGGAGGATTAAACAGCAGCAAGAAAGAAACAATAGTAACAATAAATATACCAAACTACATTCATTCATTTGCATGTCCCTTGCGGAACTTTGCCTCCCAAACAGCACTCCTGTAGGCCTCTCGGTTGTGAGCAAGATGGCCTGCTGCTGTTGCATTCATTTGCAGATCGTCAACGATGTCTTGCAGCCATCTTTGTCTTGGTCTTCCTCTTTTTCTTTTTCCCATTATGTATCCTTCCAATACGGTCTTCTCTAAATTATCATGACGTTTAATGTGTCCAAAATATTTCAGTTTTCTCTCTTTAATCCTCTTCACTAGCCAGCCTTCTTCAATATTAAGCTCTTGTAAATACAACACTTTTCAAATATAAAGAGTCTGTCAAATATATTTAGTTGTGTTCGAAACAACAATAACAGCTGTGCATAATTGAAATCAAATTGAAATAGAGAAGGCAAACACAGCTGTTTATAACACAAAGAAGATTAGAAATTAAGAAGTAAGAGATGTCCCCAAAAAAAAGTAGATGTCCTTAAAAGCAGTGGAGATGTGGTTTTGGAGAAAAATGCAACACATACCCTGCACCAGTGATCTCTCTAAGCAGAGCATGTGAATGATTACTCACATTTTTTTGTTTTGTTTTGCTCATAAATTTTTCATGTCACTCAGGAAAGATGCTGACTTTTTAAAAAATTCATATTCAGAGTTCCTGTTCATAAAGTATCAGAATACATAAATATTTTTGCACATGCTGAATCCAGAAACATTTAGGACCACACAGGATGGCAAAGAGAGATTGCCAGTGCTATCCAGCATGGCTGATAATAATTCTTCTTCTTCATCTTCATCAGCTTACGAGCCATTTAGGCTCATTACTGCAGATTAAGTTCACCTCCATTCCTATCTATTCCTAATTTATCTCTCCAATTGATGACACCAGTTTCTTTATGGTGACACCAAAATTTCTTTAATATCCTCTTCTATGTTTGTCTTTCCATCTCTGTCTTGGTCTACTACTTGATCTTGTTTCCTTCATCTCCTGTGCATACATAATTTTTGTTTGTTCTCTTCCATTCTTTCTAAATGGCCCAGCCAGTGTAGTCAGTTCAGTTTCAAGAAATTTATAATTTATTGGGATTTAAATAAGCTGAAAGGTGGGGGAAGAATAATGGATCCACAGGTCATTATACGGAAACAACCATGCCCGTCCCAATTAATTCGAGTTCAGAACAGCGCATGGAGTATCCATGCATCTGTGGCAGGAAATTTAACACTCAACGTGGCATGAAGATATACAGGATAAAGAAGGGATGTGGTGGTTCTTTGCTGCCCAATACTCAACAGTGCAGAAGATCTCTGTCAGGATATAAACCACAGCACACAGAATATTCAGGTTGGGTCAGGCAGCAGAGAGGCAATGCAGCCCTCCAACGAGACTAGAGACAAAATTAACTTCCCACCTACAAGTGCCAAAAGTATATGAGAAAACCTGGACACAGGATTATGCAGATAATTGGACAAACAGCTGAGAGGGAAAAACCTTGAGCAAAAACTGGAAGCATTTGGTAACATCATATATCTTCACTGCAACAAAGAGTTTGGAACCAAACAGTCAAAAACAGAAAAAGTAACACCAAGAAAGTCCAGAAGACAGAGGAAAATAGAAGCAATAAGACAGTAGAAGAACCATGCCTGGAAAATGTTCAAGAAGGCACATGAATCAGAAAAGGAAGGACTAAGACAGGTTTGGCAGCATCTAAAATCCCAGCACGTTGCCCTTTGCAGAGCTGAAAGACTATATAAAAGGAAGAGGGAAACCAGATATGCAAGAGAGAAGTTCTATAGAGATCCCTTCGGATTTGGCGAGAAGTTATTTCAACAGCTAAAATCAGGTATACTGAAAGCAGGCAAGTAGGTACTTGAGGAACATCTGAGCAAGACATACTCTGATAAAAATCAGCATACACCTCTTGAGCAGATGAAAGGTCTAGTGTGGCCCTGTACACCAGACAGCAAATTCAAATACAGCTCACCAACCTTATAAGAAGTAGAGATCATCGTAAGGAAAGCTAAAGGAAAATCAGCACCAGGCCCATATGATGTCCATTACATACTAAACAAAAGATGCCCTGAAGTACTAAAGAAGCTTTATAAACTCCTATGAACAGCACGGGTGATCAGGAAAAGGAGATGGACATATGTTGGCCACTTGATGAGAAGAAATGAGCAGAGAATCCCAAAACAAGCTATCAAGTGGAACACTACAGGCCGAAGAAAAAGGGGCAGACCGCGTGAAACTCTGAAGAGAACATTATTAAGAGAGGCCAAGTTAACAGGCATAAAATCCTTTGTTGAGGTTGAAAGACTCGCCGAAGACAGGAAAAATTGGCGAACTACTTTGCGAGCCCTATATGACGTCTAACGGCACGGGAAGGATATAAGATAAGATAAGATGAACAGCATGGACCAAGGGACTCATAAATAAAGAATGGAAAAAGGCTGACCGAGTATACATCCCAAAGGAGCAGAATTCCACTGAAATCAACCCGTTCAGACTGACCTCATTTCTGAATGTGGAAGGAAAGATATTCTTCTCTGTGATGGCAAGGAGACTAACAACATACCTACTAGATAATGGTTATGTTGATACATCCATGCAGAAGGGAGGAATTCCAGGTTCCCCAGGATGTCTCAAGCATGCTTCAATGATTTGGGAAGCTATTCAACAGGCAAGATCTGGAAAGCAAGATCTACAGGTAATATGGCTTGACCTAGCCAATGTGTATGGCTCAGTACTGCACCAGATGATATGGCTAGCACTAGACATATATCATGTGCCAAAAGCATGAAGATGCTGAAAATGTACTTCACAGGGTTCCTCATGAGATTTGGAACATCAGGGTATATTACAAGATGGATTGAGCTCCAGGCAGGAATTGCAATAGGCTGTACAATATTTCCCATACTGTTCATACTAGCCATGCAAGTAATCCTGAGAGCAGCAGAAGGCCTAAGGTTCAGAAATATATGCCACCATTAAAAGCGTTCATGGATGACACAACAGTAATAACAACCAGTGAAGCACAGGCAAGAAAGATGTTAGAGCGTTTGGATAGCCTTATCATATGGTGCCGCATGAGCTTCAAGCCAAAGAAGCCAAGAAGCCTGTCACCTAGAAAGGGGAGAGTGATAGAAAGATCGTACACATTGACAAATCAAATAATCCCAACTGTAGGGGAAGAGCCAGTGAAGAGCCTTGGCAGAGTATATGATGCATCCATGAAGGACTCAAACGCGGTGAAGCAGGTCATAGAAATGGCACAGAATGGACATCATAGACAAAAGCAAGCTACTGGGGAAGTTCAAAATATGGTGCCTCCAGTTCATGCTGATTCGAAAATTGTTGTGGCCACTATTCATTTATAAAGTAAGTACCAGCACAGTAGAGGCAGTCGAAAGAAAGATAAATAAATCTATAAGAAAGTGGCTGGGTGTACCACCAGGATTAACTGATGTAGCACTGTACTGCAAGAAGAGCAAACTGCAGCTACCATTCAGATCTATGGTCAAAGAATACAAGGTAGGAAAGACAAGGCTTGCAATGATGCTACAAGAATCTACAGATCCAGTGGTACAAGAAGTGCAGCCAACACTTAAAACTGGACAAAAATGAAAAGTAAGTGAGAAAGTGACCGCAGCCAGGGAAACACAGGAGCTGAAAGAAGTAATAGGATACACCCAGACCAACAGAAGGGGATTTGGTCATGGTGAAATCAAATAGTGGTCAAAGGCCTCCTGTAAGGAAAGAAGGGATATGATCATCAGCGAAGTAAGGAATTCAGAGGATGATAAGCGGGTCCAGAAGGCAGTCCAACAGGCACAGCATAGACAACATGGGAGGAAGTCCTGCAGAGATCACTAACATGGAATGACATCTGGAAAATGGCACCCTTGTGACTGAGCTTCATTATCAGAGGTACTTATGACCTTCTGCCTACAGGCAGAAAATGCGGTTTATCAAGACACAAAGTGCCCTCTCTGCAATGAAAGGCAAACATTGGAACATATGCTGTCAGCATGCTGAGTATCATTAGGTCAAGGACACTACACCTGGCAACACAACAGAGTGCTGCAGGAACTAGTAGCCATTATAGACAAGGCAAAAGATAAAGCAAATAACAGCAAAAGAGTTGAGGTCCCACCTAAGAGATTTCTTCTTATATTCCATGTTCCAAATCTCATATTTTTTACATTCCAAGGTCGTAATCCATTTTTATCCATCCAATTTTGAGGCTTCTCCATCTGTTCTATAACACTAACCTTTTTTTTAATGGAGATGGGGTCGTTGGTCCCATCCTCAAACCCCTAACCTGGAGGACCAGGATGCAGGTATCATCTGACCTCTACCCATGCAAAACTTCCCAGCTTGGCTGGACCTGCCAAGAGTAAAACTCCCACTAGCATAGCTCTGGGGGTGGTCAGAGTATACAAGCTGTCACATCATGACAGGGCACCCACACCATGTGACAGATGGATAATAATAATAATAATAAAAATTGATAATAATAATAGTGGATCATATCTTAGGGATAACATTGCCTTGCAGAGACGGAAAAACAAATGAAGAGATCCTTAGATAAGTTTCACACAATGAAAACTGTCTAAATTTATAAGAAAAACATGGTCAAAATTTCCTGGACATGTCATGAGAAGATAAAGAACTTGTTATGACTTGAAAATCCAAGAGGGAAAAAAAAGGATGAGAGACCAAGAGAGAAACATATCAGCAGGCTGACCAAATGGTGTGAATAAAGAAAATATTTGAATTGATCAGAACTGTCAAGAATCACACAAAATGGAGAAGCATGATTGGTAATGCTGTACAACATGCACTTAATGAATGAATGAATTCCCAGCTGTACATTGTTAGAGAAGATGTAGACAAAGAATATTACGATGCCATAACAATTGGAGGTTATGAATACCAGAGGTTAGATGTGCTGATGATACAGTATTGTCCAAAACTAATTGTGTCAGTCCGTAAGAACAGTGAAGAGCAAAACCTCTATCTTAAGGTGAAGTAAACTAAATTTATGACAACTGACAAAACAAATAAGGCAGCTGAAATATGTATCGATGAGGAAAAACTGGAAGAAGTGGAGAGTTTTGAATATTTTGGATCACTACTAATAATGGAGATACATCACTCTTCAGAAAGTAAAACTAAAGAAGTTGTGGATAGGAACAGACAGAACTACAAAAATAAGATTTTTAAGGGCATGCATCTTCCCAATTGCAACATATGTCTGTGAGACCTGGACACTTAAAAAAGAGCTGAGAAACACACAAAATGCCTTTGAATGTAAATGCTACAGAAGAGTTCTTTAAATATCATGGACACAGAAAAGAACAAATATATCCATACTACAAGAACTTAATATTGGAGAAGGCTGGCTAGTAAAAAGGATTAAAGAGAGAAAATTTAAATATTTTGGACACTTTAAACGTCATGATAATCTAGAGAAGACCGTCTTGGAAGGGTACATAATGGGAAATGAATGAATGAATGAATAATCTTTATTTTTAAAGGGTAAAGAAAGAGAGGAAGGCCAAGGCGAAGATTGTTGATGATATGCAAATGGATGCATCAGCAGCAGGCCATCTTGCTACAACCAATAGGCCTACAGGAGAGCTGGTAGGGAGGCAAAGTTCTACAAGAGACATACACATGACTGACTGACTGACATTGTTCCCTCTTGTCTTAATGTTCAGAACTGTGTTTTTATATTACTTTTGACTCCTGTAACTTTCACAGGATGATGGAGGCTGGAGCCCTGTTATGTGGGCAACAGAGTTACAGATGCCAGAAGTTGTCAAGTACCTTCTTTCACAAGGTGGAGATCCAAACAACAGAGATAATGTGAGTGATTTCTAAATTATATTATCAGAGGATTTTTGCTATATAATTTAACCAGTCCCTGATCTTTAGGAATACAGTTATTCCTTGCTTATCCATGGGATAACCATCTACAGTTTTAGTAACATAAGGTTTAAAAAAGTACTGCAAAAAAGGAAATTCATAAATTTGAATTCATAAAATTCATATGCATGCACCTGCATGAGGAGCATCATGAATCATGTCCTGGTCAGCCATTTATTCGTCCAGCACAGTCAGAGATTTTATATGAAGTGTACAAATGCTGTGAGTTATGAGATAAAAATTTTGTTGAAAAATGGCCTCACAGTGCAAAGTAAGGATGATGGCAATTGTACCAAATCATAATAGAAACCATGAAGTTTTACATTCATCATCATCATGTGCCGTGCCAACTGGCGTTGGCTATTATGCTTCTCTAGAGTACCTGATCCTTCATGCAGGCCATCAGTTCAGTTGGTGATCTCCTCTCACACCATCCCGTCAGACTGTCCAGTATCATTTCTCTTGGTCTTCCTCTTGATCTTCTTCCTTCTATTTTTCCTGTTGTTATAATATTTTCAATCCCCCCTCTTCTCATTGCATGTCCTATGAAAGTACATTGTCTCTCTCTTATCTTTTTGACAAGGTTTTTTTGTCTCTCCAGCTCTTCTCATACATTCTTCATTAGTTATTTTTGCTGTCCAGGGGATTCGCAACATTCTTCTAATAAACCACATTTCTGCTGCTTCCAATGATTTTTGTGCAGACTTGCCTATTGTCCATGATTCACTTCCATATAACAAGATAGGTTCAATATAGCATTTTAGGACTCGTTTTCTAACATTCATTGATAAAGATGTGTTAGCTAATATGTTTCTCATTCTCTGAAATGCAGTCTTTGCTTGGCCTATTCTGTTCCTAATTTCTGTTGTGCATTTCCCATCTGAAGTTATTACTGCTCCAAGGTATTTGAATTTCTGCACCTGCTTTAGAATAGTTCCGTTTAATTTAATACTGCATTTTGGTGGATTCTGTTTCTTAGATATAACCATAGTCTCTGTCTTTTTTATGTTCAAAGTAAGGCCTTTCTGTTCACTTTCTTTGGCGACTTTATCCAAGAGATTTTGCAGGTGTTGTTGGTTCTCAGCTATCAGTACTGTGTCGTCAGCATACCGAAGGTTGTTAATATTGTATCCTCCAATTTTTATGCCTAGTTCTGTGATGATTGTTCTTAGAATATTCTAGTTTTACATTATAAAATGAAAATGTTTTAGTAGTGAAATTAAACAAGTCAGGCTGAAGTTGACCACATTATAAATATGTGCTCTCTCTCTCTCTCTCTCTCTCTCTCTCTCTCTGTGTCTGTGTCTCTCTCTCAGTTTATTACTATGTATAAACTAGGAAAAAAAGTAGGAACAGCTTTATTTAAAAAAAAAAAATTCAAATAAAATGAATAAGGCACTTAGCTGTAACTTGTACAGCTAAGTGCCCTATTCATTTTATTATTTTTTTTTTTAAACATAGCATTCATGTGGATTTATACTTTATCTCCTCTCTCTGTTTCTTCATCCTGTGTGTTTTTGTATGATTAAGGCTTATTCCGAAACGTCACAACTGCATATAGTCGTTAAGTAATAAAGCTGTTCCTACTTGATTTTCTAATTTATACATTTTGATATCACATCTTTACTGCAGTGGCTCTGTGTATAGTTATATACACATACACTAATTATTATCAGTTTATTACTGTACCATCTATTTTTAAGTCAATCTCTTAATGTGTATAATTTTTAAAGTAAGTTGTATCACAGTTATGTATATGCGGTATGTTGTAAACTTATAGGGTTTAGTATTTTCCCTAGTTTCAAGCATCTGTGTGAAGACTTGTAAGCAAATGACTGTGGATACAGAGAAAATTACTGTATATTTTTGTGTTAGACACATGTTAGTTCTGTTTGTGTGATGCTGTTAAACTTAGACCTTGTTATGTTCTAGTCTTTAAGTGTTTCAGTTTATGATGGGGAATGTGGCATTTAGTGCAAAACCTCACCACCCTTTTACATTCTTACATCCTTCCTGTGCCGTTAAATGTTGCATAGGGCTCGCATAGTTGTTTGCCAAGTTCTCCTGTTCTCGGTGAGTCTTTCAACTTCATCAGCGGGTGTTATGCCCACTAAACTGGGTTCTCTTAACAATGTCCTCTTTGGAGTTTCACATGGTTGATCTCTTTTTCATCAGCCTGTTGTGTTTTGGTATTTTCTGATTGTTTCTTCTCATTACATGGCCTACATATGTCCATCTTCTTTTTCTGATCACCCATGAGACAGGTTGTTGTTTGCTCATCTGTCTTATCTCTGTGTTGTTCTTGAATTTGTTCCACTTTATATTGAGCATTTTCCTTATGCATTTGTTTTCAAAAGAGTCTAATTTGCTGTCTGTTTCTTTAGTTGTTTTCCAGCTTTCATATGCATAAATGAGAGTGGATATTACATTTGAATTGAATAATCTTAACTTGGTTTTTGTGCTTATAACTTTTGAATGCCATATGTTCTCAGTATTCTTGAAGGTCAGTGGTGCTTTTGCAGTTCGATTCTAACTTCTTTCTGGTGTCACCATCCTGGTTTATGTAGCTGTTGGATATTATTATAATAATAGTACATGTATAATAATAGTAAATTATTCAGTAAAATCATTTTGAAGTATGAATAAATTCTCTCCTTTGTCAAAATGATTAGCTTAGCCAAATTTTCACTTAATGAAGTAATAAAGCGGTGTAGTCTTATCTGACATCTTTGCACTGCTTTTTTGCATTATCAGATCATAGTGAAGAATATTATCAAGTATACAGTGCCTCTCTTTTAAATATTATATGGCCAACATATTACCTTTCTTTCTGCTTAAACTCAAGTGATTATGGAGACTTAGTGACTGCACAATAGATCTGAATTTTCTTTCAAGTATCATATTCAGAGTATGTCAGTATTTGGTATTGGAGAGGTAAGAAATGGACTGATCCATATTGTTCTTTTGTCTCAGCTGTTATTTCTTTGCTGAAACGAGGAAGTGGGGAGGGTGGAGGAGGAAGAATGTATTTATAAGATAAACAAGTGAAAGGAAATATCTGAAAGCAAAGTAGCTGCAGGACAAAATGATGGAGGAAAATGGCAATGAAAGCCAATAACATAGCACTATTATTTGGTTGAGGAGAAGGAAATCAGAGATAAGGACTTGTGGGATTGAGCATGAAAGAACAACATGACTTTGAATGATAATGACTAGCTATGTATTTATGAGGGTGAGTCAGAAAGTAACCACAAATCAAAGGATGTAACCAATGAAAAATGTATGAAAAGATTTTATGGTGATTCAGAAAGTCTTTCATGCATTTTTCAGTAGTTCATCCTTGTAAATGTGGAAAGCAAGTGTTTTGAGGAACAAACTTCTGAGGTCATTATTTAGTTTTATATCTGTGTGAACCTAAAGTGCTGAAGGCACATGGGGGTTCAGCAAAGGTTTTCCACAAATGCCTATCCTTTTGCTTTTTTCCCCCACTCTTGTCCAGGTGAGGCTTCTGTTGCTCAACGACTTCTCTGTTCTTCATTCTCCTTTGGTCTACCCTTACTTCTGTTCCCCTGTGGTGTCCATCTTAGTGCAATTTTTGGTAGTGAGTCATCAGTCATCCGGAGCAAGTCCAAACCATCGCCTGTGCCTTTCTTCAATAATTGCTTCAGCGTCTTCATCTGTATTTCTGACAACAAAATGTTTTTTGTTTGGCCAAAATATTCTTCTAATTCTGTTTAAACATTTAGTCTGGAAAGAATTCAGTTTGTTTTCTATAGTTTTGGTCATTTTCCAGCATTCACTATGGAAATGATTCCATAGAGTAGTACACTTAGTTTTATAATTAACTGTTGGTAATTTGCAATGATGAATATGTTTGAGCAGTGGAATGTTTTTTCTGTTTCATTTTGCAGGAGGAGAACACAAGCCTGCACTGGGCAGCTTACTGTGGCAGCTTAACTATAGCAGAGATGTTTTTGGACAGAGGATGTGAAATCGATGCAAGAAATGAACATGGAGACAGGCCACTGTAAGCTGTATATATGCGAGTGTAGTCTAAATAAGTAACAGAGTTAAATCACATACATCAATCGGTCATTTGCATGTCCCTTTGCAGAACTTTGCCTCCCTAACAGATCTCCTGTAGGCCTCTCAGTTTTAAGCAAGATGCCCTGATGCTGATGCATCCATCACATGCATAGAATCATGAAAAACAGTGCATGTTCCATTAGAGCTTCCTCCAATACAGAAATTAATTATTTGTCCAAATCAACCAGATGGATAAAAGGATAAACATATCCATAGAGGAAAAAAACCTCTTTATCATTACGCAAAAAATTGTGTCGCTCATAACAGCGTCCAATTATTTTCACACAGACATAAAAAAAACAAACAAATAATATGCACAACACGTGTAAAGAAGGATTGGAAATATTTATTAAAAATAACATTTCTTGACATAGACTGATGATGATGGTGAAAGTGGTGGCAATGATGATGATGATGGTGGTATAATGATTTTGAGAGTAGAGATGGTCGCAAATGATAATGATTGTTCTCATGATAATTCTCTTGTCATTTTTCCATCTTTCATGTCTAAAAGTGCATTGTTTATGATTTTTTCAAGGTCTAATCCTACAATAATGTGCTCTATTACTTTAGTGTGTGAAAGCCTTGTTGTTTCCAGTTTATAAAAAAATGTCTTCGTAATAGATATGTTTATCACTACCGGCCATTGTCATAGTGTGTAGCAGAAAACACCAAAACACAGCTATATTAATTTGACCCACTTGTGGAATTTGCTGTTCCAGCAGTCTCCCATGTTATGTTATAACTAGGTCAGCCGCTGTTTACAATAGAGCAATAAAACACAGGGATAACACTACAAAGAGCGTCTGCATATAATCAGCGAGTTAACTTGGGGCTGACACTGTAAGAGTGACAATTGAGTGCAAGTTAACTTATGCAGAATGCTAAAGGGATTAAAAGTTACGGCATGCCAGTTTTAAAATTAACTTGAGTTGTTATTGATGTCAACAAACTATCAAATGGAACACAACAGACCAAAGAAAAAGAGGTTGACCTTGTGAAACTCTAAAGAGGATATTGTTAAGAGAAGCCAATTCAGTGGGCATCACATCCATTGATAAGATTGAAAAACTCACTGAAGACAGGACATCTTGGTTTGAATTACCATGCAGGCCCTATATGATGGTTAACAGCACGGGAAGGATGTAAGATGTTATTGATGTCAGAATATTTGTTTGCCAAAACTTTCAGTAATATTTTCTTATCTGATTTGGGATTATGTATGATAGCTTGTTCAAGCATTAAATTATTTTTGCAAAGAGAATATCAACCACTTTCATAGAACATCATAAGAAGTCATGTGTGAAAAATAAGAGCAGCAGTAAAGTCATCCCAGAAGGATATGTATTATTATTTCTTTATACATTTTTTTCTCCCAACAGACACATTGCAGCCAGACAGGATCATTATGACATGGTTGTGTAAGTACTCACATTCTTTCTTCATTCCCTTCCCCTCTTTTTTCTTCCTCCCTTCCTGTAGATCAGTGGTTCCCAGTTGGTGGTTCATGTACCCCCAACATCTGGCAGAACCTGTGACAAAAACTCAAATTTTATTTTCACTATGAAATGTTTAACAGCGGTGTTTCGGTGAACCCTGTGCTGAACATTTATTTCTACATTTAAAAATGGGAAATGCAGAACCAGATGTGGAAGTGATTGTTTAGAATAAAAAGTGGCATGATTTCTCTCACTATATTTAGGTTGGTTAGCTGTCACACATTTCATTTGTCAGAACAAGTAGGAATGTTAATGGTTATTTTTTCCGAACTACATTATTGTCATTATGAAAATTCACCAAGTTTGTACTGTGGTTTTTAGTGTAGTGTAGTGTTTACTCATTAAAGTTTATCCACATTTTCTTTAAAAAATTCTTTTGCAGTTAAAGTATGTAGCTACTATACAATTACTATATAATTTTTCCAAAATGGGGGGTCCCCTGGCCTGAATTTTGAAACAGCAGGGTGTCACGGCTTCTGTTAATTGGGACCACTGAATGTAGATAATTTGCCTCCATTCATCTCTTTTCCAGGCTTTCTTTCTCCAGTTGTTTACTACAAAGTTCCCCAGGGTTTTCCTTCCATTTCTTCTTCTTTCAATCTTTTGCTTTGGTCTTTCCCCTTCCATTTCCTGTGTATATGTTTCAGGCTTCTGTTTCTAATCCATTACATTTGGGTACTTTTTTTAAACTGGGTTTGAGTTATCAGCCACAACCCCAAACTGGAGGACAGGGTATCTTAGACTGACTCCTAGCTTTGTGAACCAAGATACAGCCACACACCATCTACTAGATTGTCCAGATTTATGACAGGAATACCTGATTTGGTTAGAGGCTTGAATTATATATTAATACAGACATTGAAAATACATTATGTACAAACTCAGTACAATTAAAGATGACCTGCAGATACTTTACCATCACTTCGAGTCAAAGACCAGAAGCTCAGATGGCTGCTGGATCGGAGAAATGAAATGAAATGACTTGTCAAGAGGTTCTAAGGAATATTAAAGCCAAAGGTGGGGTGGGGGATACGCTCTCCACTCCAATTAAATGTCTCCAAGGCGTGCATCTCAAATAGCCTCTGACAGTCCATGTCCAGCTCCTGGCCTTCTCGTGGCGGAACTGTTAAACTGACAGGAGAAGGGGCGAAAGTGGAATATCTGGCACCTGAAAACCAGACACTTCGGGTAGATGAGAGTCTTGTTTGGTAGCTCATCGGAGAGATGGAAAACTCTGATTTAAAACCTGCTGCTGGTGAGATTCTTCAGCTGCCGTGCATGGGGTGAAACTCCTCCCAGCTAATGAAGAAAAATGCGATTAGGGTTGCCGCGCATCACCGCCATGGAAAAGGTGAAGGAAAGGATTAAGTGAAGTAACCAGTAGTCTCGAGGTCAGAGCTACTCAAATCATGACACCTCTGCTCTAGAGGCCGGCCACGTCCTATATACACCCATACTGGGGCAGATTGCCTAAACCAGCTTAACCCAGGGGGTGAAACTTCCTAGTGGCGAGGATTCGTCCTCCTGGACAAAAGCTCCATCCTGGTCACAACTAGGAAGTGTAGCAGCCACGAACATAAAATGCTGAAGTTGGAGACACTGGACCAGTGCAGTCTAGATAGGGAATGTATGCATGTCCTAATCACGCTGAGGTTTTCCATTGAGAAAGTCCAACATTGAACTGGATGGGAAACCACCTCTCACCTGTCAGGGATATACGTATCCCAAAACACATCGAGGTTTTCCAGTGAGAAGTCCAACTCTAGGTTGGATGGGCAACCACTTCTCACCCAGCGGGGATACACTGATATCCAAAACACATCAAGAAGAAGAAGAAGCAATCAGAACTGTGTCGTCTGCATATCTTAAGTTGTTAAGGTTGTACCCCCAGTTGATATTCCTGGCATGTTCTCTATATCTCTCATTATGTTTTCACTGTACAAGGAGAAGAGGTCAGGAGATAGAACACATCCTTGTCTTACTCCCAATTTTATGTCTTGGAATGCTCCTATTGGTTTTCAACCCTCATTGCTGCTAATTGGTGTCAGTATATGTTTTTGATAAGTTTCAGATCTTTCCCATCTATATTGATGTCTTCCATCATTCTTATAATTTCTGTGTGTCTCACTTTATCAAATGCTTTACAGTATTCTATAAAGCATAAGTATAGGTCTATCTTTACTTCTATTGATATCTCCATCATTCATTCATTCATTCATTTATTTGCATGTCTCTTGCGGAATTGTGACTCCCAAACAGCACTCCTGTAGGCCTCTCGGTTGTCAGCAAGATGGCCTGCTGCTGATGCATCCATTTGCAGATCATCAACGATGTCTTGCAGCCATCTTCGCCTTGGTCTTCCTCTCTTTCATTTTCCCATTATGTACCCTTCCAAGACGGTCTTCTCCAGATTATCATGACGTTTAATGTGTCCAAAATATTTAAGTTTTCTCTCTTTAATCCTCTTTACTAGCCAGCCTTCTTCAGTATTAAGTTCTTGTAGTATAGATATATTTGTTCTTTTTTGTGTCCATGATATTTGAAGAACTCATCTGCAGCATTTACATTCAAAAGAATTTATGTGTTTCTCAGCTGTTTTGTTAAGTGTCCAGGTCTCACAGGCATATGTTGCGATGGGAAAAATGCATGCCCATAAAATTCTTATTTTTGTGGTTCTATCTGCTCCTCTCCACAGATTCTTTAGTTGTTTTACTTTCTGAAGAGCGATAGATATCCTCCTTTTAATTTTCCTCATTGTATCTCCACTTATCTTATATCTTATCTTATATCCTTCCCGTGCCGTTAAACGTCACATAGGGCTCGCAAAGTAGTTTGCCAATTTTTCCTGTCTTCGGCGAGCCTTTCAACCTCATCAAAAGGATTTTATGCCTGTTAATTTGGCCTCTCTTAACAATGTCCTCTTCAGAGTTTCACGCGGTCTGCCTCTTTTTCTTTGGCCTGTTGTGTTCCACTTGATAGCTTGTTTTGGGATACTAGTTAGTAATGATACAACATATTCAAAACTCTCCACTTCTTCCAGTTTTTCCTCAGTGATACATAATTCAACTGCATTGTTTGTTTTGTCAGTTGTCATCAATTTAGTTTTCTTTGCATTAAGATAGAGATTTTGTTCTTCGCTGTTCTTACAGGCTGACATAATTAGTTTTTCCATTCCTTTTTGTGTTGTGGACAGTAATACTGTGTCATCAGCATATGTAATCTCTGGTATTTCATAACCTCCAATTGTTATGGAATCGTAATATTCTTTGTCTACATCTTCTCTAACATTCCTCATTATATTTTCAGTATACAAGTTAAATAAGTAAGGTGACAATATGCACCACTGATGGACCCCTTGTTTTATGTCAAACCAAGTTGTTGTTTCACCATTTATTCTTACTGCTGCTTGCTGGTCTAGATACAGCAGTGATGTTAATTGTATCAAATGAGTTGGAAATCCAATTTTTTCCATTATTTCCCAAAGTTTCTGGTGTTGTACACAATCATATGACTTTGAATAGTCTATAAATGCTAAATATAGATTCACATTAAACTCTCTGCATTTCTCTATTATTAATCTTATATTGAATATATGATCTCTTGATCTTCTTCCTTGCCTGAAACCAGCTTGGACCATATTGATTTCTTCTTCTATTTTCTTTCGAAGTCTACCCATTATGATTTTTAACAGAGTTTTACTGGCATGACTGTAAACATCAGTGTTCTCATTATATATAGGGCATTACTTGTACCTTTTCCTTCGACAAAGCTGCACTGTTCTTCCGCGATTTCTTTTTTTATTTTGCCCCTGACTCTTCTCATAACAATACAAAGCAGGATTTTGGTAACGTGGCTCATAAGACTAATGGTTCGGGTGTCTTCACATTTTACTGAGCCTTGTTTCTTTGGTAGGGAAATGAAAACTGGTTCCAAAAGGTCTGATGGGACATAGTTACTGTTATAGATGTCATTCAACAATCTGGTAATTATTTATATGCCAAGCTCTCCTAATGCTTCCAATTCTTCCTTGGTGATTTTATCTGGTCCTGGTGCTTTGTTGTTCTTCATGTATGTGAAAGCTTCTTCCACGTCTGCTTTTAATATGTGAGGCCCATTATTATTATTTCGTATATCTATTTCGCTTCTATTGTCCTCATAGTTCTCCAGTGTATTAGCTCCATATTGCCATTATTTCATCTCTGTCCATTATTGTATGCCCCTTCTTTGATTTCAGGCAACCTGTCTTGTGGTATGTCCTTTTGTTTGTTAACTCCTTTATTTGTTTGTACATATCTCTATGATGGTGTGTCTCTATTTCACTACATTTCTTATTTATCCACTCTTCTTTAGCTTTATTGCATATGTGTCTTATTTATTTATTTTGTCATATTCATCTTTATCTTACTTAAGACCTCTTCTCCGATCCATTAGTTGCAAAATTTCTTCTGTCATCAACCCCTGTTTAGCATATCTTTTATGTGAAGGCAGGATTTTAATAGATGTTAGCTGAATAGAGTCTTTGAGCATATTCCATTGTTCATCAATCTTTTCAATCTTCTCTATTGCATTATATCTATTATGTAATATGGTTCTATATTGATCATGTATTGCTTTATCTTCCCATAACAGCTCTCTATCTAGTTCTTTGTTTTTAGCTGCTACTTTTAACCTCTGTAGCCTGATTCTCACTTATCCTACAACTGGGATGTGGTCACCGTTGCAATCTGCACTTGGTCTTTTGTTTTCACGTATATTAGTGAGTTCCTGAATCTTCTGTTGATCATAATGTAAACTTTCTAGTTATGTATGTTATTATTTGGGCTTTTCCATGTCCATAGTCGCCTAGGGTGTTGTTGAAACCAAGTATTTCTTATTATCATTTTATTCTTTTCTGCCAACTCAATCAATATCTCTCGTCTTTTGTTTCTGATTCCTAGTCCATACTTGCCAGTAGCTTCATTGTCTTGTTCAGTCCCTGCTTCCGCATTTAAATCACCTACCACAAAGTTTACTCCCCATGGTTTGCACTGTTTCATTGCCATGTCCAGATTGTTGTCAAATTCTTTTATCTCATCATCAGAGCTGTCTGAAGTTGGTGCATATACTTGGATGAGATTTGTGTCTATTGTGCGGCCTTGTAATTTAACCATTAACACTCTGATGTGCACCAGAATCCTATCACAGTTCTTGCTGTCTTCTTATCCAGTATTATGCCAACTCCATTTCTACACTGGTTTCCCTCAGCATATATTATTTTGAAGTCTTTATGATCTGTTTCCTGTTCCAATCCAATTCATCTGATTTCACATAAACCAAGGATGTTAATTTCCATTCTTTTCATTTCTTGTTCTATGTTTTCCAGTTTTCCAAGTTCTGTTAATGTTCTAATGTTCCATGTTGCAATTACTGTGGTGTTGCTTATGTTTTCTTTGCATACAGTAGTTGGATGACGATCTGGTTTCACCTGTCGCATGTGATTGTCTCTTCTGGATGAAGTGGTTCCACTGGAATCCCCATTAACGTCGTTATGATTCAAAGAATTGTGGATTATCATGATTATTCTTGGGAATGTACAGTGTTGTTTTTCGCTTGCCTTCCACTGGCCTTTGACTCTGGCTAGAGCCTGCCCAACAAGGCAGCAGGGGGTTTTAAATCAGAGTTTTCCTTCTCCTGGATGAACTACTAACGAGTCTCATCTTCCCAAAGCATTTGGTTTTCAGGTACCAGATGCTTGCCTTTTGCCCCTTCTCCTATCAGTTTAAACAGTTCCACCACAAGAAGGTCAGGAGCTGGGCTTGGACTTTCAGAGGCTATTTGAGATGCCACCTTGGAGACATTTAGTTGAAGTGAAGAGTTTATCCTCCAACTCACTTCCAGCTATTTAACTACAACTGCCTGCATAAAAATATAATATTTTAAAAAAAAAGTCTTATAATGCCATTTAGACAACAAAAGATATTGGGTTCATGTATTTATTTTCCTTGACCTGTTGCCACATGACAAGGTGGTGTGGGTCAGCATCATGCTTGGCTGCCTTTCCTTCCAATACTTCAAAAGGAGCCAGATCACCATTTCTGTAACTGAGTGGCTGAAATGCCCCTGGCCTGACTTGAACCACCAACCTTGCCATGAGAAATGAGCACACCAACCACTACGCAACTCATACTTTAAAAAAATAGCATGAGTTTAGTTTTTTTTAAGATTTAAGATTAATCTGTGATGCTTTGCTAAAAAAGCATCAGAGCCCAACTTTGATTTGCAGGTAAGGAGCATTGATCTAAAGTTATTGAAATAGAAATGATCTATGACTGCAAAGAAAATCTGTAACTCAGAGAAGAAATACCCAAGGAACTGTCACAGGTTCAGTGCATGCTAAACACAGTAGTCATTTCTTCAAATGAGTATGAGAGGTTTCCCAAATGAACTAGGTTTTTGCTCCAGAAAGATCCTCATTATCAAAAAAAAAATAACATATTGTCATTATCTGTAAGAATTGTTGGACTTTCCATAATTTGTCAAAACATGTTGGAATATGACCACTTCAAGGTCACCATTCTGAAACATACCAGAAACAAAAAGCAGATAAGACACTAAGGAAATTGAAATTGTTTTAAAATTTAGATCAACATATAGTGATTTAAATAGATTGTGCTTCATGAATTTATTATGAATGTGTATCTTGCTGTTGCTAAATATGGCTAATTATCATTTTTCGCTGTCTGGTACATACATACATGGGACTTCTTAAAGATAAATTTACAAGACATGGAACATCTATAAAAGTGATGTGAGGCAAATATGAGGCATGATTGCAGAATTTTCCATATTTATCAGTTGGCAATACCATGCCAGATAGCAGCACTGTTCATCTCCTCTAGGCACCATCCATTAGTTGAAGATGTAGGGTCAACTAGAGTACTGGTTCAAACAGAAGAGATTCATGTTGTGATGTGATAAATGAACTCAAAGCAGGTTCCAGCTGTTGTAATTCATCTACATTTGGTGGTAGTATGATGAGTCAACAGAGTGTGGCAAAATAGTGTGCAGAATTTCAAAAGTAAATGACAACCAGTGACCGAGTGTGGAGTAGCAGACCCACAACAGCAGGTATGACAGCAAACAAAATGCATGATGGACGTGTGATACTGAGAACAGATGAATAACTGAACAAACTTACATATGACTTGATTCTGTCATGTGGATTGGTGTCCAGAATGGCTGTTCAGTTGAAATTTCATAAGGTATGAGCACAGTGGGTTCCTCGAGCCCTTTCCAAGAACTATAAGACAAAGAATGACATATGCCTTGTCATTCCTGTAACAGTAGGACGAGACTTCCTGGCCAAGACTGGAATACATTGTCACCAGTGATGAGACATAGGTTCACCATAGCACTCCAAATATAAATGTGGAAGCATGCAATGGAAGCACCCAGGGTCTTCAAAAACTGGTAAATTCAGGTGCATAGCATTTGTTGGCAGAGTGATGACTGACATGTTTTGAGACCAGAAAGTAATGTTGTAGGTTTATTGTTGAAAAAGGTGCAACCTAGAAACATTTACCAATTGCCATAGATGCTGTCCTGGACTGTTGACAAAAGGTGTATTGCTTCTCCATGATAATGCTTCCTCACATTTGATTACTCTGATTTGGGAATTCTTGCAGCATTTTCTGCAGGAGAATTTGAACCATCCACCATATAGTCCATATCTGGTGCCAAGTGATTTTCATTTATTTTCACCTCTCAAGGAGCATCTTGGTGGCCACAGATTTCAGAGTGACAAAGATGTGAAAGCAGTGGTGGCACAGTGTCCAGGACACTACATTTTATGAAATGGGCATTAAAATACTTGTCCTGCATTTGGACAAATGCCTCAGTTATGTGGAAAAATAAGGCATCCATCATGGAGCACAGTGTACAATATGTTATGTATAAGTATTACTTTTGAAATAATAGCCCCTTTAAACTTACTTTTTGAATGACATGAGAGAGAGTGAGTGATATATACATAGATTTGTTTTGTCTTTTACAGATTGCTGCTGGCAAGAGGTGCTGATGTTGATACAAAAAATAACAAAAATGAGAGTCCAGTGGAGGTATGTGAAAATTAGTCAGAGATTTCCCGTGAAAGGAAAAAATAATTAGCAGCTGCATCTATGTAAAAGGCTTATTATCATGATAACATTATTAAAATAGTAAAGTTATACGATAAAGTGAACTTTAGCTAAAATATAGAAATTGAGGACAAACAACATGAAAAATAAAAATATGCCATGGCTATAAAGAAATAGTGGAAACTAAACTGAGGAGCCCATTTAAAAAAAAACAATTATATGACACTTTAAAATATAATTTTAAGCATCTTCATTCTTTAAAAGAATTTGTTTTTTGTAATGTGTACATGTTTGTCACTAATATGTGTACCACGTGATCTAGTGGTGGATGAGTGTGTGTGTGATGACTTGTATTATAAGTAGTGACAGCTAAACAAGCACTTTGTCTGATGGATGAGTGTGTGTGTGTGATGACTTGTACTGTAAGTAGTGACAGCTAAACAAGCACTTTGTCTGATGGATGAGTGTGTGTGTGATGACTTGTACTGTAAGTAGTGACAGCTAAACAAGCACTTTATGTCGACTTTACTTGCCACTCAGGAACAATCTCTGCTTTAAAGAAAAGGTGCAGTTTCCAGATCTCATGAATTTATTTCTTGCGTCTGACATCCTTCCTGTGCCATTAAACATCACATAGGGCTCGCATAGTTATTTGCCAAGTTTTCCTGTTCTCGATTAGTCTTTCATCTTCATCAAGGGGTGTTGTGCCCACTAAACTGGCTTCTCTTAACAATGTCCTCTTTAGAGTTTCACGTGGTCGACCTTGTTTTCTTCGGCCTGTTGTGCTGCACTTGATAGCTTGTTTTGGTGTTCTCTGATTGTTTCTTCCCATCACATGGCCTACATATGTGCATCTTTTTCTGATCACCCATGAGACAGGTTATTGTATCTTTCTTATCTCTGCGTTGTTCTTGAATTCATTCCACTTTATACCAAGTATTTTCCTGAGGCATTTGTTTTCAAAAGAATATAATTTCTTGTCTGTTTCTTTAGTTGATTTTGACCTTTCGCAGGCATAAATGAGGGTGGATATCACATTTGAATTGAATAAATCTTAACTTGATTTTTGTGCTTATAAATTTTGAATTCCTTATTCTCAAGATTCTTGAAGGACAATGCTGCTTTTGCAATTCATTTCCTTCCTGGTGTCACCATCCTAGTCTATGTAGCTGCCAAGGTATGCATATTGGTTTACTTCATCAACAGCTGTTCCTTCTACATATATTTTTTTAACATTTAGACTATTATTTCATCTTCACCTGCAGCTTTGTTGTTAGCCATTAAATTCACAGCTGTTTCAATTTCATTAAGTGTAACTTCATATAAGTTGACATTTATTTGTGGGACTGGTAAATCGGTTTCAAGATTTATTAATTCATTTGTGTGTGGTCAGTTAAGTATTTCCTGGAAGTGTTCGGCCTTTGCTTTTGGTCTTTACTTGATGTTAATAGGTTGCTTGTTTTGCTAAAGACTGGTCTTTCTCTGGAGATAATAGCACCTGTTAGCTTCTTCTGTGTGTTGTATAGAGTTTTGCTGTCTCCTGTTGTTGCTGCATTTTCTGCTTCTTTTTGCCATTTTGTCCATATATTCTCTTTTGTCTCTTCTAGCCGAACTTTTTACTTTTCATATCTATTTCTTTGTATGTTGCTTTTGTAAAACTTTTCAAGATCTCTCTTTACATTCAACATGGCTAATTTGGCTGCTTTTCTTTCATGTACGTATTTCCATGTGTTATCTGATATCCATGCTTTTCTACTTGTTGATTGCAGTACAGCACTTGCTTTTGCTGTTGTGATTATAGATGTGCTGTATGAGTTCCATAATTCATCTGTATCTGTCTCGTCTACTTCTTCGAGTGCTGCAAAATGTTTGGTAAGTTCCAGATTGGAACCACTGTTGGTATTTTCTTCTTGTAGGCTATGACATCTTTCTGAGTATTGATTTCTTTTGTTGACTTTTCAGTTTAAGTCTTATCCTCCCTATACATAGGTTGTGATCACTGTTGACATCTGCATCCCTATATGCTCTTAATCTATCATAGATGTTCTGAATTGTTTTCTAATACCAAAATGATCTGTCTGGTTTTTTATTCTATCGTCTGGAGATATCCATGTAGTTTTATGTATTTCTATGGGTGGAAATATTGTTCCTCCAATGACCATGCCCTCTGTTAGACATATTTCAATTAATCTTTTTCCATTCTGATTTATTGTATCAATTCCTTCTTTCCCTATTACTTTTTCGACATCGGTATTATCTTTTATTAACTTGGTGTTGAAGTCTCCCATGACAATTAAGATGTCATGTTTACTTTGTTGCTAAGTTGTTGTAGTTGATAATAGAAATCGTCTTTTATTTCATTATCTATATCGTTCATGGGTGCACAGCATTGTATGATTGTCATTCTTCCATGCCTTATTTTGTATCGTGCTCTTATCATACGACTATTCACTGGTTCCCCTTCTGTAAGGCTTTTTGCGACCACAGATGACATAATTATACCCACTCCTTGGTATTTCCCATCGTCTTCCGGAATATATTATTAATTTGCAGTTTTCCGCTGTTCTTCTTCCTGCTTCTGACCATCGCATTTCACTGATGCCCAACACATCTAGGTGACGTCTGTCCATTTCTTTTATTACCTGAGCAGTTTTTGTTGCTGCAGCCATCGTTCTTACATTCCAAAATCTGATTTTTGTTATGCATTTGGGGCCAATGAATTTATGTATGTGTTTACTTCATGTTTAATCACTTTCTCAGCACTCATGCAGACAGGTAAAGACCTTGCAATCTTCCTTAGTCCATCCTTAAGCATTTGCACAACTGTTCTTCCTAAAACTCCATCAATATCTCTCTCATGACCAGGTTCAATAACAACAAAGTCACATCAAGCAGCCACATTGTCATTTACTTAAATTTGTTGTAGGAAGTCCTATCAGTCATGACACATCTAATAACCCATTTGCTTCTGTAACAAAAGTTCCAGCTAAATACACAAACTTTTCATGTTTGAGACACAGAACTGAGCATTTCAACAGACACAGTGTTTACATTGCAGGTGCAGGTCATCATTTTCACCATTTCAGAGTTGACATGTGCAAAGATCAGTACCACCAGGCATTCTATGCTCAGTAGAAGACTCAGAAAGTTCTCAAGAAATTAAATTCTTTTTTTTTTCCATGCTTCACATAAATAGCACATATATGTAGCACATAAAGCACTTAGCAGCATCTAAATTTGATGCACAGTAAATGTCATGATTAAAATGATGAATCTGCTTTATATTTTCCACTAGGCATGTACAAACAAATCAGGCCAAGTGTGGATGGCACTAAAAATCAATCAGCAGTTGAGGAATTTTGCTGCCTGGAAAATTATACACCAAGAACAGCTTGTAGAGAGGTTCGTTTGAAAACAAAAGATGTCCAGTTAACATTTTGATCATGCATCATATAAACACTTTTGAGTAGGAATGACCTACAGATTTCTCAGCAGCAGTTTCAGGTTTGTGTCTGTTAATATATACTGTTCAAAAAAAGGAAACGCAACATATACAATGTTGTGATTTAAACTGAAGTTTGCTGATCAGATGAGGGCAAATTGCCTGAAACGTTCACTTGGACATTAACTTCACGTGCTGACTTGAATTGTACTCAGCAGATGATTCATAAGCACAGAAAAGTGACATTAGTCAAAACAGAATTTTTGACAATAACTCATGACAGGTTCACGAGAATCCCATGAAACTTACTGAATACAAAACTCACTGACCATGTTATTGAATCCCTATAAAAGATTGACACTCCTCAATTCAGTTCATTTGAAAATTCAATGCGCAAGCATGGCTCATTTCACTACAGAACAATGACTCATCATCATTGGACGTTTACAGACTGGACAGTCATAAAGTGTAGTGGCCAGACAGTTTAATGTGGTTAGAAACACCATTAGGTGCCGTCGGAGGTGATTTCATGAAACTGGCTCAGTTGCAGACCAGCCGCGCAGTGGAAGACCCATAGTCACAACTCCTGCCGAAGACCGCTTCATATGGCTGCGTCCTCAATAGTCCAGTCAGTGGCAGCATCTCGTCAAATTTCAGATCAAACAGCCATGAACCAGCTGCAACGCACTAGTCTTTGGGCTAGAAGACCCTTCAGAGGTCCTGTTCTTATGGACCAGCATCACCAGAACCGACTGCAATGGATGAACCAGCATTGTCATTAGACTGTTGTGAATGATTGGAGAAGGGTTTGGT
Organism: Achatina immaculata; assembly: GCA_009760885.1. Taxonomy (NCBI): domain Eukaryota; kingdom Metazoa; phylum Mollusca; class Gastropoda; order Stylommatophora; family Achatinidae; genus Lissachatina; species Lissachatina immaculata. The sequence goes on along the minus strand of CM019695.1, from coordinate 15,386,796 downwards.
TTAGTGGTGAATCATTCTTTCTGCTCCAGCGACATGACAGATGAAGAAGAGTTTACCACAGAGTCCATGAGACTGCGTGGATGAGACTCCTCCACATGGTGGTGGAGGTGTACTGATGTGGGGTACGATGAACTTCATGGGAAGAAGTGGCCTGGTGCAAATTGAAGGACGCCTGAGTGCTCAAGAATACGTCGCTGAAATTCTTCGTCTTCACATCCTTCCACTTCTGGCTGCATCAGGGTCAATTTTTCAGCAGGATAACGCTCGACCTCATGTGGCACAACTCACCACCCAGTTCCTTGCTGACAACAACGTCCAGACCATTCTGTGGCCATCCATGTCATCAGACATGATCCCAATAGAACACTTTATCGATGTGAACTCAATAGACAAGTCCGGCAGCGAGACGTGGTGCCAACCAGTCTCTGACAGTTGTCTCTTGCACTGCGAGAAGAGTGGGGAGCCATCCCACAACAACAGATCCAACGGCTAATCGGATCCATGTCAAGGAGATGTCGTTCTCTGATACAGGCCAGAGGAGGCCATACACCTTATTGAAACAGAGGCCTCAGTCACAAAGAATAAAAGTCCAAACCAAATTTAATGAACATCTTTTCATTGTGAAAGTCTTAAAGTTTCTTCATGCCAAGACTGAGACATAAATTCCTTAAAATAAAATGTTGATACAAGTTTCACTACAGTAGTGTTGCTTTTTTTTTTTTTTTTTAACAGTATATAATGAGCAACTAGCAGCATTTCAGACTGTATTTTGGACAAGTTATTTGTTTTGTATCTGAAGTAGTAAATTTTTAAAAAGTGAATTGGGGGAAGAAGGCATTCAGTGTTTAGGATACAGCTGTACAAAAAAGAAAATAAGTCCTCCAATTTATATTATTTCCAACAGTTTTTTCTTTTTTATTCAAAGCTCAAGTCACATGCTATGGAATGTACCACCCACTGTAGACCTCTGTCTGACTCCATATCTTATCTTTATAGTACCTGTTTTCTGTCTATTATGTTTGCATTGCAGGTGCAGGTACTAGTGTTAACATCTTTCCTCTTTTTTTTTTTTTTTTGAATTTTGTTTTAGACTATTTCCTTCAAGTTTTTGTTTTTCACCATATTATTATTCATAGCATATTCATTTAAAGTTGAAGATAACTGCTGTGAAGTATTGTCTGGACAAGATTTATTTGGGTGCAGTATTATATTTTCTTTCATTTTCTCTATAAACTAATTGGTATTTTTTTTTGGGGGGGGGGGGGTGGGGATCTCCTTGTTAAATATCAAAAACAACTAATTTCACTGGTTTTTGTTTCAGTTTAGGTCACTTCAGCACCATTTGATATTTTCAGTCCATGAAAATTGTGCCATGCACAAGTCTGTAAAAATTTACGGACCTGTTTTTCATTTTTGTATTTAATATCTAAGTATTCACACATTCAAACAATGTTGATAAGAAAGCATATTTATATGGTAATTAATATTTTAAGAAAAGCATATGCGGTTCACAATACTAAGTGAGTAAATTAAATTTAGAGAAAGCAGATGTGATTCATAGTAATAAATGAACAAATTAAATTCAGTGGGAGTACATCCAGTTCATAATAATGAACAAATCATTTACTGATAAGTGAAACAAAAATTGAAGTTGGAAAAAAGGTTGTGAGATTCACAGTAAGAAGTGAACAAATTAATTTCTTTTTTAGTTTGTAATATGCAGTCAGATTCTTCTTTCTTTGTGTGTTGAATTTATTATGGCATCAAAAGTTAAATTTTTCTCAGATGGCTTGAAATTGCATGGAGTAAAGTCAGGTGCCACTGTAATAGAAGTCATACCAAAAACCTCTATGTCATTATGTATCATTGGCCCTGGATGTTGATTTTTTTCTTAGCATCAAAACATAATGTGATTAAAAAACATGCCTTCTCTTTACTGGTAGAAAATAACTTGTAGTGTTTCATATGAACCTCTGCTTGCATATCAGGCTGTAAAATTTCCTAAGCTAACTTCCTGCTCTTGCGGTGTTTCATTGGGTCATCCTAGTAGCATCTTAGGGTGTGGTGTATGCTAGCCAGGCATCTGTCAGTTCTTGTATCTCATTTGTCTAGGATCTTGCTTTACTATTTGCACTATCTTATATATCTTATATCCTTCCCGTGCCGTCAAATGTCACATAGGGCTTGCAGAGTAGTTCGCCAATTTTTCCTGTCTTCGGCGACTCTTTCAACATCATCAAAGGATTTTATGCCTGTTAATTTGGCCTCTCTTAACAGTGTCCTCTTCAGAGTTTCACACGGTCTGCCTATTTTTCTTCGGCCTGTTGTGTTCCACTTGATAGCTTGTTTTGGTATTCTCTGATCATTTCTTCTCATCAAGTGACCAACATATGTCCATCTCCTTTTCCTGATCACCCATGAGACTGGTTGTTGTTCAGTCATCTGTCTTATCTCTGCATTGTTCTTGAATTCATTCCACTTGATGCCGAGTATTTTCCTTAGGCATTTGTTTTCAAAAGAGTCTAATTTCTTTTCTATTTCTTTAGTTGTATTCCAACTTTCGCATGCATAAATGAGGGTGGATATTACATTTGAATTGAATAGTCTTAACTTGGTTTTTGTGCTTATAACTTTTGAATTCATATGTTCTCAAGATTCTTGAAGATTGATGCTGCTTTTGCAATTCTGATCCTAACTTCCTTTCTAGTGTCACCATCCTGGTCTATGTAGCTGCCAAGGTATGCAAATTGATTGACTTCTTCAATATCTGTTCCTGCTATGTGTATTTTTCCATTTTGATTGAGAGGAATTTTCATTATTTTAGTTTTGTCCTTGTTAATATAAAGTCCTATTTTGCTAGCCAGTGAAGACAGGCTATCTGTTTTTTCTTGCATGGAATTCACATTATTACTGATAAGAGTTATGTCATCAGAAAAATCAAGATCTTCTAGTTGGGTCCCATGTATCCAGTCAATACCTGTGTTACCTGTGCAGCATTTTTTCATTATGAAGTCTATTGTAATCCCAAAAAGTAAAGGAAACAGTATACATCCTTGTTTCACGCTTGTTTCAATCTGGAACCATTCACTCATCCCTTCTTCTGTCTTGACTGCACAAACATATCCATTGTATAAGTCCTTAATGATGTTGACAATTTTAGATGGTATTCCATATAGACATAAAATTCTCCATAATGAATCTCTGTGTATGCTGTCAAATGCCTTTTTAAAATCTATGAAGTTCAGTATTAATAGTTTCTGCTTTTCAATATGTTCTTCAAGTATTATTCTGAGAGTAAATATCTGGTCGAGACAGCTTCTCCCTTTTCGAAATCCTGCTTGTTCTTCTCTCATTGCAGTATCCACTATATCTTTGAGTCTGTTCAAAATGACCTTGCAAAATACTTTTGACACAACTGATATTAAGGTTACTCCTCTCCAGTTGTTACAGTCACTAAGGTTGCCCTTTTTTTGGTATTTTAACAATGATTCCTTTCTTCCAATTAGAAGGGACCTTTTCTTCTTTCCAGATCTTGTTAAACATTCTCTGTAGTTCTCTCATGTTGTCACTATTGATAGCTTTTAGCATTTCGGCTGTTATTTCATCTACACCTGCAGCTTTGTTGTTAGCCATTAAATTCTCTGCTGTTTCAATTTCATGCAATTTAATTTCATCTAGGTTGACATATAGTTGTGGGGCTGGTAAGTCAGTTTCAAGGTTTAACAATTCTTTTGGGTGTGATCGATTGAGTATTTCTTGGAAGTGTTCAGCCCATCTTTGCTTTTGGTCTTTATTTGATGTTAATAGTGTTCCAGTTTTGCTAAGGAATGGTCTTTCTTTAGATGTAATAGTACCTGTTAGCCTCTTTTGTATGTTATATAAAGTTTTGCTGTCTCCTGTTTTTGCTGCTTTTTTCTGCCTCTTTCGCCATATTGTCTATGTATTCTCTTTTATCCCTTCTAGCTGAACTTTTTTTACTTTCTTGTCTATTTCTTTGTATTTTGCTTTTGCCAAATCTCTTTCATGATCTGTTTTTGCATTCAACATGTCTAATTTGACTGCTCGTCTTTCATGTATATACTTCCATGTTTTATCTGATATCCATGCTTTTCTATTTGGTTTTTCCAATCCAGCGCTTACTTTTGCTGCTGTGATTATGGCTGTGCTGTAAGAATTCCATAACTCATCTATACCTATCTCCTCAACTTCACTGGGTGTTTTGGAATGATTGGCAAGTTCCTGATTGAAATTAATGTTAGTATTTTCTTCTTGTAGGCTGTGGCTGTTTATCTTTCTGTGTACTGATTTCTTGTGTTGACTTTTCAATTTTAGTTTTATTTTCCCTATGCACAGGTTGTGATCACTGTTGACATTTGCACCCCTATAAGCCCTTACATCCATGAGAGATGTTCTGTATTGCTTTCTAATACAAAAATGAGATCTATCTGGTTTCTAGTTCTATCATCTGGAGATATCCACGTTGTTTTATGTATCTCTTTGTGTGGGAATATTGTGCCTCCAATGACCATGCCCTCTGTTAGACATACTTCAATTAATACTTCAGTTTGCACTATAGGACAATATTTTTTTAAGTGCAGGTAATTTCTTTCATGATGTTATGTTCAGAACTGGTCTTGGTCATGATGAAAAATAACAGAAATACTCATTTGAGTGCAGCAAAAATAAAAAAAAATTTTTAAATCAGTGTCATGAATGTAGGGGCTTCAAATCAACTTCCACTTCAAACCAACTTCCACTGGCACATTCAAATTGATTTCCACTTGCCAAATATTACTTGTACTTTACTGTGAATTTATTCCTTAAGATAAATTTTTGCATAGACTTATAAAACTTATAAAAATTACTGTTTGTTTACAACATAGATGAGAAAGTTTAAAAAAAAAATAGAGATCATTAATTTCCCAGTGAGTGGTTCATCATTCATTCATTTGCATGTCCCTTGCGAAATTTTGCCTTCCTAACAGCACTCTTGTAGGCCTTTCGGTTGTGACCAAGATGACCTGCTGCTGATACATCACATCCATTTGCAGATCATCAGCAATGTCTTGCAGCCATCTTCGCCTTGGTCTTCCTGTCTTATCTTTTTCCCATTATGTACCCTTCCAAGATTCTCTAGATTATCATGATGTTTAATGTGTCCAAAATAGCCAGCCTTCTTCAATATTAAGTTCTTGTAATATGGATATATTTGTTCTTTTTTGTGTCCATGATATTTGAAGTGCTCTTCTGTAGCATTTACATTCAAAAGCATTTATGTCTTTCTCAGCTGTTTTGTTAAGTGTCCAAGTCTCACAGGCATATGTTGCAATGAGAAAGATGCATACTCATAAAAATCTTATTTTTGTGGTTCCGTCTGTTCCTCTCCACAGATTCTTTAGTTGTTTTACTTTCTGAAGAGCAGTAGATGTCTTCCTTTTAATTTCCCTCATTGTGTCTTCATTATTAGTTAGAAGTGATCCAAGATATTCAAAACTCTCCACTTCTTCCAGTTTTTCCTCATTGATACATATTTCAGCTGCTTCGTTTGTTTTGTCAGTTGTCATCAATTTCGTTTTCTTTGCATTAAGATAGAGGTTTTGCTCTTTGCTGTTCTTATGGACTGACATAATTAGTTTTTCCATTCCTTTTTGTGTTGTGGACAGTAATACTGTGTCATCAGCATATGTAATCTCTGGTATTTCATAACCTCCAGTTGTTATGGAATCGTAATATTCTTTGTCTACATCTTCTCTAACATTCCTCATTATATTTTCAGTATACAAGTTAAATAAGTACGGTGACAGTATGCACCCCTTGGTGACGGACCCCTTGTTTTATGTCAAACCAAGTTGTTTCACCATTTATTCTTACTGCTGCTTGTTGGTCTACATACAGTAGTGATATTAATTGTATCAAATGTGTTGGAAATCTCATTTTTTCCCATTATTTCCCACAGTTTCTGGTGTTGTACACAATCAAATGCCTTTGAGTAGTCTATAAAGGATAAATATAGATTCACATTAAACTCTGCATTTCTCTATTATTAATCTTATATTGAATATATGATCTCATGATCCTCTTCCTTGCATGAAACCAGCTTGGACCATACATGAGTGGTTCATACTATGAGAAATCCAGTACTGTCAGTCTTCTTCTTCTCTTCTTCTTCTTCGTTCGCTTCTACCACCAAAGCCGCACTGTGATCCTACTGAATTTATGCCTGTGGTCCTCGTTAGGTCCTGTGGTCTCCTGTGTGGTCCCCAAAAGGACCACACGAGATCCACGAGAGGACCACAAAGGGTTCAGAGTATCGCAGGGCTTTAGCCTGTATTCTTGGTGGGTCTCTGAAGCGGATTGCATGACACCGTGGTTTTCGTTGCACCAGTTTAGTCTAGAGTTGGACTTTCTCACTGGAAGACTAGTACTGTCAGTGATAATAGATGTTCATCTGACATTTTACTTCATTATGAGAAAATGTACTGCAGAAAGTATATTTATATATTATTTTGAGTTACTTCCAGGTTAAAAAAATTAAATAAATGTGCCCAATTTTCCTTTAGCTCAAAAACCTTCATTTGTACAAGGTACAGAGTTTCACCATTTCCCTTCTATGGAGAATATTTTTAGTTTTACTGCCAGCACCTTTTTTTTTTTTTCACTGCTTATCTTATTCTGTTGACAGCAGTCCAGTTTTGCATATTTATATTTTGCCATTCAATGAGTCTCTTAAGATATTGAAACAAGTCAGCCGCAACACATTAAAAAAAAACAACTTAAAAACATTGTTAGCAGTTTCTAAACAATGAAGGTCATATATGTACAACAGTAAAAACATTGTTAGCAGTTTCTAAACAATGAAGGTCGTATATGTACAACAGTAAAAACATTGTTAGCAGTTTCTAAACAATGAAGGTCATATATGTACAACAGTAAAAACATTGTTAGCAGTTTCTAAACAATGAAGGTCATATATGTACAACAGTAAAAACATTGTTAGCAGTTTCTAAACAATGAAGGTCATATATGTACAACAGTAAAAACATTGTTAGCAGTTTCTAAACAATGAAGGTCATATATGTACAACAGTAAAAACATTGTTAGCAGTTTCTAAACAATGAAGGTCATATATGTACAACAGTAAAAACATTGTTAGCAGTTTCTAAACAATGAAGGTCATATATGTACAACAGTGCCCAATTTATTCAGATTTCTTCCCATCCAGTGAATGAGTAAAATGTTTAGTATTATTTCTGAAATAATATATAATAATTTAGTATTATTTGATCGCCTTGAAAAGCCAGGAAATAGCAAGTGCAATTATACATGTACGTCTGCCATTGAGGAGTTCCTGATGCCTAAATCTTTCACACCACTTGCTTTTTCCTAAGCATCTTCATTTGTACTCAGCTTAAAGAACAGAAAGTTGTGCAACTATGGCTGTAGATTAAAGTTTATCATTGTCAGTGTCCTGGAGCTGAGTAGAAGTTTTCAAGTGAACTCATTATGGTATTAAAACAATTAAAGGTGACAATTTTCAACTTTTAAATTGTAACCTTCTATCTCTTTATAAAACATAATCTAATTTTCCAATATATTAAGTAAAAACATCTATTTTTAAAAAAATATATGTTGTTTTTAATGAATAGCTATGTGCACGGTGGTGAGTAAAAGGTATTAATATCATTTCTATTCTCATTCTGCAGAGATATAACAATGGGCAGAGAGAAGAATCCTATAGCTTGTGTCAACTCAGAAGACAGTGAGCTCTGTCCAGTGGATTATCTTTATGTCACTAAAAATGTTGAGACCAGCCCACTCAATATAAACTATGTCATCACTAGTCTGCAGGTAGTGACATGTAGTGACACACTGTATGTGCTATGTATCTAAATTTTCATGAGTTTTTACATTTTTTTACATTTTACCTGTAAGACCTACTGAAGAAGATAATTTAATGTAAAAAATTTAATTTTAAAATTTGCTGTTCATGTTTTAATTACATTACTATGTTGTAGAAATTTTTTTAAAATGAAATGTGCACATTTAAAAAAATGTTATATTTCATTTTAGAGTTGCCGATGCAAAGATGACTGTGCATCAATGTACTGTGTGTGTGGTCGCAGCAGTATCAAGTGCTGGTATGATAAAGTGAGTGCAGATGCATTGTATTGCATGTATATAGGTATCTCCTTAAATATGAGACATTTGTATGTGAAGACTGCAAAACAAGATATGAGATGTTAGTGCCCTAATGCTGTTATTTTTATTCTGTGTGATAACATCTATCTGTTAAAAAAATAAAAATCGCATCATACCTGTTTCCCAACAACAGTAGGGAAGTACACTGAGACTGAGGGCGTAAGGCCATTTCCTCGAGAGAAGTCACAATGATATGTGCCAACTGTTTATTTGTTTAAATTCTACTATCCACAGAAAAAGTTTACCATGCCTCTCATTTTTTCTGAAGGAGAAACTGGTGTTGATGTGTGAAAATAGCACACCCGTGTTGAGCATCAACCTAGATGATGTGCTTACTCTGCTAGAATAATGGTAGAAAAACAGGATGGCAAGCCAGCAAAGGGATGAAGATATGACTTTGGCATCATCAACCTTCACATCCGACTGTGATTTGGATATTGTAGGACACCATGATGGTGATCACTGACCTTGCATTGTTTTAGTTCTTCTTCATACCACACTGGCGATGATGCATGTACCCTGATTTTTGCAATGTGCCTTTTGGCTAGGTACCTCCGTCTTCAGCACTTTTCTTTGGTAGAGCAGACTGTGGTCTTACTCGGACTGCTATGAAGACAGTGGTGTAGGCTGGCCTGGCCAAAACTTTGTTTTCCAGCCTCTGGTGGCTGTACTTAACTCTTCCCGTGCCCAAGAAAAAAACGCGGGTGTTCCCGTCCATGCCACACAAAAAGCGCGGGTCCTGATCTGTATAGTGGGCATAGTTGTAAAATGGAATGGAAAACAGTATTTACATGTACTTCCATGTACTTATTATGTTTCAGAGTATAACTAAATGTATGAAAATTTCATAAATGCAGAGTTTTTTAGGAAAAAAGAAGTAATGTGGTGTTTTTAGACAATGATTGTGCCCAGCTCACCATCGACTAGGTCTAGATATGCACTACTTACCATCTGAGATGTGTAGATCTACTTGTCGATCTCGTATTGTGATTCTATGTTGCATTCTCGCTAAATTAATGTCTGAAATAACCTACTAACTATTTCTCCAGTCGTCTAATATGTCTAAATCTACTTAGGATACATTCAAGAGCAGTGGGGTGGTCACAGGCCATGTCCATACCCCTATCTACATCGTCAAAAATTGAAAAATTTCGATGTTTCTCTTCCTTTTTCTCGCTCGGCACTAAGGACTCCTTCCACCATTTTTAAAAGTGTCACCGAACGAAATATGTACAATCTAAATGTTGCACCGGTTGGTTTTATTGAAATAAATGGAATTGTCACTATAACGACTATGGCACGCAACTCAGTAATCGGAAATCCTCACTATAGCGACTAAGGCACAGGAAGAGTTAAGCCCCTTCTCCACATCAGATCCAGCATGCAATGCTGGCTGGCCAGATGGCGTTGAGTCAGTTCCACAGAGACACTCCAACTCTAGGATGAGAAATCTGGTGAGTGCCTCAACGATATCCATTCCCCACCACCTGTAGTCGGCTGGCTCTGTTTTGTTTACATCATTCTGATAGCCATTGTTGTAAAGACCCAAAGGCTTGTCATGTCCTGGATTCAATGGTGTCACGCCAGATTTTTCTCATCCCCATCCATCCACCAACCTGACATTACATTTTACAAAAAATAACAATTACAATCAGTGTTGATTGCTACAGGTTTCTGGGCTACAGAAGTAGGTCAGATTTTTTAAGCAAACAGATCTATGTTCCCTGTTTCACAAAGACTGTGTTAAGATAAGTATGTTCTTAACACAGTTGTTCCCAGGGGAATTGTTTTAGTTAAAAAGGGCATTACTATGAAACAAATAAACAAAACGGACACACCCAAACTGGATGCAACAGTCCAGCAGAATTTAGCAAAACAAACAGGTTAACTCAGGACTTCAGAAAGAAATGCCAGGAACAACGCCTTTAGTGGAACATTCAGGTAGAGAAGGCTTGGACACAAGAAAGGCAGATAGTAAAAGCTTGGAAAAAAAAAATTAGTGAAGTTCAGCACCTGCAAGAGGCACCTGAATGATCTGAAACAGAAAATGAACAAAGCAGTAACAGACTTCAAAGCAGCTGCACAGCAAGCCACAACAGTGAAATGGGAAAACTTTTGTCAGGAAGTATGCATAGGAAGATCAATAAAGATGTTTTAATCCTTGCACAGAACTGTGAATGATGCTCCAAAAAGCAAAAGTATAAGAGACTTTCAAGATGAAGATATTATCTTATATCCTTCCCATGCCGTGATGAAGATCAGACATGGCAAAAGTCAGATGCAGAAAGAGGAAAAGCAATCCTCATGGGATATATCAGACAGATGCACAAGTCCTAGCCAAGAGGGTGGCAACAAGAGACGCTTGTTAAATTGTGTGTGGGGCGTGAACCAAGTGAGGAGTGGTGTGTCATAATAGATGATATTAAACATACCTTAAGAATATCCAAAAAGTCTGCACCTGGTCCCAGCTTCACTCAGTATGAAGACATTGGCAGACTCTCAGATACAGATTTTGGAAGCACTTTGTACTGAATACAACAAAGGGGTGCCATCCCAAAGGACTGGTTATACAGCTGCTTGGTACCGCTGCCAAAATTTAAAAAGAATACATCATAGACAAATTAGTAAAGGATGATTGCCATGGAGAACACCATTGGCAAACTACTTGAAAAAATAGTTACTAGGAAAGTAGCATATGAACTTGGAAGGCATCACATTTTGCCTGCCACCCTTGGAAGCTATAAATGGAATACAGAAACATGGTGTAGTGCTGCAGTCTTTACATATGATGTGTATGAAGGATTCCATGCAGGTATTGAAACTTGCACATCTGTTATAGATCTGGAAGATGCATGCAGCAGAGTTTCATTTTACTTTTTACTATATCAGCTGCTGAAACTCAGTATCCACCCAGTCCTCGTTAACTGGATATTGGTGGTTATCAACCAGAGAAAAGCAGCATAATATATATATATATATATGAGACTGCTGGGCATCAGAATTGACACGTCTGGTCTGCCACAAGGCTCACCATTATTGCCAGGCTTCTTCAGTGTGTACATAGTTTGGATAACAAAGGAACAGCTTGATGGGAGGGGATAAACCCTGCCTTCTTGGATGACACTCTGGTATGCAGACAGGGCAAAGATACACCAGAGACATCTGCAAGACCATGAGGCATCTGCTAGACTTTCCCACAATAGGGAACACAGTTAACTAGGCACAATCCTGCTTCAAAATAAATAGTCAGGCCACACCTACTCCACAGTGATCTGATAAAAGCAAAAGTGAACAGATGAAGAAAGGCAAATTATGAATGGACCATGCAGAACATATAATTTGTGAAGTGTGCCCTCCTGAGAATAAAGATCCTGTACAGGAATGGAGACTTGTATCACCAGACTTCAAAGTGACTCTGACTGTTCATATTACACTAGACAGAAGATCTTATATCTTATATCATTCCCGTGCCGTTAGACGTCACATAGGGCTCGCAAAGTAGTTCGCCAGTTTTTCCTGTCTTCGGCGAGTCTTTCAACCTCATCAAAGGATTTTATGCCTGTTAACTTGGCCTCTCTTAATAATGTTCTCTTCAGAGTTTCACGCGGTCTGCCCCTTTTTCTTCGGCCTGTTGTGTTCCACTTGATAGCTTGTTTTGGGATTCTCTGCTCATTTCTTCTCATCAAGTGGCCAACATATGTCCATCTCCTTTTCCTGATCACCCGTGAGACTGGTTGTTGTTCAGTCATCTGTCTTATCTCTGCATTGTTCTTGAATTCATTCCACTTGATGCCGAGTATTTTCCTTAGGCATTTGTTTTCAAAAGAGTCTAATTTCTTTTCTATTTCTTTAGTTGTTTTCCAGCTTTCGCATGCATAAATGAGGGTGGATATTACATTTGAATTGAATAGTCTTAACCTGGTTTTTGTGCTTATAACTTTTGAATTCCATATGTTCTCAAGATTCTTGAAGATTGATGCTGCTTTTGCAATTCTGATCCTAACTTCCTTTCTAGTGTCACCATCCTGGTCTATGTAGCTGCCAAGGTATGCAAATTGATTGACTTCTTCAATATCTGTCCCTTCTATGTGTATTTTTCCATTTTGATTGATGGGAATTTTCATTATTTTTGTTTTGTCCTTGTTAATTTCAAGTCCTATTTTGCTAGCCAGTGAAGATAGGCTATCTGTTTTTTCTTGCATGGAATTCACATTATTACTGATAAGAGTTATGTCATCAGAAAAATCAAGATCTTCTAGTTGGGTCCCATGTACCCAGTCAATACCTGTGTTACCTGTGCAGCATCTTTTCATTATGAAGTCTATTGTAATCCCAAAAAGAGACAGTATACATCCTTGTTTCACGCCTGTTTCAATCTGGAACCATTCACTCATCCCTTCTTCTGTCTTGACTGCACAACCATATCCATTGTATAAGTCCTTAATGATGTTGACAATTTTAGATAGTATTCCATATAGACATAAAATTCTCCATAATGAATCTCTGTGTATGCTATCAAATGCCTTCTTAAAATCTATGAAATTCAGTATTAATGGTTTCTGCTTTTCAATATGTTCTTCAAGTATTATTCTGAGAGTAAAGATCTGGTCGAGACAGCTTCTCCCTTTTCGAAATCCTGCTTGTTCTTCTCTCATTGCAGTATCCACTATATCTTTGAGTCTATTCAAAATGACCTTGCAAAATACTTTTGACACAACTGATATTAAGGTTACTCCTCTCCAGTTGTTACAGTCACTAAGGTTGCCCTTTTTTGGTATTTTCACAATGATTCCCTTCTTCCAATTAGAAGGGACCTTTTCTTCTTTCCAAATCTTGTTAAACATTCTCTGTAGTTGTCTCATGTTGTCACTATTGATAGCTTTTAGCATCTCGGCTGTTATTTCATCTTCACCTGCAGCTTTGTTGTTAGCCATTAAATTCACTGCTGTTTCAATTTCAAGACAGAAGATGCAGAGAACATATTCCTGCTGCAGTAGATGCTGAAGTCAAAGCACTAATTAGTGAAAATACGAGAGATCATCTCGAGTGACTTGATGAACATGCTAAAGAAAATTCAAGCTGGCTCCCTAAGGCAACAGTGACTCAGATCCTTGCAGATGTCATAGATCCATTGACTGACATTAATTTTTGTACCATGGCATTCATTTTTGTAGCAGCCATGCAGGTTTCAGGGTGCAGGTGCTGGCTGACTCAGCTGTCATGGAGGGAGGGCAGGCTGTGAATCAGGCAGTCATCAACAGTGCTTTAAGAGAAGCTAGTCAAACAAAGGACTTCGCTGGTAACTGTGAATTAGCATCATCAAAAATGAAAGATTTTATGGTGAAACTTAGTGTGACAAAAAATAAACATTTCGTCAAGAACTGCAGACAAGTGGTCAACTAACAAAGAACGAGTGTCATCAGTTACTGTACCCTGAAGGAGATATTGAAGAGAAGATAAGAGCATCTATTGTGGTGACTCAAAAATTCATCATGTTTTTCAGTACCCAAATTTTGGTCAAAGTTACTATACTAGTATTTGTAATGTCATGCTGATATCATGTGTTGCATCATTCTGAAAATGTGCATACCTATTTTTATCCAGTGAATTGCAAGATAAGTGATCAGTAGAAAATCATGTCTAGGAAATAGAGGTGGATTGGCCACACTCTGAGAAAACCAGACACCAGCATAGCAAGACAGTCACTAACATGGAATCCTCGAGGAAATAGAAAACGAGGAAGACCTAGACTTACTTGGAGAAGAGAAATTTTGTCAGTGCTCAGAGACAAGGGATACACATGGAAGGAAGCAGAGAATAATTCCAAGAACAGGGATGACTAGAAAGCCTTTATCCATGGCCCATGCTCTCAAGGGAGTGAAAGGCAATGATGATGATGATGATGATCAGCAGAAGGAATTATGGTGGTTAGCAAGTTTGTTGTGTTCTCCTGAAGCATTATTTGATGAAAGGGCTGAATGCTTATGCAGCTGCTCATGAAATTTGCAGTGTGGAAGGGAAAGGAACAGTTGATGACAGCACTGCAAGGATTTGGTTTCAAAGGTTCAAATCTTGGTTCAGTGACACCTCTCAACACCAGTGATGAAGCCCTGCACCAAGCTCTTGAAGGTAACCCCAGTACCAGTACTTGGTGTTTGTCACTCCTGCTGGGCCATTCTCAAAGCACCATAGTTCGGCATTTGCATGAGCTCCGTTCAGCAGCAAGCAGCTCAATATGTCCACCACGATCTCACTCCTCAGCAACTACAGATATGTGTTGACATCTGTCACCAGTTGTTGGCAAACTCACATGATATCACTGCGGATGAAAAGCAGATTTTCCTGTGGTAGCCTAACACATATACCCAAGTGCTCCAGGCAAGGCAAGGTAGCAGAAATGGTTGTCCAGCCAAGGCTGGTTTGAAATGAAAGTCATGCTGTGCATCTGGTAGAACTTCAAGGGCTCCTTGCATTGGGAATTGGTTCCATTTAGTTACACTGTGGATGGGAATCTGTATGCTTAGCAGCTGAAGTAGTTGCATGATATTCTGTGTACCCAATACCCAACACTCATCAGAGGGTACTTCTCCAGCACAGCAACATGCCAGTGCACACTTCCAATGTGGCCCATGGACAACAAACAGAATTGTAGGGAATTATGGTCTTGCACTGTACAGCTCCAGCCTTGCACTCTCTTGACTACCATCTATTCAAGGATGGGAATTCAGTTCATTGGAAGAAGTTGGAGCCAGTGTGAGAGATTTCTTGGCTTCAAAGCCTTCTAAGTGATACTATAACAGACTCCTCTCATTGGCTGAGCCATGCAGAAGACCATCAAAAGTTATGGACTGTTCTTGGAAGAGTAAAGTTAATCATTATTAACATTATGTACTACTGGAAACACTGCTAAGTATATATTATGGTGCTTGGTTTTGTGCAGTAATGAAACTACACTGCAAACATGTGACAAACTTTTTTGACTTATCCTAGTATGTATCCAGAGTGCATGGATGATGGCACTTCCTAACTAGCTTAAAATACCATCTTCAGAAAAATTTCGTTACACTGCATGCAACATTCTGTATTTTTTTAAAGTCGTGATTATGTAAGAAATTAATTTGTAAATTTTCAAAATATTAAATAGGGAACGTCTTGCATGAATGTCAAAGAGAATAGATGCCTAGAAAAAGAGAGAAATAAATGATAAATTGAATATGAAAATAGGATGATCAGACATGATCAGACTTTAAAATTTTATTCCGTGATGTTATCATAGAAGCCAACATTAAAAATAACATCCCCCATAGCATCACAGACCTTGGTACCAGAATGGATGGCAGAAAAAAAAAAATCCATGAAATTCATGGACAAGAGAAGAAAGGGAAAAATTTATTAAGATGTAATAAACTGATGCAAAGAAGAAGATAGAAGGATTGCTTATAGATGAATGTGGTTAGTTTTTAAAAAAAAAGAAAACCTTTTTAAAAGATGGAATGAGCAAAGCAAAAGACTAAAATTATGTGAAAATAAAGGCACAGGAAAAGAAAGGCAGTTGGTTTGGTACCAAAAACCAAACAGAATAGAGAAGTGCGATCACCAGTTTCTCATCTCATTAAAATAAATCAGCCCAATATATTCCTGCAGGCATTCCTTAGAGCTGTTTGAATGGAATGAGCTTGCATTACACATCTTACATCCTTCTCGTGCCATCACATATCACATAGGACTTGCAGTGTGTCTCACTATGAGTCTCTATTCCCGGCGAGCTTCTCAGTCTCATCAAGGGATCTGATGCCAGTTTAAATGCCTTGTTATAGCAGGGTGGCCTTCATATTCTTGTGATTCCAAAAGCTGTATATCGGGGGGGGGGGGGAGGAACTAGTGTCCCTGGACAGGTCTGTAGGAGAGGGGGCCAAACTACTTGTCCTGCAGGTTGGGGTTGGGCATAAGGCCAACAACATCTCTCTGGGACCCAGCTCTAGGCCACCAGCGTCTCCCTGGGACCCAGCTCTAAGTGGGGAAGACCTGCAGCATCTCAACATCAAATAAAACTTGCAGTACACATACAGTATGAAAGTGTGATATTGAGCGACATAAGAAAAGAAACAGGTAAAGGAAGCGTCAATGTTTGACACATTACTTATCAGAAGTTAGATTTGGCAGTGTGAGATCTGTCATTATTTTTATCGAGAGCACTTAAGAAATTCTATTTAATATTTACAATATATGTCAGTAAAATATGTACCATAATATGAACCAGAAATTGGTAATAGTGTGGTAGGAAAGAAAGAAGAAAGCAGCCCAGAACAGGCATTATTTATAACTATGAGGATAAGATGCAGTTCTTTTCATTTTTAATAGACAGAATCTATTTTAAAAGGTGATGCATGACATGACTAATGAAGTGATGTCTGTATTGATGATTAATTACAATAATTTTTGTAGCAGAATTTGAACTAATTTTTTTTTTCTAAAAATGTAACAGTAGTGTTTCAATTCATATTTTTTGAAGGTTGGACGTCTGCTGGATGAGGTTAATTTGTTAGAGCCACCACTGGTTTTTGAATGTAACAGAGCCTGTCGGTGTTGGGTCAACTGCAACAATAGGGTTGTGCAGAATGGAATCACGTAAGTTCATGGGTTTGTCATTTGTTGCAGACTTAACTGAAATTATGTGAACAAAAATTTAATGAAATTTTAGATCCGAGTTCTGGAGATAAAAGGTACAGTACATAGATTTAAAAGTTTCCTAACTTGAAGCTGTTTATGCATTCACTGCATGTTTATCATCTTATCTGTATTTATGACTTTCTTCATTGTCTTTTAAGTTTTTCAAATTCATTATTGAATTGATAGATGCAGGCACAAAAGTTCTAATTTATTTTGAACGGTATGTACAAAAAAGGCATCACTTTATTGAGAGCATATGATTTGTGTTTGCTTGAGATTTTATACAAGGATACATAATGGGAAAAAGAAAGAGAGGAAGACCAAGGCGATGATGGCTGCAAGACATCGTTGATGACCTGCAAATTGATGCATCAGCAGCAGGGCATCTTGCACACAATCAAGAGGCCTACAGGAGCCCTTTCAAAAGATCATGATTAAAAACTGTCTTCTCTTGATCATTGGTGTGCAGTGTTGTCTAGTTGGCAATGAGAGTTGGCAGTTGATCATTCTCTGTGTACTGTGAATCATAAAGCCTGGTTATCATTGTGACAGATAATGGCTACTAAACGCAAACATGTCAATCTGGATTTAAGTGCTAAAAGGACATTATGAAGCAAGCTCATGAAAAGGTTGTGAAAAAACACTACATACAAATTTAGAGTTGTTGTTTCAGCTGTATCGAAACTTCTTAAAAAGTGGGAAGAAATTTCTGATGAAAATGGTTGATCAGCTCTTTTCAGCTGATGACGGCTTCCTGGCAACAGAGTGCAGTCATTCAAAGAGATTGTCACTAGTTGCAGTAAAAGCAAGGTAGACAACGGTGCCAAGGATAGTACTGATGATGTCAGCGAGTCCCTCAAGGACCTGATGCCCACCAAACCTGTTTTTATGCTCAGTCTGTGAGCACATTCGAGACTGTTTGTTCATTTACATTATGCCTGGCATGACACAGGGCGTTTTTAATGCTATTGTGTGCTTAACTCTTTCTGTGCCAGAGGAAGAAACACGGACGTGTTGTTGAGTGCCAGAGTAAAAACATGGGTCAAGATGTGTTAGGGAGTATAGTTATAAAATGGAATGGAAAACAGTATTTCCATGTACTTCCGTATACTTATTATGTTTCAAAGTATAACTAAATGAATGAAAATTTCATAAATGCAGAGTTTTTTTAGGAAAAAAGGAGTAATGTTATGTTTTTAGACACTGATTGTGCCCAGCTCACCATCGGCTAGGTCTAGATATGCACTACCTACCATCTGAGATGTGTAGATCTACTTGTCGATCTCATATTCTGATTCTGTGTTGCATTCTCGCTAAATTAATGTCTGAAATAACCTTGTAACTACTTCTACCGTCGTCTAATATGTCTAGATCTACTTGGGATACATTCAAGAGCAGTGGGGTAGTCACAAGCCATGTCCATACCCCTATCTACATCATCAAAAATTTAGTGAAGATGCAAGCATTTCACTGTGAGACAAGATGGCAATTTTTTTTTTAACAGAACTTTAATTTTAGTACACTTGCAGTAAATTACTCAAGTGCATATAGTGAGTTATATAAAATAAAGTAGTAAGTGTAAATTAAAGCTGACATTTACATGAAGATAGTTATTTTTCTGTATATTGTTTTTTTTTAAAAAACCCCAAAAATATTACTTTCATCAGTCTGCATAAGATGAGGAAATCCAGGACAGCAACCTTGATTAGCTATTCCCAAGCTGTTGCAAATGCATCTGCAATGAACCCTCAAAACAGTAATATTATGATGGCAAAGTTTTTTTTTTCCTACCATACATTTTAGCAGTGCTAGATTTACAGAATTATCTTGTCCTTCCTTTGCTTGTTATTGACAAAGTTGAGAACAGATTAGTGCAACAAAGCTAGGGCACTTTCTCCATACCAGTTGCTAGAAAACAAGTAGGAAATATACACCCACATCCTTCAAAATCATTTATTAAGATGGAAAGAACCATTGTCGTTATGAAACAAAACAAAAATGTAGTCCACATACAGGTAAATTGCAAACATGCCAAGGAGAAAGCACCCTCTTTTCATGCCTTAGAGACATAAAGAGGACAGAGTGCTCATACTATACTTGATTGGCAACCTTTGCTCTTCAAGGGATCTTGGCATCTTCTTTTTGTGGCTGGGTTGACTGGAGCACTGCAAGATGGAATTGGGGGGGGGGGGGAATCTGCTATCTTTTCTTGTCTACAGATGGTGAATCTGTATTTGAATTAAAAAAAACTCTTCATATGAGCAAAATGATGAATTCAGATTCAGTACAATGGATAGTATTGCAGTAAGAAATATTCCTTTGTAGAGTTATTTTGGCCTGCCTGTAATCATCAAAATATTCTTATATAGGTGCCGGCTCCAGATGTTCAGAACCAATGGCAGAGGGTGGGGTGTGAGAACACTGATGGATATACCGAAAGGGACTTTTGTGTGCGAGTAAGTCATATTTATTATCATCATCAGCGCCTTTCACTTCTTGAGAGCGTAGGCCATGGATAAAGGCTTTCCAATCATCCCTGTTCTTGGGAATTATTCTGTGCTTCCTTCCATGTGTATCCCTTGTCTTTGCTATACTTCCATGGTAATTCCAAAGAACCACTAATATGCTTTAGCCATTTTATGTTTCCTACTTTGATTTGGTTGCCTTCTCTTTATTATACTGTTGCTTATTTAAGAGGGGTGATTGATAAGTTCTCGGCATAAGGTACAACGGATTATTTATGGACAACTTTTTTTGGTCATTTCTCAACATTATCCCCTTGCAAGTTTATGCACTTAGTCCAGTGATCCTGGAGCATACGGATCCCTTTTTTGTAAAAGTCAGCATCTTGTGCCAGTAGAAAGTGGTCTACAGCATGAATGACGTTATCATCTGAAGTAAATTTGTGACCACTGAGCTCCTTTTTGAGTTTTGTAAACAGGTAATAGTCCGAAGGGCCAAATCTGGGGAATAAGGAGGATGTTCAAGAAGCTGGAAGCCACATTCATGGATGGCAGCCATTGCCACCGCTGACTTGTGAACTGGAGCATTGTCTTGATGAAAGATGACTTTTCTCATCAGTTTCCCTCGACGCTTTTCCTTCAGTTTGACACGCAGTTGCTTCACATGATTAGCATAATTGGCCCCGGTGACCATTCTGCCCTTTTGACGATAGTCTACCAATAGCACACCTTCTGAATCCCAAAAGATGGAAGCCATCACTTTGCCTGCAAACAGAACCACCCTTGCTTTATTTGGAAGTGGGGATCCATGATGCTTTGACTGTTCTTTGGTTTCTGTTTGAAAATGATGAACCCAAGTCTCATCCATAGTCACAAATTGCTGAAGAAACTTTTCAGAATGTGCAGAAAAATGGCCAAGATTGTCTCTTGACATGTTGAGATGCTGTCGTTTGTGAACAGCTTCAAGAAATTTCGGGACCCATCGAACAGAGATCTTTGTCATTTGAAGATCATTAATGGCATGAACACGTTCCTGGGAGATGCCCAACTCAGTAGCAATGTACTGCTCAGTTAGTAATCGATCCTCCATTATCATGTCATGGATTTTGCCGGTGGTTTCATCGGTAGTCACCGTTCTTGGTCTTCTTGGACGGGGATCATCTTCCAGACTTTCTCCCTTCCATGTTTGAAATGAGCTGCCCATTTCTTCACTGTGCTGTAAGAAGACCCACTCTCCTTTAGAGTCTCTACCATATCCTCATGGATCTCCTTCAGTGATAGGCCCTTGATACGGAGGTAGCAAATGGCTGCTCCATTTTCTCAATTTCTGCCACCCCTTACCACTTTGGTAGCCTGTAAAAAAAATTGGTTACAGTTAATTTCTTGAAACTTGGTGTTTAATCTTACATTAACCTGATCTACAAATGCACCTAATATCAACTGTGTGTTTCAAGTATTTGTACCTTATGTCGAGAACTTATCAATCGCCCCTCGTATATCATTGTCTGTAAGACCTCATCTTGCTTAAATTTATTTTAGAGCATTTTATTGTAAATACAGGAATTTCAATCTGCCACGGGATCTTTTAAGATTTTATTGTAAAAGTTGAGAAGGTAATCATATGGAAATATGTCAACTACAGCTGACAAAAACAAGAAAAAAACTTTGAAATGAATATAACTGCACAAATTGTTGCAAGAAAATATTTTTCTTAACCATTAGTTGTAAAAAAAAAATGCATTAAAAAAAAAATATATATATATATATATATATAGATATATATATGGCTTGCATGTTTCATCTAGTCTTCTGTAGATAATGAATAAGATTTTCTACTGTAAATATACCATATTTCACACCATATGATGCATCAGTATGTAAGACACACCTAAGGAAGGAAAGTGCTGCATTTTCCATGAACAATATGTAACTCTGAAAACAGGTGGCAGGTGATATTCTTAATTTTTATTGCAATGTATATCCATATATATATATTTTTAAAAAATAAAATAGTAACTGCCATTTCATTTACTTTTAATGATCATTTTATCATCGATAACACCTTTTTTTTTTTCCTTTACAAATTTTGCAAAGATTTTATTTATTTTATTTTTTTTTAAAGGACTAGAAAATGCTACTGTGAATTGAAAGATGAGGATGTGTACTGATGTTCCCTCTAAGCTGTGTGGCAATGCAGCCATATACACTTAAAAAGTCATGCCACATATGAAAATTTGTATATCACAAAAAAAAAAATTAAAATTGCTACTTTCTGTTTTAGGTCAGCGGGGTAGGGGTATCCCCTATCAAAGGAGAAGTAAAATGCCTCCTTACCTCCGTCAGTTTATGGGACACCCTTGGGCAAGGTGAAGTACCTGTATAGCCTCCCGATCAGGGTGACGTGAAGCCATGGGAGCAGGTGGTGAATGGGAGAGCAGCCAGCAGATAATTTTGGTTATGGTCACCATTCTATGATGGTAGGCAGATGATTTCGATGTAGGAACAATGGCTACACTAGTACAATCACTTCCCGGAAGGAAAGCAATGGTAAACTATCTTCTGGAAATATACCAAGAAACCCAAACAGCAACATGGAAAGTCGAATCGGAAAAAGATCTGGTGGTGAGGCCCCCAGGTCAGATAGATCTAATTTTAACACTGGGGAAGAGTGTGAGGCAGAGGTCAGTACTAGTAATTGTGACGACGGACAAAATCCTGACGGTGTTACCAAGGAAAACCCCTGCATCAAACTAAAAAGAAAAATAAGAGTAGGAACATGGAATATAAGAAGTATGTATGAAGGAAAATATCAAATAATAAGTGACGATATGAAAAAAATGGAGATACACATTTTGGGAATCTGCGAACATCGATGGAAAGGATCAGGACACTTCAAGAGCGAGTATTATAATATCTTTATATACTCTGGTGGAGAATTAGGAGGAAAGAATGGAGTGGCTTTTTACTTGGACAAATCAACATCAAAAACATTTCTAGGTTGCAATCCAGTAAGTGATAGAATCTTCACTATCAGACTTAAGGGCATTCCTAGAAATGTAACGGTCATCCAGATATATGCACCTACATCAGCAGCAGAAGAAGAGGAGGTAGAAGACTTTTATAACACACTGCAAATGACGATAGACCAGGTATGGAAAAATGATATTGTATTAATAATGGGGAAATTTAATGCAAAGATTGGTACAGAAAGAGCAGAAGATGAGGGATATGTTATGGGGAAATTTATCATAGGACATAGAAATGAAGCAGGTGACAGTCTAATGGCATTTTTCATGGAAAATGAGTTAATGATCGCTAACACACTTTTTAAACAACATCCAGGAAGACTTTACACATGGACATCACCTGATGGGAAAACCAAGAATCAAATAGATTACATTTTAGTGTAAAGAAGGTGGAGATAAGTATAACATCAGCAGAAACTTTACCAGGTGCTGATTGTGACACGGACATGAGTTATTAATAGCAGACATGAAGATAAAGATAAAAAAGACAGTTATGGGATCAAGACGACTCCGCTTTGATCTTACAAACATACCAGAACAATACGGTATAGAAGTGAAGAACCGTTTTAAAATCCTGATGGCTGTACAGGAGGAGATGACACCAGGTGAATTGGCTATGCAGCCCAGAGATGTCTTAATAACAACAGCTAAAGACA
The DNA here is from genome assembly GCA_009760885.1 of Achatina immaculata. Taxonomy (NCBI): domain Eukaryota; kingdom Metazoa; phylum Mollusca; class Gastropoda; order Stylommatophora; family Achatinidae; genus Lissachatina; species Lissachatina immaculata. Next base: position 15,363,783 of record CM019695.1, on the reverse strand, counting down.
TGGTTCCAGTAAAGAAAACACAAAAGAATGGATGGATTACAGCAGGCACACTAGAACTGATAACATAGAGAAATGAAGACACATTGAAAAGTGACAAGCATCAACAAAGAGGAATATAAATCTTTAACAGAAGAAATACGAAGAAACATAAGAACAGACAAAAAAAACAATACATACAAGATTGTTGTGAAAGAATAGGACATCAGAAATGTGAAAGAGATAGTGAAATGTTTAATGGAAACAAGACATTGATGAGAAATATCACACCTAAGCTAAATGTAATTTGTGACACGATGAGGAATACCTTGACAGAGACAGAGGAAATTCTAGAAAGACGGAAGGAATATTGCAGAGGAATGTATGAAACAACTGACTGTGAAAGCAGAAATCAGCAGTGTGAATTATTATTGGCACAGAAAGAACCCGAACCGACAAAATAAGTTTTATGGACAATAAAGAATCTGAAAAATGGTAAATCACCAGGATGTGATGAGATAACAGCTGAACTTACTAAAGCAGGAGGAAAGGAATGTGCAACAATCTATCATGCACTATGTAAAAAGATATGGCATTCAGGTATTTGGCCAAAAGAATGGAAAAGAACTGTATTCATACCACTGCCAAAAAAGGGTAACCTGAAATTATGCACAAACTACAGAACTGTTGCCCTGATTAGTAATGCCAGTAAAATTCTGTTAAAAATCAAATTGGGTAGACTTTGTAAGAAAATAGAAGAAGTCAGTATGGTCCAAGCTGGTTTCAGGCAAGGAAGAAGATCAAGAGATCATATATTCAATATAAGATTAATAATAGAGAAATGCAGAGTTTAATGTGAATCTATATTTATCTTTTATAGACTACTCAAAGGCATGTGTGTACAACACCAGAAACTTTGGGAAGTAATGGGATTTCCAACTCATTTGATACAATTAACATCACTCCTGTATCTAGACCAACAGGCAGCAGTATGAATAAATGGTGAAACAACTTGATTTGACATAAAACAAGGGGTCCATCAGGAGTGCATATTGTCAGCATACTTATTTAACTTGTATACTGAAAATATAATGAGGAGTGTTAGAGAAGATGTAGACAAAGAATATTACGATGCCATAACAATTGGAGTGTAAAAACAGCGAAGAGCAAAACCTCTATCGTAATGCAAAGAAAACTAAATTGATAACAACTGACAAAACAAATAAGGCAGCTGAAAAAATATGTACCAATGAGGAAAAGTTGAAAGTTTTGAATATCTCAGATCATTACTAACTAATAATGGAGATACAAGGAGGGAAATTAAAAGGACATCTGTCGCTCATCAGAAAGTGAAACAACTAAAGAATCTGTGGAGAGGAACAGACAGAACTACAGAAATAAGATTTTTAAGGGCATGCATCTTTCCCATCGCAACATATGTCTGTGAGACCTGGAGACTTAACAAAACAGCTGAGAAACACATAAATGCCTTTGAATGTAAATGCTACAGAAGAGTTCTTCAGATATCATGGACACAAAAAAGAACAAATATATCCATACTTATCATCATCATCATGAGCCGTGCCAACTGGCGTTGGCTGTTATGCTTCTCCAAAGTACACGATCCTTCATGCAGGCCATCAGCTCAGTTGGTGATCTCCTCTCACACCATCCAATCAGACTGTCCAGCATCATTTCTCTTGGTCTTCCTCTTGATCTTCTTCCTTCTGTTTTTCCTGTTATAATATTTTTAAAGCCCCCTCTTCTCATTGCATATCCTATGAAAGTACATTGTCTCTCTCTTATCTTTTTGACAAGATTTTTTTGTCTCTCCAGCTCTTCCCATACATTCTTCATTAGTTATTTTTGCTGTACAGGAGATTCGCAACATTCTTCTAATAAGCCACATTTCTGCTGCTTCCAATGATTTTTGTGCAGACCTGCCTATTGTCCATGATTCACTTCCATATAACAAGATAGGTTCAATATAGCATTTTAGGATTCATTTTCTAACAGTCATTGATAAGGATGTGTTGGATAAGATGTTTCTCATTCTCTGAAATGCAGCCTTTGCTTGGCCTATTCTGTTACTAATTTCTGTTTTGCATTTCCCATCTGAAGTTATTACTGCTCCAAGGTATTTAAATTTCTGCACCTGCTTTAGAATAATTCCATTTAATTTTATACTGCATGTTGGTGGATTCTGTTTCTTAGATATAACCAAAGTCTCTGCCTTTTTGATGTTCAAAGTAAGGCCTTTCTGTCCACTTTCTTTGGCGACCTTATCCAAGAGATTTTGCAGGTGTTGTTGGTTCTCAGCTATCATTACTGTGTCATCAGCATACCGAAGGTTGTTAATATTTTATCCTCCAATTTTTATGCCTGATTCTGTGATTATCATTCTTAGAATATTCTCACTGTACAGAGAAAAAAGGTCGAGAAATAGTACACATCCTTGTCACACCCCTTGTTTTATAGGTTGATATTTTCCAATTCTATTTTCAACTCGAATTGCTGCTTCTTGCTGCCAGTATAGATGTTTTACAATCCTCAGGTCTTTGCCGTCTATATTGATGTCTTCAAGCATTTTAATAATTTCTTTATGTTTCACCTTGTCGAATGCCTTGGTGTAATCAATGAAGCATAAGTAGAGATCTTTCTGTAATTCTAAAGCCCTTTCTGTTATCCATACTACAAGAACTTAATATTAAAGAAGGCTGGCTAGTAAAGAGGATTAAAGAGAGAAAACTTAAATATTTTGGACACATTAAATGTCATGATAATCTAGAGAAGACCATCATGGAAGGGTTCATAATGGGAAAAAGAAAGAGAGGAACACCAAGGTGAAGATGGCTGCAAGACATCGTTGATGATCTGCAGATGGATGCATCAGCAGCATACCATCTTGCTTACAACTGAGAGGCCTACAGGAATGCTGTTAGGGAGGCAAAGTTCCGCAAGGGGCATGCATATGAATGGAATGAACTTTCAGTTTTTCAATTTCCCGGTATCATTTTATGATATAGTAGCACTAAAGAAAAATGTAGTAGTGTTACATGAGTTTGTTTTTCTAGATTTTGTTGGATTTTAGATTTTATTTATTTTACAAATAATACAATGTTTTTTTTCTGTGTCAACTTTTTAATTTGCTGTAACAACATGTGTGTGCATATGTTTTTGTTTTTGAGAATATATTTGAACATAGGTTCTAAATTTCTGACACTAACTACAGATCTTTAGAGAGTGCATTGTTGTGTATTGTATTTTATAATAGTTTGGAAGATCATGTGGAAAGAAGAAAAAATATGCAAAAAAGGGATGTATAAACATTTCAATTTACCTCTCAAAATTCATATCATATACACGAGAGTGCCATTTTTCATCCCTGTAAAGTGTCAATCGGGCCTCTGTGCAGCTTTTCACCATTTGAAAGTAAAGTTTTATATTTGTTTGTAATCATAGTTTAATCATTTATGATAAGATACATTGCATTCTGGTGTCATTAGAAGACTAGTATGTTTAAACATTGATGTTTCAGTGTTAGTCTAGTACTGGCCACCTCCGTCCTGGTGTCTGCCCAAACCTAACATTGGGCTATAGGACACAGGGTGATTTTTTACAATTTTTTTTGTTTTGAAAAAAGTCATCTATATGGTGTGAATTTCAGAATCTAGATTATGATATAATAAAATACTGGTATTTTCCATCACTGTACAGAAAGAAGCGTTATAATCGTGGCAACAGTCGTAGATAAAAATCAGAACTTTTTGAACAGACAGTTGTTATATGTAACAAGTATGCTCTTGATTCTTTTGCTTTGTCACATATTGTAAAATGGAAGTTGGGCATAAGGCTAACAGCCTTATCATGAGACCTATCAAGAGGCGACTCTAGATGAGGAAAAAAGCAACTGTTAAGGACACTCACAACAAAATCAACCAACCAACAGGGATACCGATGACTGCAGACAACAGTCGAAAGAGTACATTCATTGACAAAGATTGGATTCTGGAATGTAAGAACAATTGCAGCACTATCAAAAAGTGCTCAGGTAATCCAAGAAATGGATAGATACCACTTAGACATAATTGAACATCAGTGAAATGCGACAGCCAAAAGCAGGGAAAAGAACTGGAAAACCTATGTTAATAATACATTCAGGCAGAGATGATGGGAAATACCAAGAAGAAGTGTGTATAATTATGTCAGGGAGGCAGCCAATGCCTAACAGAATGGGAACCAGTATATTAAGAGCATGGTACAAAATAAGGCACGGAAGAATGACAATCATAAATGTTATGCACCCACGAATGATGCAGATGATGAAATAAAAGACGATTTCTATTCACCGTCTACAACTCGTTAACAGAATGCCTAAACACGATATCTTAACTGTCGTGGGAGACTTCAACGCCAAGGTAGGAAAAGATAGCACAGATGTCGAAAAAATAATGGGGAAACAAGGAATTGATACTGTAAAGTGTAGAAAGATTAATTGAAATATATCTAACAGAGGGTATGGTCATTGGAGAAACAATCTTTCCACACAAAGAGATACATAAAACAACATGGATATCTCCAGATAATAGAACCAGAAACCAGATAGATCATGTTTGTATTAGAAAGCAATTCAGAGCATCTCTGATAGATCTGTTTATAGGGAAAATAAGAATGAACTGAAAAGCCAATACAAGAAAGCAGTACCCAGAAAGATAAACAGTCATAGCCTACAGGAAGAAAATAATAACAGTAATTTCAATCTGGAACTTACTAAACAGTTTGCAACACTCATTGAGGTTGAGGAGACAGAAATAGATGAATTATGGAATTCTCACAGCACAGCCATAATCACAGCAGCAAAAGCAAGTGCTGGACTGCAAAAAACAAGTAGAAAAGCATGGATATTGGATAACGCATGAAAATACATGGATGAAAGAAGAGCAGCCATATTCTTATCTTATATCTTATATCCTTCCCGTGCCGTTAAACGTCACATAGGGCTCGCAAAGTAGTTCGCCAATTTTTCCTGTCTTCGGCGAGTCTTTCAACCTCAACAAAGGATTTTATGCCTGTTAACTTGGCCTCTCTTAATAATGTCCTCTTCAGAGTTTCACGCGGTCTGCCCCTTTTTCTTCGGCCTGTTGTGTTCCACTTGATAGCTTGTTTTGGGATTCTCTGATCATTTCTTCTCATCAAGTGACCAACATATGTCCATCTCCTTTTCCTGATCACCCGTGAGACTGGTTGTTGTTCAGTCATCTGTCTTATCTCTGCATTGTTCTTGAATTCATTCCACTTGATGCCGAGTATTTTCCTTAGGCATTTGTTTTCAAAATAGTCTAATTTCTTGTCTATTTCTTTAGTTGTTTTCCAGCTTTGCAGCCATATTACCCATGTTGAATATAAAGACAGATCTTGGAAAAGATTTGACAAAAACAACATACAAAGGACTAGAAAGTTCGGCTAGAAATGATAAAGGAGAATACATGGACAATATGACAAAAGAAGCAAAACTCTGTATAACATACAAAAGAGGGTAACGGGTACTATTACATCCAAAAAAAGGCCAGTCTTTAGCAAAACTGGCACCCTATAAACATCATGTAAAGACCAAAAGCAAAGATGGGCTGAATACTTTATTGACCACACCTAAAAGAAATGATAGACCTTGAAAATTGACTTACCAAACCCACAACTGAATGCCAACTTAAATGAAATTACATTGAAAGAATTTGAAACAGCAGTGAATTTAATAGCTAAACAAAGTTGCAGGTGAAGATGATGAAATAACAGCTAAAATGTTAAAAGCTATTAACAGTGACAACATGAGCCAACTACAAAGAATGTTTAATAAAATTTAGAAAGAAGAAAAGGTCCCTTCCAAATGGAAAAAAGGAATCTGTTAAAATACCAAAAGAAAAAGGCAACCAATAATTGGAGAGGAGTAACTTTACTATTAGTTGTGTCAAAAGTATTTTGCAAAGTCATTCTGAATAGACTTACTAAGATGTAGTGGATATTACAATGAGAGAACAGGCAGGATTTCGAAAAGGGATCAGATCATTACTCTAAGAATAATATTTGAAGAACATATTGAAAAGCAAAAACCATCAATACTGAACTTCATAGACTTTAAAAAGGCATTTGATAGCATACACAGAGATTCATTGTGGAGAATTTTTCAAATATATGGAATACCATCTAAAATTATCAACATCATTAAGGATCTCTACAATGGATATGTTTGCACAGTCAACACAGAAGAAGGAATGAGCGAATGGTTCCAGATAGAAACAGGTGTGAAACAAGAATGTATACTATCTCCCATGCTTTTTGGAATTTCCGTAGACTTCATAATGAAAAAATGTTGACATGGTTGCCAACACCTCTATGCATGGCACATGACAATGATACCATTTTGATCCAACATTGTTTGTGTATTTCATTCTAATCCAACAGTGGATTTTGTTTTCTTGCAGATACATTGGTGAATTGATATCAGATTCTGAAGCTGACAGGAGGGAGGATGATTCATACTTGTTTGATCTTGATAATAAAGTATGTATTTTTGTCATATATATATATATATATTGTGACAAATTAGGTGTTACAAGAGTGCTTCAGGTAGTGGTATATAAATTGATCTATGATAGGCTTATATGATATTAAAAATATCTACACATAAGTTGTTGCATAAAATGTAAAATAAAAAGAACTAATCTTCACAACAAAAGTTAAATATAATGATTTGTGTTTTGATTTCTTTAAAACACATTATTTCTATCAGGACTTTTTTTTTTTTTTAAAGAAGTTCAAAATTGGCATGCCAATGTGGCTGTAATCATCACTGTATTGATCACATTCATTAGTGTTGCCATTACAATTGACTTCATTTGCATTAGTTACAGCCGTACTGAAACCTCACACTTCAGAAAAGATTGGCAAACAGTAATTTTAGGGTATTTTGAAAAGCATATTTGACCTGTTCGGCTGCCAGCTCTGTGTCCAATTTCATTAAAATTCATTCGCTTGTGAGTTTGGTTCTTTTTCCTCCTATAATAATTCACACTTTTCATTTCTGCCCTCACAGTCAGTTGTATCATACATTCCTCTGCAATATTCCTTCCGTCTTTCTAGTATTTCCTCTATCTCTGTCAAGGTCTTCCCCATCTCGTCACAAATTATATTTAGCTTAGGTGTGACATTTCTCATCAATGTCTTCATTTCTTTAAACATTTCACTACCTCTTCCACACTTCTTCTGATATCCTTCTGTTCTTTCACAACAATCTTGTATGTATTGTCCTTTTTGTCTTTTCTTATGTTTCTTCTTATTTCTTTTTTTTAAATTTACGTTCCTCCCTGTTGTTATTTGTCACTTTTCCATTTGGTCTTCATTTTTAAGAATATATCTTATCTTGTATCTTATACCTTCCTGTGCTGTTAAAAGTCACGTAGGGCTTGCAAGGTAGTTCGCCAGTTTTTCTTGTCTTCGGCGAGCTTTTCAGCCTCATCAAGGGATTTTATGCCTGTTAATTTTTCCTCTCTTAACAAGTCCTCTTCAGAATTTCACACAGTCTGCCTCTTTTTCTTTGGCCTGTTGTGTTCCACTTTATAGCTTGTTTTGGGATTCTCTGACTGTTTCTTCTCATTACGTGACCAACGTATGTCCATCTCCTTTTCCTGATCGCCCATGAGATTGGTTGTTGTTCAGTCATCTGTCTTATCTCTGCATTGTTCTTGAATTCGTTGCACTTGATGCCAAGTAATTTCCTTAGGCATTTGTTTTCAGAAGAGTCTAATTTCTTTTCTATTTCTTGAGTTGTTTTCCAGCTTTCGCATGCATAAATGAGGGTGGATATTACATTTGAATTGAATAGTCTTAACTTGGGTTTTTGTGCTTATAACTTTTGAATGCCATATGTTCTCCAGATTCTTGAAGATTGATGCTGCTTTTGCAATTCTAACTTCCTTTCTGGTGTCACCATTCTGGTCTATGTAGCTGCCAAGGTATGCAAATTGATTGACTTCAATATCTGTCCCTTCTACGTGTATTTTTCCATTTTGATTAATGGGAAGTTTCATTATTTTCATTTTGTCCTTGTTAATTTCAAGCCCTATTTTGCTAGTCAGTGAAGACAGGCTACCTGTATTTTCTTGCATGGAATTCACATTGTTACTGATAAGAGATATGTCATCAGCAAAATCAAGATCTTCTAGTTGGGTCCCATGTATATATGAATATAGCAAGTCGGTAAATGGATGAGAAATGTGAAATCAATGGTTTTATGCATTTTAATTCTAGTACAAGGACTTGTGGCTCAAAATAAAGTGGTGCATTTTTAGTGACGGATAGTATATTTTTCATTGTTTTAACAGTCTAACAGGTTGGCATTTGGAAGTTGCTGTAGTTGTCTAGTCATCATGAAAATAGCATGTTGTCTTACAGGATGGAGATACATATTGCATTGATGCTCGCAAGTATGGCAATATTAGCCGCTTCATCAACCATCTTTGTGAACCAAACTTGGTGCCAGTCAAGGTCTTTGTAGAACACCAGGATCTTCGGTTCCCTAGGATATGTCTGTTCTCATCTAGGGATATCAATGCTTATGAAGAATTAGGGTGAGTAATGACTAGATTCTCTTCCCCCCCCCCCCCCCCACCCTATCTCTTTTTTCTCTACCTGTCTGTCTGTCTCTCTGTCTTCAGAAATTGTCAATGAAAAGAAACTTGAGTTATAAGTGAGAAGGTTTTAAAGGGGTCAGAAAAAAGTTTTTTTTTAAATTAGTAAATTAAATAAAGCAAGACAGTGATTGGATACTGTGTCTTGATTGTAATGAAAAGTATGGACTGCAAATTTTTTAAATATAATTTCCTGATAAGTAACTTTTTTACAATTGACCATAATGGTGGTTGTGCATTTTTTTTACTTCATATCTTGATTTTTAACACTTGGATTCATATTGTTATAAATGTAAACTTATTTCTCAATTGCAAAGCTATATTCACAAAAAAATAAGATTATTCTGACATCATTCAGAAGTTCTCATTTGTGCAGCTTTTTAATGGCCACATGCAGTGTTTTTTTTTCTTTTTTTTTAAATCACGAAAAAATGACCTGGTGCAGTAATTGTCATACATGAGTATTATTGAACACAAACATGACAAGACAATGCTAGAAGAAAAGATGAAAGGGGGGAAAAAAAAAAAAGAGAGAGATGTGGACAAGAGGGGACAGGATACAACCTGGGGCTGAGTGCACTATCAAAATGAGGAAGGAAAGTGGAGATTCTTTACCGTCAGTCTTCATACCGAAATCAGCATATGATTATGATGAACATTTCATGCTCCTTGATATGGTCTTACCACATATTTTGACATCTTGTATTCCGCCTTGTTTTTCACCAACATACTTGCAGTTTGGGGAGGGATATAATTGAAATGTAAATGTTTTACAGTTGTTTTAGGTATATACTGTCCAAAAAAAAAAAAAGAAACATAACTACTGATGACCCAATTTTAGCCATAAATTTGATATTCTATAGATTTTTAAATTGAATGAATAAATTTTCAAATTGTACACAATAATACCTAAGGGTTTAAACAGTCACTTGACAGTTTCTTGCATCTGTGTGACAAGAATTTGATAGTCTCAGGGGTTCTCAACTTAGTATGGTGTGTGGCCTCTGCTTGCATCGATCAGCGACTGGCATCTCCTGGGCATAGATGCGATCAGATGTCTGATGTACGCCTGTGAGATGGCTGCCCACTCTTCCTGAGGTGCCTGCCACAGATCACGATGATTGGCTGGAGAAACGTTTCGGTGACAAACACGTCTTTGCAGCTCATCCCATAGATGCTCAATCGAATTCATGTCTGGAGACAGGGGTGGCCAGGGAATTGTGAGAATGTTTTTTGGCAGTCAGGAACTGTGTGGTGAACTGCGCAGAATGGGGTCTGGCATTGTCCTGTTGAAACACAAACTTTTGCGCAGCCAAAAATGGAAAGACATGTGGTTAAAGAATTTCATTGACGTATTGTTGTGCATTCAAGCCTCCTTCATTCTGCACCAGTGGACTCCTTCCTTTGAAATTGATCATTCTCCATACCATTACACCTCCACCACCGTGCAGTGGAGCTTCATCAACGCAATTTTGGGCAAAACGTTCATTTGGCCTACAGTAGACCCTTCTCTGCATATCATGGCGGTGCAACAAAATGGAAGATTCATCACTAAACCAGACACGTCTCCAATGATTGTCAGTTGTCCAGGGCTGATACTGGTTGGCCCAAACAAGTCGATTTTGGCGATGGCGTTTCGTTAAGACAGGACCACAGTGAAGTCATCGTGCCACAGGTCCAGCTTAATGCAGTCTATTCCGGACAGTTTGATCAGACACACAACATCCTGCAAGCAATGACTAGGCACTTGAGGAAGCTGTTGTAAATCTGTTTCTGAGGTGATGAACCAGAATAAAGCAATTATCACCCTGGGTTGTCCACTGCCGTGCCAGTCTTCAACTGAGCCATTGGCTTGGAAATGATATCTTGGTGACAATTTTTGGTTTGGTTTGAGATACCTGGGAAACATTTTTTTTTCATAACATATAAAAAAATGAAGCTTATGTAAGCTATGTGGTTCTTTTTTTTTTTTTTTTTGTACAGTATATTTAACAATCCTGTTTTGTGCATGTTCTTAGAATTTAATTATTTTTCACTTAATTTTTTTCATAATTTATTTTCTTGTTGATTTAAAAAAAAACATTTTGTAAACCCTTCTATACTTGTTGCTTTAAATTATTCATAGAATTGTCATATTTGATATTAAGTGGTTTTCTGTCATAGGGATTTATGAAAATACTTCTTCAGCAGCTTAGCATGATCAAAAGGCTTATAAATCATTGACCATGAGTTATACCAACTGGAATAAAAATTCATGAAGGGTCATCCAAGATAGACTAAGGTTGCTTTTCCACTAGAATTTGAGTTACATTCTTAATTATTCTCATTCTTTCATTTCATTAATACTTTGAATTGCAAAGCTCACTTGTTTTGCACATTTCAGTTGCATTATTCTACTTGATTTGCTCAGTTACTTCAGTTTATGTATTTTAGTCTTTTTAAATGTATATATCTAAGTAGTCATGATAATTCTGTTCATGCAATAAAACATCCATGACTCAGTTTTCATATTTTCTACCTGTTAGGTTTGACTATGGTGAAAAATTTTGGATGATCAAGTGGAAGCATTTTACATGTGCTTGTAAGTCTGCAAAATGCAAGTACTCCTCAGAAACTATAAAAAATACCTTGGCAGATTATAAACTACGCTATCCTGATGAAACTATGGAATTGGTGTAAATTTTTTTTTTAACAATGAATGTGTTTATGTTATCTGTTGGTTTAAGGCTTCCTCATTTGTTTTTATGTCCAGACAGTTTGTGTTGTTTAGAGAGCATGACGTTAAAATGAGTTAAATGCTTCATGGAGGTTTGATATTTTGATGAAATTCTTATGTGCCTGATAGATGTGATCATTAGCATACATTTTAATATTTATGACACAAAGATTTTTACTAAAAATGATTATATGGTTACATCATAGCTTAATATTTACTTTCAATGCCCGTGCTCATTTAATATACTAATCAGTGGCAGGAATAAGAGGAAATTTGTGGCATTATTTGTTTATTTCTCATTTATATTTTTTGTTCTGTTCTATGTGTTCCCCATTGACTTTTGTTATTTGTTTCAGTGTACATAATGATGGCACCTTGTGCTTCACTGTCAGCTCTAACCTTGTTTTATGTATACAGTTTCTCAGTGTTGATAAAGTATTTTTTTGTTAAATACAGACCATGCATATTTGTAATATCTGAAACAAAAAAAATCCTGGTACTATGTGTAGATTCTAGACTGATTGTGTGGTTGAACTGAAATAAAATTTATGAACTTTACAGATTTTATTCTGGATCTGATTTTTTTTTTTTTACATTGATTAATTCATTTTTAAGTTTCAGAATTGTGCTTGAAATTTGTAGAAGAGATGTATGTGAAATAATTATTTTAACAGTTGTATTTGGTGACATTTGAGCCTGATGTTTTTTTCATTGTTTGTTTTATTGAATCTGTTTTTGTTTTGAATGTCATCTCTGTTGACATCAGAATCTTCTTGTAAGGTTTTTGATAATGCTCTTGTTCTCCTCTGGTTCTTTGGATCTCCTATGAATATATACACATGAAAGAGCATGCTCACACGGTCTAAAACACTCATTCTCTCTGTCATTAATTCTTATTCTTCATTGATGTAATAAATTTTTAAAATAAAAGTTAAGGAAATATACAGAGAAAGTTTTTTTCCTCTGTTATTGTCAAAAAAACTACATGACATTCTGAGACCAGTTAGATGTGGTCTGCTTAATGGATTATGTTTTTAACATCATTTTTGATGCTATGCTTATAGGAAATTTGTTAAGTATATGCTGGCCCCGTTGGTTTTTTTTTTTTTCAGTACTCTGCTTTTTTGTATTCTCCTTTAGCAGCATTTCTCAATTTTATCCTTGTTCCTTTTATTTAGCACTCATTTTGCTATTTTGGCATGATATATTTGTGTCAGAAAAGACTGTCTGGTGCCTCTAAATGGTTTGCACAAGAAGATTTACCCCATCATTATGTACACTGTATATTCATTTTACTTTCCTGTCATTGTTTAGAACTGATTCTGTTGTCCTCTTAATGATAGCAATATACATTTGCTATTGAGCTTTTATATGCATATACAAGTGGAATGAGGATATATGTGGCTTTTTTAGCAGAGGTCCGGACCTGACTTGCTGTAAGAGCCTGTACCTAGATGCTAGTTGCTAGTAGAAATTCCTTATTGTTGAGCTTAAAGTATTGGGCATCTCTTTTACATTACCTGGTAATTATCTTGACCAAAATAATTTAATATAATTCTTTTTTTGGTGGGTGTGAGAAAAGCAGTACAGAAGAACAAGCTAAAATACTAGGATACACTGATGACGTCTGCCTGATGGGGAAAACTATGAAAGAAGTCATCAGTACCTGCATACACCTGAGAGATGTAGCAATAAAAGTGGGCTTTACCATTAACCAAGATAAGACAGAGTATATGAAGATATCAAGAGACCAGAGGCAGAATGATCCAGATTATATAAATGTTGGAGAGATGATTATTAGGAAAGCAGAAACATACAAATATTTTGGCACAGCCTTCAACAAAAGCAACACAGTAAGCGAAGAAATTAAAATCAGAGGTACAAATAGGAAATAAAATATATTTTGCCTTGCAACACCTGTTAAAGTCCAAAATCCAATCCCAAAACACCAAAATAATCTACAAAACTATAATAAGACCAGCCATCATGTATGGATCAGAAATGTGGAGTACAACAAAGAAAGATGAATAACAATTGCAGATCTTTGAGAACAAGATCCCAAGAAGAATCTTTGGGCCCATAAAGGATACCAACAATGGAGAATGGAGGGCTAGAAAGAACACAGAACTGAACAGCTTATTTAAATCTCAACAAATTATAAATGTCTTGAAAGTGAACAGGCTACGCTGGCTGGGACATGTAGAAAGAATGGAAGAGATCAAATGAAAATAATGTATGCACAAGAGATGAGGGAAACAAGACCAAGAGGTAGACTGAGACAGAGATGGAAACACAACATAGAAGAGGATATAAAGGAAATTGGTGTCACCAACTGGAGAGAGAAGATTAGGAATAGAGAGGAATGTAGGCGAACTTTATCTGCAGCAGTGAGCCTTAATGGCTTGGAAAACTGATGAAGGAGAAGAAGGTGTGAGGGAAAGACAAAATAAATTGATTTCCCTTTGAAGCATTACAGCAGCCACTGATATGCCACCACTGCCAGGTTTGGAGGGATATTGCTGCTGGTAGCCTATATGAAACCCTAGTTATAATTTACTCCTTATGTGTGCTAGTGAGACTGTGTTGAGGTGTACCTAAACTGTTGAGATAGGGAAATTTTTGTTACAGTTAAGCTTTTGTAAATATGAATTTTTATGTATCTATTTTTTTATTTTACAAAACAATTTCACTGGCAGTTTTAAAAATCTGGTTTTGTTAAGGAAGTATATCTGTCCTCACAGATTTATATTTAATCAGTTTTCTTGAGACCATGTTGAAGTTCATTGCAGATAAAATAGCAAGATTATTAGTGTGTCTATCTTCAGTAATTGTTGTCAGTGGATTCATCTGCATCTCTGCCAACATCTTATTTCTTACGGTGTTTGGCCAGAATATTCTAAATCTTCGTAAACGTTTAGTCTGGAAAGAATTCAGCCTTTTCTCTATAGTTTTGGTGATTTTCCAGCATTCACTTCCATAGAGTAGTACACTTAGAACATTACTCTTAAATATCCTGATTTTTTTATTCATGCTTAGTGTTTTAGATTTCCATATAGTCTGCAGCATTGCAAAAGCCTGGTTTGCTCTAGTAAGTCTGCTGTTGATGTCCTCTGTATCTTCTACTACTGTACTGCTAAGATATACAAATTCATTGACCTCCTCCACTAAGGTGTTGTCTACCTTCAGTACATTTCTGTTGTTCACATTTTGCTTCATTAACTTTGTCTTTCCTACGTTGACTTTCTGCGTGCTTGACAGTAGACAAATGTTGTCGGCAAAGCCAAGGCCCTACAACACTGTGTCGAGTGTCTATTGTGATCCCCTATATTTATCTGATGCTGCCTCCTTTATTAACCAGTCTACTGCTAAAATAAGTAATTCTGATAATACACATTCCTGCTTTACTCCTGTTTGTATGCTATAGCTGTTGGAGGTATGCTCTCCACAGATCACTTTGCGCTGAATACCCTTGTACATGGCTTCGATGACATTCACTATCTTATGAGGGAGGCCACGCCATTGCCATCTAAACATTTTCCGCAGTGCATCTCTATTGACACTATTGAAGGCTTTCTCAAAATCTATAAACAGTGCATATGTTGTGCTAAACATTAAACATCATGATAATTTAGAGAAGACTGTCTTGGAAGGATACATAATAGGAAAAAGAGAAAGACCAAGGTGAAGATGGCTGCAAAACATTGTTGATAATCTCCAAATGGATGCATCAGCAGCAGGGCATCTTGCTCACAGCCGAGAGGCCTACAGGAGAGCTGTTAGGAAGGCAAAGCTCTGCAAGGGACATGCAAATGATTGATTGACTGATGTTGTACTATGCCACTCATTTGCCTGCTCTAATATTTATCAAAGTATAAATATGTGGTCTGTGCATGATCCTCCTCTGCTAACCTGCCTGCTCTTTCTGAAGTTTTCCCTCAAGTACTGGTACAATTCTTTTGATGATTATGTGGCAGAATACTTTATTCATGAGTTTCAGGAAGGTAATGCTTCTACAGTTCCCACAATCTCTGAGGTCACCTTTCTTAGGTAGTTTTACTATAAGGCCAGTTTTCCACTCTTCTGGAGTTTTTTCTAGATCCCAGATTTGTTGTAGTATCTGGCAGAGTTGCTGTGGTGTTTCTGTCTCTTCTGCTTTCAACATCTCAACAGTCACTTCATCTTCACCTGATGTCCTATTTAATTTTAGCCTTTTTATTGCCACCTTTACTTCACTTATTGTTATTGGTCCTGTATTGATGTTTAGTTCCATTTTTGCTTCAGGTATATCTTTTGTTTGTGCTGCTTGTGTTCTGTGTAGTAGGGTGTTGAAGTGCTTCTTCCATCTTTCAATTTTTTTTTCTTTCTCCACCTATCAGTTGTCCTTTATGTGCCCTTATTGCACTCTAACATCTTGTGCTGAAGTTACGTGTCATCTGTTTTGTGATTTAGTATATGGTTTTCATGTCATTTGCATATGCTGCTTTCTCTGCTGCAGCTTCTAAGTTGTAGTATTGATGTTTGTCTTGGCAGCACGATTCCTTCACCTCTTTGTCTTTTTGTGCATAATTATTTAAGCATTGTTCTTTCAGCCTTTGTGATTTGGTCGCGCAGCAATTTTTTTTTATTGATTTCCTTTCTTTGCTCTATCTTTTCCCATGTGGTCTTACTTATCCATTCCTCTTTTTCTTCTTATCTGATAACACAGTGGCTCTTTTGCTGTTTCCTGTAGTGTTTCATTGAACTCTAGACATTTCTGCTTCGTCTGAAGTGGTTCTTAAGTATTATCGAGAATTCATTTCTCATTTGGTGGTCTTTCAGTTTTGCTGTATCAAAACGTGCCTTTCTTGGTGCTCTGATTTTGTGGTTCCTTAGTTTTAGTTTTATTTTTTATTTAGTTTTAATTTTTATATCAGAAGGTTGTGATCACTTCCTACATCTGCTCCTTTTCTTGCTCTCACATCTTGTAGTGACCATAAGGTCAGTCAGTTATCTGGCACTAATTTCCATGAGAGACATTGTAAGTTTCCCAGGTTGCCGCACTGACCTGCCACTACTGTCTGGTGGCACTAGCTGTTGCATCTGCTGGTTTTGAGCATTTTCAAATACAGGTAAGGCATTTCTAATTGTCTTTTGTGCATTTTTATTATAACCTGCTAACATTTAGCTGATCATGCTTCTAGTGAATACACATAATGCTTTTTGTGGTGTGAAGTGCAGACATCATATGCATAATAGATAAGGTAGAGCTACTGAAAAAAAAAAAAGACACAACTTAACAGTTGGATTTCTGTGTACAGGTGTGCCTTTGACAGCCAGGCACAGTTTTCGTGATGAAAATGACAGATTTCACTTAGATGTATGTTTTTTCAGTGTAGGATTTGAAAAAGTTATATGAATGTCATCTTGAAGCATTATTTTTTTTTGTAAACAAGTTCCCTCATCATTGTGGTCATTCATATTGTTTATCCTTACTTTATTGCCAAACTGTCTCAGGTTTTCTTTTCTTGAATTCTTTCAGTAGCCATGAAATGGTTTGTAATAATCATAAGTGAAATTTGGTTTTCCATACATTTCACAGACCAGATTTAATACTGCTTGATTTTTTTTTTTTAAAGGAGTTAAATATCTGTCATTGAGTAACAGGTGAGTGTTTTGAATAGGATTACAGAGAAATTTTTTTTGGCCATTATGTTTGTTCACAGTTGATGCCTAGGCATCAAGTTTTCATTTCTTCTTTGTCGATTCTACTCAAAGTGAAGGACTGCTGAAGACAGACAAGTCAAAAAGGGAAATCTCTGTGAGGGGAAAAATGATATACATCTGTTCATAGAAATATGCCCCATCATTGTCAGTACTATATTATGTGGTATATGCTCATGAAATTTTTGTAAACAACATATACATATTGTGATTTATTTGATAATTTAATTCATCAAAAGATATGTGTAGGTAATATGTCATCTGTCAGCTGTCAGATATGATTGCTACATAGTTTTTGGAACATCACATACGAGGGATGTTATTTGGGAAAAGTAATGCATAAGTTTTACTAAACAAACTCACTTCAAGCTGGAAAAAAAAAATTCTGAAAAATAAGCAGTCTCTAGAGCAGGAAAAAAGAAGAGCAGATATTTTTTTAAACTATGAAAATACTGGGTTACCATACGTATGTCATGTATTTAAGGTTTTTATGAAAGCTTTGGCAAACGGCGACAGTAAGAGTGGACAGTACCATCAGTGAGTTCCAACAACCAAAAAGAGGTGTAACAAGGATGTGTTCTGTCTCTAGACCTCTTTATACAGTGAAATAATAATGAGAGACATAAATAAAATAAGAGGAGTAAAGATTGAAGGAAAGAAAATAATTAACATCAGATATGCAGATGACACAGAACTGATAGCAGAGTATAGGAAAGCCTTACAAAAATTCCTAGACAAAGTCAAAGAAGAAAGTACAAAAACAGGGTTAGAGTTAAACACCAATAAAACAGAAGTAATGGTGATATCTAATAGAAAGAAAATACCGGAATGCAGAATTATAGTGCAGGAGAAGATATTAAGACATATCAATAGATACAAATATTAGGTACAGTCATAACATCTGATGGCAGGTGCACTGTTGAAGACAGCTTTTGGAAAAATGAAGAACATATTAACAAATCAAAAACTGTCATGGGAAATAAGAAAGAGTTCTAAGATGCTATGTAGTACATATACTACTTTATGCAAGTGAAAAATGTACTATGAATAAACAATTAGAACAAAATATAATGGCTTCTGAAATGTGGTTCATAAGAAGGATGCTTTGCATACCATGGACAGCCAGGAAGACCAATGAAGAAGTTTTAATTCAGGCGGAAGAATATCTCAAACTGGTGCCATACATAAGGAAAAGACAGTCAAAGTTAATATGACATATATATGACAAATGGTCATGACTGGAAAGGTAAATGGCAAAAGATGGAGGGGGTGAAGAAGACAGGCATACCTAGATGGCCTCACTGCATGGTTTGGTGTGGAAACAATTGATTTGAGACAGATCAAGAGAGATGATTGCCTACGCCTGTTGACATGGCACTGATCTGATCTTGGCAAAGTCTGTCACAGAGCACTATGGAATGCTGTGTAATACTTTAATAATGAAATGTGGAAGAACACTTTTTTTTTTAAAGAAAATTCCTAATACCTGCAATGAGTTCCTGACTCACACAATTCATGGAGCATAATATCATTGGCATCCTAAAACATAGTGATCATTATTTTTATGACACAAGCACACTTATTTGGTCTTTTTAAATCAGAGATTTCACTCATATATAAATATGAATGTGTAACATTATGGATGTATGAGGTGAGATAATTGGACAAATTATTATACCTTGTTACATAATTGATAATAACTGTGTTGTGTTATTCAATTTAGCATGTCATTTAGTTTCAAATTATTATACCTTGTTACATAATTGATAATAACTGTGTTGTGTTATTCAATTTAGCATGTCATTTAGTTTACATGTAAACTAGAATTTTGCCTGTATGCCTGAGATAGGCATAATCAGTCAGTCAGTTGCATGTCTCTTGCGGAACTGTGCCTCCCTAACAGCTCTCCTGTAGGCCTTTTGGTTATGAGCAAGATTCCCTGCTGCTGGTGCATCCATTTCAAGATTATCAATGATGTCTTGTAGCCATCTTCACTTTGGTCTTCTTCTCTTCCTTTTTCCCATTACATACCCTTCCTTGGAAGGTCTTCTCTAAATTATCATGATGTGTCCAGAATATTTAAGTTTTCTCTCTTTTATCCTCTTTACTATCCAGCCTTCTTCACTGTTAGGTTCTTGTAGTATGGATATATTTGTTCTTTTTTTGTGTCCATGATATTTGAAGAACTCTTCTGTAGCATTTACATTCAAAGGCATTTATGTGTTTCTCAGCTGTTTTGTTAAATGTCCAGGTCTCACAGGCATATGTTGCGATGGTAAAGACGCATACCCTTAAAAATCTTATTTTTGCAGTTCTGTCTGTTGCTCTCCAGATTCTTTAATTGTTTTACTTTCTGAAGAGCGATAGATGTCCTCCTTTTAATTTCTCTCATTGTATCTCCATTATTAGTTAGTAATGATCCAAGATATTCAAAACTATACTTCGATTATACACTATACAAAATTATACTTCTTCCAATTTTTCCTCATTGATACATATTTTAGCTGCCTTATTTGTTTTGTCAGTTGTCATCAATTTAGTTTTCTTCCCATTAAGATAGAGATTTTGCTCTTCACTATTCTTACGGACGGACGTAATTAGTTTTTCCATTCCTTTTCGTGTTGTGGATAGTAATGCTGCATCATCAGCATATCTAATCTCTGGTATTTCATAACCTTCAGTTTTTATGGCATCATAATATTCTTTGTCGGCATCTTTTCTAACATTCCTCATTATATTTTCAGTATACAAGTTAAATAAGTAAGGCAACAATATGCAACCCTGACAGACCCCTTGTTTTATATCAAACTAAGTTGTTGTTTCACCATTTATTCTCACTGCTGCTTGTTGGTCTAGATACAGAAGTAATATTAAATGTATCAGATGTGTTGGAAATCCCTTTTTTTCCATTATTTCCCAAAGTTTCTGATGTTGTGCACAATCAGATGGTTGTGAATAGTCTATAAAAGATAAATACAGATTCACATTAAATTCTCTGTATTTCTCTGTTATTAATCTTATATTGAATATATGATCCTTGTCTAAAACCAGCTTGGACCATATTGACTTCTTCATCTATTTTCTTACAAAGTCTACCCATTATGATTTTTAATAGAATTTTACTGGCATGACAAATCAGGGCAGTGGTTCTGTAGTTTGTACATAATTTCGAGTTACCCTTTTTTGGCAGAGGTTTGAATACAATTCTTTTGGCCAGATACCTGAATGCCATATATTTTTACATATTGGAAGATATAATTTTTGCTTCAACCAATTAAGTTGCCTAGTGTTATTTCTTAATTAAATTCAGACTGATCTGTTGAATTATCTTGACCTATGTGTTTCTAATTATACACAAGGAAATCCCACAGCCCAGGCATCCGACACTAGGACAGCAGTATGACAAAGACAGTTGGGAAGCCACATGAGACTTAACAGGTAACATTAAGGAAAAAACCAACAGAGTCAAAATTTTGTGGCAGACAGACAAGAACTTTAATATGAGTAAAAATGAGAATGAATCTTGTATGAGAAAAATAATCAACTGCTGACACACAGAAGGAAGACTTTAGAAGCACAACAAAAATAATCTTCCGGACAAGACAGGTTTGCCATGGAAAGCATGATCTCAGAGAGTACAAACTCAGTCAAAAGGAACCAATGCAAATACAGATATATGAAAAACATACTATACTTGGGATGTGTGATAGGTGGGTTGTAACTGAGGGTGGTGGGTAGGGAAACCTTGGGGGGGGAGAGTGATACAGTGGTAATCTAGCCGGGAGAAGGTGAAATAGGTGATTATAGTTGGGGTAGAGGGGTTGTAATATGATGCTGTGAGGAAGTTCTGAACTATGTGTTACAAGGGAGAAGAGTGGAACTTAGTGGGGAGGGAAGAGGAGAATGTTAGGTGTAGCTGAATAACGAATTCAAACCATGTGGTTCCAGTGTCCCATATTCCTGAATGTACTGATTCTCAAGTGCTAGGCAGATTCTGTCATCTGCGTGACATTGTTTGATGGCTGTTACCAGAAAGTCAGATTTGCCCCTGTGGTTTGGGACATTGAAATGATTTGGGACTGATTTGGAAGCATACTGGGTGATATCGTACAGATGTTTCTGCATGCGATCCTCTAATCTGAGGCCAGTTTCACCAGTGTAAGTTATCCTGCATCTTTTGCATACAATGACATATATCACATTGCGAGACTCGCATTTAAATCCCTCATGTAGAGTGAGGATAGTTTTGGGAAAAGTGATATCCTCCAAATCTAAAGGATATCTTTGTCATTAGCCACTTGAAACGGAACCTTGCATATGTTGGCACTAGAAGATATAACCACCCTCGCTTTGATACCTGCCCTGTAGTCTGGAAACGAAAATGATTACCTTTCCCAAAACTTTTTTAAAATAGCATTCATGTGAATTTATATTTTATTTCTTCTCTCTGTTTCTTCGTCCTCTGTATTTTTGTTTGATTAAGGCTCACACCAGAACGTCACAACTGTGTACTCATTAAGTAATAAAGCTGTTCCTACTTTTTTTTCATAATTTATACATTTTGATATCACAGCTTTACTGCAGTGACTACGTGTATAGTTATATACTCATACACTAATTATTGTGTGTTACTCTCTCTAACATGAACTCTTTTCAAAGCTGTAATTTCACATGAAAACTCCCTTTTCCTGTTCACTCACAAGTTCGCACAGAAAGTGAACAAAATTTAACCTTTGCCTAATTCTAAATTCGCGCGAGCATGAACATTAGTTGTACAAAGTAACCTAAAGTTTTGACATCAAGATTTAATATTTAATTGCTACGTCTTATAGGATCATGTACCACAAGGGCAGACTACCTTTTCTCATAGTTTAAACTGATTAAGTCCTTTTGACTTGTGGCAAAATGAAATACCGGCACACATGTCATATGCATGGCATGTACAGTTTTGATTTTTTCAGACTTGTTGCTATGATCAGAAGTTCCAACTTTGGGTGTTCTTTTGACACCTCATGCTATTTTGCTGGTCCACTCTATATTTACTGACACATTCTGTTTGGATCATCAGTATCCTTAAGTGGTGAAGTCTATATCATGGCAAAGCAACTGGTGAGCCGAGACTGGTGAGAAAATTATACTTGCAGCAAGTCAATACTGATTATATAAAGCCATCATAAATTGTTTCTTTTTATGTAAATTTTTAGCATGCAGTATGTAAGAAAAAAGATGTCATAAGAGTATCTTGAAACAGAATGAGAATTTAGTTTATAATATGAACCAAGTGTGTGTTCATGTTTGCATATCTCCAATGAAAATAATAATGTAGTAACTGAGCAAATGAACATAATGGTTATATTATTTGTTGACGAAGACCTCTATGCAGGTCAATTTCACTAGCTTTTCATTTCTTCTGAAAAGGAGTTTTTTTTGGCCACTCCCAAATTTGGGTCTGCACTGCTGTTTGCTTGTGCAAATTAGTAAAGCTGTTTGGGTACCCATCTGGCACAAAATTTATGGTACCCCACTTCATCATACACTGCAGCATGTGCAGATCAGTAGCCGATATCCACATGTGCAGCAACAGCAGACAACATAATCCATTGGTCTTCTCTGATAAAGATTTGCACCCTTTTGATATGAGCTTTTATGCATAATGTTGATGGCTGACCAGATTGAGCTTTGTCAGTTATATTTGTTTTTCCTGCATTAAACATTTGTATCCATTCATAAACTTATTGTGAGTCATGCTCTTATCACTTCCATACTGAAACAACATCCCATGATGAATTTTAGTAGATTTCACTTCCCCCTGCCCAAAAAAAAAAAATCTCTCTGCAGCATGTTGTTCAACAATTGTGTAATCCTGTGGTGGAGCATCCATGTTTAGTTGACCTTGGCTTCAAGTAGCATAAGAGCAGAGCCACTCTGCACTCTGCATTCTTGAACTACCAATCAAACATTATGAATGCGCTGTGTTATTCTAACTTCTATCCATTGTGGTTACCACATAATGTTCAAATTGCCTTTATTTTTTTTTTCTATTCTTCATGTTTTTTTGTTAAGCTCCATATTGTTAGTAGTCACAATAAATACAATAAACATCGTTGATAAACATTAGGATTCTTAGTTTATTGTTTTTATTGAAATCTCCATATTAAATGTGAAAATCTTGCTTCCTGCTTTCACTATTTTATGTTCTGCCATCTTACGTGATTTTATCATTTTTAGTATTGTTTCAGAAATTATCTATCTCTTTTTACCCATTTTTTTTATCATTGTCAGTGAGTAAACATATGACAGCTGTTGCTTTAAAATCAAATGTAATGACAGGAAGCATTTGAGAGAAAAAAATCTTATATTTTGTACTGTTTGTATATTGTGTATCTCAGCATCTTAAGATGTGATTTAGTCAGTTTTGAGCCCGACGTTTTTTTTACCCTTATTTAACCACTGAACTGCTCTAGCTTTAGGAACAGCATACTTTCCCCATGGACAGGTCACTTAAGTCTTCATTCATTTGTTGGCGAGTTGAAATACCCTCCTGTGACTCTTCTCTTTGACCTTGTACCAGTTCATGAAGTATATCTAACAATGTTGTTGTATTTGTCTCATCCAGAGCAAGCTGGAGAGCTTCTTCTTGTGGTAACAGGTCATCCTGCACCACTTCAATATTGTCATCTTCTTGTTCATCTGTTGTAGTACTGACGTCCTTATTTTTTGTGAAACCAACAACAGTATAAAAATTCTCAGATGCAATAATTTTATTGGAAGACTGGTCACTGATGTCAGTCCTTTGGAATAAATGAAGTTTCCTTTGAATTTCTTGCATTATTTTTATAATAAAAATTGTTTTTTGTGAGTTGGTTGTTAGCACATTTTTTCCTCCGGCTGTCTCTAAATCTGAAATTCTACAAATTTTATGTGATAAAGCTTCTAAGAAAGAATGATTTGATACATCAAAAGTTGAATGACTAGATGCAATCTTTGTTAACAGATTTCTTCCTTTCAGTATTCTGCACAGATTTGTCAATGCCGTTGCTTTATTTTTACGATGGATACTTTGATTGTCAGTGGTCACTGTGTTCATGTATGACTCATTATTCTCATTTGTTATGACTTCATTTTGAAGTGAGTTTGATGATGCATCTCCTGTATTTTGGCTGTTTAATGTTGTGTCTTCATTACCCCACGCATTTGATGAAGATGCTGGTTTGGACTTGGTGGCAGAAGAATGAGCTGTTTGACTACTTGAAGTTGGCTGCAGCAGTCCATTAGAGCCTGAAAGTAAAGTAACATGATGTTGTAGATGTATGTAAAATAACAATGTGTTGCAAATGTTGAAAATTATTTATGAACACATTAACATTTTCTTGTCAGAATGGGGTGGTAATGAAATATTCTGTTATTAAGGAAGTGTAGGTAAGGTAAGAATTTAAGAGATAAGACCTCATTATAAAAGGCAATCATCTCCAGTTCCCTGGAGAATTCCATATCTAGCTAATGTAGTAATGTAGTGCTCCACATCATCATCATCATCATGTGCCGTGCCGACTGGCTTTGGCTATTATGCTTCTCCAGAGTACCCGATCCTTCATGCAGGCCATCAGCTCAGTTGGTGATCTCCTCTCACACCATCCCGTCAGACTGTCCAGTATCATTTCTCTTGGTCTTCCTCTTGATCTTCTTCCTTCTATTTTTCCTGTTGTTATAATATTTTCAATGCCCCCTCTTCTCATTGCATGTCCTATGAAAGTACATTGTCTCTCTCTTATCTTTTTGACAAGGTTTTTTGTCTCTCCAGCTCTTCTCCTACATTCTTCATTAGTTATTTTTGCTGTCCAGGGGACACGTCTTCATATGTAAAGCAGCATTACCTCCTGGGCAAGTTTTGCCTAGACAATATCCTTTGACCACTCACACTGTGGAAGAACTCTGAGAAATTAAGATTAGATGTTTAGCACTGTGGAACTGAAGTGAGCCTGTAAGGAGTGAAGGATGTAAATAACATGTTTGAAAATTTAACAGAATAAAACCTCTTTTGGCCATATCATCTGGATTTAAAGTGCCTTCTCTCAGTGTAATGATCTGTATCAGCTTATGAAAGCTAGAAGTTGTACTTCTGCTGGGATTGTAACAATATCCACGGAAGCCTATTCAGCCAGTGGATAAATAAATATGATTCACAAGTTTATACGGAACAAGTTGTTCCTATTATCACAAAGTGACAGAAAGCCTAGTCTTCATCATGAGAAACTAACATTTTCTTTTTGAAGATTTATGACCAGTATATTTAAAAGAGATAAGGCAGATGAGCGAACAACAACCTGTTGAAAAGCTTGCCAAAAGCAAGAAAACTTGGCAAACTACCATGTGAGTCATGTGTTTAACGACACAGGAAGGATCGAATATATTTGAAAGGAATACGATATCTGATATGTATGCTATTGTTGCTAAACAGTGGGAAAAAAATTCAAATAACTGCTGAGGTAAAATTGCTGCTCCATGAGACATAATTATTGTTTCTCAGTTCAGAAACATTAGCCAAAACTTTTCATCGTGATAGCCAACAAACTTTAGAATATAACTAAAGTTGATGGTGTTTGTGGTTCATATCTTTGTGAAGTTTCTCAAAAAGTCTTTAGTGGTTTGCTTCTTCTTTTTTCTTAAATTAACGGTTTAGACTAATCTATTTTAATGTCTGTTTTATTTCTTCTGGTATTGTCTTAACATGTCAAGCTTCCCAGTGTATGCTACAATGGTCCAAGATCATCGACGGTATGATTTCCTTAATCCATACAAGTACAAGCGTTCCATGCCCTGTCTCTGCTGATTCCAATGCTTTTTTCAACCATTCAGTGTCTGAACTCCATTTTTCTTCTTTGTTCGCTTCCACAACCAAGACCACCCTGTGATCCTACTGAATTTATCCCTGTGGTCCTCTATTGGTCCCCCGTGTGGTCCCCAAAAGGACCACAAGGCTCACGCCGAAACGTCACAACTTTGTAATCGTTAAGTAATAAAGCTGCTCCTACTTTTTTCCAATTTTATACATTCTAGTATCACAGCTTTACTGCAGTGTTTAGTGTATAGTGGTATACTTATACACCAATTATTGTGTTACTGAGTTATTTTCACTGCGACAAACGTTTTTATATGTCTGTTTCTCATTCGATCTTCCATCGCGCCTCTCTCAGCACTTAGTCACATCTCCTCACCATATCTAAAGCATCCCAGTTGTAACTTACTAATCTCTTGCCATTATCACTAGCCTTCGTTCTTCTCCTCTTCACACTTTACCATGCCATCCGCTAAGGAATATCTTAAATCCCTCAAATCTTTCATTCGCTTTTCTTTCCTCCTTCTTCCGCCACATATATCTAGCACAGCCACAGAACTAGCTTTCACAATCTACAAGAAGACAAAATTCGCCTCCCACCTCCACTTTCTGAACTATTGTCTGCGCCACAAAATCATTCCTAAAGGTTTCTCGTCTACTTTTCACCCCGCGGCCGGCACACTCCACGTGGTTGAACAAAGACTTCTGGACAAGATCGAGAAAAATTGCTCGCGGCTCAGAATGAGCTGTATCATTCAGAATCACAGACGCCTGTTGTCCAACCTCGATCGGGTCAAAGATAACATTGAACGCCGCCTTCACTCCTACACATCGGACAACCGTGTTCTCTTTCTTCTTATCAAACACATTATACACGTCACAAATCGCCAGCTTTACCAGTTTTATGCCTCTGGCAAAGAACATAAACTTAACCGACTTCTACCACAGCCGGTCTCTTCTACTTCTAGAGGTGAACCACTTTCCAATCAGCCCCCCTCTTCTGCTACACCTGACCAACAGACTTCTATCTCACTTGACCATCAGACACTTGTAACACCCCCTGAACTACCTTCCCAGATTACACAGCATATTCAAGTACCTGCACCCCCATCCTCAGATGATACCCCATCTCCTCCTCATCCTCCTCTGGCCAAGGGTCTTAAGTTTATTCCCACTCGGCCTCGTTGTGATCGCTATTTTTTACTCCGCGATGTAAAACAATTTCACCGTCGATTACGTCTTAAATATCACTTTGCTAACAAAGAGTCCAACCAACCCACACAAGACCCCGATAACCCATTTGCACGTTACGACCACCATAAATATAGCTGGACACCTTCCCCCGGGGCTTCCCAAGCTTTAGATCTTTATATTGATACGACGTGGCGTGAGATTCTTAACCTCAAGCCACTAAGAATTCGACATTTTAACCTAAATAAGGGAGAGTCCAGAGCATTGTCCACTCTGAAACATCGAAACGACATTGTAATCAAGCCAGCTGATAAGACCAGCAATCTCGTAGTTTGGAAAAAAGATTTATATATCGCGGAAGGAATGTCCCAACTCAGCAATACAGAATTCTATGCCCCAGCGAAAAACGATACTACCCGTTCTAATAATGACATAGTGGAAGCAACCATTAAAGATCTAATCACAGAAGGTGGCCTCCCACCCCAAGCTATTTCTCTTCACATTAAGGACAGCTGTTTAGGCACACCCACTTTCTATCTTCTTCCTAAAATCCACAAACCAGGTAACCCTGGACGCCCCATTGTATCAGCGTGTTCATGCCCCACTGAGCACATTTCTGATTTTTTAGATAGCATTTTCCAGCCTCTTGTACAAAGACTACCAACCTTTTTGAAAGACACCAACCACGCATTAACAATTTTTGATACAATCACACTCTCTCAACACCACACCTATCACATCTTTCTCCTTGATGTCTGCTCTCTTTACACTTCTATCCCACATAAGGATGGACTCTTAGCACTCCGCCATTTTCTCGACAAAGACCCTCACCCCACAACTAACACTGACACCATAATTAGACTTACAGAGCTAGTACTAAACCAAAATTCTTTCGAATTCAACGGCGAATACTTCGAGCAAATCAGTGGTGTTGCTATGGGAACGAAAATGGGTCCCAGTTATGCATGTCTATTTATGGGCTTTCTGGAAGTCAAATTATGGGAAACCTACACTGGCAGATTTCCAGAATTCTATAAAAGGTACATCGATGATGGCATTGGAATTACAAGTATGCCACATGAAGACCTTGAAAAATTTATTGAATTCGCCAATACACTCAATAAGAACATAAAATTCACTTATGAAATCTCTGACAAGTCTGTTAATTTTTTAGACATTAAAATTTCTATTGGCACAAATAGGCTTGTTACCTCTGTATTTTACAAGCCCACCGATAGCCACACCTATTTGCTTTACACCTCCTCCCATCCTGAGGCCTGTAAGAACTCCATCCCATATTCCCAACTCCTCCGTCTTCGCCGCATATGTCAGGATAATTTGGACTTTTTAGATCAGTCCAGCAAGTTATTAGAATTTTTCCGTCATCGCCACTACCCAGAAAAGGTCCTTCGTAAAGCCTTCAACCGTATCCAACTAGTGAGCCGCAAAGAAGTATTCAGGAAAAAGCCTGTTACTCCATCTGACAGAGTTAAGTTAGTACTGCCTTTCCACCCACACGGTCAGATGGTTAAGAAAATCCTTTATCGTCATCTGCCGATAATCCAACTCGACTCCGACACTCGTAACATTTTCTCTGAAGCACCCCTATTGGCATACAAACGTGAGCCAAACCTTAAGGACATCCTCGTCCACAGCCACTTGAAGCAGAGCCTTACGTATGTTGGCACCAGAAAATGTAACCGCCCCCGCTGCGTTACCTGCCCTGTAGTTTGGGAAACGAAAACAATCACCTTTCCCAAAACTATCCTCACTCTTCATGAGGGATTCACATGCGAGTCCCGTAATGTGATATATGTCATCGTGTGCAAAAGATGCAGGATAACATATATCGGTGAGACTGGCCTCAGATTAGGGGACCGCATGCAAAAACATCTGTACGACATCACCCAGCATGCTTCGAAACCAGTCCCAAATCATTTCAATGGCCCCAACCACAGAGGCAAATCTGATTTTCTGGTAACAGCCATTAAACAATGTCACGCAGATGACACAAGCCGCCTGGCACTTGAGAACCGCTGCATTCAAAATTATGGGACGCTGGAACCACATGGGTTAAACTCGCTGTTTAGTTACACGTAACATCATCTTCTTCAATCATTATAGTACCTCTCCACTAAATCCACCCCTTCTTACTTTTCAAACTTCCTCACAGCATCACTCTGCAACCCCGCTATTTTCTCTGCAACCCCTCTTCTCTGCAACACCTCTTCCCCAATCACCTGTTTCAAATTCTCCTAGCTAGACCAGTAGTGCGTCACTCTCTCTCCCTCCCCGGTTCCCCATCCACCACTCCCAGTTACAACCCACCGACCACATGTCACAGGTCTCTATTTAAACAATTTCCACGTCCTACCAGATCCATTCCTGACACACACCGCCAGACAAGCCACACCTTGCAATTTACAGCTAAGTACCTTTTTTTTACAGTATTCATGTAAATCTATACTTTATCTCCTCTCCCTATTTCTTCTTCCTGTATGTTTTTGTATGATTAAGGCTCACGCCGAAACGTCACAACTTTGTAATCGTTAAGTAATAAAGCTGCTCCTACTTTTTTCCAATTTTATACACAAGAGGTTCAGAGTATCGCACGGCTTGAGCCTGTATTCTTGGTGGGTCTCAGAAGTGGGATTGCATCACTCCGTGGTTTTCGTTGCACCAGTTTGACCTAGAGTTGGACTTTCTCACCAGAAAACCTCGGCGTGTTTTGGATATGAGTATATCCCTACTGAGTGAGAGGTGGTAGCCCATCCGGGCTAGAGTGGACTTTCTCACCGGAAAACCTCAACGCGTTTTGAGATACCCGTGTATCACCACAGGGTGAGAAGTGGTTGCCCCTCCATTCCGGCGTTGGACGTTCTCACAGGAAAACCTCAGAGTGATTAGGATACGCATACATCTCCGCCGGGTGAGAGGTGATTGCCTATCTAGACTTCCCTGGTCCAGTGTCTCCGACTTATGCATTTTGTGGTCGTGGCCACTACCCTTCCTACTTGTGACCAGGACAGAGCTTTTGTCCAGGAGGACGAATCCTCACCACTAGTGACTTCCACCCCATGGGTTGAGCAGGTTTAGGCTTATTATCCCAGTATGGGCGTGTTTAGGACATGACCGACCTCTAGAGCAGAGGTACCGTGACATGTGTAGCCATCAAGTTTCACCCCTGGTGTAAGCCGGTTTAGGCATATTTCACCAGTATGGGTGTATTTCGGATGCGGCCAACCTCTAGAGCAGAGGCGTAGTGGTATGGATAGCTCTCGCCGCGATACTACTGGACATACCGATTAAGCTTCACTTTATCCTTTCCATCACCTTTTTACATCGGCGCCACACAGCAACCCTGATTGCTTTTCCGAATTTTCTTCCTTGGCCGGGAGGAGCTTCACTCTACGTGTGGCATCCGAATAATCTCGCCAGCAGTGGGTTAAGACAGTTCAGACGTTTCGCCCGATATGAGTGCACTTAGGACCAGAGGTGCCGTGATTTGACTACTGTTTACTTCGCTTATTCCTTTCTTTCACCTTTTCCACCGTGGTGCCGCACGGCAACCCTATTTGCACCTTTCTTCATTGGCCGGGAGGAGCCTACTCCACGCACGGCAGCTGAAGAATCTCGCCAGCAGCGGTAGATGAGCTACCAAACATGACTTTCGTCTACCCGAAGCGTCTGGTTTTCAGGCACCAGATATTCGCCTTCGCCCCTTCTCCTGTCAGTTAAACAGTTCTGCCACGGGAAGGCCAGGAGCTGGATTTGACTGCCAGAGGCTATTTGAGACGCACGCCATTGGAGTGGAGAGCGTATCCTCCACTCCACCTCCGGCAATAACAGTCCTTAGAACCTGAACTCCATTAATCTGATAAATACTTCTTCACATGTAATATGTACCAAGAAGGGGATGGACTATTTCTTCAAAAATATTTTTCTATTGCTCATATCTAATATAGAAAAATAAAATTTGTCTTGTCTCCTTCGTCATATACATTTCGGTGTTGAGGGGACAAATAGACGTCTTGATAGGGCTCGGCGATTTGCTTCATATAGTGGGATATTCTTCTGTAATTTCCTCTCGCCATCTCTGGTGACACGTTCATACGTCCCGCGTGACTCAGTTCTCCCTCGGAACACGAGATACTTTCTCCGTGCTTAGCATACATAGATGAGTTGTGGTCTATTAGACCACAACAACAGGGTTTCTCACAAAATAATCTGTACAGAATAACATTAGGTTACACTTCGTGGGTGGCATCTTCCTCTGTTACCTACAAATCTTAGTGTGTGAATGTTGTCTATGATATACTGTCTGGTGGTAACAGTGTAACATGGCTAAACTATTTGACTCACTCTTTCTAGATATAGTGTAATACAGGTGTTGCTCTAACCTTTGCCCTGTTGGTGTCATTTCTTATTTGGTCTCTTTTTGTCACATTTAGTGTTTTCCTTAAAACATCTAATTTCTGTTGTGATGAATTTTTCTTTTGTTCTTAGCTGTTAGTGTCCATGTTTGACATTGATAGCATAGATTTGGGAGGAAGTGCCCTTTTTTGTTTCAGTTGTGATGTATTTGTTTTTCATTAAAGGAGTCATTTGTCCAATAACCTGATTTGCTGTATCAATCTTGGCATCAATTTTCCCTGAGCAGATATGCTACCAAGGTATTTGAAATGTTTCACTTGTTTCAAGAGCTGGTTGTCTAGGATGATCTTTGTTTGGATTTCTTCTCTTGCTATGATCATGACTTCTGGTTTTTTTTTCAGCACTGATCTTCATACTGTGGCTTTTACATGCCCTTGCTAAATTATCTGTGTTCTGGTGTAGGTCTTTTTCTGTCGTGGCTATAAGTGCTTGATCATCAGCAAAAAGGGGTTCGTTTATGGTCCTCCTGTTGGTTAGAAACAACAACCTGTCTCATGGGTGATCAGAAAAAGATTGACATATGTCAGTCATGTGATGAGAAGAAACAATCAGAGGATCCCCAAACAAGCTATCAAGTGAAACACAACAGGCCAAAGAAAAAGAGGTCGACCATGTGAAACTCTAAAGAGGACATTGTTAAGAGAGGCCAGTTCAGTGAGCATAACATCCCTTGATGAGATTGAAAAACTTGCCAGGAAATCTTGGCGAACTACCATGTGACGTTTAGAGGCACGGGAAGGATGTAAGATATATTGGTTATGTCTTCTGGAAGGTGTGGGTTTAACAGCATTCTTTTTGGGGTTGGGCTGTTGGGCAGCCTTGTCGTGGAGTTTTTACTATGTATGTTAGCTTTTTTGCAGATGTTGTCAATGTATGTTATGAATAGTAAAGGAGATAGTACACAGCCTTGCCTCACTCCAGAGTGTCCTGCATTTGTTATAACTGTACACCGACTGTTTTCGTATAGGTTTTTGCATAGACTGATCAAATATGTACTAACTCTATAATGCTATCCCACAGTTTATGTACTCTGTCAAATGCTTTTTCTTAGTCAATGTAAGCTATGTGCAGTATCTGGTTGTGTTCAAATGATTTTTCTGTTGGTTCCCTTAGGAAAAAGATGGCATCTGTACAGCTTCTATTTTTTGTTTCTAAATCCCATCTGAGTTTCATTCAACTCATTCAATCACCGGTCGCAGTCTGTTTTCTAGGATCTTGCAGAACATTTTCACAGTATGGCTTAGCAATGAGATGCCCTTATATTGGTGCAGTGTATCTGTTGGCACAGCACTAGAGTCATTAGAGCCACTGCACATATCATCTGCGCACATAACTGCACTTGTCGTCTGCACATAAGTAAAATCGATTGCTCTAAAATATATTTATTATCTGCAGTTCATAGGCTCCATGGGCAAGACAGACAGACAGACATACTTTTCATGGCATGAAATGCAAGTATTATTATCACAAGTAAGCGATAACAGAATAGTTTTTCTAAAAGTTAAAAGTCTACTTTTTCTTAATAAAAAGATAAATAGTGTCATAATCTAAAATATAACTTTTAAAAAGTAAAAAAAAATAAATTCGCCAAACTGAGTTAGTTGGACAGTTGAAAACATTACAACTTTGTAGTATTTAATCCAAGTCTCAAAGTTTGTTATTCACCTGGTCAGTATAGTGGTCAATGACATGCAGTAGTTCGTACGATGTGCGGATAGACAGTCCCTTGGTTTCATTTGGTGAGTAAAACACCAACTAGAGACAACACATAGCGAACAGTGTGAAGTAAATAGACAAGTGTTGACTAACATTAACTCACAATTTATTAATGGAAAAAGATGAGTGGTGATAAGTGAAGGTGAGAGAAAACTGATAACATTCAGTACATGTTTACAGGCAGCTCCACTTCCCAGCAAGAACTAGGTTGCCATGTGGGAAGGGAATGAACAACTTTCACACCATATTAATGCTGCAAACATGCATAATGCAGTAACAAACAAAAGAGTGTGCTACTCTGCATCAGAAATGTTCACTGAATCCACACAAAACATCACAAATATTCTAGACTCGCTGGCCTATCAAAGTCTCGAAAAATAACTATTTTTACATTCTTTAGTTCAGCTATGTTGTCACAGTAACAATTACTAGACAATGTAACATTCATAAACTGCACACCTCTTTAACTGAAGTCATGCTGGAAAACTCACACTGTCCTATCAATGAACATTCTAAGCACAACTCTATCTACATAACAGTTGCATTCTAGCATAGCAAATATAACATCACAAATTCATAATCTCATCCTAATCATACTCATCATAAACCTGTCCTACATAAAAACTCCTGCTACATCAGCTACAAATTCTCTTAGAATTTAACAACAAACAAGACTCATGAACATTAATGACAGTGCTCAGAGATTTTTCCCATCGCAACATATACGTGTGAGACCTGGACACTTAACAAAACAGCTGAGAAACACGTAAATGCCTTTGAATATAAATGCTACAGAACAGTTCTTCAAATATCATGGACACAGAAAAGAACAAATATATCCATACTACATGAACTTAATATTGAAGAAGGGTGGCTAGTAAAGAGGATTAAATAGAGAAAACTTAAATATTTTGGACACGTTAAACGTCAGGAGAATTTAGAGAAAACCGTCTTGGAAGGGTATATGGGAAAAAGAAAGAGAGGAAGACCAAAGCGAAGATGGCTGCAAGACATCGTTGATAATCTGCAAATCAGCATCAGGGCATCTTGCCTACAAACGAGAGGCCTACAGGAGACAAAGCTCCGCTACGGACATGCACATGACTGACTGCTCAGAGACAAGGGATACACATGGAAGGAAGCAGAGAATAATTCCAAGAACAGGGATGACTGGTGCCCTATACTCTCAAGGTATGGAAAGACAATGATGATGATGAAAAGGGGGATGTGAACCACTGAGAGGAGAGAGAGTGATAAAGGGTAATTTAGAAAGGGAAAGGTGGAATAGGTGATTGTGGTTGGGGTAGAGGGGTTCTGAACTATGTATTGGAAGTGAGAAAGGAGTAGAACTTATTGCAGAGAGAATATGGTTGTGGAAGAGTTATGTATTACTTGCGAGTTGAAACCGTGTGATTCCAGAGTCCCATGTTACTGAATGTAGCAGTTCTAAAGCGTTAGGCGGCTTATGTCATCAGAGTGACATTGCTTGATAGCTGTTACCAGAAAATCAGATTTACCTCTGTGGTTGAGACCACTGAAATGATTAGAGACCGGTTTCGAAGCATGTCGAGTGATATCATACAGATCTTTCTGTATGCGGTCACATGAGAACAGTTTCGCCATTATAAGTTATTCTGAATCTTTTGCATACGTTGGTATATATCACACTGTGGGGCTCTCATGTGAATCACTCAAGAAGAGTGAGGATAGTTTCGGAAAATGTGATCGTTTTCATTTTCCAGATTACAGGCCGATTACATTTTCTGGTGCCAGCATATGCAAGATTCCGCTTCAGGTGGTAGTGGACGATGACGTCTGTAAGATTTGGTTCCCATGTGTTGTTGTGTGATTAAAGTGCAAACCGAAACGTCACAACCGTGTGCACATTAATTAATAAAGTGCTCTTACTTTTCCCTAGCTTTAACATTCCACGTGATGTAGTGCACTATTCATGATAAAGTAACATCACGTGACCTAACCAAAAGGCTGGAAATGAAGATTTCGTTTTTCGTTTCCATTTCTATCTTCTTTTTTTTTCTTTCTCTCTTTCGTTACCTATAAAAATATAATAGCTCTTATTATTTCAAACCCGAGGGTCCGAGGACCACATGTTATGAATCGCTGTATTAGTGTATTTGAAGTACACAAAGAAGCAGGAATACGAGATCGGGTATTGTTTACATATGCTTTCATTGAAAGAGATGAGTGTTGCGTGAATTACTCAATGAGAGGAATATTAAAGGACTGATGCATCTAATATGTTATAACATTCTAACACGCTGCCGCCATACTTCCCATTTTCATATTATCTTACCGTTGCATTTTGCTGTTTAATATGGCAACAGAGGCGCCAAGGAGAGCGGACTTTACCGCATTGGTCAACACCCATCGCGCCCCAAAGGGCACAAACTCGCGCCTGCTCAACTTTCTCTGCGTGAGAAACCCTCAACATTAACAGCTGGAATAGTCAGCATCCTAAAGTACTACGCAGCCGTTGCGCCTTCACTATTTTCGTCATTTTTAGGGACATCCTGTTATTTGTTTGTATCTTCTTCATGTTGGCGGTCTGGTTAGCTGAGTGGTTAGGCGCGTGATTTACTAATCCTGTGGTACTCTGTTGCAGTCCCAGCAGTGAGATTTTTTTCTGGTATATTTAAAAAAGGCCCCAAAGTTCACCCAGCCTCTAAAAATGGGTACTAGAGAGATCTGGGAAGGTAAATGAGGGCAGGCGTGATGCTGACCACATCACACTTTCATGTGCAGATGGTCTTGGAAATACGGGCCTTTCACCGTATCCCCAATATGTCTTAAATGGCATAGAAACGGGAAATTTACTTCTTAAAAAAAATCCCCCAAAACTCCCATATTCATGTTCTAGAGGTATTACATCTGGTGCATCTACGCCAGTTATGCCCGTATTTGTAGTGGCAGTTAATGTAGGATGTGAAGTATAGTATCAATAATCGTTAACAACAAATATCATGTGGCAGCAGAGGAGAGTAATTACTAAATAAAACTTTAAAAGCAAATAAGTGTGAAATCATTCTTTCAAATCCGTAAAGAAAACTAGCCATAGCGAATGAAAAAATGGTTTATTAATCTACATCGATAAAATAATCACAATTAAAGTAATCACTGGAATTTATAGGACAAATGCAGAGGAGCTCTTGTATAATAACATTTTTTAAAAATCACTCTGTGTTAAAAGGCTCAAAATCAGACGGTCATTACATTCAGGACACCCCCATATATGCATGCCGCAGCACCCATCCAAGAATATGTTAGCTAATAGTTCCCATCAAGTGTTGGTTCTTTACGACGCGTTTTCTGCCACACAGTTCAGATTTCCTACCAGCTCCCTAAATTTGTTCTAGTTCCAGCAATCGCAGGCTCGTCACTGGTGACTGTCTTAACAGATGAACCCATTTTTTTTCGAAGCATTTTCTTCTCAATCTTACGAAGCATGCTGTGTGAATCGGTCACAATGGCGGCATGAAGTATGTCATGGGCAACTAACCATTCCATTGCCGCCGACACAGCCTCAATTTCCATTTGCATGCTTGATGTAGTGACTTCAAAGTCTCTTTGCCAACTCTGAGCCACTACTCTTCCATTTCGATGCACAAGAAAATCACTTCTGGCGTGAAATTGTACTCCTTGTACTACTACTGAACACGTATTTTGCCCAGATATCGTAAAATACTGTGCTAGTATGTGTGTGCGTGTGCTACTGTTTTGAAGTACTGAATTTAATATTCTTCATTCACTATTACAGACGTCACTATTTACTGAACAGACATTACTTGGACTGCCACACCAGTGACACAACAGGCGTTACATTGATATACACTATGCAACAAAAACAACCCAGATAACAATAACATACCACTACAAATCAGTAACTAACGTGACCAATTACATGTCACTCAACTCACTCAACACCACAGTTGACACTCAACATGAATCCAATTATCACGGGATTCAACAGTTAAAAACATAAACAAAAATTTAATGATGAATTCCCATTTGTTAAACGCGTGTTGCAAATGTATGAAGTCTGTAAACTGATCGAAACAATTACAATGAGAATAGAAAAACGGTCCGGGCGATTAATATCGCCGTGGGACCCTTACACTAACATACAACATCAAAACATGCTACTTCATATTCTCAAAAACTCCAGCATATCTTATACACGAATCCATTCAGTGTCTAAAGGGACGAATCAACTTACAACTACATGGCCACTCTAATCACGTTTCTGGCCATAAAAAGGTTAAGCAACCAAAAACTACACTACGAAATCAAACCATCCTCGCAGACATCACAAATCCATTTACAAAAACTACATACTAAACAATTTGTCCAAAAAAGGACAATCCTCCCAACAACTTATATTAGAAACAACCGTCCTAACAATCAAAAGGAAAAAACAAAACACTCAACCTTTCTCTACAACATTTCCAACCCTACTGAACACATTCATACATCCTGTCATCCGAGATCTCGTGACAATCTGAACACGGAGATAACTCTTTCCCTGCTCGCATAAACAGGTGAGTTGTGGTCTATAACTTTTTGACCACAACAACAGGATTTATCACAAAAAAATCTGTAAAAGAATAACATTCTGTTACAGTGTTTCGAGATACTGAGTCATCTGCATATATTCATTCATTTGCATGTCCTTTGCGGAACTTTGCCTCCTTAACAGCACTCCTGTGGGCCTCTCGGTTGTGAGCAAGATGGCCTGCTGCTGATGCATCCATTTTTAGATCATCAACGATGTGTTGCGGCCATCTTCGCCTTGGTCTTCCTCTCTTTCTTTTTCCCCACTATGTACCCTTCCAAGACGGTTATCATGACGTTTAACGTGTCAAAAATATTTAAGTTTTCTTTCTTTAATCATCTTTACTAGCCAGCTTTCACCTGCATAAATGAGGGTGGATATTACATTTGAATTGAATAGTCTTAACTTGGTTTTTGTGCTTATAACCTTTGAATTCCATGTTCTCAAGATTCTTGAAGATTGATGCTGCTTGTGCAATTCTGATCCTAACTTCCTTTCTAGTGTCACCATCCTGGTCTATGTAGTTACAACATATGCCAGAAAAAGAAACGCAACAAATCCGATGTTGCGATTTAAACTGAAGTTTGCTAATCAGACAAGGGCAAATTGGCTGAAACGTTCACTTGGACATCATCTTCACGTTCTGGCCTGAATTGTACTCACCAGATGATTTATGAGCAGAGAAAAGCGACAGTAGTCAAAACAGCATTTTTGACAATAACTCATGACAGGTTTACGAGAATCCCATGAAACGTACTGAACACAAAACTTACTGACCATGTTATTGAATGCCTATAAAAGATTGACGCTCCTCGAATCAAATCATTTGAAAATTCAATGCGCATCTCACTAAGGAACAACGAGTCATCATCATTGGACATTTACAGTCACAAAGTGTAGTGGCCAGATAATTTAATGTGGTTAGAAGCACCGTTATCGCCTTTGGAGACGATTTCAAGAAACTGGCTCAACTGCAGACCGGCCGCGCAGTGGAAGACAAATAGTCAGAACTCCTGCCGAAGACCGCTTCTTAAGGCCGCGTCACCTCAGGAATCGATTTGCATTGCGTCCTCAACAGTTCAGTCAATGAAAGCAGCTCGTCGAATTTCAAACCAAACGGTCAGAAACCGATTGCTCGATGCTGGTCTTTGGGCTAGAAGACCCTACAGAGGTCCTGCTCTTACGGACCAGCATCGCCAGAACCGACAGCAGTGGGCGAACCAGCACTGTCAATGGATCGTTGCGAATGATTGGAAGAGGGTTTGGTTTAGTGATTAATCATTCTTTCTTCTCCAGCGACACGATAAACGGAGAAGAGCTTACCTCAGAGTCCATGAGCGTTAAGTCCAGAACTGCGTGGATGAGGCTCCTCCACATGGTGGTGGAGGTGTAGTGGTGTGGGGGACGATGAATGTCATAGGAAGAAGTGACCTGGTGCAAATTGAAGGATGACTGAATGCCCAACAATACGTCGCTGAAATGCGTCCTCACGTCCTTCCACTTCTGGCTGCACCAGGGTCGATTTTTCAGCAGTAAAACGCTCGACTTCATGTGGCACAACTCACCACCCAGTTCCTCGGTGACAACAATGTCCAGATCATTCCGTGGCCATCCATGTCATCAGATATGAACCCAAACTTATGAGATCAATTCAACAGACAAGTCCGCCAGCGAGATGTGGCGCCAACCAATCCCCGACAGTTGTCTCTTGCACTGCGGAAAGAGTGGGCAGCCATCCCACAATAGATCCAACGGATCCATGTCAAGGAGATGTCGTTCTCTGATACAGGCCAGAGGAGCCCATACACCTTACTGAAACGGAGGCCACAGTCGCAAAGAATAAAAGTCCAAACCAAATTTAATGAACATCATTTCATTGCTAAAGTCTTAACGTTTCTTCATGCCAAGACGAGACATTAATTCTGTAAAATAAAATGTTGATACAAATTTGAAATTTGGTGTCCATTACGACTACAGTAGTGTTGCGTTACTTTTTTTTTTTTTTGAACAGTATATAATCGTGTAGGAAGACCCACAGTGATGCTGGATGAGATCTTCAACCCAAGGTTGAGCTGTTCCCTGTGCCCAGTCTCTACATTCACTGCCCTTCTGTATAATGACATTTCTTAGCTGAGGTCAGTCCTGTTCCCGTAACCATTCATCACCTTTAGGCATCTCATCTAGATCGCATACTGACATTATTGTATCCTCAACCTCGCCCATCCAGGTTCTGCCTCATTTGATGCATTAAGGAATTGTATTCTCCCAAAACGAAGGCTTGACATGCTTTAAAAAAGCTTCTCTTACTCAGCTACCAACCTTTGGAATGCCCTACCAACTCATGTAAAACTTATAAGTAATATTCGCTCCTATAACTTCAAACTTTCTGAACATCTGTTTGATATGGACTGTATGCCTCCCTAAGCATAGTCTAAAATAGTTTAAAATATGGATCGATTGTTGTAATAAAAAAAAAGACTGGTTTTCTATAAATTTGTTAGTTTTGAATAAATGTAAGAATGCAAATTTATTTCATGTTGTTCATAAATTAGAGGGTGGAGTGTTTGGACAAGAGTATAGACAAGTTTATTATTTATTAATGTAATAATTTAGTTGTGTCGTCATGATTATTATGCTCATTAACAAATGCTGAATGACTGTGACTGAATGAAAGCTGTATGATGAAGGGCAGAATGTTAGACGGACCTGCCCAATTCTTAACCCTTTGAAAATAAAATAAATTCGTTCGTTCGTCTTCCCTTTATCGACCTATTCATGCCAGCAACCCTGATGTATGCCTCTACCTTAGCATACTTTTGTTTTGACCTCACATTTAACATATCAAGTAGAAAACGCATGTCCGTTACAGGAGTATCCGTGGTGCAATCCAAGACCACTCTCACTGCCTCATTATGTACAGGCTCTAGTCTTTTTAGCTGTGCATTTGACAGGGTGAGTAGACTAAGACCATATGCAGGAAACTCTCTACCGTAGAGAGCGGAACAACAACACAACTCCTTCAGATCATCAGAGGAAGTACCCCCCCAGACAAGTGTTTCGGCCCTTTAAACTCCTGACACTCTAAGGGGGGTGGGCCCCTCTGGGTCATGACTCCCAGAGGTCTTGTGAGTTGTTGCTTTTTTTCCAGTGGTAACATCACAAGCGCCTGCATCAGCAAGAATAGAGTGCGCCATTTGTGTTACTCATTATACGGGTACCCAGTCGGTTTCAGCGTTATGATTCTCCTTTCCTTTTTTTTCCTGATTCAAAATATGTCGTATCACTATCGTGCAGACTTCTAGCAGTACTCTGAGGTCATAGCATCTCTCTCTCTCTCTGAACCTTAAGTGCCCAGGGCACATGGGGCTTCCGCAAGGGTTTTCCACAAATGCCTGTCCTTAACCTTTTTTTCTGCTCTTGCCCAGGTGAGCCCTCTATTGCTCAACATCCTTTCTGTTGTTCTTCTCCATGTCTTTTTTGGTCTACCCTTACTTCTGTTCCCCTGTGGTGTCCATCTTAGTGCTATTTTTGGTAGTGATTTCAGTCTTTGATATTTCCATCAACCGGAGCTGGTGTCTTTTTTAGATGTAGCTGGCCTGAAAGTCTTGAACAAGGGATCTCCTTGAAAGCACTAGTCGCGGTAGTGTAAACTTAACAGGTGCTAGATCAACAGTTGGGGACAATTTAGGGAAGCATGATGTTTGGACAGAACCAAATCCACCTGCAACCCACAAATCCATGGCCAATGTACTATCGTACTGGGTGGCCAGGCTTAAAACCCATCTAACCGAAAACCCAGGATTTCCCTCCCAGATACTGTATGCCACTTATGTAGCATATTATATACAGTCATACAATCCGACATGCAATACACATTACCAAGTCAAGCAATTAAATCAATCAACATTTATTATCCACACCACATACGCCATATCAGCGTCACAACAGACAAGACATTGCATACACATTACATTAACATGTATTATCATGAGTGTAATAAGCATAACATCAATATAATTTATAACTCTCTAAGTATCAACCGAAATCATATGGACTCAATTGCCTGGGCCTTCCTGGCCCCCAATATGCAATACACACATTCATCTAACTGTGCCAACGCACTGAATATCACCATATATCTCCTTTTGTGCCTATGCACTGAATATTACAACATATCTCCCCTGTGCTAATGCACTGAATATCTCAACATATCTCCCTTTGTGCCAACGCACTGAATTATCCAACATATCTCCCCTTTCAAGGAATTACCATTTGCTAATGCATACCATTGATTGTGCAGCTGCCTACTGCCAGTTTACGTACCTCCGGATACCAGTGACATAGTATTATCCATGCAAATGAAACATGGTGGACCTTGATGTGTGCCCATCTAAATATATGAAGAATATCAACGGGAATCAGATAATCTCCGTATAAAAAGAGACTGACATAATCCACAGCATGTTATGATTCCACAATACATTTCTCAAACTGTAGAGGTCGGCTGGATCTAAGTATAACCACAGGCGAAACGAAGCTAAGCCCGCCATCTCCTCAAGCTCACTCTCTCCGTCACGCATTCCTCGACTATAGGTCTTCATAGGCCCCGCCACTGCCTCTTTATCTTGTGGACGAGTACACCTCGGCCAAGGTTGTACTCCCCTTGACCCAGGTGTGGATCGTTCACAGTAGCTTGCACGTCATTAACAGTCCCGAAATGTCTCATTAGTTAATTGTCGGACCTTGTAGACTACAGAAAATTCGTTCGGATATAATTTTTGTAGATTTAGTCCATTTCTTTTGATTTTATCAAACATCCTGGTCTCTTTTCATCCAAGATATTAAATATCTATACTTCAAATATCTTTGCTCATAATACGATTAATTGTTTCTTTTCTATAACGGCATTTTCAGGCCTTTTTTCAGCTTGTCGAGAAGTCGTTTTTTTAAATACGCAGTAATAAACACAAAATAAAAACAAACCTGTGCGTGGTATTGTTTCCCCTGTAGCAGGTGCAGTCGAAGAAGTGAGAAGCAGCAGCGAAATAACTATTATAGAAAACATTCCAACCACACCGTTTATTTGTTTCCACTGTATCTCACAGCCAACCTATTGTCTGAACGAACATCACTTCGAAATGGAGATATAAAAGTATTCACAAGCGATGAAATTGTATCAGAAGAAGATAAAGGAAACTGAGTTATCAGTCATACAGTTAGATATCAGATAACATTCTCATTGTCCAGATAACATATGTTTAACACTTTGAGCATTTAGATATCAAGTGTACGGAAGAAAATGAACATTTGGGGAAGAATCAAAAAGTAAAGGCAGTTTGAAAACTACGCCGTAACCAGAACGGATAGTAGCTGATGCAATAAAACACGTTCGCAATGTCCGATGGTAGTTTGGACACGCATGAGTCGCGCTCTATCCATGGTCTGGTTGTATTTAGTCTCAAATAAACATGGATGCTCCGCTGCGGAATGACAATATTTTTTTAACAAAGTTCTGTGGTGAGATTTCTTTAGCCAGAAGACCTGATGAACTCAGCGTTGAGGGTTGGCTCGCTACATAAATCAAAGCAGCATGGCAGAAGTAAAAGTTTATGAATGGCTAGAACGGTTTAAAGGAACAATAGTCTGGTCTGCATCGTGACAATGATAGTCCCCTTGCTGTCGGCCTCAACAGTGGAGGCAATGGAACATCTGCGGTTTGAACGTCTTTCTCACACCCTCTCCCCCCTTTACAGCCATGATCTGGCACTGTGCGATTATCATGGTCTTTTTTTCCACTTAAGGAGCCTCTCTGCTGTCATCATCTGATGATGAGGCCAAGGACGCAGTGCACACGG
Organism: Achatina immaculata; assembly: GCA_009760885.1. Classification (NCBI taxonomy): domain Eukaryota; kingdom Metazoa; phylum Mollusca; class Gastropoda; order Stylommatophora; family Achatinidae; genus Lissachatina; species Lissachatina immaculata. The sequence goes on along the minus strand of CM019695.1, from coordinate 15,320,105 downwards.
CTGCGGGGACAGCCGAAAATCTTCCAAGGAATGACAAATCCTGCATGGGATCTATGTTGATAGGTGATATGACTGTTATGTTCATTTGCTCATAGTTACCGGTTTTTAAGGATATGTGACTTTCACTGTTTTATTTCATTTGTACTTTGAAAGGCTAGGAATTGGGAAAGAATACAGTCATCACATCTCATTAATACATGTAGCAGTATGTGGGATCCAGTCCGTCTTCACTACAAAATAAGACACCAATGATATAGAAAAAAACCTTTTATTTTCTTTCTTATACCAGGATTCGTGAAAGGAGTGTACGTGTTATATTTGAGACAGAGACTTAAAATTTTTTTTTTTAAAAATCAAAATTTATGTAATATAATGTCGTTAAATGAAATTATTATTTCTATTTCTTATTCTAGTAATTTATTGTTCATTGTTGTTATTTTAACACTGACATTGTTCACCTACTCGTTGTTTTATTCTTTCGGTCAGTTCAATCACTTTCTGATTATCAAAGACAATTTATAAGACAATGATGACTCCGCTTATAAGCCATTAAAGTTTATTTATCTATCGTTCATTACCTCTCATATATAGAAAGAAAAAAAATTCACACGATGCCGCCAAAAGTTCTTCTGAAGATGCCAAGAAGGCCGGCAAAGCTAAGGCCGTCCGGACCAGTGACAAGAAAAAGAAGAGGAGGAGAAAGGAAAGTTACCGCATCTACATCTACAAAGTGCTGAGGCAGGTTCACCTCGACACTGGCATCTCATCCAAGGCCATGTCCATCATGAACTCGTTCGTCAACGACATCTTCGAGGGCATCTCTGACGAAGCCTTGCTCACTACAACAAGCGCAGCACCATCACTTCAAGGGAGATTCAGACAACTGTCCGTCTGCTCCTGCCCGGTGAGCTGGCCAAGCACGCCGTGAGCGAAGGCACCAATGCCGTGACCAAGTACACCACTAGCAAACAGAGACATCGTCCAGTGTCCCTCTCTTTTGCATTCATATATTTACAAAAATATACTACATATCACAGATACAAACACACTTGGACTACTTTTTCACAGTCTGGATTGGTTGTTCCATGTCAAACACGAAAATACTTTACTCACTTCAAAAACGAGCAGTAAGGCTTATAGGTGACAAACATGCAGCACATATTACAAATAAGGACAACGATCTTGATGTCTTACCCCTCGAGAAGAGATTTCTTTTCAACAAGGCCAAGTTAATTTTAAAAATTCTAGCGCACAATGCTCCACGCTATCCGTGGTCGTTGTTCAAATCCAACCTAAAACACAGTCAAAGTTTAAGCAATTGTGTTCTCCCAAAACCAAGGCTTGACATGTTTAAAAAAAGTTTCTCTTACTCAGCTACCCACCTTTGGAATGTCCTACCAATTCATGTAAAACTTACAAGTAAATTCATTCTTATAACTGTAAACTTTGTCAACATCTGTTTGATATGGACCTTCCTAAACATAGTCTAAAGTAGTTTAAAGTATGGCTTGACTGTTGTAATTTTTTTATACCGCTTTTCTATAAATTTGTTAGTTTTGAATGAATGTAAGAACACAAGCTTATTTCATGTTGTTGCTTAAATCAGAGTGTAGAGTGTATGTGTGAGAAGGAGGAAGATACGGAAACTGTCTTTCTGGCCCGGCCAGCCAGTGAACGGGTTCCAACGCATCGCGAGTAGAGATAGAGAGGGCAAGCATGGATACATAACAGGAGTGAACGATTTCATATTGATGTTGTCCAGTATTCGTTGAAGGAAAGGCGCATTGTTTAAAATGTAGTCGTTTAGTATATTAGTATATACATATGTACCAAGTGTGTAGTTCTTTTATGAATCATAATTATCACGCCTCCTCTGTAATGTTGTTTTCGTAAAGTTTCTGTGTGTAGATGAAGGATGTTATAATTATGCACATGAGTAATAGGAAATGGATAGCGATTGTTGGTTAGAATTGTATTCCTTCATTAGAGGTATCCAGTGCACTTAGAGGGGCACTGCATATGTTCATTGATTATGTGAGTATCATTTTTGATTGCATTGATTATATGATGATTACACTGATGATTATATGCATGTACAGTGAGGCTGAGCGTGACATAAAATTATGCAAGAAAGGAGGAAGGAGTGATTGAAGAAAGGACACGGTTGCGCAGGCAACAGAATAGTATTGAATTAAGATAGGAGGCTGCCAGGTGCAGAATGCACAGATGACCAAAGTCGTATGGTAGAGAGTGCGGAGGAAAAGTAGAAAAAGGAGAAATATAAGGAGCTACCAGGTGCACGGGCACCGATGACCAAAGTCATAAGGTAGAGGATAGAGAGGGAGAAGAGGTGGGACTAGAAGAAAGGTAGGAATCCAAGAAACAGCTGATGTATATAGGGAACTAGTAGAAATGGAACTCATGACTGAGACAATCAGACAATTGATAATAATGAACTATGCTATTATTGGTATTGATCATTGGCAGTTATGTTGTGTCGTGTACTCTGTGTTGTAGTCCTGTTCTGTCATTCTCGCTTATTAAACAGCGTGAGCTGGAAATTGTTTTGAAACTTTTAGTTCTGGGTTTTCAATTGATTCGGATGTGTTTCTATGTGTACTGTACGTATATAAGTAACATATATAAATAATGATTGCCGTCCAAATATGGCAAGTCTAACACAGGTATAGAGAAGTCTAACACAAGCAGAGAGGTCAAGGACCTGGGAAGTGATTTGGGGAGGAGAATTATTGTTTGACCCACATGTGTACGACAGTACGGGGTTTGAAGTAAATTACTCTTTTATAAGCCGAGATATGTAGTAAAAAAAAGTTTACATGTGGACATGAGAAAAGTTTATTATTTATTAATGTAATCATTTCATTGTGTCTTCATGATTATTATGCTCATTAACAAATCATGAATGACTGTGACTGAGTGAAAGCTGTATGATGAAGGGCAGAATGTTAGACGGGCCTGCTTGCCCAATTCTTAACCCTTTGAAAATAAAGTGTGTTCTCCCGTTTGTTCGTTCACATCCCCGCATGACCTGGCATAAAATGAAACATATTTTTCTCAACCGTGATCTTCTCAACGACTCCAACCAGTGCTTTCACACCCAACCCGACTTCCTGAGCATATTCATTGAGTCGCTGAGAAGACATGCCTGGGTGAAGAACCATGTCTCCAGCCATGTCATTGCCTTGCTTACTGCCATGACCTCCATAGTCAGGCTACTTGCGGTCAAACCAAAAGTACAACCGACTTCCATCACCATTCTCCCTCCAATCATGTCGACAGGGGCCAGGAACTCAGACGAAAAAGACCATAATTAAAAGACAAAACTTGTTTGATGAAATCTGCAGGGAGGCAGTCATAGAGAGAGAGAGAGAGAGAGAGAGAGAGAGAGAGAGATGAATAATTTTTATTTTTTAAAGGGTAAAGAATTGGGCACGCAGGCCCGTCTTACATTTTGCCCTTCATCATTCCATCTTTCATTCTTCCCACACGCTCGATTGAATACAAATATACAAATTAAATTAGGAAAAAACATATCAAAAGAGTGTAAGATTTAACTATTACATTCAAAGTAAAAGAGAAGAAGTGATTAACATAATAAAATAGCTCTCACGCACACATACACATACAGACAGAGACATAAACAAAAATACATTGTAAATACAGATCTTCTAACATATGTTTTTAACAAACATTAAAATAATTTCTAACAATATCAAACAAGTTACTTTTCGAACTATGTCATTTTAGTACTTGATGGTTGGCGAGTCATGGGTTGAGAGAGAGAGAGAGAGAGAGAGAGAAGAGAGAGAGAGAGAGAGAGAGGGCAAAAGAAGCGGGAAAGCGTACAAAGTTTGTCGACGAGAAAGTGAAAAAAATGGCTATATTTACAGCCCGTAGTCCAGAAAGGAATATTGCGCTTGGGGGGTGGGGGGGTGGGGGGTGTTTTAAAAAAAAAAAAGGAAGCTAAACAGAAATTAAGAAGCCTGGCTAAAGGGACACAATCCGGTTAAAAAAAAAGTTCCAAGGATTTTAAAGACGCTCATCAAGAACAGATAACTGTGACTGAATTATCCTGTTGTATACTTACTGTTGTGGGCCGGCTAGCGTAGTGGTTAGAGCACTCGTCTAGCAACCAAATGGTCGAGGGTTCGAATCCCCAGCTGAGCGGGATTTTTTTTCCCGACCAATACGGCCCTGAAGTCGACCCAGCCTCGTAAAATGGGTACCAGAGAAAATCTGGGAAGTAAAGGCAGCGAGGAAAGGAACTGGTCACCCTACCTCACACGCTGATGACCCAGCATAATGAGGTCTCTAACGCTTCACCCCCTACGGCATTTGAAATGCTATGGGACTATCTTTATACTTACTGTTCCGTTGATTACAACTGTAGGACACAGGTTTGGACACATTTTTGGAGAACTCAGGTGGATGCTAGCAGAACGTGAGTCAGTCTCTCCTATATAATAGCCTATATATGTTATATTGTAACACTCGCATGCTGTTGCATGTTATTGCGGGATATGGAAGTGAACCTTGGTTGACGGAGACAGTTGTCTTGGGGAAATATACCTGGTTTATTTTGACAACAAACGTATATATATATTTACTTGTCTCGAAAAGAGAATAGAACCGCTGTCCTGACATGCAGTCACCGAAGCTTAAAAGTTGAAACACTTACACTTTGTTTCGTCATCTCCGTCTTTTACATACCGAACCTGAGACATGAAATTTTCACAGAACATTCCTTGATGGTATACCGACACATTACACTGCAGTTTATGTCCTTGTATTTTTCTTGTTTTCGAGTTAAGTGGTCATTTTTTGTGATGCAGCTCATCGTTTGTATATGTGCTTATTATTTCTTTAACTGTGCATATTGTATAGCCTCAAGTACAACCCTAATGAATGAATCTCACTTGTAATAAAAGGCATTTAGCATTCCTTCATTTTAAACAAACTAGCGATGCACAGAACGCAGCTAAATGATCGCCTGAGAATTGCTGAAATGTTAATACGAGTTTGTCAGCCACTGCAAGATTCTGTATACAGTGTTCAATGTTTCGTATGTGACAGAGACTATTTCAGAACATTAGGATCATCTATGACGTGCCCACACGAAACTGTCCATAGAAGGATCGCTACATCATCGTGAGTCTGCTCATCATTCAAGAGTCTGCTTGTGCCTCCACTGTCACAGCAGGCAACATCACTAGCTCTGATACCGTGAGGCGACGACTACGAAAGAATGAATTTCGAGCTTAACATTCACCTATACCAGTGATTCTTAAGTTATTCTTTATCACGGACTTTGTCTAAATATCAGTGATTGTCTTGAGCCCCTAAGACTAAAGATTTAAAACTCTAAAATACATCAAATAATATTATTTAAAGTTGCTCAGCAAGGGTCCTCAGAATTGGAATCTGTGCATTCGACACTAACATTGGTCGTTTTCGATTATTTTTACATGTCACCCCATCCCACGCAACCCCTAGTCCCCCTCCCTCCCCCTCCCCCACCTGCCGATGGGGGCGGAACTTGGACATTTTTAGGCATCGGGAGTGTCACTATTCATCACGACGACCCAAAAACTATGGATTCGATACTAATATCGGTCATTTTAGATAATTTTTACATGCCACCCCCATCCCACAACCCACCCCTAGGCCCCCCATGACACTGGGGTTGAACATGGATTTAAACGGCGTCGGGAGAGTCACTGTTCATCTCAGCGACCCCAACACCTATGGATTCGACACTAACATAGTTCATTTTCGATTATTTTTGCATGTCACCCCGACTCCTAGGGACCATAGGGGTATCCTAGGGGTGATCTAACCTCCACGGTGCACTGTCCAGATTGTAAGTCATATGTGTGATAAGTTTGGTTGAAATTGCTCCAGGCGTTCCAGCGTGATGGTCTAATATACAAACACGCGCATGTTTATTCTTATATCTTATATCCTTCCCGTGCCTTAAACGTCACATAGGGCTCGCAAAGTAGTTCGCCAATTTTTCCTGTCTTCTGCGAATCTTTCAACCTAATCAAAGGATTTTATGCCTGTTAATTTGACCTTTCTTAACAATGTCCTCTTCAGAGTTTCACGCGGTCTGCCTCCTTTTCTTTGGCCTGTTGCGTTCCACTTGATAGCTTGTTTTGAGATTCTCTGATCATTTCTTCTCATCAAGTGACCAACATATGTCCATCTCCGTATTTATATATATATATAGATTAAATAAAAGCTCAGTACTAGAGCTAATTTGGAAAGAAGAAAAGGTCCTTTCTAAATGGAAAAAGGGAATCATTATTAAAATACCCCCCCCCCCCCCACCCAAAAGGCAACTTCGGTGACTTCCATAACTGGAGGGATGTAACCTTACTAACAGTTGCGTCAGAGGTGTTTTGTAAAGTGATTCTGAATAAAATTAAGGATGTGTGGATACAGCAATGAGAGAAGAACAGTCAGGATTTCGAAAAGGTAGAAGCTGCCTCGACTAGATCTTTATTCTAAGAATAATACTTGAAGAACATATTGAAAAGCAGAAACCATTAATCCTGAACTTCACAGACTCTAAAAAAGCAGTTGATAGCATACACAGAGATTCATTGTGGAGCATTTTAAGACAAATATGGAATACCATCTAAAATTGTCAACATCATTAGATATCTCTGCAACGGATATGTTTGTTCTGTCAAGACAGAAGAAGGAACGAGCGAATGGTTTCAGATTGAAACAGGCGTGAAACAATGATGTATATTATCTCCATTGCTTTTGGAATTGTCATAGACTTTATAAGGAAAAGATGCTATACAGCTACAATCGGCATTGATTGGGTACAAGGGACCCAAATAGAAGAAAATGATTTTGCAGATGACATAACTCTTATCAGTGACAATGTGAAATCGATGCAGAAAAAGACAGATTACTTGTCTTCCTTGGCTAACAAAATAGGTCTTGAAATTAACAAGAACAAAACAAAAATAATGAAACTTCTCATTAATCAATAAGGAAAAAATATACATAGAAGGAACAGTTGTTGATGAAGTAAACTAATTTGCATACCTTGACAGCTACATAGACCAGGATGTTGACACTAGGAAGGAAGTTAGAATTAGAATAGCAAAAGCAGCATTGACTTTCAAAAATCGTGAGAACATATGGAATTCAAAAATTATAAGCACAAAAACCAATTTAAGATTATTCAGTTCAAATGTGATATCCACCCTCATTTATGCATGCGAAAGCTGGAAATCAACTAAAGAAATAGACAAGAAATTAAACTCTTTTGAAAACAAATGCTTAAGGAAAATACTTGGTATAAAGTGCAACGAATTTCTTAGAACAACGAAAAGATAAGACAGATGAGCAAACAACAACCTGTTTAATGGTTGATCAGAAAAAGATGGACATATGTAGGCCATGTGATGAGAAGAAACAATCAGAGAATACCAAAACAAGCTTTGAAGTGGAGTACAACAGGCCGTAGAAAAAGAGGTCCACCACGCGAAAGAGGACATTGTTAAGAGAAGCCAGTTTAGTGGGCATAACATCCGTTGATGAAGTTGAAAGACTCGCCGAGAACAGGAAAACTATGCGAGCCCTGTGTGACGTTTAACGGCGCGGAAAGGATGTAAGGATGTAAGAGCAGAGCTAATTTGAAAAGATAAGAAACTAAAGAAAAATTCAGAAAAGAGCTAAACCATAATATAAACAAAAGAGGGAATGAAAAGAAAGTAAAAGCATTGATGACAAATATAAAAACATTATATAAAGAACACAGTAGAAGAATGCATGGGAGTCAAAATCCTAAAGTGGGTACCACCCCACTGTGGAATAGCTGGCAATGAAACAGGTGACACCCTACCAAAGCTGGCAGCAATCAAGATCAAACAAAACATCCCGTAGACGACCAAGAAGCGAAAACTATAATCTGTAACCAGTGCAGAACTGAGTGGAAGAAACAGCTGAAATCCAACAACGAACCAGATGCAGTACATCAGCTACAAAGACATCAGCGAAACATCTTCTTTTACCTAAGAACACACAGTTGTTAGTCTATAAGTACACAACTATACACGAAGCACTGCAATAAAGCTGTGATACCAAAATGTATAAACTAGGAAAAAACTAGGAACAGCTTTATTGCTTAACGACTACAGAATTGTGACTTTTCGGCGTGAGTCTTGATCGTACAAAAACATACAGGACGAAGAAATAGAGAGTAGATGAAGTATAGATTCACACGAATGCTATTTAAAAAAAGGGAAATAAAATGAATAGAGTACTTAGCTGCAACTTGTAAGTAGATGTGGCTTGTCCGACGCTTGTTCAGAAATGGGCATGGTGGAGCGTAGAGAATGTTTAAATAGAGACTTATGATGTATGATAGATGAGCGTAACTGAGGGTGCTGTGTGGGGAAACCATGGTGTAGAGAGAGTGATACATTGTTAACCTAGCCAGGAGAAGGTGAAATAGATGATTATAGTTGGGGTAGAGGGGTTGCTGTGAGGAGGTTCTGAACTATGTGTAACAAGTAAGAAAGGAGTGGAGCTTAGTGAAGAGGGATTATTATTGTTGAAGAGGAGAATGCTAGGTGTAGCTGAATAACGAGTTCAAACCGTGTGCTTCAAGCGTCTCATAATCCTGAATGTAGCGGTTCTCAAGCGCTAGGCGGCTTGTGTCATCTGCGTGGCATTGTTTGATGACTGTAACCAGAAAATCAGATTTGCCTCTGTGGTTGGGGCCATTGAAATGATTCGAGGCTGGTTTAGATGCATGCTGTACGATATCGTACATATGTTTCTGCATGCGGTCCCCTAATCTGGGGCCAGTCTCACCAATATACGTTATCCTGCATCTTTTGCATACGATGACATATGGGACTCCCATGCGAATCCCTCGCGAAGAGTGAGGATAGCTTTGGGAAAGGTGATTGTTTTCGTTTCTCAGACTACAAGTCAGGTAACGCAGCGGGGGGCGGTTACATTTTCTGGTGCCAACATATGTAAGGCTCCGCTTCAAGTGGCTGTGGACGAGAATGTCGTTTAGATTTGCCTCATGCGTGTATTCTAATAAGGGTGAGTCAGAGAAAACGTCGCGAGTGTCGGGGTCTAGCTGAATTATTTGCAGATGACGATAAAGAATTTTCTTAACCATCTGATCATGCGGATGGAAAGGCAGTACTAGTTTAACTCTGTCAGATGGGGTAGCAGGATTTTTTCTGAATGCTTCTTTGCGGCTAATTAGGTGGTTACTGTTAAGGACTTCACGAAGGACATTTTCTGGGTAGTGGCTATGACGGAAAAATTCGAATAAATTGTTGGACTGATCTATGAAGTCCAAGTTATCCTGATATATGCTGCTAAGACGGAGAAGTTAGTAGTATGGGAAAGAGGTCTTATGGGCTTCAGCATGGGAGGAGGTGTAAAGTAAATAAGAGTGTGGCTGTCGGTGGGTTTATAAAATACAGAGGTGACAAACCTGTTTGTGGCAATAGATATCGTAATGTCTAAAAATTTGACAAACTTGTCAGAAATTTCATAAGTGAATTTTATGTTACTATTAAGTGAGTTGGCGAATTCAACAATTTTTCACTCGTCATGTTGCATACTGGTGACTCCAATGTAATCATCTATGTCATCATCATCATGTGCCGTGCCGACTGGCATTGGCTATTATGCTTCTCCAGAGTACACGATCCTTCATGCAGGCCATCAGCTCAGTTGGTGATCTCCTCTCACACCATCCCGTCAGACTGTCCAGTATCATTTCTCTTGGTCTTCCTCTTGATCTTCTTCCTTCTATTTTTCCTGTTATTATAATATTTTCAATGCCCCCTCTTCTCATTGCATGTCCTATGAAAGTACATTGTCTCTCTCTTATCTTTTTGACAAGGTTTTTTTGTCTCTCCAGCTCTTCTCCTACATTCTTCATTAGTTATTTTTGCTGTCCAGGGGATTCGCAACATTCTTCTAATAAACCACATTTCTGCTGCTTCCAATGATTTTTGTGCAGACTTGCCTATTGTCCATGATTCACTTCCATATAACAAGATAGGTTCAATATAGCATTTTAGGACTCGTTTTCTAACATTCATTGATAAGGATGTGTTGGTCAATATGTTTCTCATTCTCTGAAATGCAGTCTTTGCTTGGCCTATTCTGTTCCTAATTTCTGTTGTGCATTTCCCATCTGAAGTTATTACTGCTCCAAGGTATTTGAATTTCTGCACCTGCTTTAGAACAGTTCCGTTTAATTTAATACTGCATGCTGGTGGATTCTGTTTCTTAGATATAACCATAGTCTCTGTATTTTTGATGTTCAAAGTAAGGCCTTTCTGTTCACTTTCTTTGGCGACTTTATTCAAGAGATTTTGCAGGTCTTGTTGGTTCTCAGCTATCAGTACTGTGTCGTCAGCATACCGAAGGTTGTTAATATTGTATCCTCCAATTTTTATGCCTGGTTCTGTGATGATTGTTCTTAGAATATTCTCGCTATACAGAGAAAAAAGGTCTGGAGATAGTACACATCCTTGTCACACCCCTTGTTTTATAGGTTGATATTTTCCAATTCTATTTTCAACTCGAACTGCTGCTTCTTGCTGCCAGTATAGATGTTTTACAATCCTCAGGTCTTTGCCATCTATATTGATGTCTTCAAGCATTTTAATAATTTCATTATGTTTCACCTTGTCAAATGCCTTGGTGTAATCAATGAAGCATAAGTAGAGATCTTTCTGTACTTCTAAAGCTCTTTCTGTTAGTGTTCGTAAAGCATAAATGGCATTGTGTGTTCCTTTTCCTTCAACAAATCCAAACTGTTCATCTGCTATTTCCATTTTTATCTTTTTTTTTTGGTCGTCACATTCCTTTGCACCTGGTTTCTTTGGTAGTGCTATAAACGTGGATTTAATCAGGTCACTGGGAATATAACCACTGTTGTAAATGTCATTCAGTAACTTGGTTATTATTTTTATTCCTGTCTCCTCTAGTGCCTCTATTTCTTCTATTGTTATATTATCAGGCCCAGTCGCTTTTCCTTTCTTCATGTGTTTGATGGCATCTATGATTTCATCTTCAAGTATTGGTGGTCCCTCACAGTTTTCAGTATCTGGTGTTAATTCTGGTCTTTCTCCTCCATATAGCTCACCGATATACTCTGTCCACCTGTCCACAATGTCTTCTTTTCCCATTAACATTTTACCTTCTTTCGATTTCAGGCATCCTGTGGTATATTTTGTTTTCCTGCCTGTGAGTTCATTAATTCGTTTGTGCATGTTTTTGCTGTCTTTAATATGAGAGTCCTCTATCTGTCTGCACTGCTCATTTAACCACACTTCTTTTGCTTCTCTGCATTTGCGTCTTATTTCTTTATCTTGTTATATTTTTTCTCGTTATTTTTACTCCTCCTCCTCTTGTCCATCAGTCCTAAGATGTCGTCTGTCATCCATTTATTTTTAGGGGCTTCTTTTTTTGGTGGTATTATCTCCTTAACAGTTTGGTGGATAGAATCTCTTAACATTTCCCATTGTTCATCTATACTATTTATCTTTGCTATTGCATTGTATCTATTTGTTATAATAACTTTGTATTGTTCTCTCAGTTCTTGGTCATTTTTAAGAAGTTCTGTATTCAGTTTGATGTTTCTCACTTTTCTGCCTGCTTTCTTTAGTTTTATTCTAACATTTCCACAGAGTGGATCATGGTCACTATTGCAGTCAGCTCCTGGCATGGTTTTTGTTGTCAGTAATGCATTGCGGAATCGTTTGTTGATTAATATGTAGTCTATCTGGTTAAAAGTCTTTTTGTCTGGACTGCACCACGTTGCCAGTCTTCGAGGATGTTGTTTAAACCAGGTGTTTCCTACAACCATGCTGTGTATTCTTGCCCATTCAATTAATTTATAACCTCTGTCATTCCTCTCCCCCAATCCATAGTCACCAACGATGTCTGAAGTTCTTCCTTTACCAATTTTGGCATTAAAATCTCCCATGACTATGGTAACTTCATGTGACTTTGTGTGTTTTAGTGCTGTCTCTATGTCATTATAAAATAGCTGTAAATCTTCTTCAGAGCTTTCAGATGTTGGAGCGTACTTATCTTATATCTTATATCCTTCCCGTGCCGTTAGACGTCACATAGGGCTCGCAAAGTAGTTCGCCAATTTTTCCTGTCTTCGGCGAGTCTTTCAACCTCATCAAAGGATTTTATGCCTGTTAACTTGGCCTCTCTTAATAATGTTCTCTTCAGAGTTTTACGCGGTCTGCCCCTTTTTCTTCGGCCTGTTGTGTTCCACTTGATAGCTTGTTTTGGGATTCTCTGCTCATTTCTTCTCATCAAGTGGCCAACATATGTCCATCTCCTTTTCCTGAGCACCCGTGAGACTGGTTGTTGTTCAGTCATCTGTCTTATCTCTGCATTGTTCTTGAATTCATTGGAGCGTACACTTGTATAATATTTATGTTTATTGGTTGTCCTTTCAGTTGGGCTAGCAGGACTCAGTCCGAGATGTTCAAATATCCTACAATTGTCCTTGCCGTTTGTTCATCAAATATAATTCCTACTCCTCGTTCGTGTTTCTCACTTCCTGAATATATTATTGTATATTTATCTGAGTTTATCTTCCCTGCACCTGTCCATCTAACTTCACTCATTCCTAATATGTTGATCTTCATCCTTTTCATTTCCATCTTTACATTTTCTAATTTTCCAGCCTGGAATAAAGTTCTAACATTCCATGTTGCTATTTTGAACTTGCTATTTTTGCCACCAGTAGCTTGATGACGATCTGGCCTCACCTGTGGCTCGTGAGCTGCCCTACCGGACGAGGCTGTTCCAGAGGAACATCCATTAACGTCATCGATGTACTTTTTATAAAATTCTGGAAGTCTGCCAGTGTAGGTTTCACATAATTTGACTTCCAGAAACACCATAAATAAACATGCATAACTGGGACCCATTTTCGTTCACATGGCGACACCATTGATTTGCTCAAATTATTCTCCGTTGAATTCGAAAGAATTTAGGTTTAGTACTAGCTGTGTTAGTCTGATTATGGTATCAGTGTTACTGGTGGGGTGAAGGTCCTTGTCGAGAAAATAACTGAGTGCTAAGAGTCCATCCTCATGGGGTATAGAGGAGTATAGGGAGCAGACATCAAGGAGAAATATGTGATAGGTGTGGTGTTGAGAGAGTGTGATCACATCAAAATTTGGTAAGGTATGTTTGGTATCTGTAAAAAAAGAAGATACTTTGTGTACTAGAGGCTGGAAAATGCTGTCCAAAAATTCAGAAATGTGATCAGTGGGGCATGAGTCTGCTGATACAATGGGACGTCCAGGATGACATGGTGTGTGGATTTTAGGAATAAGATAGAATGTGGGGTTGCCTAAACAGCTGTCCTTGATGTGAAGAGAAACAGCTTAGGGTGGGAGGCCACTTTCTGTAATCAAATCTTTAATGGCTGCTTCAGTTTTATCATTACTGGAACGGGTAGCATTGTTTTTAAAAGAGGCATAGAATTTTGTATTGCTGAGTTGGGACATTCCTTCCGCAATATATACATTTTTTTTCAAACTACGAGATTCGATGTTTTATCTGCAGGTTTTATCACAATGTCTTCCCGACGTCGGAGTTTAGGTTGAAATGTCGAAGTTTTCGTGGTCGAAGGTTTAGGAATCCAGGTCACGTCTTATCAATGTATAGATCTAAAGCTTGGGAAGATCCGGAGGAACAAATACATTAAAAGTATTTATTCCTTTACTCCGGTGTGAGTGAGAAAGAAAGAGCAAAGCAGGGTGTCGGAATGATCATAGAACCAGCCACTGCTGGTAAAATCTTGGAAACAAAATATGTATCAGAAAGAATGATAACTGCTAAAACAAAAGAAAATGAGGAGACCACAACCTATATACAAATATATGCCTCTTACAATGCATCAGACACGGAGGAAGAATGTGAAGAGTTTTTATAAACATCCATGACACACTAAATAACATAAGTGAAGAGGAGAATATTATAATCATGGGGAACTTCAATGAAAACTGGGAACAAGAAGAATAGAAATAGCAGACCAAATGGGTGCCTTTGGTTATAAGCAGTGCGTTAGAAATGAAAAGGTAGCAGAATACTAGAACTGTGTAGTTAGCACCTTTTTTTCTCATGGATATATTTTCTAAAAACATCTTATGTGTTACATCCTTCACGTGCCGTTAAAAGTCAAATAGGGCTCGCATGGTATTTTTCCCCGTTTTTTTCCTGTTTCGGAGAGATTTTCAACTTTATCAAGGTATTTTATGCCTACTACTTTTGTAGACGTGCACTACTTGCACATGTATCGCGCAACTGTCGATTATTACCGTGAATGCTAGTTACAAACATGGCAATACTCATAAACATTTGTACATGCAAACTTCAAGAAACTTCTGTTATAGAAATATACTAACAAGGACAACAGACATAGTGAACAGTGTGAAATAAATAACAAATGGTGTGAACATAAACACAGAAAACTTAAATATTTTGGACACATTAAACGTCATGATAATATAGAGAAGACCATCTTGGTAGGGTACATAATGGGAAAAGGAAAGAGAGGAAGACCAAGGCGAAGATGGCTGAGAGACATCGTTGATGATCTGCAAATGGATGCATCAGCAGCAGGCCATCTTGCTTACAACCGAGAGGCCTACAGGAGTGCTGTTAAGGAGGCAAAGTTCCGCAAGGGACATGCAAACGAATGAATGAATATGAACATAAACTCACATTTTACTGATGGAAAAGATGGGTGATGATATAGTGAGGGTGGGAGGTATTTGATAACATTAAAAACAGAAAAAGGAAACAGCCTAGCCCTCTTCCCGACAAGAACTTGTTTGCCAAATGGGAAGGGAGAAACCAATTCTGACACTACATGAAAACAAGTTAACAAAATGCAAGTACTATTAATAGTGCAACACTTACTGCATCAGAATCGTATATCTTATATCCTTCGCTTGCCGTTAAACGTCACATAGGGCTCGCAAGGTAGTTCGCAAATTTTTCCTGTTTTCGGCGAGCTTTTCATCTTCATCAAGGGATTTTATGCCTATTAATTTGGCCTCTCTTAACAATGTCCTCTTTAGAGTTTCACACGATCTGCTTCCTTTTCTTTGGCTTGTTGTGTTCCACTTGATAGCTTGTTTTGGTATTCTCTGATCGTTTTTTCTCATCAAGTGACCAACATATGTTTATCTCCTTTTTCTGATCACCCATGAGACTGGATGTTCAGTTATCTGTCTTATCTGTGCATTGTTCTTAATTCGTTGCACTTGATGCCGAGTATTTGTTTTCAAAAGAGTTTACTTTATTATCTATTTCTTTAGTTGTTTTCCAGCGTTCGCATGCATAAATGAGGGTGGATATCACATTTGAATTGAATAATCTTAATTTGGTTTTTGTGCTTATAACTTTTGAATTCCATATGTACTCACGATTTTTGAAAGTCAATGCTGCTTTTGCTATTCTAATTCTAACTTCCTTCCTAGTGTCAACATCCTGGTCTATGTAGCTGTCAAGGTATGCAAATTAGTTTACTTCATCAACAACTGTTTCTTCTACGTATATTTTTCCTTATTGATTAATGAGAAGTTTCATTATTTTTGTTTTGATCTTGTTAATTTCAAGACCTATTTTGCTAGCCAAGGAAGACAAGTAATCTATTTTTTTCTGTATCGATTTCACATTGTCACTGATAAGAGTTATGTCATCTGCAAAATCATGATCTTCTATTTGGGTCCCATATACCCAATCAATGCCGATTGTAGCTGTATAGCATCTTTTCCTTATAAAGTCTATGACAATTCCAAAAGCAATGGAGATAATATACATCATTGTTTCACGCCTGTTTCAATCTGAAACCATTCGCTCGTTCCTTCTTCTGTCTTGACAGAACAAACATATCCGTTGCAGAGATATCTAATGATGTTGACAATTTTAGATGGTATTCCATATTGTCTTAAAACTCTCCACAATGAATCTCTGTGTATGTTATCAACTGCTTTTTTAAAGTCTATGAAGTTCAGGATTAATGGTTTCTGCTTTTCAATATGTTTTCAAATATTATTCTTAGAGTAAAGATCTAGTCGAGACAGCTTCTCCCTTTTCTAAATCCTGACTGTTCTTCTCCTATTGCAATATCTAATATATCTTTAAGTCTATTGAAAATGATCTTGCAAAATACTTTTAACACAACTGGTAATAAGGTTACTCCTCTCCAATTGTTACAGTCACTTAATCTTCAGAATATAAGTACAGAATTCATACAACCATCACAGAGTATCTCCAGACCCAAAGGTCTATGTAAAAAATCCCAAAACAAGAAACTAATTTCACATTCTTTAGTTCAGCAAAGTTTGACAGGAAAACAAATGCTTGACATTATGTCACTAACAACTACCTGATTCTTCACTGAAATCATAATAGAAAATAGCCAGGTTCGTGATAACGATGTAGTACGGTTTTGTCGACCGATGGTCTCGAAATTGGCCCATCTCTCGCAAAGAGTATCGGGTCTGCAGTATGTAACGTGTGTTGTTTGTGGGTGGCCAGGCTTTCTTTTCCGCTCGTTAGAGCAGAGAGAGCCGCCCCCGCCGGTTAAAGGAAATGAAACGCCGCCGGGGTCGAAAGGAATCCGCTCTGAACAGAGCGCTGTCTCCCTTGTCCCGCGTCGGTCTGTCGGCAGATATCCGACAAAGGTTCGGTGAAGAAAGCTATCTGGTTGATCCTGCCAGTAGTCATATGCTTGTCTCAAAGATTAAGCCATGCATGTCTAAGTTCATACTTTCTCACGGTGAAACCGCGAATGGCTCATTAAATCAGTCGAGGTTCCTTAGATGACACGATCCTACTTGGATAACTGTGGCAATTCTAGAGCTAATACATGCTTACCAAGCTCCGACCCTCGTGGAAAGAGCGCTTTTATTAGTTCAAAACCCGCTGTTGGCGAGATCTTCAGCTGCCGTGCGTGGAGCGGTGCTCTTCCCGGCCAATGAAGAAATTTGCAAATGAGGTTGCCGCGCAGCATCACTGCGGAAAAGGTGGTTGAAAGGATAAATCGAAGCAAACAGTCAAATCACGGCACCTCTGGTCTAGAGGTCGGCCACGTCCTGAGTGCAGTCATATCGGGTGAAATGCATGAACCGGCTTGTCCCAGAGGTTAAGTCACTGCTGGCTTGACTCTTCAAATGCCGCGCGTGGAGTGAAGCTCCTCCCGGTTAAGGAAATAAATGCAGAAAAGAAATAAAGGTTGCTGTGCGGAGCCGATGGGAAAAGGTGGTGGAAAGTGAAGTTTAACCTGGTATGTCCAGTAGTATCGCTACGAGAGCTATACCACGGCGCCTCTGCTCTAGAGGCCGCCTATGTCCGAAATACACCTACACTGGTGAAATATGCCTAAACCGGCACACACCAGGGGTGGAACTCGATGGCTAGACATGTCATGCCACCTCCGCTCTAGAGGTCGGTAACGCCTGATAAACACCCATACTGGTGAATTTTGCCTAAACCGGCTCATACCAGGGGTGAATCTTGAAGGCTATGAATGTCACAGTACCTCTGCCCCAGAGGTCGGTCCCGTCCCAAACACGCCCGTACTGGGAAATGCCTAAACCGGCTCAACCCAGGGGTAGAAGTCACTAGTGGCGAGGATTCGTCCTCCTGGACAAAAGCTCCATCCTGGTCAAAACTAGGAAGGGTAGCGGCCACGACCGCAAAATGCTGAAGTCGGAGACACTGGACCAGGGAAGTCTAGATAGGCAACCACCTCTCACCCAGCGGGGATGTTTGCGTATCCTAATCACGCTGAGGTTTTCCGGTGAGAAAGTCCAACCCTGGACTGGATGGGCAACCACCTCTCACCCGGCGGTGATACACGGGTATCTCAAAACACGTCGAGGTTTTCTGGTGAGAAAGTCCAACTCTGGCCTGGGTGGGCTTACGCCTCTCACCCAGCGGGATGCACTGATATTCCAAACACGTCGAGGTCTTCCGGTGAGAAAGTCCAACCCTAGACCAAACTGGTGCAATGAAAACCACGGTGTCACGCAATCCCGCTTCCAAGACCCACCAAGAATACAGGCTAAAGCACTGTGATACTCTGAACCCCTTGTGGTCTTTTCGTGGAACTCGTGTGGTCTATTTTAGACCACACAGGGGACCACGGGACCTAATGAGGACCACATGCGTGAATTCAGTAGGTTCACAGTGCGGTTTTTGGTGGTAGAAGTGAACGAAGAAGAAGAAGAAGAAGATAATAGAAAATAATCTCATAATGTGTCAAAAAGGAGCATTCTATGTACAAGTCAGCTACATGAGAAAAATCACTAACATCGTGCACTATAAGCTAGAATAATCACATTCTCAACTAATCATGCCCAACAGCGATCCTAAACATTTTCAACCGAGACTTAATTCAACTCATTCTAATCCCATAATCACAACCATATTTCGCGTCCTCTCACTCCTTAAATATTCAGCCACTTGAAGCAGAGCCTTACGTATGTTGGCACCAGAAAATGTAACCGCCCCCGCTGCGTTACCTGCCCTGTAGTTTGGGAAACGAAAACAATCACCTTTCCCAAAACTATCCTCACTCTTCATGAGGGATTCACATGCGAGTCCCGTAATGTGATATATGTCATCGTGTGCAAAAGATGCAGGATAACATATATCGGTGAGACTGGCCTCAGATTAGGGGACCGCATGCAAAAACATCTGTACGACATCACCCAGCATGCTTCGAAACCAGTCCCAAATCATTCAATGGCCCCAACCACAGAGGCAAATCTGATTTTCTGGTAACAGCCATTAAACAATGTCACGCAGATGACACAAGCCGCCTGGCACTTGAGAACCGCTGCATTCAAAATTATGGGACGCTGGAACCACATGGGTTAAACTCGCTGTTTAGTTACACGTAACATCATCTTCTTCAATCATTATAGTACCTCTCCACTAAATCCACCCCTTCTTACTTTTCAAACTTCCTCACAGCATCACTCTGCAACCCTGCTATTTTCTCTGCAACCCCTCTTCTCTGCAACACCTCTTCCCCAATCACCTGTTTCAAATTCTCCCAGCTAGGCCAGTAGTGCGTCACTCTCTCTCCCCTCCCCGGTTCCCCATCCACCACTCCCAGTTACAACCCACCGACCACATGTCACAGGTCTCTATTTAAACAATTTCCACGTCCTACCAGATCCATTCCTGACACACACCGCCAGACAAGCCACACCTTGCAATTTACAGCTAAGTACTCCTTTTTAAAAAAAAAATTTTTTTAACAGTATTCATGTAAATCTATACTTTATCGCCTCTCCCTATTTCTTCGTCCTGTATGTTTTTGTATGATTAAGGCTCACGCCGAAACGTCACAACTTTGTAATCGTTAAGTAATAAAGCTGCTCCTACTTTTTTCCAGTTTTATACACTCCTTAAATATGTGCTATTTCCCTAAATCTCCCCGAAGATTCTATCCCGAGAATCAATAAACCCGTGATTCTACCTGTTTATGACCTTCGGACGAAAACTATCCGGACATTCCGAAAAAAACTTTTCTGTTACAAACATGTCAAGGATAAGTTCATAAAAATAATCAAACATCTCTTGGAATTTAGCGTGTCAAACCTGGCCTTTCATTGAACTCTTGTACAACAAAAATACCAAGGCTTTAAATTAAATGGTCAAAATATTCAAATACCCTGGATTATATCCCTTATATGAGAATCAAACCATCGTAACAGTAAATTTTCCACTATACTGTTATACTTTGTCCTCTTTAGAGTTTCACGTGGTTGTCCTCTTATTCTTTGGTCTGTTGTGTTCCAACTGATAGCTTTGTTTTGGGATTCTCTGATTGTTTCTTCTCACCACGTAATCGATATACTGTATGTCCATTTCCTTTTTCTCACCCATGAGACTGGTTGTTGTTCAGTTATCTGTCTTATCTCTGCTTTGTTCTTGAATTCGTTCCACTTTATATCGAATATTTTCCCCAGGCATTGTTTTTAAAAGAGTCTAATTTTTTGTCTATTTCTTTAGTTTTCCAGCTTTCACATGCATAAATGAGGGTAGATATTACATTTGAATTGAATAATCTTAACCCGCTTTTTGTGCTTACAAGTTTAGAGTGCCATATGTTCTCTTCTTAAACATAGACAGTCCTAAATATATACTTGGTACAAACTGATTTCATATTAGCAAGGAACAGCAAGAAAAGGTCAGTCATAGATTTAAGAGAAATATTCAACCTGAGCTCGTTCGGACCATAAAGCAGTAGGAGCAGCTATCAGAACACACAGGAAAAGCCATATCAGAACTCACAAGAAGACACATAAAACAATAAAACTAAGCAAGCTCAAGGAAAAGAGTGTGAAAAAAAAAGAAAATACGAGAATTGTCCATAAACCTGCGAGAGAAACACAATCAGTGGACGAAGAAATGGGCCCTGTTCAGATCCAGCATTTTGCGATTAGTAAAAGAAACGTATGGAACTATGAAAATATGAGGTAAAGAAATGAAAATAACAAAATGGTGGAATGATGAGGTGAAAGATTCTGTAAAAGAAAAGAAAATAAATATAAAGAATGGATAGAAATAAGCAGGGACAATACTACATTTAATATCGAATTGTAAGAAGACTATAAGAGAGTAATAAAAGAAGCAGAAATAAAATCATGGCAGGAATACAGTGAACCATTAAACAACGATCACAAAGAAACTACTAAACTCTTTTATAAAACTATGAACGATGTTACTGATAACCCAGTATGTGAACCAGAGAGTGTACCAGAGAGATGGAGACTACTTCGACAAGCTGCTCAATATACCTTTCGAGAGATGTCAAAACCGTGATAACAACACAGCTGGCCCCATGGAACCTGAACCAGACACATTACAAGCTGTAATCAGAGAAGCCATCAGAAAGGCCCCAGTGAGCATAGCTCCAGGAAGTGATGGAATATCCACTGAGTTAATCAAATGTGCGAAAGAGGTTGGAATAGCTTGACCGCGCAGACTTTGGTTTGGAAAAAAAACAAGAAACATCACAGGACTGGAGAAATACTGTAATTACTCCGATCTGGAAGAAAAAAGACAGTAAAAGGGACTACAACCAATATAGAGGCTTCTCACTACTAAGCCATACCATAAAAATAAGCTGAAAGAATCTAGAGAACAGACTACGGCCAATTACTGGATCACGTTTAAATGAAACTCACATGAAATTTAGGAAAAATAGAAGGTGTACAGATGCCATCTCTTATCCAAGAAAACTAATATGAAAATCAGTTGAACACAATGAGAACTGCACATAGCTTACGTAGATGAAAAAAACATTTGACAGAGTAGATAAATTGTGGGGAATCTTACAGCATTGTGATGTTAATGTACATCTGATCAACCTATATGAAAACAGTCAGAACAAATGTGGGACATTCCAAACCATTCATCATAAGTCTGGAGTGAGGCAGGACTGTGTACTATCTCCCTTACTTTTCATAACATACATTGATAACATCTGCAAAGCTAACATATACAGTAAAACTTCCACTGCAGAACAGCCAAACAGCCCAACTCCAGGAACAATGCCGATAAACCCACAACACCTTTTAGAAAACATGCCGAATAGGTGGAGAATAATCTTAACTTGGTTTTTGTGCTTATAACTTTTGAGTGCCATATGTTCTCAAGATTCTTGAAGCTAAATGCTGCTTTTGTATGCAGGAAACTCTCTACTGTAGAGAGCGGAATAACAACACACATCCTTCAGCGCCTTTTTTTTTTTTTGCTGACGACCAGACACTTATTGACATCAGAAAAAGACCTACAGCAAGGGAATCTAGGAGTCACAACATGAAGTTCGGTGCGAAACAAACGTGAGTCATAACCATAGGGAGAGAAGAAACCCGAACAAAGATCTTCTTTGAAAATCAAATTTTGAAAAAAAGTGAAACATTTCTAATACGAAAGTAGCACAGAGAAAACTGAGGCTGAGATTGAGAAAACATGATATAAAGCGAATCAGGTCATTGGACAAATGACACTTTTGCTGAAAAACAAATATTGAAACAAAAAGGGCATTGCAGTACAACACAATTTTCATCACAGCACTGTGCTTTCAATGTCAGACATGTACACTAACAGCCAAAAAAGAAAGGAATATCATCCACGACACAAATGAGACTAAGAAGAATACTAGATGTGATAAGAAAAGGCCAAATAAGAATGACACCATCAGGGCAAAGGCTGGAGTAACACCAGTATTTACACTGCGTCCAAGAACAATCAAGTCACATCGTTTGATTACGTTTCACGTCTATCACCAGAGAGTATACAATACAAAAAAATTTCATTAAGATTTGTAGGTAACGGATGAAATTGCCTGTTGAAGGACGGAGGAAATTAAAACACTCTTAACTTGTACGAAGCACACCGCACAGCCCTATCTTTGCCCCCTCAACATTGAGAAGTATATCAGGAAGGAGACAAGCCAGGACCAGTTTGTTGTTGGATTCTGTGGCAAAGTCAATTTACATTTAAAACAAAGTAGTACTGTTATCTTCTAATAAATTTTGACCAAAATTATTTGCCTGGTCAGTTACTTATATTAAAGTACGCAATAAACAGGTGAGAACGTTTATTCGCTTCACTGCTGCACAACAAGCGTTTCCATAAATAAACTATTTTTAGCTCTTTCGCTCCTGCAATGTTTTGCCGAAGTAAATTTTTATGAGAAATTTCCATGGAAAAAAAAACTGGAAATAATCTGCCAGAAATGCATTCAAATCCTTCATGGTACGTGACAAGACACGTCTAAAGTCGCTACATTCAAGTCTCAAGTCCTTGCAAGCAGCCTCAAGTCAAGTCTCATGTCTGATGATGTCATGCAAATGTTGTAGTTGTGTATTTATATTCTTTACATATTTCTACATAAATGGGTACATATATATACACAAACATAAATCATACTTTTACATTAAAGAAGATCATCTATCACAATAACTTGTAATTGCTAATACATCACTTGTAAAAGTTATGTAGCTAACATTGCCCACATTGACTTGTGACGTGCCATGAAAAATGCATCTCTGGTTACTTCCTTCTAGCTTTGCACTGAAATTTCTCATCAAAATTTACATTGACTAAAATTACATTTTCTAAAGAATGAAACAGCAGATTCTAGTAGAGCTTATATGTTTAACGTCTCTAAAATCTAATCCCTTGTAGGGTTAAAATTGTTCTCACAACCTTCCCGTGCCGTTGAACGTCACATCATCATCATCATCAGGTGCCGTGCCGACTGGCGTTGGCTATTATGCTTCTCCAGAGTACTCGATCCTTCATGCAGGCCATCAGTTCAGTTGGTGATCTCCTCTCACACCATCCTGTCAGACTGTCACGTATCATTTCTCACATAGGGCTCGCATTGTAGTTTGCCAGGTTTTACTATTTCGGCGAGCTTTTCGACCTTATCAAGGGATTTTATGACTACTAATTTGGGCTCCTCTTAATAATGTCCTCTTTTGAGGTTCACGTGGTCGACCTCTTTTTCTTCGGCCTGTTGTGTTACACCTGATAGCTTGTTTTGGGATTCTCTGATTGTTTCTTCTCGTCACGTGACTGATATACTATTCATCCCCTTTTTCTGATCACCCATGAGACTGGTTGTTGTTCAGCCTTATCTCTGCGTTGTTCTTCAGTTCGCTCCACTTTATATCGAGTATTTTCCTTAGGCATTGTTTTTAGAGTCTAATTAGTTGTTTTCCAGCGTTCTCATGCATAAATGAGGGTGGATATTACTTTTGAATTGCGTAATCTTAACTTGGTTTTTGTGCTTATAACTTTTGAGTGCCATATGTTCTCAAGATTCTGGAAGCTAAATGCAGGAAACTCTCTACTGTAGAGAGCGGAATAACAACACAACTCCTTTAGATTATCAGAAGTACCCCCCCCCCTTTTTCAAACAAGTGTTCAGCCCTAATAAACTCCTAAGGGGGCGGGGGCTCTCTGGGTCATGAGAGGTCTTGTGAGTTTTTTTTCCGTCCCAGAATTGAACCCGGGATCTTCCAGCTGGCACTGCATTTCGAAATGCATCTTGAAGATTTAGCTAAGGAGGACCGGTATTGGTTGTGACAAACGAAGTTATTTCAGTTCTCACTGCTTGTTTCGCATACCCCACACCCAGCATGCCGCCTTTTCTGTTGTTTCTGAAAGCGTTTTCAGTGCCATTGCTCTTTGCTTGTCCTTTTATACTCAGTTGCTTACATAGGTCGTATGCTGATGTTGCTACGAATTCTCTTGCTCTCACTTTTACAGCTATCACTTTTGCCTTACCTCTTGCCCCCTGCCTTAGTTGCTTGACCAGATCATTGTACTTCTCACATTTGAATAAATGCTGCTCCTCTATTTTTGTTTCGTATGGAACCGTAAGCTAGATCATTATTAGTTCCTGCTTTGCTATGGAGTACACTACATTGTCCGGTCGCATTCCTGTGTTCTTGATGGCAGTCGAGTATTCTCTTCCTCCTGGTAGGTCCGCTGTCATATCTCAGTCATTTCCACCATCTAGCAGTGATGGTAAGGGAATGTCCCTGATTTCTATATTCGACGTCCTTTCAGCGCCTATGAAGTACTTAGGTGGGATCTCAGCTCTTTTGGTGTTTGCTTTATCTTTTGCTCTGTCTACAATAGCTGCTAGTTCATGCAGCACTCTTTTGTGCCGCACGGTGTAGCATTCTTGGGCTAATGATACTCTGCATGCTGACAGCACGTGCTCCAATGTTTGCCTTTCGTTGCAGAGGGGGGCACTTTGGGTAGGTTGGAGCCTGTAGGCAATTCTAACTTCCTTTCTGATGGATATTTTGGTGCGTTGCCTTACCCATAGCAGGAGAACATAGTTCATGCAGGTCACCGGATTCGATTGTCGTCTTACTCATCGTTGATCGCTTGGACGAGTGAAATTCCACACCGTCAGAGTCTAGACAACTGATAGCTCCATAGAAACTGAAAAAAACAAGTTCTAAAAGATCCCAACCTAATTAATTGTACCTGTACCGATGTGAATACTAGAAACGGAAGAACTACCATTGGGAAACTAACTTGCAAGTATGTAGCTCGGCATAGTGACGAGACAGACAATGGTTCAGCAGAAAGTTCAGAATATCTATAGGAGGATAAAATAAATACGTCTGTAAATAAATAGACGCCATGTTCATCCGTATACAGGTAGTATTAAATTCCCACGTATAGCAGTATTTATCTTGGCTATGGGGTTATAACCAAGATTGATATTTAGGAAATAATTAATAGAGTGAGTACCCTTGTTTGAAAGGTAGGTTGGTTGAGACCATTGAGCGGGGGTCTTGGGATAAGCGTGCAGCATGGAGTAAACTGAGTGGGTAGGGATAGTATAGATACCACTCACGATTAGTGAAAGGAGCCTTACTTGTATGTTGTAACAGAAGCCTTACTTGTTTGTGTTGTAGGAAGAACCTTTCTAGTTTGGATATAGATGGAATCTCGTTTAGGAAGAGTTTCTAGCAGTGGCAATTTGTTGGCAGTTAGTTGGAGGATTTAGTTTTCTTGTGATGGCTGAGGTTTTGGGTGGAATGTTGTAAGTATGGTTTTATGTGAATAAGGATATTGTAAGGTTTTCGCCCATATGGCGTAGAGTTCTCTCACGCCGGGGATTGTCATTGTAATTTCTGTTCAGCCTGATGGCTACGTTTCCATCCTCATGAGTTTCACCCCTCATTTTGTCCATCAATAAATGTGTGTTGTTTGAAGATATAACTACACCAATTGGCTTTGTTGGAATTCTCATTGTTGACCAGTTTGTTTTGGTTGGACGACTGCCAAGTTATGTTAAGTTGTTGTATCTGTATTATTCTGTGGGGTTGGAAGCCTGGGTGTCTTGTTGTATTTTCTCAGTGTGTAACATAGAAAATTAAGTGGTTTTAGAACACCAACAACAAGATAAATTTATAAGATGAAACTGTACTCCACAAGAAGATTTAATCAAACCAATAGAAAACCATTTTAGTTGGCGCCAATACTATATCAGTGGTGCCTTAAATTATGTCGCGTGCGACAGTGACCAGAGTACATAGAAAAGAAGAGAAAGTCCTGCCTCGTTTGGAAGTTTCTTGTCGGGTACCACGCAGAGATAAAATTCGCTAAAAGGCTGAAACTGCAGACACATCCTCATCCGAGGAAAATATCCCCTTGGCTCTGCTTCGGGTAAAGGGCCGCAAGATGGCCGCGAGAACACAAAGAGAGTCAAGATTCGCCAGCTAATAATGAAAAACCAGGGAATATTGCGATGATTGTATTAGACAATAAAAAGCCCATTAAAAGTATATAAAAATACATGTTAGTATGATAGAAAATGCCAAAATTAGAAAACACAATAACAAACGCTTAATAGAGCGCCAGTTGAAAAGGTAGTTACAATCAGAAACACTACATCTCCAAATCTCACGTACAATTATGGTAAAATATGGTGACGGCGAATATACCGTTTCAAGTCCGAACACATTGGTAAGCCGCACTCGCTTGCATTCTAATAATGGACACTAAAAGGCTAATGAAACAATAGGATTGACTGTTACAGCAGTGATAAGGGCATCATAAGAATGCGGTGATGCGGTACAGATACAGAACTTGCAAGGATTAAGAGGTCATGTAAAACGCTTAAACTCCACAACACTAAAGTTTTTCAACAGTTTAATCAAAAAAGAAGGAGAAGTGCCATCGTCAGTAGATCTCTAATTACTCGGGAGACCATACGTGCAAATCCATATCTTTCTGAAAGTAACAAGCGTTTGCCTCTAGCGGGTTTTGGTTATGATGAGAAGGGGCATTTGTTTTATCAGTTTGGAGGTGGTACATCAAAACATTTCGGCTCAAGATGATTTGTTAGTATTTTGATTAACATTAGTAGAGGATTACTACATAAGCATTTATGTGAGTTTAATCACTAAAAATGATATTAAATGATCGAAAGCTTTTAGAAGATAAAGAGATTAATAGTAGTCGAGTACTACGAGTTTTTAACATTAGTAGAGGATTACTACTTAGACATTTATGTGAGTTTAATGATACAAAGCTTAATAGTAGTAGAGAAGCACTACTATGAGTTTTGAAGTGAGAAGAATAAGAGTTCATTGTTAGTATCTTGATTATATGATACATTGTCAGTATCTTGATTATAAAGTACATTGTTAGTATCGTGATTATGAAGTAGTGTTACTATCTTGATTATAAGGTACATTGTTAGTATCTTGGTTAACATTAGTAGAGGATTACTATATGGAAATTTATGTGTGTTCTACGATAAATTTTTGACGAAAGTAAACAAGTTTTCCCATGTAGATCCTGGCGTCAAATCAGAGTGAGAAGTGAAAAAGTGAGTTAGTTGGCAGATAGGGACCGAAGACAGAGACTGAGGAAATAGTTAGCTAGTTAGTAGGTAAATCAGTCAGTCAGAAACAGTTAGATAGTTAGATAGTCAAGTCAGTCAAGACAGTCAGAGAAGATAGAGACAAGACAAAGGGATGGGGCAAGACTGCCGTCAGAAATGCATTGATGAAACTTGAGAGCTGTTGTGTTCCACACACATCTCCACTGCTTCTAGTAGATTCTGAGTGCTCTTTGTTATGGTCCATGCTTCGCATCCATATAATAATACGGGTTCGATGTAACACTGAATATTTCTCTTTCTGGTGTTCATCGACAGAGCTTTACTGCATTGTTTGTTTTTAATTTTTATAAATGCTCATACCTCTGATGTGCTGTACTTGTGTGCTGTACTTGTGCAGTACTCTCCTAAAAATGATATTCTTTATGGCAAAACGACTCACACTGTATATATCAGAGGAAAAAACTTTGTCACACAGTGGACCATTACGAGACGAACTATTTATTATTGTATTTGTGAATATTTGGTTTATTACAATAAATGAGCAGCAACCCATGAATGTATTATAAAATGGTCTGAAAGCATTGCATGTTTTGAACCACTTTCACGGTAGAAGTACAGGTAGATAAAAGACACACACTGACGAATGTCAAAACATAATGTGAGAGAAGGGGCCGGAGGATCTGGGATGTCTTTCTTTTTCAATTTACCAATGAAAAGATTTTAAACAACGCTTTGAGGATAACTCACCTTCACTGACGGGCAGCGAATTCAAATGACTTCAACATTTTAAAAAATCGTTGCATCTGCTAAAAGCAAAAACATGTTTTTTCTGCAAGCTAGCTCACACTCTGTGACAAATGTTGCGTGGCTTATCAACCAGATTTAGGAAGAGACCACTTAGGCAACCGGTCAGGGACCTCGCTTTGTCAGCTACGAAGTATCTTATCTTATATCCTTCCTGTGCCGTTAAACGTCACATAGGGCTCGCAAAGTAGTTCATCAATTTTTCCTGTCTTCGGCGAGTCTTTCAACCTCATCAAGAGATTTTATGCCTGTTAATTTGGCCTCTTTTAACAATGACCTTTTCAGAGTTTCACTCGGTCTGCCTCTTTTTCTTCGGCCTGTTGTGTTCCACTTGATAGCTTGTTTTGGGATTCTCTGATCATTTCTTCTCATCAAGTGACCAACATATGTCCATCTCCTTTTCCTGATCACACATGAGACTGGTTGTTGCTCACCTATCTGTCTTATCTCTGCATTATTCTTAAATTCGTTCCACTTGATGCCGAGTGTTTTCATTAGGCATTTCCTCGGAGTTGGCATCCCTGATGCTCGGTTGGTTTCTCTGCGAGTTTCCGTAACGATATCTTTTTATCCCATCTGGAGTTGCCTCTAGATAGGTCCCAGGATAAGTTGTTAGCCTTATGCCCAACTCCCGGTACATGATATGTGACAGATCAAGCGGAATTAGGCTGATTTCTGCATGCCGGCGAGAGCGTTAAAAAAACGTCCGCCATCTTGCACGAAGGTACATAACATTTTAATTAGCTCACTTCTATGTATGTATATATGAACATGACTATTTGCATCTTTCGTATCGCTATGCGCCAGTCCAGACGAATGAAAAGGGGTTGACCACGTGAATCTCTAAAGAGGAAACTGTTAAGACAGGTTTAGTGGGCATAAAATCCCTTGATGAGGTTGAAAAGCTCGCCGAAAACAGAAAAACTTGGCGAACTACCGTGCGACCCCTATGTGACGACAACCGGCACGGAAAGGATGTAAGATGTTAGGCTTTTAGTGTAGTTTCCATTTATACAACTCCTTATCCAACAGTATTTGTATTGTGAGTGGTGACTGGAAATTCAGCATGTCTTTGTTCTCATCGACCGCTGTTGACAAGAATCAGAAATATTCTCAGTAGGCCTTGAAACAGTCTTTAACAACCGCTCACGTTCCTTTTATTCCCTAACTGTTTGTAAAAGTGGACTGACATTTGAAAATAGTCTTTTTCACGGGAAGTAGAATGTCTGTAACTATCATGATGCACTCTTTCACAAAACTCCAGCAGTGAACGTTTTCCTTTCTTCCGTCTTGAATACCGACAGTGTTTTTTGTTTTGTGTGATACATAAACGAAACTTATAGATTTAGGAAGATTGCAACCCGTTTACATTACTCTAGTGACTACTAGATCCGTCTTAAATTTCATGAAGTAACTTGACCATCTCTGTAGTTTGATCATCGTCTTTTAAGATTTATTTTTCTATGTTCCTTTAGCTGAAATATAATATTCAGTTATCTGCTACAAACGTGGAAACTACAACCTTCCTCAAGTTCCGAGCTGTAAATGTTAAACTGTTATCTATTTCATACAAAAGTAATAAAAGTGACACAGCATAGGTGATCGTCATGCAAAGCCATCGTTTTTATTTTCACCCTAGCTTCATCTACGACTGAGGTAATTATAAAGACAACTGTGATACATTGTAACATCTTTTGGTCTGTTAAGTGTCACAGTTCTCATTACTGCTACAGCTGGTTCGATTCTAGGTTCTCTTTCAGGATTACTGGGAAGGGGGGAGGGGTGGAAACTACTTTTTTTATGGGGATGATTTCGTGTAGCAGGTTACAGTCGCCGACCCCTTCTCTACTAAACCTTGCATGTAGCAGAATCTGTTTGGTGAACATAGCATTTGCGTTGTATGCTAGAGCATAATTCAAACATTAAGCACAAAAACATATACACAAAAACATTGATGGTATAAGAAGCTGTCATAGTCTCTTTAAATCTTGATGAGCTCTTGCACGCATTTGACCTCTGGGTTGCCTTCGAATGTTGTAGTCTGTCAAAAGAGACATGAATTATTAATACCTTATGTCAGTCAGTCTAACAACATGCAGAATTTAGAAATAATGAAACACACTTGAATTTTTTTTATAGTTACAGTTTATCCAAAGTTTAGTGCTTCGTGGTCTCAGTTGACTTCATAGTCAATGCCATAGCATACATCCAGTGCAGACATAGAATTTTTTTTAATAGCATCTTCTTACATCTTACATCCTTCCCGTGCCGTTAAACGTCACATAGGGCTCGTACAGTTGTTTGCCAAGTTTTCCTGTTTTCGGCGAGTTTTTCAGCTTCCATAAAGGCATGTTATGCCCACTAAACTGGTTTCTCCTAACAATGTCCTTTTTAGAGTTTCACGTGGTCGATCTCTGTTTCTTCGGTCTGTTGTGGTCCACTTGATAGCTTGTTTTTTGGTATTCTCTGAGGCTGAGGCTATCCACACTCCAGAGTGTGACCTACATTGACACTGCGCATGTCCCGCGGCCTTGACCCCATACCAATAACATTGGATTTGTGGGGAAAGTATTTCAAGCGAATTTCTTTAACACTTTTCCCTAATCCTTGCTCCTGAGTCGAGCCATGACGGACCATAACTATAATCATTCATTTCACCTTCTCCTAAATAGATTATCATCCCTTCCCTACCATCATCTACTATCAAACTGTCCAATCGTCATCATCATCATCATCGCCTTTCGCTCCCTTTTTATTAAGAGCCCCGACCATAGATAGGGGCTTTCCAGTCATCCCTGTTCTTGGAATAATTCTCTGCTCCTTCTGTGTGCATCCTTGTCTCTTAACATTTTCTACACTCAACCATGCACACAATTTTGCACCTTTCAGAACGAACGCTTATAGTAACCGGTGCATATTGTTTGTGGTCCCTTCGCCATAAAGGTGACTGTGGTTCTGTGCTGTTCCAGGAATTGAGATAAATCATTTGGAATTTTTCATTAATTTTTTTCATTTGTTGTTTGGTTAACA
The DNA here is from genome assembly GCA_009760885.1 of Achatina immaculata. Taxonomy (NCBI): domain Eukaryota; kingdom Metazoa; phylum Mollusca; class Gastropoda; order Stylommatophora; family Achatinidae; genus Lissachatina; species Lissachatina immaculata. Next base: position 15,288,793 of record CM019695.1, on the reverse strand, counting down.
TAAAATTCATGTGAATCTTTACTTTGTCTCCTTCTCCAATTCTTCGTCCTGTTTGTTTTTTGTTTGATAAAGGCGCGCGCCGAAACGTCAAAACTGTGTCTTATCTTATATCTTATATCCTTCCCGTGCCGTTAAACGTCACATAGGGCTCGCAAAGTAGTTCGCCAATTTTTCCTGTCTTCGGCGAGTCTTTCAACCTCATCAAAGGATTTTATGCCTGTTAACTTGGCCTCTCTTAATAATGTCCTCTTCAGAGTTTCACGCGGTCTGCCCCTTTTTCTTCGGCCTGTTGTGTTCCACTTGATAGCTTGTTTTGGGATTCTCTGATCATTTCTTCTCATCAAGTGACCAACATATGTCCATCTCCTTTTCCTGATCACCCATGAGACTGGTTGTTGTTCAGTCATCTGTCTTATCTCTGCATTGTTCTTGAATTCATTCCACTTGATGCCGAGTATTTTCCTTAGGCATTTGTTTTCAAAAGAGTCTAATTTCTTTTCTATTTCTTGAGTTGTTTTCCAGCTTTCACATGCATAAATGAGGGTGGATATTACATTTGAATTGAATAGTCTTAACTTGGTTTTTGTGCTTATAACTTTTGAATTCCATATGTTCTCAAGATTCTTGAAGATTGATGCTGCTTTTGCAATTCTGATCCTAACTTCCTTTCTAGTGTCGCCATCCTGGTCTATGTAGCTGCCAAGGTATGCAAATTGATTGACTTCTTCAATATCTGTCCCTTCTATGTGTATTTTTCCATTTTGATTGATGGGAATTTTCATTATTTTTGTTTTGTCCTTGTTAATTTCAAGTCCTATTTTGCTAGCCAGTGAAGACAGGCTATCTGTTTTTTCGTGCATGGAATTCACATTATTACTGATAAGAGTTATGTCATCAGAAAAATCAAGATCTTCTAGTTGGTCCCATGTACCCAGTCAATACCTGTGTTACCTGTGCAGCATTTTTCATTATGAAGTCTATTGTAATCCCAAAAAGTAAAGGAGACAGTATACATCCTTGTTTCATGCCTGTTTCAATCTGAAACCATTCACAAAACTGTGTAATCGTTAAATAATAAAGATGTTCCTACTTTTTTCCTAATTTATACTTTTCAATATAAAGTCTATGGCAATTCCAAAAAGCAAGAGAGATAATATACATCAGTGTTTCGCGCCTGTTTCAGTCTGGAACCATTCGCTCATTCCTTCTTCTGTCTTGACTGCACAAACATATCTGTTGTAGAGATCTCTAATGATGTTGACAGTTTTAGATGGTATTCCATATAGTCTTAAAATTTTCCACAATGAATATCTCTGTATGCTATCAAATGCCTTTTTAAAGTCTATAAAGTTCAATATTAATGGTTTTTGCTTTTCAATATGTTCTTCAAGTATTAAATAGCACGGTAAGTCTTTATTTACTTCCCTGTGTTTCACTCTCTCAGGATTAGTCATGCGTTGTTGTGTCACTTGTCAAATCTTCAGAAATGTGCTCTAAGTTGATAACAATGTCTTCATAATCGTTTTCATCTTAACACTGCTTCACTTATCTCTCTCACATAAAGGACGCTAGTCCGTTCCAGTCTGCAGAAATGGATACCTGATTCTTTCTGAAGCTGCGGTAAGAAAAGACAGGCAGGTATCAGCATTAACAGTATATCCCGCAGATGACTATGGCAGGATAGGGCGGCCTGGCTGTGCGCTCTGAAGGCCAGTTTCTCATCCAACAAAATGAAGACACAGTGGGTTGGGTCAGGCGAGTGCAGAGGATGTGGGACAACCACGATATTGTTTTCTGTCAAAAACGGCGTTGTGCTCAGGAATGTATAAGTGGGTGCATTGTCGTGATGTAAAAACCAACTGCGGTTGTGCCACAGTTCCTGTCTTTTTGTAGCACTTCTCTCAAGCGTATCAAAAGGTCACAGTATAAGCCAGAATTTCCCATACTGCTAGGAGAAACAAATTCTTCGTGAAGAATGCCCCTCCCAACAAGTTGTTGTTCAGTTACTGTATCGTGTGCACATTGAATAAGACTGGTGATAGCGATGAACCTTGAGGCAAACCTGAACATGTGTTATCGGCTCTGAAGATCAACTGCAACATTTGAGAACCACCTTTCTCTGGAAACAGAGCTGCAGCTATCCATCAAATTAGGAGAGGGTGAACTTTAAGAAGCATCCGTCTTAGGTAGTCAAATGGTACTTTGTAGCACGCATCTTCTAAGTCTATTGCTGCTGCACATCGAGACTGAAATCCTCCGAAGACTGCAGCACTCACCCATGCCTCTTTGTTGCTCATATACCCTCAAAGTGTGGGCAGGAACATGCAACCTCCTTCCAAGTCATTAGCCACTCCTCTTTGATCTGGCCACTCTTAACATTAGCACTGAACTCTCTGGGCAAGTCCTTCATGTTGTCGTCTGGCAGGTTGCCTATGTCATCAGAGCCTAGTGTGGTGGCATGCTTTTTGTTGAATTCCGGATCTGCCTTGCCTACTTTGGTCTTGGTGACTGCAGGCTGTTACCACTGTTGTTTTGTCTCCTGATTGTAGCCATAAATCCATCATTCTTCGCCAGAAATTATCCTAAGGATGAAAGTTGGGTTGTCGTGAGCCATCTCACGAAACACACAGGATGTCGCTGCCTGTGACCGAGCGTCAAGACCTGGAGGACAAACTTCGTAGAAATGCAATACATGTTCAGATTTTCCGTGATGATATGATTCCAGCCATATGAAAGAGCTGATGAATTGTTCGTCAACGGTTCTCGTGGATGAGTTCACGATTTGTTTCCCAATATTTTCTGGCGTCCTGCTTGTAACTCTTCGCAGTGAACGCTCATAGTCGTGAGAGAATTTCACAAAAAGACCTTACAGATGGTCTGTTAGTCAACAGACACACGAATGGTGGCGTTCATGCCACTCAAAAACCCGTGTTCGACCTGAAGAATGTTTGAGGGTCTTGCCAAGCTTACGCAAAATTTAATGCAGCCACATTGCTGTATGTGTCAGCCAGCATAATGATGACACAGCAGTCCTAACATAAGGTCACAAAACCGCGTTGTTCAAACTACTTACATGCAGATACTGTAGTACCACGCCAGTTCTACACTGACTCGGCTGGCTAGTGTGGGAGGGGCGAACGTTTCTCTGATGTATGAATGAATGCACCAGTCTTCGGCTGGTTGGACCTTGCCTCGGGTGTTCCAAGCCTACTTGCCGATAAGTGAAGTCACAACTACAGCCCATGGGCTTCCAGATATCACCTCGTAGTTAGTATTGTGGCAAATAAGTAGTAAACCATGTAGTCTAAATTCCTTGAAACTCGCGGCTTTGTCCTTTTTGAATCTATTTATCACAGCCATTTTTCTACAACGAAATTTCTTTTTTTTTCTTTTCTAGTTATGAATTTATGAATACATGTTTCGATGTAATTGTATACAAATGTATTCTTGTAGTTCAACTTTTTACTCAACTGAATGTGCATTCATTAGTGGAGCAAGATATTTCCTGAAATATCTTGCAAAACAGCGGTGCTATTGGGCTCTTTCCTCGGCGAAAGCAGAGATAGTATTGGTGACATAACGTTGACTGATGTCGTAAAGTAATGTGAGCAAATGGAAATCTCCATTACAAGCTGCATACGACAAATGAAAAGAATGGCAGAATTGAAAGAAGATGATGGTGGTTTATTACTGCAGCAAGAGATAACGCCAAGGAATGTTAGAATCCATTGATTGCTTCAGCTAGGTAACTGCACAGCGTTCCTAACTCACTTTGCTAAAGGTCGCTTTAAGTTCTTGGAACCTGAAAGTGTTGCTCGGTCTACACAACACTGAATACATATGGCAGATAAATGATGAACTTGCACAACACCTACAACGACATCAGTCCCGATGATTGAAAGTGGAAACCTTCGAGATCTTGTGAGCGGCTGCCGCTGTAACAGTTAGGAGGAAACAGACAAGACTGTAGATGGTCAGTAGAAAATTTCTCAAATGGATGTTCCAATTAAGTTTAAAAGAAATGTTCCCAGATCTGACAATGACTTTATTAAATTTTTTTTTCACCATAAGCGTGAGTGTTTTCTTCTGTGAGCAAGGCTTCGCCAGAATAGAAATCAAAACCTACCTGCGCTCACCATGAGCCAAATGCGATTAAATGGACTTAGTTGCTCACTATTGAACGAGACGTGGAGAAGGATATCGATATATTTCATATTTGCTAAAATCAATGCCTGCAATAATTTTGACCTTACAAATGGTTTCCGACTTACGACTTCTGACGACCGTGAATTGCGACTCTACGTCCATTTGAGTCATGCTGGCCTCCTAAAGCCTTTTGACCGTTGTCCAGAAAAGATGAAAGTTGTACCTGATAGAAGTCTGTCTGAGAACCAACGCTGGATTGAAAAAAAATACTTTGACATTTGCCATCATAACTCCTCCATTATTATGGAAGATCCAGCTGACTCATGATCTTCTGTAAGTGGAGCCACTACAGCAGATGATAAAATGTTTATATCGCTCAACTCTTCCTAGAACCTTCTACAACTGGAGTAGCTACCACAGCTGACAAAGTGTCGCTACCTCCCAACTTTTCTTTCTATATGCGGAATTGCTACTATTATCAGCAGCTAATAAAATGTCAATATCACCCAACTCTTCTCTGTACAAGCGGAGTTGCTACTGCACCTGACAAAATATCGTTATCATCTAACTCTTTCTTATCAGTTGAATAAATTTTCATTTATGTAAGTAAACTCAGTAAATTTTCTTCATGCAGCAATTTAATATTGTATACAGTATTTATGCTTTTATATTACGTTTATCTCACAACTGATATGCCATCTTGAATACTTTATGACTGTTTTATACTGAAATAAGCTGAAATGCCATATAGACCACATGTTAATCTTTTTATTGCCTGCTATTTCATATGTTCTAATCTCATAAAACAGTATGAGGAGTATGGGGAAGGCGCAACGTGTCGATGCCTTCGCGCTTTATGTTTATGTGTAAGTCTGTAAGCATGAGTGAGAAAGAAAGAGAGAGGGGAGAAAGTCAAGGATAAACAGAAATTTGAAAGCCATGGAAGTGAGACTTTTTTTTTCTACCCGCCATGAAATCTGGTAAGAACTTGAGAAAAACCGAGTCGTGTGAACAACAACTCTGAGCATAATGAGAAAAAAGTAAGGACCAAACTTGTAGTTAGAAGATTTAAACAGAAGGACACTGGACCTTGGTACACAAATATTGCTTGTTGTTACTTTGGCCTTCCATGCAGATACAGTATTGGTAGAATCAGTCGGGAGAGGAGCTGGTCAGCAAGATTATGCTTGGCAAAACCCACAGCAGCTGATAAGTGCCTGCTTCAGAACAGTCTTCATGTATACATATGAAAAGATGTTTGAGTGGTGGTGTTAAATGGCTGACCGGATAATTCGATAATTCGCTGGGTTTTTTTTTTCAGGTAGGCGGCTGCTCGCGCTGCCGTGACTCCGTGGTTCAAGTGAGGTTATTCTCTTGTAATTTTCTTTCTTTCACGTTTAGAGTGCTTTATCTAGTATTTTTTAAGCTAACCATGTAACACTATGCAAAATCACTTCAATATTTTGTCACAGATATGACCTGTCTGGATAGTAACCCTTCATGAAACTATTTCACACAATCACATACAGATACTTACTGCTTTCATCACAGTTCCATCCACTATTCGCTCAGTTCTCCATTTAGCACCTTCGTCTGTCACGTAGCTTTCGATAAGCTTTCCGTCCTCCAGATTTACTGTGCACTGAGATATGAGCATTTGAAACATTACGCTCATGATTATAATTAAACCATTTCATTTGTACTTCAACATTAGTTCAACATTACATCGCTGATACATAGTTTCAATTTTTTTTTATGTCTCTTCCCACGGTAGTTTGGAAGTGACATTTAGTCTTTAAGGTTAGTGTCATGTGCAATGGCGACATTTCATTCTCTCGGTATTTCATGCTAAATTTGATAAATTACCAGATATTTTCCATGTTTCTTTGTTTTTTCAAATTTACTTTCGTTTTTTTTTTCTGAAGTAGTCCGAAGACCCCACGAAAAAAAAGACATCACCACTAAGAGAGGACCAAATGATGAAGTGCCTGTTTTGGCTATAAGCAGTGGGGCTTGTGGTGGAAAGCGATATGCTACAGCTACTTGTTCTATAGCATCTGGATGAAAGCCATTCGCTTTAAGTAATTTTAGTGATCAAATTGACAATACTGTATCTGTTTTTCAGGGTTTATCGTTTTGTGTTAGCACCATTTTGTTTTTCCCAAATGAACCAGATGTTTGAAAAGTTTCCAGTGATTCATAAAGAAAACCATTAAGAAAAAAAAGACAGCAAAAGCATTCGGTTGAAAAAAAAAGTGAAGGCAGAAACTGAAAAGGCTAAACATTCTTTTCATGACATCCTTTAAAGTCAAGATAAAAGACTTCATATGGCACCACAATATCATGATTTACCAGAAATAACTGATTCAAGAAATAGAAAATTCTATCATAATCATACTAGTATCAACAAAAACACCGTGGAATGTCTCACCTTAGCCTTGGTACCATCAACTCCCGTGTAATCAAAATTCTCTTTCAATTTGAAAAAGAACTCCAGTTTGACTGGTCCGTAGTCAAGCAAGCACCTACAGCGAAGACATGGATGGGATTTATAATGAGATTACATAATATTTCAAACATGGGGATGCACATAATTATGTGCATGTAAACTCAGATCACTGCGTTGTATTTAAGAAAGTATTACACCTCTACATAGCAGCAATGGCCAGGAGTAAAGTACGAATTAAAATAAATTGAACATAGAGAGGAGGAAAACACACACACACACACATGCACGCACATAAGCACACACACACAAAGCTCGTTGATAACTATGATCGATAATTAACACAATGTGCCAGATCAACGAATTAACGAGTTGATCAAGACTGTACGGTCCAGGCACATTAGGACATAGGGTTTCTGCAATAATACCAGAGAGATTAAGTAGTTTCAGATAATGCTCTATGTCAACAACAGGAGTAGAGTTTCCGTCACACTGTAGTTACTTCAGTTTCTTTCAGCCAATAAAATTAAAACTTTTTAACTTCAGTCCAATGTCGATTATTATCAGATGTTCTGATGTAATCATCGTAAATCGACATTACATCTTTACCATACTAATTCTGAGAGTTCATGAACCCAGCGCCATATTCCGTTACAGTAAGTTTAGGAAAATAACAACCAGGAGACCCCCCCCCCAACCAAGAAAATTACATTTCAGAAAGAAATATAACAGGGACTGTATAAATTTAATGAACTTGTCGTCAGGTGGCCCAAAACTAACGCATATTAACTCAGAATTTTGGGTAAGTTTTCGCTGATAATGATTTGTTGTTGTTGTTGTTGTCATGTTACTGTTTTTAACAACGAAAGTCATTTTTCCCTGAGTGTGCGATATTGTGCACTTGCTTCTTCGCAAAATTAATTTAATGTTCTTTGTTTATGTTTCTTGTAGGTCTATTCGTACACTATCCTTCGTGGTCACGCACGGACACCTTATATATATATATATACGTAATTTCGTGCTATTCTTGTATGTATATCATCCTTCCTATCTGAGTCAGAATATATTCATCCAGTCTAATTTACTGGACTTTTTTCTTTAGTTTACTTATGCCAGGGAACAACCAACGACAAAGATAAATATTTACATAAACAAACATGTAATGTAAACTTAATAAGCAATGTAAACAAACTTGAAAAGTTATTCTAACGCCGTTGTGCCACTCATAGTAGGAGTGACTCCGAAGTCATTTTTTGCGGAAAACTCGTTTTTCTCCGGTCTTTGCTGCCTGCAAACAGCGCGTCTCGTGCGAGATGTACTCTCTTAACATTTAAAGTTAAAAACTCACGGAGCAAATATTATTTTTATTTCAAAGTTGATATATTTATTTTATTGAGAGAATGAATAATCTTTATTTTTAAAGGGTAAAGAATTTGGCACGCAGGCCCGTCTTACATTCTGCTCTTCATCATTCCATCTTTCATTCTTCCCACATACTTGATTTAGTACAATATACAAATTAAATTAGGAAAAAAACATATCAAAAGAGTGTAAGATTTAACTATTACATTCAAAGTAAAAGAGAAGAAGTAATTAACCTAATAAAATAGCTCTCACGCACACATACACACACAGACATATACATAAACAAAAATACATTGTAAATACAGATCTTCTAACGCATGTTTTTTTAACAAACATTAAAATAATGAGAATAATGTTTAAATTACTTCCAAAATTCCTGAGATAAATAAATTCAAAATCCAATTCTCATTTGACTGTGACCAGTAATTACCTTTATTTCACTGTCAACTAAAATGTTTTGATAATACTGGTGTGGCAGTGAGGTTTAGTGCTCGCTATTTATATCCTTCAGTTCGACCATAATCATGTCTGCTCTCTTGCATGAGACAGGATGATATGATAGTAACATACGAAAATCTGTGCTTGTTTATTTATTCATTTATTTCACTACAGCTTAGTTATCTAAACACTACCACGTCTTACATCAAATCGCTGTTTATCACATGTCAGAACGAGCGACGTGCCAGTAGTTTGTTATTTAAATATTAATTTTGCCCGTCCTATAAGAACAACAGCTATCTTTTCCTAGGGTTCTCATTGGCTTCTCTTATAAGTCTGGGAAAACTGCTGTCGTCATAAAGGGATACCCCGAGCGTAAACTAATACTGTACTAGACTGTGACAGAAACCACGTGACTAGCTGAGCACTCCAGACAAGGATATGACTGAGAAGTGATAATGACGGTCCTCATCTTACAAGGCAATTGAGTGCCAAGTTTATGAATTTAAATTTTCGAATTTCCTTTTTTTTCACACACTGGGTGATAATGATATTGTGGATAAGCGAGAGACGATTATGTATACCCTACAACCATCAGTGGCGCACTGTAGCAGCGTTAGTTCCCTAACGAATCTCTGGCGTAGGGCTTGCACTTTTTAAAAGGCATTTTATGTGCAATGTTTAATTTCTTATCATGATAGCGGATGCTGTATGTCGCCTGTCATGATAATTTCTTATTTCTTTCTTTTAAAATTTCATGATAAGACTTCATGAATGCCATAATGTTCCTCTTCGCTACAGCACTCACTTTCTTACTTAGAAAAAACCCTCTTGAGGAAGTGACTCACTTTCACGAGTGATCAATGTGCTGCATAGCCTTGTAAGTAACGATATTGTTAATGTTATGATTATTATTACTACTAGAATTTTTATTATAGTTATTATTATTATAGATAGTAGAAAGTAGGTTAGAAACGATGGAAAATTTGGGATCCTGTGAGAGAGAAACACTCCCATAGCGTTGGTAGTAATATTACGACAGAAGAGTTCTTCTTCACAGAAACTGCAGTCTTTCTCCAGTTTCATTTATTTCTCCGATTCCTTAACCTCTCACGATTCTTCTTTTATACGAGAGACGAGTAGATACTTTAAAATACTAGACGCTGACAATGAATACGGACAAAGAGGATTTACTCAGATAACAAAAGTACAGAGGAGACCGACACAGTTAAAAGCACGGACACAATAAAAGTAGAGAACGGGCTAAGCGCTGAAACCTACGACATGAAAGAGATTTTGGACTGGCCAATTGTAAGGACGGATTTGACGCAACAGACTAACTTATCTTATCTTATATCTTATATCCTTCCCGTGCCGTTAAACGTCACATAGGGCTCGTAAAGTAGTTCGCCAATTTTTTCTGTCTTCGGCGAGTCTTTCAACCTCATCAAAGGATTTTATGCCTGTTAACTTGGCCTCTCTTAATAATGTCCTCTTCAGAGTTTCACGCGGTCTGCCCCTTTTTCTTCGGCCTGTTGTGTTCCACTTGATAGCTTGTTTTGGGATTCTCTGATCATTTCTTCTCATCAAGTGACCAACATATGTCCATCTCCTTTTCCTGATCACCCATGAGACTGGTTGTTGTTCAGTCATCTGTCTTATCTCTGCATTGTTCTTGAATTCATTCCACTTGATGCCGAGTATTTTCCTTAGGCATTTGTTTTCAAAAGAGTCTAATCTCTTTTCTATTTCTTTAGTTGTTTTCCAGCTTTCGCATGCATAAATAAGGGTGGATATTACATTTGAATTGAATAGTCTTAACTTGGTTTTTGTGCTTATAACTTTTGAATTCCATATGTTCTCAAGATTCTTGAAGATTGATGCTGCTTTTGCAATTCTGATCCTAACTTCCTTTCTAGAGTCACCATCCTGGTCTATGTAGCTGCCAAGGTATGCAAATTGACTGACTTCTTCAATATCTGTCTCTTCTATGTGTATTTTTCCATTTTGATTGAGAGGAATTTTCATTATTTTTGTTTTGTCCTTGTTAATTTCAAGTCCTATTTTGCTAGCCAGTGAAGACAGGCTGTTTTTTCTTGCATGGAATTCACATTATTACTGATAAGAGTTATGTCATCAGCAAAATCAAGATCTTCTAGTTGGGTCCCATGTACCCAGTCAATACCTGTGTTACCTGTGCAGCATTTTTTCATTATGAAGTCTATTGTAATCCCAAAAAGTAAAGGAGACAGTATACATCCTTGTTTCACACCTGTTTCAATCTGGAACCATTCACTCATCCCTTCTTCTGTCTTGACTGCACAAACATATCCATTGTATAAGTCCTTAATGATGTTGACAATTTTAGATGGTATTCCATATAGACATAAAATTCTCCATAATGAATCTCTGTGTATGCTATCAAATGCCTTTTTAAAATCTATGAAGTTCAGTATTAAAGGTTTCTGCTTTTCAATATGTTCTTCAAGTATTATTCTGAGAGTAAAGATCTGGTCGAGACAGCTTCTCCCTTTTCGAAATCCTGCTTGTTCTTCTCTCATTGCAGTATCCACTATATCTTTGAGTCTATTCAAAATGACCTTGCAAAATACTTTTGACACAACTGATATTAAGGTTACTCCTCTCCAGTTGTTACAGTCACTAAGGTTGCCCTTTTTTGGTATTTTAACAATGATTCCTTTCTTCCAATTAGAAGGGACGTTTTCTTCTTTCCAAATCTTGTTAAACATTCTCTGTAGTTGTCTCATGTTGTCACTATTGATAGCTTTTAGCATCTCGGCTGTTATTTCATCTTCACCTGCAGCTTTGTTTTTAGCCATTAAATTCACTGCTGTTTCAATTTCATGCAATTTAATTTCATCTAGGTTGGGGCTGGTAAGTCAGTTTCAAGGTTTAACAATTCTTTTGGGTGTGGTCGATTGAGTATTTCTTGGAAGTGTTCAGCCCATCTTTGCTTTTGGTCTTTATTTGATGTTAATAGTGTTCCAGTTTTGCTAAGGATTGGTCTTTCTTTAGATGTAATAGTACCGGTTAGCCTCTTTTGTATGTTATATAAAGTTTTGCTGTCTCTTGTTTTTGCTGCTTTTTCTGCCTCTTTCGCCATATTGTCTATGTATTCTCTTTTATCCCTTCTAGCTGAACTTTTTACTTTCTTGTCTATGTCTTTGTATTTTGCTTTTGCCAAATCTCTTTCATGATCTGCTTTTGCATTCAACATGTCTAATTTGACTGCTCGTCTTTCATGTATATACTTCCATGTTTTATCTGATATCCATGCTTTTCTATTTGGTTTTTCCAATCCAGCGCTTACTTTTGCTGCTGTGATTATGGCTGTGCTGTAAGAATTCCATAACTCATCTATACCTATCTCCTCAACCTCACTGGGTGTTTTGGAATGATTGGCAAGTTCCTGATTGAAATTAATGTTAGTATTTTCTTCTTGTAGGCTGTGGCTGTTTATCTTTCTGTGTACTGATTTCTTGTGTTGACTTTTCAATTTTAGTTTTATTTTCCCTATGCACAGGTTGTGATCACTGTTGACATCTGCACCCCTATAAGCCCTTACATCCATGAGAGATGTTCTGTATTGCTTTCTAATACAAAAATGATCTATCTGGTTTCTAGTTCTATCATCTGGAGATATCCATGTTGTTTTATGTATCTCTTTGTGTGGGAATATTGTGCCTCCAATGACCATGCCCTCTGTTAGACATACTTCAATTAATCTTTCTCCATTCTGATTAACCATGTCAATTCCTTCTTTCCCCATCACTTTTTCAACGTCGGTATTATCCTTCCCTACCTTAGCGTTGAAGTCCCCCATAGCAATTAAGATGTCGTATTTAGGGACTTTGTTGATGTAGTTGGTGATAGAAGTCGTCTTTCACATCATCATCTGCATCATTCGTGGGTGCATAACACTGTATTATTGTCATTCTTCCGTGTCGTAGGTTGTATCGTGCTCTTATTATACGACTGTTCACCGGTTCCCATTCTACAAGGCTCTTTGCAGCTACATTTGACATAATAATGCCCACTCCTTCTCGGAATTTACCGTCATTTCTGCCTGAATGTATAATTAACTTACCGTTTTCCGCCGATCTTTTACCTGCTTCTGGCCATCGCATTTCGCTGATGCCCAGTATGTCTAGATGGTATCTCTCCATTTCTCTGATGACCTGAGTAGTTTTTGTTGGTGCTGCCATCGTTCTCACATTCCAGAATTCAACCCTTGTCACATGTTTGGGGCCGACGAAGTTGGCATCCCTGATGCTCGGTTGGTTTCTCTGCGAGTTTCCATAACGATATCTTTTTTTCCCATCTGGAGTTGCCTCTAGATAGGTCCCAGGATAAGGTTGTTAGCCTTATGCCCAACTCCCAGTACATGATATGTAACAGATCAAGCGGAATTCCGCTGATTTCTGCATGCCAGCGAGAGCGTTTTAAAAACGACCGCCAAAAACAGACTAACACGTGAGGCATATTTGGAATCTCAAGACGCAATCTGCACAGAGTTTCGAAAAAAGGGTGTGGACCGACTTGACCAGATGAGCAATTAGAAAGATCTAGAGGTGTGGCCTATTGGACAACTGACTTACGACAGGCATGGAGTTTTAGTTAAACACTCAAGGAGACTTATAGGTAGGACACTCAAGGAGACAGACGGAGGACACACAAAGAAAAGTCGTCATCATCATCATCATGTGCCGTGCCGACTGGCGTTGGCTATTATGCTTCTCCAGAGCACCCGATCCTTCATGCAGGCCATCAATTCAGATGGTGATCTCCTCTCACACCATCCCGTCAGACTGTCCAGTATCATTTCTCTTGGTCTTCCTCTTGATCTTCTTCCTTCTATTTTTCCTGTTGTTATAATATTTTCAATGCCCCCTCTTCTCATTGCATGTCCTATGAAAGTACATTGTCTCTCTCTTATCTTTTTGATAAGGTTTTTTGTCTCTCCAGCTCTTCTCATACATTCTTCATTAGTTATTTTTGCTGTCCAGGGGATTTGCAACATTCTTCTAATAAACCACATTTCTGCTGCTTCCAATGATTTTTGTGCAGACTTGCCTATTGTCCATGATTCATTTCCATATAACAAGATAGGTTCAATATATCATTTTAGGACTCGTTTTCTAACATTCATTGATAAAGATGTGTTAGCTAATATGTTTCTCATTCTCTGAAATGCAGTCTTTGCTTGGCCTATTCTGTTCCTAATTTCTGTTCTGCATTTCCCATCTGAAGTTATTACTGCTCCAAGGTATTTGAATTTCTGCACCTGCTTTAGAATAGTTCCGTTTAATTTAATACTGCATGCTGGTGGATTCTGTTTCTTAGATATAACCATAGTCTCTGTCTTTTTGATGTTCAAAGTAAGGCCTTTCTGTTCACTTTCTTTGGCGACTTTATTCAAGAGATTTTGCAGGTCTTGTTGGTTCTCAGCTATCAGTACTGTGTCGTCAGCATACCGAAGGTTGTTAATATTGTATCCTCCAATTTTTATGCCTGGTTCTGTGATGATTGTTCTTAGAATATCCTCGCTATACAGAGAAAAAAGGTCTGGAGATAGTACACATCCTTGTCACACCCCTTGTTTTATAGGTTGATATTTTCCAGTTCTATTTTCAACTCGAATTGCTGCTTCTTGCTGCCAGTATAGATGTTTTACAATCCTCAGGTCTTTGCCGTCTATATTGATGTCTTCAAGCATTTTAATAATTTCATTATGTTTCACCTTGTCAAATGCCTTGGTGTAATCAATGAAGCATAAGTAGAGATCTTTCTGTACTTCTAAAGCTCTTTCTGTTAGTGTCCGTAAAGCATAAATGGCATTGCGTGTTCCATTTCCTTCAACAAATCCAAACTGTTCATCTGCTATTTCCATTTTTATCTTTTTCCTTGTTCTTCTCATAATTATTCTCAGAAGTAGCTTGGTTATGTGACATGAAAGGCTGATAGTCCGGTGGTCGTCACATTCCTTTGCACCTGGTTTCTTTGGTAGTGCTATAAACGTGGATTTAATCAGGTCACTGGGAATATAACCACTGTTGTAAATGTCATTCAGTAACTTGGTTATTATTTTTATTCCTGTCTCTTCTAGTGCCTCTATTTCTTCTATTGTTATATTATCAGGCCCAGTTGCTTTTCCTTTCTTCATGTGTTTGATGGCATCTATGATTTCATCTTCAAGTATTGGTGGTCTCTCACAGTTTTCAGTATCTGGTGTTAATTCTGGTCTTTCTCCTCCATATAGCTCACCGATATACTCTGTCCACAAGGCAGACGAGGGTTGGAGAAAGCCCAGCCAAAAGATAAAGAGCAAAGATGGCTCACCGCAGACGGGTTCACCCTATACGGGAAAAGAACCCGGAAAAACAGTACGAGTCCAAAACCGCCCACACCAGCACCGGCGACGCCACCGCGATTCACAGCTGAACAAGAACCACCACCTACGCCGGAACCCCGGTCGCTGAATATAGACGAGAGCTCTGACCAGGAGAGCGACACAGACACCACCACCACAGGCGCACACAGGGACCTGTCCTGGACCTGCCCAGAAGGGGTACAAGACAGCGGAACCACGAACCAACCGAGACAAAGACAGCGACAACTAACATGATACCACAGACAACCCATCTAGGTATGTTAGTATGCCTTAACTCACAACACACACCAAATGTTTAGACAAACTTGTCTTAATTTAGCTTTCGAAATGGATACAGAAATTAGAGTTTTGAGCATTAACATTAGCGCACAAAATTACAGCACATAGTCTCTCTAACACATTCACGCAAACCAGACTTCATCCTAATTCAGGAAACAAATATACATACAGACATACACGCAGCACAAATCACAACACAGCTAGGCTTCAGACATTCATGTTTTAGCTTAGCCACTCAGACAGCAGAATCAGGAGTAGCAATAATACAGACATCAGACAGGTGGGAGGTACTTAGGACAGACATCAGACAGGTGGGAGGTACTTAGGACAAATAGAGATAGCAGGGGGAGAATAACGATATGCGAGGTTAGGGACAACTCACACACATACACTATAGTTAACATACATGCACCACCCAACCGCAGTCACCAGCCCAACTTCTACGAAGACTTAGAATCCCTACTCAGCCACAGATACAGAGGACACAACATTATATTAGGAGGAGATTTCAATAGCGTAACATCAGATTTAGACATTTTAGGAGGTGCAACTAGAACTAACACATATGAGAGGTGCAAGCTAAATTCTTTGCAGGACGTAATAGACGCACATGATTTAGTAGATACATACAGACACACACACCCTCAAGGCAGAGAGATCACTCACAGAAGGGATGCATACAGCAGAGGATATAGGTTGGACAGAATTTACACACCAAGTACATGCCACATAGCACAAGTCAGACATATCCCTAGTGCATTAGCCTTCACAGACCACAAAGCAGTCGTAGCAACAGTTAACACGATACCTACAGTCACACCCTTAAAACGATCACCACACTGGAAATTTAACAACACACTCCTCCAAAACAAACATTTCGTTGAAAACATGACACAGCTGATACACATCTTCACGAACAACACACCCACACGCAACATCCAACAGCACTGGGAAGCGTTAAAACATGCAATAAGGGACAAATCACAAACGCTCTCAACACAGATACACAGAGAAAGGCTGAGACAGGAAAAAATACTAGAGGAAGCAATCAAACTAACAAAACAGATGGACAAAAACTCACCACATTTACTCAAGCTAGAAGAAGAACTGGATAAACACAGACAACACAGATTTCAAGGCGCACTTCTAAGAACAAGACTCAATACCATTACACAAGAAATACCTACCAAGCAGTACTTGAGCATAGAGCAAAACATACAACGAAGCAGACAGATAAGAGAAGTAATAGTCGCCACAGGGAACAGACAAACAGATAATACAAACGTAGTACAGGCCATTAGAGAATACTACAAAAAACTGTACACAGAGGAAGAAACACAAGCACACATACAGGACAAGTACATGCAGTACACTAAACAACTCACGGACTCGGACAAGCAAGCTTTAGACACACCACTAACACTAGACAACCTGACGCAGGCACTACAAACTGCAAGAAAACAAGTCACCAGGGCCAGACGGCCTCACAGCAGAATTCTACAAACATTTCTTCCCACTCTTAGGTCCTCTTCTCCTACAAGTCTTCACAGAGGCCTTCTAAAACAAACAACTCCCACCCAGTCTAAACCTATCATACATCACCCTCATACCCAAAGATAGCGCAGACAAAACACAACTCAAAAACTACAGACCCATATCACTGCTAAACGTAGATTACAAGATCCTCACCAAAGCGCTTACAAACAAGCTCAAACCACTTATGCACAAACTCATACACGAAGACCAACAATGTAGCATAGAGAACAGAAACATACACCAGCACACACACTTCATACGAGACGTCATATACTACACACACCAGAAGAACTGCCAGTCGTCAGTTCTCTCATTAGATCAGGAGAAAGCATTCGATAGAGTGTCACATAGATGCCTACACAAGACACTACTCCACTGCAACATAGGGGACTACTTCAGAGAATGGATTCACATTCTCTACTCAAAACCTGGGAGCAAAGTCTTAGTAAACCACACGCTTACAGAGACTTTCAGGCTAACCAGATCAGTGAGACAGGGCTGCCCCCTCTCTCCCTTACTGTACATACTCACTCTAGAACCACTTCTAGAGAAAATCAGACAAGACACAGCAATCCAGGGAACTTTCGTACCTGACAGAGGAGAGAGAAAGTTGCTCGCGTATGCGGATGACACGATCTTCCTCCCAACAACAGACAGATCAATAACCCACATTTTAGACACCTTCACAGAGTTCGGTGAGGGCAGCGGAGCGAAACTCAACATACAAAAATCTGTCATCATGGGAATAGGCAAATGGCGAGATAAAAGGGCCTTCCCCCTTCGTCTCAAGCGCACAGACAGCATCCGTCTGTACGGCATTACCTTCCCATCACACCCTGACACAATACACAAACCTACATGGGACAACCTCATAAAAAAAATTACAAACATGTTACAATGATACAAACACAAAACAGCAACAATTTTTGGAAGAAGCGCCATAGTAAACACATACATAATACCAAAAATAATATACACCGCCACAGTACTAGACCCTCCGCAACAGACAATCAAAGAAATAAACAAACAAATCAGAAAATTTATCTTTATAAACACCGTTCACAAAATACAACGTAAAACCCTCATGCAAGACAAAACACATGGAGGGATTGCCTTGCAAGACATACAGACAAAAATACAAGCACTCAGAATCAGCCACGTAGGTCGCATCATCAAACACCCAAACCAACACCCCCTAGCTCACTACTACATAGGACTGAGACTATCAAATTTAGTCCTACCAAACAACTTGCAGGCACACCACTTTGGCACACTACCACCCTTCTACAAGAACTGCATACAAGCAATTCAAGGACACGAAACGCTCACCCAATGCAAAACAAGCCATATATACAAACATTTGGTCAGAAATCAAGCACCGCCATTACACCTTAGGATCAAAAGGGGACGCAGATATCCCATACTAGACTATACTGACACATTCAAAAACCTCCATCTAAAAAATATCACACCAAAAGCCAGAGAAATCACTTTCAGACTCATATACAATATGACGCCCACGACACACAGAAAAGCACAAAGAAACATGAGACGATGTCACCTATGCAGGAAGAACGCACTAGAAACAGAAGAACACATTTTCTGCGAATGCAAAATAGTAGCAACCACAGTAAAAACAATACAGAACACAATAGAAACACACACGGCACAACAAGCAGACATCTACAAAGCCATAATGTTGAATAAAATCCCTAAAACTCAGGCGGACATACACACCAAGTTAATAGCCCTGCTCGCAGAGTTCAGGTACTTGGTGTGGACGTGTAGAAACAGAGCTCGTTTTGATTTCTGCACGTTTAGTCCTGTCACGTTCTTGGGAATGTTTCAACAAAGATCGGGCAAAATAATGGACTGAAAGAGAGAGAGAAAGAGAGAAGCATGAGAGGATTAAATTTAAGTTAAAAATCCATGTACATCCCATGAGTGAAAGAGAAGGCCTTTGCCAAACAAGGATCATGTACATCATCAGAGAGGAAGACAATGAGAGGAGAGAGAAAGAGCGAAAGGGAGAGAAAGAGTACACAGAAAATCTCACAAATCAGTGAATTTTTATATTTAAAAAAAAAAGGAAATTAAAAAGGGAAAACAAAGAAAGAAAAATACAAAGGGTTAAGAAACCACACGGCTAAAAACAAAGTACCACATGATGACAGCAACAACGGCCACTCGAAAGAGTTTTCCAAGTTGCACAGTGCAAGGTCTTGACAGATCAAATCACTGAGTCTGAGAAAAAAAAAAGGAGACAGACGGAGGACACACAAGGAGAAGTCGTCATCATTATCATCATGTGCCGTGCCGACTGGCGTTGGCTATTATGCTTCTCCAGAGCACCCGATCCTTCATGCAGGTCATCAATTCAGATGGTGATCTCCTTTCACACCATCCCGTCAGACTGTCCAGTATCATTTCTCTTGGTCTTCCTCTTGATCTTCTTCCTTCTATTTTTCCTGTTGTTATAATATTTTCAACCCCCGTGTGGTACCCGGGATCTGCAAAGAATAGGACCACTGTACCCTACCATGCATGATCGTAAAAGGCGACTAAGGAGGGTTCAGCATAGGGCCAGCAACCCTATCTGGTAAAAAACTATCAGACTGCTACAGAAACAGAAGCAAGGGAAAAAGCAAATGCAGGTGGAAGGAGAAATGCTTATCAGGAAACTGAGCCCATGAAGGTTGTGGATGAAAGCCAGCCACTGGAAGTCCCCAGCCCGACTGCAGACCTCCTGGAACCTAAACAAAAGATGCAAATAGGCAGCTGGAATGTAAGAACACTAAACCAGACTGGAAAACTAGCACAAACCATCAAGGAAATGCACAGATACAAACTAGACATACTAGGAATACAAGAAGCAAGATGGACAGGACAAGGCAGAAGGAAATTAACAACACACCACACAGAAGATACAATAATATGGTCAGGTAAAGAAGATCTTCATGAAGGAGGAGTAGCATTGATTATAACAAAAGAAGCATCAAGAGCATTGCTGAAATGGACCCCAATAAATGAGAGATTATTATATGCACGGTTCAACTCAAGATTCACGAAGCTGTCTATTATAGTTTGTTATGCACCAACAGAAGCAGCTGAAGAGGAATTAAAAGAAGATTTTTACAACAGCCTCCAAGCCACAGTAGAAACAATACCCAAGCATGATATGCTACTCATCTTGGGCGACTTCAATGCAAAAGTAGGTGAAGGAAATGAAGATAGAAGAAGAATCATGGGAAGAGAAGGAATCGGAGAAATAAATGAAAATGGAGAAAGACTGTGCAGTTTCTGTGAAGAAAACATGATGACCATCGGAGGGACAATTTTCCAACACAAAAACATCCATAAAGTGACTTGGAGGTCACCAGATAAAACCACAGAAAACCAAATCGATCACATACTAATAAACAACAAGTGGAAACGGTCACTACAAGATGTGCGAGCAAGGAAAGGAGCAGATATAGGAAGTGATCACAACCTTCTGGTAGCAAAAATAAAACTAAAATTAAGGAAAGCCAGAATCGGAGAACACAGAAAGATACATTTTGATACAAGAAAACTGATAGACCAGCAAACAAGAAATGAATTCTCAATAATACTTAAGAACCGCTTCAGTGTCCTACAAGATGACGCAGAAATGTCCATATTAGAGTTCAATAAAACACTACAGGAAACAGCAAAAGAGGTGCTGGGATATCGGAAAAGGAGAAAAGAGGAATGGATAAGTGAGACCACATGGGAAAAGATAGAGCAAAGAAAAGAAATCAAGAAAAAATTACTGAACACCAAATCACAACGGCTTAAAGAACGAGTTTTAAGTAATTATGCACAAAAAGACAAAGAAGTGAAGGAATCATGCCGTCAAGATAAACGTCAATATTATGACAACTTAGCAGAAACAGCAGAGAAAGCAGCATATACAAATGACATGAAAACCATATATAAAATCACAAAGCAGATGACAGGTAACTTCAATACAAGATGTGAAAGTGCAGTAAGAACACAAAATGGACAACTGGTCAGTGGAGAAAGAGAAAAAATTGAAAGATGGAGGGAACACTTTAACACCCTACTAAACAGAACACAAGCAGCACAAGCAATAGATATACCTGAAGCAAAAGCGGAACTAAACATCAATACAGGACCAATAACAATAAATGAAGTAAAAGAGGCGATAAAGATGCTAAAATCAGACAGGGCACCAGGTGAAGATGAAGTGACTGCTGAGATGTTGAAAGCAGAAGAAACAGAAACACCAAAACAACTTTGCCGGATATTACAACAAATTTGGGATTTAGAAAAAGCCCCAGAGGAGTGGAAAACTGGTCTTATAGTAAAACTACCAAAGAAGGGTGACCTCAGAGATTGCGGGAACTGGAGAGGCATTACCCTACTGCCACTCACTAGTAAAGTATTTTGCAGAATAATCATCAACAGAATTGTACCAACACTTGAGGAAAAACTTCGGAAAGAGCAGGCAGGATTTAGGAAAGGAAGATCATGCATAGACCATATATTTGTACTTAGACAAATATTAGAACAGGCAAATGAGTGGCATAGCACAACATATGCATTATTCATAGATTTTGAGAAAGCCTTTGACAGTGTCAACAGAGATGCACTGTGGAAAATCCTAAGATGGCATGGCCTCCCCCATAAAATAGTTAATGTAATCAAAGCCCTATACGAGGGTTTTCAGTGCAAAGTTATCTGTGGAGAACATACCTCCAGCAGCTTTAGGGTACAAACAGGAGTGAAACAGGGATGTGTACTATCACCAACATTATTTATCTTGGCAGTAGACTGGTTAATGAAGGAGGCAACATCAGACAAACGCAGAGGATTACAATGGACCCTTGACACAGTGCTGGAGGACCTTGACTTTGCGGACGACATTTGTCTATTATCAAGCAGTCACAAAGATATGCAAGATAAAATAAACAAGTTAACCCAGAATGCAAACAACATAGGACTAAAGATCAATGTAGGAAAGACAAAGTTAATGAAGCAAAATGTGAACAACAGAAATGTACTCAGAGTAGATAACAAGTTAGTGGAGGAGGTCAACGAATTTGTATACCTTGGCAGCAGAGTAGTAGAAAATGGAGACAGCACAGAGGACATCAACAGCAGACTTACTAGAGCAAACCAGGCTTTTGCAATGCTACAGAATATATGGAAATCAAATAAACTAAGCATAAATATGAAAATCAGGATATTTAAGAGTAATGTTCTAAGTGTACTACTCTATGGAAGTGAGTGCTGGAAAATCACCAAAACCATAGAAAACAAGTTGAATTCTTTCCAGACTAAATGTTTACGTAGAATTAAAAAAATATTTTGGCCAAACACCATAAGAAATAACATTTTATTGGCAGAAATGCAGATGAAACCACTGACAACAATTATTGAGGAAAGACGCTGGCGATGGTTGGGACATGTGCTCCGAATGACAGACAACTCACTACCAAAAATAGCACTAAGATGGACACCACAGGGGAGCAGAAGTAAGGGTAGACCAAAAGAGACATGGAGAAGAACAACAGAAAGGATGTTGAGCAATAGAGGGCTCACCTGGGCAAGAGCAGAAAAAAAGGCGAAAGACAGGCATTTGTGGAAAACCCTTGCGGAAGCCCCATGTGCCCTGGGCACTTAAGGTTCAGAGATAATATTTTCAATGCCCCCTCTTCTCATTGCATGTCCTATGAAAGTACATTGTCTCTCTCTTATCTTTTTGATAAGGTTTTTTGTCTCTCCAGCTCTTCTCATACATTCTTCATTAGTTATTTTTGCTGTCCAGGGGATTCGCAACATTCTTCTAATAAACCACATTTCTGCTGCTTCCAATGATTTTTGTGCAGACTTGCCTATTGTCCATGATTCATTTCCATATAACAAGATAGGTTCAATATATCATTTTAGGACTCGTTTTCTAACATTCATTGATAAAGATGTGTTAGCTAATATGTTTCTCATTCTCTGAAATGCAGTCTTTGCTTGGCCTATTCTGTTCCTAATTTCTGTTCTGCATTTCCCATCTGAAGTTATTACTGCTCCAAGGTATTTGAATTTCTGCACCTGCTTTAGAATAGTTCCGTTTAATTTAATACTGCATGCTGGTGGATTCTGTTTCTTAGATATAACCATAGTCTCTGTCTTTTTGATGTTCAAAGTAAGGCCTTTCTGCTCACTTTCTTTGGCGACTTTATCCAAGAGATTTTGCAGGTCTTGTTGGTTCTCAGCTATCAGTACTGTGTCGTCAGCATACCGAAGGTTGTTAATATTGTATCCTCCAATTTTTATGCCTGGTTCTGTGATGATTGTTCTTAGAATATCCTCGCTATACAGAGAAAAAAGGTCTGGAGATAGTACACATCCTTGTCACACCCCTTGTTTTATAGGTTGATATTTTCCAGTTCTATTTTCAACTCGAATTGCTGCTTCTTGCTGCCAGTATAGATGTTTTACAATCCTCAGGTCTTTGCCGTCTATATTGATGTCTTCAAGCATTTTAATAATTTCATTATGTTTCACCTTGTCAAATGCCTTGGTGTAATCAATGAAGCATAAGTAGAGATCTTTCTGTACTTCTAAAGCTCTTTCTGTTAGTGTTCGTAAAGCATAAATGGCACTGCGTGTTCCATTTCCTTCAACAAATCCAAACTGTTCATCTGCTATTTCCATTTTTATCTTTTTCCTTGTTCTTCTCATAATTATTCTCAGAAGTAGCTTGGTTATGTGACATGAAAGGCTGATAGTCCGGTGGTCGTCACATTCCTTTGCACCTGGTTTCTTTGGTAGTGCTATAAACGTGGATTTAATCAGGTCACTGGGAATATAACCACTGTTGTAAATGTCATTCAGTAACTTGGTTATTATTTTTATTCCTGTCTCTTCTAGTGCCTCTATTTCTTCTATTGTTATATTATCAGGCCCAGTTGCTTTTCCTTTCTTCATGTGTTTGATGGCATCTATGATTTCATCTTCAAGTATTGGTGGTCTTTCACAGTTTTCAGTATCTGGTATTAATTCTGGTCTTTCTCCTCCATATAGCTCACCGATATACTCTGTCCACCTGTCCACAATGTCTTCTTTTCCCATTAACATTTTACCTTCTTTCGATTTCAGGCATCCTGTGGTATATTTTGTTTTCCTGCCTGTGAGTTCATTAATTCGTTTGTGCATGTTTTTGCTGTCTTTAATATGAGTCCTCTGTCTGTCTGCACTGCTCATTTAACCACATTTCTTTTGCTTCTCTGCATTTGCGTCTTATTTCTTTATTTATCTTGCTATATTTTTCCTCGTTATTTTTATTCCTCCTCCTCTTGTCCATCAGTCCTAAGATGTCGTCTGTCATCCATTTATTTTTAGGGGCTTCTTTTTTGGTGGTATTATCTCCTTAACAGTTTGGAGGATAGAATCTCTTAACATTTCCCATTGTTCATCTATACTATTTATCTTTGCTATTGCATTGTATCTATTTGTTATAATAACTTTGTATTGTTCTCGCAGTTCTTGGTCATTTTTAAGAAGTTCTGTATTCAGTTTGATGTTTCTCACTTTTCTGCCTGCTTTCTTTAGCTTTATTCTAACTTTTCCACAGAGTGGATCATGGTCACTATTGCATTCAGCTCCTGTCAGTAATGCATTGTGGAATCGTTTGTTGATTAATATGTAGTCTATCTGGTTAAAAGTCTTTTTGTCTGGGCTGCTCCACGTTGCCAGTCTTCGAGGATGTTGTTTAAACCAGGTGTTTCCTACAACCATGCTGTGTATTCTTGCCCATTCAATTAATTTATAACCTCTGTCATTCCTCTCCCCCAGTCCATAGTCACCAACGATGTCTGAATTTCTTCCTTTACCAACTTTGGCACTAAAATCTCCCATGACTATGGTAACTTCATGTGACTTTGTGTGTTTTAGTTCTGTCTCTATGTCCTTATAAAATAGCTGTACATCTTCTTCAGAGCTTTCAGATGTTGGAGCGTACACTTGTATAATATTTATGTTTATTGGTTGTCCTTTCAGTTGGGCTAGCAGGACTCGGTCCGAGATGTTCAAATATCCTACAATTGTCCTTGCCGTTTGTTCATCAAATATAATTCCTACTCCTCGTTCATGTTTCTCACTTCCTGAATATATTATTGTATATTTATATGATTTTATCTTCCCTGCACTGTCCATCTAACTTCACTCATTCCTAATATGTTGATCTTCATCCTTTCCATTTCCATCTTTATATTTTTTAATTTTCCAGCCTGGAATAAAGTTCTAACATTCCATGTTGGTATTTTGAACTTGTTAGTTTTGCCACCAGTAGCTTGATGACGATCTGGCCTCACCTGTGGCTCGTGAGCTGCCCTACCGGACGAGGCTGTTCCAGAGGAACATCCATTAACGTCGTTCATGATGAATCGATTATTCTGTTCAAGCATAACTATTCTTCGGAACTACAACAGTGGTTTCCCGTTGCCTTCTGTCGGTTTGTGTACGGACTCTCCGCTAGCCTTTGGACTCCCTGTCCTACCCGCAAGGCAGCGGGAGCGAGAGGTTTTAAGGCGCCTCTGACCCGCCTGGTATTCCCTTCACTGAGCACCTGAGGCACTTTATAGGAGTAGTAGAGCCACCTACTACCCCACCTCGCTCTCTGAGTCTACCGCCAGTTGGTCCGCGCCTGCTTATTTGGACAACTCCTTATTCACAGGGATCCTCCATATCTGGAGGACTTTCACCATCTGCCACCTGTGACGCGCTAGGTTGGGGATGGTCGCCTCAGCTTTACCCAGAAGTAGAAGGCCAAAACAAGAGGAGTAAAACGGACGGGGAAGTAAATAGACACGTAGAAGACAAGTTGGAGAACGAGACCAAATAGAACCAGAAGTAGTTTTAAACAGACTGAAGATGTGTTTCAAGTGATTATGAAGATTTGATACTTTTGAAACATTGTGTAAAATGACTTACACGAGGAAGGCCCTCGAAATTAGTTGACCACGTGTTGCAGGTCTAATATAGCACAAAGTTTGGAATTGTTCTCGTATCACGTTGTAGGGTATTTTGAAGTTGAGAACATTGCTGGAGTGGTGCATGTAGAATATGCTAGAGTTTGATATTATGAAACATTGTTTAGGTGATTCCATGATGAACCAAGGAGATGCATTTACTAGTCCAAGTAATGTTACCAACTAGTGTGTCTGAATTAGACCGAATTAAATGGAATTTGTAACTTGTGCAGAGACTTATTTATTGAGACACATAGTATCTGTGAGGCCAATAGACATTTGTGTGGAATTAAAAAGAAACAGAAACATCACAGTATTATCCAATTACAGGTTCTCAACATTATAACGGACTGTATAATTCCAAACAGTCATCATCATCAGTTATATGATAGCTCAGAACATTACTTTGTTATAAATGCTCACGTGGAGTGATATCGGTTTACAATTTTCATTCAACGTCTGCGATTAAGAACTACAATAATTAGTAGTACGAATTTTTTTAAGATGTAAAACGTTATAAGTGTGATATTGGTAGTAAGGAGGCAACACAGGTAACTAGACTGTGGTTGGGGGGGGGGGTAATCACAGGTTTTGGACGCATGTACTTTGGGTAGGGTGGCCATTCTGTTATTGCCAGGTGTCACTCAATCAGTCATTTGCATGTTCCTTGAGGAACTTTGTCTCCCTAACAGCTCTCCTGTAGGCCTCTCGGTTGTAAGCAAGATTCCCTGCTGCTGGTGCACCCATTTGCAGATTATCAACGATGTCTTGCAGCCATCTTTGCCTTGGTCTGTAAGGGGTACGTGTCGAGTGACGGCGAAAGACTGGCGGAGTATGACGTCAGTGATCAGAGAGAGAGAGAGAGAGAGAGAAAGGAAGGGCGTGGGCGTGTTTATTTTGTGATGATGTCGGTCGTTTAGCAATGTGTGTCAGTTGTACAAGTTTTTGCTATTCGTGAGTATTTGGGCTAAAACTCAGAGGCCTACATCAAACTGATTGAATAAGATGATAGTAGAAATTATAAATGACAAATGTGTTCGATAATTGATGACTGAATAAATTGACCTGACACTGACTTGTGGAATCTAGTTTTCTGTGACAACTACGTATGTGTGCTCTTGTTGGAGGCCGTCACCTTACACGTGGTGCCGTGAGCCAAGGCTATAGAAACCTGATATAATGTGACCGTAAACATTAAAAAAAACTACATTATATGTGAAAACCGAATGTCTTCTGTTACAATATTCATCTGAGCGTCGTTATACGATAAGAACCAAACAAGACTACAACAACGATAAAATGGCGGAAAACAACACACAAGAAATCAAGAGCGAGAATCCACAAGAAGACAACCGCAGATGTGGGGGAAGCCATGACGTCATTAACCAGCATAGTCAAATAAGTTACCATGGTTTTGGTACAGCAGTGTCTAAGTAACCAAGTGACCCCGTTCAAAGAAGACAAAGAAAGACTAGAAGAATGGATGGAGGAAATAGAAAAATATTGTATGGTCTTCTTCTTCTTCTTCTTCTTCGTTCACTTCTACCACCAAAAACCGCACTGTGAACCTACTGAATTCATACATGTGGTCCTCGTTAGGTCCGGTGGTCCCCTGTGTGGTCCAAAATAGACCACATGAGTTCCACGAAGGACCACAAGGGGTTCAGAGTATCACAGTGCTTTAGCCTGTATTCTTGGTGGGTCTCGGAAGCGGGATTGCGTGACACCGTGGTTTTCATTGCACCAGTTTGGTCTAGGGTTGGACTTTCTCACCGGAAGACCTCGACGTGTTTGGAATATCAGTGCATCCCCGCTGGGTGAGAGGCGTTAGCCCACCCAGGCCAGAGTTGGACTTTCTCACCGGAAAACCTCGACGTGTTATGAGATACCCGTGTATCACCGCCGGTGAGAGGTGGTTGCCCATCCAGTCCAGGGTTGGACTTTCTCACCGGAAAACCTCAGCGTGATTAGGATACGCAGACATCCCCGCCGGGTGAGAGGTGGTTGCCTATCTAGACTTCCCTGGTCCAGTGTCTCCGACTTCAGCATTTTGCGGTCGTGGCCGCTACCCTTCCTAGTTGTGACCAGGATGGAGCTTTTGTCCAGGAGGACGAATCCTCGCCACTAGTGACTTCTACCCCTGGGTTGAGCCGGTTTAGGCATTTCCCAGTATGGGCATATTTGGGACGGGACCGACCTCTAGGGCAGAGGTACTGTGACATTCATAGCCTTCAAGATTCACCCCTGGTATGAGCCGGTTTAGGCAAAATTCACCAGTATGGGTGTTTATCAGGCGTTACCGACCTCTAGAGCGGAGGTGGCATGACATGTCTAGCCATCGAGTTCCACCACTGGTGTGTGCCGGTTTAGGCATATTTCACCAGTGTAGGTGTATTTCGGACGTAGGCGGCCTCTAGAGCAGAGGTGCCGTGGTATGGCTCTCGTAGCGATACTACTGGACATACCAGGTTAAACTTCACTTTCCACCACCTTTTCCCATCGGCGCCGCACAGCAACCTTTATTTCCGCATTTACTTCCTTAACCGGGAGGAGCTTCACTCCACGCGCGGCATTTGAAAAGTCAAGCCAGCAGTGACTTAACCTCTGGGACAAACCGGTTCATGCATTTCACACGATATGACTGCACTCAGGACGTGGCCGACCTCCAGACCAGAGGTGCCGTGATTTGACTGTTTGCTTCGCTTTATTCTTTCAACCACCTTTTCCGCAGTGATGCTGCGCGGCAACCTCATTTGCAAATTTCTTCATTGGCCGGGAAGAGCACCGCTCCACACACGGCAGCTGAAGATCTCGCCAACAGCGGGGTTTTGAACTAATAAAAGCGCTCTTTCCACGAGGGTCGGAGCTTGGTAAGCATGTATTAGCTCTAGAATTGCCACAGTTATCCAAGTAGGATCGTGTCATCTAAGGAACCTCGACTGATTTAATGAGCCATTCGCGGTTTCACCGTGAGACAGTGTGAACTTAGACATGCATGGCTTAATCTTTGAGACAAGCATATGACTACTGGCAGGATCAACCAGATAGCTTTCTTCACCGAACCTTTGTCGGATATCTGCCGACAGACCGACGCGGGGCAAGGGAGACAGCGCTCTGCTCAGAGCGGATCCCTTTCGACCCCGGCGGCGTTTCATTTCCTTTAACCGGCGGGGGCGGCTCTCTCTGCTCTAACGAGCGGAAAAGAAAGCCTGGCCACCCACAAACAACACACGTTACATACTGCAGACCCGATACTCTTTGCGAGAGATGGGCCAATTTCGAGACCATCGGTCGACAAAACCGTACTACATCGTTATCACGAACCTGGCTGGCTAGCCGTTTACATGCTTCGCTCGACGGACAAACCACTTGCTTCTGCATCGAAACACCTTAACTCTCGCCGTCCGGGAAGGGAGCGAAAGCCTGTCTCCCCACGCACGGAACTCGAGAGCGCTTTTTCGCCAAAAGAACGGTCGGCCCGCGCAACAGCAACCGCCCGCGCTGTGCAGGTCGGCGCAGCTCTGCGCGGCTGACATTGTATGGTCAATAAACTGGCAGACAATGATAGGAAGTTAGTGTTGTTCCATTCTTCAAAGGGTGCTGTGTCTGAATACGTCAAAAGGCGCTTAGATTATCAACTTAATGAGACCTTTGATAGCTTGAAGACGGAACTTAAAAGGCGATTTGGTGAAGTCAACGAAGTCATTATGCTGTGTCTTGTTTGAATACAATCAAACAAGAACAAAATGAAACTATACAGATGCTAGTAGAAAGAATGTTAAAACTTGCAAAGGATGCATTTTAAGGACAGGACATACAATTACAAGTAATACAAAACCAGTTAGTTTGATACCTGACAGACGCAATTAGAAGCACCTCTATAAAGATGAAGTTATTGAGACCGGGCCCAGTCATTCGAGAATGCAGTACAGACTGCAATCGATGAAGAGACATTAAGGCTTCTGCTAAACACGAGAATAGGGTAGGCCAATGAGATAGAAAACAGAAAGAAAGAATCACGAGAAGCTGATAAGCAGAAGACCCAAGAGACACCCATAGGGATGAACCCAATGATCGAATGCAATGTGAAAACAAAGCAAGATCTAAGAGAGCTACCGAAAGTCGATATAGAGCTAATCGTCCGGACAGACAGAACGACCGTGTATATGTTATAAATGTGGAAAACTAAACCAGATTCCACAGTTTTGTAGAACAGTGGAAGACAGTGGCAGATCTCCGTATTTAAGGGAAAATGACAGAGTCCAAAGAACCTGGCGTGGGTATCACTATACTGGTTATCCAGCACATTATTCAGGACACAACAGGAGATAGCAGGGAAATGAGTAATAGAAACTCATAGACGACCCGATGAGCTTCTTTTAAATCGACAGGGTCAGCAAATAAAGAAAGAAAAAAACTAGACCAAGGTTCATCATGTACGATTTCGGTACAATTTGCACAGATGAAACTTCACACATTGATAGACACCGGGTCACAAATAAGTCTTTGCCGATACATTGTGTGGAAAACATTAAAGAAGGATAATTATGACATACAGAAAACACATATAACGGTACACTCAGTCAGTGGAGAGGAACTCAAGCTATTTGGTGTATCAGCTTTGCCATTCCAAATAGGACATTTAACGTTTTCCCATCCATTCTACGTCGTCACAGGAATGAGCAGACTTCTCATTCTACGTCGTCACAGGAATGAGCAGACTTCTCATTCTACGTCGTCACAGGAACGAGCAGACTTCACATTCTACGTCGTCACAGGAATGAGCAGACTTATCATTCTACGTCGTCACAGGAATGAGCAGACTTCTCATTCTACGTCGTCACAGGAATGAGCAGACTTCTCGTTGTATGTCGTCACATGAATTAGCAGACATCTCATTCTAGGACGTCAAAGGAATGAGCAGACCCCTCAGTCTAGGTCAAGACTCTTACAAAGCACGGGAGCAAACACTGATTTCAGATCCAAAAAACTTGGATTGGGTGATCAGCCATTTGATTTGTACAAGGAACAGGAAGTAAGAGAAGTTGTACGAACAACATTTGATATGACACCACAATCCGTACATATCATAACGTGAATAAATAAGGGAGCTTACTCATTTTCGGAAAACGAAGAAATCAGAATCACAAATGTCACCAGAGGCTTTCTAACTGAAGAACCAGGTGTTCATGTGGTAGATGAGATAGTCAATGCAAAAAAAAATGATTTAGTTCCTGTCACCATGTTGAATTTAACCAATAAACACATAAGGATAAGAAAAGGATGTGTTGTGGCAAAGTTAGAAACAAAAGAACCGACACATACCACCAACAAGGTGGATATAAAGAATCAAAATGGGACGAGACAGGAAACCCAGAAACTCACAGAGTTACTGAGAAGACTGCAAGTTGAAGAAAAAAAATAGACCTCCCAATCAAGAACTAATTAGAAGAAACTGGGACATATTTGTCTTGTCTGACCTAGCCCTAGGCAGAACACATTAAAAATTCATATAGACACTGGCAACAACCACCCGGTTTGTATCTCAGATACCGAGGAATAGTGGAAAAGCTATTCATGACATGTTACAAACAGGATGATTCAACCAGCACCTCTAAACCTGTGGAATTCATCAATTGTAAAAGTGAAAAAAAAAGATTGAACATATCGCTTCTGTTGTGTTTTCGGGGGTCTCAATGCAGTCACCAAACCTACCTCCTACATGATGCCAAATGCTGAAGATATTTTGACCCAGCTAGGCGGTGCCGTATGGTTCACCACTTTAGATGCAAAAGCAGGTTACTGGTGTATCTCAGTGGATGAAGATTCACAAGAAAAGAGCAGTTTCTCTTGCGAGTTTGGAAAATGTGTCTTTCAAAAAATGCCATTTGGAATCCGTAATGCTCCAGAAACTTTTGAGGCATTAACGGATCAAAGTCTTACAAGGTATGTCAAAATTTGCAATGGCGTACATCGATGATTAGTTTTCACAAGTACAATTATTGAGGACCATGTCAACTACATACAAGAAGTTTTCGACAGATCACGACAACACAAAGTCAGACTCAATATAACAAAGTGCTCTTTTGCAAAATCAGAAACAGAATACTTAGATTACGAAATTTGCAGACATGGCGTCAAATCCAACAAAGGAAAGGTGGAGGCTATCAAAGAACTTGAACCACCAAAGAACATAAGACAATTACGCAATTTTATAGGCATGGCGTCTTATTATCGGACACATTTTTCTGACATTATCGAGCCACTTATTGAGTTGACACGAACAATTATGAGGTTCCAATGGACTGAGTCATGCCAGAGATCATTTCAAAGGCTTAAAAAGAGTTTGTATGATCTTACGATGCTAGGCTTTCCTGATTTAACCACACCCATGATTTTAGACACAGATGCAAGTGATACGGCAGTGAGCGCGGTGCTGATACAACCACCAAATGGCAGTACACGACTAGAAGAAATGGCACAACCAAAATTGCAACCTGTTTATTTCCTATCACACTCTCTCAGCAAAACACAGAGAAACTGGCATATAAATGAGAAAGAGTGTTTTGCGATCGTGTATGCTCTACAAAAACTACATAATTATGTGTACAGGTCCAAACTCATAGTTCGAACCGACAGCAAAGGTCAAAACCCTTAAGTAAACCATGTTAAAATCTGACCACAAGAACAGAAAAGTGCAGAACTGGTCACATCAAATTCTTGCATACGATCCAACGATTGAATACATATCTGCAAAATTAAATCTAACAGGTTTTTTGTCCATAACACAATCCGTCGCCAAAACATGTGAGAAAGAATCACCGGAGCATGAGGCCAAAGCGTGTGGAAACGTGTTAAGAAAGTATGATCTAATCTTCGAATCTAAAGTATGATGACATAGTGCAGTCACCTTCTGAAACGGACACATTAGAATCATCCTCGTATGATCATAATCGGCACCCATTATCATTCCACAACCTCGATATACAAAAGGAACAAGAGAAGGACAGAGATATTATGGATATAAAAACTAGACTGAAGAAGTCTGATGATTCAGACTTATTGACTAAATCATTTATTTTGGAGAATGATATCGTGTACAAAGTGACAGAAGATGAAGAAACACCGCTCACATTATACATACCTGCAAATCTGAAGAATATTATTATATTCTACTATCATGACAAGAATGGACATATTGTGTACAGAAAAAAGTAGTCCAAAGCATTCGGACTAAATAATGTTGGAGGGGTAAAGATATAGAACAACATGTTAAAGCTTGTGTAACATGCAAAACAAGGAACCTTAAAGCGCGCAAAATACAATTACAAATCATGGATACACCCCACGGTTGTATGTTGAAGGTCAGTATGGAATGCTCAGGTCCATATTCGATTACCAATTCGGGAAACAGGTACACTGTCCATTTTACAGATGAATACTCAGCCTGGACAGAATGTTATGCAGCACCAGACAGGAGAAATCTCACCATGGCCAAATTATTAGTTGATGAATTTTGTGCCCAGACATTCCGTGCCAGTGGTTATACTGATAGACAATGGAGGCGAGTTTATTGGTGAACCATTTCAAAAAGTCATCAAGGAATTAAATATTCAACACATTCGAACAACCCCATACCACTTGCAAGGAAATGGCACCAATGAGAGACAACATCGGACCCTAAATGACATATTGGAAAAATTAGTGTCAGATGAGCTAAATGAGTGGGACATATATTTAAAGTCGGCAGTAGGAGCTCTCATCATAAACATAACCAGTAGGAGCTCTGAACATGAACATAACCAGTAGGAGCTCTCAACATGAACATAACCAGTAGGAACTCTCAGCAAGAACATAACCACTAGGAGCTCTCAGCATGAACATAACCAGTAGGAACTCTCAGCAAGAACATAACCAGTAGGAGCTCTCAGCATGAACATAATCAGTAGGAGCTCTCAACATGAACATAATCAGTAGGAGCTCTCAACATGAACATAACCAGTAGGAGCTCTCAGCATGAACATAACCAGAAGGAGCTATCAACATGAACATAACCAGACGTATTGGCTACTCTCCATTTTTCCTGTTATATGGGAGACATCCCACACATAGGTATATTGACAGAATTCTACAACCCAGAAATAAATTCTTGGGAGAAAGTGACACAGTTGAAAAAGTCTTACAGCGACAACATAAGGCTTTCATAAAAGTTACAAAACACATTGAAAGAGATAAAGAAACGAGACAAACATCTCAACACGAAACAACACAGCAGAAGAATTAAGAACTGAAGACCCAGTTTACTTTAAGAATCACAATATCGAAACATGACAGGTGGAAACTAGGTTATTTGATCATCGAAATACTGAGTCATGTAGTTTTTTAATTAAAAAAAATCACATTACAGGAAAAATATAAAGACAATATATATAAAAAATATCAAGACATCAGACGTGCAAATTAGAAATAGACGATATCACAATCATCAAACCAGGGAATAACGGAGGAGTAACAGCCACATTGGCACAAGGCAACGTGAATGATTCTAGTTTGAACGAGAATTACAAAGGACAATTCGTAGCAGAACTGACACAGTAACACAATAATTGGTGTATAAGTATACAACTATACACTAAGCACTGCAGTAAAGCTGTGATACAAGAATGTATAAAATCGGAAAAAAGTAGGAGCAGCTTTATTACTTAACGATTACAAAGTTGTGACGTTTCGGCGTGAGCCTTAATCATACAAAAACATACAGGACGAAGAAATAGAGAGAGGAGATAAAGTATAGATTCACATGAATGCTGTTAAAAAAATTTTTTTAAGGAGTACTTAGCTGTAAATTGCGAGGTGTGGCTTGTCTGGCGGTGTGTGTCAGGAATGGATCTGGTAGGACGTGGAAATTGTTTAAATAGAGACCTGTGACATGTGGTCGGTGGGTTGTAACTGGGGGTGGTGGATGGGGAACCGAGGAGGGGAGAGAGAGTGACGCACTACTGGCCTAGCTAGGAGAAATTGAAACAGGTGATTGGGGAAGAGGGGTTGCAGAGAAAATAGCGGGGTTGCAGAGTGATGCTGTGAGGAAGTTTGAAAAGTAAGAAGGGGTGGATTTAGTGGAGAGGTACTATAATGATTGAAGAAGATGATGTTACGTGTAACTAAACAGCGAGTTTAACCCATGTGGTTCCAGAGTCCCATAATTTTGAATGCAGTGGTTCTCAAGTGCCAGGCGGCTTGTGTCATCTGTGTGACATTGTTTAATGGCTGTTACCAGAAAATCAGATTTGCCTCTGTGGTTGGGGCCATTGAAATGATTTGGGACTGGTTTCGAAGCATGCTGGGCGATGTCGTACAGATGTTTTTGCATGCGGTCCCCTAATCTGAGGCCAGTCTCACCGATATATGTTATCCTGCATCTTTTGCACACGATGACATATATCACATTTCGGGACTCGCATGTGAATCCCTCATGAAGAGTGAGGATAGTTTTGGGAAAGGTGATTGTTTTCGTTTCCCAAACTACAGGGCAGGTAACGCAGCGGGGGCGGTTACATTTTCTGGTGCCAACATACGTAAGGCTCTGCTTCAAGTGGCTGTGGACGAGGATGTCCTTAAAGTTTGGCTCACGTTTGTATGCTAATAGGGGTGGATCAGAGAAAATGTCACGAGTGTCGGAGTCGAGTTAGATTATCGGCAGATGACGATAAAGAATTTTCTTAACCATCTGACCGTGCGGGTGGAAAGGCAGTACTAACTTAACTCTGTCAGATGGAGTAACAGGCTTTTTCCTGAATACTTCTTTGCGGCTCACTAGTTGGATACGGTTGAAGGCTTTACGAAGGACCCTTCTTTCTGGGTAGTGGCGATGACGGAAAAATTCTAATAACTTGTTGGACTGGTCTATAAAGTCCAAATTATCCTGACATATGCTTTAAACAATTTCCACGTCCTACCAGATCCATTCCTGACACACACCGCCGGACAAGTCACAACTTTGTAATCGTTAAGTAATAAAGCTGCTCCTACTTTTTTCCGATTTTATACATTCCAGAACTGACACAGAGCGGAATGAACCAATCGCCAAAAGGAGACCACCGGAATATTGGAAGGAGGAAATGTCGATTGAGAAAAATGTGAAGTGTAGTGATCCATCAAATTTATTCAGAAAAAATGAATGAAGTGGATCAGGCTATCATAAGACTGCAGGACGAAGTCAAATTCATTAGAGAAGACAAAACTAGGACGGAAAGAAATATATAAAAAGCCCATTAGTTTGCCAGGGAGGATAATATGAATACGGAGAATAGTCCAAGGGAGAATGACATGTCACATTTATAAGTGAAAGACAATTTTGTTGTATTTTTCCTTTGTTTTGGATGTACTATACATATACATTTATGAGTTCAACCATACCAAGGTTATAAATATTAAAGTATGATAATTTTTGGATTGCACGTATATATTTAACCTATATGTATTATGTCAATTTTAAACAATGGTATATGTTAAAAAAGAAACCCAAATATCAGCATAGCAAGACAGTCACTGACATGAGATCCTCAAGGAAATCGAAAGCGATGAAAACCTAAATTTGCCTGGAGAAGAGAAACTATGACAGTGCTCATAGACAAGGGATGCACAGGGAAAGAAGCAAGAGAATAATTCCAAGAACAGGGATGACTGGAGGGTTTTTTTTATCCGTGATCTATGCTCTCAAAGGACTGAAAGATGATGATGATTATATGTAAAAAAAAAAGTACCACGAGATTACCGTGCTAATTTTAGACTATAATTAATTCTGTTTTTATTTCTTTTTGCTGTTATGATGACGATTAATTTTTACTTATGTAAATAAGTAAGATTATTCTTTTTTTTCTGAGGAAGGAGAGAATGTAATAGGTACATGTTGAGTGACGGCGAAAGACTGGCAGAGTGTGACGTCACTGATGAGAGAGAGAGAGAGAGAGAGAGAGAGGAAGTGCGTGGGCGTGTTTATTTTGTGATGATGTCGGTCGTTTAGCAATGTGTGTCAGTTGTACAAGTTTTTGCTATTCGTGAGTATTTGGGCTAAAACTCAGAGGCCTACATCAAACTGATTGAATAAGATGATAGTAGAAATTATAAATGACAAATGTGTTCGATAATTGATGACTGAATAAATTGACCTGACACTGACTTGTGGAATCTAGTTTTTTGTGACAACTACGTATGTGTGCTCTGTTGGAGGCCGTCGCTTTAAAGGTCTTTCCCAAGACGGTTTTCTCTAGATTATCATGACGTTTAATGTGTCCAAAATATTTAAGTTTCTCTCTTTAATCCTCTTTACTAGCCAGCCTTCTTCAATATTTAAGTTCTTGTAGTATGGATATATTTGTTCTTTTTTGTGTCCATGATATTTAAAGAACTCTTCTGTAGCATTTACATTCAAAGACATTTATGTGTTTCTCAGCTGTTTTGTTAAGTGTCCAGGGTCTCACAGGCATATGTTGCGTTGGGAAAGATGCATGCCCTTAGAAATCTTATTTTTGTAGTTCTGCCTATTCCTCTCTACAGCTTCTTTAGTTGTTGTACTTTTTGAAGAGCGATAGATGTCCTCCTTTTAATTTCCCTAACTGTATCTTCATTATTAGTTAGTAATGATCCAAGATATTCAAAACTCTCCACCTCTTCAGCTGCCTTATTTGTGATTTATTTGCCAGGTGATCGACCTGATTAGTTCCCCTGTTGTGGCGTAAACACAAGATTTCTGGAGTCGACTTACTAAATGTTGCCACAAGATACAGACGGATAAATTGAACGCATTTAGATTTCTGGAGTTGACTTACTAAATGTTGCCACAAGATACAGACGGATAAATTGAACGCATTTAGATTTCTGGAGTTGACTTACTAAATGTTGCCACAGGATACATACGGATAAAATGAACGCATTTAGATTTCTGGAGTCGACTTACTAAATGTTGCCACAAGAGACAGGCGGATAAATTGAACGCATTTAGATTAGACCGAAGCGGTGTGAACAAACAGTTACTGTGCTAGTCGGGACCCCTTTGAAGTGGGCTCTGGCCACTGGGCCCAGCGTCCGATGCTAGTGGGAGACTGCCTGATATTAACACAGGTTTAGCCTACCAAGGAGGAAGAGGGAAAAGATTACTTTCTGTGATCGGAACCCGCTTTTGTTGTATGGAAGATTTTGCTGTAGGGTGAGCTCCGCTGTTTATTCTTTTCATCCCAGAGCAGGTGGCCGGAAGATGAGGAACCCGCGGCAGTTTGCTAGGTCAAGGTCGTAGTCGTAATAAAGGATCACAGCCAAAATACAGTGCTACACACACCTATATGCATTAGTTCATACATTAAAGTTCTCGAATGTTCCTACTAGGTGCTCGGAGTGAAGTTATTCAGACCAAGAAATCGCCCCTTTCTTGGATATAAAAGACGTCGTCGACGAGATACAGCACCCCCTGTCATGATATTTCCAGCAAGTAGAACTTTTCCTCGTCTCTGAAATTCGCTGCTTTGGGTAAGGGTAAGTGCATCATATATTAGTGTGGCACGTATGACAGTTTAGCCGGAGATTGTATTGGTGTTACTACTGAGTATGGACATTGTCAGTATTGGATTAGCCTTTAGTTTTCCATTTTTTAGTATATGGTTTTATTTGTGCTTAACATTAGTTCGACAGAGTTATTGTTCCTATTAAGCTGACTCTTATGTTGAAGTTTTCATTACTGATTGTACTGTTACATCTTCGAGAACGGATGTTTGAAACTTAAGTGAGTATTTGCGATAGTGGAGTGTAGAAGAAATGCCACAGTAGAAGAGGTTGGGCTTCAGGCAATGCAAAGGTGTGACAGAGTATGAATGTTGTGACAGTGGGCCCCATAGGGTGTAATATTTTAGGTAAATTGTTTTCGAGTGTACCAATTTAGTCAGACAACCTGCGTGACCGTAGCTGGCTTGGTCTCTATGACCAGTGTTTTGTAATTGGATGCTGTCCCGATGGGGGAATGAACTTTTCATGGCAGCAGTTACTTAAGTCTGAAGTATTTTGTCTGCTAATGATCGGGGAAGGAATGGTTGTGTTATGTAGAAAGGTGAAGTCTGATGCTGATGTGGAAATGAGTATAGGTTTATGTGATGACATTAGAGATTGTGTAACGTAAGAACTTTGCTTCTTATTGTTTGTTTCAGATAGGTTTTTTTGTTTGTTTTTTTTTTCTCTTCATTTTTATCAGCACTTTTTTTCTTGTACGTCGTTGATTATGTTTGCTTCCCATTGGTGCACGCCCTTGTTGTTTCTTCATATACCACTTTGTAGGGTATGCTGTCAACTTACCAACATCATGAGATCGATTCACCATCTGGGTCATCTACATTACGTAATAAACTGATGATTCTTAACAAGACCGTCCTGCGTGTCTTTCTCACACTGGCCTGAGAGTGGGGCTCCTGTCACATAGCACAACTGTTGCAGTTCGCCCCACTGACTTACATCAGACGGCCGGTAATACACCGTACTCACATACTACACGCAGACCCTCTCGCATACAGCCGCGCCCCCACCACCCCACCTCATAAATAGTAGTAAATTTTTTTTTTTAACTTTGACCTTCTGGTTTCAAACCCGGCGCTATTCTGACTCGGCGCTAACTGGACATGCGTGAATCAAAGCTTACCTTGTCATTGTTTTCTTTCTTCTCACCTGTTTTTATCACCGGAGGCTTCTATCAACAAGGTGTACTCCATTGAAGAAAATGCCTTCTGCTTGTCTTCAGTCCATCCTTTATAAAATATTCAAGGTGAATAAGATTTATGCACAGGCAGCATAAGATTTCTGCATAAATAAAACGGACAACACATCAACAACAAGAACTGGCCACTTATATATTGAATTTTAACAAAAACTGACAATACCTTGATTAACATGACGTGTTCAAGTCAGTGCACATGGCTTAGTACCATGCTAAAAGACAAGCAAAGTAGGATTCTCCATGCCATAAGAAATCACAAGACTGCTAAAAATGGGTAGTCGAAAATTAACTTTCAGCATTTTGAAGGTGGTTTAAGTCTCCAGAGTACCACCATAACAGTTCTGGAGTCAACAGACGGAACAATACTTTGAAACCAGAAAGACAACATCCAAATGACTATTTGAGTGAGAGCAAGAAAGAGAACAGCCAGAACTACATGAGAGAACATTTTACCGCGTTCTTGACATGTCAGCCTGATGTCCTAAGCAATGTATTCAATCTTATTATAACTACAATACGAAGTCAACAATAGGAAAAACACACGAGTCAAGCAACAACAAAAGATCCATTTATTATACTGGTGTTTTCAATAAAAGCCGTGAAACCAACCCAAGAAAAAAGGAAAACAAAAACTGAATTCGTCAATATTGGCTAAATAATATTGTGCCCTCGACCTGTCAAATAATTCCCAGCGAGCTCGTGACAACAATAAACACCGCGCTCAGACCACTGCTAGAATGCCTGGACATTCTATCACTGGACCATTAAGGACAACGCCACTCAGAAAAAAAAATGCAGGAAGTACCACACTTGGTGGCCAATCAAAGAATATGAATTACTGTTGAAAAAAAATATTAATACGCTTTGGATAGAGTAATGAAAGCTATGAACGCAATGAACCAGATCTTTGAAATGGCATAGAATTATACATAAAAGCAAGATTCCGAGAAATATTTTCCGAAGTACCACGATGACAATTCTAGTGCATATATGGCATCATTCACCTTCTGCAGTGATGAATATGTTGGTGTTTCCAGTTCATACTTAGTCCAGAACTGGTGTGGCTACCACTCATTTACGAAATACGCGCCAGTACAGTAGAAATAATGGCAAATCGTTTAAAAAAGTGATTGGGCGTGACACCAGAATTGTACCCAAAGAAGCAATGTATTGTAAGAAGAGCAAATTGCAGCTGATGTTCGTGCCTTTGGTAGCGGAATGGGCAGGAATAAAAATAGCTGGTTAGTAATGATGCTACAAGTGTTTACTAATACAGTGGTACAAGAAATTAAACATACACTTAAAAACTACGCGAACATGGAAAGTAAACTAGGAAATGACCTCTGTCAGGGAAACGCTAAAGTTGAAAAAAAGCTACAGAATATACGCAGTCCATCATAATGTGGCTTGGCCACAGAGAAATTCACCGCTGGTTAAAGACGTGAAAGAACGGTGATGTGATATGGTAATCAATGAAATAAAAAGCACAAGCGGATCTGCAAATCAGTAAACTTAATACTAGGGAGAAGTCTGCAAAAGGTCACTGACATGGCAACTTCGGCCTGCTTCATCATTACAACTTTTCAACCTTTACACGCATACGTAAAACTAGAGAAGTGACGAGTCAGAAGATTCAGAGTGAACCCTGCCATGAGAGGCAACCACGGCACCATGTGCTTTAGCACATCAAATTGTTAACGGTGCACATGAGACTTTGAAGCATGTGCTTTCAGTACATCAAATTATTTAGGGTCAGAATGCTACAAGAAACCACAGTTATCGTGGAATACACACAAAACCGGACCACATCCTTCTATTCTGTTACTCCCAACTGCCTTTACTTTGTCACTATCCCATGTCCACTCCTCACTTACATCTAAAAATTCACAGATTCAAAATCAGACTCCGGTGTCATTTCATTCAGGACAGTCCCATATATGCTCTGCCGCATGCCGCAGCATCCATTCAAGAGTATGTTTGCTAATAGTTCCCATTAAGTGTTGGATGTTTACACTGCGTTCTCTGACGCATAGTTCAGATTTCCTACCAGCACCCTTAACTTGTTAAGCTCCAGCTCCAGCAATCTCTTCACAGCTAAATTGTTCTTACAATACCACTCTTCATTTTCCCGCAGTCTTTGGGTTGTTCCGAAATCATTTCAATGGTCCCAACCACAGAGGCAAATCTGATTCTCTGGTAACAGCCATCAAACAATGTCATGCAGATGACACAGGCCGCCTGGCGCTTGAGAACCGCTGCATTCAAAATTATGGGACGCTGGGGCCACATGGGTTAAACTCGCTGTTTAGCTGCACTTAACATTCTCTTCAATCATTATAGTACCTCTCCACTAAGCTCCACCCATTCTTACTTTTCAAACCTCCTCACAGCATCACTTTGCAACCCCTCTTCCCCAATCATCTATTTCGACTTCTCCTGGCTAGGTCAACATTTTATCACTCTCTCTCCCCTCCCCGGTTCCCCATCCACCACCCCCAGTTACAACCCACCGACCACATATCACAGGTCTCTGTCTGAACAGTCTCCACTCCTGACACACACACCGCCGGACAAGTAACACCTAACAATTTACGGCTAAGTACTCTTAAAAAATTTTTTTTTCTTTTTATTCTTGTGAATCTATACTTTATCTCCTCTCTCTATTTTTTTCGTCCTGTATGTTTTTGTATGATTAAGGCTCATGCCGAAACGTCACAACTTTGTAGGTGTTAAGTAATAAAGCTGTTCCTACATTTTTCCTAGTTTATACATTCTCTTACTTTAGCCTGTCCAGTCACTTCATTGCCATGTACTCCCGCATGTCCTAAACAATAAAGACACGTTAAGCTCGTCACAGGTGACTGGCTTAACAGATGAGCCCATTCTTTTCGAAGCAATTTTTTCTCAATCTTACGAAGCATACTCTGTGAATCAGTCACAATTCCGCCATGAACTACATCATGGGCAACTAGCCATTCATTGCCGCCTTCATAGCCTCAATTTCCATTCGCATGCTTAATATGGTGACATCAAAGGCTCATGAACCCTGTGCCACTACTCTTCCATTGCGGTAGACAATAAAACCGAACCTGTTCCGAGTCACCAAGCCATTTGTATATATTACCATGTTGGAAGACCCACAGAGATGTTAGATGATATCTTGAACCCAAAGTTAAACTGCTCCTTGTGCCCAATCTCTACATCGCGGCCTTTCTGTATAATAAACTTTGTTAGCTGAGGTCGGTCCTGTACCCCTAACCAATCATCGCCTTTAGGCACTTCACAAACAGATATTATTGTAGCCTCAGCCATCCAGGATGTGTCTCGTTTGATCCGTCTGCCCTTAGTCAACCTCAGGTCCTTTTGTAGAGGATGGACCTTCATGCTAGCAACCTTGATGTATGCATTTACCTTAGCATAATGGTGTTTTTTCCCTCACACTTAACATATCAAGCAGAATGCGCAAGACTGCCACTGGAGTATACCTGGTACATCCCAAAGCCATTCTCACTGCCTCACTCTATACACGCTCTGGTCTGTTCAGCTTTTTATTTGACAGGGTGAGTAGTCTAAGACTATACTCCAGTGCTGACATCACCAACGCCCACATCAGAAAGAACAGAGTGGGCTGTGGAAAGTTTGTTGCAGCCATTAACCTAACTGCCACCAACGCTTTCCTGGATTTTTGTATTAAATTGTTCACATGTTGTGAAAAGGACAAGATTCAATCAAATGTGATCTTTAGATACCTCATAAAATGTGCTCTCTTAATATCTTGGCCTTAACACTTCACAGTCGCAACACCAGCCTGTTATCTGATCCACCCTGCTCTACACCATTGTGGCTAGCTCATCTCTACACCTCCCGTGCTCATATGTTAATATATCACCAATGTAGGTCAGCATTCGCCCCACGCCGTTCCCAAACAACAGCATCATGCCAGTAGAA
This sequence comes from Achatina immaculata, assembly GCA_009760885.1. Taxonomy (NCBI): domain Eukaryota; kingdom Metazoa; phylum Mollusca; class Gastropoda; order Stylommatophora; family Achatinidae; genus Lissachatina; species Lissachatina immaculata. Next base: position 15,245,459 of record CM019695.1, on the reverse strand, counting down.
CATACATTGAATAGTACAGGAGACAAGGGAGACTCATGAGACAGTCCCATAGCAATTGTTCTGGGCTCTGAGATCCAAGTTCTGTATCTCAAGGCAACAAGTCGTCTCAACAGCACTGAAGCTATCCATTGAAACAATTTTACATCTACCCCAAACTCCATCGGAAGTGTCAATAGCATTGTATAATCCACTCTATTGTATGCATCCTCTAGATCAAGTGCCACAACAACAGTTTCCTGTTTTCTCTGAAATCCCTCATATGCCACTTACGCCAGAATTGCTGCGTTATTAGATCTTCCTGGATAATAACGTCCTAATGTATTCGGTAGTAGGCCGCTGGCCTATGGAAAGCCTTGATAGTTGACCGGCTATAATCCTCTCATTTACCTTGTCATATAAGTTTCTTAATGTTATAATTCGATAACCAGTTAGTTCTGTACTGTTTTTTTTCTATTTTTTTTTGACACGGGAATCAAGTAACTGTGCAGCTATTCCTCAGATACTACGCCTGACTTAAACTCCGATTGTAATTATGTCATCTCCTTCACAACCTTGTCTTCAGCTTCCTTGAGATGTCTGTACCGGACGCCATCTGAACTGGGTGCACCATTTTTGGCAGACTTCATTGCCTATCTTGCCTCCTCCACTTCTATTCGGTTTTCCAGGATTTCTATTTGTACAAAATTTAATATTGTGTTTCTAGTCATTACACGCTCTTCAAGATTAGCCTGATTCGCTTGTGTGACTTATTTTTGGAAAAAGGTTCATCAGATCTCAGTAAACTACCTTCCTCATCCGTTATATTGGTGTTCCCTTATACTCCTGGATTGTTGTTCATCCTCCTATGCACCTGCCAGAATTTGCACAAAGACTTCCCAGCTGTTATTTCTTGTATCACCTTATTTCATGTCCGTGTCTTTGACTCCATGTCTTTGCTGCCTCCCGCATTTCCTCCTCTGCTTCATTGAGTTCTTTAGCTGTTACATGGGGATTTCTTCTAGATCTCTGTCATCTTTGTGTCGCTCCTCGCCTGGTCCCTTAGGCATTTTCTGTTGGTTTTGTCCACCAAAGTGGTTGACTGAGTCCTTTGTTCTCTGCTTTCCTTTGCTTTCATTCTAATCTTTCCTAGAGCCTGTTCATCCGAGCACTCACATTTAAATGCGTATCTTGTCTTTTTGTAACCACATTTTCCAATTTTGTTAACTCTCACAGTACAAAGGAGATGATCACTTTTACTAAATGCCAGGGCCTTCCTATGCACATCCAGCATGGCGTGTAGATACCAGAATCAGATCTATGTTTGAATCTCGTGTCGCCAGTCGTGTCATTTTCTTTCTGTTCATCACAGACAGATTCAGTCCTAACAAGTCATTATTTAATGCTCTACCCTGTGTATTTTTCACAATATTCACCCAGTTTGTACTTCGAGAATTAAAGTCGCCACAGACCAGCAAGTCTATTGTAAAACCTCTTGGTGCAAGTTTACATTTGTATAACTAGTATTTATCCAGATGTTACTGACAAACAATCCGTGGCAATGTACTACCGTACTCGAGGCCAGTCTAGCTCCCCCATCATGACGGCCAACCCAGGTTCTCCCCCCACCCCCCGATATATTGTATGCTAATTATGCATAAATCCTGAGCATTTAATCAATACACAATACATTGTTAACACGACTACCAACAGAACGTGTACCACAGAGAGCAGTGTTTTACAGACCACACAAAGGCAGAGGAAGGGGCCGCCCATGCAAACGATGGACCGATGGTATAGCAGAGTCCCTGAACAATCTCAATGTACGGAGCCATCAGGCGAGCCAATGGGAGACAATTGAACTCCACCTCTACACCTAGCAGTAAATGAGGACGGACAAGACAAAACAAGACAACACATTGACTTGCAGTACAGATCACCAAGTCTGAAATTAAGGACACAGCATTTTAATCTCACTATACGCCACAACAACACATGCAGCTGACACTGACATCAACATGACATCAAGACAGGTATCATTATAATGGTAATTAAGCATGGTATCATATGACAATGACTTCTCATGTTGCATCATTGAAAATCTGACGGCTATTTGCCTCTATCTAACTGAATGCCAAGCCAATGTTTCAGTATCTGTGTGTGTTATATATATATCCCCCGGTAGTTCCATGAATTCAGATAAGAACCTCTATTGTTCTTCATCTATTAGCGGGTTGTTTTCGGCAAATGTTTTCGTTCCACTTTGCACGTACAATCTGCTGGAAACATGAAAAAAAATGGAAGTTTGGCATAGTTAAGGCAGCAGAGTCTATGTCAGAACTCTCCTGTCCAGCTTTCAGGCGCTAAGGTGTCAGCTTACACAACGGAAATGCCGCTGAAGATGCGTGAACGAAGCTGCGGTGAGTAACGGTAACAGATACCTTTTATCAACATATGGGATGTCGGCGTTTTACAGCGACATTTACATAGAGAGAGAATGTGTTTGATACCTAAATGCAAGACTGGCATAGTTAAAGTGGCAGTACATGCCAAATGAGAGCATGGGAAGAGTTCACCGTTTGTTGGTCCACCTATCAGGTGTAATATATACTACTGGACAAAGGTTAACGGCCGGTTTTTTCAGTTCTTACAAAAACAAAATCAACTGACTAACAAACAAGCCTTTAGTACCAACGAAAATAGCATTTAAAACTAAACAAATTCAATCATTTCATGTGGAAATCGGAATAGGAATACACGCACAGCAAGCTGACGAAATTACTCACCCTTCGTCCAAAAATTCACAAGAGTGGTCTTCAAACAACAAACATGTCAGTATCGCGTGTGGCCACCGTTCGCTGCCAGACATTCGACGCATCGTTGTCTCATGGAGTTAGCCAGGGTTGTCAGGACATTCTGTGGAATGGCCTGCCACTCTTGTTGAAGGAAAAGGGTCATCTGGGTGACATCAACAGGCAGAGGATGATTTGTCGAAACCCGTCTGTCTAGGACATCCCAAATGTGCTCAATGGGCGACAGATCGGGCGACCGGGCTGACCAATCGATTCTAATGATCCTCTGCTGTTGAAGGAAATCTACGACCCGACCCCAATGTTGTCTTGCGTTATCGTCTTGTAGTAATTGCCCCTGCACCCATGGCTTGCTGGACAATGGGTTGCAGAATTTCATTCAGGTATCGCTGGGCGGTTAGAGTGCCATGAATGACATGGAGGGGAGTCCTGCCGTGCCTGCTGATGCCAACCCAGACCATGATTGACCCTCCTCCGTAATGATCCAGCTCTTGGATAATGGCGTCATGGAACCGTTTCCCTGGCCTTCTCCAAACACGGATTCTGCCATCATTGAAGGACATACTGAAGCGGGATTCGTCCGTGAAAAGATTTTCATCCCACTGGATGTTCTGCCGGCACCAGGCAAGTCTAGCTCTTCAGTGAGCTGGAGTAAGAGGTATTCTTATTGTGATCGTCGTGAAGCCAGCCCAGATTCTCTTAAACGCCTGTGAATTGTTCTGCCGCTAACACTGACGTTTGCCATATTCATTAGCTGATTTCTGAGAGTGGAAGACGTTACTGTCCTGTTGCGAAGTGTTGACAGCTGCAGGTATCTGTCATCTTGTCTACTCGTGTAACGAGGTTGGCCTGAAAGATGTCTGTCTTCTACTCCTCCGGTTGCGCGAAATCGCTCCAAATGCCTTTGGATGGTAGAATGGGACATCCCCGAACGCCGTGCAACTTCAGGGCCAGATAAACCGCTTTCAACCAAGGCTATGACCCGATGACGCTCAAAGGTGCTAAAATGCCTTCGCGGTGGCACGGCGTTTTTCAAATGACAAAAACACCCCTAAACCGCTTTAATAAAAACGACTGGAAGGTGAGAAGATGCCTCTTGCACGTGCAGCACAAATCAGCACGATTTAATTATCTGCTGGTTCATGCTGACACTTTTTAAAATCCCCTAACATTTTGTCTAGGACGATGCTACTGCACGTGATTTTTACACTTGTTGTGATGAACAGCTGGTGTTTTTTATGCCCCGGCTGCACAGAGGATTGCCTGAGAATGCAATTTAATCAAGATTCTACAATAAATTTATTTACAGTTTTAGTACTGCAATCAAAATAAACATGCTTGAAATTAATGGCCGGCCTTTAACTTTTGTCGAGTAGTATATAAACGTTTGGTATGGAAATTCTGCTGAAATGTGGAAACAAGAAGTTTCTCACACGGTGGGGTGGTACAGTGCAGTGTTGTGAGGTTGGAAATTGGAGGTGGGTGGGGTGGGGGAGAGGAAGAAGTGGTGGGAGAGTTACCTAGGACTTGAAAATTCGAGTTGCAGGTGATTCTCTTGTCGTTCTTTCTATCATGTCTGGGGGTGCTTTCTTTTTCGAGGTCTGGCCAAACTTAACGTGCAAACTTAAGTGTGGTGAGTAGCGGCAAGATACCTGTCACCGACATATGGGATATCAGGGTAGCCATGGCGATATTTATACTGGAAAGAATGTGTATGCAATCCGTCCAAAGTGTTCTCGGCGTGCTGATGGACTGAATGGCTACAGGAAGTGCAGTTGTTAACGTCGAAATGCTCTGATGCGAGTGGGGCGGCATCGGGCGACTAGTTAAGCCTCTTCTCTGGCATAAGGGCTCTGACAGAGTGACTGTTTAGTTCTTTGCCTGTATTACAATATTTAATATTATATCTGTTGCAGTTAATCAATCTATTCTACCTATATCCACACTGGCTGGATCACCTTTTCGTCCACTCCTTTCAGTCAACCTCTTATTTACTGCCAACCAGTCAGACTTCTTCAACATTTTCCCAGGTTTACAAACATATGCTCTTTTCTCTGCTGTCTCTTCTGTTACAATCGTCCACGACCAGCAGACAAATCCATACGAAAACTGGGTTGGGCTGATCTTTTTGGCCAGTCTTCAGCCATTTCTGATACGATTTTTGTAGCGTGTTCATTGTCAAATCGCATATATTATCATATGCGATCTTTTCGATATGTACGTCTCAAAGTCTCTTGAATATTTAACAGGAAACTAACAGCAAGCGTCAGAACATACTGGATTTGACAAAGAAAAAAAAACATAGTCATACGCTTTCAGATAGTTAAATTAAAAAAAACATTCCCATTTCATTAAGGCATGTTGGGGATACGGTGTTAGGCCCGTATTTTCAAGACCTTCGGCGTATGAAAGTGTGATGTGGTCAATATCGCGCTTGACCGCATTCATCTTCGCAAGTTTCACTGGTACCCATTTTTAGAGGCTGTGTGGACCCTGGAGCCTGTTTGGTTTGGTGGTACCAAAAAAAAAAAAAAAAAACCAAAACATAATGTAGGGACCTGAACCCAGTACCACCGGATTAGTATACCGAGCGGCCAACCAACCAACCAACCAACCAACCAACCAACCAACCAACCAACCAGCCAGCCAGCCAGCCAGCCAGCCAACCAACCAACCAACCAACCAACCAACCAATAAATACAATACCGCCGCTGTCAGAGAGACAGATGTAAGATGAATATGTCGTTTTCTCTCGTTCATTTTGCTCGAGTCGCGATAGTGTATTATACATCTTCCTCAACAAGATTTTTCTGTTTTAGGAGACGGTAGGGAATCAGGGATTTTAAAACATGTTTTCCAGGTCTATGTGATTTTAAAGCAAATAGATTTTAAGTTCACAAAGATCTCAAATGAGTGTTTCATGTGAACGTTTCTGATTAATTTTGCTTCATTCACGTGAGAAGAACATTTGTAAATATGTTAACAAAAGAAGTGACGAAAACATTTTTTCTAAGATGTAGGCATTCACAATGGGACTATACATGATCAGCAATGAAGTGGTGTGAAGAATATTGTGTGTTCTTATCTGCGAAAAATTCCATCTTCTTGTGGATCTTAGCGTCCACGTTGAAAACAGGCAACATATGTATTTTTACAGATTTATTTCATTGTCTGCTTGTTATTGTGAATCAAACAAGTGTGGGAGTTTTTTTTTTTTTACATTTAATTTACTTACTTAGTATTGTGAATCAAATTTCACTCCCTGAAATTTCATGACACTGAAGAAAATGATGTGCTTTAAAAAATAAATTGTTAAAACTATTTAAAACAAGAGTAGGAACAACTTTAGTAATTAACGAGCACACAGTTGTTACGTTTCAGTTTACACTATAATCATGCAAAAACATACATGACAAATAAAGACCAAAAGAAAATATAAATTTACATGAATCATACACAACAAATAAGAATGGGAAGACGTGGTAGAAAAAAAGGAGAGTACTTGTATTATCCTTTCATCGTCGTTCGGTACTGCAGTTTTGTATCGATTAATCTTGCAAAGCTGAGAATTATGCAGCCACATGTCGTAGCCTGTAAAAACGTCTGGAATGTATCCAAATTTTGTGTCAGCCGTATCTGGACTACTGCCAAAACGGGATGGGCACAAAGCAATATCGTTGTCAGGTTTAATGTTCATTTTACTGTGACAGTTTTATAAATTTAGCCATGTAGCCATTTTATAGTCATCTGAAATGTCCCTGAACGAATTTCCAGCAAAACGTCATACGCGCAAGTTGTTCTTCAAGACCTTCCATTGTTACTCTGTCAAAAATCCTACTAACGTCTTGAGGTGCTCCTTTCAGCTGAAGTGGCTCCACCACGTCTGTTAGCGGCACAGAAAAAAGTAAGTTTGTTGTCAAAACCTGCCGTTACACCGTCCTATCTGTGTACAGTTGGGGCTCTATTTATAATTTCCTGGTTTTTTTTTTGGGGGGGGGGGGAAGGAACAGTCCGTACTTTGAATCAAGGTTGCTGTTGTAGTAGGCAAAGCCACCATGCCCCCAGCCTATTGATGCGGTGATGGAAATGGTGATATTATCTGTAACATTGTGCTGTACAATTTATGACAAATCGAGCATGTTTTGACACCCCCTGTGACCTCATTAACTATTTATGAAACCTTAAATGTTTATGTCTCCAAAAAAAAAGTTCGCATTATAATAAGTTTATACGATTTGAAAAGAAAACACTACAAATGTCATTTCAAAGCATGACTAAAGTCTATTCTGGAGCAAAAGTTTAGATTGCCCCACTTTTCAAGAAATTTGACCAAGTAATATGACAGTTTTTGCCAGAACATTTCCTAGATCTTGGCTGTGCGATATATATATATATATATATATATATATATATATATATATATATAGGGGGATGTGTGCACTTGTTTGTCTGTTTGTTATCTGCGCATGTGCTTATAATACATTTTGACGATGAATATCTAGTGAATAAATGACTATCTAGTGACGACTTCAGCAAAAGGTTTGGTCATCGAGATGAAGATCATTCTAGCTAGACCTAATGAAAGGTCACCCCTACTCATTCAAAGAACTGGGGCAAGCTTTCACTGAAAACCTGTCAGCTCGTGTGACGCTGGTGGGAGCAGGAGTGATAAAATGTTTAGACCAATGTTACAAAAAAAAGACTCCCTGTGTTGTCTGAACTCAGACTAGTCCATGTATCCACCACAGAGCGAAACTACCCGATACTGTATAGGATCATTAGCAAGATCTAGAGAATTTATTTTACCATTATTTAAATATTTCAGCATGCAAGTAACACTAGATAGGAAATCTAGTATGACAGTATATTCAGATGAAGTGTTATAATTGACAATCGAAAGTGTTACCAAGAGAGGTGATAGTGACAGAGACCACCAGCATATTATAAAACGTTATCTAACGAAACAAAACTTTATCAAACAAACCAAAAAATGATTTTTTTAAAAATGAGAATCATCTTGTGTACACTGAAAATCAGAAAAATAGTTCTAAAATGCTTCATTCTATTCTATAAAAGTTAATCACAGATAATGAACATGCACAGTGCAAAGATCATAACAGAGATATGGTTTCTTAGGAAAATGTTAGGATTACCATGGACAGCAAATAATTTTTTTAAAGTTCTAAAAAAGCAAATGAAGAAAGGAAATTAAATAAATTCACAAGGAAACGATACTCAAAGGACACATAGTGGTACGGCTTGAAAACATCACAGCAATAGGAAAGATAAATGGGGAGAGCGAAGAGGAAAGAAAAAATCATATTCTCTAAAGCCAACCAACACCATTCCCGTGCCACTAAACGTCACAAAGGACCCGCATGATAGTTCGCTAATATTTCCTGTCTTCGGCGAGTTTTTCAATCTCATCAAAGGATGTTATGCCCACTGAAGTGACCTCTCTTAACAGTGTCCTCTTTAGAGTTTCTCGTGGTCGACCTCTTTTTCTTCGGCATGTTGTGTTCCACTTGATAGCTTATTTGGGGACCCTCTCATTGTTTCTTCTCATCACAAGACCGACCCATGTCCATCTTCTTTTTATGATAACCTATAAGACAGGTTGTTGTTTGCTTATCTGTCTTATCTCTTCGTTGTTCTTGAATTCACTCCACTTTATACCGATAATTTTTCTAAGGCATTTGTTTTCGAAAGAGTCTAACTTCTTTTCTATTTCTTTAGTTGTTTTCCAGCTTTCACATGCATGAATGAGGGTGAATATCACGCATGAACTGAATATCTTAACTCTCTAAAGCGATGACACAATAAAAAATCACTAAGTGAGCTGATGGAAAATATCAAAGATCGTGATCAGTGAAGTAGCCAACGGTTGGCAAAATGACACTTAATCAATTAACAGATGTTAGAATTTTAACTCGTGTTAGTAAAAACCTATCTCGCCCATATTCATCAGCATATTATCGTCTTAGAGTTTAGTTCAGCATGTTTTATGCTTGATTCCAGTAAGCGTGTTCAAGTAACTCAATTACCCTTCATACTGCATGCTAAATAAATAAAATCATCGGGTGCCTACCAAGCCAAAAGATAAATAGATTTGATTTATAAGTTAATATTCATGTCTTCTTATCTTATATCTTATATCCTTCCCGTGCCGTTAGACGTCACATAGGGCTCGCAAAGTAGTTCGCCAATTTTTCCTGTCTTCGGCGAGTCTTTCAACCTCAACAAAGGATTTTATGCCTGTTAACTTGGCCTCTCTTAATAATGTCCTCTTCAGAGTTTCACGCGGTCTGCCCCTTTTTCTTCGGCCTGTTGTGTTCCACTTGATAGCTTGTTTTGGGATTCTCTGCTCATTTCTTCTCATCAAGTGACCAACATATGTCCATCTCCTTTTCCTGATCACCCGTGAGACTGGTTGTTGTTCAGTCATCTGTCTTATCTCTGCATTGTTCTTGAATTCATTCCACTTGATGCCGAGTATTTTCCTTAGGCATTTGTTTTCAAAAGAGTCTAATTTCTTTTCTATTTCTTTAGTTGTTTTCCAGCTTTCGCATGCATAAATGAGGGTGGATATTACATTTGAATTGAATAGTCTTAACTTGGTTTTTGTGCTTATAACTTTTGAATTCCATATGTTCTCAAGATTCTTGAAGATTGATGCTGCTTTTGCAATTCTGATCCTAACTTCCTTTCTAGTGTCACCATCCTGGTCTATGTAGCTGCCAAGGTATGCAAATTGATTGACTTCTTCAATATCTGTCCCTTCTATGTGTATTTTTCCATTTTGATTGATGGGAATTTTCATTATTTTTGTTTTGTCCTTGTTAATTTCAAGTCCTATTTTGCTAGCCAGCGAAGATAGGCTATCTGTTTTTTCTTGCATGGAATTCACATTATTACTGATAAGAGTTATGTCATCAGCAAAATCAAGATCTTCTAGTTGGGTCCCATGTACCCAGTCAATACCTGTGTTAACTGTGCAGCATTTTGTCATTATGAAGTCTATTGTAATCCCAAAAAGTAAAGGAGACAGTATACATCCTTGTTTCACGCCTGTTTCAATCTGGAACCATTCACTCATCCCTTCTTCTGTCTTGACTGCACAACCATATCCATTGTATAAGTCCTTAATGATGTTGACAATTTTAGATGGTATTCCATATAGACATAAAATTCTCCATAATGAATCTCTGTGTATGCTATCAAATGACTTCTTAAAATCTATGAAATTCAGTATTAATGCTTTCTGCTTTTCAATATGTTCTTCAAGTATTATTCTGAGAGTAAAGATCTGGTCGAGACAGCTTCTCCCTTTTCGAAATCCTGCTTGTTCTTCTCTCATTGCAGTATCCACTATATCTTTGAGTCTATTCAAAATGACCTTGCAAAATACTTTTGACACAACTGATATTAAGGTTACTCTTCTCCAGTTGTTACAGTCACTAAGGTTGCTCTTTTTTTGGTATTTTAACAATGATTCCCTTCTTCATGATTCCATTCATGTCTTACAAGTAGTGATTTACTATTATCATATGTCTGAATGGATGAACAAGTGAAACAAAGACCGTGGATATACATAACAATAATGTTTGAAGAACAAAAAAGAACAATTAATAGAAAGTGTAATTTAACAAGCAAACAAAGATTAATAAAGAATAATATCTATGAATTTTTTCTAGTGATTTAAACCACGCGATCACCTGTTACTTAAATTAATAATATACCTTTTGCTCCAACCTGTGCGGCCGCTGAAAACATCTTAAAATTTCCCCATCCATTCCCTTCCCCCCCCCCTTTCTCCTTTTTGTTTGTTTGTAGATATCACTTGTTGCAGACATCATATACTAGACATCTTCTATGTATGTAATGAAGTCTAGTATTACACTGAAACATTAACTTACCAAGAAGCTTTCCAATCTCTGCTACGCCCACAGTCTTTTCTAGCTGAACCTTCCAGTTACCATAGAATCTATCCATTGTTTAACTGTAAGGAAGGGTAATTGGTTTTCATATATATTTAAAATAAAACAAACAAAAGAACAGTTTTACACACAGTGTCTCTCAAAGCCAGATCTCTTTGTCTTGTTTGTACATCCGTCTGGTTTTTTTTTTTTTCATCCATACATTATATCCAGCTGAGAATCAGATAATTTACGCTGTTGTAAAACTCTGTGAAACCTGGTTAGCTAGTAGACTAGTATAGAAAGACAGGAACCTTTGTTTTCCCCCCGCACCAAACGCGAAAACCTCTGAGTAGTTTGCAGACGACCTTTAGGGAAAAAAAAAAAAATGCGCGCCACTCATGTGAGCGAGGGTTCGTGATCTTGTACAGTGCGTGCATTGACCTACATACATACTGTCTGGTAAGAGGCACGCCAACGTATAGTTTCTTAATTATTATTATTATTATTTTCCTCCGCTGAGCTGAGGAAAAAAGGCAGTATTAAAGAATGATGCTTTTCAAGCATGCCTAGTGAAACGAGACCACGGTATTTGCCTGTTTCCTGTCTATGTGGTCATCCCTCTGTATAGTTTGTTTGGCACCATTTGTTTAGAAGTTTCTCAACATTGCTGAATGGAGAATGGAAACAAATGATTATATGCTTCAACGACGAAACTAACGAAGAGTTAGTACTTTAGTACATCACTTGTACTTTTAGCTGGTTGCTTTTCCTGTGTTCTAAATTTATGATTCTGTTATATCACGTTATTTGACTTTGTTATAAAATGTGAAATCTTGCCTTTGTGAAGTCGACGACATTTTGCTGTAATATTTATAACAAAGTATTTCAGGGCGATTTCTGCAGTGTAGAACTTCAAATTGTATTTCGTCATTATAAATCAGTTTATTAATCACAAACAAAGAGATGCACTGTATTCTGTTGTCACTGTCAATATTTCTTCCACGTTTTGTAGCATTTTTCTTGCTGTTTTAGAATTTCTTTCTTAGATCACTTGAGTTTCTAAAAAGATGTTTACACAGCACACATCCAGTATTATGCTTTCATTTTTTTTCATTCTTCATTTTTAGTATGTAAATAAAAGGAACAAGGGGGTGGGGTGGTGTAGGGTGTGTATGTGTGTATGTATGTGTAAGGGGTGGGAGAGGGTGTAATATTAATCTTACTGCATTTACCATTACATAGTTAAAGTAAAGATATGATATTGGTGTGTGTGTGTGTGTTTGTTTGTGTTTGTGTTTCTGTGTGTGTATGTGGTTGGTTTTTCACTTAAACAAATCTGAATACGCCTCCGAACTTGATAAACATAAAATATGTTGATGTCACTGAAAACTTTCTACTTTCAGTGAAAGTATTCGCCATCTTTCACCACCATGCGGACATGATCTTTCATAAAGCAAAAAAAGGGCTCAGCACAGCGAAGACCATGGCAGGTACTGGTCTGCCACAATGGACACACTTCCTGCTGATGTGGGTGGTGGTGATATCGGTGGTTGAGTATGGCCTCAGCCTTATGGCTTTGTCCACGAATCAAGCTTGAAGGAATCCAAAATGAGGCCATGAAAGCAATTTTGGAATTCACCAGGGATACTTCAATCACAGCTATGTGCTACTTGTTGGATATGCACAGTATGAAAGTAAGGCGCAGGTATGCGCAAGTGAAGACCAGAGCTGAACACAGCAAAGGGCAAACGTATTAAACGAGGGAGATCGTGGATGGGGGAGGAAGAAGAGACTATCAGCGATCTGCGACCCAGAGCAGACCTCCCTAGAACTGGAATGGACTAAAGTGCCATATATGCAGAATCTAATGAATCCACTTGGCCGTGAATGCGGAGTCTAGGCTCAGGGTAGAACAGAAGTCCAGGTGCAGGAACAGATTCAGCAACATTCCAAACCACACGACCTGTGATCTTCACAGACGGGTCAGTGGCATGAGACCTGAAAAATGGATGGCAAACCAATTGTGAGTAAATCAGGAGCCTATGTAACCACCACTTCGAGCGTGAGAACGGAGATGCAGGCAGACAGAAGCAATTTCCTGGTTGTTGGAGCAGGACCACTCGCATGGGGTCATTGTGACGGATTCCCAAACCATGTTACGGAGAATCAAGAGGCATTTCTTCCATAGGGAGTGGGTCCAGCTTCTAGAGGGCTATCTGTTATCCAGTTTGACGTGGATCTACTGCCCAGGTCATGCGGGAGTCAAAATAAATGAGAAAGCGGACAAGTTTGCAATCGGGGCATCAATTCAGGGTACCCTAAGAATGGATAAGGAGGAGACTGCGAAAGCCACCTTAGACAAGCAGCGTATAGAAGACGAAATCGGATTGAATGACAACATTAATCGTGAAAATGATCAAGTCGGGGTAGAAGAGGTAAAGTTTACTTTTTTTTTCGAAAAAAGTGGTTTAGCGTGTGTTACCCACAATCAGTGTGTGAATGGCTCCATCAGCAGGCGCACACTTCAGTGGGTGTTGACACGGAAGACGGAGCACATATGGGAATGCCTGGAGTGCTGAGATGCCAGTCTCTGATGACAGATGACATATTTCCACCTTCATAAATGTCCACAAATAGGAAGCTTAAATATTAATCTGGCCAACACACATTTCGATACCTCAAGTGTTAGACCTTTTTCTGGGTATATTTGACCTGCTGATTCCAAAAATGCACACGTTTTCCCTTATCAGTTCTAGTTATTGACATACAGAACATACGCCATATACCACTCTCCGTTCTGCTCGCCCATAACAAATCAGGATATTTTAATGTAGTGTTTAAATTAATATCTTTAAAGCATATTCTGATTCAGTCTCATCAAAACGATCACTATGTGAAGTTGTTTGGAATTCACTGTCATGGCGCCCGCTTTCTTTACCTTGTGTGATATCAAACATGCAAAACTCATCCTCTTTGAGCTGTGGTAGTTCAAGTTAAGGTGGAAAGGGTACAAAATTCGAATGCGGAACAGGTCTCTCTGACAGAAGGTAGATCAAGGTAAGACTACTTGTCACAATTATTTCAGTTGGTGCCTATCATATTAGCAATACAAAAATAACAGTCATCGAAGTGGCTTCTCGGTTCCATCCACACCACTGGTACTCCAAATTTCAGGCAGATTCTCTTTCCATTTGTTCACTGGCGCAAATGCTCCATACAGGTTGTGCATACAATATGAGAAGACATGGCTTATCTTGATTTCCAAGCTTGACACGAAAATAACCTACATATGCTCGTTTTACAAACTCAGAAAAAGGTTTCCTTTTTGCTTTCAGTGTGTCTTATCTTATATCTTATATCCTTCCCGTGCCGTTAAACGTCACATAGGGCTCGCAAAGTAGTTCGCCAATTTTTCCTGTCCTCGGCGAGTCTTTCAACCTCATCAAAGGATTTTATGCCTTTCAGTGTGTGCTCCTGGAAAATGACCACAACCATAGAAAACAAGTTGAATTCTTTCCAGACTAAATGTTTACGAAGAATTAGAAAAATATTTTGGCCAAACACCATAAGAAATAACATCTTATTAGCAGAAATGCAGATGAAACCACTGACAACAATTATTGAGGAAAGACGATGGCGATGGTTGGGACATGTGCTCCGAATGACTGACAACTCACTACCAAAAATAGCACTAAGATGGACACCACAGGGGAGCAGAAGTAAGGGTAGACCAAAAGAGACATGGAGAAGAACAACAGAAAGGATGTTGAGCAATACAGGGCTCACCTGGGCAAGAGCAGAAAAAAAGGCGAAGGACAGGCATTTGTGGAAAACCCTTGCGGAAGCCCCATGTGCCCTGGGCACTTAAAGTTCAGAGAGAGAGAGAGTGTGTGCTCCACACAAATATAGCAAAAATACTTCATGATGATTCAAACAGCTCCGTCTTGAAGTAGTCATAACCTCTAAGGTGTTTGATTTGCAAAAATGAAATGATATGAGTGGGAATATACACATACCTCCTACACGATCATAACTATTATACAGCGCAACTGTTTTAAACAGATCATTTTGAGAAACCTTTGAAATACAAATGTATGTAGTCTATGAAAACCATAATTTACCATCTTAATTTTGTGCACATAATTATGTAATAAAATAGAACAAAAGCGATTTTATCATTTGGGCTATACATTTTTATGCCAGTGTGCATTATAGGAAAGGAATTATACGAAAAGTTGTGAAACAAAGGTCATTATACACAAAGAAATGTCATTCATTCATTCATTTGCATGTCCTTTGCGGAACTTGCCTCCCTAACAGCATTCCTGTAGGCCCCTCGATTATGATCAAGATGGACTGCTGCTGATGCATCCAATTTGCAGATCATCAACGATGTCTGGCAGCCATCTTCGCCTTGGTCTTCCTCTCTTTCTTTTTCCCATTATATACCCTTCCAAGACTCTCTTCTCTAGATGATCATGACGTTTAATGTGTCCAAAATATTTAAGTTTTCTCTCTTTAATCCTCTTTACTAACCAGCCTTCTTCAATATTAAGTTCTTGTAGTATGGATATATTTGTTCTTTTTTATGTCCATGATATTTGAAGAACTCTTCTGTAGCATTTACATTCAAAGGCATATATGTGTTTTTCAGCTGTTTTGTTAAGTGTCCAGGTCTCACAGGCATATATTGCGATGGGTAAGATGCATGCCCTTAAAAATCTTATTTCTGTAGTCTGTCTGTTCCTCTCCACAGATTCTTTAATTGTTTTATTTTCTGAAGAGAGATAGATGTCCTCCTTTTAATTTCCTTCATTGCATCTTCATTATTAGTTAGTAATGATCCACTTCTTCCAGTTTTTCATGATTGATACATATATCAGCTGCTTTATTTTTTTTTGTCAGTTGTCATCACTTTAGTTTTCTTCGTATTAAGATAGAGGCTTTGCACTTCGCTGTTCTCATGGACTGACATAATTAGTTTTTCCATTCCTTTTTTTGTGTGTTGTGGACAGTAATACTGTGTCATCAGCATATCTAATCTCTTGTATTTCATAACCTCCAATTGTTATGTCACCGTAATATTCTTTGTCTACATCCTCTCTAACATTCCTCATTATATTTTCAGTATACAAGTTAAATAAGTGAGGCGACAATATGCACCCCTGATGGACCCCTTGTTTTATATCAAACCAAGTTGTTGTTTCACCATTTATTCTTACTGCTGCTTGTTGGTCTAGATATAGCAGTGATGTTAATTGTATCAACTGTGTTGTAAGTCCCATTTTTTCCATTATTTCCCAAAGACGTTTCTGGTGTTGTACACAATCAAATGCCTTTGAGTAGTCTATAAAGGATAAATATAGATTCACATTAAACTCTCTGCATTTCTCTATTATTAATCTTATATTGAATATTTGGTCTTTTGATCCTCTTCCTTGCCTGAAACCAGCTTGGACCATATTGACTTCTTCTACATCCTGGTGATTTACCATTTTTCAGATTCTTTACTGTCCATAAAACTTCTTCTATTGTCGACTCGGGTTCTTTCTCCTCCAATAATAATTCACACTGTTGATTTCTGCTTTCACAGTCGGTTGTTTCATACATTTCTCTGCAATATTCGTTCCATCTTTCTAGAATTTCCTCTGTCTCTGTCAGGGTATTCCCCATCTCATCACAAATTACGTTTAGCTTTGGTGTGACATTTCTCGTCAGTGTCTTCATTTCTTTAAACATTTCACTATCTCTTCCATACTTCTGATGCCCTTCTATTCTTTCACATCAATCTTGTATGTATTATTTTTTTGTCTTTTATTATGTTTCTTCGTACTTCTTTTGTTAAAGACTTATATTCCTCTTTGTTGTTGTTTGTCACTTTCCATTGCGTCTTCATTTCTTTTCGCTGTTTTATCAATTCTAGTATGCCTGCTGTAATCCATCCACTCTTTTGTGTTTTCTTTACTGGAACCATGCCTTTAGCTGCTGTTATTAAGATATCTCTGGCCTGTGTAGCCAAGTCATCTGATGTCATCTCCTCCTGTACAGCCATCCTGAAACGGTTTCGAAACGGTTCTTCATTTCTATATCATATTGTTCTGGTATTTTTGTAAGATCAAAGTGGAGTGGTCTTGATCCTGCAACTGTCTTTTTTATCTTTATCTTCATGTCTGCTATTAATAACTCATGGTCCGTGTCACAATCAGCACTTGGTAAAGTTTTTGCTGATGTTACTTAAAGAAATGTAGATAAATTAAATACACAATTTTTCCACTCAAGTAAGATATAAATAATTATGAAATCCCAATTCAGCATAAGAGATTTTTTAAAAGATCAGGCTAAAATTGTGTAAATTCAACCATATCTAAGAAACTAGAGCTGATGCAGTCTATCCAATGCAATTTTCCGATTCAGGGCCTCAAATAATCCCAGGAACAGACCTAAATACCAAGGCATCAAGGAAAAAAATATGGGCTGTGTTATTAATATGCACAAAACCACAGAAAATGTATTCACAATGAGAAAGAGATAAAATATTCGAAAGACGTAGAAAATGACGAACTACTTAATTTTCGTTGATCCTGCCCGTCTGCTGCCTACCCACTTAACTACCCACCTACCTACCCATCCAGCTGTCTACCTACCTGCTTACCCACCTTCATACCTACCCACCAACCCACTCATCCACCTACCACCTACCACCTACCTACCAATCTATCAGACAAATAGACAAGGTTTATCGGTCTGTTTATCTGTCTGTCTACCTGTATGTCTTTGTCTGTTTGTCCGCCTACCTGTATGTCTTTATCTGTCTATGTTATTCTGTATGTCTCTCTATGGATAGTTGAATCTCCGTAGCAAAAAAAAAAAAAAATCTCAACGAATCTGAAAATGTGGCATAGAAAGCCAACACAATAAACAATTAGCTGATGAAAAAAATAACAAGTCTGTAATCACTGTCACATATATGAATGTAGTTTTCGTGTCACACATTTTATTCTACATAATAAATCTTGACAATGACAGTACCTCGCTTGTAACTCCTGCGAACAATCTGTGACTGAGCAGTGTTCTTCTATCTGTCTGATTATCTGATTTTGAAAGCTTTGTTCTGTGAATACAGAAATAAATATTGTGATTGAACCAACATACTGATGTGTTTGTTTGTTTAGTTTTCATCGGCATATCAAAATATTAACTAAATTAGTGAGTCACTTTCTCTACAAATTGTGTAGTACAAAACTTTGGTTTTTCAGTACGGATTATATTGTGTACCAAACATACGCTAGCACTGTTTTGTTTACAGGATGAAAGCGACCAACAGAAAAATGCAGAATAAGTAAATAAAATTTTCAGAAACTATTTCTCTCATTCAGATCATGAATTTTTCTGTACAAAATTATAATCCACAGTTAACGAAACATGTTAATGCTTTCTTTTCTAACTATGATTTGTAAGTGCTTCACAGTGTTCAGTATGAAGTATAATTTAACTGGTTTACAAAGGAACTTCTACACTGTTCTATATCCATGACATAAACATAGCTGTACAAAAAGTATTATACTCCATTGTGGCACAAACCTGATGCAGCCAGAAGAAGGGTGACAGGCTAACGTCGGCTAGCAAGATATCAGAATGCGCGTGCGAGTGTGAGCAGGATGAAGGAGCGAGGTGTATTTATATATTAACACACGAGCCAGAAACGTGTTTCGCATTCCAACAATCCTGGCTTATTTCACCGGGTAAACCCATCAAATTTCGACTTTTGCATTTCCCCGAGAATGAAACTTGATTCGTGGAATAGGGTGGAACAGGACATAAAGAAAGTGACGAAAATTAATCTACAAGTTATCGGAAGAGGAATCTTTAACAGTTCGATAAGCTAAACGTCCATAGATATAATACAAAGAGACAGACCTACAGATATATTGACAGACAGATAGGTAGGTGGGTGCATGGATGGATAGACAGACAGCTAGTTAGATAGACAGGCAGGCTTATAGACAGACACTCACACACATACACACATATATACGTACATACATGAGCTCATATACAGAAAAATGAGATTGTAACAAAGAGTTGCCATGTGAAAAAGAACTGGTGGGACAGTGGATATAGCACAGAATTTAAAAAAAGAGATGAAGAAAGTTGTATTGTCAGTCTCTTTTATCTAAAGTTGTCTAGATTAGTTATCGAGCACAGTCACAGTTGTATATAAAATTGTCTAGATTAGTTCTCGAACACAGTCAGAGTTCTATATAATAAACTCATTCCTACAGTGTGTGAAAAAAAGTCATATTAAAAAATAACTGTATGACAAGCCAGGATTGTATATTTTCAGTTTAATCTTTGACTAAGAGAGATCGCTTATGAAATAGGGGACTATCGCAAGGTGTGTACATTTTCGTATGAAATACCATAAAATTCCCCAAGTCAGACGTATAAATACTCAGTTACCCAGTTCAAAAAGAAACTCTCTGCTTCATTCGAACACTCTCATCCGCATTCCTATGTAATGAGGGGCCGACCTTGTAACCACGAGACGGGCGAAGTGTAACACAATATTCGGGTCAAGCCTGCGCTTTATGGGTGTGGCTGGTTTTGAGTGTTGATAATAGAGGCAGATACTGTGACTGATTAGCAGCCTCTTTTCGCTTTCTTTTATTGTAAAACGTAGCTCCTTTTCCTGCTATAGCTGTAGCTGTTTTTACAGCTTCTATTGTAGCTGCTCTTATCTGATGTGCCGGCTTCTCTGTTTCACCAACGTCTCGTTTTCTTGTGAACTGACATTTTTTCTCTCTCGAGGCATTGAGCTCTCTTAATAGTTTCATATCTCTCTCTCTCTCTCCGATCATGTTTCCATTCCTCCCCTCCCCCCCTGATTACATCAAAGAGAGAACAGTGTATCGAGTATTGTATTTATTGTTTCTTAGCTGACATGGCATTTTAACAGGGGCAGAACCAAAATGTCAAACTTTAACTCTTGGTGGGTGGGTATTAACAAGTGTTTTTCTCCAATCAAGAAGCTTATTTAAGATCTTGGGACTCTTATGTTCATGAAAGTCTGTCTTTGGCTTTAGCCGTTAAAAAAAAAAAAAAGCTTTCCCATTAATGCACGTTCTTAAATGTTAGTTTCGGTGTATTCACTTATAACTGTCTGATGTATCAGACGTTGCTCTCGGATGTATTTTCTTCATCTATGGAGCTCTATTTGGGCTGGGTTTTTTCTCTCTCAGTATTTCACGTATAAGATTTGTACAAAATGAAATAAAACATTTATTTTTATATTAAACTTTCAGCATATACAGTTTTGTCTACTGTCTACAATCTTTATGTTTTTATTGCGAACTGGGTCTTCAACAATGGCTGAGAACTGAATTTTTCCCTTATCGAACTTCACACGCTGTCATTTTGTGTCCCTCATGCAATTTTCTGATTTAGGTACAATATCGTCGGGAACACGGCTCATCTCCCAACTATCTCAACTACTACAATATTTATTTCCGATGTTGACTAATTAAGGCGCCTTAAATCTCCGCCCACAAAACGTGTTGTTCAAGGTTTAAACTTCAGTCCGGGGTCAGTGCATTCAGGACCTTCCCTTACACACTCCTCCGCAAGCCGCAGCATTCACTCAAGAGTGTTTGCTAACAGTTCCGTCAGTCGGTGCTTGTTTACGAAGCATTTTTGTGTGAGTATGTGTCCGCCACACAGTTCATATTTCCTGCCAGCGCCCTTAATTTGTCCTAGCTCCAGCAATCTCCTTGTAACAACATTGTCATTCCATTCATACTCTTCATTTTACCGCAATCTGTCCAATACAACTTTAGCAATGTCATTCTTGTTCATTCTCAGCCTGCCTTTTATTTTAGTCTGTCCAGCATAGTGTTGGCAATTTAGATATTTTATATCTAGATTTAGATATTTCTTGTCCCATCTAGAGAATGAAAATAGTCATCATATAGTTATAAATGTAGATAATTTTAAAACGAATCTAGATATGCCTGGATAATATTGTTACAGTCCACCCAAAATAAAAAAGGAATATAAAAAAAGGAAACTTTGGATAACTCTTCCATAAGTAATATTTCTCAGCGAATGAATGAAAGGTTGAGTTCTTTAAAATATGACACATTAGCCACACAGATCCAGACCTGCCGTGGCTGATTTTGGCCATCACTTACTTCATGCTAATGACATTTGCTCATGTGCCAGATTTGTTATCTTGAACTTGTGAAGTGGAAAAATGTGATACTGAGAGTATTGTGCAAGAAGATAAGACATCGTTGACGATCTGGAAATGGATGCAACAGCAGCAGGCCATCTTGCTCACAACCGAGAGGCCTACAGGAGTGTTGTTTGGGAGGCAAAGTTCCGCAAGGGAAATGCAAATGAATGAATGAATGAGACTATTGTGCAGGAACTTAGAATGTAATGAACGATGATGAATCTAGACTAAGGGCTCTTACAGACAAAGCACATAAAAATAGTTGGCCTCATTCACCGGGTACATGTGAAGCTTAATTAGGAGGTTTCATCCTTTATATTTAAGGAAATGTATGTATCATTCTTTGGAGTTTGCCATTTTACATTTTCTTCTGAGTATCTCCCAAGAAGTCATGAGTTTCTAGAAACACACAATTTAAAAAAGAACATCTTAAAAAAATCATATTTAGGCTACTCATCTGAGTCAGATTGAAGTAGTTAGTATACGCGTGTAACATATGAGAAGAAGAGGTCAGTGCCGAGATTTTCTTACGTCATTTAAACAGTTGAAACAAGACTTCGTGAAAATGTGGAAAAACTGAAGAATGTTCTCTGTAAATAATGTTCTGCAACCAACGAAATATGTAAATATTTCAATATGTAAAGTAATGAAATATTTAAGTGCATCTGGACAAAAATCTATAACTAAAGTAGAATACCAGATAAGAAGATTCAAAACACTTGACTGGACAAACAAGACACAGAGAGGTCTGATGTGAAGTAAAACAATACAGAAATGCCACAGGATGTAATCCACGCTAAGGAATTCGTGCATGTATTAGCTCTAAAACTCATTCATTCATTCCTTTGCATGTCCCTTGCGGAACTTTGCCTCCCTAACAGCACTCCTGTAGGCCTCTCGGTTGTGAGCAAGATGGCCTGCTGCTGCTGCATCCATTTCCAGATCATCAACGATGTCTTGCAGCCATCTTCGTTTCGGTCTTCCTCTTTTTCTTTTTCCCATTATGTATCCTTCCAATATGGTCTTCTCTAAATTATCATGACGTTTAATGTGTCCAAAATATTTAAGTTTTCTCTCTTTAATCCTCTTTACTAGCCAGCCTTCTTCAATATTAAGCTCTTGTAGTATATATATATTTGTTCTTTTTTGTGTCCACGATATTTGGAGAACTCTTCTATAGCATTTACATTCAAAGGCATTTATGTGTTTCTCAGCTGTTTTATTAAGTGTCCAGGTCTCACAGGCATATGTTGCGATGGGAAAGATGCATGCCCTTAAAAATCTTATTTTTGTGGTTCTGTCTGCTCCTCTCCACAGATTCTTTATTTGTTTTACTTTCTGAAGAGCAATAGATGTCCTCCTTTTAATTTCCCTCATTGTATCTCCATTATTAGTTAGTAGTGATCCAAGATATTCAAAACTCTCCACTTCTTCCAGTTTTTCCTCATTGATACATATTTCAGTTGCCTTGTTTGTTTTGTCAGTTGTCATCACTTTAGTTTTCTTTGCATTAAGATAGAGGTTCTGCTCTTCGCTGTTCTTGTGGACTGACATAATTAGTTTTTCCATTCCTTCTTGTGTTGTGGACAGTAATACTGTGTCATCAGCATATCTAATCTCTGGTA
Organism: Achatina immaculata; assembly: GCA_009760885.1. Classification (NCBI taxonomy): domain Eukaryota; kingdom Metazoa; phylum Mollusca; class Gastropoda; order Stylommatophora; family Achatinidae; genus Lissachatina; species Lissachatina immaculata. The sequence continues at coordinate 15,222,898 of CM019695.1, read as the reverse complement.
TTTCATAACCTCCAACTGTTATGGCATCGTAATATTCTTTGTCTACATCTTCTCTAACATTCCTCATTATATTTTCAGTATACAAGTTAAATAAGTAGGGTGACAATATGCACCCCTGACGGACCCCTTGTTTTATGTCAAACCAACTTGTTGTTTCACCATTTATTCTTACTGCTGCTTGTTGGTCTAGATACAGCAATGATGTTAATTGTATCAAATGTGTTGGAAATCCCATTTTTTCCATTATTTCCCAAAGTTTCTGGTGTTGTACACAATCAAATGCCTTTGAGTAGTCTATAAAGGATAAATATAGATTCACATTAAACTCCCTACATTTCTCTATTATTAATCTTAGATTGAATATATGATCTCTTGATCCTCTTCCTTGCCTGAAGCCAGCTTGGACCTACATCAGCAGCAGAAGAAGATGAAGTAGAACATTTTTATAACACACTGCAAACGACAATAGACCAGGTACGGAAAAATGATATTGTATTTATAATGCGTGATTTTAATGCAAAAATTGGTACAGAAAGAGCAGAAGATGAAGGACATGTTGTAGGGAAATTTAGCATAGGACACAGAAATGAGGCAAGTGACAATCTAATGGCGTTTTGCATGGAAAATGAGCTAATGATCGCTAACACACTTTTTAAACAACATCCAAGAAGACTTTACACATGGACATCACCTGATGGGAAAACCAGGAATCAAATAGATTACATTTTAGTGCAGCTTGATGTCTACCCATTATGATTTTTAACAGAATTTTACTGGCATGACTAATCAGGGCAACAGTTCTGTAGTTGGTGCATAATTTCAGGTTACCCTTTTTTGGCAGTGGTATGAATACAGTTCTTTTCCATTCTTTTGGCCAAATACCTGAATGCCATATCTTTTTACGTAGTGCATGATAGATTGTTGCACACTCCTTTCTTCCTGCTTTAATAAATTCAGCGGTTATCTCATCACATCCTGGTGATTTACCATTTTTCAGATTCTTAATTGCCCATAAAACTTCTTCCATTGTCGGCTCGGGTTCTTTCACCTCCAATAATAATTCACACTGTTGATTTCTGCTTCCACAGTCGGTTGTTTCATACATTCTTTTGCAATATTCCTTCCATCTTTCTAGAATTTCCTCTGTCTCTGTCAGGGTATTCCCCATCTCATCACAAATTACATTTAGCTTAGGTGTGACATTTCTCGTCAATGTCTTCATTTCTTTAAACATTTCACTATCTCTTCCACACCTCTGATGTTCCTCTATTCTTTCACAACAATCTTGTATGTATTGTTTTTTGTCTTTTCTTATGTTTCTTCGTACTTCTTTTGTTAAAGTTTTATATTTATCTTTGTTGTTGTTTGTCACTCTCCATTGCGTCTTCATTTCTCTACATTGTTTTATCAGTTCTAGTGTACCTGCTGTGATCCATCTATTCTTTTGTGTTTTCTTTACAGGAACCATGTCTTTAGCTGTTGTTACTAAGATATCTTTGGCCTGCGTAGCCAATTCATCTGGTGTCATCTCTTCCTGTACAGCCATCAGGATTTCGAAACGGTTCTTCACTTCTATACCGTATTGTTCTGGTATATTTGTAAGGTCAAAGCGGAGTGGTCTTGATCCCATAACTATCTTTTTTATCTTTATCTTCATGTCTGCTATTAATAACTCATGGTCCGTGTCACAATAAGCACTTGGTAAAGTTTTTGCTGATGTTATGCTTGACCTCAATCTCTCGACACTAAAATGTAATCTATTTGATTCCTGGTTTTCCCATCAGGTGATGTCCATGTGTAAAGTCTTCTTGGATGTTGTTTAAAAAGTGTGTTAGCGATCATTAGCTCATTTTCCATGCAAAACGCCATTAGATTGTCACTTGCCTCATTTCTGTGTCCTATGCTAAATTTCCCTACAACATGTCCTTCATCTTCTGCTCTTTCTGTACCAATTTTTTGCATTAAAATCACCCATTATAAATATAATATCATTTTTCCGTACCTGGTCTATTGTCGTTTGCAGTGTGTTATAAAAATGTTCTACTTCATCTTCTTCTGCTGCTGATGTAGGTGCATATACCTGGATGACTGTTACATTTCTAGGAATGCCCTTAAGTCTGATTGTTAGGATTCTATCACTTACTGGATTGTAGCCTAGTAATGCTTTTGATGTTGATTTGTCCAAATAAAAAGCCACTCCATTCTTTCCTCCTACTTCGCCGCCAGAATATATAAATATATTATCATTCTCGCTCTTAAAGTGTCCTGATCCTTTCCATCGATGTTCGCAGATTCCCAAAATGTGTATCCCCGTTCTTTTCATCTCGTCACTTATTACTTGATATTTTCCCTCATACATACTTCTTACATTCCATGTTCCTACTCTTATTTTTCTTTTTAGTTTGATACAGGGGTTTTCCTTGGTAACACCGTCAGGATTTTGTCCGTCATCACAATTACTAGTACTGACCTCTGCCTCATACTCTTCCCCAGTGTTAAAATTAGATCTATCTGGCCTGGGGGACTCACCACCAGATCTTTTTCCTATTTGACTTTCCATGATTGCTGCTTGGGTTTCTTGGTATGTTTCCAGAAGGTAGTTTACCATTGCTTTCCTTCCGCGCAGTGACTGTACTAGTCAGTGATCGTAGCCATTGTCCGCTCTAAAACTATCACCTTCAAATTCTGACATTGATAGCTTTTTTTGTTCTTTTTAGCACCATGAATCTGGTCAAATCTAAACTGAGAAATAAAGTTAACTGAGAACTTCTTCCTGCTATTTCATTGGTCAAATTCAGCTTATGAAAACATGAAAAATGTTGCTGTCCCCTCAAAGTTATACAGGATATGAAAATAATGGCTGCACTTAAAAAAAACAAACTACGCAGGAGATGAAACCGCTGCATCATCTTATCAGACAGGTCCCTCAGATACTGATGGGAATGATGATAATATTCACTTTTTGTGTGACTTGATCAACTAATTATTGTCATTATTCTATTAGTGCTACATTGAATTAAAATTACCCATTAATTTTCACTTACACAATATTAAAAAAAGAAAGTATTTGATAGATAATTTTTTAGATAAATGTTTTAAAAAACTAGATAATACTAGGACATACTGGCATAGAACTGAAACAAGTTGATAGATTCAAGTACTTAGGGACAATTATAACAACTGATGGGAAATGTCACAACGAAATAAAAAGCAGACGTGCTCAGGCCAAGTCAGCATTCCAGAAAATGAGAAACGTGCAACAGATCTGTATCAATGGAAACAAGATTCCGAGTACTTCAATGTTACATCGAGCCAATTTTCTTCTTCTTCTTCTTCTTCGTTCGCTTCTACCACCAAAACCGCACTGTGATCCTACTGAATTTACGCTTGTGGTCCTCATTAGGTGAGCCAATTTTGTTTTATGGATGTGAAGCATGGTCCATGAATAAGAGAGTACAGCGACAAATGGAGGCCATGGAAATGTGGTTCATAAGGAGGATGTTGAAGGTACCATGGACAGCTAAGAAAACCAACGAAGAAGTCTTAAGTGAAGCTGTAGTTAAAAGGCAAATTACAGCAAAGATCAGAGGCAGACAAGCGAGATTTGTAGGACATTTTCTGAGAAGAGGAAAATTAGAACACATTGTGGCAAGTGGAAAAACTGAGGGAAGAAGAGACAGAGGAAGACAGAGAGAGAAGTTACTGGATGGGCTGTCAGTGTGGCTAGGAAGAAAGTCACCGGCGGATCTCATAATCAAGTATAAAGACAAGGAATTATGGAGCGAAATGATCGTCTACGCCATACGGCACGGCTCTTGATTGAGATAATACTAGATATATTTTGGACAAATTCTAGATTTTTTTTTTTATAAAAAAGTTGGCAACACTTGTGTGAACGGGCAGGGTTTGGTTTTCGTAACGGGGTCGGTTATGAAGGTCAAACTCACGGTCTGTTCGCAGTTCTCCAGTGAGTAAAAGTGTGGTTGTGAGCATGTGGCAGATGTATGGTTAACGGGGGATATGTTAGGAATTTTCTGAGTCAGTTTAGTCTTGTCCAGGCGTATGGCCAACGGTACGTTTCTGTACTGCGGGAGCTATTGTTCTGTCTTACTACAGCATGGCCTTGTAAGTAATGATTATAGTTGTTATTATTATTATTATTAATGAATATGATCATGAAAAAAATGCTGTAAACAAAATAGTAACATCGAATAGCGACAGAGAAAAGTAGGTAAGAAAGGAAAAGTATAAAACTTCCACGACACTAGAACAAGATGCGGAAAAAAGTAAACAACGGAAACGGTGAATAGAAAAAGACGAGACTTGGTGACCCTGAGATATAGGTCACCAGAAAGTAGGATGGTCCGGTGATAACAAAGCGGTGACTGAACGTATAAACAAAATAGAAAAGAAAAACAGAAAAGGCAGACACAATGAAAAGCGAGGACACAATAAAACCTCCGACATGAAAGAGCGAGATCTCTCTCTCTCTCTCTCTCTCTCTCTCTCTCTGAACCTTAAGTGCCCAGGGTACATGGGGCTTCCGCAAGGGTTTTCCACAAATGCCTGTCCTTTGCCTTTTTTTCTGCTCTTGCCCAGGTGAGCCCTCTATTGCTCAACATCCTCTCTGTTGTTCTTCTCCATGTCTCTTTTGGTCTACCCTTACTTCTGTTCCCCTGTGGTGTCCATCTTAGTGCTATTTTTGGTAGTGAGTTGTCAGTCATTCGGAACACATGTCCCAACCATCGCCAGCGTCTTTCCTCAATAATTGCTGTCAGTGGCTTCATCTGCATCTCTGCCAACAAGATGTTATTTCTTATGGTGTTTGGCCAAAATATTTTTTCTAATTCTTCGTAAACATTTAGTCTGCAAAGAATTCAACTTGTTTCCTATGGTTTTGGTGATTTTCCAGAAAGAGCGAGATAATGATTCATTATCTCGCTCTTTCATGTCGGAGGTTTTATTGTGTAAATGATAAATAACAAATGTATAGACGAAACCGACGAAGACTAACACGCAAGAAACGAGTGACCAACTCGGCCAGCTGACCAATTAAATATTTAGAGGCGTGGCCTATTGGACAATTGATTTACGACATACACGTCACGGAGCAGTTTGAATGACGGACAATCAGAGCGCTCATGAGAACAAGTGGACATCTGAAGGGTGGAGCCAAAATACTTATAGGTTAATCCGTCAAGCTGGACTTAAAGATAAAAAGGCGAGCGGAGAAACAGGAGAGACGAAGAAGTACGAAAGTAGAGGAGAGGACATAGTGGAGGGAGCCCGGGGACCAAGAAGTGCGGAAGTAGAGGAGAGAGGAAACAGAGGAGGCAGATCGTCAGAACACCTCGGTCCGGCAAGTAGCGACTGACCAGAACTGCAAGAAGGATGGTCAGTGCACGCGGACAATCAAGAGTGAAGAAAGAGGGTACGACCAGAACAGCCGAGAAACCACAGATGAGAGATAAGAACAGAAGTCCAGAGAAGAGGCTAGCCGACTTTGCTCGTTAGTACACTGCGATTGAGAGAAGGCAGAGGAAGATCGTTAGAAGAAATCAGAAGACAGACAAGAGAAGAAAGAGGACGAGACGATATAAAATCAGAAGTAGTGTTAGACGGAAGATGGTTGTCAAGTGATTCAAGTGATTAAGAAGAACTGACACTTTTGAAACTTCAAGTACAGTGATTTTAAACGAGAAACTAGTTGACCATGTGTTGCAGATGTGATATAATACTGAGATAGGAAATGTTCTCTTGTCAAGTGTAGAATATTGTGAATTTGAGAAATTGAGAGATGCTGTGTGTAGAATATGATAGAGTTTGATATTGTGAACAAATGATTAAGTATTTCAATCCAAGTGACGTCGACAATACAACTGAACTTATTTGTAAGAATTAAATAATGAAGGAACATTTTCATCGGACTTGCTCTAGATTTAGTGAAGTGGTAATGTTTTGTGAAACCTATGAGGTGTTAATCAAAGAGCATCTTTAAGCTTCAATTCTATAATATAGAACTATTCAGCAATATATAGTTCACAATCTTCAATGTTATATTACCTTGAAGTGATAAACGTTGTGATCAATGTTATGTGGTTGTAAGTATGACTGTTTTGTCAGTTATATAGACAAAATTGGCATAGACTGACACGCATGACATCTGTTAGGTAACAAGCGTTATGACGCTTTTATGACGCTATTGCACACTGTTTTTAAAGAATAGCAGTGACCAACTCGGCCAGCTGATCAATTAAATATTTAGAGGCGTGGTCTATTGGACAATTGACTTACGACATAATTCACGGGGCAGTTTGAATCAGGGACAATCAGAACGCTCATGGGAACCAGAGGGCATCTGAAGGGTGGAGCCAAAATACCTATTGGTTAATCCATCAAACTGGACTTGAAGATAAAAATGCGAGCTGAGAGACATGAGAGGACCAAGAAATACAGAAGTAGAAGAGAGGAGACAGAGGAGGAAGCCCGAAGACGTAAAAACAGACAATCTAGGACGAAGAAGTACGGGAATACAGGAGAGGACGAAGAAGTACGGGAATACAGGAGAGGACGAAGAAGTACGGGAATACAGGAGAGGACGAAGAAGTATGGGAATACAGGAGAGGACGAAGAAGTACGGGAATACAGGAGAGGACGAAGAAGTACGGGAATACAGGAGAGGACGAAGAAGTACGGGAATACAGGAGAGAGGAGACTGAGGAGGGGGCCCAAAGACGGAAGAACAGACAATAAGAGGACGAAGGAGTAAGGAAGTACAGGAGAGAGGAGACAGAGGAGGGAGCCCGAAGACGGAGGAACAGGGAGGGTCAGTAAGCGGAGACCGGTCCAGACATCAGTGGGAGACAGTCCAAGCCACGACTCGAAAATACTCACTAGGAGACACGGGGGAGGGGGGGACCGAAACACAGACGAACAAGAAAGAGAACGAGACGATATAGAATTAGAAGTAGTGTTAGACTGAAGTTGTGATTCAAGTGATTAAGAAGATTTGATAGAGTTTCAAGTAAAGTGATTTTAGACGAGAAACTAGTTGACCACGTGTTGCAGATCTGATATAATACTGAGTTAGGAAATATTCTCGTATCAAGTGTAGAATATTGTGAAGGTGAGAACACTGAGAAATGCTGCATGTAGAATATGATAGAGTTTGATATTGTGAACAAATGATTAAGTGATTCAATGCTAGTGATGGTGTCGATAATATATCTTGATCTTATTTAACAGAATAAATGAATTCAGAAAACATTTCATCGGACCTGCTCTGATCGAGTGAAATGATAAAGTTTTGTGAAACCTGTGATGTGTTAATCAAAGAGCATCTTTAAGCTTCAATTCTATAATATGGATCTATTCAGAAATGTATGATTCACAATCTTCAATATTATACAAGGTGTGAGAGGCTTAAGTGTGAGTTCCTCAATGATGTTCGTCTGAGATCAACTTCCTGTCTCACAATGGCACATTATAATAGACAGCAGAGAAGAAGAGATATTTAAAGTGGAGCCGTGACGAGCCACTACGTCACATTTTGGTACCATTATAGCCACTTCGTCAGGATAAGTACATTCACTGTGAGGACACTTCAATGGTGCAAGATGTGCAGGAGCTACGTTTCCGTCCAATGCTGTCTGATCTCTGATGCCTGAGTGTAACTTAGTTCTCCTGTTCCTTTACAGTGATGTCATGTTCTAAATTTCTGTGTGAAGCTAAGCGTAAGCTCTTCGGTTGCTGCTCAGACTAGACGTCCTGCTCCAAAGTCATTACATCTTACGTCTTTCCTGTGACGTTAAACGTCACATAGGGCCCGCATGGTAGTTTGCCAAGATGTCCTGTTTTTGGCGTTTTTCAATCTCATCAAGCGATGTTATGCCCACTGAACTGGCTTCTCTTAACAGTGTCCTCTTTAAAGTTTGACGTGGTCGACCTTTTTTTCTTCGGCCTGCTGTGTTCCATTTGATAGCTTGTTTAGGGATTCTCTTATTGTTTCTTCTCATCACATGATCGACCCATGTCCATCTTCTTTTTCTGATCAACCATGAGATAGGTTGTTGTTTGCTCATCTGTCTGATCTCTGCGTTGTTCTTGAAAGTATTCCACTTTATACCGAGTATTTTCCTTAGGCATTTGTTTCCGATAGAGTCTAATTTCTTGTCTGTTTCTGTAGTTGTTTTTCAGTTTTCACATGCATAAATGATGGTGGATATTACATTCGAATTTAATAATCTTAACTTGGTTTTTGTGCTTATAACTTTTGAATGCCATATGTTCTCAAGATTCGTGAAGGCCAATGCAGCTTTGGCAATTCGAATTCTAACTTCTTTTCTTGTGTCACCACTGTGGTCTTAATAGCTGCAGAGATATGAAAAATGGGTTATTTCTTCAACTTCTACTTATATTTGTCCTTCGTTGTTAATGAGAAGAACCTTCATTTTTTTGTTTTATTCTTGTTAATTTCAAGTACTATTTTACTAGCCATTGAAGACAGGGTATCTGTTTTTACTTGCATTGATTTCATATTGTCGCTGATAAGAGTTATGTCGTCTGCACAATCAAGATCTTCCAGTTGGATCTCACGTACCCAATCAATGCCCGTTTTACCTTTTGAAAAATTTTTTCATTATGAAGTCTATGGCAATTCCAAAAAGCAAGGAAGATAATATACATCCTTGTTTCACACCTGTTTCAATCTGAAAACATTCACTCATTGCTTCTTCTGTATTGACTGCACAAACATATCCATTGTAGAAGTCACTAATGATGTTGACAATGTTAGATGGTATTCCATATATTCTTAAAATCCTCAATAATGATTCTCTGTGTATGCTATCAAATGCCTTTTTAAAGTCTATGAAGTTCAGGATTAACGGTCTTTGCTTTGCAATATGTCCTTCAAGAATTATTCTTAGAAGTTATTAGCGATTAGTAATTGGATTAAACTGTCATAGTAATTATTGTGATCATTAGCATATAGCAGTAGTTAGAATGTGTGCTTCGCAGTTGTAGGTTAAGATATTTTTTCGCTTATGTTGTATATATATTGTCAGTTACTGTGGGTTGTGAGTAGGACTGCCGTAATGGTGGCGCCGTTCATCCCACAAGACGTATTATCCTCTTCACGAGATAGTGTGTCTTAAATATCAATACATGTAATTCTTAGCTGCTATCACTTGCTTATGACAGTAATCCAGCATCCTTGTGCTCATGGCTTATCGAGATTGATAAACAAGTGTCAGAAAGAAGAGGTACGGACGCTGACAAGGACGCGCCTCCGAGCGTTTGGCTCATTTCATTAAAAAGTAGGCTGTCTTTAAAAGAACTTTGGTAGGTTTTCACAAAGGTATTAATGCAAAGTATGGAGATGGTACTAATCTGAGGAGGTGTGGTAATCTCTCGCCTGTCTCAAGCAGTTTACTGGTAAGTTTATTCAATTTGTAGCTGATAGAATCATAGAAGTTGCCGAAATTGTGTAGACCGAAGATGCGAGAAAATGTCCCTGGTGCAAATATCGTTGGTACAGATATTTACTGATACTTTTCTAGATCTGTAAAAGCAAAACTGTTGAGAGACAAAGCAAAAGCGATTGAAAAGAATGTAGAAATGGTTATGAGAGTATGCCTTATATCAAACGATAGACAAGAGCTGTCAAGGCAGAGATCCACACCAGAGACCATAAGAATTCAAGCTACCTAACAACTATCACATACTAAACTCGACTACATTTCTCCGAGATAATGACATAAGAATTCAAGCTGGCTAACAACTATCACATACTAAACTCGACTACATTTCTCCGAGATAACGACATAAGAATTCAAGCTGGCTAACAACTATCACATACTAAACTCGACTACATTTCTCCGAGATAACGACATAAGAATTCAAGCTGGCTAACAACTATCACATACTAAACTCGACTACATTTCTCCACCAGACCACTACACTCCCTTCCACTCGACAGTCAAAACCTTTCTCTCCTCTCTCATACTTTCCACGACTTGGAAATCATGAACTTTGACAGAGAAAACAAGCATGGGCCTAACTCTACATAAAAAAATTAGAGTTACATCACGAGTTAGATACCCTCGATCAAATACTGTTATACATGTCCGCGATCTTCAGTTACTCTTTGACAGACAGAGAACATAAAGTCAAGTTGAAGCCATCCAGATGCCACTTAGCTGCCCAGGAAACGAAGTATGTCGAATATGTAGTCAGGCAGAAAATTATTTCGTCAGGCTCTGAAAAAGTGAGACCAGTTTCCAAAATGCCACCTTCTTTGATGTGAGGTCTTTTCAAAGACATGTAGTTATTATCGTAGATTCATCCCAGTAACCTCAGAAATTACTTCCCCCTATCATTGATCTGTGACGTGCAAGATGGCGGTCGTTTTAAAACGCTCTCGCCGGCATGCAGAAATCAGCGGAGTTCCGCTTGATCTGTTACATATCATGTACCGGGAGTTGGGCATAAGGCTAACAACCTTATCCTGGGACCTATCTAGAGGCAACTCCAGATGGGAAAAAAAGATATCGTTATGGAAACTCGCAGAGAAACCAACCGAGCATCAGGGATGCCAACTCCAAAGAGCTCATTCGTCGGCCCCAAATATGTGACAAGGGTTGGATTCTGGAATGTGAGAACGATGGCAGCACCAACAAAAACTACTCAGGTCATCAGAGAAATGGAGAGATACCATCTAGACATACTGGGCATCAGCGAAATGCGACGGCCAGAAGCAGGTACAAGATCGGCGGAAAACGGTAAGTTAATTATACATTCAGGCAGAAATGACGGTAAATTCCGAGAAGGAGTGGGCATTATTATGTCAAATGTAGCTGCAAAGAGCCTTGTAGAATGGGAACCGGTGAACAGTCGTATAATAAGAGCACGATACAACCTACGACACGGAAGAATGACAATAATACAGTGTTATGCACCCACAAATGATACAGATGATGATGTGAAAGACGACTTCTATCACCAACTACAACAAATCTTCAACAAAGTCCCTAAACACGACATCTTAATTGCTATGGGGGACTTCAACGCTAAGGTAGGGAAAGATAATACCGACGTTGAAAAATGATGGGGAAAGAAGGAATTGACGTGGTCAATCAGAATGGAGAAAGATTAATTGAAGTATGTCTAACAGAGGGCATGGTCATTGGAGGCACAATATTCCCACACAAATAGATGCATAAAACAACATGGATATCTCCAGATGATAGAACTAGAAACCAGATAGACCATTTTTGTATTAGAAAGCAATACAGAACATCTCTCATGGATGTAAGGGCTTATAGGGGTGCAGATGTCAACAGTGATCACAACCTGTGCATAGGGAAAATAAAACTAAAATTGAAAAGTCAACACAAGAAATCAGTACACAGAAAGATAAACAGCCACAGCCTACAAGAAGAAAATACTAACATTAATTTCAATCAGGAACTTGCCAATCATTCCAAAACACCAAGTGAAGTTGAGGAGATAGGTATAGATGAGTTATGGAATTCTTACAGCACAGGCATAATCACAGCAGCAAAAGTAAGCGCTGGATTGGAAAAACCAAATAGAAAAGCATGATAAAACATGGAAGTATATACATGAAAGACGAGCAGTCAAATTAGACATGTTGAATGCAAAAGCAGATCATGAAAGAGATTTGGCAAAAGCAAAATACAAAGAAATAGACAAGAAAGCAAAAAGTTCAGCTAGAAAAGATAAAAGAGAATACATAGACAATATGGCGAAAGAGGCAGAAAAAGCAGCAAAAACAGGAGACAGCAAAACTTTATATAACATACAAAAGAGGCTAACAGGTACTATTACATCTAAAGAAAGACCAATCCTTAGCAAAACTGAAACACTATTAACATCAAATAAAGACCAAAAGCAAAGATGGGCTGAAAACTTCCAAGAAATACTCAATCGACCACACCCAAAAGAATTGTTAAACCTTGAAACTGACTTACCAGCCCCACAACTAAATGTCAACCTAGATGAAATTAAATTGCATGAAATTGAAACAGCAGTGAATTTAATGGCTAACAACAAAGCTGCAGGTGAAGATGAAATAACAGCCGAAATGCTAAAAGCTTTCAATAGTGACAACATGAGACAACTACAGAGAATGTTTAACAAGATTTGGAAAGAAGAAAAGGTCCCATCTAATTGGAAGAAAAGAATCATTGTTAAAATACCAAAAAAGGGCAACCTTAGTGACTGTAACAACTGGAGAGGAGTAACCTTAATATCAGTTGTGTCAAAAGTATTTTGCAAGGTCATTTTGAATAGACTCAAAGATATAGTGGATACTGCAATGAGAGAAGAACAAGCAGGATTTCGAAAAAGGAGAAGCTGTCTCGACCACATCTTTACTCTCAGAATAATACTTGAAGAACATATTGAAAAGCAGAAACCATTAATACTGAACTTCATAGATTTTAAAAAGGCATTTGATAGCATACACAGAGATTCATTATGGAGAATTTTATGTCTATATGGAATACCATCTAAAATTGTCAACATCATTAAGGACTTATACAATGGATATGTTTGTGCAGTCAAGACAGAAGAAGGGATGAGTGAATGGTTCCAGATTGAAACAGGCGTGAAACAAGGATGTATACTGTCTCCCTTACTTTTTGGGATTACAATAGACTTCATAATGACAAAATGCTGCACAGGTAACACAGGTATTGACTGGGTACATGGGACCCAACTAGAAGATCTTGATTTTGCTGATGACATAACTCTTATCAGTAATAATGTGAATTCCATGCAAGAAAAAACAGATAGCCTGTCTTCACGGGCTAGCAAAATAGGACTTGAAATTAACAAGGACAAAACAAAAATAATGAAAATTCCCATCAATCAAACTGGAAAAATACACATAGAAGGGACAGATATTGAAGAAGTCAATCAATTTGCATACCTTGGCAGCTACATAGACCAGGATGGTGACACTAGAAAGGAAGTTAGGATCAGAATTGCAAAAGCAGCATCAATCTTCAAGAATCTTGAGAACATATGGAATTCAAAAGTTATAAGCACAAAAACCAAGTTAAGACTATTCAATTCAAATGTAATATCCACCCTCATTTATGCATGCGAAAGCTGGAAAACAACTAAAGAAATAGAAAAGAAATTAGACTCTTTTGAAAACAAATGCCTAAGGAAAATACTCGGCATCAAGTGGAATGAATTCAAGAACAATGCAGAGATAAGACAGATGACTGAACAACAACCAGTCTCATGGGTGATCAGGAAAAGGAGATGGACATATGTTGGTCACTTGATGAGAAGAAATGATCAGAGAATCCCAAAACAAGCTATCAAGTGGAACACAACAGGCCGAAGAAAAAGGGGCAGACCGCGTGAAACTCTGAAGAGGACATTATTAAGAGAGGCCAAGCTAACAGGTATAAAATCTTTTGATGAGGTTGAAAGACTCGCCGAATACAGGAAAAATTGGCGAACTACTTTGCGAGCCCTATGTGACGTTTAACGGCACGGGAAGGATATAAGATATAAGATATCATTGATCTGACCGAGGAGGGGCAAAGGTTCGGTGGAAGGAATGTCAGTCGGCGTTTGAATTTCCCAAAGATCGTTTTGCTAAGTTACTGCATCTCTCAACGAACCACCGACCTTGCATACAGATGCATCTAACCTTGCTCTTGGCATCTGTTTAGTGCAGACAGCAACAGATGTTAATGGACTCTCAGTGGAAGAGTAATTATATTTTCTTTCGTAGAACCTGTCCAGAGCACAGACTAAGTCGCGTGCTTTCCTAAGAGAAGAATACGCATTCAACTGTGCCGTACAGAAACTGAAACTTCTTGGCAGACAGGCGCTCTTTAGTCAAGACTGATCACAGACTCCTGGTGGATGCATTTAATAGCAAGCGAGAAATCCAGAATACTAAAGTGCAGAGGCAGGTGTTGAATACTGGCTGCTTAGACATTTAGGTCAGATATATCAGGAGTTTTTTCTCGGCTGATTTACTCTCCAGAATTGAGAGCTCTGACTTCGAGGTGCCTAATCATGCGGGAGAGCTCACGGATAATGCCACAGAGATAGACATAATAAACGGCAACATTTACTCAGTTATATATCACAGAGGCTTCCACAAGTCTGAGTCGAAAGTCGAAGATCCGCGTATAAACATGCCTCAGTCTGACTTAGTTGTAGAACAGAAGCAAGACCTAGAGACAGCTAAAGTGAAGGTAGCGCTAAGTACCGAAATGTTACGAAATAGATATAAGAATTTCGTCCTGTGGGAAAATCAAGTATACTTTCTTCTCAAACCGATGACCAAGACACCCGATTACGATTATACGTCCTAGCCGACTCAGCAACTATATGCTATAATTCACGAAGAAAACGGCAATATGGGGAGGTATAGCAGTATTTCTCTTGGCTAGGGGTTGTAAGCAGGATTGATATTTATCTTATCTTATCTTATATCCTTCCCGTGCCGTTAAACGTCACATAGGGCTCGCAAAGTACCTCGCCAATTTTTCCTGTTTTCGGCGAGTCTTTCAACCTCATCAAAGGATTTTATGCCTGTTAATTTGGCCTCTCTTAATAATGTCCTCTTCAGAGTTTCACGCGGTCTGCCTCTTTTTCTTTGGCCTGTTGTGTTCCACTTGATAGCTTGTTTTGGGATTCTCTGATAATTTCTTCTCATCAAGTGACCAACATATGTCCATCTCCTTTTCCTGATCACCCATGAGACTGGTTGTTGTTCAGTCATCTGTCTTATCTCTGCATTGTTCTTGAATTCATTTGATATTGATTGATTGATGGATTGATATTTAGGAATTAATTAATAGAGTGAGTACCCTTGTTTGAAAGGTAGGTTGGTTGAGACAATTGAGCGGGGGTCTTGGGAAAAGCGTGCAGCATGGAGAAAACTGAGTGGGTAGGGATAGTATAGATACCACTCACGATTAGTCAAAGGGGGAGCCTTACTTGTTTGTGTATAGGAAGAACCTTACTAGTTTGATGTAGATGGAGTCTCAGTTTAGGAAGAGTTTCTTTTGTTAGTGGCAGGTTTTAGGTAGTTGAGATGGAAGATTTAGGTTTTCTTGTGATGGCTGAGGTTTTTGGTGGAACGTTGTAAGTATGGTTTTATTTGTATAAGGACATTTGTAAGGTTTTCGCCCATATGGCGTAGAGTTTGCTCATGTTGGGCATTGTCATTGTAACTTTTGTCTAGCCTGATGGCTACTTTCCATCCTCATAATTTCACCCCTCATTTTTTCAATCAATAAACGTGTGTTGTCTGAATATATAAACTACACCATTAGCTTTGTTTGGATTCTCATTGTTTGACAAGGTCTGTTATGTTGGAAGACTGCCAAGTTCAGTTAAGTTGTTGTATCAGTATTATTCTGTGGAGTTGAAAGCCTGGGAGTCTTGTTGGATTTTCTTAGTGTGCAATATAGAACATTAGGTTGTCTTATAGCACCAGCAACAAGAAGAAATTTATAAGATGAAACCGAACTCCACAAGAAGATTTAATCAACCCAATAGAATACGGATTCAGCTAGGTACAGCCATTATATATATATATATATATATATATATATATATATATATATATATATATATATACATAAATATAAATTCTATTACAGAGGGACAAAGTTTATTCGGCATTAGCGTCCATATATGTTGGTGGATTGTTTGAAACAGTGGAAACTTGTGACAGGTGCAAGAAAAGAAATATTCTGCATACACACACATACAAAAATAAAAAAAAAAACCTGCACGTTTACAGTCCACGGACATTCTGTGCTTCGCCTTTCATTAATCTTCAGAGGTCTATATCCGCGATCGTGGCTGGAACACCTACGTCCTACATGCTGTGAACTGGCCTCTTAACGTCGACCTCATGTCAAGAATTACGGAGAAGATCCCACAGAGGCCAGGTTGTTGCAGCAAGCCTGCACTTTTCTCGAAGTGTTCCGGGCACTTGTACAAGGCTAAAATTATAAACTAGGAAAAAAGTAGGAACAGCTTTATTATTTAACGATATCACACTTGTGACGTTTCGGCGCTAAGGCAAATGCAGACAAGCACGCAGAATTATCCAATATCCATGTTGGGGATAACGTGGTGTACAGAAAGCATACGACATTCAGAGCTGGATAAGAAGTGGGCTCCGATTTCTGCTGTAATCGAACGCTTGTCTCTGGTGACCTTTAATAGCACATGGCTACCTCTAGAGATTTTGTGATGGGAGCGCTATCTCTGTATTTCGGGAGGGGGGGGGGAGAGGGCAGGAGGGATAGTGGTAAATTGCAGCGGTATATTTTTGTTAGTGTTCCATTCACCGCTGTTAGATTTAAATGATCAACTGCTTTGTTGCCTATCACTTGAACAGTTACTGAGCGATTTTCATCACGAATAATGAAGAGAGTAGAAACTTCGAGACTGCACATTTTCCACGTGCAGTAAATGTTTTCTCAGGGTCACAAGATTTGTCAGCAAACTTACAAAGTGATGGGGGTTTTTTTGTACGAGAATATTAAGTAAGAGTGAAACGGAGGTTTCGAGGCGACAGGTTGTGATGTAACGAAAAGTTAACGAGAGTCAGACGAGAGACAGATGTCTTCTCTTTTATGTGTGTGTTTGTTAGGCTGTCTGTATTAGCGCCAGTGTGTTGATGTCATTTATTCTTTCTCCTGGAATTTGAGTTACGTGAAACATGTATTATCACTGACTATCATCCAGATTTGATCATCATCGTGTCCCATCATTAAACTCGTTTCCGAAGTCATCAAGATGTATTGGTTTCCACTAAGTGTAGTTTGACTGTGCCTCGTGCTAATCCGGTGTTCCTGTTATGAGTATATCGAAAAAATATTGTTGTCGTTTGTCAAGATATGAGTTCCGCCAACGTTTGTTCATCTTGAAGTAGTATTCCTTTCTTTGAATCCTACACTGTACTATTTTAAGCTTTACTGGCTTAACTGCAACACTAAGACTCAGAAAGGTTACAAAGATATACACCGTATAACTGCACCCACAAGCAACCCAGGTGAACATTAACAAGACCAGCCAAGACACAGAACATGACCAGTCTGACATGAATGATAATTCAACCATGATAAATGACAAATGGCACACTTAACATTAATTTGAAATATCACAGAAGTCAGAATTTGCAATAACGTCGAAAAGATTTAACGGAAAATCAAACGTGTATAAGAATGATTGCAAATGGATGTATGTGAATAGAGACTGGCATGGAGAAATCTAACAAGTGTTACACACCAGCCATTCTGGCGAGTTGCGTGGCCATTGGAATCGAATTGTCTCACTGAAGCAATGAAAGGCATACCAACCTCGATCATTCGAAAAAACATAATACACAACCTTCCAACAAGAATCACATTTGTCCTAAAACGGACAACCAACCTCCCAAAACATATATATATATGTATATATATGTATATATATGTATATATATATATATATATATATATATATATCATATTCAACCAATACCATCCGAACCAACCAACAAGACGTCTTCTCTCTCTCACACACATCTCAACCAGAACTAACTCTCACGTGCCCAGGGAATCCTGACCCCCGATGCCACTATCCAATCGTAAAAGGAGTAGTCGGCGCCATGGGGAAGAAAAGTCTGACAACAATAAGGAAGTAAAAACAACTACTTAAAGTATAGTGAACTTCCAACACATCTCCCGAACACACACATTCTGCCCTGACAAGGACAACACTCCTAATAGACTACATATCAGTAACAAGGAAAAAGAACACTGTCCTAAAGGACAAAATGCTGAACTAAATCTATTACATCACTGAAACTGACTTGCAATTTCTCTACTGGGAAACATGATTACTCAGCAAAAAATTCAAACAAAAATCCTCCGTAATAAAACTTTCACAAGCTTAAATATCCCCTTCTAAATCTTCCCTTAATTCTCGAATATTCTATAATGAAAAAACCCACTTCATGTGAAATAATCATGTTTTCTAAACTTTGGTTCCTTAAACAAATAATTTCCTAACAACTAAAAACTCTACTACTAAATTTAGACTGTTGTGTCAACAACAGACATTCCAAAGTTGACACCTAAAAACTTTCCCTAACTAAATTTAGAATAATCCCGTGAAAATTAACGCTACCTGTCAAAGTTACTTGAGCTAAGAAACTTTTCCCGTGGGACGTGAGCTGACTAATCGTAAAAAAAAAATCGATATTATAAACAAGGGACATAATCAAGTACCGTAACCATTCAAGTTTATTACTTCCCTTTACAATATACTATCGCACACACACATAAACAAAATCGAGGTTGGTCATATCCGTTGAAGGAAATATTTTGCAGCCTTTTATTTTCAGCTGAACAATATTTGATTACGATTATAAGACTATGACCTCAAAATTTCAACATTTATACTTTCATGTGTCCTCTTTTTTGGTAAGTTGAATAAAGGATATACATCAAAAGATACATACCAAATGTGCAACTATGTAAGGGACATGCAAGGGGAAACTTTACATGTCCCTTACATTGCATCATTGCATCTCTATAGACACGGCAACAGTGCGTGTGTCATGTGATTTTGTCATACAACAGAAGTGTGTATGAAATAATTAGCAGCAGATTATGATCATCAGGTGTGTTGATACGAGTTTTTGCTAAAGAGTTTGCTTAACGAGTCTGGAAGGGCTTGTGTATATGCATTTATAAGACACGCTTTTACAACAAATAATAATTCATCTTTATACTGTAAAAGATAAGTGGCTGAATATGAATAATACATCTGATGTGACTGGACAAAAGTCCACTAGGTTCAATGTAGGCTCATCTAACCCAGTGTTGTATTTTAACATTTGAACTTGACAGGATGATAGAAGAAGTGAAGAAAGAAGAAAATAAGGAAGTATGAAAAAAAATCTATGTTTTTTTGCATGACCGGGTAACAAATATGAACAACATAGGTTATGTGTTGATTCTATAAAAGTAGGTTATGTGTTGATTCTATAAAAGTAGGTTATGTGTTGATTCTATAAAAGTAGGTTATGTATTGATTCTATAAAAGTAGGTTATGTGTTGATTCTATAAAAGTAGGTTATGTGTTGATTCTATAAAAATAGGTTATGTGTTGACTGTGTAACAGTAGGTTATGTGTTGATTCTGTAAAAGTAGGTTATGTATTGATTCTATAAAAGTAGGTTATGTATTGACTGTATAACAGTAGGTTATGTGTTGATTCTCTAAAAGAGGTTATGTGTTGATTCTGTAAAAGTAGGTTATGTGTTGACTGTGTAACAGTAGGTTAAGTGTTGGTTCTGTAAAAGTAGGTTATGCGTTGATTCTGTAAAAGTAGGTTATGTGTTGATTCTGTAAAAGTAGGTTATGTGTTGACTGTGTAACAGTAGGTTAAGTGTTGATTCTGTAAAAGTAGGTTATATGTTGACTGTATAACAGAGCCACGCGGAACTGCACAGCGCAGGCTGCTGTTGCGCAGGCCGACCGTTCTTTGGCGAAAAAGTGCTCTCTAGTTCTGTGCGTAGGAGAAAGGTTTTCGTTCCCTTCCCGGACGGCGAGAGTTAAGGTGTTTCGATGCAGAAGCGAGTGGTTTGTCCGTCGAGCGAAGCCTATAAACGGCTAGCCAGCAGGTTTGTGCTAACGCGTCGGTGGTGTACTGCGGTGTTGTCGACTGATGGTCTCGAAAATGGTCCATCTTTCGCAGAGAGTATCGGGTCTGCAATATGTAATGTGCGTTGGTTGTCGGTGCCGCGCTTTCTTCTTTGTTCGTTATAGCAGAGAGCCGGCCGCCGCCGGTGGTGAAAGGAAATGACACACCGCCGTGGTCGAAAGGGATCCGCTCTGAGCAGAGCGCTGTCTCCTTTGCCCCGTGTCGGTCTGTCGGCAGATATCCGACTAAGGTTCGGTGAAGAAAGCTATCTGATTGATCCTGCCAGTAGTCATTTACTTGTCTCAAAGATTAAACTATGCATGTCTAAGTTCACACTGTCTTACGGTTAAACCACAATTGACTCATTAAATCAGTTGAGGTTCCTTAGATGACACGATCCTACTTGGTTAACTGTGGCAATTATAAAGCTAATACATGCTTACCAAACTCCGAGCCTCGTGGAAAGAGCGCTTTTATTAGTTCAAAACCGCTGCTGGCGAGACTCTTCAGCTGCCGTGCGTGGAGTGGGGCTCCTCCTGGCCAGCGAAGAAAGGTGAGAATGGGGTTGCCGCGCGGCGCCACCGTGGAAAAGGTGAAAGGAAGGATTAAGTGAAGTAATCAGTAGTCTCTCAAGACTGCTCAAATCACGGCACCTGTGCTCTGGAGGTCTGCCACTTCCTATGTGCACCCATACCAGGCGGATTGCCTGAACCGGCTTCATGTAGCATAGCCTTGTAAGTAATGATTATAGTTATTATTATTATTATTATTATTATTAGTATTAGTGACATGATCAGGAATATAGTTAAGAAGGTATTGGGGGGCAGGATAGTAGATCAAACGGCGGCAGAGAAGGGATAGTTAGAAGGACGAAGAACGGATACTCGGTACTTCAGAGACCTGATCAAAGGTAAACCGAATCGACATGGGTACGCCGATAGATCGTAAGAATGGTCCAGTACTAACATTGCGACTTCACGCACACATGCAGTAGCCGAGGGGGAACAATTGACCAGTAGATCAAACAACTGAACAGAGAACGGACTAGGTCCCGAAGCAGATAACATGAAAGAGATGGGGGAACTTGTTTAATTGGAGGTAACAATTGGACCGACGGAGATGAAAGCGACTAACACGAAGACGCTAGTTGCGGCCGGTTGGAACTTACGAATATAAGGCAGGGAAGAGGGCTGAAGGGGAGATGAGGATTCAGGAGGCAGGGGGAGGTGCAGGCAGCTGCGGGTAGACAGATTAGGACTCAGCTGCAGGTAGAGAGAGAAGGATTCAGCAAGAGAGATGTAGAGATAGAGACATAGTGTTAGACTGAACTAGTGTAGCAAGAGATTGTGCAGTAATTTTTACCACGAGCTTTTGTGTTAAAGTATGAAGTATTGAATATTTTGAAGCAGAGAACGCTGCTTAAATACTGCTTTTAGAATATGAGACGTATGATATTGTGATATTTTGAGATTATATACTACAAAGATTAAAACAACGAAATGTATGCCAAGTGACGTTATCCATTATATGTCTTGATCTTATTTGTCATAATAAATGACTTCAGTGAACTGTTCAGGAGGCTTCATCTGTCGTAATGTCTGTGAAACCTCGACGTGTGAGAATCAATGTGAGATGTGTTGAATAAAGAACATCTTCTAAAGTACTAGGATAGTAGAGACCACTAATGTATTCAGACAACAAGAAATATAGAGTCGCAATATACAGTAATAAAGACACCTCTATGTTAAACTGGTGCCGGTGACTTTTTCCCGACATTTGGGAGGAGACGACCTGACGTAAAAGCGGCCACAATGAGAAGTATTGACTACTAGCGATCACGTGCAAGACTGTGTTGAACTGATGTGATTTAGGCAAAACGAACTGATGTGACATAGGTGAAGAACAATTGTTTCTTTAACAGTGGTGTTAATTAGAGAACAGTCATGAGACATTCACAAGGAGCAACAACATCAGCGACGGAAGGACAGTATTTTCGGCCAGGAACAAGAGATAATTAAGTTAGGTATTAGTTTGATTGTTGTTAAAATTGCAGTGTATATGGGTTTGATTTATACTGCTGTGTTAGAATATTTTTTTACTAGAAATTATTGATTATTTCACCGAATATTTCATAGAGTGTGAATAATACAGAGATTTTTCAGAGAGAGTATTAGAGAAAATGGCAGAAACACCGGAAATAGACATATTGAAATGGGAGGTCAGATATCTGAGGAGAGAAGTAGCTAGGTTAGGTAGAGAGTTGAGGCAAGAAAGAAATATGAGAACACATTACAATGTTTATCATAGAACAGACTTTAGACAGACACAGAACTCTTGTTATAGAAATGAGAGAGTTGGAAGAAGATATATATATCATAACCAGAAACACTATACAGACATGAGTTATAAAACCAGACAACCAGCCTACAACGACACAAGGTATAGAGACACCTACCAGCACAACTCTTTTAAAAGAAACGACTGCAGATACACGCCACATACCACCGAAAGATTTGATAAGAATATGAAGAAAGAAAGAATTTCAGTAGTGCGTACGATATCAGACACAGATAGACGAAATAACTATGAGACGAAGAGGAATAAAACTAGGGTAGAATCAGTCGAGGCTGGTAGCCAGACAGTTAAGGACAGAAAAGACAGGTCAACAAACACAGATAGGGTAACCAAAGACGCACACACCTCTATCTCAGACATAGATCTAGGAGGAGTAGCTCACACAATGGTTGATGTAAGTGTAGGAACAGACAGGTTCAGTTTAAAAGATGTATCTACTCAGTCAGGTTATATGAATAAGGATGAAGAAACAATTACGGTAGATGTAGTATTAAGAGATAGTTATACATGTATGTCAGAGACTAGGATTGATTTGAAAGAGGATCATGTAAGAGACTGCAACAATAGTCAGAGAATACTAGATAGTACAGGTTATACAATAGGTGCTGTCACTGATATTAATATGACTGATGATAGGCTGACGTCAGATTATGATGATATTCCAGATGAAGACGAACTTAAAACATTTATGAAAGATATCCTAAATTATGCCAGTAGGTCCCAATCACACACGACGAAGAATGAAATAATTAATGATGTACGCGTGGGCTATCCCGCATTAGATAACAAACATGGACAGGTATACATAGAGGATGCATTGAAGGATCTCATTGACCATGATCCGGCGTTAACCAGATGGTCACACATATGGAAGCATCAGCCAAATACTAGTTCACAGATACAGGCAGTAAGGAACCTAAATACAACTGAGCGACACAATAATAAACACATAAAGACAAAACCCAGTAAACGGCCAGTAGATAAGGTAGAGAAAATCAGGAAGACAACATCAAAAGGATTTATTGTTCTTGACAATGAAGAAGTAGATAGAACAATGGAGAAATTGTGGAATTCTAATACACCTCCTCAGTCCACATCAGAGATGTTTGTGCAGATTAATAACGTTCACCGTAAGGCAGATCTCACATACAATTATGATTTTATAGAAGAAAAATGTAAAGCAAAATATGGCGAGAGAGAAAATACAGTTTTAAATGATAACAAACTAGTAGGCAGCATTCAAATAGCGTCAAATAAAGGACAGGAAAAAGATAGTAGTAAAGAAACAGTAGGATGGACTATAACAGCAGCAGAGATAGGGGCAGCATTAATAAAGGGTGGATGTGATGTAGACGCAGAACTTGGGATAATTAGGTCAAACAAACCGCGTAATTGCTATGAAACTCGAGTTAAACAACAGTCAAATGAAACATCAAAGATTATTGCTAGTATCAGTAGACCTCCGATTACTCGTGAGACCATCCTTGCTAATCCAAATATTCCAGAAAATGGCAAACATTTGCCACTAGAGGGTTTTAGTTATGATGAGGAGGGACATTTGTTTTATCAGCATGGAATATCAAACCGTATTTCAAATCAGGATAAGACAGTTGTTAATGATGAATGGGCCTATGAGAAGTTAAATAATTACGCTACAGGAAACAGAGAAAGTAAATATAGAGGTAAAGGAATGAGACGAAATAGAAGGCGCTAATGATGAAATATTAATGACGTTATTTTGAGGTTCCAGTATTCTGAGTATACAAGTTCAAGATTATTAGAATGCATACTGTGTTACAGATTCACCTAATGTTAAGGTTAAATAAATTATTGGTGCTCATGATATACATCCATAATGGATTTGGCATTGATGATGTACATTTTTTGCATTGCTACTATGGTATTGCTAATGTTGAAATGCTCAGAAACTGAGTGTTAGTAGTATAACACTCTATGTATCTTTTTTATGGTGAATAATAATGTACTATTGCATATTTTTGTATGATGAATGAAGTGCCTACACATTTTTTTTTAGATATGGAAACAAACTTTTCATTTGTATTAAGAAGAGTAGGGTGAGATGTTTGGGTGTTGCCAGATTGTTTAGTGGAACCGAGAAGGTTGTATTGTGATTATCAATACGAGGATACCCTCAGCACTAAAAATGGTTGGCATAGAGGGATGGAGACCCAAGAGTTATCATGATAGAGGAGTACTTGGGGGGTAAAATAATTGAAGTCAGTGGAACAAATTTCGTGAGAATACGATGGGAGTATTCTGGTCTTTCAGGAACCAGTACATCACATTTTCACACTGAGTATGTATCAGGGAATGTGTATGAGATATCCTATGGTTGCCGCTGATGATGAGAAACGGGAGGTTTGTCGACTGAAAATTCATCATAAGGTCAATAAAGTGATTCGTTTTGAGGTTAGGCCTCAAATGTAATGACAGTATTTTTGGTCATTTGAAAGAATGTATGTTTTTCTTTTTCTTGAGTGTGTATGAGACATCATTTTGATGTAGAAGAGCAGCCATGAATTAATGTCTTACTGGAAATTTTTTTGAACAAGATACACATATGGTGATACATGTTTTCTTCTTATGATAATTATGAATGGTATATTGACAGAATGTGGTTACCATGTTTATGGAGATGTAGTCGGTACCGTTAACATTCTGACTTAAACAAGGGGAGGTGACCGCAAAGTGATTTTTGTTGGTACTGTGGTCCACATGGAAATATATTTTGGTAGCTCATTACTTACAAGGCACTTTGCTAGTTTTTTTTTGTGTAGTCATAATGTTAACAATATAACTTAAACAAGGGGAGGTATGTAGCATAGCCTTGTAAGTAATGATTATAATGATTATTATTATTATTAGTATTAGTGACATGATCAGGAATATAGTTAAGAAGGTATTGGGGGGCAGGATAGTAGATCAAACGGCGACAGAGAAGGGATAGTTAGAAGGACGAAGAACGGATACTCGGTACTTCAAAGACCTGATCAAAGGTAAACCGAATCGACATGGGTACGCTGGTAGATCGTAAGAATGGTCCAGTACTAACATTGCGACTTCACGCACACATGCAGTAGCCGAGGGGGAACAATTGACCAGTAGATCAAACGACTGAACAGAGAACGGACTAGGTCCCGAAGCAGATAACATGAAAGAGATGGGGGAACTTGTTTAATTGGAGGTAACAATTGGACCGACGGAGATGAAAGCGACTAACACGAAGACGCTAGTTGCGGCCGGTTGGAACTTACGAATATAAGGCAGGGAAGAGGGCTGAAGGGGAGATGAGGATTCAGGAGGCAGGGGGAGGTGCAGGCAGCTGCGGGTAGACAGATTAGGACTCAGCTGCAGGTAGAGAGAGAAGGATTCAGCAAGAGAGATGTAGAGATAGAGACATAGTGTTAGACTGAACTAGTGTAGCAAGAGATTGTGCAGTAATTTTTACCACGAGCTTTTGTGTTAAAGTATGAAGTATTGAATATTTTGAAGCAGAGAACGCTGCTTAAATACTGCTTTTAGAATATGAGACGTATGATATTGTGATATTTTGAGGTTATATACTACAAAGATTAAAACAACGAAATGTATGCCAAGTGACGTTATCCATTATATGTCTTGATCTTATTTGTCATAATAAATGACTTCAGTGAACTGTTCAGGAGGCTTCATCTGTCGTAATGTCTGTGAAACCTCGACGTGTGAGAATCAATGTGAGATGTGTTGAATAAAGAACATCTTCTAAAGTACTAAGATAGTAGAGACCACTAATGTATTCAGACAACAAGAAGTATAGAGTCGCAATATACAGTAATAAAGACATCACGGTGTTATATTCACCCAGGGGTTAAACTAAGACACTGCTGGCGAGATTCTTCGTCTGCCGTGCGTGGGGTGAAACTCTTTCCGGCCAATGAAGAAAATGCGATTAGGGTTGCCGAGCGGCGCCGCTATGAAAAGGTGATGGAAAGGATAAAGTGAAGTTTAATGGGTATGTTCAGTAGTCTTACAACGAGAGCTACTCATACCACGGCACCTCTGCTCTAGAGGCCGGTCAGGTCCAATATACACCCATACTGGTGAAATATGCCTAAACCGGCTTAAACCGGGGGTGACACTTGATGACTACTCATATCATGGTACCTTCGCTCTAGAGGTCGAACACGTCCTAAACACGCCCATATTGGGATAATATGCCTAAACCGGCTTAACCCAGGGGTGAAACTTACTAGTGGCGAGGATTCGTCCTCCTGGACAAAAGCTCTGTCCTGGTCACAACTAGGAAGGGTAACGGCCACAACTACAAAATGCTAAAATCGGAGACACTGGACCATTGCAGTCTAGATAGGCCGGCGGGGATGTATGCGTATCTTAATCACGCTGAGGTTTTCCGGTGAGAAAGTCAGACTCTGGACTGGATGGGCAACCACCTCTCACCCGGCGGGGCTATACGGATATCCAAAACACGTCGAGGTTTTCCGGTGAAAAAGTCAAACTCTGGGCTGGATGGGCTGTCACCTCTCACCCATCGGGGATATACTGATATTCAAAACACGTAGAGGCTTTCCGGTGAGAAAGTCCAAGTCTAGATTAAACTGGTGCAACGAAAACCACGGTGTCACGCAATCCCGCTTCTGCGACCCACCGAGAATCCAGGCTCAAGCCCCGCGATAATCTGAACCTCATGTGGTCATCTTTGGGATCTCTTGTGCCCCTCTCGGGGACCACTGAAGGACCACAGACCCAATCAAGGACCACTGGAGTAAATTCAATAGGATCATGGGGCGATCTTGGTGGTAGAAGCGAACAAAGAAGAAGAAGAAGATTATGTAACAGTAGGTTATGTGTTGATTCTGTAAAAGTAGGTTATGTGTTGACTGTGTAACAGTAGGTTATATGTTGATTCTGTAAACGTAGGTTATGTGTTGACAGTGTAACAGTAGGCTGTGTGTTAATTGTGTAATAGTAGGTTATGTGTTGATTCTGTAAAAGTAGGTTATGTGTTGACTGTGTAGCAATAGGTTATATGTTGATTCTGTAAAAGTAGGTTATGTTTTGATTGTGTAACAATAGTTATATGTTGCCTGTGCAACGGCTATGTATTGATTGTGTAACAGTAAGCTGTGTGTTGATATGTAACACTAGGTTATGTTTTGACTGTGTAAAAGTGGGTTATGTATTATGCAATAATAGCTTGTTTCCTTCACAGCTGAAACGACATCTAGAGACCGACCAAATATTCTCAAATTAAAAACACAAGCGCTGAGTTTAGAAGTCTCAGGGAGGAAACCTACATTGACTGTATATATCCGGTGTATTATATAAAAAGTTAAAGTATAAACCTACATTGACTGTATATATCCGGTGCATTATATAAAAAGTTAAAGTATAAACCTACATTGACTGTATATATCCGGTGTATTATATAAAAAGTTAAAGTATAAACCTACATTGACTGTATATATCCGGTGCATTATATAAAAAGTTAAAGTATAAACCTACATTGACTGTATATATCCGGTGCATTATATAAAAAGTTAAAGTATAAACCTACATTGACTGTATATCCGGTGTATTATATAAAAAGTTAAAGTATAAACCTACATTGACTGTATATATCCGGTGCATTATATAAAAAGTTAAAGTATAAACCTACATTGACTGTATATATCCGGTGTATTATATAAAAAGTTAAAAGTATAAACCTACACTGACTATATATATCCAGTGCATTATATAAAAAGTTAAAGTATAAACCTACATTGACTGTATATATCCGGTGCATTATATACAAAGTTAAAGTATAAACCTACATTGACTGTATATATCCGGTGCATTGAATAAAAAGTATAGCAAGAGTAGATGAAAACCTTATAACTACTGAATACCTGATAAAAAATCCTGCACAAAAGACTGGACAAAGTGTACGACAGATGACAATTTTCTCAAAGAAAATCCATGATGTGCGTCTTGCGATAATTTGATTTTTAGATACATAAAGCTTAGCTGGGCTAATAAGGTAATAGGTGAAGTTCAACTTTTTTAAAAACTTCATATTGATGTTGCTCTTTGTTCGTTATATTCACGAAACAAATATTAAACAAGACATGCAGTTCTGCAGAACTTTTGCCAGCTCACACACCTCGTGAAGAAATATTTCAACTCACTGACCTATTTATAAAGAACGTGAAAAATACTTTGACAGCTATGTTCAGATATTTGCGTGGCTGCAGTGCTTTCAGGCGCTATGTCACGCAGAAATAAAAAAGGAAAACCTTCGAGAGTGTCCAGTGTTGTTGTCTCTGCCGTTATGTGCTAGAAGTAAAGTGAATGTTAGAGAACACGAAAGAACTATCGGATACTGTAATAAAAACAGTCAAGACCGCTTAATTCAAGGATTTTTCTTCAGTTTACTACATGAACGTATGTGAAGTTTGTATACAAATTGACTTCTTCAATCAAAAGTTGGCTGGTTTTCTTCTAACTCGGGTTAACGAACAACGCAAAGAAAAAGATTTCATTTCATCATTTCTAATTAAAATTCATATTGTTTCAAATTTGATTGCAAGTTAAAAGATAAAATACTGAATTAAAAAAAAAGCTTTTACCAGATAGGGTAAAAAAAAAAAGGCAAAGGACAGGCATTTGTGGAAAACCCTTGCGGAAACCCCATGTGCCCTGGGCACTTAAGGTTCAGAGAGAGATATATAGATGTAAAATTTGTGTATGTGTTTGTGCATGCGCGCACATGTGTGTATATAAACTATGTCTTAAAGTATTCAAGTCTAAAAAACTTGTAGAAATTTAACTATCTTTATTGAATGTTCCCCCGTGTGGTACCTGGGACCTGGGCACATACCTGTGAAGCAAAGAATAGGATCACTGTATACTAGTATATAGAATGTTATAATGTAAGAGAGATAACTCAGCCGAGAATTGGAAAATTAGTATAAAATGAGTTATCTTCTAAAGTAATTAGCTGTTTGTGAGTGAGTCCATCTGCTTTGTCTCAGTTTCCACGTGGGCCACGGTTAAAGTATGACAGGAAACGGTCAGGTGAGAGAGAAATCATACGACTGAGGACAGTTGTGATTTTGTATATCGTCTTGGATAGACGTAGATTAGGCTGTTAGAAATGTAGTCGTTAGTAAAAGAGTTGTAGAATAGAGTGTAGTAGGATGCTCTGATGGCGACAAACGTCTGCCGGTAACATATATTATGTCGTGGAATTGTAAATGAAGTACAGTCTTGTGTCCATGGATTTTGTTGATGACTTGTCGTCCTCGTCATATTGCTCATCGACTCATCGTCACCCCGTGCATCATTAAAGTCACTTCAAATTATAAAGCTGCTGCTTCTGTACTACTATTTCTACTGAGAGAGAATGAACCTGGGAGCAAGTAAGTCTGCGAAGTGAATAACAAAACAGACGAAAACAACGTAGAACAGCCGTATACTAAATGAGATAACATCTTAACAGTAAAAGTCGACACTTGTCGTGGTAAACAGAAAGAACATTATTCCAGTGGACAATAGTGGAAATTTACAGAGAGATGAATAACCATTGGTTGGGACATGTGTTCCGAATGATTGATAACTCACTACCAAAAATAGCACTAAGATGGACACCACAGGGGAACAGAAGTAAGGGTAGACCAAAAGAGACATGGAGAAGAACAACATAAAGGATGTTGAGCAATAGAGGGCTCACCTGGGCAAGAGCAGAAAAAAAGGCGAAGGACAGGCATTTGTGGAAAACCCTTGCGGAAGCCCCATGTGCCCTGGACACTTAAGGTTCAGAGAGAGAGAGAATAACTATAAGCAACAAGTTTACATCTACACGTAAGCAGACGAGTAAATGAGAGGATACTGCTTTAACTGTACCCTACTACGCATGATCGTAAAAGGCGACTAAAGGAGGGTCTGGCATAGGGCCAGCAACCCTATCCAGTTAAAAAAACATCAGACTGCTATAAAAGCAGAAACAAGGGGAAAAAAAACAAATGCAGGTGGAAGGAGAAATGCTTATCAGGAAAATGAGCCCATGAAAGTTATGGATGAAAGCCAGCCACTGGAAGTCCCCAGCCCGACTGCAGACCTCCTAGAACCTAAACACAAGATGCAGATAGGCAGCTGAAATGTAAGAACACTTAATCAAACTGGAAAACTAGCACACAAAAATGCAAGGAAGTGCGCAGATACAAACTAGACATATTAGAGATACAAGAGGCAAGATGGATAGGGCAGAGCAGAAGAAAATGAACAACACAGCACACAGAAGATACAATAACATGGTCAGGTAAATAAGATAATCACGAAAGAGAAGTTATATTGATTATAAAAAAAAGAAGCACCAAGAGCATTGCCTGAAATTGACACCTATAAATGACAGATTGTTATATGCACGGATCAACTCAATATTCACAGAGCTGTCTATTACAGATTGTTATGACCCAATAGAAGCAGCTGAAGAGGAATTAATTAGAAACAATATCGACGCATGATATAATACTAATCTTGGACGATTTCAATGCAAAAGTAGGTGAGGGAAATGAAGATAGAAGAAGAATCATGGGAATAGAAGGAATCGGAGAAATAAATGAAAATGTAGAAATACTGTGCAGGTTCTGTGAAGAAAACATGATGACCATCAAAAGGACAATTTTCAAACATAAAAACATCCATAAAGTGACTTGGAGGTCCCCAGACAAAACCACAAAATTCCAAATCGATCACATACTGATAAATAACAAACGGAAACAGTCACTACAAGATGTGAAAGCAAGGAAAGGAGCAGATGTAGGAGGTGATCACAACCTTCTGTTATTGAAAACAAGATTAAAATTAAGGAAAACCAAAATCGGAAAACACAGAAAGGCACGCTTTGATACAACAAAACTGAAAGACCACCAAACAAGAAAGGATTTCTAGATAGTACTTAAGAACCACTTCAGTGTCCTATAAGACAAAGCAGAAATTTCCATACAAGAGTGCAATGAAACACTGCAAGAAACAGCAAAAGAGGTGCTGGTGGATCGGAAAAGGAAAATAGATAAACAAGACCACATGGGAAAAGACAGAGGAAAGAAAGGAAATCAAGAAAAAATTGCTGAGCATCAAATTACAAAGGCTAAAAGAACAAGTCTTAAATAATTATGCACAAAAAGACAAAGAAGTGAAGGAATCGTACAGCCAAGAGAAACGTCAGTCATACAACAACTTAGTACAAGCAGCAGAGAAAGCAGCATATGCAAATGACATGAAAACCATATACAAAATCACAAAGCAGATGACAGGTAACTTCAGCACAAGATGTGAGAGTGCAATAAGGACACATAAAGGACAACTGATCAGTGGAGAAAGAGAAAAAATTGAAAGATGGAGGGAACACTTTAACACCCTACTAAACAGAATACAAGCAGCACAAACAATAGACAGACCTGAAGCAAAAACGGAACTAAACATCAATACAGGACCAATAACAATAAGTGAAGTAAAGGAGGCAATAAAGAAGCTAAAATTATAAATGGCACCAGGTGAAGATGAAGTGACTGCTGAGATGTTGAAAGCAGAAGAAGTAGAAACACCAAAACAACTCAATACTACATAAAATCTGGGATCTAGAAAATGCCCCAGAAGAGTGGGAAACTGGCCTTATAGTAAAACTATCAAAGAAGGGTTACCTCAGAGATTGCGGGAACTGGAGAGGTATTACTCTCTTGCCACTCACCAGTAAAGTATTCTACCACATAATCATCAACAGAATTGTACTAGCACTTGAGGGAAAATTTCGAAAAGAGCAGGCAGGATTTAGGTAAGGAAGATCATGCATAGACCACATATTTGTACTCAGACACATATTAGAACAAGCAAATGAGTGGCATAGCACAACATACGCACTTTTTATAGATTTTGAGAAAGCCTTATATAGTGTCAACAGAGATGAACTGTGGACAATTCTAAGATGTCATGGTGTCCCTCATAAAATGGTGACTGTCATCTAAGCCCTATGCGAGGGTTTTCAGTGCAAAGTGATCTGCAGAGAACAAACCTCCAACAGCTTTAAGGTATAAACAGGAGTGAAGCAGGGATGTATACTATCACCAACATTATTTATCTTAGCAGCAGACTGGTTAATGAAGGAGGCAACATCAGATAAACGCAGAGGATTACAATGGGCATTTGACACAGTGCTGGAGGACCTTGGTTTTGTCGACATTTGTCTATTATCAAGCAGGCACAAAGATATGCAAGATAAAATAAACAAGCAAATTCAGAATGCTAACAATAAAGGATTAAAGATCAATGCAGGAAAGACAAAGCAAAATGTGAACAGAAATATACAGAGAGTAGATAGCATATTAGTGGAGGAGATCAACGAATTTGTATATCTCGGTAGTAGAGTAGTAGAGGATGGAGACAGCGCAGAAGACATCAACAGCAGACTTACTAAAGCAAGCTAGGGTTTTGCAATGCTGCAGACTATATGGAAATCTAAAAAAAAACTAAGCATGAATACGAAAATCAGGATATTTAAGAGTAATGTTCTAAGTGTACTACTCTATGGAAGTGAATGCTGGAAAATCACCAAAACCATAGAAAACAAGTTGAATTCCTTCCAGACTAAATGTTTACGAAGAATTAGAAGAATATTTTGGCCAAACACATAAGAAATAAATAATATCTTGGCAGAAATGCAGATGAAGCCACTGACAACAATTATTGAGGAAAGACGCTGGCGATGGTTGAGACATGTGCTCTGAATGACTGACAACTCACTACCAAAAATAGCACTAAGATGGATACCACAGGGGAACAGAAGTAAGGGGAGATCGAAGGAGACGTGGAGAAGAACAGAAAGGATGTGGAGCAATAGAGGACCCACACGAGCAAGAGTGGAAAAAAAGCAAAGGGCAGGCGTTTGTAGAAAACCCTTGCGGAAGCCCCATTTGCCCTGGGCACTTAAGTTCAAAGTTCTCTAAGTTCAGAGAGAGAGAGAGAGAGAGAGAGAGAGAGAGAGATTGAATGTTCATAATTTTAATCTAAAAAAATTATGGAGGTTTCAGCATGTGTATTTTCTAATATATACATTTTCTCCTTCAGTCTAATAAAGTTTGAGATCCTCTGCCATACAGTATCAATTTCAAATAGTTATCAATCAGTATAAGACATTCATGAGAACCATCTTAGAAATAGTAATCCGCAGAAAATGTTCAGGTATGATGTCGGAAGCATCGCCCTCTTGGCATGATAAAATCTGGCGGTGTCAGTGACCTGCGTGAATATTCATGAGACCTGACTGTGACAGAGAAAAGATCACACAAGTAAGCTTGTGTAATTTTGATCGATGTTAACGATCGATTTTAACGATATTAAAATGTCTTCAAAACCTAGCTAAGGTCTTGCAATTTTTTTTAAAATTTGACCTTTAATTAAGATATAAAAAAAGATATGATTTACCCGTGACGTTGTTAGTGACCTCGTATATGGAGGTCTAGTTACCAGAGAAAAGGCACTGCAGATTACAAGAGAAAAATCATCGCAAAAGTAGATCTATGTCATTTTTACAATAATGGTTGTAAGAAATTCTGTTCTAAACCTGATTAAGGCTTTTGTTTCTTAGTAAAAACGATTAGATTAGCCCCACTTTCCTGGAATTTAATTGATGAAGTTAATTTCTTTTGTATGACAGGCAAAGTGAATTGATCTTTCTTTAATTTATATAGATAAATTTCCCTTATCACAACAAAATATAATACCAGTTCACACAAAAAGTTGTGCTCAACAAGCAACTAACGATTCATACATAAAAAAAAATAAAACAGCATGCTAGTAAACTGTTCACATCAGTCTAAGTGTAAAGCACCAGACGAATGGTATGTGCTTTTTAGACAACTCAATTTTTCCACTAACATAACTGGCAAAACAAGAAGTAACAGCAGTGAAAGGATTTAGAAAAGGAAGATCATGCATAGACCACATATTTGTACTCAGACACATATTAGAACAAGCAAATGAGTGGCATAGCACAACATACGCACTTTTTATAGATTTTGAGAAAGCCTTATATAGTGTCAACAGAGATGAACTGTGGACAATTCTAAGATGTCATGGTGTCCCTCATAAAATGGTGACTGTCATCTAAGCCCTATGCGAGGGTTTTCAGTGCAAAGTGATCTGCAGAGAACAAACCTCCAACAGCTTTAAGGTACAAACAGGAGTGAAGCAGGGATGTACACTATCACCAACATTATTTATCCTTTCCTAAATCTTTCTTTGCATATAACATACACCTTGAAGCTGGCGTGCGCATGTCACAAGTTAGATCTGGATGTGAAATTACAGTATATTTACAAACAATTATCTCTCTCTCTCTCCCCGCTCCCTTCTCTATCTCTCCTCTCTCTCTCTCCCTCTCCCTCTCTCTCTCTCTCTAAACCTGAAGTGCACTAGGCACATAGGTTTTCCGCAAGGGTTTTCCCACAAACATCTATCCTTTGCTTTTTTCCCCCTTCTCTTGCCCAGGTGAGCCCTCTATTGCTCAACATCCTCTCTGTTGTTCTTCTCCATGTCTCCTTTGGTCTACCCTTACTTCTGTTCCCCTGTGGTGTCCATCTTAGTGCTATTTTTGGTAGTGAGTTGTCAGTCATCCGGAGCACATGTCCCAACCATCGCCAGCGTCTTTCCTCAATCTTTTGTCTAGGTTCCAGGGATCTGCAGTCAGGCTGGGGACTTCCAGTAGCTGGCTTTCATCCACAACCTTTCCTGGCATGCGGTTCTTCCGTTTCTGTGGCAGTCTGATTTTTTTAAAACCAGATATGGTTGCTGGTCGCATGCCGAACCTTCCTTAGTCGCCTTTTACGATCATGTGTGATAGGGTACAATGGTCCTATTCTTTGCTTCACAGCCATATGCCCAGGTCCCGGGTACCACACGGTTTATTAGGATGAAATGGCCACCAGGATTTCACACCGAAACCATGCTTCTCAGTGCAGGAAATTTCCGAGAGAAAGATACCAAGAACTTAGACTGCTGCTTAACTCCTTCATTCCTGATTTAATTTCCATGCTCTACCAGAATACCTTTTGACAGCAAATTTTACTAGAAAGAAACTGAAAGTTACTCTATAATTATGAGTTGCTTAGAAAAGTGCTACCTTTTATTTTATTTAAACTGTGCATAAATATAAATATCGCTCTCAGGATTGATTCGCATCGGTGTACACTCTCTACCAACCCTAGCTGTGTTTTTTTAAAGAGAGAGAGAGAGAAAGAGAGAGAGAGAGAGAGTTAAAAGTAAAATGAGTTACTAAGGAAAATGAAGGATGGGTAACACAAGGCGCAGCTCTGGGAAATATGTTAAGAGTATGTGCGACCGCAGTATAGTGCAAAGTACGACTCGTGGGACGCAGAGAGTTAAAGCAAACACTTCTATTGTACAAAACGTGACATTAAAAGTTCTTATCTAAGTAACAAGGAATAGTCTTGCTGTACGTTTAGGTAAGCATGCATATAATCCACGCTTTTATATAGCAGTTATTTTTTTTTCTTTTGTTACTTGTAGACATCTTCTTCCAGCTCCTTCTTGTCATTTTTTTCCATTGATGCTTGTGTTTTCATTTTACTTTCTACTTTTTTCTTTGTATTTAAAAAAAATGAACTTTATCTAATTATTCCGCTCCACCTCGTTCTTATTGTCTTCTACTTCTTTATTATCGTCTTCATTTTTCCCTTTTCTCAGCTTTTATTTTTCAGTTTCCTTGAATTCCCTCCACTCCATCCCAGATTCTCATTGGTTCCCATAATTTATGTCTTTAAATTTCCTCACATTTTAACATTTTTTACCAGAACTAAGTTTCTCTAATCTCTAAGGTCTCTAATCTGATCTGCCTTCTTTCTCCCTTTACGAAGGGTGTTAACATGTTACTCCAGGATAGTTTCTTTAACGCTCAACAAACAAACAAAAAATATGTCTGGTCACTGAAACATTGATCTGCTGCTGCTGTCATCTCAGAACCTTTCGAAAATTTCCATCACTTTTCCAGATTCCATCTACAGAGAGAAAATTACGCTCAGATTCCGGGACGTTGGTCGGCGTGATAACTTTCCAGCGCCCACTCGCAAGGTTTCTCTGTCTCTTTTATCTGTAGTACATGTAGTCCGGTAACTCTCTCTCTCTCTGTCTCTCTCTCTCTGTCTCTCTCTCTCTCTCTGTCTCTCTGATTTGTTTATTTGTAAGTCTGTATTACTTGATCGGTTATTATGTTCTTGGATATAATTTACTATGTCTAAAACTATTCTCACTAGTCTTCTAAGTATTTCACAAAATCTTTGAGCATATTTTCTAAGTTATCAGTTTCCACTGCTTCTGCTTCATCAGCAATAATTGTACTAATGCAAGTTTTGCAACCTAGGATTTTAGCAAATGCTGGATTTGTACATGTGAGATATGCCATTCATTTCTGAATTACCACTTTCAGTTCTTCTTCCCATTTTCACTCGTTAGTCGTCACTTCTCGACTTTTGCTTTACACGTGTTACCCGATCATACCAGAGCAAATTTTGATGTCGCTTTGTTTACTATTTATATAATCATTAGCTTCTTTCTATTAATCTCCATCCCTGTAAATGTATCTGTTCATGTACTTGGATTTCTTTATATTGTGTGTTATCAGTTTGAGTTAGCAAACGCGTCTTTAACCTTTATGGTAGATCTCTGTAATGTTCTACTGTCGATTTTTTTCTTACTACAAACCAGCATGGGATGTTTGGACAACTCTTAAAGTGTTCTTATTCTCGTATTTCACAGTTGGTTTCAGAGATAATCCTTATATTTTTAAATCTATATGTAGATGGAGCACCGGAGTTCGTTTAGCCTTTTCTTGGATTATATAAACAATATAACGGTATTATCTACGGCGTTCACTTCCTACACCCTAACCAAAATGTGGTTTCAAGTTTATATATTTATGTCTCAGTGCTCCAAGGTAACATTTATTAAAATACTATGTAGAATTATAGGTAAAAACTAGCAAATAACTTTTATTTTGTAGATTCTTACAAACATGATTCTGATGAGCCACCACAAAAACCCTGCAGCGTAAGCAGCCCAGACTAGATGTATGGCTAGGATAGACAAGAAAAATAAGATAAGAATGGAACAAATATGTACTAGTGACAGTATGAAAATACTGATAAGGATACGTATATTATAAGAAAGTAACAATAAGCATTCTCACAATATCCTGGAAGAGGAAGCTCAAAGAACCGGCACCTAATAATGCACAGTCATCAGTTGATTTCTCATCTCCAATGAAATAGCAGTTTATATGTCTAAGGGAATCTGCTCATCTTAATCTGTTAATTTTAATCTGTTCATCTTAACTGTTCATCAGTGAAATTAGGAATAATTGTGCTGCGAAAGCAGGACAGAAGACACATCATCATCATCATCATCCATCATTATCATCGCCTTTCACTCTCTTGAGAGCAAAGGCCACGGATAAAGATTCTCCAGTCATCCCTGTTCTTGGAATTATTCTATGGTTCCTTCTACGTGTATCCCTTGTCTGAGCACTGTCATAATTTCTCTTCTCCAGGTAAGTCCTGGTACTCAGTTGGGATGTCGGTTCTGCAGCTTCCTTTCGGCTGTGACTGCACAACGTCATGCGCCCTGTTATCAGAATCCCTTCCTTTTCTAAGACAACGTTTCCCGGTTTTCGTTTCCGTGAGTCTAAAACGCTCCAGTTTTTTTTTTTTTACAGGGAACAGGTCGTTGGCCTATTCCCCAAGAAGACAAATACGCAGTGGAAATATAAAGCATTTGTTAACCTTCAATTTTCTACATGCTCTGAATAGAAGACTACAGAACATGCATCCAGTGAAACAGAGGATATCGAGATTAATACTATCAGGAGATGTAGAATCTTAAACACTATCGAACCACATTCTACTTGAGTATGGAGATGTACACTTTGTCTCAAATCATACGATCGTAAAGTGAAGACTGCGTATAAACAGCTGTGTTAGCATTTCCACAGCAAGGCAACTCTCATTTGCAGAAGAAACATCAAGCAGTGAATAAAGTGACGGAACCACTTTGACTGCCACATTTTACAGAGAGAATGTAAAAGATGCCAAAAAAAGTGAATGGAAAAATATGTACAAGGGACAGTATGGAAATACTGATTAAGATACGTGTGACATGTGAGTTTTATCTAGTGCGGTGCTTCAACACTAACTGTTCCATGACACGTCAATGATGTAACCTAGAGCTAAGAATAAAAAAGAGCGATAGAAACAATTTTTTTATAAATAGGAAACAACTAGGGTTTCGTACGGTAAGTACACAGAAAAGAACAGTTTTGTAGGATTAGACCTGGAAAAAAAAGCAGATAAAGCACTTTAGTGAGACGTGAGAGAAAGAAAAATCAGAAGAGAACTACCTGGGATTCGAACCACGGACTCCGTCTAGCCTCGAGAGAACAGTGTACTTATGAACTGCACTATCTCGCACCTCCAAAAAAGAGCGATAATATCCTGGTGGAGAACTGATAATGTCACACACTTCCTGTACCATCTTCTTTCATTTTAATAAAAGGCGGTCTGGTTAGCTGAGTAGTTGGGCGCTCGGTTTACTAATCTTGTGGTACCGGGTTCAGTCCCAGCAGTGGATTTTGTTTTCTGGTACACGCCGAAAACGGCCTTGGGGTTTCACCCAACTTCTACAAATTGGTACCAGAGAAATATGGGAAGGTAAAGCGGCCAGGCGTGATACTGACCACATCACACTTTCATGTGCCGAAGGTTATGGAAAATACGGGCCTAATACCGTATTCCCCAATATGCCTTAATGGCAAAGAAACGAGAGTTGTACCTTTACCGTTACCTATCTGCAATAAAAGATCCCTGACTAAACTGAGTGATTTTTTTGGTGAGAATGCCACATGTTTATTAGATTTGTGCATTATTTTTCTGTATAGGTTATTGTGTGCTTTCTCGAAATCTGGAAAAGTCATGGGGTCGTTTACAAGTTGTTCTGATGTTTGTGCACTGAATGTTCTTAGGGCAATATGTAGTCATTTCATTGTCCGCTTCTGCCTTACCTGAAACCTGTTCGACATTCACTTGCACAGAAAAAAACCACAGTTATCACCATCAGTATGCACAGTTTGTTATATCTCTTTCTTATACGAGTATTTAATTGTGATTATTACTTTTTCCGTTCGGTAGGCAGTTCTTCTCCGATCAGTATATTAGTGAATGTTGTTAAGAGATATCTCACTGTACATGATTAATCTGTTTTCAACATATGTCTGAGATTTTACCATGAACAGAAACATATTTCTGAGATTCTACTATGAATATAAACATATTTCTGAGATTCTACTATGAACACATGATCAGAAATATTTTTTTACGTTCATCTGTGACCTACCCAGCCTAATGTACGGAAAAAGAAATGCCTAAGTATTTTGTAAGGGGTTCGGACAGAGGTGGTTATGGTCACCTCTCTCTCTCTGAACCTTAAGTGCCCAGGGCACATGGGGCTTCCGCAAGGGTTTTCCACAAATGCCTGTCCTTCGCCTTTTTTTCTGCTCTTGCCCAGGTGAGCCCTCTATTGCTCAACATCCTTTCTGTTGTTCTTCTCCATGTCTCTTTTGGTCTACCCTTACTTCTGCTCCCCTGTGGTGTCCATCTTAGTGCTATTTTTGGTAATGAGTTGTCAGTCATTCGGAGCACATGTCCCAACCATTGCCAGCGTCTTTCCTCAATAATTGTTGTCAGTCACCTGGCCATACAAAAATGGAAGCCTGAATCTCCTTTGTACGAGCTAAGTATCCACCTGAGAAGTACAACACATAGTCACACCTCTGACAATACACTTGGAGTCACAACACATATTTACACCTCCGTGAATACATTTGGAGTCACAACAACACATCGTTACACCTCTGACAATACACTTGGAGTCACAACACATATTTACACCTCTGTGAATACACTTGAAGTCACAACAACACATCGTTAAACCTCTGACAATACACGTGGAGTCACAAAATATGCGATACATGTAGAAATTATATTGTCATCCTGTGTATCAAACACTGGACGTGGATCATTAAGTCTGAACTGTTCCTTGCTCATGAGGAAATCATTTGCATTTAATCCACGAAGAACGCACACATCATTTACATACACACAACCATGAAGATATTTTGCAGTAAAAAACATAAATTAAAACACATTCAAAGCTGCTGGCGGCAATCTTCTAACAAATATCCACCCAGGTGTACCTATACCTTATTCGGGTATCTATTTCCATAACTTTAGGAAGCACTTAATACTCTGTTCACAGACTGCGAGTACAACCATTTGTTAACTTAGTTATTCTACTAAATAATAACATTAATAACAAAACAGCTGAGAAACACATAAATGCCTTTGAATGTAAATGCTACAGAAGAGTTCTCCAAATATCGTGGACACAAAAAAGAACAAATATATCTATACTACAAGAGCTTAATATTGAAGAAGGCTGGCTAGTGAAGAGGATTAAAGAGAGAAAACTGAAATATTTTGGACACATTAAACGTCATGATAATTTAAAGAAGACCGTATTGGAAGGATACATAATGGGAAAAAGAAAAAGAGGAAGACCAAGACGAAGATGGCTGCAAGACATCGTTGACGATCTGGAAATGGATGCAACAGCAGCAGGCCATCTTGCTCACAACCGAGAGGCCTACAGGAGAGCTGTTTGGGAGGCAAAGTTCCGCAAGGGACATGCAAATGAATGAATGAATAACATTAGCTGAACTGGATATACTTAATTAAGATCGATTATTAGTACTTACAGGTACACACGACCCATTTTTGACCTTCAACCTGATCGTTTCAATCTAAGGAAATCAGTAATCCTAACGATTACTGATTAACACAGTGTTACGATGCACAATGGGAGAAGAACAAGCAGGATTTCGAAAAGGGAGAAGCTGTCTCGACTAGATCTTTACTCTAAGAATAATACTTGAAGAAAATATTGAAAAGCAGAAACCATTAATCCTAAACTTTATAGACTTTAAAAAGGCATTTGATAGCATACACAGAGATTCACTGCGGAGAATTTTAAGACTATATAGAATACCACTAAAAACTGTCAGCATCATTAGAGATCTCTACAACGGATATGTTTGTGCAGTCAAGACAGAAGAAGGAATGAGCGAATGGTTTCAGACTGAAACAGGCGTGAAACAAGGGTGTATATTATCTCCCTTGCTTTTTGGAATTGCCATAGACTTCACAATGAAAAGATGCTGTACAAGTAAAACCGGCATTGATTGGGTACATAGGACCCAAATTGAAGATCTTGATTTTGCAGATGACATAACTCTTATCGGTGACAATGTGAAATCGATGCAAGAAAACATAGATTCCCTGTCTTCCTTGCCTAGCAAAATAGGTCTTGAAATTAACAAAGACAAAACAAAAATAAGGAAACATCTCATTAATCAAGAAGGAAAAAATATACGTAGTTGGAACAGTTGTTGATGAAGTGAACCAATCTGCATACCTTGACAGCTACATAGACCAGGATTGTGACACAGGAAGGAAGTTAGAATTAGAATTGCAAAAGCAGCATTGTCCTTAAAAAATCTTGAGAACATATGGCATTTAAAAGTTATAAGCACAAAAACCAAGTTACGATTATTCAATTTAAATATGAAATCCACCCTCATTTATGCATGCAGAAGCTGGAAATCAACTAAAGAAATAGACAAGAAAGTAGACTCATTTGAAAACAAATGCCTAAGGAAAATACTCGGTATACAGTGGAACGAATTTAAGAACAACACAGAGCAAACAACAACCTGTTTCATGGGTGATCAGAAAAAGAAGATGGACATATATAGACCATGAAATGAGAAGAAACAGTCAGAGAATACCAAAACAAGCTTTGAAGTGGAGCACAACAGGCCGAAGAAAAATAGGTCGACTACGTGAAACTCTAAAGAGGACATTGTTAAGAGAAGCCAGTTTAGTGGGTATAACATCCCTTGATGAAGTTGAAAGACTCGCCGAGAATAGGAAAACTTGGCAAGCAGTTACACGAGCCCTATGTGACGTTTAACAACACGGGAAGGGTGTAAGATGTAAGACGATCACAATGGTTCATGGTAAGATTATAAGAGAAATGATTGGTATTGTGTGCCCGTCTTTCTTACAAGAAGGATGCCAAAATAGCTAATTGCTTAATTTTTAATCTATTCTTTCGCGTTTTTATCCGTTGTGTTGTCGTTGTATGTGGTCTTTGAGAAAGGCATTTGCCGAAATATTGGACTGTTGCATGTTCTTTAATTATAGGCGCTCTTCTTATCTACTGCCGTTCTTGTTCTTGACCACCCTTATTATCTTTCTATCTCTTTGTAAAACGGATCCATACAGCCCTGTTATCTTGATTAATGGTTCACCACTTTTAGTAGGTTAGCTATTAAGCTGCCATTATACTATGCGATTGGCTTCATCAAGCTTACAACACATAACAATATACTGTGACACACGAATAATTATATAAAACTAAGTATATAGCTGTACACGAAGCCACTGTAGTAAAGCTGTGATAACAGAATGTATAAACTAGGGGAAAAAGTAGGAGTAGCTTTATTACTTAACGAGCACACAGTTGTGACGTTTCGGCGTGAACCTTAATCATACAAAACATACAGGATGAAGAAACAGAGAGAGAAGATAAAATATAAATTCACATGAATGCTACGTAAAAAATAGGAATGAAAAAATAGAATAAAATAAAATGAATGGAACACTTGGGTGTGGCTTATAAGAACCTGTGGCTTGTAAGAGGCTATGTTCAGAAGTGCGCATGGTGGAGTGTAGAGATTGTTTAAATGGAGATTTGTGATGTGTGATTGGTGGATGATAAATAAGGAAGGGGGACAGTGGAAAGGAGAGAGAGTGATACAACTGTAATGTAGCTGGGAGACGGTGGATTAGCTGATTATAGTTGGGGTAGAGGGTTTGTAATGTGATGCTGTGAGGAGGTTCTGAACTATGTGTTATAAGTGAGGAAGGAGTGGAACTTAGTGCATGGGGATTCTGATTGTGGAAGAGGGGAATGTTCGATGTAGCTGAATTGCGAGTTCAAACCATGTGGTTCCAGCGTCCCATAGTCTTGAATGTAGCGGTTCTCAAGCGCTAGACGGCTTCTGTCATCAGCGTGACATTATTTGATGGCTGTTACCAGAGTTGTCTCTGTGATTGGGGCCATTGAAATGATTAGGGAATGATTAAAGTTTATATGTTTATAACAATATAAACTGTTCGGGTCTGTTCGGGTCTGTCAGCTGGGTGATCATTCAAGCGTTACTTTCCTGCCTATCTTCGTCTTGTATAGGAGGTCCGAAATGTTGCTCCTGGCCAGATGATCAGAGCTGTCTCCATCCGAACCCCTTACTGTTTGTCCATTACAGAGCACTTTAGCTTGTGA
Organism: Achatina immaculata; assembly: GCA_009760885.1. NCBI lineage: Eukaryota > Metazoa > Mollusca > Gastropoda > Stylommatophora > Achatinidae > Lissachatina > Lissachatina immaculata. Next base: position 15,179,308 of record CM019695.1, on the reverse strand, counting down.
TCTTCCATACTAGAAAAGTACTTTAGATATGAGAGAAAGAAAAAAAAATAACAAGAAAATTACCTGGTGCACAAATTTGGATCCGGCTAGTCGAGCAGCCGTCTAACCACGAGAAACAGCGCATTATCCACGCTACAATTTTATACCCCTGCAATAAGGTGCTTCAATAACCGAGTCTTTAACGCGGCTAAAATCAATAGCCCCCCCCCCCCTCCAACCCGCTAAAGGAAACATGGTCAACAATATTGTTGCTTAAATTCAGTCTTCCCTAGGTACCCAGTGTGAGAAACAAACGTGTACACACAGTTTCCTGCAGATGCCTGGTACTACATGGACAACAGTAACAAAGAAATAAACAATTTGTTTACACATAGATAATTTCTCTTTCCTCACATCTATAGTGTTTTGTCTATTGTTTTGGAATCCGAACAATAAAACACTGTCTAAACCATTTTACTGTATGGAAGCTTCGCTGGTTCTCAATTGAAATGTTTGTGTCTGATCTTCCATAGATGTGGCAACTGATTCAAGCATGTGTTCTTAATCTTTTAGTTTTGTACCTTTTTAGTCTTTTTTTTTTCTTGCAGCCTTCTCTGTCTGTGCTGCTTTAGTTTCGAAGTACAGCTTTTCGTTGTCTGTGTGGATACTGGTTTGTAATTCCTTGTGTTTTCGTACATGGCATCATGGAACCGTTCTTCAATACTTCGGTCATTTTCCCTCCTTCCTTGAACGTCTTGACAAAGGTTTCTCGTAAACTGATTTCGTAGATCGAAGAGTTTTCATGTGATAATCTTGCACAATTTTGTCACCATTCTCTTTCCAAATCTATATACTCCTTATATGCATGTAAATGTGTTTCTTAAAAAAATATCGAACTAATTTTTGTCGATTCTATTTTAAAGTCTTATTTTTACTTCATATATGTTAATGTGTCAAGTAATTATTTTATGTTTCTGAGCTGCCGTTTTCTTTAACGCTTTAACATCCGTTTGAACATTATTTCAAGGCCTAACTGACATTTACAACCGTGCTTTTCTCATATTCTGTTACATATTGTGAGTCACTTGCTTTGTGAATCCAACGTCTATATCTTATATGTCAGTTTGCATACTCTTTCTCTAATAATTAATCCACGTGGCCACAAAAAAGATGGCAATGTTTCACTATTATAATTTTTGCTGCGCAGGTCTCTCGCGCTAGATTTGTGTTATCTTTTCTCTTTTTTTTTTGCGTTCTTGTCTCTGCTCACAATCAGCAAATCGTGTTTTGTTTTGTTTGTTTGGTTTTATAATGGGAAGTACGATCATTTGCTTTGTCATCTAGATTATTTTCTGGGGTTGGCATTAGATGATAGTTCCTTCTGTGAAGCTAAATCTGAAGCGGGTTGTGATGACTTTTAAAATGTATTGCATCCTAGGCGTTGGATCATAGAAAATATTTTATGCAGACCACCTGCTCAGTTTTTCACTCCAGATATAATATATCTAGATAATTACATGGTAACCTGGGCCAGACGTAGAATAATGGAGAAGTGTCTTTGCGAATCAATATTAAAGCAGGCTGATGGGTCACATTTATATAATGCTGAATTAGAAAAATGTAGTCTGAACATAAAGGTTTTGAAAAGTGACAATAACCATAGTGTTAGATTAAAACATAATAAAATTTATATTAACATTTTATTGTCTCTAGTTCTTATTTTATGTTGGATAAAATTCTTCTTCTATTATTGTTCTTCAGATTCAAACACTGACAACATAATAAACACCCACTGTCTGTACACTGTTCGTTCAGTCACTCAGTGAGAGCAGTATCAACTAGCAAGATTTCTGTGCCAGCGTAAAAAATCTACTTTATTTAATCATAAAACATTCGGTTCGACTGAGAACATTTATTTCCTATATTATAGTTCTCATTACATCGGTCACCACCAACTGATTTATTAGCTATCTCTGAACTCAGCTCTTACTGACTCCAGATTCTAAAAACACGTTCACTGATAGTGGCTAAGTGGTCCTGATAAAAGAGACCTAGAGACCAAATGAGATACCTTCTTTTGATTCTTCACTGAACTCGCTGGCTAACCCGACGTAATATCCCCGATATAGCTTCAGTAAATGGTTTTAGTTCGAAATTAGACGGGGGGGGGGGGGAAAGAGGGGGGTTGGGGGGGTGGAGGGTCTCTGTTTATTACTAAGACTACCGAATTCTGTCGATCTGACCTCTGTGCCCGTGTAATAAATAATTTGTAATAATATTGTTACTTCTTTGTTCTTTATTTGAGGTTTTATCTTCTGTATATATTACTATATATATAGATAGTTATGGGATCAAGACCACTCCGCTTTGACCTTACAAATATACCAGAACAATACGGTATAGAAGTGAAGAACCATTTCGAAATCCTGATGGCTGTACAGGAAGAGATGACACCAGATGAATTGGCTACGCAGGCCAAAGATATCTTAGTAACAACAGCTAAAGACATGGCTCCAGTAAAGAAAACACAAAAGAATAGATGGATCACAGCAGGTACACTAGAACTGATAAAACAATGTAGAGAAATGAAGACGCAATGGAGAGTGACAAAAAACAACAAAGATAAATATAAAACTTTAACAAGAGAAGTACGAAGAAACATAAGAAAAGACAAAAAACAATACATACAAGATTGTTGTGAAAGAATAGAAGAACATCAGAGGTGTGGAAGAGATAGTGAAATGTTTAAAGAAATGAAGACATTGACGAGAAATGTCACACCTAAGCTAAATGTAATTTGTGATGAGATGGGGAATACCCTGACAGAGACAGAGGAAATTCTAGAAAGATGGAAGGAATATTGCAAAAGAATGTATGAAACAACCGACTGTGGAAGCAGAAATCAACAGTGTGAATTATTATTGGAGGAGAAAGAACCCGAGCCGACAATGGAAGAAGTTTTATGGGCAATAAAGAATCTGAAAAATGGTAAATCACCAGGATGTGATGAGATAACCGCTGAATTTATTAAAGCAGGAGGAAAGGAGTGTGCAACAATCTATCATGCACTATGTAAAAAGATATGACATTCAGGTATTTGGCCAAAAGAATGGAAAAGAACTGTATTCATACCACTGCCAAAAAAGGGTAACCTGAAATTATGCACCAACTACAGAACTGTTGCCCTGATTAGTCATGCCAGTAAAATTCTGTTAAAAATCATAATGGGTAGACTTGGAAAGAAAATAGAAGAAGAAGTCAATATGGTCCAAGCTGGCTTCAGGCAAGGAAGAGGATCAAGAGATCATATATTCAATCTAACATTAATAATAGAGAAATGCAGGGAGTTTAATGTGAATCTATATTTATCCTTTATAGACTACTCAAAGGGATTTGATTGTGTACAACACCAGAAACTTTGGGAAATAATGGAAAAAATGGAATTTCCAACACATTTGATACAATTAACATCACTGCTGTATCTAGACCAACAAGCAGCAGTAAGAATAAATGGTGAAACAACAACTTGGTTTGGCATAAAACAAGGGGTCCGTCAGGGGTGCATATTGTCACCCTACTTATTTAACTTGTATACTGAAAATATAATGAGGAATGTTAGAGAAGATGTAGACAAAGAATATTACGATGCCTTAACAGTTGGAGGTTATGAAATACCAGAGATTAGATATGCTGATGACACAGTATTGCTGTCCACAACACAAGAAGGAATGGAAAAACTAATTATGTCAGTCCGCAAGAACAGCGAAGAGCAGAACCTCTATCTTAATGCAAAGAAAACTAAAGTGATGACAACTGACAAAACAAACAAGGCAACTGAAATATGTATCAATGAGGAAAAACTAGAAGAAGTGGAGAGTTTTGAATATCTTGGATCACTACTAACTAATAATGGAGATACAATGAGGGAAATTAAAAGGAGGACATCTATTGCTCTTCAGAAAGTAAAACAAATAAAGAATCTGTGGAGAGGAGCAGACAGAACCACAAAAATAATATTTTTAAGGGCATGCATCTTTCCCATCGCAACATATGCCTGTGAGACCTGGACACTTAACAAAACAGCTGAGAAACACATAAATGCCTTTGAATGTAAATGCTACAGAAGAGTTCTCCAAATATCGTGGACACAAAAAAGAACAAATATATCTATACTACAAGAGCTTAATATTGAAGAAGGCTGGCTAGTGAAGAGGATTAAAGAGAGAAAATTGAAATATTTTGGACACATTAAACGTCATGATAGTTTAGAGAAGACCGTAATGGGAAAAAGAAAAAGAGGAAGACCGAAACGAAGATGGCTGCAAGACATCGTTGACGATCTGGAAATGGATGCAGCAGCAGCAGGCCATCTTGCTCACAACCGAGAGGCCTACAGGAGTGCTGTTTGGGAGCAAAGTTCCGCAAGGGACATGCAAAGGAATGAATGAATGAATGAATGAATGAATATATTACTATATACTTTGCCCCCAACCTTAAACTTTGTTAAGATGGACCATTTTCTCCCAGGGGTCTTACAAGTTATCATATTGGTTATGGGTATGTGACAACCAACTCTGTGACCCCGGTGAAAATCACTGTCTTCTCCGTTTATATACACAGCCCAAACCCTTCAACCCTTTATTACTCTTTTGTTTGGGAGCACGGCTAATCTTTAGCCTACAGCATGAATGGCATTCCACTTCCCCACTGTTGCTCCAACTATTTTGCAACCTAGGATCTTTGAGCGTTCCTCTTGTCTGGGTCCACTACCCTGTGTGATCATATGTATAGTGAAAATAACTGGCCTGATCTAAAATACAATCCTGTCATTCATCACTAGCAGGCAGAATATAACTCCAACGACATGTATATAGACATTCCAATAGAAACTATTTAATGCTAATGTTCTATGATCTCAATATTCTGCCAGCTCAGATCATCCACAAGCATGTTATACATTACATTCTATGTATTTTCTAAATCTCATGAGAGGTCGCCCGACTTGGTAATCCACGCACAAAAGCTTAACGTTTCATATAAGAATATGGTTTATATTTAAGATAGAAGTCAAAATGAATTCATAAACATCTGCATACATATCTATATAACTTCAACATTATGAACATATATCTACATTTTTTCCCACATATGAATCTGCTAGCCTCAATTAAACATATACCACTGACGGCTGACACCAAAGATTACATGACGTTTACTGGACATTACAATAACTGACAATTATGACGCACAAACGAGGCAGGCATCAGGTGGCAATCCGAGATTTAATAGCATACTACTAATTACATACTCACAACCTCTTCATAAATCGAAATACGCATTCATTACTATACTTGGAAACCTTCCTGGGATATACACTGCCGCCCGAGCCATGTGCCATGACGAGACTGCCTTGGTGCAGTTCTCTGCGCGTCTCTCTCCCAGATTCCTAGCTCACGTGATATGCCTTCATTTGCATACTGGTGGTAAGGTGGGACCTTGTGAGCGAACCATGTGTTTCGGTTTTCCTGGCTAGGCTCTGCCACGCTAACCCAACCCTCTCGCTCACAACTGTCTCAGAAATGTTACAGAACAGTTTCGGTACTGGCGGAAATCTTTAACCACTTTCTATCTATCTATCTATCTATCTATCTATCTATCTATCTATCTATCTATCTATCTATCTATCTATCTATCTATCTATCTATCTATCTATCTATCTATCTATCTATCTATCTATCTATCTATCTATCTATCTGTCTGTCTGTCTGTCTGTCTGTCTGTCTGTCTGTCTGTCTGTCTGTCTTTTCGTTTGTCCTTCTGCCTGTCTGCCTGTCTGCCTGTCCGTCCGTCCGCCTGTCCTTTCGGTATGTCTGTGTCAGTTAACCAAAATTAAGCACTTTATCGATCAAGACATAATAATGAAGACATTAAACTGCACATAAGGCACTAAAACGAGACCGATGCTCGCATCTAAAAATTGACTGCAAGTGAAGAACATTAAACAAGCCAGCAAAGCAGCCGCAAACCGTAAAACGAATTTTTCGTGCATCAACCAATAGGAACATCCAGGTACGTTTTGTGAACATCGCCCGAGCAATAGAAATGAAGATCACATTTTCTGAGATGACATATCACAAAAGATCTATTATGGCATATGGAATAAGAGTAGCAACAAAAGCTTCATGGACTTGAGTGAAAACTGACTCCTCGACTTCATTAAGAGAAACACTATACTTTCTTTCGTCATATAAACAGCGTAATGGCAGAGGCAAAAAAAAAAAAATGGAAGGTATTGTTTCTGGGAAACGAGAAAGGTCTAGTAGAGGAGACGATGGGCCCTGGATATCAATGATATTTGAAACATTCCATTCAATGAAGCCATGTTAGCGGTAGTGTTTAGAAGCTAAGACAACGCGTATTTCTTATTGAAGAGTTTTAGAATAGTGGCAGATCGTTCTCATACATTGTGTCATAAATTTATGAGTGATAATGATGTTTTGTGGCAGTACATACTGTTTTAGACTGATCAGCACAAAATCAAATTGTAAAATCCTCGGGGTATTTTATAGACAAAATGAAATCTGAATATTTTCAGTGTCCTAAATGCGCCTGATAGAGTGGGCTGAAATTAATACGTCTAAGACAGATTACTATTAAAAGCATCGACAATAAAAATAAATAACGATAAAGAGTAGTATGAGACTTTGCTGCATTAGTCTGTTCTATCTTAGAAAATATTATGCCATGATATTTGAGCCGGTTATGTCGATCTCGCCCTCACTAAACACCGTCTGTGCTTCTGAAATAGTCCTCCGCAGTTCTTTTCTTTTGCTTCAGAGAAAGAATAAATTTACAGACTTGCAGAAGAACCCTTGTTTTTAACATTATTTTCGATGAACAGTCCAGTATTATGAGGTAAATTATTTACTAAGGTTTTACACACTGATGTTACCAAAGACTGATTAGTTTGCTCATTGACGTGTTTATCTTTCACTGATGTTACCAAAGACTGATTAGTTTGCTCATTGACGTGTTTATCTTTCACTGATGTTACCAAAGACTGATTAGTTTGCTAATTGACGTGTTTATCTTACTATTTTACTCTGAAAAAGTCGCATGGATGTAGGTGCTCGTGGATTCGTGCAATGTCAAGTTTTGACGTATCCCTAACTTGTGACATAAATCTGACTGTTGCAGATTGATCAGTCCTGTAACCAACAATGTCAGAATCGTCTTATATTTTGTTGTTCACTGTTTGGGGGTTTCTGCTGGTTGGTGTAGAAAGCTTTGGCTGTCCGTACCAGGTAAAAGTGAATAAATAGAAAATAAGTAAGTAATTAAACAATGGACTTTGTAATGTCAGCGAAAAGTATCCGTACATTTGAAGACCTAACAATAACATAGATGCTTGTAAAAATCTTCGCCTAAATTAAGTGCAGAAAACAGAAAAAATCTGCCATTCACTGAAGAACCATATAATAGCCTGTATTCAGGTTTTGTTTTACTGAGAAAGAGATTGCTAATTTCACGGAAAACCGTTTTATTTTCGAGGTCAAGATTAGCCTTGTCTTTAAAAGAATTTTAGAGTGGTATTCAAACAATGACAGAGGTTATAAATTAATTGAATGGGCAAGAATACACAGCATGGTTGTAGGAAACACCTGGTTTAAACAACATCCTCGAAGACTGGCAACGTGGTGCAGCCCAGACAGAAAGACATTTAACCAGATAGACTACATATTAATCAACAAACGATTCCGCAATGCATTATTGACAAAAAAACCATGCCAGGAGCTGACTGCAATAGTGACCATGATCCACTCTGTGGAAAAGTTAGAATAAAGCTAAAGAAAGCAGGCAGAAAGTGAAAAACATCAAACTGAATACAGAACTTCTTAAAAATGACCAAGAACTGAGAGAACAATACAAAGTTATTATAACAAATAGATACAATGCAATAGCAAAGATAAATAGTATAGATGAACAATGGGAAATGTTAAGAGATTCTATCCACCAAACTGTTAAGGAGATAATACCACCGAAAAAAGAAGCCCTAAAAATAAATGGATGACAGACGACATCTTAGGACTGATGGACAAGAGGAGGAGGAGTAAAAATAACGAGGAAAAATATAGCAAGATAAATAAAGAGATAAGACGCAAATGCAAAGAAGCAAAAGAAGTGTGGTTAAATGAACAGTGCAGACAGATAGAGGACTCTCATAATAAAGACAGCAAAAACATGCACAAACGAATTAATGAACTCACAGGCAGGAAAACAAAATATACCACATGATGCTTGAAATCGAAAGAAGGTAAAACGTTAATGGGAAAAGAAGACATTGTGGACAGGTGGACAGAGTATATCGGTGAGCTATATGGAGGAGAAAGACCAGAATTAACACCAGATACTGAAAACTGTGAGGGACCACCAATACTTGAAGATGAAATCATAGATGCCATCAAACACATGAAGAAAGGAAAAGCGACTGGGCCTGATAATATAACAATAGAAGAAATAGAGGCACTAGTGGAGACAGGAATAAAAATAATAACCAAATTACTGAATGACATTTACAACAGTGGTTATATTCCTAGTGACCTGATTAAATCCACGTTTATAGCACTACCAAAGAAACCAGGTGCAAAGGAATGTGACGACCACCGGACTATCAGCCTCTCATGTCACATAACGAAGCTACTTCTGAGAATAATTATGAGAAGAACAAGGAAAAAGATAAAAATGGAAATAGCAGATGAACAGTTTGGATTTGTTGAAGGAAAGGGAACACACAATGCCATTTATGCTTTACGAACACTAACAGAAAGAGCTTTAGAAGTACAGAAAGATCTCTACTTATGCTTCATTGATTACACCAAGGCATTCGACAAAGTGAAACATAATGAAATTATTAAAATGCTTGAAGACATCAATATAGACGGCAAAGACCCGAGGATTGTAAAACATCTATACTTTCAACAAGAAGCAGCAGTTCGAGTTGAAAATAGAATTGGAAAATATCAACCTATAAAACAATGGGTGCGACAAGGATGTGTACTATCTCCAGACCTTTTTTCTCTGTATAGCGAGAATATTCTAAGAACAATCATCACAGAACCAGGCATAAAAATTGGAGGATACAATATTAACAACCTTCGGTATGCTGACGACACAGTACTGATAGCTGAGAACCAAGAAGATCTGCAAAATCTCTTGGATAAAGTGGCCAAAGAAAGTGAACAGAAAGGCCTTACTTTGAACATAAAAAAACAGAGACTATGGTCATATCTAAGAAACAGAATCCACTAGCATGCAGTATTAAATTAAATGGAACTATTCTAAAGCAGGTGCAGAAATTCAAATACCTTGGAGCAGTAATAACTTCAGATGGGAAATGCACAACAGAAATTAGGAACAGAATAGGCCAAGCAAAGACTGCATTTCAGAGAATGAGAAACATATTAGCTAACACATCTTTATCAATGAATGTTAGAAAACGAGTCCTAAAATGCTATATTGAACCTATCTTGTTATATGGAAGTGAATCATGGACAATAGGCAAGTCTGCACAAAAATCATTGGAAGCAGCAGAAATGTTGTTTATTAGAAGAATGTTGCGAATCCCCTGGACAGCAAAAATAACTAATGAAGAATGTATGAGAGGAGCTGGAGAGACAAAAAACCTTGTCAAAAAGATAAGAGAGAGACAATGTACTTTCATAGGACATGCAATGAGAAGAGGGGGCATTGAAAATATTATAACAACAGGAAAAATAGAAGGAAGAAGATCAAGAGGAAGACCAAGAGAAATGATACTGGACAGTCTGACGGGATGGTGTGAGAGGAGATCACCAACTGAATTGATGGCCTGCATGAAGGATCGGGTACTCTGGAGAAGCATAATAGCCAACGCCAGTCGGCACGGCACCTGATGATGATGATGATTCAGACAAAAAATAGATCAGCTCCCTAATTCCTTTGTTATAGATGGACAGATAAGAAAGAAAAAGACAAACAAACAAGAAAACAGAAAAATACCATCTGAAAATCGTTCTGATCCATTTCAGGAATGTTACTGTGCTGGCCCAGAAATCTTGTGCGATGATCGAGAATTGTCGTCTCTACCACAACTGATCGATGAGAAGAATATATTCTTTTCATTTCTGCTTCTCAATGTAAGTTTCCCTACTTACTTACGGGCCTTTATGTTGTATACAATTGTATTGTACAAACTAATGCAGCTAGAAATTTGGGAGTGTAGGGATGGGGGTAGCTAAACCGTTACAAAGACCTAATATTTCATCATCATCATCATCGTCATCATCATCATCATCATCGCTATTCACTCCCTTCAGAGCATAGGCCACACATAAATGCTCTCCAGTCATCCCTGTTCTTGGAATTATTCTCTGCTTCCTTCCATGTGCATCCCTTACTGTGTCATACTTTCGCTTTTCCAAGTAGGTCTTCCTCGTTTTCGATTTCCTTGAGGATTCCATGTCAGTGCCTGTCTTGCTATGCTGGTGTTGGGTTTCCTCAGAATGTGGCCAATCCACCTCTACTCCCTAGACGTAATTTGTAGGTTCATAGGTCTTGCCCTTTCCCAAACCTCCTCGTTCCTGATCGTGTCCTGCCATTTAATGTTTAAAATCCTCCTCAAGCATGAATGCTTGTATCCTCTTTTGTACTCTCTTGGACATAACCCATGTCTCCTAACCATATAGCAGGAACATCCTGGGGAAACGGAAAAGGATGTTAAAGCTAGAGCAACCAAGGCCAGATCCTAACATTTGTTTGCTGAAAATTCCTGACTGCGGTAGTTTAAGCAATGAAAGCATTTAACCAAGAACGAGATCCAATCGGCAAATTTCATTGTCATTTGTAATTGTTTGATGTTCAACACATACAAATTAATAAAGATTGGTTAGTTTTATTTCATGGGCGAATTATATGTTGCCCAATGGTAAATTAGGTATGTATCCTAATACATGTTATTCAACAACTATGCTATTACGCACCAAATTCAAACAGTTTGTACCTTTTTGTGTAGATATTTTGTCAGATACTGTTGATTTTCTTCTTTTCATATGTTTGATGGCACATAAGACTTCCTCTTCAAGTACTACTGGTCCATCACAGTTATTTATATTTATATCTTGTCTTGCTCGATCATACGTTTCATTAATGTATTCTGTCCACCTCTCTATAATGATCTCCTTTCCCATTATCACTTTGCCCCTCTTTCCCAAGTAACCCGTGTTATACTTACATTTTCTTTCCATGTTTGTCAGTTTCTGCGTGTATTCGTCTGTGCGTGGTTTTGGAAACTTTTTAATGATTGTTTTCAGTTTGCCTAAGCTGATGATCTAGCCCTTCTTCTCTAGCTTTTTTTTTGCCTTTGTTTCTTATCTCTTTTTTCAATAGTGTTATTTTGTTATTTTTTATTTTTAAAAATGTTTTATTTCTCCACGAGCTAGTGTCATCCTCTTCTTCTTTGGTGTTTGTTTTCTCTCATGTATTGTTTTTCTCCTTGTGTGATGTCCCGAATCCCATACATTCCCTACTGTTCATCAATACTTTGTAAATGCATTGTATCTATAATTTTAACCATAACTCCCTATCTGTCCTTTATTTCTTCGCTGTTTTTAAATGGGTCCATGTTCAGCTTGATGCTTCTCAGACTTATACATGTCTTTTTTACTTCTACTATTATTTTGCCACATAATGGCTCATGGTCACTATTGTAGTAAGCTCTTGACATGTTTTGTTGTTGTTATTAAGACATTTCGGACTCTTTTATTAATGAGAATGTAGTTCAGTTGATTCAAGTTTTTCTGTCTGGGCTGCTATGTGTAGCCAGTCTTCTGGTATGTTGCTTAAAACTATCCCAGAAAGTAGTGGATACACACAAACGCAGATGGGTCAGCTACAGAAAATGGAGGTGGAAGCATATTCATAAAACTTCAGCAAGAACAGACACTACAGATGACTATACCAACTGGTGCTTTCTCTAATAACTACATAGTAGAGAGGCAGAAACATGAAAGACTGCAGCAGTGAAACGAACAGAACACAGAAATCACGCTTGAAAGCAAATAGTCTTTTCCACAGATTCACAGTCCGTAATGCAAGCACTGAAATACCAAAACGTTAAAGACCTGTATAACCTGACAGAAGAACTATCACTAGCAAGAGGGTTGGCGACTGCAGTAAAACTGGTTAAAATAGTAAAGGTAGATAGAGGTGTATGGTGCAGTTTTACAAAGCGGCAGAATGAGTAAGTGAGAAAAAACTAATAGGAAATATGAAAGTAAGGTGAGAATATATAAATGAAAAACATACAGCATCCAATATTTCGGCGTGAGCCTTTTTCGAGGATTACATACACAAAACAAGACAAAACATATAACTAAACAAAAGACTTATCTGTGTGGCATCCTCCAGAGAGTAGGAACACAAGAATGCTTGTCCCTCAGACCAGACGAGGCATAAAAAAACCACAGAGGAAAGGAGATGAAGCCAGTCGGAAAGAAGAGGCGGAGAAAAACAGGTTGGGGGGGGGGAGAAAAGGGGAAGGGCAATAGACACCTGTAACCCGCTAGAGAAACAGGTGTCAAAAGGGTTTGTGGGGAGAGGCAGGGAAGCAGGGAGATAATATGAAACTGGTGAATATGACAAGGCCCGGAGGGGCAAAAATACCCTTAGGCTGCCAGAAAAGAAGAGAAGGTGGCAGTAAGAAGGGGAGGGAAGCTAGGAGAAAGAAACAAGAAAGTAGAGTATAAATCACAGAAAAAAAGAGGTTACAGAAAACTGAAGACATTGTTAATTCCAGCTGGGTGGAGACAGCCAGCCTGGAAAATAAAGTGCTGTTCTAGGACCCTCCGAGATCGTACATCAGCAGAACAAAAGCGGATCACACTAACAGAAATTTCCTGTTTTTCCCTCTGGTTGCTAATGCAACAATGTTTAGCCATAGTAGCCACAGGTGTCCAAGCCCTCTTAGAAATATCGTTAAGATGTTGGCGAAAACCATCTCCTAAGCGTAAACCGGTCTCCCCTATATACTTCATATCATAACGTTTGCACAAAATTGCATAGATAATATTGCGTGAAGTGCAGATGAAGCCCTCCTGAACTAATAACGTGGACTTAGGGAAGGAGATCTGGCTAATCTCGACAACAAGCGGGCAAGTGTTGCATCTACGGCATCCGCAACGTCTGGTACCATAAAAAGTGTCATCTGTCTTAAGGCGAACTAACAGGTCCTTGAGATTCTCGTTCCGTCTGTAGACCACCAATGGGGGTTTTCCAAAAAGTGGCCTAGTGCAAAGCCCGAGGTCCTCTCCAGATCCTGATAGGAGCTCCAAAACCTCGTGTCTTCCGGCCATGTCTCACGCCTCAGATCTGCATGGCTTGGGCATTCTTGAAGGATATGTTCTGGAGTCTTGATTCCACTGCCAAATGGACTCTCGTCTGTGTGAGACATTTGAGTTGATGTAGATGGCTCAGTAGTCCGCAGTAGCCTGTCCTTAGGCGAAAGAGGATGGTGTGATCTTTGTAGCTGGTGTATTGTATCTGGTTCGTTGTTGAATTTCAGTTGTTTCTTCCATTCAGATCTGCACTGTTTAAGGATTATAGTTTTCTCCTCTTGGTAGTTTACTGGATGATTTGTTTGATCTTGATTGGTGTCAGCTTTGGATAGGGTATCAGCTGTTTCATTGCCAGCTATACCTCTTTTTTCTGTCTGTCCGGGCATGTTTCTCCAAAACGTTTATTTTTGGTCAAATTTTGTTAACTGTGGAAGTTTCACAGTTATACAACAATACTGGTTCTATACAGCGGTGTAATATTCTTTTCCTCACTTTTAGAGACATCTTCTTATTTGTTAGTATATTCTTTTCGTCATAAAATGCTGCCTTTGCCTTATCTTTGCGTGATTGGATTTTATTTGTGTGCATGCCATCAGCTGTCATTGTTGTTCCGAGGAAATTTATTTACTTGTGTCAGTGTTTTTCCGTTTCAAATGAGGTTGCACTTTAGTATATTTACTCGTTTTATATTTCTGTTGTTTCTGTCTTGTTTCTTTTTATCTGAGAATCTTTTTTTATTGCGTTCTGTAATAATCTTGTTGGCCAATTTCTGCAAACTGCTTTCTCTTTCTGTTATAAGGACAGTGTCATCAGCATATCTCAGGTTGATAATATCAGTGCATTCTATTTTTATTCCTTTCAAATGTGTAATGATGCCTTCAATGTATGCTTAGAATAGATCAGACGACAGCACACATCCTTGTCTTACGCCTCGTTTTATGTTTTGATATTCATTTATGTCATTGTTCAGTGTTGAAACTGACAGCAAAATGTCATATGGCTGGTTTGACATCGCGCAGAAAAAAAAAGCTTTCATTTATTCAGTCTTCACTTCAAGTTCAAGTTAATTTATTATATTCCTTAAATCCCAGATCATTAGAAACTTTCTCGCTGAAGTGCAGAAAATGGAAATTACTCAGTTGATTTCATGAGTAAAAAGGGTAGATCGGAAATTTCACCTTGGACTTCTGAACATAGATAACTGCATTAAAATTAACTTCATGAGCAACCTTATCTGAAATCTAAGTTGTTTATAGATTTTTAGTACACGAAAATACAATATGTCCAAAAGCGTGGAACCAATGGAACTTACATAACACAAACCTTACTCTCATTTATAACATATACTCCATTGTATCCACTTTAATATAATTCTGCCACTGGTTTCAGGCTTTTCAAACATCTGGTATATCATTTATTAATCGAAGTGCCAAACCGTCATGCACTTACAGACTATTTTCATTTTAATGAAGACGTTATGTGTGGTGCGACATTTAGGGCGAGCTGGATAACCTTTCTTTCTCTTTCTATCTACCTCCCCTCCTCCTTCCGCCCCCCCCCCCATCCCAGATTAAAAAAAACTACATCAATACTAGAAATCTGAAGAGAAAATGTTGTATATTCTTTTGTTGGAAATTATTTTTTCCAGCATTTACTGTTTGAAACGGAAATGGGAAAAGTGAATTTAACGAAGTGTTTAGGGAACGCATCGATATCGTAAAGTGCCAGCAAAGTGGAATGAAAAGACAGCTGATGACAGAAGAAGTTGGCAGTTTCAGTCCTACATTAATCTGTGAAAACATCTCGTTGCAGTCAGTGTCTCTGGCGTAAATGTTGCCAGTTCAATGCACGTCTGTTGGATCTCATCACTGTTATTTTATCTTGAAATGATTCTCACGTTCAGGATAAATTCAGTTTTATTAACGGGATTGTTGTAACGTGCTGGCGTTTCTCGCTGTAATCTGACAACAATAACAACAACAAAACTTCTATAATATGCATAACATCATTTTCTGTGTTAAGTCCAATAGCCCATTGCCCCGTACCAGTTAAACAAGTATCAAATGGCTCTGATGACTTGTTTTTTCAACGTTTGGCATCGGCTTTCAGCCTCCAGTCTGTGAAGAATCATGTGAATTGCAAATCTGAATTTTAAATTTATCTTTTTTTTTTATTTTGCTACACAGCAAAGTTCTCAGAATGTAAATAATTTAGTTGTTAACACCGATAGGACCGGGGGGGGGGGGGGGGGGGGGAGGGGAATGTTGTAGAGAAGTTTAGGGGACTTATCATTCCTTTTTCGTGGTGGAATGAAAAGAGTTGGAAAACACTTCCCTATTGTCTTAACGCTCAGAACTGCTTCTTGATATAATCTCTTGTTAGGGTTGTTTGAGTTTCTTTTGGCGAGATAACACTTTTTCTACAGTACTTGCGATTGATGGATTTTGTATTTTTTTTTTAAAAACAGCTGGTCAGTTCTGGAGAGTATACTGGAAATATAAAGAAAAAAGGAACATTTTATGAAATTAAAGGCATTTCAAAATAAACTATTTTAGTTATTGTGTCATGTGTCTTCCTGGCAAAATTAGAAATTTTGATCTGTATCTTAGAAATCTTCTCAGAGATATGTCAGTGCTTCAGTTCTCTCATAAGCGGCTTTAATGATAATATGCTTTCTTTTTTTCTGTGCAAGTATGGTGGCTTTCAGTAAACGTGAGCTCCACCCGTCTTGTCAGCTACTGCCGCGCGCACGCGCACACACACTAATTTGTGAAGCTAATTTACTGTCTAAAAGACCTTAATAACAAAATAATTCTGTTTGACAGATATATCCAAATGCAGATAGTGGTTGTCGCACATAACAGACAGCACTCGATAATTTCTGGCGCATTCATTTCTTTTGCTATGATACTTGTCAGGTCATCACAGAAACGTGATCACAACAACGTGGTCTACAGTAAGCTGGAGAAATGTCAATGCTCAAAAAAACATCAATGATAAATAAGATGATACGTTTCACAACGTACTTAAGGTTGATCCTCGATGTGATTAGTTCGTTCGTTGGTGATTCGAATATGGTGCTTGTGTACTATTCACACTCTAACAAAACGTAGATAAAATATTCTAATTTTACATCTAAGTTTTGCTACATCTTATGTGCGTAAATGTGATAATTGAATCGCATACATGGCCAAATTGATTTTTTAAAGTAATACTTGGTTGTTCATGCTGTTGGGGCGAAAGCTGATTAAAGCAGGGCTGATACAGGCTGTTGCTCAGCTCTGGATCAAACTGCTTTGATGACCAAGGCATGTACAATTCAGTAGAACGTAAAAGAAACCAAGTACGGTCATAGCTGCAGTTCAGAGCCTCTATCATTGTAACAGAGTGTTGTAGACTTTTAGTTAATCTGGAAGTAAGAGTTCTACGAGAAATACAAACAAAGGGAGTAACTGCAAATGCATCTCGACTATAGTAGTACAAATATGGCTGAAGAAAATAACTCATACGTTGCCACAATAATTAGTGTATAAGTATATAACTATACACGAAGCACTGCAGTAAAGCTGTGATACTAGAATGTATAAAACAGGAAAAAGTAGGAGCAGCTTTATTACTTAACGATTAGAAAGTTGTGCCGTTTCGGCGTGAGCCTTAATCATACAAAAACATACAGGACGAAGAAATAGAGAGAGGAAATAAAGTATAGATTCACATGAATACTATTAAAAAAATTTTTTTAAAGAGTACTTAGCTGTAAATTCCTGACACACACCGCCGGACAAGCCACACCTTACAATTTACAGCTAAGTACTCTTAAAAAAATTTTTTTAAATAGTATTCATGTGAATCTATACTTTATCTCCTCTCTCTATTTCTTCGTCCTGTATGTTTTTGTATGATTAAGGCTCACGCCGAAACGTCACAACTTTGTAATCGTTAAGTAATAAAGCTGCTCCTACTTTTTCCTATTTTATACATTCTCATACGTTGCCGAAGTTAGTAAAGCAGTAAATCTAAGAGGAAAACTTCAAACACTAAGAACCTTCCCCCTCATCCTTTATATATAACCATTATAAGTTTTTATTTAATCATAGTAAATATTATTTAGAATTTAAATACATTTTAAATGTGATTTCTAATAATACATAAACACTTATCAAATGCCAGAACCCAATATAGCAGTTAACAAAAAAAAAACAACACTTGAACATTTAATTATTAAAATTTACTTTTACTTTACTTAACAAAATACAGTGTTAATTATTCTTTGCAGAACAATCTAATCACCTCCGTACCAGCCGGAAGTCTGCCTGCTAATCTGACACAGATATCCTTTGCTAGCAACCCTTTAACAATCATAGACAGCAGTGCCTTCAATGAGTCGATAACAACACTAGAGTCGCTGGCATTCTCGGAAGCAAGATTCAGTAGAATTTCTGACGCTTTTCTTCACTTACGAGCACTCAAACAATTGAGTATTTTGGACAGCGAAGTTGAAGACTGGAACGAGAATGCGATGAAGAATATCGCTTTGACTCTGGAAACACTCTCGCTTGAAAACGTTGGCTTCACTTCCTGGCCTACTTGGATTCAGTATTTCACTCATCTGACGGAATTAAGCGTCACCAGTAGTTCAATAAACTCCATTCCAGACGATGCGCTTGTTAAGCTGGCAAAAATCCTGCGCAGTTTGAATCTGAACGACAACAGCCTGTCGGAGGTGCCTAAGACGCTTTCAAAACTGACTGCCTTACAGATGATCTCCCTTGAACAAAATAAAATAGTGGACGTTACATGGCTTCCACAGTCTAGAAATTTGTCCTTCCTTTCATTACATCATAACAGCATCCAAAATGCCAGTGAGCTAAGTAGTGCGCTGCGACTGTACGCAGACTCCTTGTATGATCTACAGCTAAGTGAAAATAAATTAACAAGTATTCCTAATTTGAGTTTCTTGTCACATATTGGAAGTCTGAACTTTACTTCTAATCTAATATCCGATCCCTACTCGGGAACTTTACCTACTGGTCTGTATGAGCTGGATCTGGGGTATAATTCTTTGACAACGATACCTCGCATTATGTGGACATTAAAATCTGTTACAGATTTTGTCTTCACCTCAAATGCTATTGATGAGATTCAAGGAATCGATATCACCCCGTGGACAACAGCACTTGAGCTTGGATTCAATGTTATAACTACTTTAACAGATACAAGTTTTCCCATCAATTCGAGTATATTAACTTTACGCCTGAATAATAATCCGCTAACGCAGATATCCACTGAGGCTTTTAAAAATCTCCCTCGGCTTGAGGAACTGAACATACAGTACACAAAAATAAGTCGGCTACCTCTAGGATTATCGTTACTCAAAGGTTACGTGTTATTTGATGTAACCGGCTCAGACGATCTTGTATGCACGTGTTCAGAGAAAAGTTTGGAGCCCTGGATTCTGTTCCAGTCACGTGGTAATATCATTGGAAACTGCGGTCACATGTCAATCTATGATTTTTTTAAAACTCTGAGTCCAGGCTGTCCTGTGCAACAGTAATTTTCCTGTCCTATCTACGAAATAATTTATGCATTTTTTTCACTAGTGAAACAGACACATCGGACTGAAGACTGTAAAACTATATATTTCTATTCTATATAAACATATGACCTTATGAAATTCATTAAAATTTTGTAGTACTTTTGAAGATTGTACATAAGTGATCCGGGAAACTCGCCATTTGTCACAGATAACATACATTATTCACTTCTTGTGAAGTTCAATACAGTTTAAATTGATACAAAGATGTTTGATATCTTACATCTTACATCCTTCCGTTCCGTATAGGGTTCGCATGATAGTTCGCCAAGTTTTCCTGTTTTAAGCGAGTTTTTAAAAACCATCAAGGGATTTTATGTCTACTAATTTGGCCTCTCTTAACAATATCCTCTTTGGAGTTTCACCTCTTTTTTTTTTCGGCATGTTGTGTTCCACTTGATAGCTTGTTCTGGGATTCTCTGACCGGTTCTTCTCATCGCGTGACCAATATATGTCCATCTACTTTTTCTGATCACTCACGACACAGTTTGTTGTTGTTTCCTCATCTGTCTTATCTCTGCGTTGTTCTTGATTTCGTTCTACTTTATACCGAGTATTTTCCTTAGGCATTTGTTTTCAAAAGAGTCTAATTTGTTGTTTATTTCTTTAGTTGTTTTCCAACGTTCGCATGCAGAAATAAGGGTGGATATTACATTTGAATTGAATAGTCTTAACTTGGTTTTTGTGCTTTTAACTTTCGAGTGCTATATGTTCTAAAGATTCTTGAAGGTCAGTGCTGCTTTTGCTATTCTAATTTCTAAAAGGACACACTAGTTCTTGTAATTTCGACTTTATGCTAATACACAAGCACATATTTGCTACTTTGTATCTGTTTCATACAATATATTTTGGTGAACAAATTTAATTCTAAACGTCTCATATTGTCTCCATAGAAAAAAAATTCGGAATACTTTTTTTCTTTCACAGTTCTTATGTTTTATGACTTCTAGAACCAGTTTTTATGCATTATTCGTTTTGTTTCTGTTATTACAAACTGTACGAACAATCATTAAAAGCACTGTACTAAGCTCCTTTAAGAAATATATTTTTGTAGCGAAAACTTACTATTATAGTAAAATATTACTGCAGCTGTAATATTATTTATTATGGCGTAATAGACAATTATTTTATAATAAACAATTATTTTCTCTAATAAAGAAAGAGACAAGAAGTAAAGACTCTTTCGAGAACAAATGCTTAAGGAAAATACTCGGTATAAAGTGGAAGAAATTGAAGAACAATGCAGAGATAAGACAGATGAGCAAACAAAACTTGGGTGATCAGAAAAAGAAGACGGACATATGTCGGTCATGTGATGAGAAGAAATATTCAGAGGATCCCCAAACAAGCTATCAAGTGGAATACAACATGCCGAAGAAAAAGAGGTCGACCACGTGAAACTTTAAAGAAGACATTGTTAAGAGAGGCCAGTTCAATGGGCATAAAATCCCTTGATGAGATTGAAAAACTCGCCAAAAAACAGGAAATCTTGGCGAACTACCATGCGGGCCCTGTGTGACCTTTAACGGCACAGGAAAGATGAGATGAAAATAAAATAACTTTAGACAAAGTTTTTGTGATTGGTGCAAATTATTACTGTATTGAGATAGTAATGTAGCAAGTAATTTTGTAGTGAGTTTCTATCTGATGACGACTATAATGTAATGAAAAAATCCTGTAGAGTTTCTTGCAGTTAAAATTTGGAGACTGTTGTACATGTCTTCTAAGCCCTATGCGACACTTCTCTGTAAGTAGGTATGAGAAGCTGAAGACCAGGGAAAGGTAGGAGAAGCTGATTACCAAGGAGATGTATGAGAAGCTGATGACCAGGGAGAGGTAGGAGAAGCTGAAGACCAGGGAGAGGTATGAGAAGCTGATGACCAGGGAGAGGTAGGAGAAGCTGAAGACCAGGGAGAGATAGGAGAAGCTGATGAGACTAGGGAGAGGTAGGAGAAGCTGATGACTAGGGAGAGATAGGAGAAGCGGATGACCAGGGAGAGGTAGGAGAAGCTGAAGACCAGGGAGAGGTAGGAGAAGCTGATGACCAGGGAGAGGTAGGAGAAGATGATGACCAGGGAGAGGTAGGAGAAGCTGATGACCAGGGAGAGGTATGAGAAGCTGATGACCAGGGAGAGGTAAAGCTGATCACCAAGGAGGAAGAATTAAAGCTGAAGTCAATCTCATAAATTCTGAAGTGTCAGGAAAAGGAAGAAAGACACCTCGAGAAAGGAGAGTGCAACTGTTTATAAGAATGTAATAAAATATTTTGGTGTCGTTTGTAAGTGTAGCAACATACTTCTGTGCCGTTTGTGAGAGTTTAGACACATATTTTGGTGACGAAGCTCGTGTTCAACATAAATACTTATAATAATATAAGGTTCAACTCCATATTTAGTTTCTGTTGTGTTGTGTTGGCTAGTGATGGCTGTTTTTTTTTATCTCTTCACTATTAAAACGTCTAATTTTACCAGACTATATCCTTTGCTTATTCCGGTCTGTCTAACGTTAAAACATGATGCACTTGGTCATGAAATGCATCGTAGGCCGCACAGTCTGCTTTTTAAATTATTGTTTTTGAAAAGTTGTACATTCGTTAGTTTTTTGTTTTTATCAGTGACGGAGATTAATTAAAAGCCGCAATCTCAGCCACAGAATAAACAACTCACGTGTAAAGCTCTACTTTCAGAATCTTCGTCTTGATAGCGACAGACAAATCTCAACAACATAGCACCCCCTCCCACCCCCCACCCCCACTTATAGAATTCATTATTTCGTGAAATGTGAAATGATAAGCATAGAAGTACAGAGAAACTCTCGGATAATTATCATTTTTGCTAACTATATCTGTGTAGCCGATTTCAAGATAACGGTGTACGATATCTGACCATTAGATTTTTGTTATAGGGTGCAGAGATAACTGCTGTTTTCAGATAACAGTGTATTTATACAGTGCATTATCAACGTTTATTTTATATGATGTAGGCATAAATGATATTGCTCTGTGAAATTTATGTCTCTAGAACGATTTAACGTTGGCCTGTACAATTTAATACCATTTAGATTTCAAGCTTGATCGATTACTCGTGGTTTGGCATCAGCGATACTCTTGTTTTAATTACACCTTGCTTTCTTTAAATCATTTATAAAAAATGATGAGAAGTAATCATTTTTCCTGGAATGTAATCATGTATCCGAGCATAAAATAAGTTTCCAGATAGTTTTAAAAATGCTAATAAGATGTAATGAATAACCTTCACTGAAGTGACGTGAGACAAACAACATTAAGCAGAAAAGTGAAGGAAAGGACAGGCAGCTACATAGCATCAAAACCTTCGTGAGATCGACCAGCTCTCATTTAAAATAGACTGGATCCTTAAACTGTTGTCACTCAATGAGTCTGACAGGAGAATCCTATCAGCTGCAATTTCCACACATTTCTTATAATTTCAATACTAAGATATTCCTCGGTGAGCGGTGGGGACACGAGACTTACTTGGCGTGTCACACAGGACTTGTTAGAACAGTTTATACTTTATCATTTATGTTGGTGCTACAAACCACGTGTTTGATTATTTAATTGGTACAATAACTGGTACAACACTGGATCACTTGTGACAGTCTGGGTAAAGAATACAAGGGAGGTACAATCTGGTTACTTGTCTTCATGCAATGTTCAAGTTTTGTAAACTACGGCTAAAATTCAAATAGTTTGGGTTACTCATGACGACTATTTGAAATACCGGCTCTTTCTGCTGTTATTCTCTAGTTCAGCATATCAACAATAACTTATCCGTACTAAGTAAAACAGAATAAAATAAAGATTTAATCATCATAACAATGAAAGATGTTACAACAGTATCTTAACAAACACAAGACTTCATGGCGGCACACGTGAGGTGAATGTGCTGCTCTTGACCAAGGGCGCACTAAAGATGATCATTAGTTTTTGCTCTTGACCAGGGGGCACTAAAGATCATCATTAGTTCTTGTAGCGACGACTTCCTGCTAACACACTAATAAAATAATATGTTTAATTATGATAGCTAAGAGAAATGCCATAAATTTACTCTTGGCACATAAAAAAAATTGCTGTAGTCTAAAACAAGTGCTTTTCTACCTACCTGAACAGTAATAGTCCATCGTGATTTCTCCATATCCGCATGATTGTGAGATTACACCACAACAGTCAGTCAGTCATTTGCATGTCCCTTGCGGAACTTTGCCTCCCTAACAACTCTCATGTAGGCCTCTCCGTTGCAAGCAAGATGCTTTGCTGCTGATGCAACCATTTGCAGATCATCAACAATGTCTTTGCAGCAATCTTCGACTTGGTCTTCCTCTCTTTCTCTTTCCCATTATGTACTCTTCCAAGACTGTCTTCTCTAAATTCTTATGACCTTTAAAATGTCCAAAAACTTCAAGTTTTCTCTGTGTAACCGTCTTTGCCAATCAGCCTTCTTCAATATTACGTTCTTGCAGTATGGATATACGTTTTATGGGTAGTAAAGATTTCCATAGGGTGTGTCAGATGGGAATGGATCGGACACACCCTACGGAAATCCACATCCAGCACTACAAGGCAAGCTCTAACATGGAACCCACAGGGTAAAAGGAAGAGAGGGAGACCAAGGAACTCCTGGTGCCGAAGTCTGGACACGGACATCAAAATAATGAACCAGACATGGAGACAGTTGGAAAGAGTGGCCCAGGACCGAACTGCCTGGCGAGCTCTTGTTGGCAGCCTATGCTCCACGAGGGGTCAGAGGCATAGATAGATAGATAGAAAGAATCTGAAAAATACTACATCACCAGGATGTGAAGAGATAACAGCTGAACTTAATAAAGCAGGAGGAAAAGAATGTGCTATAATCTATCATGCACTATGTAAAAGATATGGCATTCTGGTATTTGGCCAAAAGAATGAAAATGAGCTATATTCGTACCACTGCCAAAAAAAAGAGTAACCTGAAATTATACAACTACAGAACCGTTGCCTTGATTAGTCATGCCAGTAAAATTCTATTAAAAATCATAATGGGTACACTTCATAAGAAAATAGAAGATGTCAGTGTGATCCAAGCTGGTTTTAGACAAGGAAGAGGATCAAGAGATCATATATTCATTATAAGATTAATACTAGAGAAATGCAGAGAATTTAATGTGAATCTATATTTATCTATTATAGACTAATCAAAAGCATTTGATTGTGTACGACACCAGAAACTTTGGTAAATAATGGAAAAAATGGGACTTACTACTCATGTAACACAATTAATATCATTGCTGTATCTAGACTAACAGTAATAATAAATGGTGAAACAACAACTTGGTTTGACATAAAACAAGGAGTCCGTCAGTGTTGCGTATTGTCGCCTTATTTATTTAACTTGTATATTGAAAATATAATGAGGAATGTTAGAGAAGATGCAAACAAAGAATATTACGATGCTATAAAAATTGGAGGTTATGAAATACCAGAGATTAGATATGCTGATGACACAGTATTACTGTCCACAACACAAAAAGAAATGGAAAAACTTATTATGTCCGTCCGTAAAAATAGTGAAGAGCAAAACCTCTATTTTAATGCGAAGAAAACTAAATTGATAACAAGTGACAAAAAAAATAAAACAGCTGAAATATTTATCAATGAGGAAAAATTGGAAAAGGTGAAGAGTTTTGAATATCTTGG
Source organism: Achatina immaculata (assembly GCA_009760885.1). Lineage (NCBI taxonomy): Eukaryota > Metazoa > Mollusca > Gastropoda > Stylommatophora > Achatinidae > Lissachatina > Lissachatina immaculata. The sequence goes on along the minus strand of CM019695.1, from coordinate 15,154,674 downwards.
ATCATTACTAACTAATAATGAAGACACAATGATTGAAATTAAAAGGAGGACATTTATCGCTCTTAAAAAAATAAAACTAAAGAATCTGTGGAGAGAAACAGACAGAACTACAGAAATACTACAGAAAGCACGTGCTAGTTGGCTAAGTCGATAGTACGCTGTTCTCTCGTGGCTAGACGGTTGCTCGTCCTACCGGAGTCCGTGTTCGAATCCCAGGTAATTCTCTTGTGATTTTTCTTTCTCTCACGTCTCACTAAAGTGCTTTGTCTACGATTTTTTCTAGGTCTAATCCTACAAAATTTGTTCTCTTACTTTACAAATTCTATTGATCTTCTACAACATGCAAAGTTTTCATGTACTATTTTAGTTTCATTTTAATTTCAGTCCATGTTAACATACATCGAAGATGCAAAGAAAGATGAACAGAGAACCTCCAATCACTTTGTTTCCATATGTTCACAAGTTCTTACTGATTAACAACAAATAAAGGAGGTGAAGGACTTACACAGTTCTTGAGAAACTAAACATTATGAAAATGATTATGAGTAGAAACGAAGTTTAAAAGAAAAACTGAATTGTATCCCAACATTACATAGAATGTAATGATAAGTAAAATATAAAATAATGAGACAAGTCTTATTAAATCACTGGGTAAGACTGATATAAAGCTGCATAATAAAGCAGACTGAAGTTTCCACTAAAGGATGGAGCAAAAGTGAAAATCTCTCATTAATGTACTGAGATTCCTCTGAATTATTTTATTTGTAAACTTTTCATTATGTTCTGTGTTAATGCTAGAACGTAAATTAGTTTTAAAAATTTGGTTTTTACAATATTTTTATATCACAGTTTTTAGTGGAAAAATCGGCTTCGTGTGAAAAAATTCAAGGCATAACTCGTTCATTATGTCCACAATATTACTTATATGAATTTTATTACTCTCAAGCATATGTTCGAGCTGTTTCACGGGGGTTTCATTTATATACCGATTCTGTTTCCGCTATCTGATGCCAGAAGCCTTTTACTTTCTTCAGCTATAACGTCGTCGGAAGTGTGGTACGCATTGTCGGTATAATGTAACAGTTGTTGGGTGCAAGTTTACATTTCTAATTATTGGGAGGAATATATTTTCTCAGGATGGTTACGCCCCAACATTCCTTGGCAATGTACTACCGTACTCGAGGCTAATCTAGCTCCTCCATTATAACCGTCAACCAAGGTTCTCCCCTCTTTGGTATAGTGTATGCTAATTATGCTTAAATCCTGAGCATTTAATCACTACACAATACAATGACATGCAGTACATATCACTAGATCTGAAATTAAGGACACAGCATTTTAATCTCACTATACACCACACCAGCATATACAACTGACACTGACATCAACACGACACCAATATATGAGTCATTATAATGGTAATTCAGCATGGTATCATATGATATGACTTATCATGTTACATTATAGAAAACCTGATGTCCACTACGAATCTAATGTGCTATGCACCTAGTCAACGCAGCTACTGCTGCCATGACACACCTTTATATATCCGCGTTGCTGCAGCACAAGATCACTCTACATGAAGCCATCATAACGAATCAAACATGTTGTCTATCCATTATACCTATAAATCACACAGAAAATCATTTCCATACTGATACGTAAATACAGAAACTAAGATCACAGCTTACTGCACAACTACATAATCTACACCACATGAGGTGGGCACGGGGTGAATATAGCCAACGATAAACGTAATACACAGGAATTTATATCATATCCATAGGCACAAATAAACAAGACACAGCCCGGCCATTGCCTCTACTTACACTGATTTAAGCCAATGTTTCAATATTTGTATCTTTCTTATTTTATATCTTATATTCTTCCAGTGCCGTTAAACGTCACATAGGGCTCGCAAGGTAATTCGGCAATTTATTCTGTTTTCCACTAGCTTTTCAACTTCATCAAGGGATTTTATGCCTATTAATTGGCCTCTTCTAACAATGTCCTCTTTAGAGTTTCACTTGGTCGACCTATTTTTCTTCGGCTTGTTGTGTTCCACTTCATAGCTTGTTTTGAGATTCTCTGATCGTTTCTTCTCATCAAGTGACCAACATATCTCTATCTCTTTTTCCTGATCACCCATGAGACTGGTTGTTGTTCAGTCATCTGTCTTATCTCTGCGTTGTTCTTGAATTCGTTCCACTTGATGCTGAGTATTTTCCTCAGGAATTTGTTTTCAAAAGAGTCTAATTTATTGTCTATTTCTTAGTTGTTTTCCAGCTTTTGCATGCATAAATGAGGGTGGATATTACATTTGAATTGAATAGTCTTAACTTGGTTTTTGTGCTCATAACTTTTGAATGCTATATGTTCTCAAGATTCTCGAAGATCGATGCTGCTTTTGCAGTTCTAATTCCAACTTCCTTTCTGGTGTCACCATCCTGGTCTATGTAGCTGCCAAGGTATGCAAACTGATTTGCCTTCTTCAACATCTGTCCCTTCTACGTGTATTTTTCCATTTTGATAAATGGGAATTTTCATTATTTTTCTTTTGTCCTTGTTAATTTCTAGTCCTAATTTGCTAGCCATTGAAGACAGGATATCTGTTTTTTTCTTGCATGGAATTCACATTGTTACTGATAAGAAAAATCAAGATCTTTTAGTTGGGTCCCATGTACCCAATCAATACCTATGTTATCTGTGCACCATTTTTTTCATTATTAAGTCTATTGCAATTCCAAAAAGCAAAGGAGACAGTATACATCCTTGTTTCACTCCTTTTTCATTCTGGAACCATTCGTTCATCGCTTCTTGGTCACTTGATGAGAAGAAATGATCAGAGAATCCCAAAACAAGCTATCAAGTGGAACACAACAGGCCGAAGAAAAAGTGGCAGACCGCGTGAAACTCTGAAGAGGACATTATTAAGAGAGGCCAAATTAAAAGGCATAAAATCGTTTGATGAGGTTGAAAGACTCGCCGAAGACAGGAAAAATTGGCGAACTACTTTGCGAGCCTTATGTGACGTTTAACGGCACGGGAAGGATATAAGATATATATATATATATATATATATAATATATATATATATATATATATATCCATATATATATATATATATATATATATGGATGTAGGTATATATGTCTTTGGAACGCCTGGAGAAATTTCAACCAGACTTGGCACAGATATGGCTTAAAATCGGGAGATGTATAATTTGGGGCTAAGACACCCCTATCTGCGCTGGGAATGGGGTAAGAAGGGGGTGGAGGTCTTATTCACTAAAATCAAGGAGGAACAAACAATGGTCTAAGGGACACAGTTAAATAGAGCGGTACTGGTCTAAGAGAAGCAAAATCTAATGGCATGTCCAAATAACAGCCTTCTAAAAGGTTGTGGATATGATTCCGGCCGTGGGCTCATGATGTTCCAGAAACTTCCAGCACACTCCCGATCTTAGATCGTCGTATTTAAGGTACGCTAATTCGGGAAGTCTTCCAATTTATCGTCTTTAAGGGAATGTGACAGTTTCATATCGATCTTTTACTTCATAGTGTAATTCTTTACTACACTGATAGTGTGCAGTTGGATCAAGTTCATTAATACTTTTGTATTTCTGTGATGAATTTTATATTTCTACACGGATATTAAGTACTTTATACTTTTCAATTTTACGTTTCTTTTTTTTCTGATGTTTACCTTAGCTTTTTATTATATTCTGATGTATATTTTGGGGCTAAGACACCCCTATCTGCACTGGGATTGGGGTACGAAAGGTGTGGATGTCTTCTCCACTAAAGTCACGGAGGAACATAAAATGGTCTAAGGGAGATAATCGTATATTTATAAATGAACGTGTATGCGTATGTTCGAGCATCACGCCGGAGCGTCTGGAGCATTTTGAACTTAACTTGGCACACATATGACTTACAATCTCGCCAATGCACCCTAAGACCCCTATGGAAGTCTGGTTGGCGGGGATGGGATCGAAACCAACTGATGCAACAATACCCCACTGAACGACGGGAAGTAACTCCCGTTATATTTATGCCTGCTTTGGATTGTCGGCCGTGACAGGCAAAGGTCAGCCCATACAAATCGATGACGTTATACTTGCTGAGGTGCCGAACCTTTGGCACTGATAACGAGAAACATGATACACGGAGCAGATTTCTGATTCACGAAAGACACCCAACTGTTGTTCACCCCAGCGTCCATTTAGAAAATGGTCATTGTGTTTATTTCATACCAGAGAGCACCCATACAGTGGTTGATCAGCCACATATGCGGGGGGGGGGGAACTAGCGGTGGAGGTGGGTTGGGGTGACATTTACAAATATCGAAAACGACCGATATTAGTGTCGAATCCATAGTTGTTGGATCGCTGAGACGACTAGTGACACCCCCGATGCCGTTTAAGTCCAAGTTCAGCCTCCATCGGCTTTGGGAAGGGGGAGGGCTCGGGCTTGGGGTGGGCTGTTTTAGTTTTCTTTGCATTAAGATAGAGGTTCTACTCTTCGCTGTTCTTACCGTCTGACATAATTAGTTTTTCCATTCCTTTTTGTGTTGTGGACAGTAATACTGTGTCATCAGCATATCTAATCTCTGGTATTTCATAACCTCCAATTGTTACGGCATCGTAATATTCTTTGTCTACATCTTCTCTAACATTCCTCACTATATTTTCATTATACAAGCTAAATAAGTAGGGTGACAATATTCATCCCTGACGGATCCCTTGTTTTATGTCAAACCAAGTTGTTGTTTCACCGTTTATTCTTACTGCTGCTTGTTGGTCTAGATACAGAAGAGATGTTAACTGTATCAAATGTGTTGGAAATCTCATTTTTTCCATTATTTCCCAAAGTTTCTGGTGTTGTACACAATCAAATGCCTTTGAGTAGTCTATAAAGGATAAATATAGATTCACATTAAACTCTCTTCATTTCTCTATTATTAATCTTAGATTGAATATATGATCTCTTGATCCTCTTCCTTGCCTGAAACCAGCTTGGACCTTATTGACAAGAACAATAAACTTAATAAATTTGTCATCTCACTCTGGACACAACACTCATCAACAACAGTCAGAATTATGATCTCTAGTATTTTATGACTGCATAGGCATAGAGTTCGTTTGTCTGGAGTTACACTCACCTTCCTTGCTCTTCGTCCACAGATTCATCGCTCTGAAACATACAGACATATATTTTACCTGCCTATCACCTTCTACATTCATACTGCACTCTTCACAGAACTGATTTACTCAGTTACCATACGTCACTCACTCTACACGTTTAGCCTGTTTAAAAGGGGTTCACAGCCGGTTCATCTTTCATCTCGCTCTCATTTATGTGCGCATTCATAAATTCTTGCTACTGTTTAACCTACAAGTATACTATATGATCGTACATGTTGTTTTTTGGCATTTAATTACTTATCTTGAATTCACAGGATTCTTTTCAGTTTCAGATCTGTCTTCCGTTATCATCTTCCTTGCTCGAATTCTCCGCGTTCGTGTCACGGATTCCATCATTGTCATACATGACGTCACTGGGGGGTCAAGGTCAGCCGTTTCACTTTTCCCTAGCGCTCGTTCTATTTCATTATTATTTCATTCCTGTTCTTTCGATGAAGTGCAGTTAACGCGATCTCTTCGTAGGCCTCGACATAATGACACATACCGGGAAATTAGGTCAGATACCTCACCTCTCTATGATTACAACGTCATTAGTCCGAATTATTTTAACTTAGATTAATTTTCCTAGGTTAGCTCACAAACTATAACATGCAATGTTGACAGGATTCGTGCACACAGAGCAGGACTCTGCGTAACTGTAACGTTAGCATCATCAGTGAAAATACAATTGCAGAAATATCCAACGTACTTTTTGTCTCAGACACGTGCTGAGAGCAAGAGTGTGAATTTACAACTTCATATAATGTTCAGAACACCTCGAGGCACACCACATTCAGAAAACTGCTAAAGCTGAACACATTTCAGTACCATGCTATTGTGATTTTCAAACCTCGATAATTGTTGTACTATTTTACACTAAAAGCCACACATAGATCATGATGAATAATAACAAACTTCATAACAATCTTATCTTATATCCTTCCCGTGCCGTTAAACGTCACATAGGGCTCGCAAAGTAGTTCGCCAATTTTTCCTGTCTTCGGCGGCTCTTTCAACCTTATCAAAGGATTTTATGCCTCCTGATGCTCGGTTGGTTTCTCTGCGAGTTTCCATAACGATATCTTTTTTTCCCATCTGGAGTCGCCTCTAGATAGGTCCCAGGATAAAGTTGTTAGCCTTATGCCCAACTCCCGGTACATGGTATGTAACAGATCAAGCGGAATTCTGCTGATTTCTGCATGCCGGCGAAGCGTTAAAAAACGTCCGCCATCTTGCACGTCACGCCGGAATGCAATAATAATATGTAATTACATTACATATGCAAGGTGGTTAATTTAATTGGTTGGTTAGTTAGTAAGTTAAGTGTGTTGGCTGATTAGTTAGATCCAGTGGCGTTTGTTGGTTACTTTCGTTGGTTGGTTGGTTAGTTTAGTTTTTTGGTCGGTTAGTTAAGTATGTTCGGTGGTTGGTTAGTGTAGTTGGTTTATTGCTTAGTTTAGCTGGTTGGTTAGTTAGTTTAGTATGCTGGCTGGGTTGCTGCTTAGTTTAGCTGGTTGGTTAGTTTGTTTAGTATGTTGGTTGGTTAGTTAGTTAAATATATTGGTTTGTTAGTTTAGTTGGTTGGTTAGTTAATGTCAATATCTTAATTACATTAGCTATTCCCATTTCTTACTTCATTCCTTTCACACAAAACACCCAAGGTTTAGACGTCATCTTCCTCTCTGGACCGACAACTAAAACATGCGGAACTAAAGTTTCCAACTCCTGGTCCGATACATTACGTGAAACAATCTGGTCTCCCAAGACAGACCTCAGTCCTCATATTCCATCTCCGTCTTGTGTTGAAGACCTTTCAATGTTGAGGGGACAAATAGACATCTTGACGTTGCTCAGCAATTTGATTTATTTTCCTCGGTCTCCATCGTACTGGACTGTTTGTCCTTACATATGGTCTCCATTTTATCATTCTGCGAACCTTGCCTCGTGAGAAAAACTTTAGTTCCAAACGCTGGTTATCACTTAGGACACATTGGAAAAGATCTTGCTACATTTATAAACCGAATTACGCCAAGTCCTACCTTTTACACTTAGATCTCTAATTATAAATTGTGTAAACTTAAAGTTTTAAACCATCTGGCTTGATTCAACGGGAAGCATTCGTCCGTCAGCAGGAAAGATTAATCGACGACTGCACCGTTCTACGGGCTTGCTATCATGCGCTCCAGATATGTGTGTATAAACAATGTCCCTCCCCCCTCCCTAATAACCACTCACTTTCCGTCTGCTTGTCTCACCCTACAACTGTTATGTGTTTACAGGTCACCTACATATAAAATGAATAACGAAGGTTAGCTTAAGACACTGAGTTCCTTAGGACAGTCTGGAATGTAATAACGGGACCTATTAGTATGTATGTATGTAGGTGTGTGCATGTGTATGTATGTATGTATGTATGTGATATATGTGTGTATGTTTTATATGTATGTATGTGTATATGCACGTATGTGTGTATGGGTGTATGTGTGTTTCTGTGTATGTGTATATGTATGTATGTGTGTATGTATGTGTCTATGTATGTGTGTATGGGTGTATGTGTGTATGTGTGTTTCTGTGTATGTGTATATGTATGTATGTGTGTATGTATGTGTGTATGGGTGCATGTGTGTGTGTTTCTGTGTATGTGTATATGTATGTATTTGTGTATGTATGTGTCTATGTATGTATGTATGTATGTATGGAACGCCTGGAGCAATTTCCAAACGTGGTACACATATGGCTTACAATCTGGAAATATATAATATGGGGGTAAGACACCATTAGCTCCCCTAAGGTTGGGGTGGGAAGGGGGTGACTTACTACCTACTAAATTCAAGGAGGGACCTTTTGTTCTCCTTTACACCATTCTTTTGAATGATGTAAAAGAGATAATAGAGCGGTGCTGGTCTAAGAGCAGAATTTGTTGCCTCCCGTGGCAAGTACAATTAAATTTGATGGTCTATTTTTGTTTTAATTATATTTGTAAAAATAAATTTTAACTTTGTTTTTTTCCTTATGTTTATATTAGCTTTTTATTGTATTCTATAGTAGATTTCAGTGCTCAGTGACAGTGTACCTTTTTTTTTATTTTTTTAAATTAGCTTTTCAAATTATGGAGAGAGATAGGGAGCGAGAGGTGGAGGTGGAGAGAGGGGGAGAGGGAGAGAGGGGGAGAGGGAGAGAGAGGGAAAGAGAGAGAGAGGGAAGGAGAGGGAGGGGAGAGAGAGAGAGAGGGAGAGAGTTAGGAACAGAGAGAGAGAAGGAGAAAGATAGATTTGAGATCGCCATGTTTCTCCCACGGACAACTTTATGTTGCTTGCTCAAGGGTGGGTTCACCCAAAAATTTATTTATTCTTGCTGTTGGGGGTGAAACTAAAAATGTTGTTTATAATCAGTTTTTAATTAAATCAATATTATACTGAATTTGTAAAATTATACTTTTAAATACCTGTAAATAAAATTACTTCGATATTACACTATAGACAGAATTCATTCTTTTTCCTATGTAATAGACGATTGGGATAAATAAATATCCGGGCAACGCCGGGTAATCAGCTAGTATTTATTAAATATGTAAAATAGAATTAAAGTTAGTAAAACGAGTCGGCCAAGGGAGATTCAGGGTATTGTTTGCATTCATTTCACTATTGGTAATAAGTGCTTTATTAAATGTGCATAATCTAGTCTGAAAATCTATTTAGTGATACGTGATCTGAAGACGTCATTTAGATACCTTCATGCATTCACTGTAGTAACTTCAGCTGAAGACAAGGAAGGACTTAATATAACATAATAATTTGTCAGGGGAAATAACTTATGTAAAGATGACGCCCTTGGAGTTCAGTTCCAGGGTGCAAGAGTGACTGCACGAGATTGTGCTGAACTGAACGTGAGTTTGGACAGGAATCAGTTTATGTTTTTTCCGTTAGTTTTCGTCGAGTCTTCTCTTACACAGCCGTTGTAAAGATGTTGCTCATTTTCATCTTCGATACTTACTGTGTGAGAATGGGAGAGACTTACGTCAACACTCCTTATGCTTTATGGTTACTGGTGGTTTCTAGCTGGCCGTAGTGGTGGAAGTTCTCGTCTTTCTTAGGCGGTCGGTAATTTGATATGTTACCCAACATATTCATCTGTTTTTAATACCATCATCATCAATAGTCACCTATTACATTTACCTGGTGTGGTGCGTGATGTCTCACCTGAGTACCCATGAGGCGTTTAACTAACACAACTTGTGTCATTACATTTTGTGACCTTATGTTACATACATGGAACACTCGTACATGGCGTCATCTCTTAATGAACAGAGTCAAAAAGGTATCATAAAACTGTCGTGCTCTGCAACAGTGTATGTGTATTTTTTTCATGTTCATCTTTGATGAAGAGTTAATAATGATTCTGTAGAGGTTCAGTCATCTGCTTTATGGCTCTGCTACGATAATAGGTATACGACAGTTTATCTTGTTATCGTGAGATTTATCAGGCAAAGGTTAATAGGGACTAGAAGTTGAAGTTAGACTTCTTTAGTCAGGTAAAGAATTCTTTTAACAACTGATCAGAGAAGCAGAAGCAACTTTAGCTACAATTGCACCATCCTCCCAGAGGAGCAAGAAATGTTATATGTAGAAGAATGAAAGAGAAATTACTATTATATGCATTACTGTCAATATGGAATTTATAAAACAATTTCCATAGCGAAATTATGGTTAAGCAGATGCTACATTTATATATAATTTGATGTTTATTGCTCTTATTCAAACATTGATTTATCCGTTGTTATATCGTATGCTCATCTTTCGTTCTTTCCCACGGCAGTAGCTAGCACTCGAGATTTATTGAAACATCAATGTCACCATATAGATCATTACATTTATTCAGACTCGAAGTGCTCGAGTATATTATTATTATGAACAGGTAAAACCTTAAGCAGCTGACTTTTTTGCATGAATTCGAAATCAAAACCTAACAAGCTGAACAGAAAGCGGAGCGGATATAATATTTTGATGATGAGAGAGATTTGCTTAAACACTTTTTGGAGTTCACATGGTTTAGGTTTGTGTTTGTTCAAGGGCTGATCACGTGCAGACTGATAATGGGTTCTAACAATAATTCTTGTCGCCGGCTGCTGCTCGAACTTGACTCGGCTGTGGGCCATGAAATCTAATAATAGTCCAAAAAAAGCCTTTCAGAGGGTAATCAAATGTCCATTTTAGATCATTCCATCTACACCTGACGCAGTGTCACGTAGCTACTCCATCCACGGACGCCAGGGTTTGACTTACTTCAGTCATGCCATGGGGTTTAAGGTTAGAGCTACTCCAGCCATGGTCATTAAGGTTTGAGTCACTCCAGCTATGGGGATTAAGGTTTGAGTTACTCTAACCATGGAGGTCAATGTTGGAGTTACTCCATTGAAAAGCACTGAGTTCTGAGTTACTCCAGGCATGGGCGTTAAGATTTGAAAGGTTTTATCTGAGAATCTTATATTTACGTTGACTACAGGAAGCCATCAAGTCACCTAATTTCCATTCTCTCGGACTGGATCAATGTTACATATGTTTTATTAATAATTTCGTAGTGTTTTTTTGTAGAAAGCTGTTTAATTTTTACAGTAAATTATAGTGTACCACATGCTATTATCAGGCGTGATACTGACCATATCACCCTCTAGTGTGCTGACAGGTCAAGGAAAATATGGGCACTAACACCATATCCTTATGTGCCCTAAGGCATGACAGGGTCACCTTTACCTTTACCTTTACATGCTATTATAAAAGGTTATGAAAAGTCTGAAAATAGTGCGACTTTCACTACATACGCTTACTCTCATTTACATTATGGTGCTGGGGAAAAGCTGAAAAGGTAGGTTGAACACGTGAAACACATAATATAAAAGAAAGTATGTGCATGTAGTATACATTCCGCCGGTTCGAGACTTTTTATTTTAGACCCTGTACAATGAAATGTGTTTTATTTTATAACAACGAAGTTTTATGTATCTACTTCTACAGTTTGTCGTAGAAAGAAATTATGTAATCATATACAACAACCTGCTATTCGTTATTAGGAGAAGAACAACTTTTGCCATATATCCAATTTGCACTTACATTAACTGTCACTTATCTGTTTTAATATACTCCATTATAACGAAATCTTTTTAAAGTATCCTTATCTGCCAGTGTTGAAAAGCATTATTTTATCTATGTTAACAGTTTACTTTATTTTGGTCTAGAAAATCTACTTTTCATTCCCAGTTCATCGCACATCTTCATTTTTATGCAGGCTTTTATAAAACAAATATAAACGATTCAGGTCACTTTTGCCTGTTTAGAATGTTGTTATGTGTCAAGAAATATGACATAAGACAGTTACTTATCTTTGGCATTTCTCCACAAGAAATTATTGCGTCTTGACTTCTTGGACATCTGTTACACGTCCACTTCGAAGGCAGTGGCGTCGAGTGATACTGAAGAGCAAATGTGTTCAAGTCTACTCCAGCATCGCCAGAGTGTGATCGAGTTATCTATCCAAGATTCTCTGTTAGTTCATACATACCGTTCGTGAAAAGCAACCGTAAAGATAAGTATGTATAATGCGTTAGTGGTGTATTTTAGCAGCTGTCTTCTAACTTGCTTAATAGCGCAACAAAACAGGCTATTCTTCGTACTTGTTGGCAGCTGTTGCATAATTTTCCGTTGCTATTCTAACGTGACTCTTCCTCTACTATCCTGATAAATATTATTATTTAAAAGATGAACACAATTATAAAGCGGCACTACTTTAGGACAAAGTGATCTCTTCTACTTGTGGATTCACTGCTCCGAACAAGGCCAATATTTTCCTTAGCGGTCACTAGCTTCCTACTTTTTTTTCTATTTTCTTGACAAATGCATGAGTCCTGTATGGCTGTACAGTAGTCATTTAATTACAAAATCAGTATCCCAGGTTCTAATATTTATCTGTGGTAGACCAGGGTAGAAAATAATTTGGGGGTAAAATGTATCTTAGACGTTTACGATGCTAATGAACCTATACACCTTTTTTTCTTCTTTCGTTGTCTCATGTTACCGAAACCGCGGAAGCAACAATTTCTGGATTTTTAGAAGTTTTAAATTTTCAAACCCTGGTGAGTAAACTTTTTTCTTGCATCTCATTTCATTGCTCCTTTACTTATTAACTAGAGCTTTCAAGCTTTTGAGTAAAGAGGATAATCTCTTTTGCAGCAAGACTGTTAATTTCTCCTAGTACATGACCGCTTCATTATTTTGTGACAGGGCAGGGCCGACTTGGACAATTATGGTGTCCAGTGTCGTACTACAGTTTTCCGCCTTACCCAAGTCAAATTAACGCTTAACATTAAAAACCCATTATGTTGAGTAAGCTTTAACATGTCCGATCATTAATTTTAAATAATGTTAATGCAATGTATAAAAGAATTTTAAAAATCAGAAGATAAACTATATCACAAAATGAGAAACAAGTGAAGGAAATGAATGCAGATTCATTCTTCGCGTGTAGAACGAACAACTGCTAAACAACAAACACGTAACAATAGTATCATGCATGTCTTCACATTATTTACTGTCTCAAGTAAATATCTAGTCTAAAAATAGTTTCTTGCTTTCATATTTGCAAAAATAGCAAGGAGGCCAGTGTAGTTTAGTTTTTGACCGATTTGTTCGTAATCTTGCCTAGTTCTTTCAATCAAGTTTCGACCATTGTTGAGCGTAAATAATTTTACCAGCAACAGTAATTCGATTGAAAACATAGTGCCATATTAAAAGGACAATATAAAAATTTAACATCTCTGAATTTAAGTGCAGGTATTTCGGCTTCATGTCTTGCAGATTTGTCCACTGACTCACCATGGCAGTTTCTGTCAAAGCATCTTAAGATTCATCCTTAATTCTTACATAAGATTCATCCTTAATTCTTAACAACACTGTTGATTCATAGTTGACAGTGAAGTCCTTTTTCGACCAGCTTCTCTTATAACAGTGACTGAGTAGAAATAGATATAACAGTTTTACAAGAAAGATAGAGAGAAAAAAAAGTGAGAAGATCATACAGTGCGATGGGCTTCGATTTCAGATTCCCACTAGCTTGGTGGTTTTTGAGTTAGAGTTATAATATGTTTCTAAGGGTTTCCTAACGTCGTGTGATAGAAAACTAAAGAAACAGAGAACACATTAAATGTATTTGAAACCAAATGTGTAAGGAAAATACTCAGTATACAATGAAACGAATTCTAGACCAACGCAGAGATAAGGAAGATGAGCACACAGCAGCCTGTCTCTTCAGCGATTAAAACAAGGAGATGGACATATATTGGCCACGTGATGAGAAGAAACCAGAATCTCGCATGTGAATCCCTCATGAACTATCCTCACTCTTCATGAAGGATTGAGTCCCGTAATGTGATACATGTCATCGTTTGCAAAAGATGCAGGATAACTTATATTGGTGAGACTGGCCTCAGATTAGGGGACCGCATGCAAAAACGACATCGCCCATCATGCTTCGAAACCAGTCCCAAATCATTTCAATGGCCCCAACCAGAGAGGTAAATTTGATTTTCTGGTAACAGCCATCAAACAATGTCACGCAAATGACACAAGCCGCCTGGCGCTTGAGAACCACTGCATTCAAAATTATGGGACTCTGGAACCACATGGGTTAAACTCGCTGTTCAGCTACACTTAACATTCTCTTCAATCATTATAGTACCTCTCTACTAAGTTCCACCCCTTCTTATTTGTCAAACCTCCTCACAGCATCACTTTGTAACCCCTCTTCCATAATCATCTATTTCACCTTCTCCTGGCTAGGTCAGCATTGTATCACTCTCTCTCCCCTCCCCAGTTCCCCATTCACCACCCCCAGTTACAACCCACCGACCACATATCACATGTCTCTATTTAAACAGTCTCCACGTTCTACTAAATTCATTCCTGGCACACACCGCGGGACAAGCCACATCTTACAATTTACAGCTAAGTACTCTATTTAATTTTAATTTTTCTAAAATAGTATTCATGTGAATCTATGGTTTATCTCCTCTCTCTAGTTCTTCGTCCTGTATGTTTTTGTATGATTAAGGCTCATGCGGAAACGTCACAACTTTGTAATCGTTAAGTAGTAAAGCTGCTCATACATTTTTCCTAGTTTATACATTCCAGAATGAATCACGTACAGAACACAAGGAATTTCACGGGAAAAAATACATAAAAAACACCACACCAAACGAAATCTGTTATAATTGTCATTAATTTTGAAAAGAATAGGTAGGAACCAGGTTTCTAAACCAACAATACTGTTAAAGAAAATAAGTAATATGAGAAACAATTAACAGTGAACACTAACAAACTTCTTTTGTTCTCCTTCAGAACTGAATTTCAAGTTCAAAGAGAAAATGAAAGGTGGTCAGTATTTCTTCTGGTATTGTCTCCTGTTCATTGCCGTCGCCGTTATTAGAAACTCTCAAGGAATAATATTGATGGGAGAGAATTGTCCGTACAAGGTATGATATTCATTCATTCATTTGCATGTCCCTTGCGGAATTTTACTTTCCTAACAGCACTCCTGTAGGCCTCTCGATTGTGAGCAAGATGGCCTGCTGTTGATGCATCCATTTGCAGATCATCAACAGTGTCTTGCAGCCATCTTCGCCTTGGTCTTCCTCTCTTTCTTTTTCCCATTATGCACCCTTCTAAGACAGTTTTCTCTAGATTATAATGACGTTTAATGTATCCAAAATATTTAAGTTTTATCTCGTTAATCCTTTTTACTAACCAGCCTTCTTCAATATTAAGTTCTTATAGTATGGATAAATGTGTCCTTTTTTGTGTCCATGATATTTGAAGAGCTCTTCTGTAGCATTTACATTCAAAGGCATTTATGTGTTTCTCAACTGTTGTGTCTCACAGACATATTTTGCAGTGGGAAAGATGCATGCCCTTAAAAGAAATCTTATTTTTGTCGTTCTGTCTGTTCCTTTCCGCAGCTTTTTTAGTTGTTTTACTTTCTGAAGATTGATAAATATAGTAGACATACTAGAAATAATTTATAGTCACATAAGCTTCAAATGTGCAGAATAATGAGTAAATTATAAACAGTGAATTTATGTAAGTAGCTGCATGCCTGTATAATTAACGTTTTATTTCCTTTTTTTTGTGTTTTGACAGGAATGTTATTGTGCAGTACCCGTAATCTTTTGTGATGACCGATATTTAACTGCAGTGCCACATAAAACTGGCTTGGAAAACCCATTCCTATCGACACTTTATCTAGATGTAAGTTACTGTTAACATTTATATCTTATGTTATCTTATAACTTATATCCTTCCCGTGCCGTTAAACGTCACATAGGGCTCGCAAAGTAGTTCGCCAAGTTTTTCCTGTCTTTGGCGAGTCTTTCAACCTCATCAAAGGATTTTATACCTGTTGATTTGGCCTCTCTTAACAATGTCCTCTTCAGAGTTTCACGCGGTCTGCCTCTTTTTTTTTCGATCTGTTCTGTTCCACTTGATAGCTTGTTTTGAGATTCTCTGATCATTTCTTCTCATCAAGCGACCAACATATGTCCATCTCCTTTTCCTGATCACCCATGAGACTGGTTGTTGTTCAGTCATCTGTCTTATCTCTGCATTGTTTTTGAATTCGTTCCACTTGATGCCGAGTATTTTACTTATGCATTTGTTTTCAAAAGAGTCTAATTTCTTTTCTATTTCTTTAGTTGTTTTCCAGCTTTCGCACGCATAAATGAGGGTGGATATTACATTTGAATTGAATAGTCTTAACTTGGTTTTTGTGCTTATAACTTTTGAATGCCATATGTTATCGAGATTCTTGAAGATTGATGCTGCTTTTGCAATTCTGATCCTAACTTCTTTCTAGTGTCACCATCCTGGTCTATGTAGCTGCCAAGGTATGCACATTGATTGACTTCTTCAATATCTGTCCTTTCTATGTGCTTTTTTCCATTTTGATTGAGGGGAATTTTCATTATTTTTGTTTTGTCCTTGTTAATTTCAAGTCCTATTTTGCTAGCCAGTGAAGACAGGCTATCTGTTTTTTCTTGCATGGAATTCACATTATTATTGATAAGAGTTATGTCATCAGCAAAATCAAGATCTTTTAGTTGGGTCCCATGTACCCAGTCAATACCTGTGTTACCTGTGCAGCATTTTTTCATTATGAAGTCAACTGTAATCCCAAAAAGTAAAGGAGACAGTATGCAACCTTGTTTCACGCCTGTTTCAATCTGGAACCATTCACTCATCCCATCATTTATGCATGCGAAAGGTGGAAAATAACTAAAGAAATGGACAACAAATTAAAATCTTTTGAAAACAATTGCCTCAGGAAAATACTCGACACAAAATGGAACGAATTCAAAAACAACGCAGAGGTAAGGCAAGTGAACGAATAACAACCAGTCTCATGTGTGATTAAAAAAAGTAGATAATGCATACGTCGGTCATGTTCTGAGAAGAAACAGTCAGATAATCCAAAAACAAGCTATCAAGTGGAACACAATAGGCCGAAGAAATTCTAAAGAGGTCATGTTAAGAGAGACCAAACTAGTAGGAATAAAATCCCTTGATGAGGTTGAAAAGCTCGCCAAAAACAGGAAAACTTGACAAACTACCATGCGAGACCTATGTGACGTATAACGGCACGGGAAGGATGTAATACTGGGGCAGCAGTCCGTTCTTGTTGTTGTTGGGGGGAGGGCAACGAATTGGGAAAACTATTAGCGAAAGAAGAGATGAAATAGAATGTCATCGCTTGCTTCAGGGAGTTGAAACTAGACAAAGTGAAACATCTGCACTGAAAATTTGACCAAAATTAATGGACATTAGTAAATGAGTCATCCTTTGAAGATATTACAACAAGGAGTTAAAAAAAAAAGAAAAGAAAAATAAAATTGGTAACATCTGAGAATTTTATTTTAATTTTTTGGCCAGATGATTCCAAAAATGGCACAAGTTTTCCCCTATCAGCTCTAGTTTTTCAGATACAGTACGTATGCCATATACCACCTTCACTCTACTCGCCCGTAACAAATCAGGATACTGTAATGTAGTGTTTAATTTTTTTTAAGAGTGAAGAAAACATATTACAAATTAAAAGAAAAGTGTACTACATGAAATTCTACTTATTTTATATCGAAAGCACAGGTTTATGATACACACCTTCTACTCCATCGACACACAAGAAGCTCCTTTTGTAAGACTTCAGAGAGTGGAATACGCCAGAAAAATCCCGCATAAGGTTCGAACAGTAGTCTGGCATCATGCGTGCATCCCATTTTTCTTGGTATTTGGCTTCCATTGTTTTTATGTCTTGGTGAAATCTTTCACCTTGCTCTTCGCTAAAGTCACCATGGCTTATCTTGATCTCCAAGCTTGACACCAAAATAACATACATATGTATGGGCGTATCCTGCTTGGCTAGAATGCCACATGGCAACACTAGAGCAGAACCGCCGAAGAAGTACTTGGCAATTATGAGAACCGCTGACCAAGGTAGCAAGTGAATTAATTTGATTTTCCGTCTCCACTGCTTCTATATTAGGACTAGTAATATAACAAGAAAGGCACAATCACACTAAACATCGTGAGAACCACTGAACATCCATTTTTGTAACAGCAATAACACATGTTTATTATAGAGAAAATGGGTGGCGATAAGTGGGGATGAGAAAATATAGCAAATAACAAATGAATAGACAGCTCCACCCCCCGGGCAAGAGCTACGTTTGCCGTATAGGGAGGTTGTATATCACTCTCACTCACAAATAGATCAGCAAAACATTCAACAAGACTTCACTTACTGTCTCACGAAATGTCTCCATGGATCAACACACAATAATCACAATACAATTATCAGACCTACAGGTCTTAGCGATATATCAAACGAAGAACTATGTCATATTCTGTAGTTCTACATGTCTACTTCACACAACTATGTACGTCAGAAGCATTACATGGATCCACGGAAAGGAAAACTACTAGATCACATTCTGTTCGATGATAATTCAACTTTAGCTATCAACTCTCTCTATCTGATCTATTCCAACAATCTTAGACATAATACTAATCATCCATAATCTCATCGTATCATAATTCTCCCACGTAAAAGTGCTGCTTAAATACAGTATGATCTACAATTTCCACGTTACTGTTTATGAACATTCTTTCACAAAAAGTCTAAACTTCATGAAGTTGCCTGTTTACGACCTTGGATAAGACTCTAAAAACAACATAAATATAACTATTCTGTTTCTAATTTTAACTAATTATAAAAACATGTCAAGTATAAAGTTTGATAAAGTAATCATAATTCTCGGGGAGTTAACAAGTCAAAACTGACCTCTCATTGAACTATATTCTACGTCGTAAATAAGGGCGTTAATTATTTGGTCAGATTGCTAAATATTCTATTGGATACATCCCTTAGATAATAATATAGGTGCGGTGTTTTATCACAGAATAATGTCACACAAGAATACTGCCACATATACTCTTTTTACACACTTAGAAATAGGTTTCCTACTTGCTTTCAGTGTGTCAGTCAATCAATCATTTGCATGTCCCTTGCAGAACTTTGCCTCCCTAACAGCTCTCCTGTAGGCCTCTCGGTTGTAAGCAAGATGGGCTGCTGCTGATGCATCCATTTGTTGATTATAAACGATGTTTTGCAACCATCTTCACCTTGTTCTTCCTCCCTTTCTTTTTCCCATTCGGAACCCTTCCAAGACGGTCTTCTCTAAATTATCATAACGTTTAAAGTGTCCACAATATTTAAATTTTCTCTGTTTAATCCTCTTTACTATCAACTTTCTCCAATATTAAGTTCTTATAGTATGGATATATTCGTTCTCTTTTGGGTCCATGATATTTGAAGAACTCTTTTGTAGCATTTACACTGAATGTCATCTATGTGTTTCTCAACTATTTTGTTAAGTGTCCAGGTCTCACAAGCATATTTTGTGATGGGAAAGATGTATCCACTTAAAAACTTTTTAGTTCTGTCTGTTCCTGTCCACAGATTCCTTAGTATTTTACTTTTTGAAGAGCGATAATTAAGTTTTAATTAATTGTCCTTTTAATTTATTTACCTCATTGTATCTCTATTATTAGTTAGTAATGATCCAAAATATTCAAAACTCTTCACCTCTTCCAATTTTTACTCATTGATATATATATTTCATTTGCTTTATTTGTTTTGTCAGCTGTCATTAATTTAGTTTTCTTCGCGTTAAGATAGAAGTTTTGCTCTTCACTATTCTTACAGACTGACATAATTAATTTTTCCATTCCTTTTTGTGTTGTGGACAGTAATACTGTGCCATCAGCATATGTAATCTCTGGTATTTCATAACCTCCGTTGTTATGGCATCGTAATATTCTTTGTCTACATCTTCTCTAACATTCCATTCCTCATTATATTTTCAGTATACAAGTTAAATAAGCATCCCTGATGGACCCCATATTTTATGTCAAACCAAGTTGTTGTTCCACCATTTATTCTTAATCCTGCCTATTGGTCTTGATACCATTTTTCAGTCTCTTTATTGCCCATAAAACATCTTCAATTATCGGTTCAGGTTCTTTCTCCTCCAATAATAATTCACACTGTTGATTTCTGCTTTCACAGTCATTTGTATCATATATATTCCTCTGCAGTATTCCTTCCATCTTTCTAGAATTTTCTCTCTCTCTCTGTCAAGGTCTTTCTCATCTCGTCAAAAACTACATTTAGCTTTGGTGTGACATTTCTCCTCAGTGTCTTCATTTCTTTAAACATTTCACTATCTCTTCCACACTTATGATGCCCTTTTATTCTTTCAGAACAATCTTGTATGTATTTTTTAAAGATTTATATTCCTCTTTCTTTTTATTTGTCAGTTTTCATTTCGTTTTCATTTCTCTACGTTGATTTATTAGTTTTAGTGTGTCTGTTGTAATGCATTCATTATTTTGTGTTTTCGTTACTTGAACCACGTCTTTATCTATTGTTATTAAGACATCTTTGGCCTGCACAGCGTCATCTCCTCCTGTACAGCCATCAGTATCTCGGAACGGTTCTTCACCTCTGTACCTTATTGTTCTGGTATTTTTGTAAGATCAAAGCGGAATGGTCTTGATCCCCTGACTTTTTTTATCTTTATCTTCCTGTCTGCTATTAATAACTCATGGTCCATGTCACAATCGGCACCTGGTAGAGTTTTTGCTGTTGTTATACTTAATCTTTACCTTCTTTGCACTAAAATGTAATCATTTTGATTCTTGGTTTTCCCATCAGGTGATGTCCATGTGTAAAGTCTTCTTGGATGTTATCTAAAAAGTGTGTTAGCGACCATTAGCTCATTTCACTGTGTACTCGACACAAAAAAAAAAAACAATCCACGTCGAGATGATTCAAACAGCTCTGTCTTGAAGTAATCATAACCTCTACGGTACTGGATTTGCAAAAATGAAATAATAGGAATGAGAATATACACATAGTTCCTATACAATCTTAACTATTATTCGGCTCATCTGTTTTAAACAGATCAGGTTGAGAAACCTTTGAGATACAAATCTATGTAGTCTACGAAACCATGATTTACTATCGTAATTTTGTGCACATAATTATGTAATGAAGCAGAACAAAGCGATGTTGTCTTTTTTATGCCAGTGTATATTATAGTAAACGAAGTAGACGAATAGTTGTGAAATAAAAGTTACTATACACAAAAAAATTTGAGTAAATTAAATACATATATTTTCCATTCAAATAAGACAGCTTGTTATGGTATCCCAATTCTGAGGAAGAGATTTGTTAAAGAGAGGACTAAAATTATATAAATTCAACCGGATCTAAGAATCTAGAGCTGATGCCAATCATATCTAAGAAACTAGAGCTGATGCCAACCATATCTAAGAAACTAGAGCTGATGCCAACCATATCTAAGAAACTAGAGCTGATGTGGTCTATCTAATGCAATTTTCTGAATCAGCGCCCCATAACCACAGAAACAGGCCTAAAAACCAAGGCATCATGAAAAATATCATTAGATGTTCATACATACTTTCTTTTCGTTTGATTCTGTGTGATTCTTCCTTTCCTATCTTTGTATTGAAATCTCCTAGTGTTATCAGCATATCATGTTGCTGGATTTTCTCTATTACTCTTTCTAACCTGTTGTAAAATTCTTCTTTGATTTCATCCTCTACATCTTCTGTTGATGCATGCACATTAATCATTGTTATAGTTTTCTTTGTTCCCTTGATGCTATGGCTGCTGATTCTTTCTTTGGTGGCATTGAAGCAAATCACTGAGTCCCATACATTCCTCTTGACAGCAAATCATGTCCCACGTTCATGCCTCTCATTTGTAATACCTATGTATATGGTACAATTTCTCCTGTGACTGTCGTATTTTCTCACAGCGTTTGATTTCTTGTAATGCTGTAACGTCCATGTAATATCTACTTAGTTCATCTGCTAATTCTCTAGCTGTCCCTTGTTTGTATAAGCTTCTTATAATCCACGTTACAAACTCATAATATTTTTGACGTTCCAAGATCGTAATCCAACTTTAATCCAGATTTTATACAGGGGAAACAAAATCATAGTCACCTGATTTGATTCGTTCCTTTATTACATGGCTTCGAAGTGCTAGGAAAGAAAACTGTGATGAGTGGCATGGACTACTGGATTCATTAGTAAGAAATCAAAGAAACTGAGTATATCTTCACTAGAACAGAATAATTCTATCCATGTTAGAGATCTAACTTCATCTATTTAATATCCACTGCTTAACAGAACAACACATGATGTAGCTAACACAGTAAATAAATCAGTTATGAAATCTCACATACTATAATCACGGAAAAAAGTAAGTGTGCAATGCTTTAAAAAGCACAATGAACGTGCTCAGGTGATGACTGAAATAAAATTTGGCACACATTATGTTTGATTATCCAATAATAGATAAAGTGATAACTTTCAGGTCAGTCACGTGTCACAAAAAAGTGAAAAAACTCACCTAATGTGGCTCACAGGGTTTCATTATCGTGTGTGTTCTCCTCTGGCAGTTATCACTGCTTGACACCGCCTTCTCATCGAACCAATGACACGTTGTATCAATTGTTGAGGCATGTTATTCTATTCTTCTTGCAACGCTTGGGCTAATTCTTGGCAGTTTCCAGGACGATTGTGTCGTCTTCTCAACCTGCGGTCCAGTTCATCCCAAATGTGCTCGATAGGTGATAGGTCCGGTGAAACTGATGGCCGTGGCAAGACAATAATCTGGTGCTGCTGAAAGTGGTCCCTGACCACACGTGCGACATGTGGACGAGCGTTAACCTGCTGCAGTATCACCCCTTGTCCATTAGCACCCAGAAAAGGCATTACGTGGCGTGTAATGATTTCGTTCCTATATCGTAAACCTGTAAGGTTGCCATTGAGGAAGACTAGGTTTGTTCGGCCAGCATAGGAAATTCCTCTCCAAACCATTACACTGCCTCCTCTTCTCCTGTCCACCTCTAGCACACAGTTATTCGCAAAGCGTTCTCCTCTTCGCCTGTACACTAAAGCACGACCATCATAACCTTGCAGACAGAATCTGGACTCATCAGTGAATAGGATCCATCTCCATTGATGATAAGGCCATGCCACATGGTGCCTGGCCCAGTTCAAGCGGGCTTGTCTGTGGCGAACTGTCAGTACTGGTCTAACTGCAGGCCTATGAGGTAAGAGATTTACCTCTCTGAGTCTGTTCCTCACTGTCCTGCCCGACACACGTCTTACACCTGGAATGTTGCAGGCAGTCCATGTTGCCTGGAGAAACCTGTTACGAAGGTGCATGAGGTGGATGTAGCGGTCTTGTGCAAGGGTGGTAACTTGTGGTCTGCCGCTTCTATGGCGGTCAGCAACGGAACCATTTTGGTTAAAACGACTTTGAAGGCGTGATATTGTGTTTCTGTGAACATTAAAATGTTGAGATACTGCTGCTACTGTTGATCCAGCAATTAACATTCCAACAGCTATTTCTCGCTGATGTTCATTCAATCTTGGCATGATGAAAAAAGATGTTTATGTTGGAATTCCACTACTTCTTTCCTCACGATTACGTGAAGAGATCTCTGAGAACAGAATTACACACTTACCCTCATTTTATCCATGGTCAGTAACCAATCATGGATCACGCAAGTGATTTCACTGGAGCTGTGGTTATCTCCCCATAAATAGTGCGATCAACTTCATGCAGGACGGGGAAGTAGACAATACTCAGACAAAACATTGTGCCAAATTTTATTTCATTTCACTCATGACAACGTAATTGGTGCGCTTGACACCACTGCACACTTACTTTTTTTCCGTAAGTATTTTTGTACCAGCAATTTTGAAAGTAAAGGGAGGAGTGAAAGATTTGTTATGGGCGAGCAGAGTGAAGAGTGGTGTATAGCATATGTACGATATCTGAAAAAACTAGAGCTGAAAGGGGAAACTTGTGCCATTTTTTGAATCAGCAGTTATGCCCAGAAACAGGTCTAACATTTGAGGCAACAAGAAGATATAAAGTCCATAACGAAAATTATTCAGAAGAGACAATTGTTCAGAACATTAAAAGAATAACTACATGCAAAATGAATGCCGAAACTGTTGGATGTCGGATATTTTCTGTGAGATGGTTAGAAAAAATATTTTTTATCATTTGGGGGGAAAATGTCTTGGAAGACGCATTAGTACGAACATAGTGCAGTAAGCACTGAAAGCACGAAAGAATTGTAAATAAAAAAAAGACAACACTGGGAGATTCACTAAATACATAAATCGTAGGAACACCCTAAATAACGAACATTTTTTTGGTTATGGTGAGATCAAGTGGCGATCACGTGACAGCACCTAAAAACGAATGTACTGTTCTGTTCTTGTTTCTGCCGAGTGCCATATGACCGAGTGATTAAGCTCCTTCTTGTGCTAAGTCTCCACCGTCTCTCCGGGTGTAAGATAAATAGTGAGATCCTGCAGGAGATAATATAACAAGCAAGATCAGAAGAAGTGTCAGTACTGGCGGGTATCTTGTCTTGCAAAGCCTGGCTTCTCAGAAAAACAAAATACCTGAGTGAATGAGCATGGCAATCAGTAAATGCAATAACACAGAGGACAAGAAAACAGGGACAATCACTACTTTCAGCAAGGCTAAGTTTAAAACTTAGGATGGAATATAGCAAACATCGCGGACTCTGAAAGATGTTTTTAATATGATACTGAGAGGCATATGATGTCTGCTTGATGTAAACTTACATTGTTGAGGGAAAAAAACCAAAGGACAGGTAATACTCAACTGACGACACAATTATTGTAAGAAGAAACTGAAAGGTACCCAGCCTTTCCAATGTTATTATTATGACCACACAATAAAAAAGTTAAACAATGTTCATCCATCCATCCATCCATCCATCCATCCATCCATCCATCCATCCATCCATCCATCCATCCATTCGTTGTTATGTTTGTGCTAATGAGCACCAGTCGTTTACTTTTCATCACTGCTAAACAAGCTGTGAAGTTTCCAGTACTCGGTTAAATAGTAGTTGTCTATTATTACATTTATTATGAAATTATCTACAGAAGTTTTGTCTTACACGCATTTAAATACAACGTTACGTAGACAATTATACTGTTTTTATAATTTTTATTCTTTCATCGTTTCTGAAAAGCTGATAAAATTTATTGTCTTTTTATATTCATGTGTAGTTTAAAATGTTGTGATCAAAGCCTGTGAGCAAGAGTTGACCAACACCCTATCCTCACTCCTAATGCTGCTTCAAGTAACAGGCTGTTGTGTTCTTTCATTCCCAGCTTGAGGATGGCAGAGTCTACAGAAAATTCTAATGTTGATCACTTGGCGACTTAAGTACATTCTTGTCCACATTCAGAAAATGCCCGTGTTTCAGAAGTTATTCTGAAATCTGCACTTTCGGAGAACATAAAGAATGAAATGTTCGGATCAACTTGTGTGGCAGGCAGGCAAGCAGGCGTACACACACACACGCTCGCACTCACGCACGAATCGTAGGGCAAATGATAACAGAACAAGTACAATTCTTAACTGAAAGAAAAAAAAGGAAACACGAAACCAGTGATAGGCCGGTGAAGCACGTACAAAAATGTTTCTGTTATAAAAGAGAGTGTAATATGTTCTAGAAGAGAATAAATGAGAAAGAAACAAAAATAACAAGAACCGAACCTGAGTTATTCGTGTGAATGAAAGTATTCTATCTTTTTTCCAGTATTTAACAATGCCGTTTTATAGTTTACTAAGAGATAGCCTACAAGATGCCAAAAAATATGCTTTTGAAGCATATATAGCCTGATCATACTTTTTAACAAATGTGTATATTAGTTTTTAACACGTATTCCTGTAGCATTGTCCTTCGTAAGAGAAAAATCTGACTATTATAGAAATTACAAAGAAAGATTTGCAAATTAACTAACTGACTAACTTGTCAGGCGACAGTGATATACATAAACAGCTTTGTCTACTTTTCATCATAAACAGCTCTGTCGACTTTTTATCATGAAAGCACCAAAAAAAGGTCTTTCGAAAGACGATTGAAAAATTTTACGATCAATTTTTGTGCAAATTCTGCCTCATGTCTTGATTTACAACCGGACAAGATCTGTCCTTATATCAGTTTAGTTTTTATAGATATAGATAAGGATTGAAAAGTCAGAGCAAACAATAGAAAAGTAACTTATTCAAATATTTCACAGGAATTAGGAAATAGCTGAGCATGAGCACAGTGAATAACCATTTTTTTCCAGTTTTTGCGTTGTGAAGTTAGTGTGTGTCTGATATTTCTTAACCAACTTACCAAAAAAATGGAAGTGATTATCTTTCAGTCATCATACACTGTGCCAATGCAATCTCACAAACTCAACTCATAGGATTTAACTAGACAGATATTTATAAAATGAAACCCAAGCACAACTATTTTTCTTCTAAGATGTTAAATTCTGCCATCTGATTAGAAAAAGAGAGATGCAGTTAGGAAATGTAAATTACAGTGACGGCCAAAGGAACAAAATCAAACACTGAAACGGACAAATCAGACAAGATTTAGACCGGGGCACTTAATTAACAACGGTCGCTTAGTAACGAAATCGCACAGCACTCATCAAGAATAATCGTTTACGAGCCTTCATTAAGTTATATGACTGTTAAAATGTTAATAACCCGACACCTATAGGAAATCTGAACCACTGAACTTCACAACTGCACTCACCAGAAATCAAGTTTCACATGTACTACTCACGTAGATTTAGCAGACGTCCTTTATACCGCATATCTCGCCATTTAATAAGAAATTTTGACACAGCATATTTAAAAAATCTGAACTAAACTAAAAACTGCACATTTTCCAAGAACTCGTCAAACTTTATTGTAAATACAGTTTCATATTAGGCCACATATACTTCAAACTCATTTCATAGTAAACGTAATCACCAGTTTCATGATATAAACTATGGCTATTGCTTCATTCGTCGCCACACATCGTAAAACCGGAGTTGGGCATGAGGCCAACAACTTCTTCCTGACAAGGGAAACCCCTGCCGTTATGGAATCTCACAACAGTTGTAATAAAACAAGCTATCAAGTGGAGCATATAAAAGAAAAAGGTCGACCGCGTGAAACTCTAAAGAGGACATTGTTAAGAGAAGCCAGTTTAGTGGGCATAACATCCCTTGATGAGGCTGAAAGACTCGCAGAGAACAGGAAAACTTGGCAAACAACTATGCGAGCCCTATGTGACATATAACGGCACGGGAAGGGTGTAAGATGTAAGATTGCTTCATTATAAAATTATTCAGTCCTTAACAAATTTACAAGGAATTTATTTTAAAAAATAAATAATTTTTAAGAACTACGAGGTATGAATTGGGCATTTTAACCATTCTAACGAGGATTAATTTTACTGTTTACCACTGAAAATGTAAGTACATGCAAACAATTTTATTTCAAAGCTGGATGGCTGCACACGCACGCATAAAAAGTCATGCCACGCATGAAATGTTATATGCCACGCATGAAATGTTATATGCCACGCATGAAATGTTATATGGCGCGCATGAAATGTTATATGCCACGCATGAAATGTTATATGCCGCGCAGAAAAAAATAAAATAAAAATGCTGCTTTTAGTTTTATATTTCCTGATGTTACTGTATGCTATAGCAGTGATGAAGAAAACTATGATAGTATTACAAGAGTTTTTTCATGATTTCTTTGGATTTTTTTTTCTATGCCAACTTTAGAGTATATTTTGTAATTTAACATTTGGATGCACATTAGAGCACATTATTTTTAAAGAATATATTTGCACACAGACTGAAGCTTTATCGAACGAACTGCAAAACTTTGAATGGCATTTTACATACGAGGTTGATGATGGCGCCATTTTTTGTCGTTGTATGGTATTAGCACCAAAATAACAATATTTACAGCTTCAAGGTACTGTAATAACTTTACACAGTTTGCGTAAGTTTTTTTCAACCGACGGTCTATATTCAGCAGAAAAGAACAAAATTTTACGGCAGGTAAGTATGGTACGCCACTAAGAGTTTGGAAACAAAGTAGGATCAAACTATCAGTTTTTTTATATTTTAATATTAGCTTGTTTTGTAGTCGTAACTCATAGCTATTACATCATAGTCATATCAGGCCTGAGAGATAAATTTTGTAAGCCTGTGCAACCCCACTCCATATCCGATATCTTTTTTCATTTACTATGAGACGCCTCGAAACCTTCTTGATCCATCTTTAAACAGATAAAACACTTTGAGTTGTGCAGCAAAGCACCAGCTGGATCTCCCTTCCTCTCTCATACGGTCTGCCAAGGCAGACACCTCATACAACCTAACGTACGCAGGATCATTTTTGAAGCAGTTTTTCTGAGAAAAGTATGTCTTGTATAATGAGAAAATAGTGTCTAAAACTGTTATACCAGTAACATTGAAGAAATAATTTTCTAAGTTTCTGAAGGAAATAAAATTATTATATAACACGATCATCTAACATTGAATAATTTTTTTTTTTTTGTTGCTGTCCGCAGAAAAATCAAATCACCACCATACCAGCTGGAAGTCTACCGTCAAATCTGTCTGAGATTTCACTAATAAGCAATCCTATTGAAACTATAGACGACAAGGCTTTTGATGAATCATTGGACACATTGCAAACTTTAACGATTTCAGAAGCTCGATTCAGTGAAATTCCAAATGCTGTGCTACGCCTGAATGCATTGAAAAATCTAAACATTTATGAAACAAATATAATTGTTTGGCATGAAGAAGCCATGAAACGTTTCAGTTCTACTTTGGAGCAACTTAACCTTGCTATGGTTGGTCTCACTACATGGCCTACCTGGATTCAGACTTTCTCCAGACTTAATGAGTTAAGTGTATCCAGCAGTTCCATAGCATCAGTCCCGGATGATGCTTTTGACAAAGTGGTAAATACTTTAACATCTTTAGGACTTTCCAACAACAGCCTGACGATTGTTCCTAAAGCACTTTCAAAGTTGCGAAATTTAACAAAATTGTCAATAGAACAAAACAAAATTACTGACATAACTTGGCTTCCACGCCTGAGCAGTTTGTCTGCTCTGATACTGAATAACAACAAAGTTTCGGACTCCATTCGTCTGAGTGATACCCTGCTTCTTTACAAAGATACTTTGTCCAAATTTGATATACATGATAATCAATTGACTGCGATACCCGATTTGTCCTTTCTGACGCAAATAAGAAGTTTAGATTTCACGAACAATCAAATTTCAGACCCAAATTCAGGCTCTGTACCTCCTGGACTTACTGAACTGAACTTAAATTACAACTTACTTCCTTCTATCCCCCGTATTCTGGAGTCTTACCTTCCGTACCTAATTTGGTACTCACTTGGAATCGGATCACTGTTCTACATGGAAGTCATTTCCCCGTTACCACTAAATACGTGGACTTAAGCCATAATCTGATAGCGGAGTTAACAAACACAAGTTTCCCAGAGAACTCTAGTATAGAAGACTTGACTTTAGACAATAATCCATTGTCTACAATCTTTCCTTCGGCTTTTAAAAATCTGCCCTATTTAACAGGACTGAGCCTCCAGCACACGAATCTAACTCGAGTACCAGTCAGTATTAGTTATTTGAACAAATTAGAATGGATAGATTTTACTGGCAGCGTTAATCTAGTATGTACATGCATGGAGAAAAGTCTAGAAACCAGGATTAGTTCTATGATACCGACGGAAGTTACCGGTGACTGCGGACAAACCAGTCTGTACGACTTTTTCACACGCTTAAGCCCAAACTGTCCTGAATTTAATGATTTCTAATTTTTGAAACACACACAAGAAAAAAAAACAAACAAACAAAATACAAAACTCGAAAAAAATATTATAGTGTATGTTTATCCATATATGAGTGTGCAGTCAATACAGATGAAGGAATGAGTGAATGGTTCCAGATAGAAACAGGCTTTAAACAAAGATGTGTATTATCTCCCTTACTTGCTGGAATTGCCAAAGACTTCATAATGAAAAAATGTCTCAAAGGGAAAACAGGCATTGATTGGCTACGTGAGACACAACTGGAATATATTGATTTTGCAGATGATATAATTCTTATCAGCGACAATATGAAATCAATGGAAGTAAAAACAGATACACTGTCTTCAATGGCTAGTAAAAAAGGACTTGAAATTAACAAGGATAAAACAAAAATAATGAAGGTTCTCATTAACGACGGAAGACAAATATATCTAGAGTTGTTGAAGAAGTAAACCAAGCTATCAAAATGGAACACAACAGGCCGAAGAAAAAGAGGCCGACCACGTGAAACTCTAAAGAGGACATGGTTAAAAGAGCCAATTCAGTGGGCATAACATCCCTTGATGAGATTAAAAAACTCGCCGAAGACAGGAGGTCTTGGCGAACTACCATGTGGGCCCTATGTAACGTTTAACGGCACGGGAAGGATGTAAGATGTAAGATATCAATATGGGTAGTAATTTTGTTGCTCTTGATGAAAATCCTAATGTTTGAAAACTAGAAATTACAGAGAAGACCTAAAAAAATGTATATATATATATACACATATATTTCTTCAGAATATTTGTACTAGTTTCTTATACGTCCACAAAATATTTAGACATGACAGTATTCTAAGCTTTTCTTTTCTTTTCTTTTTCTGTGAGGGCTACAAATGAAAACAGTTATTTGCTTACCCTCTCTCTCTCTCTCTATCTTACAGGCGTAAAATATCATGTCCTTCTAAAACCAACGATCCCCTGTGCGTCTCAACAGTCTTATCACGCAGAATTTCCAGTGCCAGGATGCCAGACCATCAAACGTCTTTTTTCTGTCTACCTCTGTCTCTTCTACCTTCGATCTTGCCTGTTGCCACTACATGTTCTAGCCTGCCCCTCCTCCAAACATGTGCCACAAATTTAGATTGTCGTTTTCTGACCGTTAGTATATTTTCCGTGTTTCTTGTGCCTCTCTCAAAACTTCCTCCTATGCTTTTCTCGTTGTGTACATTCTTCTTAAGAATTACGTTTCAGCTGATTCTAGCCCATTTTGTATTTCTTTACTTCGTCCAGACTTCTCATCTGTAGAACAGGGTTGGTTCAATGGAAAACTGGAGCACTCTGTTCTTAATTCTTGTAGATAGTGGCTTATTGCAAAATATGTATTTCAACTTTTGAAAGCAGGTCTTTGCTTTTTTGTTTCGGTGGTGCATTTTTCATCTGACGTTAAAAAGAGGCTTAGGTACTTAAAACTGTCAGCTTATCAGTCTTTTGCTTGTATGGTGTACCTTGGGGATCAGTCATTTGCATGTCCTTTGTGGAACTTTGCCTCCCTAACAAATCTCATGTAGGCCTATCGGTTGTAAGCAAGATGGCCTGCTGTTGATGCATCCATTTGCAGATCATGAACGATGTCTTGCAGCCATCTTCGCCTTGGTCGTCCTCTCTTTCTTTTTCCCATTATATATCTTTCCAAGACAATCTTTTATAAATTCTCATGACGTTTAATATGTCAAAAATATTTAAGTTTTCTGTTTAATCCTCTTTACTAGTCAACCTTCTTCAATATTAAGTTATTGTAGTATGGATATATTTGTTCTTTTATGTGTCCATGGTATATGTAGAACTCTTCTGTAGCTATTACATTAAAAGACATTTATGTGCTTCTCAGCTGTTTTGTTACTTGTCCAGGTACCGCAAGCTATGAGAAAGATGCATGCCCTTAAAAATGATATTTTTGTAGTTCTGTCTGTTCCTCTCCACATTTTTTTAGTTGTTTTATTTTTTAAAGAGCGATAGATGTTCTCCTTTTAATTTCCCTCATTGTATCTCCATTATTAGTTAGTAATGATCCTTGATATTCAAAACTTCACTTCTTCAAATTCTTCCTCATTGATACATATTTCAGCTGCATTATTAGTTTTGTCAGTAATCATCAATTTAGTTCTCTTCGCATTAAGATAGAGGTTTTGTTCTTCACTGTTCTTACGGACTGACATAATTAGTTTTTCCATTCCTTTTTTGTGTTGTGGACAGTAATACTATGTCATCAGCATATCTAATCTCTGGTATTTCATAAATTCCAATTGTTAAGGCATCGTAATATTCTTTGTCTACATCTTCTCCTACATTCCTCATTATATTTTCAGTATACAAGTTAAATAAGTGAGGCGACAATATACACCCCTGATAGACCCCTTGTTTTATATCAAACCAAGTTGTTGTTTCACCATTTATTCTTACTGCTGCTTGTTGGCCTAGATACAACAGTGATATTAAGTGTGTCATATGTGTTGGAATTCTCCAAAGTTTTCCCATTATTTCCCAAAGTTTCTTTTGTTGTAGACAATCAAATGCTTTTGAATAGTCTATGAAAGATAAATATAGATTCACATTAAATTCTCTGCATTTCTCTATTATTAATCTTCTGTTGAAAATATGATCTCTCGTTTCTCTTTCTTGTCTAAAACCAGTTTGGACCATACTGATTTCTCTTTCTATTTTCATTCCAACTTTACCCATGATGACTTTTATTGGCATTACTAATCATGGCAACAATTCTGTAGTGTGCAGTTTTGGTGTCTTGGTATATTTCCGGAAGGTAGTTTACCACTGTTTTCCTTCCGGGCAGTGACTGTACTAGTCAGTGATCCCTACATTGAGACCATCTGCCTGTCATCATAGAATCCTAAAGTTTGAAAAATAGAAACTACAGAAAGAAGACCTAATATATATATATATACACACACACCCCCCCCCCCAAAAAAAAAGAAACGCATAACTGCTGATGACCCAATTTTAGACATAAATTTGATATTCTATAGCTTTTTAAAAATTGAATAAATAAAATTTTCAATTTGTACACAATAATACCTAATCGTTTAAACACTCACTTGACAGTTTCTTGCATTTGTGTGACAAGAATTTGTTAGTCCCAGAGGTTCTCATGTTAGTATGGTGTATGGTCTCCCCTTGTATTGATCAGCGACTGGCATCTCCTGGGCATAGATATGCGCCTGTGGGATGGCTGCCCACTCTTCATGGAGTGCCTGCTACAGATCATGACGATTGGCTGGAGAAACGTTTAGGCAACAAACACGTCTTTTCAGTTCATCCCATAGGTGCTCGATCGGATTCATGTCTGGAGACAGGGATAGCCAGGGAAGGGTGAGAATGTTGTTGGCAGTCAGGAACTCTGTCGTGAACCGTGCAGAATGTTAAATCACGTCTGTGCTTTGCGCAGCCAAAATGGAAGGACATGGGGTCGAAGAATTTCATTGACGTATCGCTGCGCATTCAAGCCTCCTTCAGTCTGCACCAATGGACTCCTTCCGTTGAAATTGATCATTCTCTATACCATTACACCTTCACTACCGTGTGGCGGAGCTTCATCAATGCAATTTTGGGCAAAACGTTCGTTTGGCCTACAGTAGACCCTTCTCCGCATATCATGGCGGTGCAACAAAAAGGAAGATTCGTCACTAAATCAGAAACGTCTCCATTGATTGTCAGTTGTCCAGGGCCGATGGTTGGTCAAAACAAGTCGATTTTGGCGATGGCGTCTCGTTAAGATAGGACCTCGGTTAAGTCGTCGTGCCACCAGTCCAGCTTCATGCAGTCTATTCCGAACAGTTTGAGTAGACACACGACATCCTGCAAGCAATAACTGGGCACTTGAGAAAGCTGTTGTAAACCTGTTTCTGGGGTGATGAACCAGAATAAAACGATCATCAGCTGCTGTTGTCACCTTGTGTCGTCCACTAAGGTGCCGGTCTTCAACTGAACCAGTGGCTTGGAAACGGTGCCAAAGTATTTTGCTGCACATTTAAATGCCTGGCAACCTGATTTTGACTTTCGCCTGCTTGCAGGCGACCAATAGCAGTGTTTCGTAAATGTTGCGATAAACGCGCCATAAATGTCTGAAAATTAACTGAATTTGTTTGTGTAATCTCATCCTTTTATAATGTTTCATTTGTGTGAGAAGTGAGTTATGCCAACCACAAAAATCACGACTTTCCCATAAACGCAACACGAGTTATGGTAAAAAAAAATGCGTGATTAACAAGGGCAGCTACTGCGTTCTGACTAAACACCAGAATAGCAAAATTCACGCTAAGTCATGGACCTGATATGTTGGTGACAATTTTAGTTTGGTTTGAGATACCCGGGAAAAAAATGTTTCTCATAACATAAAAAAATGACGCTTATATAAGCTGTGCGTTTTTCTTTTGGACAGTATATATATATATATATATATATATATATATATTCAGAACATAACCGACATAACCTTGGGGATTAGTTATAATATTATTATGTTCTACAATATGTTGTAAAAAAGAATGTTCTTTGACCGTATAATGCTGAAGGTATATTATCTAGTCTCTATAACTGCTTGTCACTAACACTGATTTTCAGCTGATAATACTTTAGATGACCACATATATCAGTACTGGCAACACTTTAGTATAATGCTGCCATAATTTGTATGAACGCTGTCGTAGTTTTATATTGTGTTATAGATAACACATCCACATGGTCTCCATACTTTAGCCGAATGTACTGCCACACTCTTCTGGTTGTATAATGCCGTTTTATTACTTCCATCTGGTACTACCACAATAAGACGAAGATTTTGCAATGTTAGTTAGACCGAATAGATTTTACTCGAAACACTTGGTAATAATTAACATTATCAGTCCACGAGCAATTCTTGAATTATTGATTTTTTTCTGACGTACGCAACTTGAAAATAATTCCATGATGATCAGCTTTCGAATGATAAAAGTTTATTCACAAGTTACCTACCTGACGATCGAGTACTCTTATAATATTGTAGTTTATTAATCATTGAATAGTTTCTTAATAGTTCTATATTATAGAATTGAAGCTTAAAGATGTTCTTTGATTAACACATCACAAGTTTCATAAACATTACCACTTCACTAATCAGAGCAAGTCCTGTGAAATGTTCCTCCATTATTTAATTCTGATTAATAAGATCAAAATGTATTGTCGACTACGTCACTTGCATTGAAACACTGAATCATTTGTTCATAATATCAAACTCTACCATATTCTACATGCATCATTTCTCAATTTCTCATATTCACAATATTCTACACTTGATAAGAGAACATTTCCTAACTCAGTATTATATCACATCTGCAACACGTGGTCAACTAGTCTCTCGTCTAAAACTACTGTACTCAAAGTTTCAAAAGTGTCAATTCTTCTTAATCACTTGAAAACCATCTTCCGTCTAACACTACTTCTGATTCTATATCGTTTCGTCCTCTTTCTTGTCTTGTCTGTCTTCTGATTTCTTCTAACGGTCTTCCTCCTCCGTCTCTCATTCGCAGTGTACAAACGAGCAAAGTCTACTTGTTTTTCTCTTATGTGTGTTCTCCTTCTGATGTTCTTCTCTGATTTCTTCTAACGGTCTTCCTCGGCCGTCTCTCAGTCGCAGTGTACCAACGAACAAAGTCTACTTCCCTCTTCTCTGGACTTCTGTTCATATCTCTTATCTCATGGCTTCTCGGCTGTTCTGGTCGGACCTTCTTTCTTCCTCTTGTATTCCCGTACTTCTTCGTCCTACTTGGTTTTCTGACTGTCTGTTCTTCCGTCGTCAGGCACCATCCTCAGCCTCCTCTCTCCATGACTTCCGTACTTCTTCGTCCTCCCCTGTCTCTCCGCTCGGCTTTTTATCTTCAAGTCCAGCTTGATGGATTAACCAGTAAATATAGTCTCCACCTTTCAGATGTCCACTGGTTCCCATGAGCGTTCTGACTGTCCATCATTCAAACTGCCCCGTGACTTATCTCTCGTAAGTCAATTGTCCAATAGGACGCGCCTCTAAATATTTAATTGGTCAGCTGGCCGAGGTGATCACTCCTTTATTTTAAAAAAAACAGTGTGCAATCGCGTCCTAACGCGTGTCAGTTTCGTCTATACAATTGTTATTTACCTAAATCATTATCTTGCTCTTTCATGTCGGAGGTTTTATTGTGTCCTCACTTTTTCATTATGTCTGCCTTTTCTATTGTCTTTTCTACTGTTTACATGTGTCAACGTTCAGTTACTGCTTTGTTATCACTGGACCATCCTACATTCTGGCGTCCTTCCTTTGTTTAACCTAAATATCAGCGTCATTGAGTCTCGTCTTTTTCTATTCACTGTTTCCACTGTTTACTTTTGTCCGCGTCTTGTTCCCATGTCATGGAAGTTCTATACCTTTCTCTTTCTTTCCTATCCACTTTTCTTTGTCCTTTTCGATGTTACTATTTTGTTTACAGTATATTTTCATAATCATATTCATTAATAATAATAACAACTATAATCATTACTTACAAGGCCATGCTACACTCTTTCATAAGATGAAATGAAAGGTTAAATTCATTATTTTCATACGCATCTAGATCACAAGTGTAAAACATGTGAATTCCTTCTTTAGTTTCTTACGAATGTATAGTCACTATCCATTTCTGTCCTCAGTTTTAAGCTATAATTCTGGTTCCGACTCTTTTATAGTTTTGACTGGTTGAAACTCATTAAGTTTCTACATCTATTCCCTATGATGTCTCTCTAACCAGTTTTTGTATTTTTGTTTATGTATATGTCTGTGTGTGTATGTGTGCGTGAGAGCTATTTTATTAGGTTAATTACTTCTTCTCTTTTACTTTGAATGTAATAATTAAATCTTACACTCTTTTGATATGTTTTTCCTAATTTAATTTGTATATTTTTATTAAATCAAGTGTGTGGAAAGAATGAAAGATGGAGTGATGAAGGGCAGAATGTAAGACGGGCCTGCGTGTCCAATTCTTTACCCTTTAAAAATAAAGATTATTCATTCATTCATTCTCTCCAGTCTCTTGATCTCTATACTGGTTCAGCACTGTCCGCTTCTGGTCTAGTGGAATCCGTCTGCTTTTGGTCTAGTGAAATCCATTCTCTTCTGGTCTAGTGGAGCCCATCCTATCCCCCCAACTCCCTCGTCTGTCCGTGTTTCTTCCCCTTTTAAGCCCGTTTCCCATCTGTCCGTCGGCGGCCTATGCAAATTACCTTCGGTCCCCAGCTGGCGTCTTTCTTGTATCTTGACTAGATAAGCTGGTCGTCTAAGCCCCGCCCCTTGGTCATCTTATTGGTCAGCTGGCCTATTCACGTGTCTAATATGCTTCCTTAGATAAGTAAAATAAGTAACTCCCCCCCCCCCCAACCTTTTCGCCAAGCACAAGTTCCCTCGAAGCTCTCCTGACCCATCCTTAAAAGAGGAAAAATTCTAGCACCAAAGCGAGGATTCGCTCTTTTCCAGCACAGGAGATATCTTTTTTATTAAAGCTTTATTTTTGTATCAAGATTTTCTTCCACAATAAGAATCTGACAGTTCTTTTAACTCTGTCGCTAGTCTTAACATCCATGATGAATGTATTATGGCACAAAATGTAAGACAAAAATAAATATTATAGGACATGCTTTATTTCACAAAAATGTGAAGCACATTAACATTGTATTACTCAGTTATCACGAACTTATCAGGTCTTGTTTTTGTATAGTATGTACACAAAATAGCACTTTTAATCAGAAAAAAATGACAAAAATAATATGTTTAAGCACAAATACAAGATATTCAATGTGGACAATACAAAAAACCAGTGATACCAAGCGATTTTTTATCAGAGACGGACGTACAACGAAAAAAGTATTACACTGGCGAGTCGGCGACGAAAGAGCCGGGCAGTAACGAAATTTAACTGAAAAGCGACGAAAAGTGAGGGGTCGAAAAGTTGACTATGCGTATAGAAAGTAATAGTATGTTTAATTCTGTTTGACCTGGTAGTAAAAAATTGAAAACATGGCGTGACATTTAAGTATGATGAAAGGACAACTTTCTGACAGAAACAGAGGTTTCAAGCGATGTTGTTAAAACCAGCCATAACACTGTGCTATATGTAACTTATACGTCCTTGTGAAACGTTATTATTTAAGAAATAAAAAAAAATAAATAACAGAGATGAGATGATAGAGAAAATATAACAGCTGTTGTTAACACTAGACCAAAAAAAAAACAGAAGCTCTAAGAGAAGAAAAAGGCCAGTCACAATTCCATAACAAGACACACTTTAGAGAATCTAATAACATCTGAAAACTCGAGGGAAAAATAAAGAAAAGATGCCAAGACGAACATATCTCAAAAGGCAGACAAAATAGGTAAGGAAAAGAACATCATCTGAACTGATTTAATGTATCAAAGACCACACCAAATGGCGAAGCATAGTCTTGATATGGCTCTTAATAAATGAATAAAAGATGAAGGACAACACGATTGCTAATATGTTTTTATCACATAAACACCACGCGCTGATTGGTAAAACTTAAAATATTTAGTTACTGCTGGATTGGATAATTTGCAAGAAAATAGACCTCTATGATTCTATTGGCTAATATACAAACTGATATCTGTCAAAAGTTAGTTTTGTTTATTTGTGCAAAGAAAAGAATTCTTGAAGTCTAAACACTAATTAAAAAACTTACAGTCACAGTGAATGAGGAACTGACCCAAAGATAAACTGAAGAAAGCAAAACTAGAACATTCATTCATTCATTCATTTGCATGTTCCTTGCGGAACTTTGCCTCCCAAACAGCACTCCTTTAGGCCTCTCGGTTGTGAGCAAGGTGGCCTGCTGCTGCTGCATCCGTTTGCAGATCGTTAATGATGTCTTGCAGCCATCTTCGTTTTGGTCTTCCTCTTTTTCTTTTTCCCATTATGCATACTTCCAATACGGTCTTCTCTATATTATCATGACGTTTAATGTGTCCAAAATATTTAAGTTTTCTCTCTTTAATCCTCTTTACTAGCCAGCCTTTTTCAATATTAAGCTCTTAAACTAGAACAACAAAAAAAAAAAAAAAGGAAACGTCCTCAATCTTGAAAACAATGAAAGCAAACATTCTCTGGTAGGGGAATTGGGGGGGGGGGGGGTGATTGGGGCTGTTCTCTGCACGTAATTACTTAAGTCGATCACTCAGTTCACACAAGTATTCTAGTTTTCGGATTATCTTCACCGCACTAAGCGTAGGTGCTTCGACATACTCCTCAAACAGCGTACGACTGAGGACACCTGTCCGATGATGACTGATCACTTGTACTGAAGGTCTTGTATTGAAAGACATCATATTTAGCAAATCCAGATTTAATGACCATCCCGAAAATTCTTGATAAACTGCTAGAGAAGAAAAAAAACTCTGATCTTTCG
This sequence comes from Achatina immaculata, assembly GCA_009760885.1. Lineage (NCBI taxonomy): Eukaryota > Metazoa > Mollusca > Gastropoda > Stylommatophora > Achatinidae > Lissachatina > Lissachatina immaculata. The sequence goes on along the minus strand of CM019695.1, from coordinate 15,115,641 downwards.
ACATCTTTAATGGCAAGTATAATATCAGCATGGCGAACTACCATGCGAGCCCTATGTGAGTTTAAAGGCGCGGAAAGAATGCAAGATGTTATATCAGCTCTATCCATTGCGTGATCATCCTTTATAACCGCTAAATTTATATGTTCATCCGCTCTTTCGTTTCTCCTATTCCCGGCATGACCAGGGACAAAGACAAAAAGCATTTGATAAAACTACGACATGAGAAGAGGTTAAGGTCACTGTGGTCAGATGAGCGCAGCTTGAATCTTTTTTTTAGCATGTTCAACCCAATATAATGCCTGCCTGTACTTCTGTGTTGTTAGCCATTCCAAGGGCTTTGTAACTGCCAAGATCTCTATTGTGAGGCTTACTTGTTCTGACTTCAAAAACACTTTTATCTTCACTGATAGTTTTACCATGGATTGTAGCTGTAAAATCCCATGAACAAGGCTCACTACGAATCACTGATCAGTCTATATATATATTATAATTGCATCCTCACTGCAGTTATCAGATATCAAAGCATTACACAGTTATTCTGGATTAAACCACCCCTTCTTCTTCTTCTTTTTGAGCAGTTTCTGAATTCAACAACTTTCCTAGCCACCGAGTCGCATTGATGCAACAAAATAGTCTACACTCCTATCTGTTCTTGATCTTTTCTTGCCAATTATCGATTCTAAGGTCTCGCCATCGATGTCTACGTCTACCTCTTGGTCTATCATCACTTCTGTATATGCAACTTTATTTGCTTATCCTAAAGTTCAGTTCAATGCTGTGGAATATAATTTTTGTTGTAACAATTGTCTAAGGGAAAACTATGTCTTGTTTTCAGCTTGTACCCAAGCCCTTATCTCATCTCTTATAATTTCTGAGCTACTGAATATTGTTTCCAGGAATCTGTTCTTTTAATCTTTATACTTGGATTATATATTTGGATTTGATCTTCGTGTTTTTCTTTTGATCTTGCTATTTCATGTTATGTCATCAGCAAAATCAAGAATTTCTCCAATTATATCTTTATCGTCTGCATATCCTAATATCTTCGTTCTGTCTTTGGTGGTTTGTCCTTTTATCTTGTTCTTATAATGTTTCAGAAACCAGATTGAACAGCACTGGGGACAAGGCATCATTTCGTTGCTTCAGACAAGTTCTTTTCTAGAATGATTTTGATTTCCTTCCTTTATGTATCACCGTATTTTCTATGTATTCAATACATATCCGAACTATATGTATGAGTTTCCCTGGTGTTACACCTTCATCATTTTGTTCCCTAAGCTGTTTAAGTTGTCGCATGCCCTTTTGAAGTCTATGAATATGGTATGGACTTCCCTTCCATACTCCCAACTTCTATCTGCTTTCTGCATCAAGAAAAATATCTGGTCGATTGTAGATCTGTTTTTCCTAAATCCTACTTGTAGATCTGTTTTTCCTAAATCCTGCTTCATAATCTCCTAAGGTTCCTTCCATATATATAGAAGGATCTATTCAATATCTATTCAATAATATTATAGACAGTTTTTTATAGCTTGATGATAATAATGATATCTTACATCTTACATCCTTCCCGTGTTGTTAAACGTCACATAGGGCCCGCATGGTAACTCGCCAAGATGTCCTGTCTTCGGCGAGTCACTCAATCTCATCAAGGGATGTTATGCTCACAGAATTGACTTCTCTTAACAATGTCCTCTATAGAGTTTCACATGGTCGACCTGTTTTTCTTCAGCCTGTTGTGTTCCATTTGATAGCTTGTTTGGGGATTCTCTGATTGTTTCTTTTCTCATGACATGACAGACATATGTCCATCAGCTTTTTCTGATCAGCCATGAGACAGGTTGTTATTAATGATATACCTCTGTAATTTTCTAAAATTCTCTAATCTCCATTCATATAAATGGAAACTATCAATGCTTCCTTTCCAGTGCATATCATAATTTGTTAGTTGGTCTATAATGTTTTCGAGCTGGTCATAGAATTCTTCCTTAACTTCATCTGCTTTCTCTTCTGCTAGTTTATGTCTGTTGATCAGAGTTAGGTTCTTTCATTTCCCTGTTACTCTCAATATGCTAACTCTTTCATTAATAGCTTCAAAGTACATAACACTCCAATCCTCTAACTATAAATTATATTAATTTTAATAAAGTCACTAGTTGGCAGAATTTTTTTCTCCCGCTTCCCGTGTCGAAAAAGAATAATAGATGTACTGTATAGTATACAAAATGTTAATCAGGTACGGCTTACGCGGTCTGTGCCGTGTAGAAGTTTATGTTTATTTTTTGTATACTCCTGCCCGATCAAAGACAAAAGTAGTAGGTAAGCCTTAGGGTTACGGGAGAAGTGCGTAGGAGGGACTTTTCATCACTGCTGGCGAGACTCTTCATATGCCGTGCGTGGAGTGAAGCTCCTCCCGGTTAAGGAAGTAAATGCGGAAAAGAAATAAAGGTTGCTGTGCGGAGCCGATGGGAAAAGGTGGTGGAAAGTGAAGTTTAACCGGTATGTCCAGTAGTATCGCTACGAGAGCTATACCACGGCACCTCTGCTCTAGAGGCCGCCCACGTCCGAAATACACCTACACTGGTGAAATATGCCTAAACCGGCACACACCAGGGGTGAAACTTGATGGCTAGACATGTCATGCCACCTCCGCTCTAGAGGTCGGTAACGCCTGATAAACACCCATACTGGTGAATTTTGCCTAAACCGGCTCATACCAGGGGTGAATCTTGAAGGCTATGCATGTCACAGTACCTCTGCTCTAGAGGTCGGTCCCGTCCCAAACACGCCCATACTGGGATAATGCCTAAACCGGCTCAACCCAGGGGTAGAAGTCACTAGTGGCGAGGATTCGTCCTCCTGGACAAAAGCTCCATCCTGGTCACAACTAGAAAGGGTAGCGGCCACGACCGCAAAATTCTGAAGTCGGAGACACTGGACCAGGGAAGTCTAGATAGGCAACCACCTCTCACCCGGCGGGGATGTTTGCGTATCCTAATCACGCTGAGGTTTTCCGGTGAGAAAGTCCAACCCTGGACTGGATAGGCAACCACCTCTCACCCGGCGGTGATACACGGGTATCTCAAAACACGTCGAGGTTTTCCGGTGAGAAAGTCCAACTCTGGCCTGGGTGGGCTACCGCCTCTCACCCAGCGGGGATGCACTGATATCCTAAACACGTCGAGGTCTTCCGGTGAGAAAGTCCAACCCTAGACTAAACTGGTGCAATGAAAACCACGGTGTCACGCAATCCCGCTTCCGAGACCCACCAAGAATACAGGCTAAAGCACTGTGACACTCTGAATCTCTTGTGGTCCTTTCGTGGATCTCGTGTGGCCTATTTTGGACCACACAGGGGACCACGGGACCTAATGAGGACCACAGGCATGAATTCAGTAGGTTCACAGTGCGGTTTTTGGTGGTAGAAGTGAACGAAGAAGAAGAAGAAGAAGGGACTTTTCAGTCACGATTTTTGGTTGAACTGGTGCAGATCCGTCGCGATCCCGGGTTAAACGGAACTCCTGGTGCAGAGTTGATTCGCGTTACTCAACCCTTCCTCGTGCAGTCGGGTAATGGGTAGCCAGGCAAGAGGATTTATGTGTGGTATGTGACTATATGGTCATGTGATGTTGCTTGACCTGGAGAACTGTAACTGCTGTGCTGTGTAACATCAAGCACCGCGCAGTGGTCTAAGTCACATTCTTACACTGATCCACTCACACCAGTGAATAAATCAAGGCAAGATCGCCTTGTTAGGGATCACCAGTTTTGTTTTCACTTGAGTTTTTCATTCAGCTGATTTCAGTTTGCGTAACCATGCTTTGCTGGTGACACTGAAATGGAAGTAATGCCATGCATCTCACACATTTTATTACAAGAGGTCAGATTGTGCCTGGTTAACACTTCGTGATCGAGTTGTTGATGCACTGACCTGTAGACAGTCCCTCAGCCTACTGGAGTTCAAGGTTGACTTCTAGTCAGACAGTTCTAATGTAGCGATAGGTGCCGTTGTGCCCACTGCAAGTGACATAAAATAAGACTTTTGTATGCCAAGAAATCTTTCTGAAGCATCTTCTAACAGACATGCTAAAACGTATGCTTTCATAGGATTTTTGCTGGCCAGCTGGTCTGTGCATTATTCTCCACAGAGAATGGCCTGCTGATTATTCTTCATGAAATTTAGAGTTTCATTTGAGTCAATCTATTGTTATTTTCTTTTGGCTGAGACAGTGAAAAGAAAAAAAAATTATAATATTTATTTCTTTATACTGCTTTACTATCAATAGTGACAACATGAGACAACTATAGAGAATGTTTAATAAAATTTCGAAAGATGAAAAGGTCCCTTCTAAATGGAAAAAAGGAATTATTGTTAAAATACCTATAAAGGCAACCTTAGCGACTGTAATAACTGGAGAGGAGTAACCTTACTATTAGTTCTGTCAAAAGTTTTTTGCAAAGTCATTCTGAATAGACTTAACGATATAGTGGATACTGCAATGAGAGAAGAACAGTCAGGATTTCGAAAAAGGAGAAGCTGTCTCGGTCAGACCTTTACTTAAGAATAATACCTGAAGAACATATTGAAAAACAGAAACCATTAATCCTGAACTTAATAGACTTTAAAATGTTTTGATAGCATGCATCGAGATTCAATGTGGAGAATTTTAAGACTATGTGGAATACCATCTAAGATTGTCAACATCATTAGAGATCACTACAACGGATATGTTTGTGCAGTCAGCACAGAAGAAGGAATGAGCGAGTGGTGAAACAAGGATGTATACTTTCTCCTTTGCTTTTTTGCAAACACGAATTTTGGTTACTGTTTATCCACTTTTTAATAACAGTAAGTAGAATTCCCCCCGTGTGGTACCCGGGATCTGCAAAGAATAAGACCACTGTACCCTACCATGCATGATCGTAAAAGGCGACGAAGGAGGGTTCAGCATAGGGCCAGCAACCCTATCTGGTAAAAAAAAACACTATCAGACTGCTACAGAAACGGAAGCAAGGGAAAAAATAAATGCAGGTGGAAGGAGAAATGCGTATCAGGAAACTGAGCCCATGAAGGTTGTGGATGAAAGCCAGCCACTGGAAGTCCCCAGCCCGACTGCAGACCTCCTGGAACCTAAACACAAGATGCAAATAGGCAGCTGGAATGTAAGAACACTAAACCAGACTGGAAAACTAGCACAAACCATCAAGGAAATGCACAGATACAAACTAGACATACTAGGAATACAAGAGGCAAGATGGACAGGACAAGGCAGAAGGAAATTAACAACACAGCACACAGAAGATACAATAATATGGTCAGGTAAAGAAGATCTTCATGAAGGAGGAGTAACATTGATTATAACAAAAGAAGCATCAAGAGCATTGCTGAAATGGACCCCAATAAATGAGAGATTATTATATGCACGATTCAACTCAAGATTCACGAAGCTATCTATTATAGTTTGTTATGCACCAACAGAAGCAGCTGAAGAGGAATTAAAAGAAGATTTTTACAACAGCCTCCAAGCAACAGTAGAAACAATACCGAAGCATGATATGTTACTCATCTTGGGCGACTTCAATGCAAAAGTAGGTGAAGGAAATGAAGATAGAAGAAGAATCATGGGAAGAGAAGGAATCGGAGAAATAAATGAAAATGGAGAAAGACTGTGCAGTTTCTGTGAAGAAAACATGATGACCATTGGAGGGACAATTTTCCAACACAAAAACATCCATAAGGTGACTTGGAGGTCACCAGATAAAACCACAGAAAACCAAATCGATCACATACTAATAAATAACAAGTGGAAACGGTCACTACAAGATGTGCGAGCAAGGAAAGGAGCAGATGTAGGAAGTGATCACAACCTTCTGGTAGCAAAAATAAAACTAAAATTAAGGAAAGCCAAAATCGGAGAACACAGAAAGATACATTTTGATACAAGCAAACTGACAGACCAGCAAACAAGAAATGAATTCTCAATAGTACTTAAGAACCGCTTCAGTGTCCTACAAGACGAAGCAGAAATGTCCATATTAGAGTTCAATAAAACACTACAGGAAACAGCAAAAGAGGTGCTGGGATATCGAAAAAGGAGAAAAGAGGAATGGATAAGCGAGACCACATGGGAAAAGATAGAGCAAAGAAAAGAAAAAAAAATTACTGAACACCAAATCACAACGGCTTAAAGAACGAGTTTTAAGTAATTATGCACAAAAAGACAAAGAAGTGAAGGAATCATGCTGTCAAGATAAACGTCAATATTATGACAACTTAGCAGAAGCAGCAGAGAAAGCAGCATATACAAATGACATGAAAACCATATATAAAATCACAAAGCAGATGACAGGTAACTTCAACACAAGATGTGAAAGTGCAGTAAGAACACAAAATGGACAACTGGTCAGTGGAGAAAGAGAAAAAATTGAAAGATGGAGGGAACACTTTAACAACCTACTAAACAAACACAAGCAGCACAAACAATAGACATACCTGAAGCAAAAACGGAACTAAACATCAATACAGGACCAATAACAATAAATGAAGTAAAGGAGGCGATAAAGAAGCTAAAATCAGACAGGGCACCAGGTGAAGATGAAGTGACTGCTGAGATGTTGAAAGCAGAAGAAACAGAAACACCAAAACAACTTTGCCGGATATTACAACAAATTTGGGATCTAGAAAAAGCCCCAGAGGAGTGGAAAACTGGGCTTACAGTAAAAATACCAAAGAAGGGTGACCTCAGAGATTGCGGGAACTGGAGAGGCATTACCCTACTGCCACTCACCAGTAAAGTATTTTGCAGAATAATCATCAACAGAATTGTACCAACACTTGAGGAAAAACTTCGGAAAGAGCAGGCAGGATTTAGGAAAGGAAGAGCATGCATAGACCACATATTTGTACTTAGACAAATATTAGAACAGGCAAATGAGTGGCATAGCACAACATATGCATTATTCATAGATTTTGAGAAAGCCTTTGACAGTGTCAACAGAGATGCACTGTGGAAAATCCTAAGATGGCATGGCCTCCCCCATAAAATAGTTAATGTAATCAAAGCCCTATACGAGGGTTTTCAGTGCAAAGTTATCTGTGGAGAACATACCTCCAGCAGCTTTAGGGTACAAACAGGAGTGAAACAGGGATGTGTACTATCACCAACATTATTTATCTTGGCAGTAGACTGGTTAATGAAGGAGGCAACATCAGACAAACGCAGAGGATTACAATGGACCCTTGACACAGTGCTGGAGGATCTTGACATTGCGGACGACATTTGTCTATTATCAAGCAGTCACAAAGATATGCAAGAGAAAATAAACAAGCTAACTCAGAATGCAAATAACATAGGACCAACGTAGGAAAGACAAAGTTAATGAAACAAAATGTGAACAACAGAAATGTACTCAGAGTAGATAACAAGTTAGTGGAGGAGGTCAATGAATTTGTATACCTTGACAGCAGAGTAGTAGAAAATGGAGACAGCACAGAGGACATCAACAGCAGACTTATTAGAGCAAACCAGGCTTTTGCAATGCTGCAGACTATATGGAAATAAAAAAAACTAAGCATAAATATGAAAATCAGGATATTTAAGAGTAATTTTCTAAGTGTACTACTCTATGGAAGTGAATGCTGGAAAATCACCAAAACCATAGAAAACAAGTTAAATTCTTTCCAGACTAAATGTTTACGAAGAATTAGAAAAATATTTTGGCCAAACACCATAAGAAATAACATTTTATTAGCAGAAATGCAGATGAAACCACTGACAACAATTATTGAGGAAAGACGCTGGCGATGGTTGGGACATGTGCTCCGAATGACTGACAACTCACTACCAAAAATAGCACTAAGATGGACACCACAAGGGAACAGAAGTAAGGCAACGTAGGAAAGGCAAAGTTAATTAAACAAAATGTGAACAACAGAAATATACTCAGAGTAGATAACAAGTTAGTGGAGGAGGTCAACGAATTTGTATACCTTGGCAGCAGAGTAGTAGAAAATGGAGACAGCGCAGAGGACATCAACAGCATACTTACTAGAGCAAACCAGGCTTTTGCAATGCTGCAGATTATATGGAAATCAGAAAAACTAAGTATAAATATGAAAATCAGGATATTTAAGAGTAATGTTCTAAGATGGACACCACAGGGGAACAGAAGTAAGGGTAGACCAAAATAGACATGGAGAAGAACACCAGAAAGGATGTTGAGCAATAGAGGGCTCACCTGGGCAAGAGCAGAAAAAAGGCGAAGGACAGGCATTTGTGGAAAACACTTGCGGAAGCCCCATGTGCCCTGGGCACTTAAGGTTCAGAGAGAGAGAGAGAGAAGTAGAATTCGTTGTACACTATTCTATTCTGTTCTGCCTATTATGCCTGCTTATTTCGTATATCTGACTTCTCAACCCTACATTTCACAAGTGTTATATGCCTTAGTGACTCTTAGCTCTTCCACTGTAAATTGACTCTATAGTATTAACCAGTGTATCAACGACAGACAGTCAAGATTTCACTCTTTCAAACAGTCGAGGTACATCTCTTTCGTCGTTGCTTCGTTGTCGACTTTAGTGCCTGTTTGGCGTCTACTTGGTCTGTGCTTAGTATCTGCTTACTATACGGTTACAGACCAACTTTCCTAAGTACAGCAATCGCTCAGTGGCAACGCAAATACCAGCTGTGTAGATTATGTTGGCTTTATTTCGTGTATGTGGTGAGAAATTGGCGATGACGATGAGTGGAAAACAATATAAATGAAAATTATAAATTACACGACGTGACGTTACTCCAGCAAGACAACATAAATGATTCCAGGCGTCTACTAACGTCTATAAGATTGCGACGCCAACAGAATCCTACTACATACTAGATTCACTATTCTATTCTACAAAAAATCACTGCCGACAACTAAGACATAGACTAGCTTCCTACGCTACAAAACTACGTCCTAAATTAACAGCACAACATTCATTCATTCATGTGCATGTCCCTTGCGGAACTTTGCATCCCTAACAGCAATCCTATAGGCCTCTCGGCTGTGAGCAAGATGGCCTGCGGCTGATGCGTCCATTTGCAGATCATCAACTATGTCTTGCAGCCATCTTCGCCTTGGTCTCCATCTCTTTCTTTTTCCCATTATGTACCCTTCCAAGAGGTCTTCTCTAGATTATCATGACGTTTAATATGTCCAGAATATTTATGTTTTCTCTCTTTAATCCTTTTTACTAGACAACCTTCTTCAATATTAAGTTCTTGTAGTATGGATATATTTCAAGAATAGAATACTAACAGTAATTTCAATCAGGAACTTGCCAATCATTCCACAACACTCAGTGAAGTAGAGGAGATAATTATGGAATTCTTACAGGATAGCCATAATCACAGCAGCAAAGGACTGAAAAAAAAAACAAATAGAAAAATATGGATATCAGAAAACACATGGAAGTACATACATGAAAGACGAGCAGCCAAATTAGACATATTGAATATAAAGACAGACCTTGGAAAAGATCTGGCGAAAGCAAAATACAAAGAAATAGAGAAGAAAGTAAAAAGTTCAGCTAGAAGGGATAACAGAGAATACATAGACAATATGGTGAAAGAGGCAGAGAAAGCAGGAAAAAACAAGAGACAGCAAAATTTTATATAACATACAGAAAAGGCTAACATGTTCTATTACATCTAAAGAAAGACCAATCCTTAGCAAAACCGGAATCCTATTAACATCAAGTAAAGACCAAAAGCAATGATGGGCTGAACACTTCCAAGAAATACTTAATCGACCACACTACCGACTTACAAGCCCCACAACTAAATGTCAACCTAGATGAAATTACATTTCAAGAAAGTGAAACAGCAGTGACTTTAAAGCTACAGGTGAAGATGAAATAACACCCGAAATGTTAAAAGCTATTAACATTGACAACATGAGACAACAACAGAGAATGTTTAACAAGATTTGGAAAGAAGAAAAGATCACTTCTACATGGAAAAAGGAATCATTGTTAAAATACCGAAAAAGGCAAGCTTAGTGACTGTAACAAATGGAGAGGAGTAACCTTAATATCAGTTGTGTCAAAAGTATTTTGCAAGGTCAGTTTGAATAGACTTAAAGATATAGTGAATACCACAATGAGAGAAGAGCAAGCATGATTAAAAAAAAAAAAGCTGTGTCGACCAGATCTTTAAGAATAATACTTGAAGAACATATTGAAAAACAGAACCCATTAATACTGAACTTCATAGATTTTAAAAAGGCATTTGATTGCATACACAGAGAGTCATTGCAGAGAATATATGGAATACCATCTAAAATTGTCAACATCATTAAGGACTTCTACAATGGATATGTTTGTGCAATCAAAACAGAAGAAGATATGAGCGAATGGTTCCAGATTGAAACAGTCGTGAAACAAGGATGCATACTGTTTCCTTTGCTTTTTAGAATTGCAACAGACTTCATAATGAAAAAATGCTGCACAGGTAACACGGGTATTGACTGGGTACATGGGGCCCAACTAGAAGATCTTGATTTTGCTGATGACATAACTCTTATCAGTAACAATGTGAATTCCATGCAAGAAAAAACAGATATCCTGTGGCATAAAATCCCTTGATGAGGTTGAAAAGCTAGTCGAAAGCAGGAAAAATTGGCGAACTACCTTGCGAGCCCTATGTGACGTTTAATGGCACGGGAAGGATATAAGATATATAAGAGGATATATAAATATATATCCATTGACGAATACATTCTCATTTGTGCTTAAACGAAAATATAACTCCATTAAATTATGGTTCATCAGATGTTACATTTATATATAATTTGATGTTTATTGTTCTTATTCAAACATTGGTTTATCCTTTGTTATATCGTATGCTCATCTTTCGTTCTTTCCCACGGCAGTAGCTAGCACTCGAGATTTATGAAACATCAATGTCAGCATATAGATCATTACATTTATTCAAACTCGAAGTGCTCGAGTATATTATTATTATGAACAGGTAAAACCTTAAGCAGCTGATTTTCTTGCATGAATTCGAAATCAAAACCTAACAAGTTGAACAGAAAACAGAGCGGAGATAATATTTTGATGATGAGAGAGATTTGCTTAAACACTTGTTGGAGTTCACATGGTTTAGGTTTGATGTTTGTTCAACGGCTGATCACGTGCAGACTGATAATGGGTTCTAACAACAATTTTGTCGCCGGTTGCTGCTCGAACTTGACTCGGTTGTGGGCCATGAAATCTAATAATAGTCCAAATAAAAGCCTTTCAGAGGCTAATCAAATGTCCGCTTTAGGTCATTAAATGACAGGATAAGATCAGAAACGAGGTCTGGGAACAGGCAGGACAATAATCTATGAGCCTACAAATCATGTTTAGGAAATGGAGGTGGAATGGTCACACACACTGAGGAAACCCAACACTAGGCTAGTGTGAACTGCCTTTCAAAACCCAGAATAGTGTACAGATTTTGGAGGGAGAAATGCAGTTCACATGATGCGGGGGTGGAAGACCTATATAAAGAAAAAAGCATGCAGGAAAGGTCACACCGAGCATAGCCAGCGGGCAAATGGGGGTGGGGGTGGGAGTGGGGAAGGCAAGTTCGATCTCGTCTGTTTTGTGTTTGATATGGAAACACTTAGCCCCAGCCGCCTTCACAATGTTTGATTCTACGGTGCTGTGGATTATATGATGATGTCATTAAACCGTAATGTGCTGTGAATTATATGATGTGTCGTGAAACCATAATGTGCTGTTGGATTATGCCTTGTTATTATCATGATGATACATGTTGATATCCTGTATATGTAATGTCTGTGGTTTATAAAGTTACACCTGTGTGTTTGTTAATTATGATGATCCTACTTCTGTTAGTGGTTAGCGGGGTAGCGGTATCCCCTATCAAAGGAGAAGTAAGACGCCTCCTTACCTCCGTCAGTCTACGGGACACCCTTGGCAAGGTGGAGTACCCGTATAGCCCCCCGATCAGGGTGACGTGAAGCCATGGGAGCAGGTGGTGGATGGAATGGGAGAGCAGCTGACAGATAATGTTGGTTATGGTCACCATTCTATGATGGTAGGCAGATGATCTCAATGTAGGGACAATGGCTACGATCACTGACTAGTACAGTCACTGCCCGGAAGGAAAGCAATGGTAAACTACCTTCTGGAAACATACCAAGAAACCCAAGCAGCAGTCATGGAAAGTCAAATAGGAAAAAGATCTGGTGGTGAGTCCCCCAGGCCAGATAGATCTAATTTTAACACTGGTGTGAGGCAGAGGTTGGTACTAGTAATTGTGATGATGGACAAAATCCTGACGGTGTTACCAAGGAAAACCCCTGTATCAAACTAAAAAGAAAAATAAGAGTAGGAACATGGAATGTAAGAAGTATGTATGAGGGAAAATATCAAGTAATAAGTGACGAGATGAAAAGAACGGGGATACACATTTTGGGAATCTGCGAACATCGATGGAAAGGATCAGGACACTTTAAGAGCGAGAATGATAATATATTTATATATTCTGGCGGAGAAGTAAGAGGAAAGAATGGAGTGGCTTTTTATTTGGACATATCAACATCAAAAGCATTACTAGGCTACAATCCAGTAAGTGATAGAATCCTAACAATCAGACTTAAGGGCATTCCTAGAAATGTAACAGTCATCCAGGTATATGCACCTACATCAGCAGCAGAAGAAGAGGAAGTAGAACATTTTTATAACACACTGCAAACGACAATAGACCAGGTACGGAAAAATGATATTGTATTTATATTGGGTGATTTTAATGCAAAAATTGGTACAGAAAGAGCAAAAGATGAAGGACATGTTGTAGGGAAATTTAGCATAGGACACAGAAATGAGGCAGGTGATAATCTAATGGCGTTTTGCATGGAAAATGAGCTAATGATCGCTAACACACTTTTTAAACAACATCCAAGAAGACTTTACACATGGACATCACCTGATGGGAAAACCAGGAATCAAATAGATTACATTTTAGTGCAGAGAAGGTGGAGGTCAAGCATAACATCAGCGAAAACTTTACCAGGTGCTTATTGTGACACGGACCATGAGTTATTAATAGCAGACATGAAGATAAAGATAAAAAAGATAGTTATGGGATCAAGACCACTCCGCTTTGACCTTACAAATATACCAGAACAATACGGTATAGAAGTGAAGAACCGTTTCGAAATCCTGATGGCTGTACAGGAAGAGATGACACCAGATGAATTGGCTACGCAGGCCAAAGATATCTTAGTAACAACAGCTAAAGACATGGTTCTAGTAAAGAAAACACAAAAGAATAGATGGATCACAGCAGGTACACTAGAACTGAAAAAACAATGTAGAGAAATGAAGACGCAATGGAGAGTGACAAACAGCAACAAAGATAAATATAAAACTTTAACAAAAGAAGTACGAAGAAACACAAGAAAAGATAAAAAACAATACATACAAGATTGTTGTGAAAGAATAGAAGAACATCAGAGGTGTGGAAGAGATAGTGAAATGTTTAAAGAAATGAAGACATTGACGAGAAATGTCACACCTAAGCTAAATGTAATTTGTGATGAGATGGGGAATACCCTGACAGAGACAGAGGAAATTCTAGAAAGATGGAAGGAATATTGCAAAAGAATGTATGAAACAACCGACTGTGGAAGCAGAAATCAACAGTGTGAATTATTATTGGAGGAGAAAGAACCCGAACCGACAATGGAAGAAGTTTTATGGGCAATAAAGAATCTGAAAAATGGTAAATCACCAGGATGTGATGAGATAACCGCTGAATTTATTAAAGCAGGAGGAAAGGAGTGTGCAACAATCTATCATGCACTATGTAAAAAGATATGGCATTCAGGTATTTGGCCAAAAGAATGGAAAAGAACTGTATTCATACCACTGCCAAAAAAGGGTAACCTGAAATTATGCACCAACTACAGAACTGTTGCCCTGATTAGTCATGCCAGTAAAATTCTGTTAAAAATCATAATGGGTAGACTTGGAAAGAAAATAGAAGAAGAAGTCAATATGGTCCAAGCTGGCTTCAGGCAAGGAAGAGGATCAAGAGATCATATATTCAATCTAACATTAATAATAGAGAAATGCAGGGAGTTTAATGTGAATCTATATTTATCCTTTATAGACTACTCAAAGGCATTTGATTGTGTACAACACCAGAAACTTTGGGAAATAATGGAAAAAATGGGATTTCCAACACATTTGATACAATTAACATCACTGCTGTATCTAGACCAACAAGCAGCAGTAAGAATAAATGGTGAAACAACAACTTGGTTTGGCATAAAACAAGGGGTCCGTCAGGGGTGCATATTGTCACCCTACTTATTTAACTTGTATACTGAAAATATAATGAGGAATGTTAGAGAAGATGTAGACAAAGAATATTACGATGCCATAACAGTTGGAGGTTATGAAATACCAGAGATTAGATATGCTGATGACACAGTATTGCTGTCCACAACACAAGAAGGAATGGAAAAACTAATTATGTCAGTCCGCAAGAACAGCGAAGAGCAGAACCTCTATCTTAATGCAAAGAAAACTAAAGTGATGACAACTGACAAAACAAACAAGGCAACTGAAATATGTATCAATGAGGAAAAACTGGAAGAAGTGAAGAGTTTTGAATATCTTGGATCACTACTAACTAATAATGGAGATACAATGAGGGAAATTAAAAGGAGGACATCTATTGCTCTTCAGAAAGTAAAACAAATAAAGAATCTGTGGAGAGGAGCAGACAGAACCACAAAAATAAGATTTTTAAGGGCATGCATCTTTCCCATCGCAACATATGCCTGTGAGACCTGGACACTTAACAAAACAGCTGAGAAACACATAAATGCCTTTGAATGTAAATGCTACAGAAGAGTTCTCCAAATATCGTGGACACAAAAACGAACAAATATATCTATACTATAAGAGCTTAATATTGAAGAAGGCTGGCTAGTAAAGAGGATTAAAGAGAGAAAACTTAAATATTTTGGACACATTAAACGTCATGATAGTTTAGAGGAGAAGACCGTATTGGAAGGATATATAATGGGAAAAAGAAAAAGAGGAAGACCGAAACGAAGATGGCTGCAAGACATCGTTGACGATCTGGAAATGGATGCAGCAGCAGCAGGCCATCTTGCTCACAACAGAGAGGCCTACAGGAGTGCTGTTTGGGAGGCAAAGTTCCGCAAGGGACATGCAAAGGAATGAATGAGTGTTAATAAATGGATGTAAATTGATTTGCTGACTTGGTAATATGTATTTCATGTTGATGTGATGTATGAATGTGTGTAAGATGCTGACGTAACCGACATGTAGTATCCTTGGAGGGAAGAATCTGGGCTGGCGGTCATGGTGGTCGCCAGATCATGGCTACGCAGTACGGTAGTACATGCCAAGCGAATGTCTGAAACAGATTGGTTTTATTTCTTTCCAATCTATTCCTAAAATGTAGATTTAGCGCTAGCTAAGTTTACAATAGCAAGACAGGCATTGACATGAAATCCTCAAGGAAATAGAAAACGAGGAAGACCTGGACTTACGTGGAGAAGAGAAATTATGACAGTGCTCAGAGACAGGGATACATATGGAAAATAATTCCAAGAACAGGGATCACTGGAAAGCCTTTATCCATGGCCTATGCTCTCAAAGGTGTGAAAGGCAATGGTGATGATGATGGTGTCATTCCATCTAAACCTGACGCAATGTCACATAGCTACTCCATCCACTGACGTCAAGGTTTGACCTACTCCCGTCATGCCATGGGCGTTAAGATTTGAGTTACTCCAGCCATGGGCGTTAAGATTTGAGCTACTCCCGTCATGCTATGGGCGTTAAGATTTGAGTTACTCCAGCCATGGGCGTTAAGATTTGAGTTACTCCAGCCATGGGCGTTAAGATTCGAGTTACTCCAGCCATGGGCGTTAAGATTTGAGTTACTCCAACCACGGGCGTCAAGGTTTGAATTACTCCAACCACGGGCGTCAAGGTTTGAATTACTCCAGCCATGGGCTTTAAGATGGAGTTACTCCAACCACTTGCGTCAAGGTTTGAAAGGTTTTATCTCCTGTAGGCCTCTCGGTTATGAGCAAGATGACCTGCTGCTGATGCATCCATTTGCAGATCAGCAACTATGTCTTGCAACCATCTTCGCCTTGATCTTCCTCTCTTTCTTTTTCCCATTATGGAACCTTCCAAGACGGTCTTCTCTAGATTATCATGACGTTTAATGAATTCAAAATATTTAAGTTTTTTCTCTTTAATCCTCTTTACTAGCCAGTCTTATTCAATATTAAGTTCTTGTAGTATGGATATATTTGTTCTTTTTGTGTCCATGATATCTGAAGAACTCTTCTGTAGCATTTACATTCAAAGGCATTTATGTGTTTCTCAGCTGTTTTGTTAAGTGTCCAGGTCTCACAGGCCTAATTTCATAGTGTTTATTTTCCTAAAAAGCTGTTTGATGTTTACAGTAAATTATAGTGTACCACATGCTACTATAAAAGGTTGTGAAAAGTCTGAAAATAGTGCGATTTTCACTACATAAGCTTACTCTCATTTACAATATGGTGCTGGGGAAAAGACTGAAGAGTTAGGGTGAACCACGTGAAACACATAATGTAAAAGAAAGTATGTGCATGTAGTATACATCCCGCTGGTTCGAGACTTTTTTATATACCCTGTACAATGAAATGTGTTTTATTTCATATTCTAATGAGTAATAATAAATAATCACTATTCACTATTCTAATACACTGTAATGTACTATTCAAAATATATATATATATATATAGGATACAGTTGTTTCCTCTTTTTACTTTTCTCTTACGTCTAACTGATGCATCAAGTGTTTCGTAACTTTCTCTTTATCTGTAAATGTGTACAACGAAGATTTATGTATCTGCTTCTACAGTTTGCCGTAGAAAGAAATTATGTAATCATTTACAACAACCTGTTATCCGTTATTAGGGGAAGAATAACTTTTCCCATATATCCAATTAGCACTTACCTAGCATTTACGCCTGTCACATATTTGTTTTAATATATTCCATTATAACGAAATTTTTTATAAGCATCTTTATCTGCCAGTGTTGAAAAGCATTATTTTATCTATTGTTAACAGTTTACTTTATTTTGGTCTAGAAAATCTACTTTTCATTCCCAGTTCATCGCACATCTTCATTTTTATGCAGGCTTTTATAAAACAAATATAAACGATTCAGGTCACTTTTGCCTGTTTAGAATGTTGTTATGTGTCAAGAAATATGACATAAGACAGTTACTTATCTTTATCATTTCTCCACAAAAAAATTACTGCGTCTTGACTTCTTGGACAGCTGTTACACGTCCACTTTGCTTCGAAGGCAGCGGTGTCGAGTGATGCTGAAGAGAAAATGTGTTCAAGTCTACTCCAGCACCGCCAGAGTGTGATCGAGTTATCTATCCAAGACTAAACATTCTCTGTTAGTTCATACATACCGTTCGTGAAAAGCAACCGTAAAGATAAGTATGTATAATGCGTTAGTGGTGTATTTTAGCAGCAGTTTTCTAACTTGCTTAATAGCGCAACAAAACAGGCTATTCTTAGTGCTTGTTGGCAGCTGTTGCATAATTTTCCTTTGCTATACTGTCATTCATTTTGGCTTGCTATCCTGATATATACTGTTGTATAAAATAGAAAAAAAACACAAAGAAAAATTGTCAAATGGCTCTACTTCAGGACAAAATTATTCCTTCCAGTTCCGGATTTTCGTATCACTTCTCCGGATAATGAGGTTAGTACATTGATTACATAGTCTTTATGGATACTTTTCTTGACAAAGGAGTTAATCCAGTATGTTGCTTGCCAGTCGCAAAATTACAGAATCAGTATCCCAAGTGATAATATTTATGTGTGGTAGCACAGGATGAAAAATAACATGGGGTATAATATCTTCTTCTTCTTCTTCGTTCACTTCTACCACCAAAAACCGCACTGTAAACTACTGAATTCACGCCTGTGGTCCTCGTTAGGTCCGGTGGTCCTCTGTGTGGTCCAAAATAGACCACACGAGATCCACGAAAGGACCACAAGGGGTTCAGAGTATCACAGTGCTTTAGCCTGTATTTCTTGGTGGGTCTTGGAAGCGGGATTGCGTGACACTGTGGTTTTCATTGCACCAGTTTAGTCTAGGGTTGGACTTTCTCACCGGAAGACCTCGACGTGTTTAGAATATCAGTGCATCCCCGCTGGGTGAGAGGCGGTAGCCCACCCAGGCCAGAGTTGGACTTTCTCACCGGAAAACCTCGACGTGTTTTGAGATACCCGTGTATCACCGCCGGGTGAGAGGTGGTTGCCCATCCAGTCCAAGGTTGGACTTCTCACTGGAAAACCTCAGCGTGATTAGGATACGCAAACATCCCCGCCGGGTGAGAGGTGGTTGCCTATCTAGACTTCCCTGGTCCAGTGTCTCCGACTTCAGCATTTTGCGGTCGTGGCCGCTACCCTTCCTAGTTGTGACCAGGATGGAGCTTTTGTCCAGGAGGACGAATCCTCGCCACTAGTGACTTCTACCCCTGGGTTGAGCCGGTTTAGGCATTCCCAGTATGGGCGTGTTTGGGACGGGACATGCATAGCCTTCAAGATTCACCCCTGGTATGAGCCGGTTTAGGCAAAATTCACCAGTATGGGTGTTTATCAGGCGTTACCGACCTCTAGAGCGGAGGTGGCATGACATGTCTAGCCATCAAGTTCTACCCCTGGTGTGTGCCGGTTTAGGCATGTTTCACCAGTGTAGGTGTATTTCGGACTTGGGCGGCCTCTAGAGCAGAGGTGCCGTGGTATAGCTCTCGTAGCGATACTACTGGACATACCGGTTAAACTTCACTTTCCACCACCTTTTCCCATCGGCGTCGCACAGCAACCTTTATTTCTTTTCCGCATTTACTTCCTTAACCGGGAGGAGCTTCACTCCACGCGCGGCATTTGAAGTGTCTCGCCAGCAGTGTCTTAACCTCTGGGACAAACCGGTTCATGCATTTCACCCGATATGACTGCACTCAGGACGTGGCCGACCTCCAGACCAGAGGTACCGTGATTTGACTGTTTGCTTCGCTTTATCCTTTCTACCACCTTTTCCGCAGTGATGCTGCGCGGCAACCTCATTTGCAAATTTCTTCATTGGCCGGGAGGAGCACCGCTCCACGCACGGCAGCTGAAGATCTCGCCAACAGCGGCAGATGAGCTACCAAACGTGCCACTCATCTACCCTAAGTAACTGGTTTTCAGGCGCCAGATATTCGCCCTCGCCCCTTCTCCTGTCAGTTTAAACAGTTCTGCCACGGGAAGGCCAGGAGCTGGACTTGACTGCCAGAGGCTGTTTGTGGCGCGTTTGGAGTCCTTAGAACCGGGGTATAATATAATTTGAGTATTTTAGGACCCTCATTGATCTATCTAGACAGCATTTGTCTTGCTTCGTCATCCCATGTGACTGAAACCACGGACAACAATGTATCGAGGGGAAGCCAGTTTTTATTAATTTTTTAAACTTTCAGCCAGAGTGAGTAATTTTTTTTTTGCATTTGATTTCATTGCTCGTTTACTTATTAATTAGAGAATTCAAGCTTTGTGGTAAAGAGGGATTCTATTTTGCAGCAAGACTGCTAATTTCTCCTTCAGCATGAGCGCTTCATTATTTTGTGGCAGAGGCCGACCCTAGCAGAAATGTTTCTTGCTCTGCCAACTTCCTCACTCAGTCCTCATATTAACTCATTATACTAAGCATGCTTCAACATGTATGACCATTAATTTTAAAGCGTTAAAACAGTATATAAAATGAATGTAAAGAATCATAAGATAAACTATAAATTTATCACAAAATGAGAAACAATTAAACGAAATGAGTGTAGGGAACATTACCATACATTTATCACATACAAAACGAAAAGTTGATAACCACAAACACAGCTGCTAAACTATACTCATGCATTAATTGTACATCGCTTGTTCCAAGTAAATATCTAGTTTAAGGGTGGAAAAAACTTACATTGCTTTCATATTTGCACGAAGGTTAGCGTAGTCTAATTTTTGACCCATTTCTTTGAAATCATGGCATGTCCTTCCCATCGAGTTTCAGCCATTTATGAGCGTAAATTAGTTTAGTAGCAACAGTATTCAGCTCCACTGAAAACATAGTGTCACATAACAAGGCAAGATAAAAATGTTAAATCTCTGAGATTAAAGGCAAGTGTTTCTGCTTCATGTCTTGCAGTTATGTCCACTCACTCGCCATAAGAGTTTCTACCAAAGAATCGTAATATTCGTCCTTAATTATCTTAACAAAGGACGTTGATTCACAGTTGTCAGTGAAGTCTTTTTACAACCAGCTTCACCTATAACGCTGACAGTGGAGACAGAGGTGTATAGTTTTACAAGAAAAATAGAAAAAAGAAGAAAAAAGGACAAATGGCTTCCATTCTAGATTCCTAACGTTTGAGCGTTAGAGTTGTAATATATTTTTTAAGGATTGCCAAATGCAAGATTGCAGTTAACACCAGCAAGGTGTTAATTGTTCACTATGACGTACGTCTGGGGTACAGTCTGCAACTATGCTATAATATTTAGCTTTGTGTACTATATTCTTATGACCCCAGAGAAGATTCTTGTTAATGTTTTCTCCCAAGATAGTGTTGGTCTGATAAGCAGGTATTCTTATCATGTGGAGATGAAGTCCTCGTTGCTGCCACACGTCAGTCAGCACTGCAAATGTGGAGAGACATCTTCGCAAAGCAACAAAGAAAACGTAGTCAACGCTCAATCAGCAGCCAGTTCAGTACCGGTTACTACGCCAGCCAAGCCAGCCATCATATGAACCCCATTGCCTTCACTTTTATTACAAACTCTCAAGAAATGTCTCTGCCTGGTGCTGGTACGTTGGGACAATCATTTAGTCCACAACTTCTAATGCGGTTTTCACATGCAGATAGAAGAACTGGCCGAAGAGTTCATAGACAACGAAACTGACGGACACCCCAGTAACAAAAAAGAAAAAAAAATGCCATCGCTAGGAAGAAGCTAATAGGTCAACAGCGAGTAAAAAGGAGACGAAAAAGCAAATAATTCATGAATGGAGACGAATAAAAATAAAGGAAAATATTTTAATTCATCTTCCCCTGATCGCGAAAGATGAATACCCTTGTCTGATTTGCATGGAACATTACAGTGACAGCCGCCCTGGAGAGATTTGGATATTTAGTGCCCAGCATGTGATATTCCACTGAGCAGTTTATTAAAGAAAGACGCGGGCGATGGTTGGAACATGTGCTCCGGATGACTGACAACTCACTGCCAAAAATAGCACTAAGATGGAAACCACAGGGGAGCAGAAGTAATGGCAGACCAAAGAAGACATGGAGAAGAACAACAGAAAGGATGTTGAGCAGTAGAGGGCTCACCTGGGCAAGAGTGGAAAAAAGACAAAGGGCAGGCGTTCATGGAAAACCGTTGCGGAAGCCCCATGTGCCCTGGGCATTTAAGGATCACACAGAGAGAGAGAGAGAGAGAGAGAGAGAGAGAAAGAGAGAAACAGAGAAACAGAGACAGAGATGTGGTCTCTTGGCCCATGACCAGTGTACAGATGTCGGCTCTAGGAAGATTTTATTTGTTTGCCATAATAGTGATTAGATTATAACGGAATGGCTTGTTTACGTTTATAGAGCAGGAGCACATTTTTGTTTTTAGTTTATTTACTGAAACAGCTGTTTTTAATGTTTAAATAAAGACCCACAACCTTCTATATATGTATCAAAGTGTTGGAAATAAACTCAGGCGATGTTACAACCTATCCCTGTATCGGGGTAAAATATAACCAGAAGTAATCTTACACAGATTTCTGTAAATCTTCACAGTTTATAGATTATGAAATTTAAAATATCAAGTTCATAGCTGAATGATGCAAGTACCTTGTAACTACTTTGTGCGAAGAAAGTGCAGTAAATAACTGAGAAATGGATTAAAGTGTAAATCTGGTACTTTTTACCTTGTCTACCCTAGACGTTATTAATGAGAGTGACACCGCGTGTCGAACTTGAGTCAAACTCTACATTCAAAACTCTATAAATGGCCACATTGTTATGAGAACAACTCTCAAATAGAGAATACTTGCTTATACGGCGAGGCACACTGTACATACGGCAGTTGTTATATATAAGGGAATCAGGGTAACATGTGCGATTAAGTTCTTTTTATCGGAATCAGAACGGGTTAAAAAAGCAATAAAGGTATGGAGCACGGGCATTAAAAAAACATTAAAAACACCGGCCAAATAGCATCTGTTACAATCGTCGTTAATCTGAAAAGAATAGGCGGGAACTACGTCTCTGAACCAACAATATTGTTAAAGAAAATAAGTAAAATGAGAAACAATGAACAGAAAACACTAACAAAGTTCTTTTCCTCTCCTTCAGAACTGAGTTTCAAGCTTAAAGAGAAAATGAGAAGTGGTCAGTATTTCTTCTGGTGTTGTCTCCTGTTCATTGCCTTCGCTGTTATTACAAACTCTCAAGGAATAATATCAACTGGAATGAAATGTATATACCAGGTATGATAACAAAACAAATGAATGGATGGATGGATGGATAGATGGACGGACGAACGGACGGACGGACAGACGGACAAAAGCAGAACGATAAGTAGACATATTAGAAATAATTTATAGTCACACAAGCTTCAGATGTGAAAAATAATAGGTCAGTTATAAACAGAGAATTTCTGTAAGAAGCTGCATGCCTATATATATATATATGTTTTGTTTTGTTTTGTTTGTTTTGTTTCTGACAGGAATGTTTTTGTGCAGGAGGTGTAATCTTTTGTGATGACAGATATTTAACTTCAATGCCACAGAAAACAGGCGTGGTAAACCCATTCTTGGCGACCCTTAAACTAGATGTAAGTTACTGTTAGCATTTACACACTGGAATCTTGTTTTGTCTTGTGCTATCTCCCTGTAACTGCGAGCTGGTGTTCTTTGCAGTCGATGCTGTGGAGGTGTTGGGCTACAGGATCGTATCGGCGTGGGAGCGGGTTATGGCAGCTAATTTTTCACTCTCGGAGTACAGCTAAAAAGCAAGAGGTGTCCAATGCTCCTATTGCAGACTCCACCACCATTAGGACAATGGCTATCCCTGTCTCGTTAGCCAGGCTATGCCTGTTATTTGGGATACCAAAGAAGAGGTGGGGCAGGGTCTTGGTTAGCTATAATTCGCTAACCTTGACGCTAGCATATTAGCTATGGTTCGCTAACCTTGACGCTAGCATATTAGTCATGGGTCGCTAACCCTGACGGTAGCATATTAGCTATGGGTCGCTAACCTTGACGCTAGCATATTAGCTATGGGTCGCTAACCTTGACGCTAGCATATTAGCTATGGGTCGCTGAATGCCTCATCGGACAGCGTCTCTACCCCCCTATACTGGAATAAAATGCTACAGGAATGTTAACTTTAACAATGTCTAGATGGTAGCACCACATGTTAACTTTAACAATGTCTAGATGGTAGCACCACATGTTAACTTTAATAATGTCTAGATGGTAGCACCACATGTTATCTTTAACAGTGTCTAGATGGTAGCACCACATGTTAACTTTAACAATGTCTAGATGGTAGCATCACATGTTAACTTTTTCAATGTCTAGATGGTAGCACCACATGTTAACTTTAACAGTGTCTAGATGGTAGCACCACATGTTAACTTTAACAATGTCTAGATGGCAGTACCACATGTTAACTTTAACAGTGTCTAGATGGTAGCACCACATGTTAACTTTAACAGTGTCTAGATGGCAGCACCACATGTTAACTTTAACAATGTCTAGATGGTAGCACCACATGTTAACTTTAACAATGTCTAGATGGTAGCACCACATGTTAACTTTAACAATGTCTAGATGGTAGCACCACATGTTAACTTTAACAATGTCTAGATGGTAGCACCACATGTTAACTTTAACAATGTCTAGATGGTAGCACCACATGTTAACTTTACAATGTCTGGATGGTAGCACCACATGTTAACTTTACAATATCTAGATGGTAGCACCACATGTTAACTTTAACAATGTCTAGATGGTAGCACCACATGTTAACTTTACAATGTCTAGATGATAGCACCACATGTTAACTTTACAAGGTCTAGATGGTAGCACCACATGTTAACTTTAACAATGTCTAGATAGTAGCACCACATGTTAACTTTACAATGTCTAGATGGTAGCACCACATGTTCACTTTACAATGTCTAGATGGTAGCACCACATGTTGACTTTACAATGTCTAGATGGTAGCACCACATGTTAACTTTAACAATGTCTAGATGGTAGCACCACATGTTAACTTTACAATGTCTAGATGGTAGCACCACATGTTAACTTTACAATGTCTAGATGGTAGCACTACATGTTAACTTTACAATGTCTAGATGGTAGCATCACATGTTAACTTTACAATGTCTAGATGGTAGCACCACATGTTAACTTTACAATGTCTAGATGGTAGCACCACATGTTCACTTTACAATGTCTAGATGGTAGCACCACATGTTAACTTTACAATGTCTAGATGATAGCACCACATGTTAACTTTAACAATGTCTAGATGGTAGCACCACATATTAACTTTACAATGTCTAGATGGTAGCACCACATGTTAACTTTACAATGTCTAGATGGTAGCATCACATGTTAACTTTAACAATGTCTAGATGGTAGCACCACATGTTCACTTTACAATGTCTAGATGGTAGCACCACATGTTAACTTTACAATGTCTAGATGATAGCACCACATGTTAACTTTAACAATGTCTAGATGGTAGCACTACATATTAACTTTACAATGTCTAGATGGTAGCACCACATGTTAACTTTACAATGTCTAGATGGTAGCATCACATGTTAACTTTAACAGTGTCTAGATGGTAGCACCACATGTTAACTTTACAATGTCTAGATGGTAGCACCACATGTTAACTTTACAATGTCTAGATGGTAGCACCACATGTTAACTTCACCAATGTCTGGATGGTAGCACCACATGTAGCGCAGTACTGTAAACATGATTCATCACGTATATTAATGGGAGACATTTTGGTGTTGATTATGACCACAGACTGGTAACCTGCTTCAATTTTTAGATAGAATAATACTTGGTACTGATTTTGTGGTGTAGAAGTAAAATCGTTTCCTAGGACAATACAGTTTTAAGAAGACACAAAGACAATAAGTTGCTAGCTACTGAAAAATGAACTTCTAGTGACAAGAATTATCTAATCAAAGGAAAAGAGTAGCGTGAAGGACATGTGAATGCGTTTAGTTAAAAAAATAGGAAACCGGTCAAGGCAATATATGGAAGATATTTTCTTGTACCACCTGAATGGGCGGCAAGAGTAGCTCCTGTTTCTGCATCCCTCAGGGTGTGTCGCACAAAATCGTCAAGCGTGACGCTTTGGACAAGCAAGGACGACAACCCCGAAGCGCAGTGAAGGATTTAGTCACAATAATATAAGAAAGCTGATCGAAATCCACGAACAAACAGGTTGGAATTTTGGGAAGTTATAGACTTGAACACCCGAGTATCTTCGATCTAATGAAGCGGTTATAAATCAACAACTCACAGACTTTTCGGGAGGGCAAATCTCCCTTACAGCGTCAGAAGTTTAAAGGGCCGAAACGCGTGCTGGGGAGGGGAGTAGTTCTCTGATGATCCGAGGAACTTTGTTTTTATTTTTTCTCTACAGCAGAGTTTCCTGCTTAAGGCAATCCAGTATATTGTTGGGGACAGCACTGTCCTCGCTATTAAGAAGCCGGGATCCAGATCTGGTCATAGAATATGGGGAGAGGGGGTTTACCTCCAAAAGACTGCATTCAGATGTCTGAAGCTAGAACCATGGAACGCACGAGAAGATTTCCACTTAGCTTTAGAGTTGCGTCTTTCGACATCGTGTGAACAGATGAAAATGGAGAATGTAGACCTTTGTTAATCTTAAAATATCCCTTATGGGCCTCAAGGAAAAAAACCACGCTTCACAGAGAGAGTGAGGGAGAATGAAGAATACACACATGGTTTTCCCAAGGCGATCGTTCGCGCCTAAAAGAAGCGAACTTGTGGAACGTCGTACAGCTCCAGCAGCAAATTCTCACCGAAAAGAGCTTCGCTAATATGCATAAAAGATAATATGATAACTCTTCCTGTCCCCATTACTTAGTAACAATAAGTGCAGGTATTAAAATATTCCTTTTAGGAATGTTGTTACAAGTCACAGAATAATAAAGTTGATTTCGGCCAGCATCAAACTAACTACTAGGATTGCCAATCTATTTTCTATTTATTAAGCAGAAATACCTGGGGCAGCAGACTCTCAAAACTTCCGGCGTGACGTGCAAGATGGCGGACGTTTTTTAACGCTCTCGCCGGCATGCAGAAATCAGCGGAATTCCGCTTGATCTGTCACACATCCTGTGCCGAGAGTTGGGCATAAGGCTAACAACCTTATCCTGGGACCAATCCAGAGGCGACTATAGTTGGGAAAAACAAGATCTCGTTACGAAAACTCCCAATGCAATCAACCGAGAATCAGGGATGCCAACTCCGAAGAGCTCATTCGCCGGCCCCAAACATGTGATAAAGATTGGATTCTGAAATGTAAGAATGATGGCAGCACCAACAAAAACTACTCAGGTCATCAAAGAAATGGAGAGATACCATCTAGACATACTGGGCATCAGTGAAATGCGATGGCCAGAAGCAGGTAAAAGATCGGCGGAAAACGGTATATACATACAGGCAGAGACGACGGGAAACATCAAGAGGGGTAGGTATAATTATGTCAAATGTAGCAGCAAAGAGCCTGATAGAATGGGAACCAGTGAACAGTCGTATAATAAGAGCACGATACAACCTAAGACAAGGAAGAACGACAATAATACAGTGTTATGCACCCACTAACGATGGAGATGATGAGGTGAAAGACGATTTCTATCACCAGTTATAACAAATCATCAACAGTCTCTAAACTACATCCTAATTGCTATGGAGGACTTCAACGCTAAGGTAGGGAAAGATAACACCGACAGTGAAAAAGTAATGGGGAAAGAAGGAATTGATGTGGTAAATCAGAACAGAGAAAGATTAATTGAAAAATGTCTAACAGAGGGCATGGACACTGGAGGCACAATATTTCCACACAAAAGATATACATGAAATAACGTGGATATCTCCAGATGATAGAACTAGAAACCAGATAGATGATTTTTGTATTAGAAAGCAATACAGAACATCTCTGATAGATATAAGGGCATATAGGGGTGCAGATGTCAACAGTGATCAGAATCTGTGTATAGGGGAAAATAAAACTAAAACTGAAAAGCCAACACAAGAAATCAATACACAGAAAGATAAACAGCCACAGCTACAAGAAGAGAATACTAACAGTAATTTCAATCAGGAACTTGCCAATTATTCCACAACACTCAGTGTAGTAGAGGAGATAGGTATAGATGAATTATGGAATTCTTACAGCACAGCCATAATCACAGCAGCAAAAGCAAGCGCTGGACTGAAAAAAAAACAAACAGAAAAGCATGGATATCAGAAAACAACATGGAAGTACATACATGAAAGACAAGCAGCCAAATTAGACATGTTGAACGTAAAGACAGATCTTGGGAAAGATCTGACGAAAACAACATACAAAGAAATAGAAAAGAAAGTAAAAAGTTCAGCTAGAAGGGATAACAGAGAATACATAGACAATATGACGAAAGAGGCCGAGAAAGCAGCTACAAACAGGAGACAGCAAAATTTTATATAACATAGAAAAGAGGCTAATAGGTACTATTACATCTAAAGAAGACCATCCTTAGCAAATCTGGAATCCTATTAAGATCAAGTAAATACCAAAAGCAAAGATGGGCTGAATACTTCCAATAAATACTTAATCGACCACACTCAAAAGAATTGATAAACCTTGAAACCGACTTACCAAACCAAGAACTAAATGTCAACCTAGATGAAATTTCATTGTATGAACTTGAAACAGCAGTGACTAACAACAAAGTTGCAGGCGAAGATGAAATAACGCCCGAAATGTTAAAAGCTATTAACATTGACAACATGAGGCAACAATAGAGAATGGTTAACAAGATTAGGAAAGAAGAAAAGGTCCCTTCTTAATGGAAAAAAGGAATCATTGTTAAAATACCAAAAACAAAAGACAACATTAGTGACTCTAACAAATGGAAAGGAGTAACTTTAGTATCAGTTGCGTCAAAAGCATTTTGCAAGGTCATTTTGAATAGACTTAAAGATACAGCGGATACCGCAATAAGAGAAGAACAAGCAGGATTTCGAAAAAGGAGAAGCTGTCTCGACCATATCTTTACTTAAGAATAATACTTGAAGAACATATTGAAAAACAAAAACCACTAATACTAAACTTCATAGACTTTAAAAAGGCATTTGATAGCATACACAGAGATTCATTATGGAGAATTTTAAGTCTATATGGAATACCATCTAAAACTATCAACATCATTAAGGATCTCTACAATGGATATGTTTGTGCAGAGTAAACAGAAGAAGGTATGAGCGAATGGTTCCAGATTGAAACAGCCGTGAAACAAGGATGTATACTGTCTCCTTTGCTTTTTGGAATTGCAATAG
Organism: Achatina immaculata; assembly: GCA_009760885.1. Lineage (NCBI taxonomy): Eukaryota > Metazoa > Mollusca > Gastropoda > Stylommatophora > Achatinidae > Lissachatina > Lissachatina immaculata. The sequence goes on along the minus strand of CM019695.1, from coordinate 15,086,907 downwards.
ACTTCATAATGAAAAAATGCTGAACAGGTAACAGAGGTATTGACTGGGTACATGGGACCCAACTAGAAGATCTTGATTTTGCTGATGACATAACTCTTATCAGTAACAATGTGAATTCCATGCAAGAAAAAACAGATAGCCTGTCTTCAATGGCTAGCAAAATAGGACTTGAAATCAACAAGGACAAAACAAAAATAATGAAACTTCCATTAATCAAAATGGAAAAATACACGTAGAAGGGACAGATGTTGAAGAAGTCAATCAATTTGCATACCTTGGCAGCTACACAGACCAGGATGGTGACACCAGAAAGGAAGTTAGAATTAGAATTGCAAAAGCAGCATCGATCTCAAGATTCTTAAAGGACATTGCTGGTTTTGCAATTCTAACTTCCTTCCTGGTGTCACCATCCTGGTCTATTTCGTTTACTCCATCAACAGCTGTTTATTCTACGTATATTTTTTCTTCTTGATTAATTAGAAATTCCATAATTGTTATTGTCTTTGCTAATTTCAAGACCTATTTTGCTAGCCAAGGAAGACAGGAAATGTTTTTTCCTGCATTGATTTCACATTATCACTGATAAGAGTTATGTCATCTGCAATATCAAGGTCTTGATTTTTGATTTTTGATCCAAAATTACTGGACAGTAGTAAATGTGTCATCTTTTGAAGATATTGCAAAAAGGATTTTTTTAAATGGGAAGGAAAACTGGTAACATGTGAAAATCTTACAGTTGGTTCTGAAATTTGCTGCATAATAACCAGGACAAAAAAATCGTAGTCACCTGATTTGATTAGTTCCTTTATTACATGGCTTTGAAGTGCTAGGAAAGAAAACTGTGATGAGTGGCATGGATTACTGGATTCATTAGTAAGAAATCTGAAGTCTGGAATTGGAAAGAAGCTGAGTATATACACTTAAAAGAGAAAAAGTCATTCAATGTTAGATATTTGTAATCATAACTCATGTTAAGTGTGAAAAGATTAATTTTGCATCCCATTAATAATAAGCTGATAAAAGTATATTTTTGACAGCATATAACTTTAATACACACAGAACGGATTGCAAATGTCCAGGAATTATGAGACATCATGGGAATTTTCCAACAGGTGACGACAATAATGCAAAATTTTAAAGTAATACGACTTCATTTAGTTATTATACATTGCTTAATAGAACAGCACGTGATGTAGCCAGCAAAGTAAATACATCATTTATGATACCTCACACACTTTTTGTACTATCAGTTCTGAAAGTAGAGGGAGGAGTGAAATAAAGTTCATACTAAAAGTTGATCAGAATGTTTCAGTTATTTATAACATAAAAGAATAACAACATGCAGAATGAATGCCGGAACTGTTGGATATGGATATTTTCTATGAGATGGTTAGAAAAAATATTTTCTATCATTTGGGGGAAATTGTTTTGAAAAACCCATTAGTATGAATACAAAATGTATAAAATAGGAAAAAAAAGTAGGAAATACTTAACGGGTACACAGTTGTGACGTTTTGGCGGAGTCTTAATCATACACAAAGAAACAGCGCGAAGAAATAGAGAGAGGAGATAAAGTATAAATTCACATGAATGCTATTTTAAAAAAATCAAATAAAATGAAAAACTCGTTATTCAGCTACACCTAACATTCTCGTCTTCGACAATCACAATCTCTCTCAACTAAGTTCCACTCCCTTGTCACTTTTTACACATAGATTAGAACCTCTCCACAGCATCACATTACAACCGCTCTACCCCTACTATAACCACATATTTCACCGTCTCACGTCTATTGTATCACTCTCTTCCCATTCACGATTTCCCCACCCACCGCCCTCAGTTACAACCCACCTGTCACACATCCCAAGTCTCCATGTAAACACTCTCTACAATCCACCATGAGCATTTCTGATACAGTGTCGGAGAAGTCACACCTACTTACAAGTTACAGCTAAGTGCTCTATTCATTTTATTTGATATTTTTTTAAACACAGCATTCGTGTGAATTTATATTTTATCTCCTCTCTCTATTTCTTCGTCCGGTATGTTCTTGTAAGATTAAGGCTCATGCTGAACCGTCACAACTGTGTACTCGTTAAATAATAAAAAAGCTGTTCCTAGTTTTTTTCCAAGTTTATACATTTTGATATCTCAGCTTTACTGCTGTGGCTCCGTGTACAATTATATACTCAAACACTAATTATAGTATGGACACAGAGCACTAAACACTAGAAGCAAGAAGGAATTGTAATGTAAAAAAAAGGACAGCACTGAGTGATTCACTTTTTAAAATATATATATATATATATATATATATATATAACCTAATAATATGAACACCCTAAATAACGAACATTTTTTTTGGTTATGGTGAGATCAAGTGGCGATCACGTGACAGTACCTAAAAACGAATGTACTGTTCTATTCTTGTTTCTGCCGAGTGCCATATGACCGAGTGATTAAGCTCCTTCTTGTGCTAAGTCTCCACCGTCTCTCCGGGTGTAAGATAAATAGTGAGATCCAGCAGGAGATAATATAACAAGCAAGATCAGAAGAAGTGTCAGTACTGGCGGGTACCTTGTCTTGCAAAGCCTGGCTTCTCAGAAAAAAAAAATACCTGAGTGAATGGCCATCTTACATCTTACATCCTTCCCATGCCGTTAAACGTCACATAGAATTGGTCCACTGAATTGGCTTCTCTTAACAATGTCCTCTTTAGAGTTTCTCGTGATCGACCTCTTTTTCTTCGGCCTGTTGTGTTCAGTCGAGCGAATGGGCATGACATTCAGTAAATCCAATAACACAGAGGACAAGAAAACAGGGACATTGAGTATCACTACTTGCAGCAAGGCTAAGTTTAAAACTTATGATGGATATAGCAAATGTCGCGGACTCTGAAAGATGTTTGGAATATGATACCCCTGCATCTGAGAGGCATATTATGTCTGGCTGAAGTAAACTTACATTGTTAGGAAAAAAACCAAAGGACAGGTAATACTCAACTGACGACACAATTACTGTAAGAAGAAACTGAAAGGTTCCCAGCCTTTCCAAGATAATTATTATGACCACACAATAAAAAAAATAAACAATTTGTATCCATCCATCCATCCATCCATCCATCCATCCATCCATCCATCCATCCGTGTTTCTGTTTGTGCTGATTGTTTGTTTTCTGTTTGTGTCGTTTACTTTTTATCTCTGCGGAACACTCTCTAGTACTTGGTTAAATAGTAATTGTCCATTATTACTTTTATTAAGAAATTATCTACAGAAGTTTGGTCTTTCACGCATTTAATTGCATTAAGTAGACAATTATACTGTTTTTATAATTGTTTTTATGTTTTTCATCCTTTCTGAAAGAAAGTTATTAATTTTCTTTTCTTTTTATGTTCATTTGTAATTCAAATTGATCAATGCCTGTGAACCAGGGTATATCAGTTTAGTTTGTATAGACGCAGACAAGAATTGAAAAGGTAGAGTTAACATTACAAAGTAAACTTATCCAAATACTTCGCAGGAACTAGGAAATCGCTGAGCATGAGGACAATGGATAACCATTTTTCCATTATTTGCTGTTTGAAGTTAGTGTCTGTCTGATATTTCTTAACGAACTTAAAAAAAAAGAATGTATGTGATTATTTTTCAGTCATCATATGTTATCCTGATACAATCTCACAAACTCAATTCAAAGGATTTAACTAGACAGAATTTTTTTTAATGAAACCAAAGCACAACTATTTTTCTTCTAAGATGTTAAATTCTGCTATCTGGTCTCCGGAAAAGGAAAGAGGGTTGGAGTTAGGAAATGAAAATTACAGTGGCGGTCAAAAGAACAAAGAACAAACACTGAAACGAATAAGCCACAAAAAAAGGACAGACTGGAGCAGGTAAATTTAGTTGATAGGTGGTCGATTAGTCGAGATTGCACAGCACTCATCATGAATCATCGCTTACAAGCGTTCATTAACACTAGTGCTTGTTAAAATGTTAATAACTCGACACCTGAAGGGAACCCAAGTCACTGAACATCAAAACTGCGCTCATCAGAAATCAGTTTTTCACAGTGCTCAAGTAGATTTAGTTGCAGTCTTGTATACCTATTTCTCGCCATTTAATAAGACGCACCTGTACTTTGGCACAGGATATTTTGGAAGCAAAAACTTCACAATATACATGAATTTGTCAAATTTTTATAGTAAATGCAGAATCATAATCGGCCACTTTTATATCAAATTTCATTATATTGATTATGGCTATGACTTCAATATAAGATTATTCAATCCTTAATGAGGATTATATTTTATAAAAAAGAACTCCGGGTTATACCTGAATTGGGATTTCAACCATTTTAGCAACAATTTATCAACATTACAGTCTACGAGTGAAAATTCATGAACATGGGAACAATTTTTCCTCAAAACTGTACTGCTGCATACACAAAAAATCATACCACGCGTGAAAGTTTATACACTGCGCAGAAAAAAAAAATGAAATGCTACTTTTTTTTTCAATGTTCTGATGCTAAATGTGTGCTACATTCCCATTGAAAAGAAACTATGATAGTGTTATATGAGTTTGTTTAGATGATTTCTCTGGATTTTAGTATTTTTTTCTATGTGAACTTTAAAGTTATACTTTGTAATTTTACGTTTCAAGACATATTAGAGAACAGTTTTTTCAAAGAATATATTTACACACGGACTTAAACTTTTCCGCAGGAGCAGCAAAATCTTAGATGGCACTTTGGTTGCGAGGATAACGATGACGCCATTTATCTCGCCATTCAAAACAGGCAAAACTTTTTGAGTCTTGGAGGAATACATAAGCTGGACCTCCATCTCCTCTCTCACAAGCTTCTGCCCAGGCATACTCAACGTAGTCTAACGTACGCAGGCTCATTTTTGGAGCAGTTTTTCTGACAAAAGTGTGTCTTATATAATGAGAAAATAGTGTCTAAAACGGTATACCAGTAACAATGAAGAAATAATTTTCTAAGTTTCTGAAGGAAATAAAATTATTATATAACACGATCATCTAACATTAAATGAATTTTTTTTTTGCTGTCCGCAGAGAAATCAAATCACCACCATACCAGCTGGAAGTCTACCGTCAAATCTGTCTGAGATTTCACTAGTAAGCAATCCTATTGAAACTATAGACGACAAGGCTTTTGATGAATCACTGGACACATTGCAAACTTTAACAATTTCAGGAGCTCGATTCAGTGAAATTCCAAATGCTGTGCTACGCCTGAATGCATTGAAAAATCTAAACATTTATGAAACAAATATAATTGTTTGGCATGAAGAAGCCATGAAACGTTTCAGTTCTACTTTGGAGCAACTTAACCTTGCTATGGTTGGTCTCACTACATGGCCTACCTGGATTCAGACTTTCTCCAGACTTAATGAGTTAAGTGTATCCAGCAGTTCCATAGCATCAGTCCCGGATGATGCTTTTGACAAAGTGGTAAATACTTTAACATCTTTAGGACTTTCCAACAACAGCCTGACGATTGTTCCTAAAGCACTTTCAAAGTTGCGAAGTTTAACAAAACTGTCAATAGAACAGAACAAAATTACTGACATAACTTGGCTTCCACGCCTGAGCAGTTTGTCTGCTCTGATACTGAATAACAACAAAGTTTCGGACTCCATTCGTCTGAGTGATACCCTGCTTCTTTACAAAGATACTTTGTTCAGTTTTGATATACATGATAATCAATTGACTGCGATACCCGATTTGTCCTTTCTGAAGCAAATAACAAGTTTAGATTTCACGAACAATCAAATTTCAGACCCAAATTCAGGCTCTGTACCTCCTGGACTTACTGAGCTGAACTTAAATTACAACTTACTTCCTTCTATCCCCCGTATTCTGGGAGTCTTACCTTCCGTACCTAATTTGGTACTCACTTGGAATCGGATCACTGTTCTACATGGAAGTCATTTCCCTGTTACCACTAAAAACGCAGACTTAAGCCATAATCTGATAGCGGAGTTAACAAACACAAGTTTCCCAGAGAACTCTAGTATAGAAGTCTTGACTTTAAACAATAATCCATTGTCTACAATCTTTCCTTCGGCTTTTAAAAATCTGCCCTATTTAACAGGACTGAGCCTCCAGCACACGAAACTAACTCGAGTACCAGTCAGTATTAGTTATTTGAGCAATTTAAAATGGATAGATTTTACTGGCAGCGTTAATCTAGTATGTACATGCATGGAGAAAAGTCTAGAAACCAGGATTAGTTCTATGATACCGACGGAAGTCATCGGTGACTGCGGACAAACCAGTCTGTACGACTTTTTCACACGCTTAAGCCCAGACTGTCCTGAATTTAATGATTTCTAATTTGTGAAACAAAGGTACAGAACTCGAAAATTACGATGCATATGTGTTCATACTGATAGAAATTTGTAGGGTTTGCTGGAAAATCCTAACCTTTGAAAACTAGAAATTGCGGATGTGAGAAGCCCAACAGGAAATATTTAAGCAAACATGTCTATAAATATTTATTCACAGTTTTCTTCACTTCCATAAAGTACTTAGACACCACAGCATTTTATCTGGATAGCTTTTCTTTGCTCTCGCTGCAGTCGCTGCAAATTAAAACGGTTAAAAAGCCAATTGTTAAAAATAAATCACAAAATTTGATAACGAATAAAACAATACAGATTTATCTACTATGATTTATCAGTCAAACAATATACTATAATTATTATTTCTATAACCCTAAGATCTCGACTGGAGATCTGGCTGGAGATATAAACATAAACTTCCATCCATTTTGAATGGTCTCGTGCCTGCAGTGGGCCGTAGTAATGAAGGTCTGTGGATCAGCTGAGGAAGAGTTTTGAATGTAAACATTTTATGCTACACAAAAGAATGCAGGGGCTACAATTATTTTTCGAGGGATTTGCGAAAAAAATATACTGACGATTTTTCGTCGTTGCTGAGAATGAAGCAGCTGGGGATTGAGATATGAAGGACTAAAGAAAAGTTCCAGACCCGTGGTCCGCCAAAGCATGATGAGTGTAAGTAATTATTGTACATTGAAGGAGATACTGAAGATGAGCAAGGAGCACACATCGATGTGTCCTGAGTGCATTGGCTACATTTCCAACCAACTAAATAACGCACGCGTTGAACTGTGGCTTCAAAACAAACGATTCTAGAATTAGTCCTGTCGGATGAGTACTTCGTACCTGCTACGCTGGAAATAAAGCCCTAGAAAAATACTGCAGTTCGTTATTCTAGATAATTCATCGCTGTTAAACAGGTTAAACAGAGTACACTACAGTGTTAAACATGTGCAATACAGTTTTGCAAACAAAATTTTTGAACTAGGGGACGTAATCTATCCGCCCAAGCTTTACAGAACAACTCATATCGCTTAAGATTTAGCGGGGAATAACTCAGAAAAACTCAGTATGCTGCAGTTTTTGTAACAGATCTGTAAAACTTTATTTCCAGTCCGTGTATTATAACTGAGCAGCCGAACTTATTAAAGCAGAAGGAGAGAAATGTGCTACAATCTATCATGCAGAAGGAGAGAAATGTGCTACAATCTATCATGCACTATGTAAAAAGATATGGCATTCAGGTATCTAGCCAAAAGAGCGGAAAAGAACTGTATTCATGCCACTGCCAAAAAAAGGGGGTAACTTGAAATTATGCATAAACTTCAGAACTGTTGCCCTGATTAGTCATGCCAGTAAAATTCTGTTAAAAATCATAATGGGTAGACTTCGTAAGAAAATAGAAGAAGAAGTCAATGTGGTCCAAGCTGGTTTTAGACAAGGAAGAGGGTCATATATTCAATATAAGATTAATAATAGAGAAATGCAGAGAATTTAATAGGAATCTATATTTATCTTTTGTAGATAATTCAAAAGCATTTGGTTCTGTACAACACAAGGAACTTTGGCAAATAATGGAAAAATTGGATTCCCAACACATCTGATACAGTTAATATCACTGCTGTATCTAGACCAATATGCAGCAGTAAGAATAAATGGTGCAACAACTTGGTTTGAGTTAAAACAAGGGGTCCGTCAGGGGTGCATACTGTCGGCTTACTTATTTGACTTCTATATTGAAAATATAATGAGGAATGTTAGAGAAGATGTAGACAAAGACATTCTTCTTCATCATCATCATGTGCCGTGCCGACTGGCGTTGGCTATTATGTTTCTCCATAGTATCTGATCCTTCATGCAGGCCATCAGTTCAGTTGGTGATCTCCTCTCACACCACCCCGTCAGACTGTCCAGTATCATTTCTCTTGGTCTTCCTTCTATTTTTCCTGTTGTTATAATATTTTCAATGCCCCCTCTTCTCATTGCATGTCCTATGAAAGTACATTGTCTCTCTCTTATCTTTTTGACAAGGTTTTTTGTCTCTCCAGCTCCTCTCCTACATTCTTCATTAGTTATTTTTGCTGTCCATGGGATTCGCAACATTCTTCTAATAAACCACATTTCTGCTGCTTCCAATGATTTTTGTGCAGACTTGCCTATTGTCCATGATTCACTTCCATATAACAAGATAGGTTCAATATAGCATTTTAGGACTCGTTTTCTAACATTCATTGATAAGGATGTGTTGGTCAATATGTTTCTCATTCTCTGAAATGCAGTCTTTGCTTGGCCTATTCTGTTCCTAATTTCTGTTTTGCATTTCCCATCTGAAGTTATTACTGCTCCAAGGTATTTGAATTTCTGCACCTGCTTTAGAATAGTACCTTTTAATTTAATACTGCATGCTGGTGGATTCTGTTTCTTAGATATAACCATATTCTCTGTCTTTTTGATGTTCAAAGTAAGGCCTTTCTGTTCACTTTCTTTGGCGACTTTATCCAAGAGATTTTGCAGGTCTTGTTGGTTCTCTGCTATCAGTACTGTGTCGTCAGCATACCGAAGGTTGTTAATATTGTATCCTCCAATTTTTATGCCTGGTTCTGTGATGATTGTTCTTAGAATATTCTCGCTGTACAGAGAAAAAAGGTCTGGAGATAGGTCCTTGTCGCACCCCTTGTTTTATAGGTTGATATTTTCCAATTCTATTTTCAACTCGAACTGCTGCTTCTTGCTGCCAGTATAGATGTTTTGCAATCCTCACGTCTTTGCCGTCTATATTGATATCTTCAAGCATTTTAATAATTTCATTATGTTTCACCTTGTCAAATGCCTTGGTGTAATCAATGAAGCATAAGTAGAGATCTTTCTGTACTTCTAAAGCTCTTTCTGTTAGTGTACGTAAAGTATAAATGGTATTGCGTGTTCCCTTTCCTTCAACAAATCCAAACTGTTCATCTGCTATTTCCATTTTTATCTTTTTCCTTGTTCTTCTCATAATTATTCTCAGAAGTAGTTTCGTTATGTGACATGAGAGGCTGATAGTCCGGTGGTCATCACATTCCTTTGCACCTGGCTTCTTTGGTAGTGCTCTAAACGTGGATTTAATCAGGTCACTGGGAATATAACCACTGTTTTAAATGTCATTCAGTAACTTGGTTATTATTTTATTTCTGTCTCCTCTAGTGCCTCTATTTCTTCTATTGTTATATTATCAGGCCCAGTCGCTTTTCCTTTCTTCATGTGTTTGATGGCATCTATGATTTCATCTTCAAGTATTGGTGGTCCCTCACAGTTTTCAGTATCTGGTGTTAATTCTGGTCTTTCTCCCCCATATAGCTCACCGATATACTCTGTCCACCTGTTCACAATGTCTTCTTTTCCCATTAACATTTTACCTTCTTTCGAGTTCAGGCATCCTGTGGTATATTTTGTTTTCCTGCCTGTGAGTTCATTAATTCGTTTGTGCATGTTTTTGCTGTCTTTAATATGAGAGTCCTCTATCTGTCTTCACTGCTCATTTAACCACACTTCTTTTGCTTGTCTGCATTTGCGTCTTATTTCTTTATTTATCTTGTTATATTTGTCCTCGTTATTTTTACTCCTCCTCCTCTTGTCCATCAGTCCTAAGATGTCGTCTATCATCCATTTATTTTTAGGGACTTCTTTTTTTGGTGGTATTATCTCCTTAACAGTTTGGTGGATAGAATCTCTTAACATTTCCCATTGTTCATCTATACTATTTATCTTTGCTATTGCATTGTATCTATTTGTTATAATAACTTTGTATTGTTCTCTCAGTTCTTGGTCATTTTTAAGAAGTTCTGTATTCAGTTTGATGTTTCTCACTTTTCTGCCTGCTTTCTTTAGCTTTATTTTAACTTTTCCACAGAGTGGATCATGGCCACTATTGCAGTCAGCTCCTGGCATGGTTTTTGTTGTCAGTAATGCACTGCGGAATCGTTTGTTGATTAATATGTAGTCTATCTGGTTAAAAGTCTTTTTATCTGGACTGCACCACGTTGCCAGTCTTCGAGTATGTTGTTTAAACCAGGTGTTTCCTACAACCATGCTGTGTATTCTTGCCCATTCAATTAATTTATAACCTCTGTCATTCCTCTCCCCCAGTCCATAGTCACCAGCGATGTCTGAAGTTCTTCCTTTACCAACTTTGGCATTAAAATCTCCCATGACTATGGTAACTTCATGTGACTTTGTGTGTTTTAGTTCTGTCTCTATGTCCTTATAAAATAGTTGTACATCTTCTTCAGAGCTTTTAGATGTTGGAGCGTACACTTGTATAATATTTATGTTTATTGGTTGTCCTTTCAGTTGGGGTAGCAGGACTCGGTCCGAGATGTTCAAATATCCTACAATTGTCCTTGCCGTTTGTTCATCAAATATAATTCCTACTGCTCGTTCATGTTTCTCACTTCCTGAATATATTATTGTATATTTATCTGAGTTTATCTTCCCTGCACCTGTCCATATAACTTCACTCATTCCTAATATGTTGATCTTCATCCTTTCCATTTCCATCTTTACATTTTCTAATTTTCCAGCCTGGAATAAAGTTCTAATATTCCATGTTGCTGTTTTGAACTTGTTAGTTTTGCCACCAGTAGCTTGATGACGATCTGGCCTCACCTGTGGGTCGTGAGCTGCCCTACCGGACGAGGCTGTTCCAGAGGAACATCCATTAACGTCGTTCATGATGAATCGATTATTCTGTTTAAGCATAACTATTCTTGGGAATTACAACAGTGGTTTCCCGTTGCCTTCTGTCGGTTTGTGTACGGACTCTCCTCTAGCCTTTAGACTCCCTGTCCTACCCGCAAGGCAGCGGGAGCGAGAGGTTTTAAGTCGCCTCTGACCCGCCTGGTATTCCCTTCACTGAGCACCTGAGGCACTTTATAGGAGTAGTAGAGCCACTTACTACCTCACCTCGCTCTCTGAGTCTACCGCCAGTTGGTCCGCGCCTGCTTATTTGGATAACTCCTTATTCACAGGGATCCTCCATATCTGGAGGACTTTCACCATCCGCCACCTGTGACGCGCTGGGTTGGGGATGGTCGCCCCAGCTTTACCCAGTACAAAGACATTACGATGCCATAAACATTGGAGGTTATGAAATACCAGAGATTAGATATGCCGATGACACAGTATTACTGTCCACAACACAAAAAGGAATGGAAAAACTAGTTATATCAGTCCGTAAGAACAGTGAAGAGACTATCTCTCTATCTTAATGCGAAGAAATCTAAATTGATGACAACTGACAAAACAAACAAGGCAGCTGATATATGTATCAATGAAGAAAAATTTGAAGAAGTGGAGAGTTTTGAATATCTTGGATCACAACTAACTAATAGTGGAGATACAATGAGGGAAATTAAAAGGAGGACATCTATCGCTCTTCAGAAAGTAAAACAACTAAAGAATCTGTGGAGAGGAACAGACAGAGCTACAAAAATAAGATTTTTAAGGGCATGCATCTTTCCCATCGCAACATATACATGTGAGAACTGGACACTTAACAAAACAGCTGAGAAGCACATAAATGTCATGGGGTAGACATCCTATATTGTAAATATCGTTATACAAATATATGGTCATGTCTAATCCAAATCCTCCTAATGCGTGTAACGTTTCTACAGCGGTATCATCTAGGATTTTTTCACTTAATTTGAAATTAAGTCTCTTTCAATTCCACTGAAAGAAGAAATCCATGAAGAAAGAAACGCCGTGTAGAATAGTAATTCTGAAAAAGTCTGATTATCCTATAGTCAGATATAATTGGAAAAATGTAATAAGTCAGAACAGGACACTGACTATAACTGAGCTAACATTCACTTTGTTCTTATTTTTTGTTATGCACAACTGTGAAGAAGTTCAGTTTATAGGAAAGAAAGTTTGAATGAAAGGCATGACTGTGGGCGCTTTCATCTATTACATGAGTCTATCAATTAGAATGAGAAAGGAACTCCACAAAATTGCACTGAGTGTTCTTTAGGTTCTTCACGTTTTGAAATGTGTGTTTATTGTTATGGTTTTTTTCTAAATATAACTGGATATAGATTGAATACAATTTTTTGTTCCACTGTTCACATGGAAGAAACGTGGAACTTTGCATTCCTCTGTGCTGTGCAGTGCGTTTAGAAAGCTGACCAGCAACTCTCTAAACATTTTATCGACAGATAGCAGTATTTCCTGTATTTATTTCATAGATAAGACAGATGAGCTGCCAGGTAAGAAGGGTGGTGGTTTGAGGCATAATTCTAATTTTTAAATTTCTTGAATAAATGTTTCACTGTTTGATTATTTCACAATTTTAAGTCAACTGCTCGTAATTAAACTTGCAGAATTCTTGTTGTCTTCTTCACGTGTTAAACGCTGAGCCAGTTCATAGCTTTAACAATATTTTAATGCATGTCAGGACGCTTTGACATGCACGTCCATGTTTTATAGTTCTCAAGGCAACAACATTCATTATTTCACTGATCACTTTCACAACGTGCAATTTTTTGTAACTACGAAAATGATAGACTTTGTACAATCTAAAATTCAACATTTTACCTTTTTTCGACGATATCTAATAACAATTTTAAACGTTTTTTTTTCCTTACGATTTTCATTAACGTACTTGACTATCATTTTAAAAGTATCCGCAAGACGATACTGAAAGATAATGCATCATATTTTCTTCTTTCAAACTTGGAGACTATGTTAATTAAATAAAATGATGCATGTTTAATAAATGAGAGCTGAGAAAAACAAAACGAACTGACTGAAAGTCAGAGAAGAAATAGATTGAGAATGGAGAAAAATACCAAGTTGGTCAGCCTAGATAAAATATTCGGTCAGTGTATATCGATTGAATTTGAATTTAAAACCCACGAGAAAATGGTGACATAAACACAACAGGTCAAGAGGAAGCAGACGGGAGGAAATGTAAGAAGCTGGAGGAATAAACGCTTAAGAAATTAAGAAATTAATTATTTCATATTTCATTGTGTACGTAGAGAAAAACTGAAAAAATAGGTTTAAGCGAAGCTAACAGTGGAATTTGATTCATGTGGTTCCATTGCCTCACAACTATGGATAAAGCCGTTCTCAGTTACTACACGAATTTTACCTGTCACACAAACTAATAGTGGATTTGTAACGAAGGGCAGAACGTCCCACAGGAAGGCGTGCTCAGTTCTTTGAAAACGAAGTTCGCTGGTTAGCTCTTGTTTTCACTACGAATTTTTCTTTGAACGTTTCCTTTCACTTTGTTCCCTCTTACTTATTTATAATGATTTGCTCTTTCTTTAGATCATCATACTCAGACATCTCCTCCTTCTCTCGATCGTCTACACTAAGTCCTGTATTCTTATTTACAACTCAGCCGGTGATGTAACGCATTACTGACAACAAAAACCATGCCAGGAGCTGACTGCAATAGTGACCATGATCCACTCTGTGGAAAAGTTAGAATAAAACTAAAGAAAGCAGGCAGAAAAGTGAGAAACATCAAACCGAATACAGAACTTCTTAAAAATGACCAAGAACTGAGAGAACAATACAAAGCTATTATAACAAATAGATACAATGCAATAGCAAAGATAAATAGTATAGATGAACAATGGGAAATGTTAAGAGATTCTATCCACCAAACTGTTAAGGAGATAATACCACCAAAAAAAGAAGTCCCTAAAAATAAATGGATGACAGACGACATCTTAGGACTGATGGACAAGAGGAGGAGGAGTAAAAATAACGAGAAAAAATATAACAAGATAAATAAAGAAATAAGACGCAAATGCAGACAAGCAAAAGAAGTGTGGTTAAATGAGCAGTGAAGACAGATAGAGGACTCTCATATTAAAGACAACAAAAACATGCACAAACGAATTAATGAACTCACAGGCAGGAAAACAAAATATACCACAGGATGCCTGAAATCGAAAGAAGGTAAAATGTTAATGGCAAAAGAAGACATTGTGGACAGGTGGACAGAGTATATCGGTGAGCTATATGGAGGAGAAAGACCAGAATTAACTCCAGATACTGAAAACTGTGAGGGACCACCAATACTTGAAGATGAAATCATAGATGCCATCAAACACATGAAGAAAGGAAAAGCGACTGGGCCTGATAATATAACAATAGAAGAAATAGAGGCACTAGAGGAGACAGGAATAAAAATAATAACCAAGTTACTGAATGACATTTACAACAGTGGTTATATTCCCAGTGACCTGATTAAATCCACGTTTATAGCACTACCAAAGAAACCAGGTGCAAAGGAATGTGACGACCACCGGACTATCAGCCTCTCATGTCACATAACGAAGCTACTTCTGAGAATCATTATGAGAAGAACAAGGAAAAAGATAAAAATGGAAATAGCAGATGAACAGTTTGGATTTGTTGAAGGAAAGGGAACACACAATGCCATTTATGCTTTACGAACACTAACAGAAAGAGCTTTAGAAGTACAGAAAGATCTCTACTTATGCTTCATTGATTACACCAAGGCATTTGACAAGGTGAAACATAATGAAATTATTAAAATGCTTGAAGATATCAATATAGACGGCAAAGACGTGAGGATTGTAAAACATCTATACTGGCAGCAAGAAGCAGCAGTTCGAGTTGAAAATAGAATTGGAAAATATCAACCTATAAAACAAGGGGTGCGACAAGGATGTGTACTATCTCCAGACCTTTTTTCTCTGTATAGCGAGAATATTCTAAGAACAATCATCACAGAACCAGGCATAAAAATTGGAGGATACAATATTAACAACCTTCGGTATGCTGACGACACAGTACTGATAGCAGAGAACCAACAAGGCCTGCAAAATCTCTTGGATAAAGTCGCCAAAGAAAGTGAACAGAAAGGCCTTACTTTGAACATCAAAAAGACAGAGAATATGGTTATATCTAAGAAACAGAATCCACCAGCATGCAGTATTAAATTAAACGGAACTGTTCTAAAGCAGGTGCAGAAATTCAAATACCTTGGAGCAGTAATAACTTCAGATGGGAAATGCACAACAGAAATTAGGAACAGAATAGGCCAAGCAAAGACTGCATTTCAGAGAATGAGAAACATATTGACCAACACATCCTTATCAATGAATGTTAGAAAACGAGTCCTAAAATGCTATACTGAACCTATCTTGTTATATGGAAGTGAATCATGGACAATAGGCAAGTCTGCACAAAAATCATTGGAAGCAGCAGAAATGTGGTTTATTAGAAGAATGTTGCGAATCCCATGGACAGCAAAAATAACTAATGAAGAATGTAGGAGAAGAGCTGGAGAGACAAAAAAACCTTGTCAAAAAGATAAGAGAGAGACAATGTACTTTCATAGGACATGCAATGAGAAGAGGGGGCATTGAAAATATTATAACAACAGGAAAAATAGAAGGAAGAAGATCAAGAGGAAGACCAAGAGAAATGATACTGGACAGTCTGACGGGATGGTGTGAGAGGAGATCACCAACTGAGCTGATGGCATGCATGAAGGATCGCGTACTCTGGAGAAGCATAATAGCTAACGCCAGTCGGCACGGCACATGATGATGATGATGACGGTGATGTAACACACGAATAGTTTAAGTATATGTAGCGTATTTAGCTTATATATGCTAAATACGTGCAAAACCACTACAGTAAAGCTATGATAACAAAGTGTTAAAACTGTTTAAAGCAAATTTAGGAACAACTTTATTAATTAACGAGGACACAGATATAACGTTTCAGTTTACACTTTAATCATTCAAAAACATACAGAACAAAAACAGAGGAAAAAAAGACAAAATATAATTTACAGGAATGGTATATAACAATCAAAAAAGGGGGGAAAAAAGAGAAAAAAGAGAGCACTTGTAAGAAACTGTGAGCAGGAGTGTGCGTGGTGGAGTATTCTGAATGTTTATATGAAGACTTGGGACGTATGAAGACTTGGGACATATGAAGACTTGGGACGTGTGATAGGTAGCTAGTAAAGAATGGGGGGGGGGGGGGAACGCGGAAAAGAGGAAGGGGGAGGGAGGGCAAATACAAATTTTCGAGTAAAGAGCACAAGATATTTACGTTCCATGTGCCAAGTTTAGTTGTACATTTCCTGTTTCTTTTTCCAGGTATGCCATTCTACATCCACATTTTGTACACGATACAGTCAAGCCGAGAAAAAGGTGGGTGGAGTAGATGAATATGGTCGGGGTAGAGGGTGTTTGTAATCTAGTGCAGTGGGGCGGTTCTGGAATGTAAATTACGGGTGAGGAAAGAGTAAAACTTAGTAGAGATGGAATATGGTTATGAGAGTGGCGTATCACTTACGTTTGATAAATATTCTCTCAACTTTTTGGCACAGTAATAAACTATTCTTAGTAAGAATATTGTGCCCTTTACTCGAAAATGTGGATTTAACAAAAGATGGCAGATCAGGAGAACAGCAAAAACTTCTGACTCGACGTTCTCCCGTCCAGGAAACCAAACTCTCAGACTCTGGCCCGGCACAGGAAGAGAACAACACATTCTTCAGGCAAGGCCTCGGTTCTGTACAACACTCATGAAATAAAGTGGACTTTGCCGTGCACAATGTTCTTATCGGTGCCATTACCACACTATAATCCGTATCAGAGTGAAATACATCTATTGCTTAACTCGTAGAAGATATAATTCGCGGCTGCATTAATGTCGTTATCGTCTATGCTCCGACACTAGCAATAACAGCTGAAGAAAAGTCAAGTTTATTGAATACTAAAGTTAGTGTGCAGTTAATTCCCTGAAGAAGAGTTACTGTACTTATTAAATGACCTCAGTCCTTGCACTGGAGCACACCTTAACTTCTTGGTCAGCGTGCATAGGTCGTCGCGGCGCTGGTAAAATAAAGTAGGCAGAGGTTGCCAGAAGTTTCTTCTCCATATCACATATGCATAACAAACATATTTTCTGAGATAGAATATTACAATAAAGTAACATAGCCCAACCCTAGATCAGAACACTGACATCAGCTTTCTACTCCCACGAAAACATCTCTGAATGCAGTAAGAATCAGGCATGTCTTCCATAGTGCAGGTTGTGACACTGATCATGCACTAGTTATTACAGTAGTAAGGTAAAAATATGTTCAAGTATAATAATAAGTCTAAAGAACCAGCTAAAGCAATGATCATACAACGACCACGAAAGTCCAAGAAAAGAAAAGCTCCTTCAAAACAGTAGCTTAACATTTGGATACGATAAGTGCAAAACAAAGTTTTCTACATAGTGTAGACGAGATCTGGAAAACGCTAAAATTGAATTTATATATGTACAATCTCCTGTTTGGGCCAAAAGAAATTCTCCAACAAATATTTGTCCATAGGAAAAAAAACAAAGAAGCCTTAATAGACCACAGGAAGAACCCGTCGCAGAGTTCAAAGGACTACCTGAAATTTATGAAGGCAAAAGTACAACGAGCATCTACAACCTGTGCAAACGAATACTGGAGTACCTTCTACATATCAGCCCAAAAAGCGGCTGGTTCGAGAGATATCAAACAGTGTATAATATCAGGGTAGCGTTGGAGCCATACATTGCTAACCTTTTCTCACTAAATTCTGAAAATAGTCAGTCTATTTGAGATTGAAAGAAGCAGCTGGAAAGGTAGGTCAAGCACTACTCAGAATTCTACTTTGAAGAGATACCAGCAAATCTCGAAGATCTAGTACATAAACACCAGGTAATAGTGGAATTAGACGATGGACCAACTGAATAGAGCTCTCTAATGCTTTCAACAGCCTTTCAAATAATAAGGCAACGGGCAAAGATAAACATGCCAGCAGAAGTGCGGAAATAAATATACAAGTCTTCTTGGTGTATCTCTTTGCTAACAGGTAAGACCTTCGCCCGGATTACCTTGAAGTGCTTGCAGAAACAGACATAGCTGGTTCTTTACGAGTCACAGCATGTTTAGGGTCAGGCTATCAACCAGTGACATGATCTTCACGCTTAGCTTAAAAAAATGCAGGAAACAAAGAATGCCTAAAAAAGCACTTTATACCGTGAGCAATCCCGGACTGTATAAAGTTTCAGAGTACACTGGGTGTTCACTATTCCTACTTAAAATGACTGTATCATTTAATGACAATGTGAAGGTCACCATGAAACGTAATGAGAATATATCTGATAATTTCTAGTTCAAGACTGGAGTTTAATAAGATTATCTCCTAGCCCCTACTATCTTCGGAATAAACGAGTACTTTCCATCTATCTTAAACTGCGCATTCAAAGACATCAATGTTTTTATTTGCGCACGGTTAGATAACTTATTGTTTAACTTAGCACATCTTAAAGCCAAGACAAAGACAACCGAAGAACGAAACTTCCCTTCTATTTGCTGATGATGTAGTTCTTTTATTCTTTACACGAATCCAAAACATGGACAACGTGATAAAAAAAACTTTATTTTTCGATCTTCACTTCCATAGCAGACTAATGAACATCAATAATAAAAATAAAATATAAAATAAAATAATCAAATCTGAAGTTCAGCAGCGTGCTACAAAGCAGAAGACTGAAATGGCTGGGACATGTAACGGAAAATATAACAGCCACATCCCCTAGCAGATTTTGTATTGCGAACTTATAGGTGCTGGAGACCTAAACTGATATATAAAGATATATGTAAGTCATCAGTGCCAGATTATTCTGTCAGCTACGAGGTCTGAGAAGAACTTTAGAAAGACGGAGTCATACATACTCAACGCAATATCACGTTATCATATGAGGAGGAAATAATGACGAAACATGAACTTAGAAGATGCAAGACAAATATTGTTTGCTTTGACTGTGGCTGATTATGCAGCTCTTGCATTGGTCGAGTCAGTCATGAGAAGAGCTGCACAACAAATTATGCGTGGTAACAACTCACAACTTTTGATACCTGCCTATTTCAGTCTCGTCTATTTCGACGAATAGTGCCACTTTATATTCGCACTGTTATAATCATTCTGTTATTTGCATATGACTGGTCCAGCTTTCTCCAATATTATATGACTAAGCAACCACCACTGAACAATTTTCAAATTTTCTTGTTAATGCACGTCTCAGAGCCTTTTTTTATTTTGCTTACTTTAGTTTCGTCGTTTCTTTGACAGTAAAAGCAATTTTGAAGATAGATCTGTCTATTGTAAATTTTTGCGTTAATACAAGTAGGCAGTACATTATCTAATAGCACCATCATTTGTCGGATATACAACATCTTGAAAGATATGTTCCTAGCAGTTCTCCACATTTGTTCTGAAAGCATTCCAGCGATATGAAGGAACATTTGATATCCTACATCTGTAGTTTTGAAAAAGTTTTTTTTTAATGTATCATGAAATCGTTTACCCTGTATTACTCCTTGTAGTTCAATTTATATAGTAAGCTAAATCTTGGCGCAATATTTAAATTCGACGAATACAGAAAAAAAAAAACTTCTTGCAAAGGATGTCCATAAAGGCAGATAAAAGAGTGGTCTGTAGGAAATTATTGTATGTGCCGTCACTATATGAAGCATATCGTCGAGCCCTATCAACAATTTGTCCCCTCAACACCGAAAGGTATATGAGGAAGGAGACAAGACAAGACAAGACCAGAGCGCTATATGCAGGAAACTCTCTACCGTAGAGAGCGGAACAACAACACAACTCCTTCAGATCATCAGAGGAAGTACCCCCCCCCCCTCAGACAAGTGTTTCAGCTCTATTAAACTCCTGACGCTCTAAGGGGGGTGGGCCGCTCTGGGTCATGACTCCCAGAGGTCTTGTGATATATATATCGCCTACATACATCTTATTTCCTTCCTGTGCCGTTAAACGTCACATAGGGCTCGCATAGTTGTTTGCCAAGTTTTCTTGTTCTCGGCGAGTCTTTCAACTTCATCAAGGGATGTTATACCCACTGAACTGGCTTCTCTTAACAATGCCCTCTTTAGATTTTCACATGGTCCTCCTCTTTTTCTTCGGCCTGTTGTGCTCCACTTCAAAGCTTGTTTTGGTATTCTCTGATTGTTTCTTCTCATCACATGGCCTACATATATCTATCTTTTTTTTCTGATCACCCATGAGACAGGTTGTGTTTGCTCATCTGTCTTATCTCTACATTGTTCTTGAATTCGTTCCACTTCATACCAAATATTTTGCTTAGGCATTTATTTTCAAAAGAGTCTAATTTTTTGTCTATTTTTTTTAGTTGATTTCCAGCTTTTGCATGCATAAATGAGAGTGGATATCACATTTGAATTGAATAATCTCAACTTGGTTTGCGTGCTTATAACTTTTGATTTCCATATGTTCTCAAGATTTTTAAAGGTCAATGCTGCTTTTGCAATTCTAATTCTAACTTCCTTCCTGGTGTCACCATCCTGATCTATGTAGCTGCCAAGGTATGCAAATTGGTTTACTTCATCAACAGCTGTTCCTTCTACGTATATTTTTCCTTCATATTTAGTGAAGTGCCGTTATGGAATCTCGCAACAATTGTAACCGAACATCAAGGGCACTAACTCTGCATGCCGTTGACAACGATCGCCTACTTATGTAGGTTTATGATGTGTAAACATTCTTCAGTTTACACCGAAATGAATTTCAGATACTAACTTTGAAAGTCTTATCTTTAAATCTGAGTTATCTTCTACTTCTGACTTGGCTTATTTTTTTGTGCTCTGCCTGTAATCTTTATATTTCTGTACATATGTTAACATTCCCTGGTAGGAATTCTAACTTATTCTTATCATAGACCACGGAACACGTGAACTTGTACTCTTATTAATCAGATTCACCAATTGCTTATGATCAGTTTGTTTGCTTGGTTGTATTTTAAAACAGTGTTACCTTGTAGTAGAAAACTGACTTGGGGTAGGAGCTTGTCCTACTACCAAGCGTGTCCCTTGAGTGATGGATGGCGGAACAAACTCATAGACGTTAACTGCAAACATATTGATTAAGCAGTTGTGGACCAAAACAGATGATAACGCTAGAGAGCGAGGTGGGTTAGGTGCATGGGCACGTAACTTATAAAATACCTCAAAAACTCGGTTACAGGGTCGTCTGCCAGTAAAGGGCTCATTAACTCCTTCAGCCGTTACCCTGCAGGAAAGGCTTTTGAGCCAGGGATTATCGGACAAAAAAAGTGTACACAACCCGGCATTTCTGCCGGAGAAAGAGAAGGGGAAACTACTGCCGTTCTTCCATTGTATAATTATGCTTGTACACAATGTTGAAAAGCGGAACAATGTGAAGAGAGGGTTGAAACAACCAGCCTCGTCCGGCAGGGAGAGTCATGCACCACAAGAGACACCCAGAACCCGACTGCCAGCAAAGATCAAATATAAATTCAGAACAATTAATATGAGAACACTTATTCAGAGTGGAAAGTTCAAAGTTCAGATTCCGGCTTCACTGCTTTCGGGACAACCCCATATATGTTCCGTCGCATGCCCCAGCATCCAGCCAGGAGTATGTTTGCTAACAGAGTAGAAAATTGGACAACATTAAGAAAGAGATGGAATGTGTGGAGATCATCTTCCTGGGACTAAGTGAAGTCAGATGGAAGGAAGCAGGAGAACATACAATTTTGTATTCAGGAGGAAGTAAACATGAAAGAGGAGTAGGCATAATTATGAATGAAACTAAATGTAAGATAATGTAAGGATACCGTGCAGTATCAGATATAATACTGATGGTCAAGTTACAGGAAAAACTAGTAGATATCTTCATTCAGATTTATAAACCAACATCAACAAGTGCGGAAGAAGAAATTGAAAAATTCTACAGTAAGCTTGACAAGCCAGTAAAAGAATGTAAAAAGGATGAAGTCACAATAATAAGTGGTGATTTCAACCTGAAAGTAGGTAAATACAGGACAAAGATATATGCTTAGGACATGGCCTCTGATAGAGAAACGAGAGAGACGACAGACTGGTAGAATGGGCAGGGTCTCATACGATGATAACTGGTTTAAACAACATCTAAGACGTCTGTGGTCCTGAAAACGCCCTGATAAAATGACAAAGAACCACATAGATTATATAAACAAAGAGTACGGGAATGCTAGATTATACAAACAAAGAGTAAGGGAATGCTAGATTATATAAACAAAGAGTAAGGGAATGCTAGATTATTTAAACAAAGAGTAAGGGAATGCTAGATTATATAAACAAAGAGTAAGGGAATGCTAGATTATATAAACAAAGAGTAAGGGAATGCTAGATTATATAAACAAAGAGTACGGGAATGTTAGATTATACAAACAAAGAGTAAGGGAATGCTAGATTATATAAACAAAGAGTAAGGGAATGCTAGATTATTTAAACAAAGAGTATTGGAATACTAGATTATATAAACAAAGAGTACGGGAATGCTAGATTATATAAACAAAGAGTATGGGAATGCTAGATTATATAAACAAAGAGTAAGGGAATGCTAGATTATTTAAACAAAGAGTAGGGAATGCTAGATTATATAAACAAAGAGTATGGGAATGCTAGATTATATAAACAAAGAGTATGGGGATGCTCTCTTGTCAGTGAAGACCAAGCGGGAGCAGATTGGGATAGTGATTATATACCAGTAACAGGGAAAAAGAGAATAATTTTTTTTTAAATGGGAAGAACGAGATAAAACTGAATCTAGCACTGCTGAGAACAGATAACAACTTGAAGGAAGAATATAACACCATGGTAAGGAATAAGTACAATGCACTGGCAAAAATCTATGGTATCAATAATTAATGTGAGATGCTAAGAGATTCCATACAGCAAACATCAAATGAGACTAAAGGATCTGCCAAGAAAAGATGGATGACTGAGAAAATCCTGAGTCTGATGGAACAAATAAGAGTGTACAAGAGCGACGAAGTAAAATTTACAGAGATAAATAAAGAGGTGTGATCAAATGCAACAAAGCAAAAGAGGAATAATTAAACGCAAAATGTAAAGAAATGGATGACTACATTCAATACCACACAAGAGATATGCACAAATAGATGAAATAACAGGCAGAAAAACACATACAACTGGATTCCTTAAATGGAAAGAGGGACAAGTTATCACGAACAAAGAAGAGACAATAGAGAGTTGGAATGAATACATTAAAGAGTCATACAGTGATTGATTGATTGATCTTTATTTCAAAAGGGTTAAGAATTGGGCACGCAGGCCCGTCTGACATTCTGCCCTTTATCATACATCTTTCACTCTATTCCAGACATTCTACAAATATGCTGTTCATATAACAAACATAACTAACATTGAAGCTGAGAGACATAAAATAAAATATAACATTCACGTTTCGCTCTTAAACATTCACTCAGTACAGAAGTAACTACATACATTATAAATGACTATCTACTAAACACAATTTTCGGGACTATTCAGAAAACAATTAATTGTATTCGGTGTCTGTAAGAGCAGCTTAAGATAACTTTTAAGTTTTATAATTCATGGAAGCATGTAGTCGACATCAAATAGATATTGGGAAAGCCTGTAGTTGTAAGAAGGAGTATAATTTATATTTTTTATATAGAATGGGAAGGTATTCCAAAGATGAGCAGCAGAATAACTAAAGCTTTTCTTGTAAAGATCAAGTCTAGGTTTTGGAAGTGATGAAAGAATAGACCCTAACCCAGAGAACAACAAAGGACCACCAATTTTGGCGGAGGAAATCACAGAGGCCGTTAACCAAATGAAGAATAACTAAGTTCCTGGACCAGATAATATAACAAAAGAAGAACCAGAAAAAGAGCGCGCGAATGTTATGCTGAAACAGTCCTGTTTTATAGTTGTGAAACAAGAACAATCACCAGGGAAATACAGCGCAGCCTGTGTGGTGGTTCCTTAGAAGAATGCTGAAGACAGCAATAACAAAACTCAGTGAGAGACTATTCAAATTTATAGGACACATTATGATAACAAGTGGATTGGAAATTTGATAACGACAGGGATGAGAAAGTTCAAAAGAGACTGAGGCAGACAAGGAGAGAAGATGATAGATGGACTGACGAAGTGGCATAGAGAAATAATACCAATTCAGCTCACAATTAGCACCCGGGGTAGAGAACTGTGGACAAGCATGATCGCCAACGTCTGTCTGCATGGCACTGGACAGACAGACAGACAGATAGATAGATAGATAGATAGATAGATAGATAGATAGATAGATAGATAGATAGATAGATAGATAGATAGAAAACTGAAATTGCGTAAAGTATAATTCTTAGGTGTCTGGGTAGCTAAATGGTTGGCGCGATAGTTTGTATTGACAGTTACTCAGGATTGATACTGACCGTATCACCCCAATGTCGATAGGTCAACAAACATATAGATACTAACATCATTTAACCTTGCTGCCTTTGTGGCACAACAGGGCTAGTTTTACATTTGACTGAAATCTATTTTCATCCTGGGATGCGTTATTGATGAATTGTCATTCTTGCTCAGTGTTTCCAACGCTATTCATATTCGTTGTTAGTCTAATCTAGTATTTTTCAAATCTGTCAAACACTAACTAAAAATGTTCTTAAACATTGTCTTTAGAGAATATTTAGATGTCATCAATACTTGCTGTAGCAAAACGGTAATGTTTAAGGCAGTTCAGGGTCAAAGAAGCTCTTCAACTGGATAGTGACATTTTAAATTAAATCTTGGAAGTGGGAAGGAAGTGAAATGTCCAAAATGAGACTTTAGAATAACGCTTTAGTGTGTTTATGGTTTACGGTCTGGATCATCATCACTGCACTCCGGACATGTCCACAGATGCTCAGACCCTACCCCCCACTACCCACCCACCTCCCTCCCCAGGGTATCTATCAGCAACCTGCGACTTACAGTGTGGTTCTGTCTTGGAGTTTTCTCACGTGCATCTTCCGAATAAAGTATGGAACAAAGTCTTCAGCATCTATCTGCAGTAATGACATGTTTCTCTTGCTTTCGAATAGTTAGGAAGTAGATCTGGTGATGTGATCCTGTTTAGGACATGGTTAATCACAGCTGAGTCCTGAAGCTCCATCTTTCTTTATGGCTGAACTAGATATGATACCCGCGCCGATCTTGTCCTTTTGATAATAAAAGGTTCCAGCATCTTGTAGATAGCTTTTTCTCCAACGGTGTTTAAATGGTTTTAATCCAAAAGGTTCACAGGCTGATAAGTATGTTCATAGTAACATTTCCGTCCTTCCTAATTAAAGATAATTCAACATGTATCATCATCATCATCATCAGGTGCCGTGCCGACTGGCGTTGGCTATTATGTTTCTCCAGAGTACACGATCTTTCATGCAGGCCATCAGCTCAGTTGGTGATCTCCTCTCACACCATCTCGTCAGACTGTCCAGTATCATTTCTCTTGTTCTTCCTCTGGATCTTCTTTCCTTTATTTTTCCTGTTGTTATAATATTTTCAATGCCCCCACTTCTCATTGCATGTCCTATGAAAGTACATTTTCTCTCTCTTATTTTTTTACAAGATTTTTTTCTGTCTCAAACGTTTCTCAAACATTCTCCATTTGTTATTGTTGCTGTCTATGGAATTAGCAACATTCTTCTAATAAACCACATTTCTACTGGTTCCAGTGATTTTTGTGCAGACCTGCCTATTGTCCATGATTCATTTCCATATAACAAGATAGAGTCAATATAGCATTTTAGGACTCGTTTTCTAACATTCATTGATAAGGATGTGTTGGCTAATGTGTTTCTCATTCTCTGAAATGCAGTGTTTGCTTGGCCTATTCTGTTCCTAATTTCTGTTCTGCATTTCCCATCTGAAGTTATTACTGCTCCAAGGTATTTGAATTTCTACACCTGCTTTAGAATAGTTCAGTTTAATTTAATACTGCGTGTTGGTGGATTCTGTTTCTTAGTTCTTAGTGTCGAACCATAGTTCAAGATTTGTACGCTTTTTTTCAGACGCTCCTTCTCCCTCCTCTAATTTAGTTAACATTTTTGTAGGCTGTGATGAGCTGAAAATCTCTCCTATAATTTGATTTCTAATGAAATCGACTTCAGTTATTTTTTTTTTTTGTATTCCACTACCATAGTCCCAAAAAGAAACTCTCTCTTCGCCTTTACTGCTTTCTTAGTGTTGATCGATTTAATTATTGTGAGGTTTCTTTACAGTCACATTTTCTAACAGATAACATACCATATAAGTTTCTAAATCTTATGTAATTAGTTCTTCTATGGACGCCATCACTGAAAAATCCCACGTCAAAGTAATGCTTGATGCATCACATTACAACCCCTGTACCCTAACTATAATCATCTATTTCACCTTCTCCTGGCTAGGTTAACATTGTGCCACTCTCTCTCTCCCCTCCACGGTTTCCCCACCCATCATCCCCAGTTACGACCCACCAACCACACATCACAGGTCTCCATTTAAACAGTCCACGCTCTACCGTGCCCATTTCTGACACACAGTGTCGGACAAGTCACTTCTTCTTACAATTTACAGCTAAGTGCTCTATTCATTTAAAAAAATAGCATTCATGTGAATCTATGCTTTATCTCTTCTCTCTATTTCTTCATCCTGTGTGTTTTTGTATGATTAAGGTTCTAAGAGCTAATAGGCTAACAATTCGCTATGTTCATTTTTTAAAAAGTAATCAGCCTTTGCGGAGGTTTATTGTCTGTGCACTGACTCCTACCTGACATCCAATCCTTGGCTACACAGTCTGAGGCTGTAGGTTTGGACATAGGTGAATTTTTAACTATTTGTGAAACTACTTTCTTTCTTATCAAAATCATACATAAATAACAAAATATGTTCTCGATTTCCACGCTATAAAATCAAAAATGGAGAAGGATGGAGTGAAGACGCTGCCCGATTTGAATCAGAAACCCACAGCTGACATGTTAGGGTACGGTTGTGATCTTGTCCCACTTTTTCGTTAGTACCGCCAGTAACAGGTCTAACTGGCCAAAGGAGCAGGGATCACCATATCCTCCATGGTGGTGGAGTCTGCTAAAGAAGTATTGCACACCCTTTGCTTTTTAAATTCTATCGGGAACTGAACAAAAAACAAAAAAAAAAACAAAACAAACCAGTTGCTATAACCCCTTCCCAGTCCGACACAATGCTGTGGTTCACTATCTTCGCACTTCGGTTGCAAAGAACACTAACTCACAGCTCCAGACAGGCTGAAGAAGAAGAAGTTAAGATTAACTACGCTACACCTCTAACTCACACCTATAACTACGTAACACCTCTAACTCACACCTATAACTACGTAACACCTCTAACTCACACCTATAACTACGTAACACCTCTAACTCACACCTATAACTACGCTACACCTCTAACTCACACCTATAACTACGCTACACCTCTAACTCACACCTATAACTACGCTACACCTCTAACTCACACCTATAACTACGCTACACCTCTAACTCACACCTATAACTACGTAACACCTCTAACTCACACCTATAACTACGTTACACCTCTAACTCACACCTATAACTACGCTACACCTCTAACTCACACCTATAACTACGTAACACCTCTAACTCACACCTATAACTACGTTACACCTCTAACTCACACCTATAACTACGCTACACCTCTAACTCACACCTATAACTACGCTACACCTCTAACTCACACCTATAACTACGCTTACACCTCTAACTCACACCTATAACTACGTAACACCTCTAACTCACACCTATAACTACGTAACACCTCTAACTCACACCTATAACTACGTACACCTCTAACTCACACCTATAACTACGTAACACCTCTAACTCACACCTATAACTACGTAACACCTCTAACTCACACCTATAACTACGTAACACCTCTAACTCACACATATAACTACGTTACACCTCTAATTCACACCTATAACTACGTTACACCTCTAACTCACACCTATAACTACGTACACCTCTAACTCACACCTATAACTACGTAACACCTCTAACTCACACCTATAACTACGTAACACCTCTAACTCACACATATAACTACGTTACACCTCTAACTCACACCTATAACTACGTTACACCTCTCTCTCTCTCTCTCTCTCTCTCTGTCTCAGTGTTATTATTGTATTTATGTTTTAGCTGTGGGAAAGAAATGTTGGATGTAAATGGTGACAGGACAAAAATAAAGGCTAAACGTACTGGATGATCTTAAAACCACAGCCCATGTGAGAAACATATGTAACACTGAATACACAAGAACTAAATTTGATCAATCGTGAATGAAAATCTTAGGGGAAAAAAGGAAAATAAGATTAGAGAAATCTTCCGTGTTGGGCCACTTACCTTAAGTTAATAACTTTTTAGAAATATGATGACCCAGCGTTACTATTTTTTAATAGTTATTTACTAAGAAGTTTGTACCAAATAATGAGTAGTTCATTTTGTCCTGTGTTTGGTTAAAAAAAAGAATAAATTAACATCTGCTTGTTTCTGTGTTTCTTACACAGAACTTACAAATGTATGAGAGGAAATCTACAACCACAAACTTTCTGCTGTTTTGTTTTACAGTATTCAAAGTCGCTGGAGTGGACTGCCCCTACAAGGTATATCTTGCATATATAGACTAAATGCATAAGTGAGTGCAGCGTTAGTACATTATAAAAGTGCACTATCACCTATTAAGTTATAAATTTTAAAATTCATAGATAATGATGAAAGTCTGATTCTTGGTGCTCTACGTAAATTAAATTTAATGTGAGGAATCTGGACAAAATTGTGCACAACGTGATTTCTTGATTGAATTATGGCATTACTCAATGTTATGTGTGTAGAGTTACCTCAGTGTAATGCATGAATTACGAAGTTGTATCGGTAAATTACTGGATTGTGCAGCTATGACTGTACCTTTCGACAAATACGCCTGGGACACTGAAGCCAGGGCCCGAATTAGGCCGACGCAACCGATTCAGACGCACTGGATCTCGTTCTTCCAGAGACCCCGCGTTGAAGAAACTAAGATTCGTGTTTTTAAATAAATCAGGAAAAAACCGAGTTTGTGTCGAATGCTAAGCATTTAGAAAAGTTATATCCTACTCACATGTTAAATCACCCTCTGTGGTTACTGACAAAGCGGGATTGAATTACTAGTTTAAATTATTTAACACTAGCTGAGTACCCGACGTTGTCCGGGTATTTATTTCTCCAAATCAACAAAGTTCTATTCATTGCCACAACCTTCTAGAACGTTCTACAGAGGTCTATTCAGATCCACAATCTTCTAGAAGGTTCTACAATATTCAGTTCATTTCCACAACCTTCTAGATGGTTCTACAGAGTCTAGACGGTTTGATTATAAACAACATTTTTAGTTTCGCCTCCAGGGGCAAAAAGTAATACATTCTTGGGTAAAATCCACCTTTGACCAAGCAACATAAAGTTGTCTCCCGGGAGAAACATGGCGATCTCAAATCTGTCTCTCTCCCTCTTTCTGTCCCTATGTCTGTCCCTCTCCCTCTCTGTCCCTCTCTCGCCGTCTCTCTCTCTCCTTCTCTCTCTCCCTCACTTGAGCAAGCAACATGAAGTTGTCCGGGGAGAAACATGGCGAACTTAAAACCATCTCTGTCCCTCTCTCTGTCCCTCTCTGTCCTTCTCTCTCTCGCTTCCTTGAGCAAGCAACATAAAGCTGTCCGTGGGAGAAACAAGGGAATCTCAAATCTATCTCTTTCCCTCTCTGTTCCTATCTCTCTTCTTCTTTCTTTCTTCCTCTCTATCTCTTTCTCACTCTCTCCCTCTCTCTTCCTATCTCTCTCTCCCTTTCTCTCCCCGTCTTTATCTCTCTCCCTATCTCTTTCTCCCTCCGTCTTCTCCTTCTCTCCTTCTGAGAAATAAGGTGATCTCAAACCGATCTCTC
Source organism: Achatina immaculata (assembly GCA_009760885.1). NCBI lineage: Eukaryota > Metazoa > Mollusca > Gastropoda > Stylommatophora > Achatinidae > Lissachatina > Lissachatina immaculata. Next base: position 15,056,676 of record CM019695.1, on the reverse strand, counting down.
TGTCCCTCTCTCTCCCTCTCTCTCTCCTCCCTCTCTCTCTCCCTCTCTCTCCCTTGAGCAAGCAACATAAAGTTGTTCGTTGAAGCAACATGACGATCTCAAATCTTTCTCCCTCTCTATCTCTCTCCCTCCCTATCTCTCTCGCCGTCTCTATCTCTCTCCCTACCACCCTCTGCCCCTCTCTTTCCGTCTCCCTCCTCTCTCTACCTCCTTCTCTCACTCTCTCCTTCCCTCTCTCTCCTTAATTTGAAAAAATAAGAAAATGGCACACTGTCACAGAGCAATGAAATCTACTATAGAATACAATAAAAAGCTAATATAAACATAAGGAGAAAACAAAGTTAAAATGTATTTTTACAAATATAATTAAAGCAAAAAAAGGGACCATCAACTAAAAGAGTGACATGACACTGTCACATTCCCTGACAGATGATAAACTGGAAGACTTGCCAAATTAGCTTACCTTATGTACGACCATCTAAGATTCGGGTGAGTGCTGGAAGTTTCTCGAACATCATGAGTCCAAGACCACAGTCATATCCACAACTTTCTAGAAGATTCCACCACCACCCCTCTTCCCCCCCCCCATGCGGTTGGTAGCTGATCAGTCACTGTATGGGCGCTCTCTGGTATGAAATAAACACTCTGACCTTTTTCTAAATGGACGCTGAGGTGAAAAACAGAGTGTCTGTCATGAATAAGAAATCTACTCCGTGGATCATATGTTTCGCTAACACGTTCGTTAAAACGTTCGGCAAGTCAACATATATAACGTCATCGATTTGTTGGGGCTGACTTTTGTCCGCCGCGGCTGACAATCCGAACATATCACGGGAGTTACTTCCTGTCGTTCAGTGGGGAATTGTTTGTATCGATCGACCCCTACAACCCAGGTCCCCCCAGGGGCCCTAGGAATGATCTAACCCACACGGTAGACTATCCAGATTGTAAGTCATCTGTGTGCCAAGTTTAACTGAAATTGATCCAGGCGTTCCAGCATGGTGCCCTAACATACATATATACATGCACAGGTTCATTTATATATATATATATATATATATATATATATATATATTCACTAAGATGGACACCACAGGGGAATAGAAGTAAGAGTAGACCAAAAGAGACATGGAGAAGAACAACAGAAAGGATGTTGAGCAATAGAGGGCTCACCTGGGCAAGAGCAGAAAAAAGGCGAAGGACAGGCATTTGTGGAAAACCCTTGCGGAACCCCCATGTGCCCTGGGCACTTAAGGTTCATATATCTCTCTCTCTCTCTCTCTCTCTGAACCTTAAGTGCCCAAGGCACATGGGGCTTCCGCAAGGGTTTTCCACAAATGCCTGTCCTTCGCCTTTTTTTTCTGCTCTTGCCCAGGTGAGCCCTCTATTGCTCAACATCCTTTCTGTTGTTCTTCTCCATGTCTCTTTTGGTCTACCCTTACTTCTGCTCCCCTGTGGTGTCCATCTTAGTGCTATTTTTGGTAGTGAGTTGTCAGTCATTCGGAGCACATGTCCCAACCATTGCCAGCGTCTTTCCTCAATAATTGTTGTCAGTGGTTTCATCTGCATTTCTGCTAATAAGATGTTATTTCTTATAGTGTTTGGCCAAAATATTTTTCTAATTCTTCGTAAACATTTAGTCTGTTAAGGTTCATATATATATATATATATATATATATATATATATATATATATATATATATATATATGTATATATATATAGCTGACTACCCGGTGTTGCCCGGGTAATTATTTATCCTAATCAACAAGGAAATTAAAAGGAGGACATCTATTGCTCTTCAGAAAGTAAAATAAATGAAGAATCTGTGGAGAGGAGCAGACAGAACCACAAAAATAAGATTTTTAAGGGCATGCATCTTTCCCATTGCAACATATGCCTGTGAGACCTGGACACTTAACAAAACAGCTGAGAAGCACATAAATGCCTTTGAATGTAAATGCTACAGAAGAGTTCTCCAAATATCGTGGACACAAAAAAGAACAAATATATCTATACTACAAGAGCTTAATATTGAAGAAGGCTGGCTAGTAAAGAGGATTAAAGATAGAAAACTTAAATATTTTGGACACATTAAACGTCATGATAATTTAGAGAAGACCATATTGGAAGGATACATAATGGGAAAAAGAAAAAGAGGAAGACCGAAACGAAGATGGCTGCAAGACATCGTTGACGATCTGGAAATGGATGCAGCAGCAGCAGGCCATCTTGCTCACAACCGAGAGGCCTACAGGAGTGCTGTTTGGGAGGCAAAGTTCCGCAAGGGACATGCAAAGGAATGAATGAATGAATCAACAAATTTCTATTCATTTCTACAACATTCCAAAAGGTTCTACAGAGTCTAGACGGTTTTACAGAGTTCTATTCCTTCTATTCGACCAAAAGTGGGCCTAATTGTCATCAGTCAGCTTAGCGACCCCGAACACTATGGATTTAACACTAATCTCGGTCAATATGAACATTATATTTTTCACCACTTCTCATCCCCCCTCCCCCATGCCAATGGAAGCTGAACTTGCGAGTTCCACTATTCATCTCAACAAGCCCAAAAACTAAACTATGGAATCGACAGTAATATCTCGATTATTTTTACAGTCACCCCCATCCCACCCAACCCCTAAGACCTCATGGCGATTGGGGCTGAGCTTGGACTTAAATGGCATTGGGAGTGCCACTATTCATCTCAGCGACCTCCAAAACTATGGAATCGACAGTAATATTGGTCATTTTTTATTATTTTTACATGTCACAAAATCCCACGGATCCCTTAGCCCCTCCACCCCCCCCCCCCCCGACCCTAGCCGATGGGGGCTGAACTTGGATTTACACTGTATCAGGAATGCCACTATTCATCTCACTGACCCCAAAAACTATGGAATCGACACTAATATAGGTCGTTTTCAATTATTTGTACATGTCACATCCAACTCCCACCCCTAGCCCCCCCCCCTCATGCAGTTGGAGGCTAAACTTGGACTTAAACTGTATCGGGAGTGTCACTGTTCATCTCAGCGACCCTGAAAACTATGAATTCGACAATAATATCGTTCATTTTCGATTATTTTTACACGTAACCCCGACCCCTAGGGGTCATAAGCGTATCCTAGGGATGATCTAACCCTCAGCGGTGCACTGTTCAGTTTGTAAATCATATGTATGCCACGTTTGGTTGAAATTGCTCCCTGCGTTCCAGCGTGATGCTGTAACATACATGCACTGGTTCATATATATATATATATATATATATAAAAGTAAAGATAGTCCCATAGCAAATGCCGTAGGGGGTGAAGCGTTAGAGACCTCATTATGCTGGGTCATCAGCGTATGAGGTAGGGTGACCAGTTCCTTTCCTCGCTGCCTTTGCTTCCCAGATTTTCTCTGGTACCCATTTTGCGAGGCTGGGTCGACCTCGGGGCCGTATTGGTCGGAAAAAAAGTCCCGCTCAGCTGGGGATTCGAACCCTCGACCATTTGGTTGCTAGACGAGTGCTAACCACTACGCTAGCCGGCCCCCATATATATATATATATATATATATATATATATATATATATATATATATATATATATATATATATATATATATATATATATATATATAATTAATATCGATATTTTCATGTGGTACGGGCGTGAAGTGTTAGTGCCTTCACATTTCTAGGCCACTACAGCCACTTCATGTGATATTTGAGGTAGCCAGCATCTGTTGTAAATGGATGCAGCAGCAGCAGGCCATCTTGCTCACAACCGAGAGGCCTACAGGAGTGCTGTTTGGGAGGCAAAGTTCCGCAAGGGACATGCAAAGGAATGAATGAATGAATGAGCATCTGTTGTGAGGACGGTGTTGTTTTGTTTGGTCGCTACGACTTCGGCCGATTCGGGGGTGGGGAATTAACGTCATTCAATGTCACCGTAGGGAGGTCATGTGTACAGGTGGAGAGCTGACTGTTCAGTCTTGGTTTGATCGTTGTCGAGGATGGCAGACTCAGGTACAGAAGGGCCATTGTTGTATTGTCATGGATGTGTTATTGTAGTGTTCTATAACAAACACTTTCTTCACTGCAATGAACTCTTTCTTTGATTTTGAATGATCATGTTCACGTGGTAAACGTGATAATGGGGTATTCCAGTCCAAGCTACCCGTGTCCACCTCATGTGACGTAAGCTGTATGTTGTTTTTGTGTAATGTCGGTTTCATATATGTTTTGTGAAGAAGTTATATGGTTTGCTTGTACATGAACATCGTTCAATTTAAATGGAAAGCTGTGGTATTAAAATATTAAATATATGTCGGCATGAATAAAGAGTTTGTTTCTTATAATTTAATATCATCATCTGATGTTTATTATGCATTTTCTGAACATTGGTTGATTCATTATGTACATCATTTGCGTGCTGGGCGTGTTTTCTTTGTGTGTTCTTTTTATTCAAACACTTTGAGTATGATATGGTCATTTCTTGTTCATCTTTTATAATCACATGCATGTGCTAATGTTTGAATTTGGATTGACTGATATGCCATTATGATTTATTCATCCATGTTCGTTATATGAACGATAATAGTAAGTCTCATGGTAGTTAGTATCCGATTGAGTAGGAGTTTTCAGAAATATATAAGTTTTATAAATCGTTGAGTGCTGTTGCACATACATGGATTTACAGAGCTTTTCAATGATAGTAGAAGATGGTTAGGAATTGCCATGAGACCTGATGTCGTGTATGTTGATGAATTAACAATACTCACTTAATTGTTGGGCCTGAGATATAGGCCATAGTATTAAGCTGTCATTATGCACATTTAATTCGTGCCGTTGTTATATATATATATATATATATATATATTTCACTGTTTTATCAATGTTGGTGTATGTTGCCGTTAATGTCCTGGTGGTGTATTAAATTGATCTATTAAGTATTTTGATTTCATGAGTTAATGCCTGAATTATGAATGAATTATGGATTATGAATTATGGGGATATTTATTGCTGTTGATTGACTTGTATTTTCAAACTGTATAAGTGTAGTTTCCAATAGTTATAGTCTTTGACATACCATGTGCGTGGCTGAAGATAGAACCTGGGGTGGGTGTTTAATGGGTACCTTTTGTTGCGGGTGTACTTCATGGGGGTAATATGGCGATATTGCCCCCCTTACACCAGATTTCAAATAAGAGAAATGAAGCTAATATATCAAAGCAGACATTTTAATGTTTTAAGTAATATAAAATCAAAGGGCGGGCGCACCACATACAAGGTCCTCGCTGCCTGGCTTTTCCTAGAGAAACACCGGGTACCTATTTTTTTTTAAGCTGGGTTGACACTGATGCCGGTTGGTTCGAAAATAAATTTCCAGCCGAGTCGGAAATTAAATCAGGAACTTTCTGATCGGCAAATGAGAGCATTAATCACTGCACCACCGTGACACACACTGTCGATATAATGACCCTGGTTTACTACAGAGAAACTATAAAACACGAAACAGGAAAGGGGCCAGCAACCGTGACTCGCGTTTGGCCCCGTTTCGTAACTAATCACAGTGCTAATTTCTAACAAACTTTTGAACGATTGCGGATTTAAAAATATTTTTACATTCTCATATTTGTTGTTATTCGAGTTATGGAAATAAAGTGTGACTGAAAGATGTCATTTGTAAAAAAAAACAACATTTTACGACTATTTTAATGGTTTTAAAAATGTGTCCAGTCCCCCCCCCCCCAACCCCAAACCCAGTCTGCTTCTCTTTATCTCTCTGTCTCTCTATATCTCCCGCACACACACAGACACGCACACAGACACGCGCACAGACACGCGTACAAACACCACATACACTCATCATATACACACCCTGTTTTTTTTTTCCTCAGTGAAATTAAATAAAAACTGAGTTTTGAATACAGCAGTCTTCTATATGATGAACATGATAGTGCTGATTTATTGTGGTGTTTCTGTCTACACAAATTATTAGGCTGATATGAATTATTATGTGCCGTGCCGGCTGGCGTCGACGGTGATGCTTCTCCATCTTGTGTGGTCCTTGGTGTTTCTGATTAGTTCGGAAGAGTGCCCAAACCATGCGGACCTCAAGCATTAGACATGGCCAGAGGACACAAGCTTCGGGCAGAAGCTTTGGGGCTCCTATCAGGATCTGGAGAGGACTGTGAGACAGGATCTAATGTGACCGACAACCTCGAACGCAGAAGAAGAAGAATGATTAGTTCGGATGCTTTTCTTTTACCGCCCCACTTAGTCTGGGCACTGAGATATTTTATCTTTTGGTCTTCCTCTCTTCTTTTTTCTCTTGGTCTTCCTCTCTTACTTTTTCTCTTGGTTTTCCTCTCTTCCTTTTTCTCTTGGTCTTCCTCTCTTACTTTTTCTCTTGGTCTTCCTCTCTTACTTTTTCTCTTGGTCTTCCTCTCTTCCTTCAATTTTCTAGATTCTCCACATTCTGCCTTCTCATGACATGTCCAAAGTTAACATTTCGAGAATTTCGAACTTTTATGGTTTCTTTTCAAATCAAGACAAAAGAAATCGTTGCAATGTTCCTATCATAGTGTAAGATTTTCAGTAACAGAAATACAGTTTGTTTGTGTGCATAATTTCTACACATTTCCTTTTGTTTCCAGGAATGTAGCTGTGACCAGTTCACCATTTACTGCGACGAGAGAGGACTAGTTTCTTTTCCCAAGGCAGACAACACCATAATATTTAATTTTAAATCGCTTCTGTTGGACGTAAGTGTCACTATGTTAGTTGTGTTTGGTGTCATTTTGTCAACTTTCTATGGACTCCTGGTTCGGTAGAACTGGTGCATCTGTCGCTCATTTTTGGGACGCAAAATCAGTTTAACGATAACTGTAACAAGATTGTTTCTTTGGGCCAAAATGTGTCATAGAAAGTGCAAAATGTAGATATAGAAAAGAACAACGAGGCTTGTGCAGAGTAAGATTTAGAGCACAATGATGTGCGCACGATTAGCTTTTACAAAATATTAAGCAACTGAGGCGCGAGAGAAAGAAAATAGTAACATAACGACCCACTTTACAGTTTGGAGGCATCTCTAGATGTTCCTTTATTTTTATGTAAGTTGTAAGAGGCGTGTCTTCTGACACACACAGCAGTTGATCTTGTGCAACGAATATAATAGGTCATCAGTGTCAAATGCAACATTGTCTCTCGAAGTGCTTCATTGCTTTATCACTATCGACAAGTATCGAATATATATGAGATATCACACTTGAGGAAAAAAAATAATGTGATGTTGAGGAATTTTTGTATTATAACAACGGTGAAAATAATTTATATCTTGCAATCTTTCTCAACAATTAAGCCTAGGAATGGGAGTGGCAAATATAATAGAGTCTTGATCTGAAGATTATGAGTTCTACCTCTGCTGCAATCTTCATACAATTACTGTCAAATATAGCGATTCTGTCCTATTTTCTTTTTCTTTGTTTTCTATTTCCACGGAACTTCGATCTGGTGTTCTTTCATGGCGATCAGAGGAAGACGATGAGGCAGAGCATCGTATCGGATTGGGAGCGGGTTATGGCGGCTATATTTTCAGTACCTGGGAGGAGATAAGAACCCCTGTTAGCTAGACTTGGGTGAGACAGGGTCTTTGTTCACTACGGTTCGCCAGCGTATGTCAGTTATTGGTTTTTTCCGACTGTCAAATAGGACAACGTCATCACCCCGCCTTGTGTGTTCACGCATATAAAACCACGGAAAGCTTCATGTAAGGCTTCCGGATTCTGCGTGTACAGATTTCTATCTCAAACTGAATATCTGCGAGTGTTTGGATTTTTAGTGAGAGAATTTCTACGTCATGGCTTCGGTTTTTAGCACATGTCACGAGTTCAGACGCGCATTAAAAACTAGTTATATGGAACTATTTTGATAAGCGAGGTGGCCGAGTGGATAGAGACTTGATCTCTCGTGACTAAGCAGTCGCTCCTTCTAAGAGACTCCAGGATATGCTCATCAAAGACATTTTATCTGGTCCGCAAGCGTTATAAAATCATCTTTTTAATCCATCATCAATTTCTTGTAAAGTGTCAGCGTGCAGGAACTGGCACGTAAATTTACTGGAATTTTGGGGAACTTTTAGAATAAAATAATTTAATCTCATTACAAATTAGCATGACCGACTGTCTTTTCAATCTATTTTAAAGAAAAGAAGCGCTAACTTAGAAATACAAATAATTTTTGCAGGTGATGTCACGAAGAAGTAAATAAGTAGAAATAGTAATAGTAATATCATTATAAAGAGTAACTGTCATCATTCATCATTCATTTGTATGTCCCTTGCTGAACTTTGCCTCCCAAACAGCACTCCTGTAGGCCTCTCGGTTGTGAGCAAGATGGCCTGCTGCTGATGCATCCATTTGCAGATCGTCAACGATGTCTTGAAGCCATCTTCGTTTTGGTCTTCCTCTTTTTCTTTTTCCCATTATGTATCCTTCCAATAAAGAGTAACTGTATGGTGAGTAAAATGATCATATACAACTTTCAGACAAAACCGATGCAGAAACAAGGAGAGAAGATGTCTCTGACTTGCTCAGAAGCAGTGTTCTCACGACTAAAAATCAAGCACTATGAAAATGTATTATGGAAAAAATAACATTAAAAACCGTGTCTACTTACTGCAGCACTACTTTGTCTTGTCGAGAATTAGTCCTACAGGTGAAAGATAGAACAACACCTGAACTCCCAGTAAGGATGCCCAACACTGGACAAGAAATGAATGGAATGAACAAATAAAAGTATAAGCGCATCAAGACGATGCCCGATGAGAAAGTAACTTCCACCTACATCTGTAGATGACAACAATACAGAGATTATTATAGAGAAAAATGTCAAATTAAAAATTCACTGATCACTGATTAGTTTGTACATTCAAGCAATATTAGTTTTAGGAATAGTGTCAACAATATTAACTTTATTTCCACAAACCCGATTTAGATAATTTGCAGTCTTCTAAATGTGGGTGTAAGTGTGTGCATGAGAGAGAGAGAGAGAGAGAGAGAGAGAGAGAGAGAGAGAGATAGAGAGAGAGAGAAACAATGGCATGGGAAAGAATATATCAAGGAAACGAAAGAAAGATCAAAATGAAGAGCCCATCGAAAGTTGTCAAATTGCGAATTTATCATAGAATAATAGAGCAATAGAATACAATAGAATGTATGTATGTATATTCCAGCATCACGCTGGAACGCCTGGAGCAATTTCAACCAAACGTGGCACACATATGACTTACAAACTAAACAGTGGGGGTTAGATCATCCCTAGGATATGCATAATGACCCCTACGGATCGAGGTGACGTGTGAAAATAATCGAAAATGAACAATATTAGTGTCGAATCCATAGTTTTCGGGGTCGCTGAGATGAATAATGACACTCCCGTTACTGTTTAAGTTCAAATTCAGACCAAATCGGCATGGAGGCCCTAGGGGTGGGGTGGGATGGGGGTGACACGTAAAATTAATCTAAAACGACCGATATTAGTGTCGATTTCATAGTTTTCGAGGTCAGTGAGATGAATAGTGACACTTCCAATGCGTTTAAGTCCGAGCTCAGTCCCAATCAGCATTAGGTCCTAGAGGTGGGTATGGGATGGGGTGACATGTAAAAATAATCGAAAAATGACCGATATTACTGTCGAATCCATAGTTTTTGTGGTCACAGAGATGAATAGTTGCAATCACAAGTTCATCCTCGATCGGCATTTGGGGGGTGGGGGGGGGAGAGAAGTTGTGAAAAATAAATTGTCCACACTGACCGAGATTAGTGTCAAATCTATACTGTTCGGGGTCGCTAAGCTGGTTGGTGACAGTCCTGATAAGAATTAAGCCCAAGTTTAGTCGAGTAGAAGGTATAGAACTCTGTAGAATCGTCTAGACTCTGTATAACATTCTAGAAGGTTGTGGAAATGAATAGAACATTGTAGAACCTTCTAGAAGACTGTGGAACTGAATAGAACGTTGTAGGACCGTCTGGAAGGTTGTGGAAATGAATATAACTTTATTGATTAGGATAAATAAATACCCTGGCAACGCCGGGTAATCAGCTAGTATATTATATATAATATATATGTATATGTAAATATGCATATATGAAATGTCTAGGCAAGAGAAAAGAGCTATAGTTAATAAAAAACAAAGAGCGAATGCACTTATAATAAAATTTCATTCGCTACTTTACATGCCATATACATTACAAAGTAGCCAAGCTGAACACGTCTTGCTGTCTAGCCCAAGTCAAGTTCCTCAACTGCTATAACGCTTGGAGTGTCAAAGATTTTCTTGGTCCATAGTTCTCTCAGCCACTCGTTTCACAGGAAACAAATCCTCTGTTCAAGTCATTCAAGGAATTAAATAAGATCAATGAAGGATAATTTACTTTCTTGCTAGAGCCAAGGAGTCAGTGTTCAGTCACGTGGTTGCTGCCTAAAAGCCGTGAATTGTTAACGACAGTTAATAAATGATGAAAAGTAAAATTAGAAACATGTCAGAGAACACCTTAGACCATAAACATAAAACTATAATGAATATCTAGAAGGGAAACGGGAAAATTTTATAAACATGAACTAGACAAATTTAAACTGAAGATGTTCAAATATTTGGAGACGACGGAACCTGATTATCTCTTCTATGCGCTCGACCTCGCCCTTCTTAATGGAGCATGTAGAACTTAAGCCAGATACTTTTTGTGTCGTTAAAGGCATTTGGGAAATTTTGGTGTAAAGTTTGTAAACTTACATTTGAAGGTTCACTTAGCCACAAAGCAGAAACAGAAATAAAATGAAAGATCAGTCTAGAACTGTAAAATACTCATCATCTGAAAGTGAAAACATTAAAAAACTATCTGGATAAAAAGAACAGTGGACGTTAAAAATCAGCAAAAGAAACGTCGTTCTTGGAACTGATTCAAGAAAGAAGACGAACACAAAATACGAAAAACGTACAAAGAGATACGAATTTTTTTAGAAAACTAAAAGCATTAATAAGAATATACAAGAGTGAGTCGAAAAGTAACGTCATTTTAAAAACAAAATTGAATAAAACGTACAAATATGATTGAAAACTCCTTGTTACTTTTCACTCTACCTCCATCACTTTCAATGAAGCTCTGTCGCCCTTCACTAATGTCTAGATTCCCCGGAAAAAAATCTTCTCAGCTAATAAAGTATAACTAAAACATGGCCTCTTTAATCTCTTCTTCTGTACTGAATTTCTCCCCCCCCCCCTTTCCCAGTGCCTTCTTAAGGGGGTCAAAGGCCTTGATAATCACATGATGCGAGGATGGATGAATATGTAGGATGTGGAAAACACTTCAAACGCAGATTTGTACTTTGCTACGCTGTTGTGAGGAGGCGAAACTGATAGCCTTCAAAACCAGATCAGCAGGAAAAGAGGAACTGCAAGAAAGGGAAAACCATAAAACTCGACACAGTCGCCTGACATGTCAAGAACGAGAGTCGCATTTTCAGTAGTGAAAGATGGATGACGAAAGGACAAGTTTTAATTTTTTTAGAAATAAAGCTTGGACGGAAAATTGGTGAGAGTGATTAAGTTATGTTTATAAGATTTAAACAAAAACTCTTTCAGACGGAATTAGTACCCATTACATAAAATAAAGTAGATTTAGCATTAAAGACTAAATAACTGTAAATTCCTTACCTAAGACAGGTTTACCACAGTGGATTTGTGTATACAAGTATTTACATATTAAGCTTTATATATGCTTACACTCAGAACCTATTCGTTTGTCACCTATAACACGATGTCTGGAGAAATTTCAGTGAGAAAAAATACATTAACAATGTGAGAAAACTCCAAACGGTATCGAATTTAAACACTTACAGAACTAGAAATGCTGCCGATAATACAACTAGAATAATCATACCAATAACGTCAGCACATTAATATTGAAAATGAATAGTACTATTACCTATCACATACATTTGTGCTTCCTTTATGTTTATGACTGATTTCCTTAAGGATGAAACAAGCACAGCGAGGATCTATAGCGAGGGTCTATAGGGAACTCAAGATGATTATAGAGAAAACAGAGAAGAAGTAGCTGAGATAACAATATCATTTACCTTGTAAATATTTTTCGAACACATAGGTGAATACTATACTCTATGTAAATTTTCTAAACTTTGAAGAAGTATATGACAGCTTTGTAGGGGAAATAAGTTCAAAGTGACAAAAACATGCAGCAACAAAACACTTTGGGCCTAATTTAAAGTGTATTTATAAACCTAAATATAACTGACTTCATTATGAAAAAAGCCAAAGAGAAGAATATTTTATTCAGTAAAATCTAATGAAATACTTAGAACATTTAGACTATTCAGACGATGCGTGTTTACTCAACTAAAACAAAGAATCAGTGAAGGGCTAAGACTCTCAAATATTGAAGGAAAAGTTACATGTAGCGGCAACAAGAAATACATATTTTCTTATTCGTACGCACACTGGCGATGATGCGTGGTACTCTGATTCTTGTGATGCGCCTTCTGGCTGGGTACCTCCGACTTCAGCACCAGAAATACAAATAAAATAACAAAGGAAAAAAATAAAACCAACATCCTACGGTCGTTTTGTTATTTATCTTTTCATCTTCGATTGTGTGTTTTCTAGCACGCATGTCGGCTAACTTCTATAACTGATATTTGCTAAAAATGGATTTGATATTAAGATAGTGTTACGAATCACATTGTTTCTAAACATGATGACCGTAAACAGAGTATTTTTATTTTATTTACTGGTGTTGATGATTAAAATCATGCATTTTTTGCCACAGAAATAAAAAAGTTACATTACTTTATTTCACGGCTTTTTTTTTTCAGGGCAACGAGATCACAGTGATACCAGATGGAGATATGGCTGCCAACTTAACTGAATTTTCTGCCAATGAAAATCCGCTTACCAATGTGGGAAACTCTGCTTTCGATGGATCTTCTAACACCTGAATTTCCTTTCATTTTCTGGCGCTCACTTCACGAAGATTCCAGATGCGATGCTTCATCTAAATGTCCTGAAACACCTCACACTTTCTAACATCCACATTCTGGACTGGAACATGAATGTTATGAACCATTTATGTGAAACTTTGGAGTCATTTTTTTTCTCAATGTCCGATATTAAAATATGGCCAGATTGGCTGAAGTACTGTTCCCATCTGACGGAGTTAAGTCTCATTGATGGTTCGATCTCGTCAATTCCAGATGGTGCTTTGGATGCGATGACCAATAGCTTGGTGACTTTAATACTTGACAACAATAGTTTAATAGCCATTCCCAAAGCGTTGTCTAAGCTAACTGCCCTGGATAAGTTATCCGTGGGCTTCAATAACATTGCTAATATAGATTGGCTACCCCAAGCAAGCAAATTAAGTTCTTTGTCTTTAACTAACAATAAGATCTTCGAAGCAAACAAACTCAGCGAGGCGCTTCGTTACTACGCTGACACAATAACTGACGTTGACATCGATCACAACAAATTAACAGTCATTCCAGATGTTTCTTTTTTAATAAAGGTAGGAGGATTTGATTTTAGCTACAACAGAATATCTGATCCATATTCAGGAGGTTTACCGAATGATACTTATGAGATTGATCTGAGGTACAACCTTCTTCCATCAGTTCCTCGTTTTATGTCTAACTTGACATTGAAATCTTTGACTAATTTATTACTTTCTTCAAATGTTATAACAGAGATTCGTGGTACAGACATTCCCTTGTGGGCTTGGTCTCTACAGCTTGATTACAACCTCATAAGAGAGATAACAGACTCAAGCTTTCCTACCAATTCAAGCTTATCAAATATAAACTTAAACTATAATTTAATATTTAGGATTTCGCAATTCGCTTTCAGAAACGTCCCACTGCTATCAGAATTGCTTATGAAAGGGACGCAACTAACCCGAGTACCCCTTGCCCTAGTTTCTATCGGAAGTTTAAACATGCTTGACATCAGTGACTGCTCTAAATTGGTATGCACATGTGAGAAAGGAGCTTAGGGCCTTGGTTTCAGAAGCTGTCCCCTGACTACGTTTCGGGGTCCTGTGGTCTAACGAGTGTTTACACTTTCTTTGTCAGCCTGAGTCCAGACTGTCCGTCTTGAATCATATCTTAGGATACAACAGTGACATGAACATGAATCGAATTTACACATGAAGATACACCACGAAATTTTAGTCCCCGTGAAAATCAGTAATGCCACTGTTGTTTACTTTTTTCTTCTTCAAAATGGGCCAAGACAGTTTATTTGCACGACCAGTCAAATGCAAATTATCTGTTTGTCAACCAGGACAAATTGATCACCGTAAAAATAAAAGATTTCCACCTCAGCTGTAGTTTGCAACCAGCACATGATACTCTCTTGAAAGGATCTATCAGGAGGTTAATAAAGTAATATAACGAAAACACCAACAAACTTTTAAAAATTATGATTTATTTATTACAATCTCTTATTTACATGGGATTGCAAGAATTGTATGTTTCACATATTTGAATAACACCATCTTATCTGACAGGAAATATCTGAAGAAAAATCGGCAAGCTACAAACACTGAACAGTTAGTATTCGAACGTCCTGTAAGCTACGAGTAATACCCTGGGGTAACGTCAATAGCTCTGGAGTTGGAGCTTTCATCTGCACACTGGAAATACTGGACTAGCTGGCCAGAAAGTGGACAGCGGGGGAAAAAAAGATGGAAGTTAAGTTATGAAGGCGGCTGAACTTAAAAAAAAATGTTGAGATCAAGCTGCCTGTACATTAGAATGGTACAGACTGAATATCCCTTATCTGGATATCCCAGATCCGAATCCTTGTACAAAGTCCGAAACATGAGCGCAGATATGACGCCACAAATGGAACCTTCCACTACAGATCACACTTGACGAGTCACAGTCAAAACGGCCCACAAACTGATGGTTTGGTTTTGACGTCCCTAAAGGCCGTAACACCACAAACTTACAAACACACACACTCACACCCACACATACAGCTACGGCATGCCGAGAGACTTGCTATCAAGGGAAAAAACCTTCAGCTGCAACACGTTGTTTAATTGTTTATTATTTATATGTGAATCAACGTATCAGTGTGAGAAAATTCTTGCTTATCTATAGCATACAAATTCAGAACAGGGATGATGGTGATGCCACATAAACACTGACTATCGTTGTGGAGGTTGAGATAGCTTTCATTTTTGCTTTTTGGTGCTTCAGTGTGCTGTGTTCCATGCATAATTGTTTAAAATATTGTCTAACATTACCTTCAAGCTGTGTGTACAAGATATATATATATATATATATATATATATATATATATATATATATGAAACATAAATGAAGTTCAATTTTAGAATTGGGTCCACTACCAAAGATATCTGATTATGTATATGCAAATATTCGAAATTAAAAAATAAAATTTTTAATCCGAAACGCTTCTAGTCCGAAGCATTTCTGATAAGGGATACTAAACATGTAATTCACAGTTTCTGATTTATATAAAACTCGTCGTTCATATAAGCTGGCAGTCGAGAACACCGTGTATTCTCCGACAGTTATCCTGTTATACAGGAGAAAACCAGAGGGAAAAAGTATAGAAAGATTAACAAAGAGGAAACTTGAGGAAAAAAAAACAAAATTATAGAAACCGGATTTTCGGAAGAAGTCCCTGAGACTTAAAATAACAACATTACGAACGCGACAAAAGTGCGAGAAGTTTTGTAACAGTTATGGTACGGGTGACACCCCCATAACACTTTTTGCTGTTGACGCCCATGATTTAAGGGGTCCGTTAGGGGTGCATATTTATTTAACTTGTATACTGAAAATATAATGAGGAATGTTAGAGAAGATGTAGACAAAGAATATAACGATGCCATAACAATTGGAGGTTATGAAATACCAGAGATTACACAGTATTACTGTCAACAACACAAAAAGGAATGCAAAAACTAATTAGGTCAGTCCATAATAACAGCGAAGAGCAAAACCTCTATCTTATTGCGAAGAAAACTAAATTGATGACAACTGAAAAAACAAATAAGGCAGCTGAAATATGTGTCAATGAGGAAAAACTGGAAGAAGTGGAGAGTTTTTGGATATCTTGGATCATTATTAACTAATAATGGAGATACAACGAGGGAAATTAAAAGGAGGACATCTATCGCTTTTCAGAAAGTAAAACAACTAAAGAAGCTGTGGAGAGGAACAGACAGAGCTACAAAAATAAGATTTTTAAGGGCATGCATCTTTCCAACCGCAACATATGCCTGTGAGACCTGGACACATAAATGCCTTTGAATGTAAATGCTACAGAAGAGTTCTTCAAATATCATGGACAAAAAAAAATATATATCCATACTACAAAAGGAATTGAAGAAGGCTGGCTAGTACAGAAGACTAAACAGAGAAAACTTAAAATTTTGGATATATTAAACGTCATGATAATCTAGAGAAGACCGCCTTGGAAGGGTACATAACGGGAAAAAGAAAGAGAGGAAGATCAAGGCGAAGATGGTTGCAAGACATTGTTGATAATCTGCAAATGGATGCATCAGCAGCAGGGCATCTTGCTTACAACCTAGAGGCCTACAAGAGAGCTGTTCGGGAGGCAAAGTTCCGCAAGGGACATGTAAATGACTGACTGCCCGTGATTTAGTGTTTACATTTAGTATTGATTAAGTGACTCGTTTACCTGAGTGACTGGACTGAGTCCATGAAAATGATAGCACGCGATTTTCAAGAGTTAAGCCTGGAATGTGAGAGACGTGTTAAGTAAAAGTGAGAACTGAATGGACGCTTGACTGGTACGAACGACTATGTTTTGCTATGAGACTTGAAAGTTGGAACATCGCCATGTCTCGTCATAAAATGTTTTTTTTTCCTAAGACGTATGGCTTCTAATTACCAGTTCAGTGGCCTGATCTATTAGAAGGCTGAGCCGAAGCCGCGTGTTTTGACATCTCACTCACATACCTTCCATTTATCAAACTAGCATTGTCATCTGGTTCCACCATTAAACATTTTACATGTATCGTCAACACTGGACTTGGTTATTATTGTCTTGGCAAAGTATGAAAGATTTCCGGAAAGATATTTGTCTGAAAAGAAATTATCAGTTGTGTGTAAGAGAGAGAGAGAGAGAGAGAGAGAGAGAGAGAGAGAGAGAGAGATGTTACCAATACTATATAAGCAGCGCCTACATTAGAGGAACGACTATAAGTCTGAGCAGGATCAAAGATTGTTGCCGAAATAAACTTGGCTCAGGATAGACATGAGCCATAAGGATTCATGAGAAGTGCAGGAACTTGGGAACGATTACCTTGTTACTGCTGCCGGAGGCCAGGACATTATGTTCGAAAATGGAGGCAGAAAAGAGAAGAAATTCTTTGAGACAAGAGGTAAAAAATGTGAAAAAAGTGGTATTTGACATATGTAAAAATATAAATTATACAGTACAGAAGTCAATATTCAGACTAGCGGTAAATTCAGGGTTTACAGGAAAACCGAAAGCGGGGAGAATGTGGCACATTCACATGAAAAAAGAATTAGGTAAACACAAAAACATTTTTTTACTAAATTTGTTACTAAGAAAAACAAATTAGTTGAAAAAGGGCATTAGAACAAATACGAAAAGAAAACACATACACACAAAATCTACAAACGCAGAAGTCACATTTTTAAGAACATGTTACAAGCAGTGATCAAGTATGCTATGGTTTTAAAGGTAGGAAGAATGTAGGAAGAAAAAACCCAACTAAGAAATGAAATAATAAATGACAATGATGAGTAGTGTGGTCAAGGGCATTATGCAACGTACCAGAGATGAAAATATCATGAGTCTCCCTTATGTTTCAGTTTTTTGTTGTTGCTGTTAGTCAAGACAATATTTTATTTCTCTTATGCTTCATTTTTTTTTGCTGTTAGTCAAGACAATATTTTATCTTCCTTGTGTTTCAATTTTTTTGCTGTTGGTCAAGACAATATTTTATTTCTCTTATGTTTAAATTTTTTGTTCTTAGTCAAAGCAATATTTTATTTCTCTTATGCTTCATTTTTTTTTTTTTTTTGCTCATCAAGACCTTACCTCGCACTTCGTCTCTCTTGTTTCAGTAGTTCGTTGCTAGTCAAGACTTTACTTCGCCTTTATAAATTTTCAACTTTTTTTGCCACACAAGACCCTCTCTTGTCTTTCAGCTTTTTGCTTCTAGTCAACACTCTACATCATCTCTCTTGTCTTTCAGCTTTCTGTTTCTAGCCAAGACCCTACATCATCTCTCTTGTCTTTCAGCTTTCTGTTTCTAGTCAAGACTTTGCTTCACTTTTCTAAAATTTCAACTTTTTTGCCACACAAGACCCTACACAATCTCTGTTGTCTTTCGACTTTCTATTTCTAGCCAAGACCCTACATCATCTCTCTTGTCTTTCAGCTTTCTGTTTCTAGCCAAGACCCTACATCATCTCTCTTGTCTTTCGGCTTTCCGTTTCTAGTCAATACCTTACTTCGTCTCATATGTGTTCCAGTCTTTCATTGCTAATCAACAGTTTCATCTCTCTAAACTTTCAACTTTTTATACGCCGCTGAAAATCCTACTTCATCTTTCTTATGTTTCAGCGTTTTCAGTGTCGGACATAGCATCCCTACGTTATCATTGTTGATTTTTCATTGTGTGGTCAGAACATGGGAGATAAATAACTGTATGGGTTACTAGGTTTGTCGTGGCTGCAACAAGTGACGATGTGGACAGTGGTCATTTGGTCACATGACTGAGCTTATGGGCGGAGGAAGAACAACTTTGTGGAAGCTAGAGGATGGACGCATGGAAGTATGCAGGGTCTTTATCTGCTCACATGAGTAATGAGACATTGATTAAATATGGAGCATTTATACTATGAGAGATCTTGGAGTTGGAGGTGTGCTTGGATCTGTTCTTCAACGTAGAAGTCGTTACTGAGTGGCAGTCAAAGTCAACAAGCTTTCATACCCAATTCTTGTCTTTGCAGGATGTCCCTACTTTATGTATAGGTGCCTGAGAGCCGTTATGTCCATTATATTTGTTTTTTGGACATACTTATCTTCTTATATCTTATATCCTTTCCTTGCCGTTAAACGTCACATAGGGCTCGCAAAGTAGTTCGCCAATTTTTGACATACTATTTAACTTATTTTCATGGCTGTTACCACTGAACTGCTATCTGAGCTGATGTCCGCCCCTGGGTAAGGAGCTTCATTATACTTTGATTATTTTTATCTTTTATCATAAGGAAATCAGTCTGATTTATTATCCGCGGATTTTTTCTTGTTTGTGAAAGGCGTGACAAATGATCAGCTGATTTTCTTCACAAAAGTATATAAGTCTCTCTTCTTGTTATTTTTCTCCCTCAAGTTCATACTTTCTTATAATCTTTTTTGTATCTTTCGATATTTGTATTTATAATCTTTTAATACTGGAATGTCCATTTATTCTTCTTCTCTAAGAAGTTCCTCATGGCATTTCTTTATCATTATATACAGGTATAAGTCAGCAAAACGGGAAAGTTAAACGATTTAGATTTTAATTGTATAACTTTAACTCTGTAGATCTATGACCACTTTCTCCAATAATCATATTAACATATCTACCCTCTCTCTATTGTTCCTCTGTCTGAGTAGGAGCATATTTGGTTCTTTTCTATTTGTACACCTGTGTCTTTTCATCTGATTTCTACTGCTTCTAATATGTGTAAATTGGCACTGCCTGCTTCGAAATTTAGATTGTCCAGTTCATCATTTTCGCCTGGGGATGTAACATTCCATGTACCTTTTCGTAGATGTCTCTTTCTAGCACGTAGGAAGCCTGTTTTCAGAACATAATCTTGAAATAAGCAATTGTATGGTTTACTCGCCATTCTGATCTTCTTTAGTACTTGAATCTCTTCTCCGATGGAATTTAACAAAGCTCTGCCACATTCATTCATTCATTTGCATGTCCCTTGCGGAACTTTGCCTCCCAAACAGCACTCCTGTAGGCCTCTCGGTTGTGAGCAAGATGGCCTGCTGCTCGTGCGTCCATTTGCAGATCGTCAACAATTTCTTGCAGCCATCTTCGTTTTGGTCTTCCTCTTTTTCTTTTTCCCATTATGTATCCTTCCAATACGGTCTTCTCTAAATTATCATGACGTTTAATGTGTCCAAAATATTTCAGTTTTCTCTCTTTACTCCTCTTTATTAGCCAGCCTTCTTCAATATTAAGCTCTTGTGGTATAGATATATTTGTTCTGTTTTCTGTCCACGATATTTGGAGAACTCTTCTGTAGCATTTACATTCAAAGGCATTTATGTGTTTCTCAGCTGTTTTGTTAAGTGTCCAGGTCTCACAGGCATATGTTGCGATGGGAAAGATGCATGCCCTTATAAATCTTATTTTTGTAGTTCTGTCTGCTCCCCTCCACAGAATCTTTATTTGTTTTACTTTCTGAAGAGTAATAGATGTCCTCCTTTTAATTTCCCTCATTGTATCTCCATTATGTGGCTCTGCCACAAGGGACCGAAATTCGGGTAGCTTTGCCTTTGTTTTTCTTGTTTCTTTGTTGCTTCTTTTTCCCTATTTATTCCATTGCTGTCTCTTGGTGCATTACATGTTAAAACTTCAATCTCTTCGCCTGTGACCTGCAGTATCGTCTATACTTGTTCGACAAGCCCACTGCGTGCCACAAACTTACTGTTTCGTTTCATCACTCAAGGCGATTCTTCTACCTCGTTCGCCGATCTGGACATTGTGTTGTAGGGTAAGGTAGCTCTGTTTCAATGAGATCGTATACCTCACGTGTACAGCAGTGACCACACTGCGGTTTAGGCCGTGGTCATATTACCGATCTTGACTGGCCTGGTTAAAATACGAGTGTGTGGAGCCTTTTTGTCAGCTTTATCGCTAATTTTATATTTGTAGGAATTCAGATTAGTGCAATAAAATTAACTGATTACTCAAATACTGCATAATTTTAAAAAAGTGATTGCAGTCGTCATCATCATCATCATCATCAAGTGTTAACGTCTGTGCTCATGTTTTTGCATTAATTTGGATTTTTGTGGCTTTCATTTTTCAAATTAGTAACATTTTAATATCTTAGCATGACATTTTGGCAATTGTGGTAGTAGTATTTCACATGCCATTCTGACTGCATGCTTACCATCTATGACCTAGTCTCAAGGCAGTCTGTGCTTTCAAATCTCAGGATTGCCCATGATATTTGCCCTTCGCCCCCCCCCCCCCAACACACACACAAGCAAATGTCAACTTCAGTTTTCAAAAAACCAAATGTACCGTACACCAAAGTGCAAATTACGTACAATTGTTAGCGCTTTAAATGACATATTTATGTTAAAATCACGACCCCCATCTTAGTTCGCAACAAATGAATGCGATAAAATGTGTCTGAAAGCAGCACTTCCAATAAAAAGCAATAATTAAAGCCATTCTGAAGCAAGTAGAACGTACAGTGTTTATTGCTACAGTTTAAGTAGTTTACTCATATTTTATTTGGTTTTCTACAAATTTATGTCCGCGCAACTCAGATAGATATACAGACTGTGTTTTTTTGTTTTTGTTTTCAAGGACTACAATTTAAATTCTACTTCTTTCTCTGGCATGGATTTGATGCGCGAAGAAGAAGTTTATTATAAATTAGCATATGTAGAAAGGCCGATAAAAAGTTCAGCCACAGAAACGCATTTATTTAGGCCACACTTTTATAAGAGTTTAACTGATAAGACAAAGCTTTCTTTCACCTGCTTATTGTCGGCTATTTTCTGTCATTTCTAAAAGAACTTTCCCTGTGCCAGAAGGTAAGGCGTGATGAAACCCGTGAGGAAGATTTGCATTTCTGATGTCAAGCAGTTTAAATCTTTCTATTTTATGTAAGAAAGAATAAAAATGTGTTACTGTTTTAACATTAAAAAAATTATGTAATATATATTTAAGCGGATTATGTAATATCATTAGTGAACATATAGCATGGTCAAGGAAGTTACATTGTGAACTAGAAGGAATTTTTAAAATTTAATAGCAAAAATTTGTATATAAATCTTCTGAAACATGAAAATACAAAGCTTTTGTATGCTCGCATTACATATTATACAAGAGAGCAAGATAGATAAAGTCCTTGAATGGGCAATGGATGTCTTCCTGTCCACATGGCTCCACTACATTTCCTGTACAAAGAGGAAGGTTCTTTATGTGTGCGCAGTGCTCTGCCTCATTCGTTTTTGATAGTTTTAGTTTTTATTTACTGTTTATATTTTTGTACCAGAACAATGGCTACGAACAAGCTGAAACCTATCGTTTCAACAACTGAAGCTAAGCTAATCGGGTTAAACTGAACTGACAAGGACTATCCTTTAAGTCGAATTTGTCAAAACATGGACGCCCAAAACACTGTTGTCATGGACGCCCAAAACACTGTTGTCATTGACGAAACCCCCCCTCCCCCCCCCCCCCGAAATTGCTTCAAGGTTGCACTGTACAAGATGAATCAGGTAAAGAGCAGTCATAAGCAAACTAACAAATAAAACTGTGGACGATTCTCTGTGGATGTGGTTTATGTAAGAATTTCAAAGAGTAACACCTCTCAGCGAACTATTTTAAAGAAGAAAGCGATACCTTGCACACGAAATGAAAGATGGAGTAAACAGAGTTTCAATATCCAGGTGTTTTAAATATAACATTTTGATATTTTGACCCCAGCAAAATGTTGCAAGTGAGTGTTTTAAAATTTTTTAGGCTTCATAGACAAACAAACAAAAAACTTCCAGATCAATATAGATTTGGATGAGGCGTGCTTAAACTAATGTTCTTTAATAAACAGAAGATCAAATAAACACAATAAATATTTTTAACATATGGCCCTTAAAACGTATAGTGAATCTATTTTCCCATTAACCGATATTCGCATATCTGGCCAGAGGACCAGTTTCGTAGTGACTAGGTAAGAGGCTCTCTCTTGTGTAACTTTCAGTTAATTCTGATATGCTAAGACCGAAAAATGGATTGGGGAGTAAGGAACATCAAATATATCCATTGTGAAATCCAGAAAAATCTGATTGTACAGAGAAATCAATCCGTTCATAAAGGGATATATTTTCATTTTATAGTTTCTAAATGATGCGCCAGCAGCAGGCGATCTTGCTCACATCCGAGAGGCCTACAGTTAGGGAGGTTAAAGTTCCGGAAGGGACATGCAAATGAATGAATGAATGAGTTTCTAAATCAGACCATTAGTCAATCGCTAACACAAAACAGGAACTATATTACTACCATAGAGATATTCACTCTTAAATAATCAAAATTACTCCATATTCATGTACATTAACATTCGTTGTGTTTTTTTTAAATAGTGCGATCACAAATATTTTGTGCGGTTTTTTGCTTAACTGTAATCAGATACTGGCTTTCCCAGCACTCCTTGCATTCCCATATGTGCTCCGCCTTCCGTTCCAACACGCACTGAAGTGTTGGCCTGCTGGTGGAGCTAGTCACACTTTGGTCGTGGGTAACACCTAAAAGACTTCTTTCGAAAAAACGACGACTTCTCCTCTGCCCCAGTTCGATCATCCTCCTGATGTGATTGTCCTCATTCAAACCGATGTCGTCCTTCACAACCAGTCTGTTCAAGATGACTCTTACAATCTTCACATGCTTGGTCGATACTAAGTCCAACAGCGGAAACAACAGCCACTAAACATAAATAGACATGTAAGAGCAACCACTAAACATAAACAGACTTGTAAAAGCAACCACTAAACATAAACAGACATTTAAACGTCCACAGGATAGAAAAACAACAGCACCATCTGTGCATTGTGTCCGATAGAACGAAGACAGATCCGGAAATCGAAGAGAGGAGACACATCAATAAAACAGAAGGAAGAAGCGGCATCAGGACGGAGTAGTGAGAAGAAAGAGAGCAAGGAAAACGTAGAAAGTGAATGGTTTGTTGATCAGATTGAGGTCAATGTCAAGTTAGCAGTTTTAAATTTTTTGTCTCATCCGGTATGAGTTTCCTATGAAGCGTGTGCTCTTTGTTAGACCACCTAAAATTTGAAGAATATTTGCGTGAAGACTGATGTCCAACAGACAGTATTGAATGAATAGTGTTCAGAACACTAACATTAAGACTTCTATGCGCTCAATATTTTTCTTTTATTTTTCTAACCGAGTCCACCTGTATGCTAACGTCTGGAAATGTTTCATAACCAATGGCAGCTAACAAAAAATGTAACAATGTGGAAAAGCATAATATTGTAGATCCGAAGAAATAGATTTGAAAGCTTACTACATTGAACATTGACTGGAGTATGAAGCTGTGGGCAAGGATGTAGTAGAATACGCTTCAAATGTGAACAGATGGAGACTTGTAACAAGAGTGTAGAATTATCACATAATAAAATAATGAAACTGTTCGGGGAAAATTCGGGCCAGCGATCATTAGAAGAGAGGTCAAGAAAAAGTCACTGAAAAGACTAGTAAGAGACTGAAGGACGAAAAATCTGAAAAGATAACAATGGCGAAGGTGTGGCATGCTTATCAGTGTAGGTAACTATACCGTTATCTTCCACTCTTGTGGTGTTCCCGTTAACGGATTCCTTGGTTTGTCAAGATAAGGCTTCGTCTGCTGTAGAGAACATTAAGAAACGTACTTGTTGGTGAGATCTGACCCGATTCTTGAGTGAAATCTGAGTCTGGAAGAAATCATCATCTCCAACAACACTTTATTCATCTGAGTATTGGAAGAAATCATCATCTCCAACAACACTTCATTCATCTGAGTCTGCAAGAAATCATCATCTCCAACAACACTTTATTCATCTGAGTTTGCAAGAAATCATCATCTCCAACAACACTTCATTCATCTGAGTCTGCAAGAAATCATCATCTCCAACAACACTTCATTCATCTGAGTCTGCAAGAAATCATCATCTCCAACAACACTTCATTCATCTGAGTTTGCAAGAAATCATCTCCAACAACACTTTATTCATCTGAGTTTGCAAGAAATAATCCTCTCCAACAACACTTCATTCATCTCAGTCTGCAAGAAATCATCATCTCCAACAACACTTCATTCATCTGAGTCTGCAAGAAATCATCATCTCCAACAACACTTTATTCATCTGAGTTTGCAAGAAATCATCTCCAACAACACTTCATTCATCTGAGTCTGCAAGAAATCATCATCTCCAACAACACTTTATTCATCTGAGTTTGCAAGAAATCATCTCCAACGACTCTTTATTCATCTGAGTTTGCAAGAAACAATCATCTCCAACAACACTTTATTCATCTGAGTTTGCAAGAAATAATCCTCTCCAACAACACTTTATTCATCTGAGTTTGCAAGAAATCATCTCCAACGACTCTTTATTCATCTGAGTTTGCAAGAAACAATCATCTCCAACAACACTTTATTCATCTGAGTTTGCAAGAAATAATCCTCTCCAACAACACTTCATTCATCTCAGTCTGCAAGAAATCATCTCCAACAACACGTTATTCGACGCAATGTCTGCTTTAAAAAAAATCAAGGCGTTGGTTGTACTTGTGTTGGCTGCAGATATAAGACAATAATTATGAGAAAATTCTTTAGCAACTAGTAAGTAAAAAGTTGAAGGTAAAATCCCCGTTTCCATGCGGGTTACGGTGTTGGGCCAGGATTTTACAAAATTCAGTACGTGGAAATTGAAAAAAAAATTCTGAAGATAAAGGAATGTGAAGGAAATTGGTGCTAATTCTCCTTTCTTCTTGTTCTTGTTATTGTTCTTCTTGTTCTTGTTCTTCTTTTGTTGGTCACATCAGATCCTGATCCCTGTCGACATATCAAAGCCCGCAGTCCTCTCCAGATCCTGATAGGAGCCCCAAAGCTTTTGCCGCAAGCTTGTGTCCTCTGGCCATGTCTCACGCCTCAGTTGCTACTGAATGTGGAGATTATTATTATCGAATTCTTTTAATTTATTCTTTTAATCACAAACACATCTTAAATAGTAATGTTGAACTGCAGCCGAGAACACAATATTTGGTACGCAATCAATAGACCATTATTCTTACTGTAATGATTGAAAACATCAAAGATGTGTTAATACTTCACAGATATAATATCGAAAAATGAATGCGAGCTCAGGAGTCGCTGTGGTAATGCTGTGTGCATTCTTGTTAATCTCAAGAATCTTTGGATGCCCATACAAGGTTTGGAATATATAAATAAATTAGAGATTTTCATTTCAGATTGTAATGTAAGTCTGGTGTACAAAGGTTCAAAATCAGACTTCGACATCATAGCATTCAGGACAGCCCCGTTTATGATCCGCCTCATGCCGCAGCATCCATCTAAGAGTATGTTTACTAATAGTCCCCATCAAGTATTGGTTTTTTCACGATGTGTTTTCTGTAACACAGTTCAGATTTACTACCAGCATTCTTAACCTGTCCTAGCATCACCAGCCTCTTCACAACTACATTGTTCTTCCATTCCCGCTCTTCATTTTCCCTCACTCTTTCCAACATGCCCTTGTCCATTCTCAGCCTGCCGTTTATTTTAGCCTGTCCGGCAAGTCTATCTGCTGCTTCATTGTCATGTACTCCAGCATGCTCTGGACAGTAAAGTCACGTTAGACTCATCACAGTTATAACAGATGAACCCATTCTGTTGTAATCTGGTGCGGATAAGACCAATAGGACTCCAAACCTTTGAAGTTCGCTGTTGCAAATAGTCCATCTCTTTTACCTCTTTTTTACATCCTTCTGTCTTTAGTTGTCTGTTTTGAATTCTCTTATGTTTTTTTCTTTCCATTTTGTCTCTATATCTGACTTCTGGCCCTTCTCTTGATTGTTCAGTCTCCTGTATCTAAGTGGTTCTGGTCTGACGAATCTCTTCCAACCTTTCTAGGTGCCCCAGCAATCATAATCTGTTAGCTTTCTTTGAGAATGCGATTAGTGATTTTTCCTATAATTATAGATCTCTGTTGGTTTTGACAATCCTGACTGCTTTGTTATATTCTCGATGGAACAAAAATTGTCTTCATATTCTGTTCTAAAAAGATTGCAGTTGTTTTTCAATTTTTTGTATTCCATGTTTCTGAGCTATTCAGGACCGCTTATTTTATAGTGATTTTAATATGTTTCTTGAGATTGAGGATAGTGTTAAGGATTTTAAGAAGTGTAGATATTTCTTGAAACTGAAAAACTCATATCGTCCATCAGCGTTATGCCTAAAGTGTTTTTGTCCACTATTTTGTTTAATGATAACCTTACGATACTGCTAAATCTCTAAAAAAAAAGGGGGGGGGGGAAAGAACTGTGTATTCCTTAGGAAAATAAGCCTTTTGGTACAATCTAATTGCTGCTCATTTACATTTCCACATGTTTCGTGGCATATCTACTCTGATACTATTCTACATAACGAGAGAACACGTTAGATGAAGAACTGAGTTGAAATTTAAAATACTTGTATAAGCACTACATTTACATCTATTGACCATAAAATGGATTGTCATTTAGCTTCTTATGACTCTGGCTTTATTTAAACAACCCATAAAAGGCACGAAACAACACCATAAACAAATATTATAAACTACTCTTTTCTTGAGACGGACTACTCACGAAATAATTTTAAATAATTCGATGTTACAAGAAAGTAAAGAAATGAAATGCTACAAAGTAGAAAGCAGTTCAAATATTCTTAAACCACTCATATGTGGGTTGAAAACTGGAAACAACAGCAAAATATGATATGAACATGTAACAAGCTCACAAAAGTAACATCGATATATAAAAATAAAAACCGTTTTCTTACATGATTACAAATGTTGGATGCTGGAAGTTTTACATTCGGCCCAACCCTCTCCAGGGGGTCTACTCCACTGAGCTTTCCTGATCTGTTTATCAATTAATTTCGGAGTGTCGAGATCAGCCGCTGGTGAGTAGAGAGATCCTCTGCATTGCTTTAAATATGGCAGAGCAATCACTGTTTGATATTGGAATTTTCGAGTAAGGACTTTTGTGCGGTAAATAAAAGCACATCACGTTTAATCTAATATTCTGCATGCGTTTGTTTAATTACTTTGTGATCTTTAATTTTTTAAGAGTAACCAAAACAGTCAGTCTTTTGGATGTCCATTGAGAAACTTTGCCTTCCTAACATCTCTGCTGTAGGCTTCTCGATTGTAAGCAAGATGCTCTGCTGCAGATGCATCCATATGCAGATCATCGATGTCTTGCATCCATCTTCGCCTTGGTCTTTCTCTCTTTCTTTTTCCCATTATGTACCCTTCCAAGACGGTCTTCTCTAGATTAGCATGACGATTAATGTGTCCAAAATATTTAAGTTTTCTCTCTTTAATCCTCTTTACTAGCCAGCCTTCTTCAATATTAAGTTTTTGTAGTATAGATATATTTGTTCTTTTGTGTCTATGGTATTTGAAGAGCTCTTCTGTAGCATTTACATTCAAAGGCATTTATGTGTTTATCAGCTGTTTTGTTAAGTGTCCAAGTCTCACAGGCATATGTTGCGATGAGACGCATGCCCTTAAAAACCTTATTTTTGTAGTTCTGTCTGTTCCTATTCACAACTTCTTTAATTGTTTTACTTTTCAAGGAGCGATAGATGTATTCCTTTTAATTTTATCTCCATTATTAGTTAGCGATGATCCAAGATATTCAAAATTCACCATCTCTTCCAGTTTTCCCTTATTGATACATATTTCAGCTGCCTTGTTTGTTTTGTCAGTTGTCATCAATTTATCGAAACAGTATTTGTAATTATGTGACAATAAAATGATGCTGATAATGTGAGCAAACTAAAATCAGCTGACTCAGTTTAATGAATAATAGGAGAGAGTGAGAGTAGGGATTGCCTCGCAACGTAGCCCTACCAGCAGATACAGGAGAGCCTCGAAGATATCCTTCAGGAAAGTTCTCGAAGTTCTTTTCTGCATTAGAACTTTGCTGTTTGAAGCATGAGGCCTAGTGTTCTGGCTATCTCGGTGCCTTCTTCACCAAGCTTCATCATTTCTAGCTTTTCAGAGACTTGTAAGTTTTACTTACATACTTAGGGGCCGTTATATGATTATAACAGGCTCATTTTCAATATAATAACAGTGAAAAAGTTTTGAATAATGAGAGAGCTGCTAGAATGAGACACTGGGACACGAACTGTGGAAGTGCGTTAAGTGAGAGGACAGAGATTTGACATCACTCTGTGCGATATTATTGGCAAACACTATCAGAAGAAGAAAACCCGTTTTGAACATTTTAAAAATTAATAATTAAAATAAAAACACAATACCTGCGAAACATAATAAAGAAAAGCGCGCAGTAAGGCGGAGTGTCCTATTAAGCAGTATAATTTGGCTGTTGTCAGAACCATGCAAGTTTGTATTTCGATATTATTAATGCTTTCTACTTAAGTGACAGAACTGCTGTTCTTTTACAGGGCCGTTTTAATACAGCGCAACTTTCTTCTATAATTTAAGCTTCTAAAATGCAAGAACTTTCAGTTTTGCTGTGCCTTAACAAACTCTGTGAAATTAAGACAAGAGAATACAACTACCCTGGAGTACTCATTATTCCTTCTTCCATTAACAGGAGTGTAGCTGCAATGCATTCAACATTTACTGTGGCAGCAGTGGCTTGACCTCTGTACCAACACCAATTGACTCCACAGGCTCTAGCTATTCTTCTTTGTTTCTAGATGTAAGTTACACGTATATGCTTTTCATTGTATTCGGTTATTTAAATATTTTTTACTGCTCGTGGCACGTCATGAAAATTCTTCTGTTTGTTTCTTTACACCAGGGATCAGCAAACTGTAGCACACTCACCGCGCGAGAACACGACGCGATTTTATTCGGCGTGCTATAACTTTGGTTCAATGACCCTGCATTTTCAGATAATTTCAGAGATGTAAATATGTATTTCTCTCATAGATGACAGAGAAGACCTTTTACAATTCTGTATATATGAACTGAATACAATAATAGACTGAAATGCTACAGTGCAATACATGACTGTTAATACTACAATAACTGAGATGGTGATAATCAAAATCTGTTTGTGTTACCCCTGATAAAATGTAAACCTAAGATACTGTAGATTAAAAATTATGAATTCCAATAATCTACTTACTTTTAGTATTATATTTAGTTCAAATATACAGAAATGCATAGAGTTTTTTCTGTATCACTTGAGAGAACTTAATCCTCCCATATCCTCATCTCTCAAACGTTGCTAAGTTGTGCCCCATGACTGACTGGATTTTGACGGCATGTCCCGCTACATCTAAACGGTTTCCGACCAACTATTTACATAATCCACAGGATGATGTTCATATATTGTTAATAGGTGGATCAGTAATATAAAAACATGTGTGCAGTAAGTGAAACTTAGTGTAGTTACTCTACTGTGTAACTGTTTCGCTGTGATAACGAGACTTAAGGTTAAATTAAAATTATGCAAGCAATAAATACTAATTCAGCAACGTCCAAGCAGCGATGTGAAGAAGACAAGCTACCTCAGGCTGTCAACTCTGTGTTAATATGAGGATACAATAAAACTTCCCAAATAAGGTCACAGCAGTAGAAAAAATGTACTCCATAAACGTCGTGTTATTGAATTTACGTTTTTTTATCAATAATTTTCAAATAGAAATGAAATAAAGTGTAAAGAGAAAAATATATGAAATATAAATGGGATTTTGGAAAACATGTGGAGATACTGGAAACTTATGTTGACTGTGAGAGAGTGTGATGAAAACAATGAAGAAAGGAAACTTAGAAAGTTGCGATTAAGCTCGTTTGATTACTTTGTAAAAGTTCAGACTAAGAACTACATAAGAACCTACGACGAAGCTGTCGGACTAATCTAATCTGCGTACATGTGTATGACTGAAAATAATATTACAAGACAACACAGAGGAATGTAGTGGGAAATAAATAGAACAGTTTTTTTGCATTCAATGATTAGATATTATGTGAGTCTTTCAAATGTTGGCTATTAAAATCATATATGCAAAAATAACGGATATACTTGTATTATAGAGGGCAAGACCATGTAAATGTAGAATTTTAATAAACCCCCAAAAACAAAGCAGTTGACTAAAATTTACAATAAATCAAACATAATTTATAGCAAGTAGGACTGTACTGAGAACCTACTTTAGCAAAGTGCCAATGTGGAAAGAGAGACGGTGGCACAGACTGTTGCTGGGGCTGTTGAGACATGGATGAATTTTTGCGGGTGTCTGAGTGGCGAAGTGGTTAGTGCAATGGTCTCTCATGGCGAAGGTCGGGGGTTCGAATCCGCCGGCGGCACCCCAGTCACCCAGCTGTAGAAATGGGTACCCGACTTCTTCTGGACTTGGGGAAAGAAAAGGCAGCCAGGCGTGATACTGACCATATCACCCTCTAGTGTGCTGACAGGTCAAGGAAAATATGGACACTAACACCATATCCCTATGTGCTTCTAAGGCATGACAGGGTTACCTTTACTTTTTTTGCTTTTTTTGTGTTTAACATTTTGTCCTGTTCAAAAACAATACATGAGTTTACTGATTATTTATAGGGAAAGTCCCTAAATCCACTTTTGAGAGAAGAAACATTTCCTAAAATTCAGAAAATCAGACTACATCGAGAACTGCTGAAACCAGGAGGTGGTCCACTGCAAATATCAGAGCAGCGAATAGATATTTGAAGGTCGTTCTGAATTACTAGTTCTATTTTAATTTCTATTTCTGGACAGTTCGTGCATTAAAAATTACAATAAAAATAATTTCATCATTTAAAATATTTATTTTGTTCCTCAGAACAATCAGATCACGGTAATACCAGATGGAAGTCTTCCAGGAGGTCTAACGGATATATCCTTTTCCAATAATCCGATAACTACAATAGGCAACAGTGCTTTCAACAGATCATCGAACACTTTGCGAGATATGTCATTCTCTGATGCACTTTTCACGAGAATTCCAGATGCTTTTTTACAGTTAAATGTACTTAGACACTTTGCAATATATGACATAAACATTACGGATTGGAATCTGGACGTTATGAAGCATTTATGTCAGACTTTAGACTCCTTTTATATCTCAATTTTTAATCTTAAAACATGGCCGGACTGGATTCAGCATTGCTCTCATCTGACGGAAATTAGTCTGGTTAATAGTTCTATCTCCTCAATTCCCGATGATGCTTTCGATGCTGTGGCTACTAGTATTGTTACTTTGGCATTGCAGTATAATGATTTCGTTGCCATTCCTAAAGCATTGTCAAATCTTACTGCGTTGAAAGAGATATATTTGGAAGACAACAAAATTGCCGACGTTGAATGGCTTCCTCTAGCAAGCAAGTTGAGGTCTTTATCTTTGCCCAAGAACAGTTTATACAATGCAAGTCAACTTAGTAACGTCCTACGTTCCTACGCAGACACTTTGACCCTACTTGAAATCGTGAACAATCACCTGACAGCAGTTCCTGACTTATCTTTTCTGGAAAATATAGGCAGTTTTAACTTCAGTCACAATCGAATATCTGACCCAAATTCAGGATCTTTACCAAATGATACTTATGATATTGACTTGAGTTACAATCTTCTTCCTGCTATTCCCCGCTTCATGTTACAATTAACATCAGAATCTCTAACAGACTTGCTTCTTTCTTTCAATGT
Organism: Achatina immaculata; assembly: GCA_009760885.1. Taxonomy (NCBI): domain Eukaryota; kingdom Metazoa; phylum Mollusca; class Gastropoda; order Stylommatophora; family Achatinidae; genus Lissachatina; species Lissachatina immaculata. The sequence goes on along the minus strand of CM019695.1, from coordinate 15,023,942 downwards.
CATAACTGAGATTCGCGGAACAGACTTCCCGCTTTGGGCAAAAAAAGTTGAACTTGATCACAACCTCATAACCGAAATTAAAGACTCTAGTTTTCCACCTAATTCAAGTATTTTCCACCTAAATTTAAGTTACAACCCTATAGCGTATATTTCCAATCCTCTTTCATAAACCTTCCTATGTTGACAGAGTTATTTTTGCGCGCGACTAATTTGACCCGTGTTCCGCTGGCTCTGACATCTCTGAGACGTGTATATGCCCTAGATCTTAGTGACAACGTCAATCTGGTTTGTACATGCGAGGAAAAAAGCTTAAGTGCCTTATTTCAGAAGTTGACCGATGCATCTGTTTCAGGAAACTGCGGGCAAACAAGCATTTACACTTTCTTTGTAACCCTGAGTCCGACATGCCCCTCATGATTACATTCTCCGTGGACACAGTGTCGTGTGGTTCGTAGAGATTAATAACCTATAGTTGCCACAAGGAAGGAACCAAAATGACGCTCTATGAAATAACACAGATTAGACACTGGCCTGTTTTTAACATATACATTGTAAACATCATTAGAGATTCAGGGAGACTTCACCATTGAATCAGATTTGAAATACCCAACCAAAGCAGAAAAGAGTTATAGATCAGTGTTTTGTTATATAATGCACAAATATACAGATGAGCCTCAATTAAACGCAACGGGAAGTACAATTATTTATAATGTTAATCTGAATAAATTTAATTACAAGTGATTAATGTTGCTTTTTCATCGGAAACACACTTACTGTATGTGACGATGGTGGTCTGAATGTTGTTGATCACTTTTTTCATTATTCAAAACTTTAGATGACACCTGACATAACGTTGACATCTTTACTGTAAATACCATTCCTCCCTGACTTCTCTCTCAAACCAACTCAAACAAGTCCTAACTAACAGAATATGTTATAAACTCCTAACCTACAGTCAAAGCTGTAAATGCTTTCAGGAAGACATCTATCACTCTTCAAAAAGTAAAATGACTAAAGAATCTGTGGAGAGGAGCAGACAGAACTACAAAAATAAGATTTTTAAGGGCATGCATCTTTCCCATCACAACATATGCCTGTGGACACTTAACAAAACAGCTGAGAAACACATAAATGCCTTTGAATGTAAATGCTACAGAAGAGTTCTCCAAATATCGTGGACACAAAAATGAACAAATATATCTATACTACAAGAGCTTAATATTGAAGAAGGCTGGCTAGTAAAGAGGATTAAAGAGAGAAAACTTAAATATTTTGGACACATTAATCGTCATGATAATCTAGAGAAGAACATCTAGAAAAGGGTACATAATGGGAAAAAGAAAAAGAGGAAGATCAAGGCGAAGATAGCTGCAAGACATTGTTGATGATCTGCAAATGGATGCATCAGCAGCATGCCATCTTGGTCACAACCGAGAGGCATACAGGAGTGTTATTAGGAGGCAAAGTTCCACAAGAGGCATACTATCGATTGACTAACTGTCCAACTAAGTTATGTTTTAAATGGATCGTCATCACTGTCCTCTAACTTCTGTCTAATGATATGTCCAATGACTACCAGATTCTCAAAAGTCTATCTTTTCATGATGCGTCCAATGAATTTTGAATGTCTTTCTCTTAAAATTTTAACTACCTTTTCTTTATTTCTTTACCGATTCTGTCATATTCATTTATCATGGAGAGCTGGTTGACGCAGAATAATCTGGTGTGTCTCATGTTGCAGATAAACATTCTTCCATTTTTCGAATAGAGATAGTGAGAGATGTATGGTGCAGTCTGATTAAAAAAGATTTAAAGAAGAAAAGACGTGAAGGAATGGCTAATGAGGCAATGGTAGAAATGTTATATATATCAAACTAATATTTATGCTGTTAGGAAGGGCCAGAGAAAGGTGAGAAAAAAAAATCAGGGGACGTCAGAACCATTTGAGCGAGCACATTGTTTTGTTGTAACAGGAATGTAGGGGGAAGGGGACGTAAGTCGGAAAGGTTTCTAGAATGACTGATCTACTTGATTGAGAAGTGTACTCTGAGACGAGAACCTCCAGTAATCCTACCATCAGATAATGAAATGTTTGTTTTACAGCTAAGTAAACGTAAACTAGGATAATAAAGGATCTGCAACAAACTGCACCGAATACCAAGGCAGTTCACTATACACTGTGGGGTAATCCTGCGCAAACAGTCGCAACTGGACAGATTTTTAAAAAAACGGGTAATACGAAGAAACGAAAATAACGGTATTAAAATCTGGTGCTATCTTCGATCATCATCGTCATCATTATCACCATCTTCATCATTATTATTTTCATCATAGTCATCATTAAGATGATGTGTTAAACTGCTCATCATCATCATTAGGTGCCATGCCGACTGGCGTTAGCTATTATGCTTTTTCAGAGTACACGATCCTTCATGCAGGCAATCAAATCAGTTGGTGATCTCCTCTCACACTATCCCGTCAGACTGTCCAGTATCATTTCTCTTGGTCTTCCTCTGGATCTTCTTCCTTCTGTTTTTCCTGTTTTTATAATATTTCTATGTCCTCTCTTCTCATTGTATGTCCTATGAAAGTACATTGTCTGTTTCTGATCTTTTTGACAAGATTTTTTGTCTCTCCAGCTTTTCTTCATTAGTTATTTTTGCTGTCCAGGGGATTCGCAACATTCTTCTAATAAACCACATTTCTGCTGCTTCAAATGACTTTTGTGCAGACCTGCCTATCGCCCATGATTCAGTTCCTTATAATAAGACAGGTTCAATATAGCATTTTAGGACTCGTTTTCTAGCATTCATTGATAAGGATGTGTTGGCTAATATGTTTCTCATTTTCTGAAATGCAGTTTTTGCTTGGCCTATTCTGTTCCTAATTTCTGTTCTCCATTTCCCATCTGAAGTTATTACTGCTCCAAGGTATTTGAATTTCTGCACCTGCTTTAGAATAGATCCGTTTAATTTTATACTGCATGTTGGTGGATTCTGTTTCTTAGATATAACCATAGCCTCTGTCTTTTTTATGTTTAAAGTAAGGCCTTTCTGTTCACTTCCTTTAGCGACTTTATCCAAGAGATTTTGTAGGTCTTGTTGGTTCTCAGCTATCAGTACTGTGTTGTCAGCGTACCGAAGGTTGTTAATATTGTATCCTCCAATTTTTATACCTGGTTCTATGGTGATCATTCTTAGAATATTCTCGCTGTACAGAGAAAAAAGATCTGGAGATAATACATATCCTTGTCGCACCCCTTGTTTTATAGATTGATATTTTCTAGTTTTATTTTCAACTCAAATTGCTGCTTCTTGCTGCCAGTATAGATGTTTTACAATCCTCAGGTCTTTGCCGTCTATATTTATGTCTTCAAGCATTTTAATAATTTCACTGTGTTTCACCTTGTCGAATGCCTTGGTGTAATCAATGAAGCATAAGTAGAGATCTTTCTGTACTTCTAAAGCTCTTTCTCTGTTAGTGTTCGTAAAGCATAAATGGCATTGTGTGTTCCTTTTCCTTCAACAAATCCAAACTGTTCATCTGCTATTTTCATTTTTATCTTTTTCCTTGCTCTTCTCATAATAATTCTCAGAAGTATTCGTTATGTGACATGAGAGACTGTTAATCCGGTGGTCATCACATTCCTTTGCACCTGGTTTCCTTGCTAGTGCTATAAAGCGGATTTAAGGAGGTCACTGGGCATAACCACTGTTGTAAATGTCATTAAGTAAATTGGTTATTATTTTTATTCCAATTATTCTTTTATTCCTAGTTAAACTGCTAGATGTCGCCGAAAAATATTTGAAAGGCTTCCTGATTACCCGGCGTTGTCCGGATATTTATTTATCCTACTCGTCTATTAGACAGGAAAAGGAATGAATTCTATCTATTGTGTAATATTGAAGTAATTTTATTTACAGGTATTTAAAAGTATAAGTTAATTCATTCATTCATTTGCATATAAGTTCATTCATTCATTCATTTGCATGTCCCATGAGGAACTTTGCCTCTCTAATAGCACTCCTGTAGGCCTCTCGGTTGTGAGCAAGATGGCCTACTGCTGATGCATTTATTTGCAGATCATCAACGATGTCATGCAGCCATCTTCGCCTTGGTCTTCCTCTCTTTCTTTTTCCCATTATGTATCCTTTTCTAGACGGTCTTCTCCAGATTATCATGACGTTTAATGTGTCCAAAATATTTAAGTTTTCTCTCTTTAATCCTCTTAACTAGCCAGCCTTCTTCAATATTAAGTTCTTGTAGTATGGATATATTTGTTCTTTTCTGTGTCCATGATATTTGAAGAACTCTTCTGTAGCATTTACATTCAAAGGCATTTATGTGTTTCTCGGCTGTTTTGTTAAGTGTCCAGGTCTCTTAGGCATATGTTGTGATGGGAAAGATGCATGCCCTTAAAAATCTTATTTTTGTAGTTCTGTCAGTTCCTTTCAACAGATTCCTTAGTTGTTTTACTTTGTGAAGAGCGATAGATGTCCTCCTTTTAATTTCCCTCATTGTATCTCCATTATTAGTTAGTAGTGATCCAAGATATTCAAAGCTCTCCACTTCTTCCAATTTTTCCTCATTGATAAATATTTAATCTGCCTTATTTGTTTTGAACAATGCAGAGATAAGACAGATGACTGAACAACAACCAGTCTCATGGCTGATCAGGAAAAGGAGATGGACATATGTTGGTCACTTGATGAGAAGAAATGATCAGAGAATCCCAAAACAAGCTATCAAGTGGAACACAACAGGCCGAAGAAAAAGAGGCAGACCGCGTGAAACTCTGAAGAGGACATTATTAAGAGAGGCCAAATTAACAGGCATAAAATCCTTTGATGAGGTTGAAAGACTTCCGAAGAAAATTGGCGAACTACTTAGCCTCTTTTTCTTCGCCCTGTTGTGTTTCACTTGATAGTTTGTTTTGGGATTCTCTGATCATTTCTTCTCATCAAGTGACCAACATATGTCCATCTCCTTTTCCTGATCACCCATGAGACTGGTTGTTGTTCAGTCATCTGTCTTATCTGTGCATTGTTCTTGAATTCACTCCAATTGATGCCGAGTATTTTACTTAGGCATTTGTTTTCAAAAGAGTCTAATTTCTTTTCTACTTCTTTAGTTGTTTTCCAGCTTTCGCATGCATAAATGAGGGTGGATATTACATTTGAATTGAATAGTCTTAACGTGGTTTTTGTGCTTATAACTTTTGAATTCCATATGTTCTCAAGATTCTTGAAGATTGATGCTGCTTTTGCAATTCTGATCCTAACTTCCTTTCTAGTGTCACCATCCTGGTCTATGTAGCTGCCAAGGTATGCAAATTGATTGACTTCTTCAATATCTGTCCCTTCTGTGTGTATTTTTCCATTTTGATTGAGAGGAATTTTCATTATTTTTGTTTTGTCCTTGTTAATTTCAAGTCCTATTTTGCTAGCCAGTGAAGACAGGCTATCTGTTTTTTCTTGCATGAAATTCACATTATTGCTGATAAGAGTTATGCCATCAGCAAAATCAAGATCTTCTAGTTGGGTCCTATGTACCCAGTCGATACCTGTGTTACCTGTGCAGCATTTTTTCATTATGAAGTCTATTGTAATCCCAAAAAATAAAGGAGACAGTATACATCCTTGTAACACGCTTGTTTCAATCTGGAACCATTCACTCATCCCTTCTTCTGTCTTGACTGCACAAACATATCCATTGTATAAGTCCTTAATGATGTTGACAATTTTCGATGGTATTCCATATATACTTAAAATTCTCCATAATGAATCTCTGTGTATGCTATCAAATGCCTTTTTAAAATCTATGAAGTTCAGTATTAATGGTTTCTGCTTTTCAATATGTTCTTCAAGTATTATTCTGAGAGTAAAGATCTGGTCGAGACAGCTTCTCCCTTTTCGAAATCCTGATTGTTCTTCTCTCATTGCAGTATCCACTATATCTTTGAGTCTATTCAAAATGACCTTGCAAAATACTTTTGACACAACTGATATTAAGGTTACTCCTCTCCAGTTGTTACAGTCACTAAGGTTGCCCTTTTTTGGTATTTTAACAATGATTCCTTTCTTCCAATTAGAAGGGACCTTCTCTTCTTTCCAAATCTTGTTAACCATTCTCTGTAGTTGTCTCATGTTGTCACTATTGATAGCTTTTAGCATTTCGGCTGTTATTTCATCTTCACCTGCAGCTTTGTTGTTAGCCATTAAATTCACTGCTGTTTCAATTTCATGCAATTTAATTTCATCTAGGTTGACATTTAGTTGTGGGGCTGGTAAGTCAGTTTCAGGGTTTAACAATTCTTTTGGGTGTGGTCGATTGAGCATTTCTTGGAAGTGTTCAGCCATCTTTGCTTTTGGTCTTTATTTGATGTTAATAGTGTTCCAGTTTTGCTAAGGTTTGGTCTTTCTTTAGATGTAATAGTACCTTTTAGCCTCTTTTGTATGTTATATAAAGTTTTGCTGTGTCCTGTTTTTGCTGCTTTTTCTGTCTCTTTCGCCATATTGTCTATGTATTCTCTTTTATCCCTTCTAGCTGAACTTTTTACTTTCTTGTCTATTTCTTTGTATTTTGCTTTTGCCAAATCTCTTTCATGATCTGTTTTAGGATTCAACATGTCTAATTTGACTGCTCGTCTTTCATGTATATACTTCCATGTTTTATCTGATATCCATGCTTTTCTATTTGGTTTTTCCAGTCCAGCGCTTACTTTTGCTGCTGTGATTATGGCTGTGCTGTAAGAATTCCAGAACTCATCTATACCTATCTCCTCAACTTCACTGGGATCTTTTTACATAGTGCATGATAAATTGTTGCATATTCCTTTCCTCCTGCTTTAATAAATTCAGCTGTTATCTCATCACATCCTGGTGATTTACCGTTTTTTTTCAGATTCAGATTCTTTACTGCCAATTAAACTTCTTCTATTATCGATTCGGTTTCTTTCCCCTCCATTAATAATTCACACTGTTGATTTCTGCTTTCACAGTCAGTTGTGTCATACATTCCTCTGCAATATTTCTTCCATTTTTCTAGAATTTCCTCTGCCTCTGTCAAGGTAATCCCCATTTCGTCACAAATTACATTTAGCTTAGGTGTGATATTTCTCGTCATTGTCTTCATTTCTTTAAACATTTCAATGTCTATTCCACATTTCTGATGTCCTTCTATTCTTCACAACAATCATGTATGTATTGTTTTTTGTCTTTTCTTATGTTTCTTCATACTTCTTGTGTTGTTGTTTGCCACTTTCCACTGAGTCTTCATTTCTCTACGTTGTTTTATCAGTTCTAGTGTGCCTGCTGTAATCCATCCATTTTTGTGTTTTAAAAAAGTATAAGTACAGTATACACATTATAAAGTCTTTCACAAATTCACTATACTATTAATTTAACTCAAAAAGTGATTATAAACAATATTTTTTAGTTTCACCTCCAGGAGCAAGATTAAATAAATTTGTGGGTGAACCCACCCTTGAGCAAGGAAATAAAATTGTCCGTGGGAGAAACATGGCGATCTCAAATCCACTCCGCAGTACTTAATAGACTGCCCCTGTGACTTGTTGATCATGATCGAGAACGCAAGTCTCACTGGAAATTGCAATCTTCTAAAGTTAAAAGAGAGATCCCTTGGAATGAGTGGTATCCGTGGGATAAAATCTGCTTCATCTTCTCCCTTTCCTGTTAAGATAGTCGCTTCAATTTCATTGCCCAGCATCTTCTTTATAGACATCTTGTGGCGTTGCAAAGTTTTGGTGGGTCGAGGTTCCGTAGCAAAATAATTGGAGATCCCACTTTAAGCAAAAGACGACGTGGTAGCTTCTTCTTCTTGTTCTTTGTTCGCTTCTACCAAAGACCGTCCGTGATCTTACAGAATTTACTCCAATGGTCATCGATAGGTCCCGTGGTTCCCCGAAAGAACCACACGAGATCCACGAGAGGACAACAACAGGTTCAGAGTATCGCACGGCTTGAACCTGTATTCTCGGTGGGTCTCAGAAGCGGGAATGCGCGACACCGTGGTTTTCGTTGCACAAGTTTAATCTAGAGTTGGACTTTCACACCGGAAAACCTCGACGTGTTTTGGATAGCAGTATATCCCCGCTGGGTGAGACGTGGTTGCCCATCCAGGCTAGAGTTGGACTTTCTCACCGAAAAACCTCGACGTGTTTTGGGATACCCGTGTATCCCCGCCGGGTGAGAGGCGGTTGCCCATAAAGTCCAGCGCTGGACTTTCTCACAGGAAAACCTCAGCGTGATTAGGATACGCATACATCCCCGCCGGGTGAGAAGTGGTTGCCTATCTAGACTGCACTGGTCCAGTGTCTCCGACTTCAGCATTTTGTTGTCGTGGCCGATCCCTTTCCTAGTTGTGACTAGGAAGGGGATTTTGTCCAGGAGGACGAATCCTCAGTACTTGTAAGTTCCACCCCTGGGTTGAATGAATGAATGAATAATCTTTATTTTTAAAGGGTAAAGAATTGGGCACGCAGGCCCGTCTTAAATTCTGCCCTTCATCACTCCATCTTTCATTCTTCCCATACACTTGATTTAGTACAAAAATACAAATTAAATTAGGAAAAACATATCAAAAGAGTGTAAGATTTAACTACTACATTAAAAGAGGAGAAGTAATTAACCTAATAAAATAGCACTCACGCATACATACACACGCAGACATATACATAAATAAAAATACATTGTAAATACAGATCTTCTAACATATGTTTTTTTAACAAACATTAAAATAATTTCTAACAATATCTAACAAGTTGCTTTTCTAACTATGTCATTGAAGTACTTGATGGTTTACGAGCCATGTGTTGATAGAGTGCTGGTTATTTTATGGAGGCATATAATTACAAGCAAGTAAATAATGAAACAGTTTGAGTTAAAGGATGAAGTATTACCAATGGATTTTAAATTGTAAGGGAGGGTGTTCCAGAGCTGTACTGCAGAGTATGCAAGGCTTTTCTTGTACAGATCAATCCTGGGTTTAGGAAGAAGACAGTTTTTTAAACGCTGGCTATGTTTAGTGTTATACGTAAACAGTGACCACAAGTAAGGCGGAGCATTGTGCGACAGAATTCTATGAACAAACTTAACTTTGTTAAAAATGATTCTATTTTTGAGGGGTAGAATTTTGAGTTGTTTGTGTTGATCTACAGTCTGTACTGCGTGTTTGTCACAAATAAGATTTAATGCTCGCTTGTGAAGTGAGTGGAGCCTTTTTGTGTTTGAGACTGAGCATCCATCCCAGATTGTGGAACAGTAATCTAAGTGTGTTTGTATGTATGATATGTAGTAAATTTTTCTTGTGTCTTTGTCGATAAAGTGTTTAATTTTGGCTAATTGGTAAACTTTCTGTGCAATCAAATTTGTTAGGTTATGTACGTGAGAATTCCAAGTTAAATGCTGATCAATGATGAGTCCTAGAGTTTTATGTTCATGAACATTTTCTATTGCCTTAGTCCCAGCACAAAGCTGTAGTGAAGTTTTTGTTGCATTTTGCAGTTTCTGTCTTGTAGTGATGAGCATGGATTTTGTTTTGTTGGTGTTTATCAACATACCATTTTTATTACTCCATTTAATCAAACTGTTTATATCATTTTGGAGCGTTGTCTGTAGTTTATTGATGTCATAGTCACTATTGTAAACAGTACAGTCGTCAGCGAAAAGATCACATGAAGAGTGCTTTAAATGTAGTGGTAGGTCGTTAATATAGATAGCAAAGAGAAGAGGACCAAGAATGGAGCCTTGAGGAATACCGGTATCAACCACAGACGAGCCAGATATTGTGTTTCTAAAGCAAACTACTTGTTTTCTACCTGAGAAAAAAGATGTAATACATTTTGTTAGGTCGGGATGTAATCTATAGCTTTTCAGCTTTTTTGCAAGAATTTCATGATCAATCATATCGAAGGCTTTCTTAAAATCAACAAAGACAGCACCACACAATGTGTCATCATTTATATTAGACAGCCAGCTTCTGTCATTTTAGTTAATGCTGTGTGGCAGGAGTAATTTGGTCTAAAACCTGACTGACTGTCTATTAGTAGACTGTTTTCTTGCATGTGGAGCAGAGTTAACTTTTGTATATGTTTTTCAAGAGGTTTAGATAGTGATGAAAGAATGGATATGGGTCTATAGTTTGAGAGGTCACTAGTCTGTCCAGATTTAAAAAGAGGAAAAACTTTGGCGAGTTTAAAAGCGTCAGGGAAATATTTTTTGTCAATACACAAGTTGTATAAGAATGTTAGTGTCTCTGTGATAACTGGTGCAGCGTAGCGTAGTATCTTGTTACTAATGTCATCACATCCTGCTGAGTTAGTGTTCTTTAAGTAGTTATAAACCTCACCGACTGTGAGGAAAGGAATATTAATTTGTTTTAGCTTTACACATTTACTGTCGCTGAAAGTTTTCAACACGCTCAGGTCGCAATTATGGGTCGGTAATGAAGATTTTAGAATACTAATTTCTTCCCTAAAATGTTCACTGAAGTTAGTGCAAGTATGTTCAACATTAAGTGTTTGTGGGTCAGTTTGCTTCCTTTTATTTACAAGAGTATTTATCGCTTTCCAGCGGGTTGAGCCAGGTTGAGCCAGTTTAGGCATATTATCCCAGTTTGGGCATGTTTAGGACGTGGCCGGCCTCTAGAGCAGAGGCGCCGTGGTATGTGTAGCTCTCGCAACGATACTTCTAGACATACCGATTAAACCTCACTTTATCCTTTCCTTCACCTTTTCACATCGGCGCCGCACAACAACCCTTATTTCCTTTCCGCAGTTTCTTCCTTGACCGGGAGGAGCTTCACTCCACGCGCGGCATCCGAAGAATCTCGCAGCAGTGTCTTAACCTCTGGGTTAATCCGGTTCAGGCATTTCACCCGATATGAGTGCACTAAGGATATGACCGACCTCCAGACCAGAGGTGCCGTGATTTGACTGTTTGTTTCGCTTTATCCTTTCTACCACCTTTTCCGCAGTGGTGCCGCGCGGCAACCCCATTTGCACCTTTCTTCACTGGCCGGGAGGAGCACCGCTCCACACACGGCAGCTGAAGAATCTCGCCAGCAGCGGTAGATGAGCTACCAAACGTGCCTCTCATCTACCCTAAGTGTCTGTTTTTTTTTAGTCGCCAGATATTCGCCTTCGCCCCTTCTCCTGTCAGTTTAAACATTTCTGCCATGGGAAGGCCTGGAGCTGGACTTGACTGCCAGAGGCTGTTTGAGACGCACGCCGTTGAAGCGGAGAGCGACTTCTCCACCCCACCTCCAGCCATAACAGTCCTTAGAACCTTTTTTACAACAACTCGTATACTTTGTCATGTTGAAACCTTTCCATTTATTATTCTGGACAGTATGCGACCATTTTAAAGACTAGATCAACCCAAAGTAACAAAGACACAATTGTAAAGAGTAAAGAAATTTTACGAACACAAAACTGAATAGCTCACGAAATTATATGACTAAACTCTCCTTCTTTTGTTATAGTTTTTTTTATTTATGAAGATCGCTGATACCTACTACATCAAACTTTGTATAAATTTCATGTCTTTATGATTATTGCTAATTAATTTGTTTAAAAACTATAGGTAATTAACTTTGAATTATAATTTGTGATTTTGAACATGTTTTAGCAGTTCAAATATTTGGATATACTCACTATAATTCCACCACTAATACAAAATACAAACAAAAGGATTTTTATATAAGCAAGTCGATTACGGAGCTTTATGTCCAGCGTTCTGTGAGAAGACCAGATAGTTACTGGCTCATAATCCTTAGTCGTGTTAAGACTCACAATGAAAATTATTCTGAAATGTTTTAAAAATTAAAACATGAAAACTAGAAAGCAAACATTTTCCTTGTAAGTAGATAACAGATATATTTAGTGTACATATCGGAATAATGCAGTTGTTTTCACTTATAAATATAACTTCGAAGCAATTACGCAATTATGCGAAACTGGCTTTTCATACTTTCCTGCGTGTTTCTCGGCTATCTTGCTTATTGCCTTGAATAGCAAAAATAATAGGGGGAGTAATTTCATGATTAATAAAATAGCTTCACTGCTGACTACAGGAACAGCACATAGTGTTTAAGAAGGTAAGAAGCTAAGGAGCTTAAAAGCGTTATAATTTGTCTTATTTGCACTTGCCGTTAATTTTATATGCATTCTGTTTTCCAAAGGTTTTTCGTTTGGAATTTTCTTCCATCAGCTATGAATTTGTTGCGCATGTTTTTCCTTGCTAGTTTTTAAAATAACGTATTGGTTTCACCTTTTTAAACAGTATAAAAACATCTCGCCCAGGACAGCATTATCTGGGACAGCGGCTATATATAATGTATACAGTTAAACTTGTTAGATTTTCTGATATCCTAGAATTCCGAGTATTGTTTCCTCAGATAACTGCCTGGTATATACTTCTTACTTGAAGAACCACAGAAATCTGAATGTAGATGAGATTAGGATATGCTAATACGAATGAAGGAGAATTTCTACATCATTCATTAACTTAAATTCAGGTACAAAAATCTGAATAACTGGTAGCCTCCATTTTTTAGTCAAATGAGAGTCGCAAGGCTCTCTTCGGGTAAATGTTTCACAGGTAGATCTCACATTGTTCTAAATAATGACATTACCGTCATACTGACGCTTGTGGATTTTTCTCACAGTATCGATCTTACATACAAAGAAATTAGTATGCTTTTATAAATTAAATGTAACTGCAGCCGGTTTGTAACAGTATCACTGGCTGGAAGGCTTAAAAACTAGCAACTTGGGAAAGCGCGCCACTATTTCTTTTCAGTGTACGTTAATCATTACTTTGAATTATCCTCATAATAACAAAAGGTATAATGAGGTCTCACTAGTGCATAAAAGAAAGATAAGATCACAGAGTGCAAATAGTATCCTTCAGCTATCAAACGCAGACTAAGTCAAGCAGAATTTTGCAAAGTTTAGACAATATTGTTAATAATGATTCAACTGCTGTAAGACAGCGTATACATATTGCTAAAACGCGAAATCGAAATCATCCAACCGAGGTTTTCTGTTTTAAGAGAAATGACGACTGGAGTAAAATTGGTTCTAGTAATGAAAGTAGATGGAGGTGTATGGTTCAGTTTTACAAAGAGATAGAAAGAGTGAGGAAAGTGGGGAGAAACAAGAGTGGCAGAAAGCAAGAAAAACACACACAAATGAAGAACATACAAAAATCCAATATTTCGGCAGAAACCTTTTTCAATGATCACATACAGAAACAACACAACATATAAAAACACGAAAAATATATGAAAAACTTTTTGATCTTCTCCTAGTATGAGAGACAGATACAAAACGCGTCGAGACAGACGTAGGAAAGGACAAAGTGAAAGCGAGCGTTTGGCTGAGAAATGACAATGGATATCATATGATAAACAAAGTGACGTTATGCCCCACAATCGCTCCAGTTTGCCCCAATCGGATAACTATGGCCTAAACAAAAGCTGGCCAGATGACGTAGATGATAAAAGAATGAGAAGACTGTGGGGAGGGGTGGGTGGAGGAAGGTACAGAAAGAGTAGAGAAAACTGAGAGAACAAGACTGCTCGCTTAGGATTCCTAGACAGGGGAGCTGACAAGCCAACTAGAGACTGCAGAAGGATAGAAACAGCTGGGAAAATTAACCTTAAATCGCCTACGGCAAGAATGAGAAAATGCAGCGAAGTGAGTGGGACTTAGACAAGAAAGTTGCATGAAAAGCAGAAATTGGAAATAAGGTGAAAATGTAAAGTAGTTTAAAGAAAGCTGAATTTACTGTTCGTTCCAAATCCTTCATCAGAAGAACAGGAGCGGACTTAAATTACAGAAATGCCTCTTTTTCCTTGGCGGAAGTGCTTGGAGACCGGTGTCAGTGCCCTCTAGGATATGCCTTTCAGGTGCTGGCGAAACCGATTTCCTAGACGTAATCCAGTTTCCCCTGTATTACTTCATTTCACAACGCTTGCACATAGTGGCATAAATGAAGTTGCGAGAAGTGCAGGTAAAGACCATCTAAACTGATAATGTGGACTTCGAGAGGGAAACCTGGTTTATGTGAACAACAAATGGACAAGTATTGCATCTATGGTGATCGCAGTGTTTGGTGCCAGAGAAAGTCATGTCCGTTGACTTGAGGTGACTCTAGCTAATACATTCTTATAAGTTCTTGTTCTGTCTGTATTCCAACAGTGGAGACTCCTTAAAGAGTTCTCGTGTGTCGGGCTCTGTCTCGAGGAGAAGGGGATGACGAAACAATATGTCCGTAACTATCAAACTGTGGGAGTGGTACATAAGTACCAGTTTTACTTTACCTGAGGTGCAAGATGGTTTAAGAGTAAGTTCTTGTTGTCGCGAGATATGACTGATGCAGTTCCACGACGAAGTGAGAACATGTTCGGGATAGCCGCGTTGGGGAAAGAAAGCCAGCACCCTGCGGGCATTATCTTGGAAATCATGATCTTCAGCACACAGACGTCGCAACCTAAGAAGCTGAGAGAAAAGAATAGAGTCCTTGCACGATCTGGAGTGAGAAGAAGAATACTAGAGATATCTATTAGAATCAATGAGCTTAAAGTTGGTTGAAGTGGCAAGTCCTGAAGGTGATGGCAATATCGAGAAAGTTTACAGAAGTTGTAGAGATATGGGAGATGAAAGAAATCTCAGAATTCAACTTCTTAAAGAAACTGATGAAGCTGTCTGGCATGGATGCGACTCCGTTGCCATCATCAGTGTAGAGGCTATAGAAGGTTGGAAAAGGTCATCTATAAGATTCCATGACTTTGTGTTCGACATGACCATGAACCGACATACGTAGCTAGGATCCATTTTCGTACCCATGGCCACACCGTTTTAGTAATATAAGTATTCAATTTATAATAAAATACATCACTGAACTTAATTATACAGTCTTCATCTGGTTGAGCTGGCACCATCTGTAGGGATGCAGTCAGTCAGTCATTTGCATGCCCCTTGCGGAATTTTGCCTCCCTAACAGCTCTCCTGTAGGCCTCTCGGTTGTAAGCAAGATCCATTTGCAGATTATCAACGATGTCTTGCAGCCATCTTCGCCTTGGTCTTCCTCTCTTTCTTTTCCCATTATGTATTCTTCCAAGATAGTTTTCTCTAAATTATCCTGAAGTTAAATGTATCCAAAATACCTATGAATGGTATTTAAGTACATTCAAAGGCATTTATGTGTTTCTTGGCTGTTTTGTTAAGTGTCCAGGTCTCACGGGCATATATTGCCATGGGAAAGATGCATGCCTTAAAAAATTTTATTTTTGTAATAAAGATAGACAGAAGTTTACTGTTTAGTTTTACAAAAAGACAGAGTGAAGATAAAAGGCAGGAATGAGAGTGGCAGAAAGTAAGATGAGCGCGTATAAATGAAACATTGCAACAATCCATTATATTATATTATATTATATTATATTATATTATTATATTATGGAACTAATTCATCACAATAAAGAAACGATGACACAGAGTACCATATGGTAGACGACATGACGTTGATGTTATGCCCATATGACCCCAGCTTGCTCCTGTCTGATAACTATAGCCTAAAGAAAAGCCGACTTTGCCAAGTGTTTCTTTATCTCATTTCCCTCTAATCGTCTTCTTCTATTATTTTCATCTATTCTTACCATGATATGTCTGCTTTTCTAACACGGAAGATGCCAAAAGAGCTAAGTGTTTAAATTTAGAAAAAACGTTTTTCTTTTTTTTATCTCTTGTATTTTTTATATGTGGTATTTGAATAAAAGAAATTTTCGGAAATATTGAATTGTGTGTTCCTCATTTACACCTGCTCGTCTTATTTTCTGTCACTCATGTTTCTGCCAGTTTTCTTCACTCTTTCCATCTTTTTTGTGTGTAAGACTGAACCATACACTTCTGTCTCCCTTTATTATTAGAACCTGTTTTACTGCAGTCATCACTTCTCTTATTATTATATTACATTTAGCGGCAAGAATATTTAATAGCCATATTGCCATGCAAACAGAGGAGAGAAGGCCGCTAGATAAACCAACGCTAAGAAAGAGTATATGTTGTAAGACATCCATGAGAGATTGCCTCATCAGCCATGAGAAATGGGGATAACTGGGAATGACCGAGGAACATGGAGACCACATCTGGAGAACGTCATTTGAGGACAGAGCAGGGATACGGCCGAAGATAAAGGATGCACAAAAAACAAGGAGTTGGTATCTTCATACACATTCCTTATTTTCTGCTAATGCATCAGGTTTTGAAAATCCAGTGTTGATAAGAGTCAGTCACATGAGAAACTGTTCAGCTTGAGAAGATTCGTAACAGCTAACATCCACCTGTTTGAAAACCGTCGTCCATGAGGAATGTCACACAGTACCGACTACACAACCCTATTACCTCAGTTTTCTACAATATTTTATCGGAGTATTTGACTTGAAATGGTAACAGTTGATTTCTGTGGTAATGATACACAACAACACGTGATTTATGTGATACCTTTAAAGCGAAAACATATGGTGTCTGTAATACTAGTAAAAACAATGAGATGTCTTGCCTTGTCTTGACTTGTCTCCTTCCTCATATACCTTTCGGTGCTGAGGGGACAAATAGACTTCTTGATAGGACTCGACGATTTGCTTCATATAATGGCATATTTAACGCTGCTGTAATTTCCTTTCTCCATCTCCTGCGTGGGCGGCTTCTTCCTCTGTTACCTTCACATCTTTGTGTGAATATTTTCTGTGATATACTGTCTGGTGGTTGCCGTGTAACATAGCCAAACCATTTGACCATTTCTAGATAAAGTGTAATATTTATGTTACTCCAACCTTTCCCTGATGTTGTCATTTTTTATATAGTCTCGTCTTACCACAATTAGTATTCTCCTTCAAAATATCGTTTCTGTCGTGGTGATTTTACAATAAGATGTGATTTCAATAACACAATAAAAAGACAACATGTGATTTATATGATACTAGTAAAACGATAACATATATCTTCATGAGGTTAGTAAAAAAAAAAGAGATCTTTGTGGTACAGGTAATATGATAACTTATGATTTTTGTGGTACTAGTAAAACACAGTTTCCATACGAGTAGTTAATCTTTGTGAAATCATAAAAAAACACACTTGAGTCAATTTATGCCCAGTGAGGACATAATCATAATCATGATTTCTGTATTCTTTTACTGCTTTTTTTCAGTGTCATCCTTCTGAGTGTTTGAAACGTTTTTTTTTTCAGATAATCTGTTTCAGTGAGAGAAAAAAAATGCATACGACGGACAATATAAAAGCATTCGTCGTGTGTGCCTTCTTCTGGCTTGCAGAATCTGATAATACTGAATGCGCTTACAAGGTTAATTGATAGAATATTTACGTTTAAAGAATAATAATATTTCTAATCATACTTTAAAATGTCTTGAAGACAAATGACGTGAAAAGTCATAAGAATTGATACATTGCTTTATTTCCACCCACAATATTCAACATGTTTCCATGAAGATGGTCCCTTAGAAATACTGATTAAGGCAGTAAAAATAAATAATCTGACAAATACAGTGACAAAAAGAACGACTGACAGACATATATGCAAATAGAAAGACATACAGAAACAGTCAAGAGAACTAAGAGAAGTATATAGCGAAACGTATTGATACATACAAATAAAATTTACTGTGGTATATTCCAGGAATGTTACTGCTCTGAAACACTATTGTTATGCGAGAATCATGGACTGAAAGCACTGCCACAACTGATCAACGCAAACGTTTCTGGGCTAGAGTCTTTGGATATGAATGTAAGCTTCTTTTATACAGACACATACGCAAAACGTAAACACACACAAATATATATATATATAATATATATATATATATATATATTAAAAGCTATTAAAGGGAAAGTTTAAGAAAGTTTGGAAAGAAGAAATGGTCCCTTCTAAATAGAAAAAAGAAGCATTGTTAAAATACCAAAAACAACAACCAACCTTAGTGACTGCAATAACTGGAGAGGAGTAACATTACTATCAGTTGTGTCAAAAGTATTTTGCAAAGTTATTCTGCTTAGAATTAAAAATATAGTGGATATTGCATGCGAAAGATGCAAAACAACTAAAGAAATAAACAACAAATTAGACTCTTTTTAAAACAAATGCCTAAGGAAAATGCTCGGTATATAAAGTGGAACAAATTCAGTAACAACGCAGAGATAAGACAAATGAGCGAACAACAACCTGTCTCATGAGTGATTAGAAAAAAAGATGGACATATGTCGGGCACGTGATGAGAAGAAACAATCAGAGAATCCCAATACGAGCTATCAAGTGGAACACAACAGGTCGAAGAAAAAGAAGTCGAAACTCAGGACATTGAGAGATCAAATTCTTCTTCTTATCTTATATCCTTCCCGTGCCGTTAAACGTCACATAGGGCTTGCAAAGTAGTTCGCCAATTTTTCCTATCTTCGGCGAGTCTTCAACCTCATCAAGGGATTTTATGCTTGTTAATTTGGCCTCTCTTAACAATGACCTTTTCAGACTTTCACGCGGTCTGCCTCTTTTTCTTCGGCCTGTTGTGTTCCACTTGATAGCTTGTTTTGGGATTCTCTGATCATTTCTTCTCATCACGTGCCCGACATATGTATTAGTAGGCATAAAATCTCTTGATGAGGTTGAAAAACTCAGGTAACATCGTGTAGCTCACAGCACTTGACATTATGCGATATAAAGCGCACTAACTCAGTGGCCTACAGTAGCCAGGTTTTGCCATTTCTATAAAAGTTTCCGATTTTTTTTTCTATGGACCTTTGGCCGTAACTGTGAAAGTCGGCGCATGACCGTACTTGTATATGAGATGATCCTATTCGGTCAATACTATTCGGTTTTGTTCTTCCGTCGAAAGGAACTCTTTAAGTCATTTTATTTTCAGGCAGGATGTCCTTTTCATCTCTTTCGAATTCTTAGTTTAGATTTTTTGTGTAACCATCTTTATCACCATCCTCAAGTACCCCCCCCCCTCCTCCAGGGAATGTTGGTTGCGTTGGTTTTACAACTTCCTCCGTCCTTCTATTTCACAGTGTGTCCCCCCCCCCCCCAGGGAATGTTGGTTGCATTGATTTTACAACTTCCTCCGTCCTTCTATTTCACAGTGTGTCCCCCCCCCCAGGGAATGTTGGTTGCATTGATTTTACAACTTCCTCCGTCCTTCTATTTCACAGTGTGTCCCCCCCCCCAGGGAATGTTGGTTGCATTGATTTTACAACTTCCTCCGTCCTTCTATTTCACAGTGCCCCCCGCTCCCGCTAAACTCAACCCAGTCTATTTTTTTATGTTGTCCACCAGTCTGTATTGTTGTCGACCTCTTTCTCTTTCTACTCTTTCCTCTAGTATAGTTTTCATTACTGTATTATGTCTCTTTATATGAACGAAATGTTTTAACTCTCTGATCGTAGTATATTTTTTATTATTTCTCTTTTCAATTTCTGTTCATTTAGTACTTCTTTGCTTTATTTTCCATGAAATTCACGCTATTCTTCTGTATATCCACATTTCACGAGCTTCTGTTATGTTCTTCATTTTATTCTTTAATGTTCTTGCATCTACACCACAGGTTAGTGAGAAGTATACATAACATTTCACGACTCTCAGCTTCTGTTCTTGTCTGAATGTACATTTGGCCTTTCCTATTAATTTTCGTTTCGCATTTCCCATCTTCTGTTTTCATGTGTCCCATAAATTTGTTACTTATCATTTGCGCAATAACTCTATCAATTTCCTGCCCACAGGTTTCTAATTTCTCACTTTTGTATTGACGTTTCATTTATGTTATGATCCAGCTTTTCAATGTTATTCTCTCCTTCAACATGTGTCAATCAGTCATTTGGCAGCCGCTTGCCCCTTGCGGAACTTTGCCATCCGAACAACTCTTCTGAAGGCCTCTTGGTTGTAAGCAAGACGCTCTGGTGCTGATGTGTCCATTCGCAGATCATCAGCGATGTCTTGCTGTCGTCTTCTCCTTGGTCTTCCTCTCTTTCTTTTTCCAATTATGTTTACAAACACCATTAAAGCACATTTCATCCTTGCTTCATTACATATATTTTAAGTGTCTTGCTTATTTGTTACGTGTGACTGTTCCGGCACGCACGCACACACGAACACACACGTACACACACACACCTCGGGGTCGATCCAACTTCTAAAAATAAGTAACAGAGAAATCTGGGAAGGTAAAACGGCCAGGTGTGACCACATTTCATGTGCCGAAGGTCATGGAAAATATGGCCTAACATCGTAAACCCAATGTGCCTTAATGACATGAAAACGGGAACTTAACTTTTAACTTTATCTCTACATATTTGTTAGCTGGTTAAAAAAAAGCCAACATTAAACAAATGATGGATTGTAGGTTTCTGAACCATGTTTACATTATCGAATTACGTCACGAGTGAGAAGGATTAAAAAAAACAGTCTAACATCCAACAAAATAAAATGACTACTGCTCCCTCCCCTTCCAAATCCTCCTCGACTCTCCATTTTTAACTTTTTCTTCACCTTTCATCAACATTGTTTATCAAGCTTTCGTCAGGTGTATCCAACATTAACTGCTTGTTAGATCTTTGGGGGTGGGGGATATGTGCTCTTGTATGGATCCTGTTTTGTTTTTTTCTTTGTTTGTTTGTTTGTTTCGATTTATCTGTTGTTAAGCAGTTTTATTGTCCTTCATAAAGTTTTTTTTTCAAAATAATCAGTTATCTTTTTTTTAATATTACCACTTCTAACCTGATTATCACAGAGCAGAATGTTAGACGGCATGCGTTAAAGTTGAAATTTTACTTCATTTTGCCATATTTCATTATGAAAAACTTCCATGCTAGCTAAGTCTTTCAAACTCTTTATATTCACAGGGAAACCAAATTACAACAATCCCAGCCGGAAGTCTGCCATTCAACCTTAACGATATCAACTTCGAGGACAACCCCGTATCAGAAATTGATGATACAGCGCTCGACGGATCTGCAAATACGCTGACCATACTGATATTTTCCAACACGGGTTTCACTAGGATTCCAAACGCTTTTGGTCATCTACGAGCTTTGACGTACTTATCTATTACTGGGGCCAATATTAATTTTTGGAATGAAGATGCCATGAAGAATCTTGGTAAAACTTTGCAGACGCTCACACTGCAAAACGTTGGGTTAAGTACATGGCCAACATGGATTCGATATTTCTGCTGTCTTGGTGAGCTAACCTTAGCTGACGGTTCAATTCCTTCCCTCCCAGATGACGCGCTGGATTCTGTAAGCAATACTTTAACAAGTTTGTCCCTGTTTAACAATAGCTTAACAGAAGTTCCGAAAGCCTTATCAAAACTTACAAACTTACAGATGCTATATCTGTTTGAGAACCGAATCTCTGACTTGTCTTGGCTTCCACAGGCCAGCAAACTGTCTTCATTGTCTCTGAGCCATAACGAAATTTCAGACTCTGTTCTTCTGAGCCAAGTCTTGCGTCCTTTCGCCAGTTCATTGATTTCCTTGGATATAGATCACAACCTGCTGAAGGAAATCCCTGATTTTTCGTTTTTGACAAACATAGGAAGCCTAGATTTCACATATAACCAAATATCCGATCCAAATTCTGGTTCCGCGCAACCTAATTTATACGACATAGATCTCGCCAACAATAATCTTCCACTAGTTCCTGTAATTTTGGTAACACTGCTGTCTATATATGACATTTCTCTTTCTTCGAATGCCATAAAGATGATACAATCAGCAGATTTCCATAAATTCACAGCGTCGGTTGATCTTGGTTATAACCTAATATCTGAACTAACCGACACAAGTTTTCCTCCAAATTCTGGAATAATGTTCTTACAACTAAACAACAATCCGCTGATCAGAATTTCCAGTGTAGCGCTGAAGAATCTGGTCAATCTTAGGGAGCTGAACATCAGAGCAACTAAGTTAACTCGCTTACCGCTCACGCTGAACGTGCTTACTAGTTTAACCACTTTTGATGTGAGTAACAGTACTGACCTTATCTGCACCTGCATGGAGAAGGGTTTACGACCTTGGATACTGACATTAATGCCTGGTAAAGTAATTGGTAACTGTGGTCAATCTTCTCTTTACGACTTCTTTGTAACACTGAGTTTATCATGTCCCTAGCCACAGCTCGGGTCAGCTGAAGAAATTATTCATTTTGTTTGCACCTTAAAATTATGTGTAGGTAGTGAAAAAAGAAAGGGTGATATTAAGGAAATGATTTCCTTTGGAAAGTTAAATAAAACGCTGTAAACGACAGTATTAAATTATAAGTTTATGTTCCGCTGGTTATTAATTAATAAAATAACATTTTGTTTCTTACCTTTCATATATAAAATGTTTTAAAAAACTTTACTACCTCAAGTTTATATACATCCGTTTGATCTACAACTTAGAAAAAATGAAGGGAGTAACATATTTTAACCAGTATATTTCGTCTGTTGCGAATAAACCCATCTATCACTCTTGCACCACAAAAAATAGAGTTATATTAGCAAAGTCAACAGCTCTGTGAAAGAGTACTAGTTATGAAAAAAATCAACTTAAAACTGAGAGCTTGTGTACTTATTACGTGAAGTTAGTTTCAGGAACAATTTTTTTTATAAATAGGAAAAAAACTAGGCTTTCATACGGTAAAGTAAGAAAACACAGTTTTGTAGGATTAGACCTCGAAAAAATCGTAGACAAAGCACTTTAGTGAGACGTGAGAGAAAGAAAAATCACAAGAGAATTACCTGGGATTCGAACACGGACTCCGGTAGAACGAGCAGCCGTCTAGCCACAAGAGAACATCGCATTAACGAACTGAGCCAACCAACACCTCCAAAAAAGGTGTTTGTATGCCTAGTCATTTGTAACTGTCCAGTAGACACAAGGGATCGTGACGCCCGGAAAGAAACGAGGTCATGACGCAGAAATTCCGTAGATTAGATTCAGTCTTTCTGTTCTCTTGTGGCTAGACCGCTGCTTGTCCTACCGGAGTCCGTGTTCTTGTGATTTTTCTTTCTCTCACGTCTCATTAATGTGCTTTGTATATGATTTTTTGGAGGTTTAATCCTACAAAACTGTGTTCTCTTAATTTACCGTAGAAATTACAGTCTTATGTATGTAAAGTAACCTCTTCTAGCACGAAATAATTCTATTCTGTTATTCTCACTAGAATAATTGTTTGCACTTTCAACTTTTTCACACGAAGTAATAAAAACTTCAAATTGTAAAAAAAATGTTTCAAACCACCGCTGAGTGACGTATGTGAGAATGTGACCTCCTTTAGTATGTCTTAATGACTGAAAGCAAGAATATGGCTTTTATGTGTGTGTTTGGGAGCAAGTTTTTGTAGCGTGTTTTATGGTTGTTTTCAGTAATGGAGATTATGAAGGTTTATGGAATGAACGAAACTGAACGAAGTGGAGTGCCTATTGAAATGAACTAGATATAATTTCTGTCAAAGTTTATCTTTAGCTACTGCGTTCAGTCTACCAGTTCTCCTCCTATTCAATTTAACTGGAAAAGAAACTTCATCGTATGAACGCATTCGCTGTAACCCAGAAACAACGCACGTTTTAAGATTCGTTATGCAGAAAAACAAGTCCACTAGATATGGAAACACACACCGAGAAATCAACTGGAGTTCGTATGATAGAAGGAACAGAGATACATCTGGTAGAGGAAATGATACTCTAGTTGTATAAATCAATTTCGTAGAATCAACAGCTAACAAACCATCCAGTTCTTCAATTAAGGACTGTCGTTTAGCATGGCACGTCTGGCTTGGTTTCATGTCTCCTGCGTCGTCATATCTTTCTTTTTCTTTCATATGCTTGAGCTGTTTAGTCCTTGTTACCCGCGATGCCAAGACATTCTCTTACAGGTACAACTGTACTGTGAATATACTGTATCACCTTGTAACTAAACTTGCCTATCTGTAAAAGAGAATAGATTTTGTGATAAAACTTTTATTAGCCACATCTTTATTATCAAAATGAAAAATGTTGGGAGACCAGGGGGTCTTTAAGAAAAAAATATATAATGAAATACTTTTTTTAATAATGCTAAATATAATTATATTTTCATGTAAAGTCCTGTCTTACTGATAATATAGTAACCTAGGAGAATTGATCTGTAGAAACAAATATTTTAACAGTTTTACTGAACGCTTATAGTTATTCTTCGAAAGTACTCGCGACATGCACAATTTACTTAGTCTTTGCTTCTTCCTCTAATCACTGTAGGCTCTCTCGGCAGCCTAAACTCAGGTGACATAAATCTGCAGACAGTCCAAATTTCTACATACTTTTGCATAGTCTGGTGAGGGAGAGAATTCCATGAAAACGAAAGTAATGGGCAGCCTTGCCTGGACATCTTTCGGGTGAAATGAGCTTATAGGCATACATTCAGTTCAGTAGTGTATTAAGAGTTTATATATATATATATATATATATATATATATATATATATATATATATATATATATATATATATATATATATATATATATATATGTTAGATATTTTGGAGGATTAACCATTATTCTTCCATATGAATCAACAATTGACCACATAATGGTACCCGTTTTAAAAGAACGCTGGTGTTTTGTTCTTTCAGCACATTTTCTAGCATTGAATGTCTATAGATGTTAGAATTTGTATGTACTGAGCAGTGGTCAAGTGTCTGGACAGTGAGAACAAGGTTTCAAGTTCAGTTCTGGACATAGAAACTATTTTTTTTACATGCATATCTTAAAATTTTGTCTGATCATTTTCCAAGGTATGCACGCATAAACAGGCAGGAATCTGATGGAAAATTGTTTGAAAACTAGACAATGCTTATTAAAAAAATGTTATGAAATACTCTTTGTTCATGCTTTTATATTTTAAAGTAAAATAATATTTTCATGTACAGCATCTTTTTTTTAAGGAAGTACATGTATTCTACATGTATATAGACTTCCGGCGTGACGTGCAAGATGGCGGACGTTTTTTTTAACGATCTCGCCGGCATGCAGAAATCAGCGGAATTCCGCTTGATCTGTCAATTATCCTGTACCGGGAGTTGGGCATAAGGCTAACAACCTTATCCTGGGACCTATCTAGAGGCGACTATAGATGGGAAAAAAATATATCGTTACGGAAACTCGCAGAGAAACCAACCGAGCATCAGGGATGCCAACTCCGAGGAGCTCATTCGTCGGCCCCAAACACGTGACATGGATTGGATTCTGGAATGTGAGAACAATGTCAGCACCAACAAAAACTACTCAGGTCATCAAAGAAATGGAGAGATACCATCTAGACATACTGGGCATCAGCGAAATGCGATGGCCAGAAGCAGGTAAAAGATCGGCGGAAAACGGTAAGTTAATAATACATTCAGGCAGAAACGACGGTAAATTTCGAGATGGGGTGGGTATTATTATGGCAAACATAGCAGCAAAGAGCCTTGTAGAATGGGAACCAGTGAACAGTCGTATAATAAGAGCACGATACAACCTAAGACATGGAAGAGTGACAATAATACGGTGTTATGCACTCACGAATGATGCAGATGATGATGTGAAAGACGACTTCTGTCACCAACTACAACAAATCATCAAAAACGTCCCTAAACACGACATCCTAATTGGTATGGGGGACTTTAACGCTAAGGTAGGGAAAGATAATACCGACGATGAAAAAGTGATGGGGAAAGAAGGAACTGACGTGGTTAATCAGAACGGAGAAAGATTAATCGAATTATGTCTAACAGAGGGCATGGTCATTGGAGGCACATTATTCCCACACAAAGAGATATATAAAACAACGTGGATATCTCTAGATGATAGAACTAGAAACCAGATAGATCATTTTTGTATTAGAAAGTAATACAGAACATCTCTCATAGATGTAATGGTTTATAGGGGTGCCGATGTCAACAGTGATCACAACCTGTGCATAGGGAAAATAAAACTAAAAATGAAAAGCCAACACAAGAAATAAGTACACAGAAAGATAAACAGCCACAGCCTACAAGAAGAAAATACTAACATTAATTTCAATCAGGATCTTGCCAATCATTCCAAAACACCAAATGAAGTTGAGAAGATGGGTATAGATGAGTTATGGAATTCGTACAGCACAGCCAAAATCACAGCAGCAAAAGCAAGCGCTGGACTGAAAAAACCAAATAGAAAAGCATGGATATCAGATAAAACATGGAAGTATATACATGAAAGACGAGCAGTCAAATTAGACATGTTGAATGCAAAAACAGATCTTGGTAAAGATCTAGCGAAAGCAACATACAAAGAAATAGACAAGAAAGTAAAAAGTTCAGCTAGAAGACATAAAAGATAATACATAGACAATATGGCGAAAGAGACAGCAAAAACAGGAGACAGCAAAACTTTATATAACATACAAAAGAGGCTAACAGGTACTATTACATCTAAAGAAAGACCAATCCTTAGCAAAACTGGAACACTATTAACATCAAATAAAGACCAAAAGCAAAGATGGGCTGAGCACTTCCAAGAAATACTTAATCGACCACACCCAAAAGAATTGATAAACCTTGAAACTGACTTACCAGCCCCACAACTAAATGTCAACCTAGATGAAATTAAATTGCATGAAATTGAAACAGCAGTGAATTTAATGGCTAACAACAAAGCTGCAGGTGAAGATGAAATAACAGCCGAAATGCTAAAAGCTATCGATAGTGACAACATGAGACAACTACAGAGAATGTTTAACAAGATTTGGAAAGAAGAAAAGGTCCCTTCTAATTGGAAAAAAGGAATCATTGTTAAAATACCAAAAAAAGGCAACCTTAGTGACTGCAACAACTGGAGAGGAGTAACCTTAATATCAATTGTGTCAAAAGTATTTTGCAAGGTTATTTTGAATAGACTTAAAGATATAGTTGATACTGCAATGAGAGAAGAACAAGCAGGATTTCGAAAAGGGAGAAGCTGTCTCGACCAGATCTTTACTCTCAGAATAATACTTGAAGAATATATTGAAAAGCAGAAACCATTAATACTGAACTTCATAGATTTTAAAAAGGCATTTGATAGAATACACAGAGATTCATTATGGAGAATTTTAAGTCTATATGGAATACCATCTAAAATTGTCAACATCATTAAGGATTTATACAATGGATATGTTTGTGCAGTCAAGACAGAAGAAGGGATGAGTGAATGGTTCCAGACTGAAACAGGTGTGAAACAAGGATGTATACTGTCTCCTTTACTTTTTGGGATTACAATAGACTTCATAATGAAAAAATGCTGCACAGGTAACACAGGTATCGACTGGGTACATGGGACTCAACTAGAAGATCTTGATTTTGCTGATGACATAACTCTTATTAGTAATAATGTGAATTCCATGCAAGAAAAAACAAATAGCCTGTCTTTACTGGGTAGCAAAATAGGACTTGAAATTAACAAGGACAAAACAAAAATAATGAAAATTCCCCTCAGTCAAAATAGAAAAATACACATAGAAGGGACAGATATTGAAGAAGTCAATCAATTTGCATACCTTGGCAGTTACATAGATCAGGATGGTGACACTAGAAAGGAAGTTAGGATCAGAATTGCAAAAGCAGCATCGATGTTCAAGAATCTTGAGAACATATGGAATTCAAAAGTTATAAGCACAAAAACCAAGTTAAGACTATTCAATTCAAATGTAATATCCACCCTCATTTATGCATGCGAAAGCTGGAAAACAACTAAAGAAATAGAAAAGAAATTAGACTCTTTTGAAAACAAATGCCTAAGGAAAATACTCGGCATCAAGTGGAATGAATTCAAGAACAATGCAGAGATAAGACAGATGTCTGGAGAACCTTTCTTGATGCTTTATGCTCCACTGGGAGTACAAAGGACTGATGATGATGATGATGATGATGATGATGATAATGATGGCGATTAAGAAAGATTTCGTTCAGAAAAAAATGTAGTTCTCAAGTAAAGAAAACCGTTGACCATATGATTAAAAGATGCTGGCACTTGAGGAAGAAGTTCTCTGAATTAAAAAGAGGAGTGGGGTGGGATGGGGTGCCTGGTTTAGCGTTTTCTAGTAGATTGGGGTGGGATGGGGTGCCTGGTTTAGCGTTTTCTAGTAGATTGGGGTGGGATGGGGTGCCTGGTTTTGCGTTTTCTAGTAAAAAAGTCCATAACGAGGACCCGCATGAACTTACAATAATGCTCCTGGCTTACTCTACACAAATAAGGTAATAACACATTTTGAAGACCGCCCCCAGTGTACGTAATGAATTCTACCAGCTTTAGCGTAAATAATGAACTTGAACAAAAAGTCACATAAAAGAAATGAAAAATGAGAAACAATGTTTTTATAAATATGAAACTAAGAGGTTTTTGTACGGTAAAGTAAGAGAAAACATTTTGTAGGATTAGACCTGGAAAAAATCGTAGACAAAGCACTTTAATGGGAGTGAGAGAAAGAAAAATCACAAGAGAATTACCTGGGATTCGAACACGGACTCCGGTAGGACGAGCAGCCGTCTAGCCACGAGAGAACAGCGTACTATCGACTTAGCCAACTAGCACCCCAAAGAAAGGTGTTTTGTTGACATAGTCTTTAGTAACTGTTTAGTAGACATGAGGGATCGTGACACCTGGAAAGAAACGAGGTCGTGACACAGAAATTCCGTAGCTTAGATTCATTCTCTCTAGCAGGTGCCAACTTTTTTTTAGACAAACATACACACGGTCTCCTGCCATGTCTGGTGCAAACTTGAACAACAATAACAAACTAAGGAATACTTATTACATGAAGTTAGTTTCAGGTATAGTTTTAGTACGCTGTTCTCTCGTGTCTAGATGGCTGCTCGTCCTACCGGAGTCCGTGTTCGAATCCCAGGTAATTCTCTTGTGATTTTTCTTTCTCTCACGTCTCACTAAAGTGCTTTGTCTACGATTTTTCCAGGTCTAATCCTACAAAATATGTTCTCTGAAAAATGAGAAGTCTGTTAATAGAAGTAGTGAATCCTTGCATTCAGTGCGCTATGTATTTATGTGGAAGCATAATGTTTCGAACAAAACAAAATTTAGCTCAGTCTGCTAATCCGATGGTAATGGGTTCAAGTCCCAGGAGTGGATTTTTTTCTGGTACACACTAAAAAGGCCCCGAGATCCACCCAGCCTCTAAAAATGGGCACCAGAAAAATCTGGGAAGATAAACGCGACCAGGCGTGATATTGACCACATCAGACTTTCATTTGGTGAGAATACGGGCCTAACACCGTATCCCCAATATCCCTTAATGGCATGGAAATGGAGAGTTTACCTTTTACCTTACAACAATGTTTCAGCTCGTCTTTGTGCATTTTAATCACCAACGAAAGCAAAATATAAAAGACAGAAGAAAAACAAATGTTAAATCTTGATGTCTGCCTTCAACATTTTTATATCATCCACAGAACACAGAAAACTGTGGAGAAGTGCGTCATAAATGTTGTACACGAACTGCTCTTCTGTTCTTATTGAAACTCAGACGTGGCTTTTTGAAACTTCAGAAACTTCCTTAAGAAGTTTGCATAGGATAAGGACACTTTAGCAATCTCCTTTTATTTTGCTTTCAACATTCTACTCCATATAAGATTATAGATTTCATACAGATGTGCTACAGTTTGTTTTTTTTAAGCAAATTCTGGATTTCCAGAAGCTTCTAAAGGGAAAGAAATTTAATTTAGCTTTATTTATGAAATCTGTTCAACGACTCACGCACTTTTGGATAAATGCCAAACAAGAAAGAAAGAATGTCAAAAAAATAAAGATGAAGGTGTAAATAATAAAGCACAAAATAAGAATGACAGAGAATATCCAAAAATAAAATAGTTTGTAACGTCTTGTGCAAAAAAAAAGAATGATGTGAACTAACAGTTGTGTAGAAAGTTGTGATTACTCGCATCCGAGGTTGCTATGATCTATTTAGTCGTTTTAGACTACCAACCTAAGAACTAGATCGTGTTGTTAATGCACTTATCTCTGTTATCTAATCTTTATTGTTAAGCAGGATACAGACAGCGCAGGAAAATAGTCTACATTAGGTACGCATTTTAATCGTTTGTTTTGTTTTGTTTTGTTTTTTTCAGTTTTCAAGATAATTTGCGTACTGCTGGAAATGGTAAGGACTAATTAACATTTACTGGTGCTGTCCCTTTATGTTCATATAAGAGTAGTTTTGATTCGTATGTGGCTAGGCAAACAATGTGATACACAATTTTACTTGACTGTGTTAGAATATATCACATGATAATATTAGAACTCATAACATGACAATATTATAACTTATCACATGATAATATCAGAACTTATCACATGATAATGTTAGAACTTATCACACGATAATGTATTTCCTAGAAGATTATTAGCATCTGATGGAAGAAATGAAGTGCTTCATGCCATCATTTCACGTACAGATGAGCTAAGCTGAGCCACTTTGTCAAGGTTAAGGATTAGACATCAATAACTTTTCAACAACTTGATAAGTGTTCCCAATTTATTTATTTACTACTACTACTACTACTACTACTAATAATAATAATAATAATAATAATAATTCTACTACTACTACTTCTATTACTACTACTACTACTACTACTACTACTTCTACTACTACTACTACTACTACTTCTTCTTCTACGACTACTACTACTTCTACTAGTACTACTACTACTACTTCTACTACTACTGCTTTTACTACTTCTACTATACTACTACTACTACTAATATTACTGCTGCTACTATTACTACTACTATTACTTCCACTATTACTATATTACTACTACTACTTCTACTACCACTACTACTACTTCTACTACTACTACTACTATATTACTACTTTCACTACTACTACTTCTACTACTACTACTACTACTACTACTACTACTACTATTTTTTCTACTACTACTACTTCTACTACTACTACTACTACTACTACTGTTTCCACTACTACTGCTACTAGTACTTCTACTATACTGCTACTACTACTACTATTACTGCTGTTATTATTACTACTACTATTACTTCCACTATTACTATATTACTACTACTTCTACTACCAATACTGCTACTTCTACTACTACTACTATACTACTACTTCCACTACTACTACTACTTCTATTAATATACTACTACTACTTCTACTATACTACTACTACTACTACTTCTACTACACTAATACAACTCTGCTACTACTACTGCTACTACTTCCACTACTACTATACTACTACTATACTACTACTTCTACTAGCACTAATAATAATAATATTAATAATAGTATCATAATGATGATAACAAGAGAATATTCATGTTCACGTGACATGCTGATATTCTTCATAGTATTATGAAAGTAAAAAGTTACATAGATTATATGGAAAGTGACATGTTTAGTTCTTTTTTATTTTTATTCACTGAAAAACCTTTTTCTGTGAATGATGCGCATGAGTACAGTTCTCGTGAGAATAACACAACAGAGGGAAAAACATAGCGAGGATGGTTAATCACATCAAAGTCACAGCTAGAATGTCAGAATCGACTCATCAGAATTTGTATATCAGAGGCAGGCAAAAAGACTGAGACGGGTGCATTCCCTTTTGCCGATAAAGCAAATGATGCAAAATTTGTGTCTATAACTTTAAAATGTAACGAACCTATCATTCCTTGATTCTAGAGTTTAACATTTAAGCTTACGTTACAATTTCTTTACAATTTTGTGGGCCGGCTAGCGTAGTGGTTAGAGCACTCGTCTAGCAACCAAATGGTCGAGGGTTCGAATCCCCAGCTGAGCGGGATTTTTTTTCCGACCAATACGGCCCTGAGGTCGACCCAGCCTCGTAAAATGGGTACCAGAGAAAATCTGGGAAGTAAAGGCAGCGAGGAAAGGAACTGGTCACCCTACCTCACACGCTGATGACCCAGCATAATGAGGTCTCTAACGCTTCACCCCCTACGGCATTTGAAATGCTATGGGACTATCTTTACTTTTACTTTTACAATTTCTTTGCATCCAAAGTATGCACACACAAATCATGGTTTCTGTTACGATTAGAGAATCAGTGCTTCATTATCTTCCCATCCCTGAAGTCGTACAGACAATTAGCTAAATAAGAAAGCGTACCCCGAATTATAATTTGATTTCGCGCCTTATTTATATCATTGTAATCTCCCTTGTCCTGCTTGCAGTCTCTGTGCGACATTTAATCTAAGAAGTTTATACTTTTTCAGATGTTCAGTCTCCTGCATGATATGAACAAAATAAGCTGCAAATCAATCATCTTGCTATGGTCCTTACTACAGTTTCTGGCCGCTACCACAGCTTGTCTTTATCAGGTTGGCGTTTTACATTTCTCAGCTTACATTACAAAACTCTGTATCTGACGTAAAAGGACTGCAACGGTTGATCCTCTCAACCAAAAGACACGGCGAAGCTCAGAACCTCTTTGTAAACACTAACAAAACTAATGATAATCGACAACATGAGAACCAAACCTAAAATTACACTGGACCATGAAGAACTTGAAAACGTAAATAAACTTTAATATCTAGGTTCAGTAATTACAGCAATGGCGACTGCGCAGTGGAAATCAAAAGAAGACTAGCAGTTGCGTCACAGAAATTAGCACACATGAAGGGCATGTGACAAGGTACCAAGAAAAAAAAAAGCTATGTTTTACTAAGAGTTTACATATCCCCAGTGGCAATATAGGATGTGAAACACGGACACTTAAAAAACACTAGAAAAGAGAATAACAGAATTTGAAATTAAATATTACAGAATGGCACTTAGAATATCATGGATAGAACGAAAATCACACAAAGAGATACTAATTGGATTAGGTGTGGCAGAAAACTGGCTTGTTAACACTATAAAATTTAGGAAGCTGAGATACTTCGGTCACATCATGAGATGCAATAGCTTGAAGAGTTGATAGTAGAAGGCTTAGTGGTCAGCAAAAGAGAAAAGGGACGATCTTACCGCAGATGGACTCAGAACATCACGGTAAGTCTGAATGTGTCACTGCAAGACGCTGCTCACCTGGCACAAGACCTTATTAGATTCAGGGAGGCTGTGAGAGGGACAACGTTCTGGAAAGGACATGTCACGTGAACGAATGGTCGTAAAATTAGAAATAGTTTATGTATATTTATAGAGATCCGATAATTTTAAAGTAATATGAATTATTACAAAGTGTACTCCAAAGTATGAACTGTTATATATATATATACTTACACATCTTACATCTTACATCCTTCCCGTCCCGCTAAGCGTCACATAGGGCTATCATGGTAGTTCGCCAAGTCTTCCTATTTTCGGCGAACTTTTCACCCTCATCAGGGGATTTTATGCCTACAAATTTGGTCTATCTTAACAATGTCCTCTTTAGAGTTTCACATGGTCGACCACTTTTTCTTTGGCCTGTTGTGTTCCACTTGATAGCTTGTTTTGGAATTATCTGATTGTTTCTTCTCATCACATGACCGACATACTCGAATGTCCATCTTCGTTTTCTGTCACCCATAAGACAGGTTGTTGTTTGCCCATCTGTCTTATCTATGCGTTGTTCTTGAATTCGTTCCATTTTATACCGAGTATTTACCTTAGGCATTTCTTTTCAAAGAGTTTAATTTCTTGTCTATTTCTTTAGGTGTTTTCCAACTTTCACATGCATAAATGACGGTGGATATTTCATTTTAATTGAATAACCGTCACTTGCTTTTTGTGCTTATAACATTTGAGTGCAATATGTTCTCAAGATTCTTGAAGGTCAATGGTACTTTTGCAATTCTAAATATAACTTCCCTTCTGGTGTCACCACCCTGGCATATATAGCTGTAAAGATATGCAAACTGGTTTACTTCTTCAACAGCTGTTCTTTATACGTATATTTTTCCTTCAATGGAAAGTTTCATTAGTTTTTAGTTTACTTATTAATTTCAAGTCCTATTTTGATAGCCAGTGGAGACAGGCTATCTGTTTTTTCTTGCATCGAATTCACATTGTCACTGATAAGAGTTGTCATCTGCAAAATCAAGATCTTCTAGTTGGATCTCATGTACCCAATCAACACCTGTGCTACCTGTACAAAAGGTTTTCATGGCTATTCCAAAAAGCAATGGAGACAATATACATCCTTGTTTTCATGCTTATTTCAATATGGAGAGTTTCGCTCATTCCTTCTTCTGTGTTGACTACACACACATATCCATTGCAGAGATCCTAAATGATGTTGACAATTATAAATCATCACCATCATCATCATCAGGTGCCGTGCCGACTGGCGTTGGCTATTATGCTTCTTCAGAGTACACGATCCTTCATGCAGGCCATCAGTTCACTTGGTGATCTCTTCTCACACGATCCTGTCAGACTGTCCAGTATCATTTCTCTTGGTCTTCCTCTTGATCTTCTTCCTTCTATTCTTCCTGTTGTTATAATATTTTCAATGCCCCCTCTTCTCATTGCATGTCCTATGAAAGTACATTGTCTCTCTCTTATTTTTTTACAAGATTTTGTCTCTCCATCTCTTCTCATATATTCTTCATTAGTTATTTTTGCTGTCTAGAAAATATTATACTATATTATACTATATTATATTAATTGTATTGTATTGTATTATATTATTATATATATATATATACTTATATATATACTATAATTATATTATATACTTTTAAAACTGCACCATACACCTCTGTCTACCTTATTTATTTAAACCAGTTTTACTGAGTCGCCATCTCTTTTATATTATATTATATTATATTATATTATATTATACTATACTATATTATATTATATTATATTATATTATATTATATTATATTATATTATGTATCTATCTCTGAACCTTAAGTGCCCAGGGAAAATGGAGCTTCCGCAGGGGTTTTCCACAAATGCCTGTCCTTCGCCTTTTTTTCTGCTCTTGCCCAGGTGAGCCCTCTATTGCTCAACATCCTTTCTGTTGTTCTTCTCCATGTCTCTTTTGGTCTATCCTTACTTCTGTTCCCCTATGGTGTCCATCTTAGTGCTATTTTTGGTAGTGAGCTGTCAGTCATTCGGAGCACATGTCCCGACCATCGCCAGCGTCTTTCCTCAATAAGTTCTGTCAGTGGCTTCATTTGCATTTCTGCCAACAAGATGTTATTTCTTATGGTGTTTGGCCAAAATATCTTTCTAATTCTTCGTAAACATTTAATCTGGAAAGAATTCAACTTGTTTTCTATGGTTTTGGTGATTTTCCAGCATTCACCTCCATAGAGTAGTACACTTAGAACATTACTCTTAAATATCCTGGTTTTCGTACTCATACTTAGTTTTTTTTTATAATTTCCATATAGTCTGCAGCATTGCAAAAGCCTGGTTTGCTCTAGTAAGTCTGCTGTTGATGTCCTCTGTGCTGTTCCCATTTTCTACTACTCTGCTGCCAAGGTATACAAATTTGTTGACCTCCTTCACTAACTTGTTATCTACTCTGAGTACATTTCTGTTGTTCACATTTTGCTTCATTAACTTTGTCTTTCCTATGTTGATCTTTAGTCCTATGTTGTTTGCATTCTGGGTTAACTTGTTTATTTTATCTTGCATATCTTTGTGGTTGCTTGATAGTAGACAAATGTCGTCCGCAAGGTCTAGGTCCTCCAGCACTGTGTCAAGGGTCCATTGTAACCCTCTGCGTTTGTCTGATGTTGCCTCCTTCATTAACCAGTCTACTGCCAAGATAAATAATGTTGGTGATAGTACACATCCCTGATTCACTCCTGTTTGTACCCTAAAGCTGCTGGAGGTATGTTCTCCACAGATAACTTTGCACTGAAAACCCTCGTATAGGTCATTGATTACAATCACCATCTTATGGAGGAGGCCATGCCATCTTAGGATTTTCCACAGTGCATCTCTGTTGACAATGTCAAAGGTTTTCTCAAAATCTATAAACAATGCATATGTTGTGCTATGCCACTCATTTGCCTGTTCTAATATTTGTCTAAGTACAAATATGTGGTCTATGCATGATCTTCCTTTCCTATATCCTGTCTGCTCTTTCCGAAGTTTTCCCTCAAGTGCTGGTACACTTCTGTTGCTGATTATTCTGCAAAATACTTTACTGGTGAGTGGCAGTAGGGTAATGTCTCTGCAGTTCCCGCAATCTCTGAGGTCACCCTTCCTTGGTAGTTTTCCTATAAGGCATATTATATTATATTATACTATATAATATTATATTATATTATATTACATATAACATGTATATACATATATAATAGGTTAATTAGTTAGTCTGTTACTTGGTTATATAGTTAGCCATTTAGTCAGTATGAACCATCATCCATGCACTCCGGGCATAGCTGTTATTGCTCATATCTCCTCTTCAGTATCTCCTCATGCATACAGTAACTGATTACACCTTTCTTGTTTGGTTTACCATCGGTCTGGAGGTCTTGATGAATTGTTTGTTTTTGCTACTCCAGTTTCACTCTGACTCCTTCATTAACAGTTGTAAGTGAAGTCCTTTGTTCGAACTGATTCTCTTATAGCATTGATGATATCTGCCCTTCCTCCATGACAGCGGAATCGGGCAGCTTATTTCATCATTCGTTTCCCCTTACACCTGCATAGCCTGGTTAAAAAAAAAAGGTCCTCGATGAAGCTGTGGCATCTGCAATGAGAGTCGTTGTTACTTTGTAGAGCGCCGTATAAGAGGATTTTGGTGGTCTTCCCCTGTGTGTAGTTGGGGCTTTTCTTAGGATAGCATTTCGTTAGGCCGTATCGTATCTTTGTGTTCACGTTATGCACGTGAATAACAGGGTAGACTTTCATCTTGACCTTCGTGGGTTGAGGTTACTGGACTATTTATACACAGAATTCCAGCTCTCACTCTCACTTTCTGGAGAGTTAATTTCAGTTAAATACTGCTCCAGGCATACTTCTCATCCAGGCTCGTTCTAGACCTCACGGTGGAAACAACTGGTATAGATGGTTAAGCAAATCCTGGGTAACGGTGACTTGAAAGTTTATTGATGGAAGGACGATAATATTGATGAAAATAACAATAAGCCCGACTCTCGGCAGGTTAACTCTGCCATGTGGCAAGTCCATTCATACTTACAAATGCAGGACAACTTGAACATTCATATGTTCCTCGAAGACATAACACAGCAAAAAAAAAAAAAACGTAAACACAAATACACGTTCAGAACGCACTCAGTCTTGCACCCACAATTCCCTGTTACGGGATTTTCAAAAGCACGTGACCTTCTCGTTCACAAAAAAGCACCATAAGGCGATAAATGCCCTTACTAAAAAGCCAACAGTTTTTACACGAATACTGCTACAGCCAGTCTGAATTTCTTTAGCATGTTCACCGAGTCTCTCAAGAAGCTTGTCCTTTCGATGTGAACCAGCTCAGAGCTTTTGTCACAGCCTCTCATATTTTATAATAGGAATGTGTCTGTGCTGATGCGGATATCATTTGTGAAGATCGGAGACTGACTACCATACCAGAAATAATCAGTGCAGAAAGTGGCGGTTTTACTACTTTGAATCTCGGAGTAAGTAGAACTTTTTGTATAACATAATCTGATTACTGCGGGTACGATGTAGAATGTACATTTTCATTAGAATTAAAGAGAGTTAGTGTATAGAATTATGCAACAAACTGATAAGCAAGGTACTGGCGGGATCACAGTAGAAATAAACACGTAACGGTTTGAGTTTCACTTGCTTCAGACAGAAACATCTGAAAGTAAAGAATAACGAAAGCAAGGTCTGTGTTAAGAAGAAATGCATTATGAAAGCTGAACGGCATAACTTGGCCAGAGCTTCTTCATCGGCAGAATTTGTTGTGTAGACGCTTTTGATACACAAGCTGTCAAACAAAATTCCCTTGACCTGTATCCTTTGTAAACTGGTGACACCAACTGGATAGAGAGATTAGGAATAGAGAGGAATGGAATGAATGAATGAATGAATAATCTTTCTTTTTAAAGGGTAAAGAATTGGGCATGCAGGCCCGTCTTACATTTTGCCCTTTATCACTCCATCTTTCATTCTTCCCACACACTTGATTGAATACAAATATACAAATTAAATTAGGAAAAACATATCAAAAGAGTGTAAGATTTAACTATTACATTAAAAGAGAAGAAGTAATTAACCTAATAAATTAGCACTCACGCACACATACACACGCAGACATATAAATAAATAAAAATACATTGTAAATACAGATCTTCTAACATATGTTTTTTTTAACAAACATTAAAATAATTTCTAACAATATCTAACAAGTTGCTTTTCTAACTATGTCATTGAAGTACTTGATGGTTTACGAGCCATGTGTTGATAGAGTGCTGGTTATTTTATGGAGGCATATAATTACATGAAATTACATTAATTGCATAAAATTGAAACAGCAGTGAATTTAATGGCTAACAACAAAGCTGCAGGTGAAGATGAAATAACAGCCGAGATGCTAAAAGCTATCAATAGTGACAACATGAGACAACTACAGAGAATGTTTAACAAGATTTGGAAAGAAGAAAAGGTCCCTTCTAATTGGAAGAAGGGAATCATTGTGAAAATACCAAAAAAGGGCAACCTTAGTGACTGTAACAACTGGAGAGGAGTAACCTTAATATCAGTTGTGTCAAAAGTATTTTGCAAGGTCATTTTGAATAGACTCAAAGATATAGTGGATACTGCAATGAGAGAAGAACAAGCAGGATTTCGAAAAGGGAGAAGCTGTCTCGACCAGATCTTTACTCTCAGAATAATACTTGAAGAACATATTGAAAAGCAGAAACCATTAATACTGAATTTCATAGATTTTAAGAAGGCATTTGATAGCATACACAGAGATTCATTATGGAGAATTTTATGTCTATATGGAATACCATCTAAAATTGTCAACATCATTAAGGACTTATACAATGGATATGGTTGTGCAGTCAAGACAGAAGAAGGGATGAGTGAATGGTTCCAGATTGAAACAGGCGTGAAACAAGGATGTATACTGTCTCCTTTACTTTTTGGGATTACAATAGACTTCATAATGAAAAAATGCTGCACAGGTAACACAGGTATTGACTGGGTACATGGGACCCAACTAGAAGATCTTGATTTTGCTGATGACATAACTCTTATCAGTAATAATGTGAATTCCATGCAAGAAAAAACAGATAGCCTATCTTCACTGGCTAGCAAAATAGGACTTGAAATTAACAAGGACAAAACAAAAATAATGAAAATTCCCATCAATCAAAATGGAAAAATACACATAGAAGGGACAGATATTGAAGAAGTCAATCAATTTGCATACCTTGGCAGCTACATAGACCAGGATGGTGACACTAGAAAGGAAGTTAGGATCAGAATTGCAAAAGCAGCATCAATCTTCAAGAATCTTGAGAACATATGGAATTCAAAAGTTATAAGCACAAAAACCAAGTTAAGACTATTCAATTCAAATGTAATATCCACCCTCATTTATGCATGCGAAAGCTGGAAAACAACTAAAGAAATAGAAAAGAAATTAGACTCTTTTGAAAACAAATGCCTAAGGAAAATACTCGGCATCAAGTGGAATGAATTCAAGAACAATGCAGAGATAAGACAGATGACTGAACAACAACCAGTCTCACGGGTGATCAGGAAAAGGAGATGGACATATGTTGGTCACTTGATGAGAAGAAATGATCAGAGAATCCCAAAACAAGCTATCAAGTGGAACACAACAGGCCGAAG
This sequence comes from Achatina immaculata, assembly GCA_009760885.1. NCBI lineage: Eukaryota > Metazoa > Mollusca > Gastropoda > Stylommatophora > Achatinidae > Lissachatina > Lissachatina immaculata. Next base: position 14,984,117 of record CM019695.1, on the reverse strand, counting down.
AAAAAGGGGCAGACCGCGTGAAACTCTGAAGAGAACATTATTAAGAGAGGCCAAGTTAACAGGCATAAAATCCTTTGATGAGGTTGAAAGACTCGCCGAAGACAGGAAAAATTGGCGAACTACTTTGCGAGCCCTATGTGACGTCTAACGGCACGGGAAGGATATAAGATATAAGATATAATTACAAGCAAGTAAATAATGAAACAAGTTTGAGTTAAAGGATGAAGTATTACCAATGGATTTTAAATTGTAGGGGAGGGTGTTCCAGAGCTGTAATGCAGAGTATGCAAGTCTTTTCTTGTACTTTTCTTGTGGAAGCGAACTTTATCTGTAGCAACGAGCCTTAATGGCTCGGAAAACTGAAGGAGTATCGTATATGCCTATTTTCTTCTCAGTTTTTAAAGAAAGGTATTGTTGGAAAATGTATGATCATTTGTATATTATATATTATATAATTATTATTATATATTATAATTGGAGGTTATGAAATACCAGAGATTAGATATGCTGATGACACAGTATTACTGTCCACAACACAAAAAGAAATGGATAAACTAATTCTGTCAGTCTGTAAGAACAGCGAAGAGCAAAACCTCTATCTTAATGCGAAGAAAACTAAATTGATGACAACTGACAAAACAAATAAGGCAGCTGAAATATGTATCAATGAGGAAAAATTGGAAGAAGTGAAGAGTTTTGAAAATCTTGAATCATTACCAATAATAATGGAGATATCATAAGGCAAATTAAAAGGAGGACATCTATTGCTCTTCAGAAAGTAAAACAACTACAGAAGCTGTTGAGATGAACAGACAAAACTACAAAAATAAGATTTTTAAGGTCATGCATCTTTCCCATCGCAACGTATGCCTGTGAGACATGGACACTTAACAAAACAGCTGAGAAACACATAAATACCTTTGCATGTAAATGTTACAGAAGAGATCTTCAAATATCATGGACACAAAAAAAAGAACAAATATATCCATACTACAAGAACTTAATATTGAAGAAGGTTGGCTAGTAAAGAGGATTAAAGAGAGGAAACTTAAATATTTTGGACACATTTAACGTCATGAGAATTTAGAGAAGACTGTCTTGGAAGGATTCATAAAGGGAAAAAGAAAGAGGAAGACCAAGGCGAAGATGACTGCAACGAATCGTTGATAATCTGGAAATGGATGCATCAGCAGCAGGGCATTTTGCTTACAAACGAGAGGCCTACAGGAGAGCTATTAGGGAGGCAAAGTTCCGCAACGGACATGCAAATGACTGACTGACTGATATATTATTAGTCAATAGCTTCTTCATGTTCTTGCTTTAAAAACTATAATTGATACAGTATTAAAATAAAACACGAAGCATACTTAGATATACGATTGGCCTTGTCATAAATGAAATCATTCAGTTGGTATATTTGCCATTTGCAGACTAATAACATCACTAAAGTACCATCAGGAATTCTGCCTCCAGATTTGATGGAAATCTTCTTCCTCAAGAATCCAATAGTATCTATAGACGACGACGCCTTTGATGCTTCAGCAGATACACTGGAAGCGCTGTCATTCTCAGAAGCTCGTTTTACGAAAATATCAAATGCTTTTAGCCATCTAAAGAGCTTTAAATATTTATCGATATACGACACTAATATTCTTGACTACAATGAAAATGTTTTGATTCACATTGGTCCGACTCTCCTGTCACTTGTGCTGGAAAATGTTGGTTTACGAACTTGGCCTGTCTGGATGAAATATTTCTCAAACCTAACAGAACTGAGCTTGTCTGATGGTATGATATCTTCTCTTCCGGACAACGCCTTGGACAAGCTAACCAATAGCTTGGTTTCGTTATCTCTATTCAAAAATAATTTAACGACAATTCCTAGGACAGTTTCGAAGCTTTCTGCTTTAACGATGTTAGATTTGCATCAAAATAGAATCATGGATGCCACATGGTTGCCACTTTCAAGCAAGTTATCTTCTTTATCTTTGAACAATAACAACCTCACAAATGCTAACACTCTCAGCGACTCATTGATTCATTTCGCCGATTCCTTAAAAGATGTAAACGTACATGGCAATCAGTTAAGATCGATTCCAAATTTTGGATTACTGACAGGTGTAGAAAGCTTAGATTTTTCAGCAAACTTGATATCCGATTCCGACTCGGGATCGGTACCTCCAACACTTCTATCACTAGACTTGGGCCACAATTCGCTTCCTTCTGTTCCTCGTATTATGTTAAGCTTACATTATGTCTTCGAAATGCTCCTTCAATGGAACAGTATAAAACAAATTCGAGCAACAGATTTTTCAAAGTCAACAACCGGCGTCTACCTGGACTATAACCTCGTAGAAGAATTAACTGATGATAGTTTTCCGCCTAACTCGAACATAGCAACTTTACAATTAAGCAATAATCCGCTTAGTAAAATTTCAGACTCGGCTTTTACAAATCTTCCCCGCCTGATGGAGCTAAATCTTTGCAGTACGAAACTGACCCGCCTCCCAGTTGCTCTGGCGTCTCTCAGTAGTTTAAACCTCATTGACTTTACAAACAGCTCCAGCTTAGTCTGCACATGTGCTGAAAAGAGTTTAGAGACATGGATTACAACACGACCTCCTGAAAGCATCTTAGGTGACTGCGGTGAAACTAGCATAGTCAATTTCTACTTACATTTTAGTCCCGCTTGTCCCATGAATTGATAAAATGTCTCATGCAACCGAATATTTAAAGTTTTAATACGCTGTTCGTCACAAACGGTTTTAGCTATGAAACAGAAAAAAAACCCAAAGGATATATTATCTTATTGTTCCAGATAGAATTATCCCACCATGTGATAATTTTCAAACTGGAAATTAGTTGTATATGGAAGGCTGGTGCAACTGGAAAGAAAATCAGATTATGTTTCTGTACTACCCAGGTTTAAACTGAAAGCGGACTGATATACGTAAGTCAGGAAACATGATATACGTAAGTCAGGAAACATGATATACGTAAGTCAGGAAACATGATATACATAAGTCAGGAAACATGATATACGTAAGTCAGGAAACATGATATACGTAAGTCAGGAAACATGATATACGTACGTCAGGAAACATGATATACGTAAGTCAGGAAACATGATATACGTAAGTCAGGAAACATGATATACGTAAGTCAGGAAACATGTCATGAGACTTTTAGCAGCGGTTATCATTTACGTACCCTGTCTCTTTTTTGTTTTTGTTCAGGTAATGGGTGATGCTCCTGTACGACACTAAAATTTAATAGTAACATTTATGTTTCCATTCTTCATTGCTTTTACTGCTAGCGTATATAATATCGGCTCTTTTCTTGCTACAGGTTGGTCTTCCTCTTGTTGCAATAACTACTCTGTTCTACTGATTAGCTCGTGAATATCCTTCTTGAGCTGATCAAAAGAATCGAGGAGTTTCATGTTTGGAAATCTTGCGTATTTGCAGATGATACTAGGCTATAGATCGTTGACATTGTTTTCAGTTGCTTTTGGGTCATTTATTGTAGATTTTCTGTAAGTGTTTCGCTAGTCTTTGACCGTGCGGAACTAGTCACAAAGCAGTAGATCAGACAACCATTGCTAGCAACGTTTATAGTCACAGCAAGCCAACGTAGCCTGGTAATTACTAATAGTACCTTATAGATAGAACAAACCAGCGTTTCCCAAAGTGGGCGATATCGCCCTCCGTGGGCGTTGGAACAGACTAAGGAGGGGTGGGGGTGAAAGAAAAAAGGATTTAGAAGGGGGCGGCGAAAAAAAAGGGGTCAATGGTGGGGAGGGGCTGTGAAAGAAAAAGGGGCTGTGGGAGGTTTTTGCGTTGAGGAAAAACTAAACAGTAGACGCGGGCAGTAATACCTTCCTTTGATAGTCTAAACGGTTGGAAGACGGCAGGAGCTTTAAAGGCCTCGATGGGACGACGCCAGGGGCTGCATAGACCGGCCAATTTTGTTTTCTTTCCAGAACGACCAAGTACTTATCATTAGCAGAACATTGTTTCTGAACTTATCATTAGCAGAACATTGTTTCTGAACTTATCATTAGCAGAACATTGTTTCTGAGAGTCCAGAATTTTAAAAAATGTCACACGCCCTACAGACAAAAAAGAAATGTAGACAATATAGTGTGAAATATCTAAAATACGAATGTACAAAAGCACCAAACAACTATAATATTGTTATTTTGAGGTGGCGTTCTTCTGTCTTGTAATTCTTCTTATTAATATGCTTTGTAATCATGCCACCTTTATCGATGATATTGCTGAATATTTCTGAGGATATCTTCACACACATCCAGATTTCTGTTGTTTTAGATTATGTTTCACAAACATTGCCACTTCTATAATCAGAGGAAGTCTGATGAACATTTCATTGCATTATTTAATTCTGACAAATAAGATATTCAATTTAGAATTCACAACATCACTTGTACTAAGATGCAATAAGACATCATCTTCGTTAGTTTCGTCGTTAAAGCACATCAGTATCTAACTATCATACTCTACATGCAGCATTTCTCAATGTTCTCCTATTTCACAATATTCTACACATTTGATAAGAGGAGAGTTTTAAACTCTGTACTATATTCCATCTGAAACACGTGGTCAATCAGTTACACGACTAAATCACTGTACTTGAAGTTTCAAAGTCATAAATATTCATATCACTTGAATCACTTGAAACACAGATTCAATCTGTCCTAAAACTATTTCTTCAAAACTGCTCTTCCTGAGTATCTATTGCTCTAGGTGTCATCTATTCCAACTGTCGTTACCTACGTCTATTTTCTCTCTCATGTCTTCTCTGGTGTGTCTGTCCTTCTCTTCTTCTTTTGTCTGGATCGGTCTCAGTTCACTGACCGTCCTTGTTCCTCTGTCTTCGGGGCTCCGTCCTGTCTCTTCTTCTTCGTTGTTCTTCCCTACTTTGTTCCTCTTCCTTCTTCTTCGTTCTGTCCCCTCGTACTTCTCCGTTCACCTTTTTATCCTCAAGCCCGGCTTGATGGATTAACCAATAAGTGTTTTGACTCCACCTTTCAGATGTCCACTGGTACCCATGAGCGTTCTGATTGTCCGTCATTCAAACTGCCCCGTTGCTTATATGTCAAATAGGCCACGCCTCTAAATATTTAATTGGTCAACTGGCCGAGTTGGTCACTTCTTTAAATAAACACCGTGTGCAATCGCGTCACCTAACGCGCGTCACCTACCTGGTGTCAAGTGTCAGTTTCGTCTATACAACTGTTATTTACCTAAGACATTATCTTGCTATTTCATGTTGGAGGTTTTATTGTGTCCTCGATTTTCATTGTGTCTGCCTTTTCTATTTGTCTTTTCTATTTTGTTTACACGTGTCAACGCCCAGTTACTGCTTTGTTATCACTGGACCATCCTACTTTCTGGCGTCCTTCTTTTGTCTAGACCTACATGTCAGCGTCACTGTTTACTTTTGTCCGCGTCTTATTCTAGTGTCATGGAAGTTCTATACCTTTCTCTTCCTTTCCTCGACCTACTTTTCTTTGTCGCTATTCGATCTTACTATTTTCTTTACAGTATATTTTCATAATCATATTCATCAATAATAGTACTAAGAACAATAATCATTACTTACAAGGCTATGGTACACAACCAGCAGCAACCATTCTGCTACTGTGTGAAGAAATCTTTTCAAATGAAGCCGTGAAACCTTCTAGACCGTGGGAAGTTCCAGTTTCCAAGTCTTTCTGAACTGGGCTAATAGAAACGGATATCAGACGATGGCCTTTGGGTCTGCTGTTCACGTTTGGATTAGCTACATGAGAACATATCTGACAGATTTCAGGATCTTCTTTCACCTCAAATATCAGACTGGCTCATCAGTCCATTTCTTGATTCCACCAGTGAGGAACTGGGAATGCTGGAAGAAGAACAGGTTTCATTCCAAAAATGGAATTGAGTTGAGGCCAGAATTTATAAAAATCATATCAAGATTTTTGGTTGTAAAAGACATTTCTGAACGTTGTGGAACAAAGTCTTCCCGACGACGTATTTAGTAGAGCAGGGCTTCAGTGAAGTCACGAAGCGTCTAACCAAACAGATAAACAGACAAAGGTACTGAACTTCTTCTTAGCACTTTTCAACCTGATACTGAGAAACTTGTAACCCTACTGGAAACTCATTATTAAAAGCTGAGAAAATAATGTAGTAGGCGAGTTATAAATGTACTTCTTTATATTGTTAAATATATTGGTTTGCTAACTTAAGTGTTTAGTTGTACAACGTATATCTCGGTTTAATAAGTCATTGTACAAGCAGTACATGGTGAGAATGTGGACTGGGAGAAAAAGGGGCGGGAGTCCGAACAAGTCTGGGAAACATTGGACTAGACAGACTTCTCCAGTCATGTCAAAAAATGATAAGTGATAAGCCCTTCAACCATGACCAGTCGCTCATGCACATTTGACTTCTTGTTTATTTTCTCCTGCCTTTCTGTCCGTGTGATTTTTTTTTCAACCAGCTTAGCTTCAGAAGACAAATCATTTCTACATAGAAAAGCTACATCATACGTAGTTGTTTTTTATATCTACTGTCCAGCACTTAATATCTTAGTCTACACGCTTATGAAATGATAACAAAAAGTTCAGGTGTAGGAGTTAAGAATTTGCAAAAACATAAAAAGAGAAGGAAAAGCGAGAACCGGCGGTAGTAGATGTCGAGAACATCAGTTCCTGCTACAATTCTTCCTGAAAACAAAACAAACAAAACAATCCAATTTTTTTCGGCGACGGCACCTTTATCTGGGACCAAAATATACACAAAATATATCAGACAGAGATGCACTTTCTCTGAAAGAACACAACCGACTCTGTGTACGAGAGACTGTAAAGAGAAGAAAGGGAAGGAACTAAACAGGATAGATTAGAAGAAGGTTATCGGCGGAGAAGCAAAAGAGCGTCAGTATTAACATTAACCAAGCCCTGGATGAGGTGAGAAATATATGTTTTGTTTAAAAAATAATAAAAAGGAATTTTATTTTAAGGAAAGTAAAGGAAAACTGAATTGAGAATTAAGTTTGTTTGGGTTTAAGTAACCGGCTTGGAAAATAGGACAATATTCCAGAGCTTTGTACATTCATTCATTGGAGGAAGAGGAACAGACAAATGTGAATGAAGTTTCCTGTTTGCCTTGTGGTTCCGCTGATTGTAGTGCCGCGGTAATAGTTTGAATATCTTTAGCGTGTTGCCGGAATCGATCTCCTAAACGTATCCCATATTTATGTTTGTCATGTTGCAACGCGTGTATTTTATTGCACATATGATACTGCTTGATGCTCGTGGACAAAGAAAGTGGATTGTGAGAAAAATATCTGATTTTTTTTTCAACAACAAATGGTCAAGTGTTATACACATTTCGACCGAACGTTTGGTGCCAGATAAAGATACGTTGGCTTTCAAGATCTTATAGTCATCCTTAAATATCTGGAACAAAAAAGGTTATAATCACCGTTATGATAACACTCTGTAATGTAGCAGGATGTAGATATCTTCTTACAAATGTCCACTAATTTTAACACCATTTTGTGCCCTATGAATTCCTTATGGTTTCCTAAAATGCTCACTATCACCGGAATATCATTTCAATATTCCTCACAATCTTGGTAAAAACTAGACAAAAGATAAACAGTAAATAAACATAAAGCATTTTTTGTTTAATATTCTGTTCTATGCTTGCTACAGATATGTCTTGCTTGAGACCTGAAGTTATCTTTATCAAACTGTTCTGATCCAATGAACCAGACACAGGTCAATCTTATGGGCTTTGTGGGAAACCTGCTCGTGACATCGTGAACCAACTCTGGATGCCCAGCAAGGATGGATAACAAGAGCTAAATACACCTTCATCGATGCAAATATTGACAATAATAAATAATGACACAGAAATTCGAACTGAAGGTAACAAAATCGAGGGCAATCATTCTCCAAACGACCCAGTATAACGAATAGGAACTTTAGACTGTGTGGAATACAAACTGCTGCTAGACGGAGGATATCTATTTTCATCAGGAGAAAGATCGGATTGCGTTGTACGGCGAATGAAGAGAAGTGCTAGAACTAAATATGTGATACAGAGAAGTCTTTTCTGTCATCGTCACACTCGATAAAAGCTGCAGCGAGCAGTGATCAACAATCTCATTAACGAAAACGTCAACGACACAGATGCTGTGGTCTACACGAAAGGATCTATTTTGGGCCATTAGCGTAGCGCTTCGGCTTTCACCGCACGCTCTGGTGGCAGAACAGTCCAGGAGGTCAGCCTTGGCTATGCAATGACGACCAACAGCATGACGGTGGAGATCATGGCAGTGATGAAAGAATTTATCTGCCCGGAATCACAAGATTACACCCGAGTCTGCATGCTGAGGGACTGCATGACTAGGATCCGTCAGACGGGTTCGGTGCGTAGGCAAGGGCTGCAATCCTTCCAGAGGTCAAAGGATTATAGTGTCACTTTCTTTTTTTATACCAGGTCATGCTACACTGCATTATCCACTGAACCATCTGTCAGTGCTAAAAAAATCTCGGTGTACCTAGTCAATGATGTGTGTCTGAACTCGGGATACCCGTATGAAAAACGAGGTCAATGGCCTCAAAATTTCCTGTCTCTTAGAGGTACTTAATTTGAGACACAAACATACTCGCATGGTGTCCTGCAAATTCACAGTACGAAAAACAATAACAAAAGATAAGGAAAGGATTGTTTACACAAAAGCAGTTTCATAGAACGGCTGTATGTACAAATTTAACAAACAGCAAACATGGAGGCTTACACACGTGAAGGTAACAGAGAACACTGCTGTGTGATTAATCTTGACATATACGCTGCGGGCAGACCTTGATCTTTCCAACAGCTGAAAATGGGTTGTCATGCATAACGCAGTTGCTTGTTGGACTTCCAGACAAATTCAGTTAAAGTTTAAAGCTGACATACATCATAATACGTATGTCACAATCAAGTTTTGTTGTGCTAGAGCTATGAGTACGAATAGCTCATCTCATAGTATTTTCACGTATTTCCTTTCAACTATTAACATTCTACTTTTTCCCCCTATAATCGTTCCCTGTTTAACCACAGTAGGCAAACTTTTCAGGCAACACGCAGTATCGTTTTTTGTTATGAAAATATACAAGTACATGCAGGGCATCTTGCTCACAACCGAGAGGCCTACAGGACAGCTGTCAGGGAGGCAAAAGTTCCGCAAGGGACATGCAAATGACTGACTGATATTATACATATAATTTATAAATGTAAATCATTAATCTTCATGTAGTTTGTTGCATTTCACTGATAATTTACCCACACCAGTGGAAGACTTTCAATGAACACACTGATATGGGTAAATACAATACAACGGAGAATAAAAAATAAAGATAATTTAAAACCTGACCTTTTATAAGGCCTTTACTTTTTTATATTACTGTATGTTGTTTTTTAATACTGCCCCATTCCTGCAAAAGTTTACTTGAAACTTGCCATACGAAGCAATCGGACGCAATAAAAGTAATGGATTTATAGCAATCCCATTCTCACATTTCTTCTAGAAGGATGTAAGGTTCAAGGGAAATAATTCAGGTCTGGATGAGTTTAAAAGAAACTCTCAAAATACAAGAAGGGTGTCCACGAACTTCTGTCCAGGGTTACCATATTGAACAATATAATGTGAAGTCAGTCGTCTGTAAGATGTCATTACAGACCCTTTTGCCACACTGGAATTACCTGTCTGTAAGTGGGTTATGAGAATGATTTTTATTGTCTGCTGTGTGTTCTGTTTGAGAGTGCATTGTTGTGAATGTTTGAGATCCTTCGCTTTACTAGAGATCTTTCATTAAGTTTTTTTCTCATTTATGTTAGTTTCTTTGTCACTGTTTCTGTACACTTCTTTCATGCTACTCAAATACATTTTTGCACTTTGTAATTGCTTACAATAGTAGCTGCATGTGTTAACCATTTCCACTTGTAGTAGACTACTACTCTTTTTTTCCAAAAGTTTATCATCTCAGCTAAAAAATATAACTATATAGGTTCTTCTAATTTTATTAATCATTCCTTGATGTTTATTTATGAAGAGCTTTATCATCATTGATCATTTTGAATAAAGACCCCCCCCCCCAAAAAAAAACAAAAAAAAACTATCAAATCATCCTGTCTCATGCAACAGTCAAGACACATGCAATATCAAAATGAAAGATTTCAATATCTTGTGATTATTCGAGTGTGACTGTCAGTTTTAAAGAGTTAACAGTCATAAAATAATACTCTCTGAATAACTGCAAGAAATAAAGGCGCAAGGCTTAGGTGGGGATGAACGCATTGTTCAGTACGGAATTATTGTATAAATTAAGCGACAGGTTAGATAACAGGGTGACTTGCCTAGAGGACTGTTATTAACCAAAACCGAAATAGGACCGACTGCTTTTGGTGAGTAGAGAATGTTTCTTTCTATATCAATATGTTGAGAGAAAAGCTTGAAGCTGTCTAACCTTCGCTTTTTTAACATTGAATTTGTGTTAGACGTTTGTCCTTTTATTTAAGCCAATGACTGTGTCTGTAATTTTTACTATTATTTCATTCTTGTATAAAACGCGCATTAACAAAACCTTATCATTTACCGTTTGCCATATCCGTTTACGGTTCTCTGTCTTCATAGAAGTTGGTCACTGGACATTCCATCTTTTTATATTTTTGAAAAAGCACATTTGGCTCTGTTTATGATCATTTTTGAAAATGTATTTTAAAAAATAACTATGCAAACGTTTATCGTGCACTAATTTAAGTATATGGAAAGGCGGAATTAGAACGGTTTTCCTTACTTTTTAAATTCTAATATCTTATCTTAGACAGTCATGCGTGTGAAATGTCAACTGATTTAAAAAATAGATACAGGGAGTATGTTTCCATCTCTGTGTTACGTGTTTCATCATGTGTGCTTACTATGTATTATAAGTAACATGCTAGTCCTACATTTTAATGTAATATACTTGTTCTACATTATAATGTAACATACTTGCCATAAATTCTTATCTTACATCCTTCCCGTGCCGTTAAACGTCACATAGGGCTTTCATGTTAGACTGCCAGGATTTCTTGTTTTCGGCGAGCTTTTCAACCTCATCATGGAATGTTAGCTGGCCTCTCTTAACAATGTCCTCTTTAGAGCAAGCACACTTCATAAACATACATTACATTGTATTACCATACATTACAAGGTAATAAACCTATGCCTTTTATTTCACTGCAGCATTTTTTCTTTTCTTTTTCTAACGAATTGCTATCTGACTTCATGATGTATCTCAGCTATACTGTGGGTCTATTTATTTGTAGATCAGAATTAAAACTGACTTTTTATAACTAAATAATGTCTAACGCAAGGATCACTTAAGTGTCATAAGTCATATTAAATTACTTCTCTTGAATTTATTTCCTATAGAAAACTTCTAAATTGACGTAAATAATAATTAGTAACATAATGAGTTTTGGGTATACAGTATACAAAAGGTAGAAACAGCTTTATTCATTAACATGCACAAAGCTGTACCTTTTAATAAATAAATCTCTTTCTACATTTTTCTTCAACAGTCTAATATCTTATAAGAAACATTTGGAGTAGAAATGGCTCAGTTTACAAAACAAACTAAACCTTATACATGGTAGTAGAAATGGCTCAGTTTACAAAACAAGCTAAACCTTTTACATGATAGTAGAAATGGCTCAGTTTACAAAACAAGCTAAACCTTTTACATGGTAACTAGAAATATAAGAACTAATCAGTTCTGTATGTATGTTCTGTGTAATGACAGAAACACTGTGCAGACTGTTTCTCCAGACAGTGTTTCCTGATGGTGCTCCAGGTTGTTTCTCCAGACTAATTCTATAGACTGTTTCTCGAGACTGTTTCTACTGTTTCTCCAGACTGTTTCTCGTGACTGTTGCTCCACACTGTTGTTCCCTACTGTTTCTCCAGACTGTTTCTCGTGACTGTTGCTCCACACTGTTTCTCCAGACTGTTGCTCCCTACTGTTTCTCCAGACTGTTTCTCCAGACTGTTGCTCCCTACTGTTTCTCCAGACTGTTTCTCCAGACTGTTGCTCCAGATTGTTACTCCAGACTGTTTCTCCAGTCTATTTTTCCATGCTGTTTCTCCACACTGTTTCTCGAGACTATCTCTAGACTGTTTCTCCAGACTGTTTCTCTAGACTTTCTCCAGACAGTTGGTCTAGACTGTTTATCCAGTCTGTTTCTCCATACTGTTTCTCCAGACTGCATCTTCAGACTGTTGGTCCAGTCTGTTTCTTCATACTGTTTCTCCAGACTTTTGCTCCACACTGCTGCTTCACAAAAATGTTCCTTTCCTCTCTATTACTTAAGACAATAATGTCTTTGCCATTCATAAAAACTGAGACATCTCAATAAATTTTGGCCCGACAAAATGTATTAGAATATATCTTTTACAGGGTCAGCTACAGACAATACAAGCAAGATTTTCTGTGTAAATGTTAAACATGCAAGGAGATAGCACTTCAGCGCCTGATCCCTGTTTTTACACCACACTGCACTGAATAGTCTGTGTCAGACCTAACAGGTGTTGTTTGGTCACTTATAGGAGTGATTTGCTTATCACTCTAATTTCTTTACAGTCTAAGTTAATCCTTAATTATGACAGTGCTCAGAGACAAGGAATGCACATGGAAGGAAGCAGAGAATAATTTCAAGAACAGGGATGACTGGAGAGCTTTTATCCGTGGCCTATGCTCTCAAGGAAGTGAATGAAATTAATCATTGTCAGGCATTCAATTAATTGTCCATGATGTTTTAGCCCGTCCGAAACATTAGTGAAGTCTATAAAGCAAACATAAATGTTCCTTTTCATTTCTTTATATTTCTCACTTATCATCCTCATACAGAATATGACCTATTTAGTGATAATTTAGAATTTTTTTAAAAATGGAATCCATTTTTTTTAAAATTCTAAACTATCACTAATTCCCTTTTTATCTCCGATTTCCTTCCTAATTTTGTCATCTCTGTTACATTGCTTATTAGACTTGTAGTTGTGAAGACAGTACATTTTACTGATTTTATTTTCTTTGGCAGTGCTATAAATATTGATGTGCTCATGTCGTCCTGATCTTGTGTTGTAGTTCAGTGATCTTTCCTAACCCATGTTCTTTTAACATTTATACACAGATATTATCTAGTCCTATTCTTTTCCTTTTTGTAATCGTATTTATAGTTTTTTCCACCGCTGATTTTAAGATTGTTAGGCCATTCTTTTTAGCCAGGTCGGAGAATATGTTCCTTGCATGCTCAAAAAGTTGACTTATGTGCTGGTTCTATATTTTACTTATGGCCAGACTGTCAATCAGGAGCTGGTCTTGCTTGTTTTCAGTGCAGCATACACGGTTCCTGCTACTGTTCTTGCCACGGATGTGTATAATTTTCTCTTTTGTCTCTTGTTTTCCATCACTTTCAGCTGTAGCTTTGCTGTTGTTCTGTTTCTTTTTTTCCTTCCTACACCAACATTGCATTTCACTGAATGAGTCACTACACTCTCGCATGTTTTTTTCCCATTCTTTTTTTCTATTTTGGCTAGGATTTCGTCATCAATCATTTTAAAAGTTCTTATTTGCCAGTTATATGCTTTTTATCAGGCATTCACATTTTGTTATTACATTCTCTCTTAGGTCTTCTTGCCTGTACTCATCTGTGTTCATTTATATTTTGTTGTTACATTCTCTCTTAGGTCTTCTTCTTGTATTGATCTGTATTCATTCATATTTTGTTATTACATTCTCTCTTAGGTCTTCTCGCCTGTATTGATCTGTATTCATTCTATTTGTCAAATTACGGAAAGTCAGGTTTGCAGAATTTTTTTTCTTTAAGTTTATTTACATTCAACAAGTTAACAATTTCAAAGTCAATGAAATGACGTGAAATGAAGATGATTGCCCGTGATATGAAATAACGAAATGGTGGACTTTTACAAAGCATGAGATGACAGTGATGATAACAGTAACAATTTTGTACATGAACAAAACATTTTTGACAACAAAAAGGGTGGAAATAATTTTCTGGCATATATAGCTAATATCAAAACATTTAGCGTTAGTGAGATAACTTAAATAGTACACATGCAGCATGTAAACGTGTTTGAAAATATTTCATTCTTTCTTGGGAAAGGGGAAGTAAATAAAGGTAATCAAGTCATCGTTAGTCCTAGTTATCTTTACTGTCATGCGGTTGTCTGTGTCTTATGGTTTATCTTTAAACATGTCTCTCGTGTTACCAGGTTTGCGAAAATAGGGCATCTAGTCTGTAACAGCAGTGTGGAACTGTCAGATTCATGCAGGTTTTTTTTTTCTTTTTGTACCCGCGAAGGTGTGGTGAAAGTACGCTTTTTCACATTAAAAATTAATATTATTAGTCCAGAAGGACAAGGTTTAGTTCATAGTATCACAGCTTTACTGCAGTGCTTCGTGTGTAGTTGTATACTTATACATTATTATTGTGTGTTACTAAGGATTTAGTTTCATGCTGCAAAAGGTAGAAATAACCATCGCTCCAACTGACTGTGCAGTCAGAAGTAAAATTCCCCGACGCGTGTTATGCAATTTCGTAAACAATGATTCATTTAGATGCGGTCCTCCAGTAGATTCTTGGATAGAATAGTGGTCCTTTTACCTTTGGAAGTTGAACACCCCTGCTCTATAATTAATCAGTGAGTGTTTCTGGGATGTTAGTTCGAGGAATTTTATTGCTCACCTGTGAGCCGGGAATTTTTGCTGCTTTCCCGCAATGAGAGCGGAATATTTTTGATTTGCAAGTGTTCAAGTAAGCCTGTGCTAGATATTTGATATCACTTAGTACGTACTGGCTAATTGTAAAGAAGATTGCTCCTGACATTTTCAGCGAAGTAGTCAAGGTTTTTCATGACAACAATAAACTATATAACAGAAAGTAAAGAAGGACAAGTGTACAAACGATTCGCCAGCAAGTCAGTAAAAGCAGAGATATATTTTAAAAAGTCAACTATGTACTAAAGGACTTTAAAAGACTTTTCCCTTACAACAAAAGAAAATGTCGTGACAAATCTACAGCAATGGAATAGTACACTGGAGTAACAATATAAAGAAACTGAAATCTCATCCATAAAAATCGTTTTAAAAATGATGTTTTTCGCGAAATTACAGCATCGTTATAAATCCCATGACTTAAAAAAATGTTTATTTTAATGATTTCACCAGATCTTAGATGGAGATGTGCTATACTCTACAGAACGGATGAAGTCTTCAGAAAATGCCAAGCGCTCAGTTCCTTGTCATGGATACAGCATGCGTGCTTCTGTTAGTCTCAGTCACTGTTGGATGTCCCTATCAGGTTTGTGTACATGCACCAGCTGTAGACACTAAATGTAGACATAATAACCAGCTGCAGACACTAAATGTAGACATAATAACCAGCTGTATACACTAAATGTAGACATAATAACCAGCTGTAGACACTAAAAGTAGACATAATAACCAGCTGTAGACACTAAATATAGACATAATAACCAGCACGCCTCATATTCCAGTCACACTGCCCTCGAACAATTGACAGTTCTATCACAGAATACCTGGATCGGCTTTTTTTTGGTGACCCACCATGCAGATGTATTTGTGTTTGTGTGTTCCTGTTTGTGTCTTTGTGTGTGTGTGATTTTGGGTGCGTGCGTGATTATATGTGCGCGATTTCTTGCTTGTCTGATACACTGTGGTCAGATTATCGGTGGACCTCTACTTTCTAAAGCCTGACTGTTCCAAGTGCCACTTTAACTTGTCTTCAACATTCTTCAGATTAATTTTTCTCACAGTTTAAGAGGCTGATTAATCAGTATCTGTTTAGACCGATTTTGTGTATCCGTTAGCCTTTGGCAACGAGAAGTTTTTCTTTGTTTTCTTATCCTACGTCAGTAGATCTTCACTCTTCTTTTGGTCATGGACGCCTTTCCGACATGAGAGCCGTTTTCTTAGTGCTTCAGTAAAAAGGGCTCACATGATGCTAAGACATTTCTAATCGAGCTCATGTACTTCAAAAGTAAACCACGGCGAAGAAGGCACGCATAACAAGCAAGCAGGATATTTTGTAAGGAGCAGTAGTACAATGACTTTTTTTAATATTAAAAGAAGGAAAAAAATAAAATAATAAACAATTTTAATCAAATTTAATCTTTTGAAGAGTAAAGTTTATACATTATTTATACATTAGTGTACACTCGAACAACACTACCGTAAAGTGAGGCACTAACGGTCTCTGAGACAAGACAGTGTGCAGCTTCGGGCTGTCTTTGTTGGTGTCAGAATCTTATCGCCTAGGGGGTGATACACCAGCCCATTGTCAGCGCAACTAACGTGGAAGATTCAGAGATAAAGCTCCTGCCACAGAATGTACTGTTATCGTCAGACCCACAAGCTTGGCGCATTCAGGTGACGCAACGTTGTCTATGCTTTCATGCGTATGATCGAAGACAAAGCACTGGCTCTTTAGTCCGCCGCATGGGAAGATTCAGGTCTCTAAAAGGGTGGGCACAGTTATGATCATTGCGCAAGAGAAATGTTAAAATAATGCAAAATAGCAGTGCTTGATTAAGTTTTTAATTGCCAGGTTTGGTGGTCCGCGGACACCCCAGAAACTACTCCCACTGGAAGTCCGTGGATTCCAGATTCAGAACCGTTGTCCTAGATCCAACTGCACTTCTTTGATTTAAGCATCTTTGTTTAGAGATTTCTTTTCGTCTTCCTCTTACATTATTCTTCAGTGATCACACATCCTGGTGCTATCAAAGCAGAACAGTCCAGCGCTGCTTCTTCTATATGACCGCTACCTTTAAATATTGCTTCGCTTCTCTCTGATGGGAAGTGAGGTAGGAAGTCTGTGTTGCAGTTCAAAAGTAAAACAAAGCACTTTTGCCTGCGTGAATTTTTTTTTTTTTCTGTTTGATAAAACTCCGTACGGGCTGGTCAGTCAGTCATTTGCTTGTCCCTCAGGGAACTTTGCCTCCCTAACATCTCTCCTATAGGCCTCTCGGTTATGAGCAAAATGCCCTTCTGCTGATGCACCCATTTGCAGATCATCAACGATGTTTTGCAGCCATCTTCGACTTGGTCTTCCTCTCTTTCTTTTTCCCATTAAGTACCATTCCAAGATGGTCTTCTCTAGATTATTATGACGTTTAATGTGTCCAATATATTTAAGTTTTCTCTCTTTAATCCTCTTTTCTAGCCATCTTTCTTCAATATTAAGTTCTTGTAGTATGGAGATAGTATGGGCTGATATTCTTCACTGTTCACGATTATAACCATCTTAGTATCTCCTAAGATTTTATTCATCTCTCTCCAAACATAAGAATGATTTAAGCACAGACTTACTTATATTTCAGTTATTTTTCTTTTTAGTTGTTCTGGTAAATGTGTGTGGTGCGCATGCGTTGTCCAAGAATCGGTCAAGAAGTGGGCAGTGCAATTTCGAAGTGGCAGTGAAAGAGTGGTCTACGATCGGTGGTCAGACTGTTCTTCCTTCGGTGTAGACATGTTAGAAGGCAAGGCGGGGTGTATTTCCTCCTACATGACGTCTGTTAGCGTGACATTGAACTCTGCAACAAATAACATATACAAACTCCACTTCCAGTCCAACGACCTTCGCACTGACAAAAGCAAGCGTCTTTCTTCCACACATGTCAGGCGTCAATAGGGGGAATAGAAATAACGTCACGAATGACGTCACGAAAGAGTCTCCTCCGGCGCGAAGGATGTTGAGATGGGCTCCATGTTAAGTGCTCTGTTCATTTGATTTATTTATTTTTCTTTTTAACACATCATTCATTTGAATTTATATTTTATCTCCTCCCTCTATTTCTTCGTCCTGTATGTTTTTGTATGATTAAGGCTCACGCCGAAACGTCACAACTTTGTACTCGTTAAGTAATAAAGCTGTCCCTTCTTTTTTCCCTAGTTTATACCTTTTCGTGTCACAGCTTTGCTGCAGTGGTTCCGTGTATACTCATACACTAATTATTCCATGTTAAGTTTGTCTTTTGTTAGATTCATGGGCGAATATCACATTTGCCATTATCAGGAGCGTGTTTTAGACACATTAACGGTCTCAGCAACAAGCTAGTGTGTTTAGTGGACAGATTAGTTACTTCAGAGATAGCCGACTGTGTTATAATAGCGTGAATCGTCCATTTTTTAGTTCTAAGCTTGGCGGGATGTCATCGTCAGTCTTATCTATTTAAGCATCAGTGTTGTAGAAATATTGCATTACCATTTGAACTGTGAATTAGCGGGTAATTTGTTTGACGTGGGAGTGAGCTATGAGAACTGTATATTTATGTAAATACGAAAGATTTTGAACCTGAATGTGACTACTACTGACATTGTCTAACAATTCAATGACATCCTGCTAAAGCTAAATGAATGACATTGATGGCGAGAACGTGACATTCAGGACCCGGTGACAGTGCAGTGCATGTAAACAGTGTGATGTAAGGGACAAATGTACATGTCAGGAGTCCATTCAATTCAATGTTTGCTGTGAGTAGCCATTCGAGTGTGATCGGCCATAGGTCATCCTTGGGAGACAAATACTAATAGGTTGTCTCAAGGGTGGGGGGCTGATTCATCAACGAACCTGTGACAAACCTCTCAATATTTCCAGCGCCAATACCTAGCCAGCACCACATAAGTGGTATACTGGAATATATATATATATATATATATATATATATATATATATACATAATAATTGCGCTGAAGTTTGTAAAAGCAAATGTTTCTAATATTTTACAGTTTTGTACATGAAGCTTTAGGTTATACTTCTTAACTAATGCTCAACATTTGATATGAAAAAAAGCTAGTTCTTCATTCCCTTGATTCTTTTCTTATGATCTGAATAATCTTTCATTAACTACACTTGTAAGTGATACTGCCAATATAAAATTTAGTTCCCAAAGAGGGCGTAAGTAATTTGAAGTCAATTTCTTTGCAAGAAATTTTTCAAGTGAGAATACACCATACTCTCACATCTTCGTGAACCTTGACTATATGAACACATTTCCTTTATTTAACCAAGTCTTGTCGTCTTGTTTGATAGCACGTTGTGCGCCATTTTACTTTATAGTTTCGAATTGATCATGTATTTGATTATATAAGGTCAGTGTTGGTCTATGATTCCTCGATTTTGTGAGTTATCCACCATCCATGACTATGTGAACACGCCAGAAATAAGGATGGTTTCCTCTAAAGTGTGAAAAATGCAAAATATTTTAAACATTATTTCTAAAAAAAAGTGTTTAGATACAGACACTTGAAAGGCTCACGCATGCCTTCTTACTATTGTATACGCGTTTGCTGATTTGTTTATACATCTTATTCTTTATGTACAATTTACTTTTTTAAAGAGTCATCATCTTTCAAACGACCAGATTCCTGTGATTATTATAACCGTTTGCAAAATAAATTATGATGTAATGAAATACTGTGCGTTCTTTAATGCATTCTTTAATCACAGATTTTGTTGTAGGATACTTTCAATTTATGTTTCTTTAACAACACAGATACTGTTACATCATTTACAGACTATGTTTATCTGGCGAATGAAAACATGGTAGTATATATATATATTTTTCAACTTGCAGGAGTGTAACTGTAATGAATTCAACATTTACTGCAATGACATCAGTTTGACCTACATGCCAAAGCTGGGAACCGACAACAGTTCTGACTATTTATCTTTGTTTCTGGATGTAAGTTACTGCATTTTCCTTCATTCATGTCATCGACTTTTAACTTTTTCATCGCTGGCATTTCTATATTGCTCTTTCTTTCCTGCAGTGTACAGAGCTGATAAACCAGGAAACATGCTGGATAAATGTTACAATTCATGCATGATAACAGGAAACATGCTGGATAAATGTTAAAATTCATGCATGATAACAGGAAACATGCTGGATAAATGTTACAATTCATGCATGATAACAGGAAACATGCTGGATAAATGTTAAAATTCATGCATGATAACAGGAAATATGCTGGATAAATGTCATTAACTGCATGGGCTAATAAAAGACAAGCTTCCGCATTTGTATTACATTATATCACTGCTACACACACACAAATTAAATAAATAAATAAACATTTTAAAATGTGTCTTTCCTTTACAAAATTAGTAATTCTCACTAAAAATGGGGCAAGAAAAAAAAAAGAAATATAGCAGAACAATATTTCGAGATATTTAATATTCAACTATTTTAGCGAAACAAAATACATCATTTAGTACATTTTGCGAGAGCATGAATTACTCCTAGAACACAAAATCCTAGTTGATTGTTTCTCTTTTCGTTTGTAAAAGCTGATCTTCAGTGACATATTGCAAACCTAGTTGTTGGTATGTTGTCAAAAGTTCATTAACCGCCACAACATAGTTTTCAGTTCTTCGGTTACTTATACAGGGTCCGGCATAAAGCATAGCTGGATTTAACTGACGTAGTGCCCAGAAACTGAATACCAGTGAAAAAAACATGACGTCAGAGATGAAGCAGACAAATGGTCATTTTTAACAATGGCTTCTTAGCAAACACAACATCGCGCATTCACCGTTGAAACTTATTTTAAAAGTGGAGAATCGTCTATTACTGTACAACGAAAGTTTCGTCGCTGTTTTGAGTTGCATCCCCGTGATAATGATCCCGATCGGAAGACAAAACAATTTTAGGAAACCGCTAATTGCCTTAATAACAAGTCTACTGGTCGTCTAAGAACTCAACAGACACCTGAACGCATTGCTTAGTAGCTCTCGGCGATCAGCTGTTAGGAACGCTTTGGCACTTTGCATCCTCAATAGTGATCTTTATGTGCAGATGCTAGCTGAATACTTCATTCCAGACTTGGCCAATAGAAATAAGAGACTAGTATGGTTTCAACAAGATAGAGCAATTGCCCACACAACCCGTCAGTCCATGGCCATGCTGCGACAAGCATTTCCCAATCGTCTTATTTCCAGATTTGAGGATATTCGTTGGCCGGCAAGGTCACCGGGTTTATCGGCTGCAGACTTCTTTTTTGTGGGAGTATCTCAAGAACACGGTGTATGCTAGTCGACTACAGTCAATTGCAGACCTAAAAGATCGAATCCGATACTGCGTTCAAAATATCCCTTTGAACATGTTAAATGGTGTTGTGCAGGAATTTTCCAGACCTAAATATGATTGTCAGTAATAATAAAAATACTCACTTTTCTGAGTTTCATTTCCCTTTTTTTTTTTACCAAAAAACATGTATAGCGCTTATTTATTTTCCATTTTTTAATCCAGCTATGCTTTATGCCGGACCTTGTATTTTCATACGTATTCTGTGTTGTTAATCTAAGATTAATAATAGAGAAATGCAGAGTTTAATGTGAATCTATATTTATCCTTTATAGACTACTCAAAGGCATTTGATTGTGTACAACACCAGAAACTTTGGGAAATAATGGAAAAAATGGGATTTCCAACACATTTGATACAATTAACATCACTGCTGTATCTAGACCAACAAGCAGCAGTAAGAATAAATGGTGAAACAACAAGTTGGTTTGACATAAAACAAGGGGTCCGTCAGGGGTGCATATTGTCACCCTACTTATTTAACTTGTATACTGAAAATATAATGAGGAATGTTAGAGAAGATGTAGACAAAGAATATTACGATGCCATAACAGTTGGAGGTTATGAAATACCAGAGATTAGATATGCTGATGACACAGTATTGCTGTCCACAACACAAAAAGGAATGGAAAAACTAATTATGTCAGTCCGCAAGAACAGCGAAGAGCAGAACCTCTATCTTAATGCAAAGAAAACTAAATTGATGACAACTGACAAAACAAACAAGGCAACTGAAATATGTATCAATGAGGAAAAACTGGAAGAAGTGGAGAGTTTTGAATATCTTGGATCGCTACTAACTAATAATGGAGATACAATGAGGGAAGTTAAAAGGAGGACATCTATCGCTCTTCAGAAAGTAAAACAAATAAAGAATCTGTGGAGAGGAGCAGACAGAACCACAAAAATAAGATTTTTAAGGGCATGCATCTTTCCCATAGCAACATATGCCTGTGAGACCTGGACATTTAACAAAACAGCTGAGAAACACATAAATGCCTTTGAATGTAAATGCTACAGAAGAGTTCTCCAAATATCGTGGACACAAAAAAGAACAAATATGTCTATACTACAAGAGCTTAATATTGAAGAAGGCTGGCTAGTGAAGAGGATTAAAGAGAGAAAACTTAAATATTTTGGACACATTAAACGTCATGGTAATTTAGAGAAGACCGTATTGGAAGGATACATAATGGGAAAAAGAAAAAGAGGAAGACCAAGACGAAGATAGCTGCAAGACATCGTTGACGATCTGGAAATGGGTGCAACAGCAGCAGGCCATCTTGCTCAGAACCGAGAGGCCTACAGGAGTGCTGTTTGGGAGGCAAAGTTCCGCAAGGGACATGCAAATGAATGAATGAATGAATGAATCCTGTGTTGCACATATCATTCAGCGATGTTTACGTAATCCATCTATGGTCTTTCTAAAGATTCGTACATTTCTACACAGATATTGTCATGATTCTTTTTCAGTTTGTAATCGTATTTGTAGATTACATGACCTGGAGGAATAGATGATAGTGAAGCTCCATTGTGTAGTGAAACATCTTTCAAGCTTAACGTGGATGAGATTATGAAGATTCTCCAGTCTTGTGGATTATATGTGCCACCCTCAAAGACGTTATTGGATAACTAACAATACAGCAGGCGACATAATTTTTTTCTGTTTTGATAAATGATATGAAGTCTTTCTGCCTGTTTCTATATATTGGAATTTTCACATTTTTTCCATCAGGACATTCCGCTGCTGAAGTCTCGATGCAGGAAGTCTGACTTTATTGTTCATAAGTAATATCGAATTACGTAGATCACTCAGTTATGAGAAATGTTATGTGGCTTACTCGGTAAGTCTGATTCTGGTACAAAAATCAAGATTTTATGATGAAGGTTCAGGCAATGTTTCCTGACCACTCTGGACGCTCTTCGTTGGGCTCCAGGAATAACTGACCTTTTAGGATAGGTACAGGATGTCACCTCCAGGTCGTGTAGCTGATGGGATATTTAGATAGTTCAATGTCCACTTATTTTTTTGTTTCTGCATTCCATGCTAAAGGAGAGGCACCATGCACAAAATAAAAATCACTTACGTGATCTGAAGTCTGTCGCCATGTCATGGGAATGGCGACAGACATTGACTGCGTTTTATTACTCAGCTAATCATGCAGACATATTTTCAATTATTTCAAAATTATTTCAGTTGAAATACGTCTAACAAGGGGGGATGGTTATTGGAAGCACAATATTTCCACACAAAGAGATACATAAAACAACGTGGATATCTCCAGATGGTAGAATTAGAAACTAGATAGATCGTTTGTGTATTAGAAAGCAATACAGAACATCTCTGATAGATATAAGGGCAAAAAGGGGTGCAGATGTCAGCAATGATCACAACCTGTGCGTAGGGAGCAGGTATAGGGAAAATAAAACTAAAACTGAAAAGCCAACACAAGAAATCAATACACAGAAATATAAACAGTCACATCCTACAAGAATAGAATACTAACAGTAATTCCAATCAGGGACTTGCCAATCATTCCACAACACTCAGTGAAGAGAGGAGATAGGTATAGATGAATTATAGAATTCTTACAGCACAGCCATAATCACAGCAGCAAAAGCAAGCGCCGGACTGAAAAAAACCAAATAGAAAAGCATGGATATCAGAAAACACATGAAAGACGAGCAGTCAAATTAGACATTTTGAATGTAAAGACAGATCTTTTCCAAGATCTGGCGAAATCAACATACACAGAAAGAGACAATAAAGTAAAAAGTTCAGCTAGAAGGGATAAAAGAGAATACATAGACAATGTGGGGAAAGAGGCAGAGAATGCAGCAAAAAAAAGGAAACAGCAAAACTTTATATAACATACGAAAGAGGCTAACAGGTACTATTACATCTAAAGAAAGACCAATCCTTAGCAAAACTGGAACACTATTAACATCAAGTAAAGACCAAAAGCAAAGATGGGATGAACACTTCCAAGAAGTACTTAATCGACCACACCCAAAAGAATTGATAAACCTTGAAACTGACTTACCAATCCCACAACTAAATGTCAACTTAGATGAAAATACATTGCAACAATTTGAAACAGCAGTGAATCTAATGGCTAACAACAAAGCTGCAGGTAAAGATGAAATAATACCTGAACTATTAAACGCTATCAATATTGACAACATGAGACAACTATAGAGAATGTTTAATGAGGTTTGGAAAGAAGAAAAGGTCCCTTCTAAATGGAAAAAAAGAAATCATTGTTAAAATACCAAAAAAGGCAGTCTTAGTGACCATTGGAGAGGAATAACTTTACTATCAGTTGTGTTAAAAGTATTTTGTAGGGTCATTTTGAATAGACTTAAAGATATAGTGGATACCACAATGAGAGAAGAACAAGTAGGATTTCGAAAAGGGAGAAACTGTCTCGACCAGATCTTTACTCTAAGAATAATACTTGAAGAACATATTGAAAAGCAGAAACCATTAATACTGATAGCATATACCGAGATTCATTGTGGAAAATTTTAAGTCTGTATGGAATACCATCTAAAACTGTCAACATCGTTAAGGACCTCTACAATGGATATGTTTGTGAAGTCAAAACAGAAGAAGGGATGAACGAATGGTTCCAGATTGAAACAGGTGTGAAAAAAGGATGTATACTGTCTCCTTTGCTTTTTGAAATTGCAATAGACTTCAAACGAAAAAATGCTGCAAAGATAACATAGGTATTGATTGGGTACATGGGACCCAACTAGAAGATCTTGAATTTACTGATGACATAACTCTTATCAGTAACAATGTGAATTACATGCAAGAAAAAAAAACAGATATTCTGTCTTCACTGGCTAGCAAAATAGGACTTGAAATTAACAAGGACAAAACAAAAATAATGAAACTTCCCATTAATCAAAATGGAAAAATACACGTAGAATGGACAGATGTTGAAGAAGTCAAATCAATTTGCATACCTTAACAGCTACATAGATCAGGATGGTGACACCAGAAAGGTAAATAGAATTAGAATTGCAAAAGCAACATCGATCTTCAAGAATCTTGAGAACATATGGAATTACAAAGTTATAAGCACAAAAACCAAGTTAAGACTGACTATTAAATTCAAATGTAATATCCGCTCTCATTTATGCATGCGAAAGCTGGAAAACACCTGAAGAAATAGACAACATATTACTCTTTTGAAAACGGATGCCTAAGGAAAATACTCGGCATCAAGTGGAACGAATTCAAGAACAATGCAGAAATAAGACAGTTGACTGAACAAACAGTCTCATGGGCGATTAGGAAAAGTAGATGGACATATGTTGGTCATGTGATGAGAATAAGGGATCAGAGAATCTCAAAACAAGCTATCAAATGGAACACAACAGGCCGCAGAAAAAGAGGCAGACCACGTGTAACTCTAAATAGGACATTGTTAAGAGAGGCACGGAAAAGATATAAGATATAAGAATCATGGAGAGTCATTGCACATAAAATACGGCAAATGTGTGACAAATGTGTGACAAGTAGGGTTAGCTTGATCTCCTATCTTACAATCAAAATAATGGCGATATGTTGTCTTGATTAAAGGAGTAATTGTACATGTCTGAGATGAAAAGGTCACTTCACCACACACATGACAAAAATTGCCGACACTGTTTACATATCTCCGCAGCATCTTGAAAACGAAATCTGAAACAAAGCAATGTTTAAAATTAACAGCAGCTAATGAAGTATGCCAGGACTCAGTGGTGCCAATCTAAATTCTCTGGACTCAAAATTTCCTCAAGAAGTTTAATATTTCTCTAAATAAGCTGCATAAGACAGTGACAGCTTACTGAGACTTTTAAATGTCTTAATCTTGTTGTCTGTATCAAAATTAATAAGATTTGAGTATTTAAAAGGCGTAAATAATTTTCTCGTTGACCAGTGTTACAAACACCTGTACAAACAAAACCTGACAGGTCCTAGAACAGTGGTTCTCAAAGGGTGGGCCACGAGATTCGCTAAGTGTGCCACTAAACTTTCGAGACGCTGTGATATTGTTTGTAAAAATAATTAAAATAATTTTATTAACTATTAATACTGAAAAAAGAAGAAGACCGACATTTTCACTACCTGAAACATATTTATTTTCCAGAGGTTTACAGTAAAAGATTTCAGTTATCAATGAGAAACCTGAACTTGTCTCATACACAAAAAGTTCAATTCGTGGTAGAACTGGGACAAACAGGCGATGGTTTCCTGTTCAACTGAGGCAAGTCTCTCTTATTCCCTGTTCTTATCCGCCTTAGTCCCGAAAAGCTCACATCGCACAAATAGGTGGTTGAGAACTGTAACAACTGCTTCCATTGCTATTTCTGGATACTCTTTCTTCGTCAACATCCAAAACTTAAGAAGAGACAGTTCTTTAATTCAGTCGAAGTGTTTTTCCAGACTTAATTTGAAGACCCAAAGTGTCCCCTCTGCAACGAAAGACAAACTTTGGAGCACGTGCTGTCAGCATGAAGAGTATCATTAGCCCAAAGACTCTACACCTGGCCACACAGTAGAGTGCTACATGAACTAGTAGCCATTGTAGACAGGGGGGGGGGAAGATAAAAAGATAAACAAACAACAGCAACAGAAGAAAGGTCAAAACTAAGTACTTCATAGGCGCTGGAGCGACGTCGAATATTGAAATAGGGACATATCCTTACCATCACTGATAGATGGTGGAAACGAGTTGGAGCGGACCTACCAGGAAGAAGAGAATACCCGGATGTTATCAAGACTTCCTCTTGATTGTTGTTGCTCACATACAGCACATATTCTTCTATACAAATAATTTACAAGAAATAATACACATTGATTTCAGCGAGCTTCCTTTACAGCACACACACAAACTGTAAATACCAAGATTAAGGCAAAGACGATTATTTTTATTTGCTGAGATTTCCGTCATGAATGCATATTTAATAATAATTATTGTTTGGATAGGTGTATACCGTCTTTGTTCAAATTAAGAATAAGATATACATGGAGTAAAGACCCGACAAGCGAGAGTGTAATTTTTCGAAAATATTCGCTGCTTTTCACTTCCGAATAGCAGGTGAAGTTCATTCTCACGAAAACATTAAGTGGCTACCATTATTGACAAGGGATTTGTAGTTTAACTATGAATACGTACGTTCAGTCAAGCATACATCTGATTTGTGAAAAATCTCATAAACAGCAACAGCATCAGTGAATACGGTGAACGACAAAGGTTTTCACAAGTCTAGTCTCAGTGGAACTTTAATATCCATAGATTCTCATATCGTTCTTGCATTTAGAACCTCGGCAAAAATTATCCAGCCATTTCAACACATACAGCGGTGCTCCTCATTTCTGCAGAGACTCCTTTCTTGAAACATGTCTATATGTAACCCACGACTGTAGACACCAGAGAGAATATTAGGTCATTTTTGGGCGCTGCTAAATACATGAAAGTACTTCGTGCTAATTTCGTTCTTAATGTTTAATTAATAAGGAAAAAAAACAGATTAAGCGTTACAATCTATAATCATAAAATTATTCTAAATATGTGCTACTCTCCCCTCCAACTAATTGTATTAAATAAAATTGGGAAACATTTATTATATTTTTTTAAACTTAAGAAAAAAACATTATTGCCGAAATCAGGCTTAGAGTTTGAAGTCTAGTTTTATTGCTTTATTTATTTCGTTCTTGCATAATCAGGTAATAACAACTGCATCGTTTTACACATCATTTTATTTCTTCAGAACAACGACATCACTACGATACCAAGTGAAAGCTTCCCAGCCAGTCTAACCGAAATTTCTGCGACGGTAAACCCCATAACTACTATAGACAACGATGCTTTCAACCAGCTGGCCAACACATTGCAGTGGCTGTCATTCTCTTCTGCACTCTTCACAAAAATTCCAGATGCTCTGTTACAATTAAATGTTCTCGCACATTTTACAATTTATGACATGCATATCGCAGACTGGAATATGAACGTTATGAAGCATTTATGCCGGACGCTAGTGTCAGTTTATATCTCAAATGTAGATTTGAATGTGTGGCCAGAGTGGGTTAGTTACTGTTCTCATATCACGGATTTAAGCTTAGTAAGCTGTTCGGTCTCCTCAATCCCAGACGACGCTTTGAATGCGATAGCCTCTAGTGTGACTTCTTTAGATTTGCTGAACAATAAGTTGAAGGTAATCACTAAAGCTTTTTCAAATCTTACCGCCTTAGAAATTCTGAATTTAGAAGGCAATAAAATTGCCGATATTGAGTGGCTTCCTCCAACAAGCAAGTTAAGCTGGTTATCTTTATCTGAGAACAGTATAAACAATGCAAGTCAAGTTAGTGATGTTCTGCGTCCTTATTCAGACACACTGACTGTAATTCAAATCTATCACAATAAGCTGACAGAGGTTCCTAATTTGTCCTTTTTGAAAAATATAGGCCATTTTGATTTCAGCGACAACATTATATCTAACCCAAATTCAGGATCTTTACCAAATGATACTTATGATATTGACTTGAGTTACAATCTTCTCCCTGCTATTCCCCGTTTCATGTTACAATTAACATCAGAATCTCTAACAGACTTGCTTCTTTCTTTCAACGTCATAAATGAGATTCATGAAACAGGCTTCCCATTGTGGGCAGTAACAGTTCAACTGGATCACAATGTAATAACTGAGATCACAGATTCTAGTTTTCCAGTCAGTTCACAAGTATCCCATCTGAATTTGAATCACAACCCTATATCCTATATTTCAAATTTTGCTTTCACAAATCTTCAGCTGCTTGCAGAACTGCATCTACGCGAGACCAGTTTGACTCGTATGCCACTCGCATTGGCTTCCCTCGAACATTTAAAAGAGTTGGACGTCAGTGACTGCTCCAAACTGGTCTGCACTTGCCAGGAAAAAAGTTTACTTCCCTTGTTCCAGAAGCTTGCGGCTCACCATGTTTCAGGAAGGTGTGGTGAGACCAGTGTTTACACTTTCTTTGTGGATCTCAGTCCAGACTGCCCTCCATAACGACATCCATTGGGCCACGTCGCATATTTAGCGGCAGTTAAAAGACTGCAGTGGAAACCCCTAACATCCTGGCTATTGCTTTTATATACTTCGCTGTATTCTGGAAATACACTACAAGTTGAAATCAAATAATGCGATAATTTCATTTACTTCCATATAAACAGTGTTTGTGTAAAAAAAAACAGTTTGTTTCATTAGTGCTTTCAGACATAGCTTCTTACAGGTTGTAGCTGAGTCTCTAAGTTTTTTTCCTTTTTATTTGTTAAATATCAATCACGTGAGTTTATATTTTCTCCTCTTTTCCTATTTATTTGTCCTGTAATTTTGTATGATTAATGTATAACCTAAGTGTTATAATTCTGTGTTCGTTAAGTAATATAAATATTATATTATATTATATTATATTATATATCATTCATCCGTTGACGCCTTCCTACGTCCTCAGCGTACACAATCCCGACCGATTAAAAACTCTCTCGCATCTCCTGTATATACTGGATCAGTCGGTGCCTATTTTACTCAGAGTTACGCACCCCTGAGCTGACCGGTCTCTGGCCTGTTTTATTCTTTTTTTTTATTACTTTTGATATTGAAAACAAACTTAGTTTTAATAATCTGCCCCTATTGCTGTCTATATTACACCGGATACCTTTTGATCACACCTTTTATTACCTGAAGCATTATCGAAATTTATTAGTGCTTTAAACACGATGGTCTTGGCTTTTGTAAAAGTTTTCAATGGCTAGGCAAAACTGACTTAAAAACTAATCTTTTAAAGCTGATTCAGTCACCTATTTTCGTATTTGACTGATAAAAAGCTGAAAGCGAATGTAGGCTTGTTGCTTTTCGGCGCTCGCAGATTATTTAGGAACCGATAGACAAACTGTGATTGTAATTTAAAATCCCATGCTGCGTTACCTCCAATAATAATTATAGACAATTGTTAGATATTTTAAACAGAGCTTGAACTTTGGTTGTCTTTTCCTCTTAGAAATGTAAGTCCTGTGAGCCTTCTTTTCTAGAAAAAAGTCCTGCTTCATCCACAATAAAAGTTGTTGACCAGTGCATCCGTTTTCCTCAGTTTTTTTTCTTCAGGTTATCAGAATATTTAGCCAGTGTTAACTGGCTGCTGTCTTGCTGATCATTTTTACAATATGCAGCTGAACTCGGTCACTGTATTCAGAAAATAAAGCCGCTAAGAAGCGCTCAGAAAAAAATAACCATTGACTGATACTTTTCGTGCTTGCTAGCAGAAAGTTTATACAATGAATAAATAAACTATAACCGGGTTATGTCAGTGCTCCTGTTCCATCATCATGGTCAGACTGTTAAGACAATTCTCTACCACCATCTGCCACGGCTACAGCTCGACCTGGAAACTTACGACATCTTCTCTGAATCATCCCTATTATACAAAATACTATTTAAAAAAACTGAAATAAACTTGAAAGATATCATCGCCCATTGCCAATTTAAGAGGGATCCTACTGCCCCAGATATGTCACTTAATCCTAAAATCTGGGAACACAATCGAGTACTTTCTCCAAAACTGCCCTTGTACTCCATGAGGATCTCAAATGCATGTCCTGTAACGTAATATCTGCCATTGAGTGCACGTGTGCAGTGATCTTATACCTAAGTGTGCTGTTTGCATATACTATAATTGTGATACACTTTGTAAGGTAATAACAGTTTCTGAAAAAAGCAACAAATTACTGTTTGATCTCTCAAAAGCGGAGTTATGGCCTTTGAAGAGCTAGATCTGGTAGCTTATAAAATCAAAACATGCCTGTAATGAAAGCATAAAAGGTAGGATAATCAGCACTGAGAATGACAAATAATATTGATGAATTTGTACTGGATCTAAATGTCAAAATATTGAATTTTAACTTCGAAATTAAACCACTGAGCATGCCAAATCAAGCACAAAATAGAAACATTGCAAGATTACTCAATTATTTTTTTTTTGCTGGTATGATTGTGTTCTTCTAACTGCCGCGCAGCCTTCAGCATCAGAATTAGAGATAACTGAACGAAAATATCCAATAAGTAGAAGAATTAGACCAAACTTTTCAAACATAGAATACTCAACTAGAGGAGAAAAGTGTACCGACACATATAAAGTTTTTAATGAGAAAATTGATTTTCCAAAATTTGTAAGAGTTCAGTAAATAAAATTCTAATCGTTTTGTTATTTTGTACCCTAAAAGAAGTATTGTTTCAACGGATGATAAATATTTTGTCTAATCAGTCACTAATTCAAATGATGACAAATATTTTATGTAATCAATCACTAATCCATAAGATGGAAAATATTTGATGTAATCAATCCCTAATTCATAGGATGAAAAATATTTGATGTAATCAATCACTAATTCATAGGATGAAAAATATTTGATGTAATTAATCACTAATTCATAGGATGAAAAATATTTTATGTAATCAATCACTAACATTGAAAGTGAGGAAAAGAGCGCTCCAATGTTATGTTGAAACAATCCTGTGTTATGGATGTGAAACATGGACAGTCACCAGGGTAGTACAGCGCCGCCTGGAGGCCACGGAAAAGTGGATCCTTAGAAGAATGTTAAAGAAACCATGGGCAGCAAAAGAGATCAAACGAAGAGGTCATAAAAGAGGCAGAAGGGAGACAAGCAATAACAAAACCTAGGAGGACACGTCATAAGAGCAAGTGGACTGGAATATTTGATAACAACAGAGATGATAGAGGAAGACAAAGAATGAATGAATGAATGAATTTTTATTTTTAAAGGGTAAAGAATTGGGCACGCAGCCCGTCTTACATTCTGCCCTTCATCACTCTAACTTTCATTCTTCCCCGCATACTCGATTTAATAAAAGTATACAAATTACATTTGGAAAATAATATCAAAGAAGAGTATGATTAAACCATTAGTGTTATTAAACTATTACATTCAAAGTATAAGAGAAGAATTAATTAACCTAATAAAATAGCACTCACACACATACAAGCTCACACACAGAAATAATAAAAAATACATCTATCTATCTATCTATCATCTGTCTGTCTGTCTATCACCTTCTTTTTTCTCGGCGAAATAAAGGAAAATTGAGTCTTCCATAAGACAGTCTGCTATATCATGAAACATTATAGTGATACTTGAATGTACGTGTTTCTTTACATTATAAAACCTGTAGTTGAAGATGACATACTGTTCAATGATGTCTCCACAAAAAAACAATCAGAACAGAAAAAAGGAGTTTTATGGTAAGTATATACTGTGAGGGAAGGGGAAATGTGTTGCTTACCTCCCCTGTTCGTTGTACAATGTATCCTGCTACTGCAGCGCTTGAAAGATTCTTGAATAAATATTGTCAACATGTCAGGCTGTAAACTAGCAGCATACTCATAGCTGTACCTTTCCATATTTCTAAAACTTGCTGTCTGATGCAATTTTCATTTCGCGAATAGGACCACAATTATTGTTACACAGTTCATATATAGTTTATCTCCCGTATATTTAAAGACTTTCAGAATACATCTCAGAGATTTAGACAAGGATATGTACTGGTTCTTTGCTAATTTAACCTGGATACAGACACAAAAATCTGCATAAACATTCGTTAAAAACATGGAATAACAGTTACGAATCTCAGCTATGCAAATGACTGTATGCAAAGTAAAGCAAATGACTATGCAAAGTACAGGCAGCTGAAAACCAACAAGACATACAGACTTCACAGCATACTAACCGTTCAGGGCTTTGTTGTTTACGAATGATATTATATGTTTGCTCTTGTGTGTGTGTCTCAAACATCTTCTCTTGTGCTTGTAAATGAACTGTAAACTTACGAAAATAGCAATTCAGTAAGCTATCTAAATATATACGGGAATATCTAAAATGATCTAAAATGATCCATATATAATTTTGACGCCAACCTGTCAGACACAAAGACTTGCTGTGACAAAATCAATGAAAGTGACGAATATGGGGTGGAAATAAATATTAGAGAAAGTACGAAAGGCGGGACAGTCACAACACAAACGAAAGGCGGGACAGTCACAACTAAAACCATCTTTAATTATAACGATAAATGGAAAACATGTGAACACTTTCATTTATACTAAGTAATATGTGACTGGGAAACGAGCGTTTTGTCAAATTGTATTGAAATATAATAGCAACATTAAATAAATGTCAAAGTAAGCTATTTTTACAACAAAATTCATTTACCTCGTGCCTAAACGTATAGGAATTAATGGTGTTTATATAGTCATTATTAAAAAAACATAACACAGAACTATGAAAACATATGAGTCAGGTGCTAAAGAAAAAGTATGAGGAGAGCTTTTTTTTATGTGAACCTGATCAAAGTAAAGCTCGCGGTACGCAGGAAGTCAAAAATAGAAATAACGTAACCTATCATTGCAAGGTTACACAAAGTGTCCGCTGCTTTTTTTTTTTTCAAATGAATGTTTATACAGACACACAAGCAAGCTTATCTTAGAAGATAATTATACGCTTTGTCAACAATAAAGTTAAGATGTTAGATTTTTTTCTTATTCTGTACATTTGTGTTATGTTGTACGCAATAGAAATCTACTTTACTATGTAATCAGCCCGTGGCCACAACTCTCCGGAGAGGTAACTGTTATTTATCTCTTTACTCTCCCGTATTCTTCCTTTATTTTGTAGATAACATCTTAATATTTAGCAAAGTTTATAAATAAAATTGTGATAGAAAAAAATGGATTTATAACAAAGACAGAAGCTAGCATTGCTACAGATTTTACAGATCAGCATTAAGCAGTGATATGTAATGTTAAGCAGTGATAAGCAGTGATATGTTAAGTGATATATCACTTAAATGCCGGCAAAAACGAATAAGTGAACAAAATCTATTTTCATGTAGTTACGAAAGTGCAGACACTCGAGGAGAAAATGTGACACTGAAAACAAAAAAGTCGTTTATTTTGTGAAAGAAAGTGCAATGCCAGTGAGATGAAGCTTGCAAATACTCACTCATCAAGATCACAGGAAAAGTAAACAAAAAAGTAAAGAAAATTCTTGCCTCCCTCTTACTGGTCCCCATAGTATGCTACAACATAACATAATCATTTTTATATGAAATCAGGACCATTAAAATCGACATTTTTAATCATTCTATTTAGTTTGAAATCTGATTACTATGGCTTGTCAAACGTTAATCATATTGATCAATTTTTTTTTGTTCCTTCCATTCTGCAGGAAGATGAGAAAGCAAAAATACCAAGAAATTAATGCTTATATTTTAAAATCTTTTTGTTCGCATCACAAACTAACAATTGTGCTTCTTATGTTTACGTCTTCAGTTTTATGAGTTGCAATGTTGTCTTTAGTGACAGGCACACACAAAACTGTCAAGTCCGTCCCAGAAACGAAAGTTGCAAATGCTCAGAACTACACGCTTAATCATTGCTGCTGTGTGTATCTCCTTAGGGTATTCAGTGTTTGGAATTGGATGTCCGTATACAGTATGTTACTTACTTCTTGTTATTTTTGTCACTTTTTTCATGTTGGAACGTATCTAGGTAACATCTTTCCAACAAAATGAACTAACTAATTTATCTTAAACGCTAGGCAAATATTAATACTTACTAACAAAATAAGTAATTAGCAATATATAAAACTACGTTGCAAAACAAAAAAAGCTAGATAACACACTCATGAAGAATCAAACTTGCAGTTAATATTTAATACTAAGAATTAGTTTTAATGCGGCTGAAATGTTGCTGTCCACAACACAAGAAGGAATGGAAAAACTAATTATGTCAGTCCGCAAGAACAGCGAAGAGCAGAACCTCTATCTTAATGCAAAGAAAACTAAAGTGATGACAACTGACAAAACAAACAAGGCAACTGAAATATGTATCAATGAGGAAAAACTGGAAGAAGTGGAGAGTTTTGAATATCTTGGATCACTACTAACTAATAATGGAGATACAATGAGGGAAATTAAAAGGAGGACATCTATTGCTCTTCAGAAAGTAAAACAAATAAAGAATCTGTGGAGAGGAGCAGACAGAACCACAAAAATAAGATTTTTAAGGGCATGCATCTTTCCTATCGCAACATATGCCTGTGAGACCTGGACACTTAACAAAACAGCTGAGAAGCACATAAATGCCTTTGAATGTAAATGCTATAGAAGAGTTCTCCAAATATCGTGGACACAAAAAAGAACAAATATATCTATACTACAAGAGCTTAATATTGAAGAAGGCTGGCTAGTAAAGAGGATTAAAGAGAGAAAACTTAAATATTTTGGACACATTAAACGTCATGATAATTTAGAGAAGACCGTATTGGAAGGATACATAATGGGAAAAAGAAAAAGAGGAAGACCGAAACGAAGATGGCTGCAAGACATCGTTGATGATCTGGAAATGGATGCAGCAGCAGCAGGCCATCTTGCTCACAACCGAGAGGCCTACAGGAGTGCTGTTTGGGAAGCAAAGTTCCGCAAGGGACATGCAAAGGAATGAATGAATGAAATGCAAGGGCGAAGGCCATGAATAAAAATGCTGTACTGCACATGTTGTTCTACGTGAACTTGCATAAACTTTACTTTCTAAGATACAGATATTGAATGTATTTGATCTTCTTTGCTATAAGATCAGTTGGAGTGTTATTACAAACCTGTGTATACCATTATGTCTTTCTTATTCATAAATAGTGCAATATTTATATGTGAGCGTATAATCGTTGACAGTGACACATGACAAGTAAAGCTGATGATTAGTGCTTGTCTTAGGACAAACATGTCCATTTTCTGCTGCCTTTAGTCGCAGACATCTCATTGCCACAAAGTATACAATGTGACCAAGATGACAAACTAGTATGATGATATCACAGCTAAGTATCTAAACAAATTCAAATCATATTTACTCTTGCTTGTTATTTGTTCAAATAGACTATCTCTAAAATATCATTCACCAGTTTTTCTATCACCCAGTGTTTTGCAAAAGAGGCGGACCGGGTGAAACTCTGAAGAGGACATTATTAAGAGAGGCCAAATTAACAGGCATAAAATCCTTTGATGAGATTGAAAGACTCGCCGAAGACAGGAAAAATTGGCGAACTACTTTGCGAGCCCTATGTGACGTTTAACGGCACGGGAAGGATATAAGATATAAGATATATACGTGTTTTGTAAACCGACCGGTATCATACTATATAGACTCACAAAGTTTTATGTAAAGGTTTGGTTTTGTCCACTTTTGATATCGCACCACGAACATGTAGACTGACTGACATGCAGTCATTGGTGGCACCGCATTGTCCTGGACTCAAATTCACAATGTTCTATCAGCAATTGCAAAGAAAAAGCGAAAGCATACAATCGATCATAGATTCTATTTTAACTATTTAGCAACAAAATTTCTGTCGTATGAACTTCATAAACTAAACCTATAGCTGAAAAGTGCCAATTTCAACATGACATGTGTAGTGTTTGTCTGAAACAAGCACTGCATGAAAGCACTGAAACAACAAAATGAAAAAGGAACTGAAACGATGATTTCAGACACAAAACAGACAGACTAACAATTAAACAAATTTATAAAGACTCAGACAGACAAAACAGAAACAGGAAGACACAACACAAACGAATACACTGATTGCCTGATGGACAGTCGGATGAATGCACAGCCAGGGACAATAGATAAGTTCACAGCCAGGTGTAGGTATGATTACAGCCAGTTAATCATCAGGTAATTGTGCAAATTGGTTTCAGGTATGTGTTTGCCCAGGCTACATCTCATGTAATGGCCGACGACTGAAAGCAATACCATCACTGATAACCACAAACACAACTGGTCTAACTGTACTGGATATGGATGTAGGTATTATTTTGGCCAACACGTTGTCCATCATTCTTTTTACAACATTCTACTAAAACTGAGCTACTCCTATGACATCTATGATCTGCTAAAAGTGTTTTGTTTTTATACTGCCCCCCCCCCCCACTCCCCTTTTTTCCTCCTATCCCACTACCCCAGATTTAGATTCCTTTAATGAGATATTAGTGCTTTAGTCTGATACTAATTATATCAGCTTAAAATCTGTATTTATGTGATTATAATAATACATAATGTCTTTTTCAATAGTACAGCATATCATAAATCATATTAGTAGAGCCAGTAATAAACCAAGAGTTAAAGAAACCACGTGGAACTAAGAAACAAGGTCGTGACATGTTGATTCATGCGTTGGATGAGATCACTGTAGAAGTAGTGAAAAAAACTGTGTCATAAAAATATGTCATATCGTGACAGTGATTTATGTTCTAACTGTCTGCTTTTGCTGTTTTCGTTAAAAAAAGGTGAAAAAGGTAATATTCCCGTTCCTATGCCATTACGGCATTTTGGAGACAGAGTGTTAGGACTGTATTTCCACGACCTTCGGCACGTGAGTGATGTAGTCAGTATCATGCCTGCCCTCATTTACCTTCCCAGATTTCTCTGGTACCCATTTTGAGAGGCTGGGTGGACCCTGAGGCTCTTCTGGTGTGGAGGTACCAGAGAAAATCCCCACTTATCTTATATCTTATATCCTTCCCGTGCCGTTAGACGTCACATAGGGCTCGCAAAGTAGTTCGCCAATATTTCCTGTCTTCGGCGAGTCTTTCAACCTCAACAAAGGATTTTATGCCTGTTAACCTGGCCTCTCTTAATAATGTTCTCTTCAGAGTTTCACGCGGTCTGCCCCTTTTTCTGCGGCCTGTTATGTTCCACTTGATAGCTTGTTTTGGGATTCTCTGCTCATTTCTTCTCATCAAGTGGCCAACATATGTCCATCTCCTTTTCCTGATCACCCGTGAGACTGGTTGTTGTTCAGTCATCTGTCTTATCTCTGCATTGTTCTTGAATTCATTCCACTTGATGCCGAGTATTTTCCTTAGGCATTTGTTTTCAAAAGAGTCTAATTTCTTTTCTATTTCTTTAGTTGTTTTCCAGCTTTCGCATGCATAAATCCCCACTGCTAGGACTTAAACCCAGTATCACCTGATTAGTGCCTAACCACTCCGCCAATCGGGCCGAGTAACAAATCAGTAGGAATTGAAATGAATTTAAATAAAACTGCTGCATACGGTTTAAATTAAATGCTGTTAGGCAATGGCATGGTTATTTATTGCTGTCTTCTTGTCTTCAGGCAAATACAATAACCACAATACCAGTCAACCAACTACCGCCAAATCTTACTGAGATATCGTTCCTAGACAACCCGATAACAACAGTAGACGAAGGTGCCTTTAACGGATCGGTTGACACCTTGGAAAAGCTGTCCTTCTCAAACTCTCGAATCTCTAGAATTCCTGATGCTTTCTATTCTTTAAATACACTGAAAAGCTTGACTATTTTCAACGCCCGCATTACAGACTGGAACGAGATAGCCTGGGAGAAAATTGGCCGCTCTCTTGAAAAGCTGTATCTTACAAGTGCTGGTCTGGCAACACATCCAGCTTGGATCAAACACTTCTCAAAACTTCAAGAATTAAATATGAATGGTCTAGCTATTTCCTCCATTCCT
Source organism: Achatina immaculata (assembly GCA_009760885.1). Taxonomy (NCBI): domain Eukaryota; kingdom Metazoa; phylum Mollusca; class Gastropoda; order Stylommatophora; family Achatinidae; genus Lissachatina; species Lissachatina immaculata. The sequence continues at coordinate 14,945,286 of CM019695.1, read as the reverse complement.
GACGATGCTATGGATAATTTGGTGAACACCTTAACTACATTGTCACTTTATAATAACAGTTTAAACGTTGTCCCAAAGACTATTTCAAAACTTAAGGGCCTAACAGTGTTAGTCTTACAGCAGAATGAAATCACTGACGTTTCGTCTCTTCCAAGTTTAAGTAAATTATCCACACTGTATCTAAATAACAACAATATATCAAACCATAGCCAGCTAAGCACAGCACTGCGGCATTACACAGACTGGTTGGTCACACTCGCCATAGATAACAATAACTTAACAGCGATTCCTGAATTAAATTTCTTTAAAAATGTTGGAAGTCTTGACTTTTCACACAATCAAATATCTGACACAAATTCTGGTTCTGTTCCATCTACAGTTTACGGATGTACAATGCAATATAACTCTCTTCCATCTATTCCCAAAATTATGGCAAACTTAAAATACGTAACAGACTTGGTTCTAGCACATAATGTTATAACAGATATTGAAGGATCTCAGTTCCCTCCGTCGACAATTGTGGTAGACCTCGAGTATAACCTTTTAACAAAATTAACAAACAGAAGTTTTCCTGAAAATAATAGTATAACATTTATTAATCTAAACAACAACCCAATATCAGAGATTTCACCTACAGCATTCGAAAATCTCAGAGATATTAGAGAGCTCAGAATGCAGTATTCAGCACTTACACGTCTTCCTTTAGCACTTCTCTCTCTCACTAGTTTGTACTTTTTGGACATGAGTAACAGCACTGGTCTTGTGTGCACGTGCTTAGAGAAAAGCTTAAAGACCTGGATTCAGTCGTTTTATCTGGGAAACGTAGTCGGCAGCTGTGGCCAGATCAGCATTTACAACTTCTTGAAGTCACTGACTACACAATGTCCGACTCTGGAAGCCTGACTCGCACTTCTGATATACCAGGTTTTTCTTATTCTTTTTGCATATTCAAGTCTTTCCTTTGCTTTTATCTCAACATGTTATAGCAGTATATTGAATGTTAGGATGTAAGATAGATAACCCATCTGAGAATTGGAACATTTGTATAAAATTAGTTATTTTCTAAAGTAATCAGCTATTTGTGAGTAGAGTCCATCTGCCTTGTCTCGGGTTGCACGAGGGTCACGGATGGGGAATGATAGGAAAAAGGTCATGTGAGAAAGAAATCATATAATTGAGGGACAGTTGTGTTTTGTGTATCGTCTGAGACAGACGTAGATTAGGCTGTTAGAAATGTTGGTTAGTGAAATAGATGTAGAATAGAGTGTATTAGGTTGTTCTGATGGCGACAGTAGTCTGCCGGGAACATATATCGTGGAGATGTCCAGTCTTGTGTCCATGGATTTTGTTGATGCCTTTGTCGTTCTCAACATATCGCTCATCGACTCATCGTCACCCCGTGCATCATTAAAGTCATTTCAACTGTAAAGTTGCTACTTCTGTATTACTATTTCCACTGAGAGAGAATGAACCTGGGAGGAAGTAAGTCTGTGAAGTGAGTAACAAAACAGACGCGAAACAACGTAGAATAGTAATGTAAGAGAGAACATTATTCCAGTGGATAGTAGTGGAAATATACACAGAAATGAATAGCAATACATCTACATTTTACATTCTACACACAGAAGAACAGCAGAAGATTGAATCACCCGAGAATCCTGCTTTAATATACTTCTGGTAATGTTTGACACATTACAAAGTAGGTTTATGGCGGTGTCCTTCTTTAGGAAGAGAAGTGATACGTACAAGAACAAACATGGCCGAAACCACCACTACTAGGGAGACTCTCTAAGAAAACGTAGACTTTCACAGTATCATGTGGAGACCCAGTGCTGACCACTAAGTTTAAATTCTCTCGTGAGTGTCAAACGACTCTCGCAACTTTTCCTCAAGTCGTCACATTACAAAGTTCCTTTTCCTCTGGCAACTTTTATTCTCACTGAACTATATTTTCGTGAAGCAATATAAAGATAAGATATTTTACAATGCATAAAATTCACTTTTAGTGTGCTACGTTTATGTCTCTCTAATGACCAACAGATCTTAAACAGTTGCTTCAACTGTTGCAATATTTGTTACATTTCTTACAGACGTACAAAAAGAATTTAATGGTTTCCAGTCAACACTTTTACTACCTTTACACCCCCTGGGAACAACTGTGTTAAGAGCACACTTATCTTAACATAGTGTTTGTGAGACAGGGAACTTAGATCTGTTTCCTTAAAAACTCTGACCTACTTCTGTAGCCCAGAAACTTGTAGCAATCAACACTAATTGTAATTGTTATTTTGTAAAATGTAATGTCAGGTTGGTGGACGGATGGGGACATGGAGATCTCTGGCGGGGATGAGGGAAGCCTGGTGTGAAACCAATGAATCCAGGACGTGACAAGCCTATAGGTCTTTACAACAATGGCTATCAGAATGATGTAAACAAAACAGAACCAGTAGACTATAGGTGGCGGGGAATGGATATCGTTGAAGCACTCATCAAATTCCTCATCTCAAAGTCAGAGTGTCTTTGTGGAACTGTCTCCAAACCATCTGACATGGAGAATGGACTTACATACAGCCACCAGAGGCTGGAAAACAAAGTTTTGGCCAGGCCAGCCACACTGTCTTCATGGCAGTCCGAGCAAGACCACAGTCTGCCCTAGCAAGGAAAGATGCTGAAGTCGGAGTTACCCAGCCAAAAGGCGCATCGCAAAAATCAGAGTAACACGCATTATCGCTAATGATGCGAACGAAGAAGAAGAAGAAGAACTACCTTTACATTGGTTTTTACTTAATGATAACGTCTGCAGTCTTTCCTGCTCTTTTTATCTGTTATTGTTATTGTTTTATTGTTATCTGACGGAAGCTTCTCACCGAAATAATGTTATTTGTCGCTGCAACAACAGATCCTGTTCTTACATTTTTTTTTAGGTTGAAGTTACTTCTCATTTCTTTTACAGCAAACCCAAAATGTGTTGAATGCTGGATATTTCACTTACACTCAAAGCCTAGGTCTAAAGGCAGCCGTGGTGTTTTCCAACAGAAATATTTATTTCCTGAAACCAATCGCATCTGTTCATTACCATGTGTTTGTATATCAGCACGAAAAACTTTTATGCAAGAAGAAAGAATTCAGATCTATTATTTAAATGTCTCTTAAGATAAATATGCTGTTCACAACAGATTAGAGCACTTTAAGAAAAAAGCAGTATACTTCACATATTGCAGTGTTCGCCGTTGGATATAATGTTGTCATGTTTCTTTAGCACTAATGTAGTCGTTGATGATGCAGATTACAGCTCCTGCCATTCCTCCCAAAGATAAAGCTGCTGAATTCGAGCTGAAGTGTACAAGTGTACTGTGAATAATTCAGTTCTTGAATGGCCTCCATTAGTTTTATTTCACATTTTAGCTGTCCCATGCTCATTACTGTTAGGCGAATACTTTTACTGACGACAGATTTTCTTTTTGTCGTTTGTGTCTTGAATAACCCGTCGTTCTCGCAGCAGACAGAACAGAGACTAAAGCAGATAAACAAAGTATGTTCATGGTTTACCAAGTTACTATGTACTATTAATAGTCGGTGTAAACTTTCTACTATAATTTAAACAAATAAAATAAAATAAGCTCATTTAAAACATAAAACTATGAAAGACTTACATGTTATATATATATATATATATATATATATATATATATATATATATAATCATTCATTCGTTCATTCATTTGCATGTCTCTTGCGGAACTTTGCCTCCCAAACAGCACTCCTTTAGGCCTCTCTCAATTGTGAGCAAGATGGTCTGCTGCTGATGCATCCATATGCAGATCATCAATGATGTCTTGCAGCCATCTTCGCCTTGGTCTTCCTCTCTTTCTTTTTCCCATTGTGTACCCTTCCAAGACGGTCTTCTCTAGATTATCATGACGTTTCTTATCTTATATCCTTCCCGTGCCGTTAAACGTCACATAGGGCTCGCAAAGTAGTTCGCCAATTTTTCCTGTCTTCGGCGAGTCTTTCAACCTCATCAAAGGATTTTATGCCTGTTAACTTGGCCTCTCTTAATAATGTCCTCTTCAGAGTTTCACGCGGTCTGCCCCTTTTTCTTCGGCCTGTTGTGTTCCACTTGATAGCTTGTTTTGGGATTCTCTGCTCATTTCTTCTCATCAAGTGACCAACATATGTCCATCTCCTTTTCCTGATCACCCGTGAGACTGGTTGTTGTTCAGTCATCTGTCTTATCTCTGCATTGTTCTTGAATTCATTCCACTTGATGCCAAGTATTTTCCTTAGGCATTTGTTTTCAAAAGAGTCTAATTTCTTTTCTATTTCTTTAGTTGTTTTCCAGCTTTCGCATGCATAAATGAGGGTGGATATTACATTTGAATTGAATAGTCTTAACTTGGTTTTTGTGCTTATAACTTTTGAATTCCATATGTTCTCAAGATTCTTGAAGATTGATGCTGCTTTTGCAATTCTGATCCTAACTTCCTTTCTAGTGTCACCATCCTGGTCTATGTAGCTGCCAAGGTATGCAAATTGATTGACTTCTTCAATATCTGTCCCTTCTATGTGTATTTTTCCATTTTGATTGATGGGAATTTTCAATATTTTTGTTAATTTCAAGTCCTATTTTGCTAGCCCGTGAAGACAGGCTATCTGTTTTTTCTTGCATGGAATTCACATTATTACTGATAAGAGTTATGTCATCAGCAAAATCAAGATCTTATAGTTGGGTCCCATGTACCCAGTCAATACCTGTGTTACCTGTGCAGCATTTTTTCATTATGAAGTCTATTGTAATCCCAAAAAGTAAAGGAGACAGTATACATCCTTGTTTCACGCATGTTTCAATCTGGAACCATTCACTCATCCCTTCTTCTGTCTTGACTGCACAACCATATCCATTGTATAAGTCCTTAATGATGTTGACAATTTTAGATGGTATTCCATATAGACATAAAATTCTCCATAATGAATCTCTGTGTATGCTATCAAATGCCTTTTTAAAATCTATGAAGTTCAGTATTAATGGTTTCTGCTTTTCAATATGTTCTTCAAGTATTATTCTGAGAGTAAAGATCTGGTCGAGACAGCTTCTCCCTTTTCGAAATCCTGCTTGTTCTTCTCTCATTGCAGTATCCACTATATCTTTGAGTCTATTCAAAATGACCTTGCAAAATACTTTTGACACAACTGATATTAAGGTTACTCCTCTCCAGTTGTTACAGTCACTAAGGTTGCCCTTTTTTGGTATTTTAACAATGATTCCTTTCTTCCAATTAGAAGGGACCTTTTCTTCTTTCCAAATCTTGTTGAACATTCTCTGTAGTTGTCTCATGTTGTCACTATTGATAGCTTTTAGCATCTCGGCTGTTATTTCATCTTCACCTGCAGCTTTGTTGTTAACCATTAAATTCACTGCTGTTTCAATTTCATGCAATTTAATTTCATCTAGGTTGACATTTAGTTGTGGGGCTGGTAAGTCAGTTTCAAGGTTTAACAATTCTTTTGGGTGTGGTCGATTGAGTATTTCTTGGAAGTGTTCAGCCCATCTTTGCTTTTGGTCTTTATTTGATGTTAATAGTGTTCCAGTTTTGCTAAGGATTGGTCTTTCTTTAGATGTAATAGTACCTGTTAGCCTCTTTTGTATGTTATATAAAGTTTTGCTGTCTCCTGTTTTTGCTGCTTTTTCTGCCTCTTTCGCCATATTGTCTATGTATTCTCTTTTATCCCTTCTGGCTGAACTTTTTACTTTCTTGTCTATGTCTTTGTATTTTGCTTTTGCCGAATCTCTTTCATGATCTGCTTTTGCATTCAACATGTTTAATTTGACTGCTCGTCTTTCATGTATATACTTCAATGTTTTATCTGATATCCATGCTTTTCTATTTGGTTTTTCCAATCCAGCGCTTACTTTTGCTGCTGTGATTATGGCTGTGCTGTAAGAATTCCATAACTCATCTATACCTATCTCCTCAACTTCACTGGGTGTTTTGGAATGATTGGCAAGTTCCTGATTGAAATTAATGTTAGTATTTTCTTCTTGTAGGCTGTGGCTGTTTATCTTTCTGTGTACTGATTTCTTGTGTTGACTTTTCAATTTTAGTTTTATTTTCCCTATGTACAGGTTGTGATCACTGTTGACATCGGCACCCCTATAAGCCCTTACATCCATGAGAGATGTTCTGTATTGCTTTCTAATACAAAAATGGTCTATTTGGTTTCTAGTTCTATCATCTGGAGATATCCACGTTGTTTTATGTATCTCTTTGTGTGGGAATATTGTGCCTCCAATGACCATGCCCTCTGTTAGACATATTTCAATTAATCTTTCTCCATTCTGACTAACCATGCCAATTCCTTCTTTCCCCATCACTTTTTCAACGTCGGTGTTATCCTTCCCTACCTTAGCATTGAAGTCCCCCATAGCAATTAGGATGTCGTGTTTAGGGACTTTGTTGATGATGTGTTGTAGTTGGTGATAGAAGTCGTCTTTCACATCATCATCTGCATCATTCGTGGGTGCATAACACTGTATTATTGTCATTCTTCCGTGTCGTAGGTTGTATCGTGCTCTTATTATACGACTGTTCACTGGTTCCCATTCTACAAGGCTCTTTGCAGCTACATTTGACATAATAATGCCCACTCCGTCTCGGAATTTATCGTCATTTCTGCCTGAATGTATAATTAACTTACCGTTTGGTAATGACGTTTAATGTGTCCAAAATATTTCAGTTTTCTCTCTTTAATCCTCTTTACTAGCCAGCCTTCTTCAATATTAAGTTCTTGTAGTATAGATATATTTGTTCTTTTTTTGTGTCCATGATATTTGAAGAACTCTTCTGTAGCATTTACATTAAAGGCATTTATGTGTTTCTCAGCTGTTTTGTTAAGTGTCCAGGTCTCACAGGCATATGTTGCGATGGGAAAGGTGCATATCCTTAAAAATCTTATTTGTGTGGTTCTGACTGTTTCTCTCCACAGATTCTTTAGTTGTTTTACTTTAGTTTTAGTTGTATATATATATATATACATTTATATGCATATATACGTATATTCATCATATATGTAAGTGTACATGTACGCCCAAGTGAGTGGGTGCATTGCCCTGAAAGTGTAATGGACTTAAGGATCAAATCTTTTCGCTCACTGTTTCACCGTAACGTGTGTGCATTTGAAATTTCCAGGGGATGAAGTAGGTTCTTGACCAGCGACAGAAAGCCGGAATGTGGGGAAAATGAAATAGGATCATGAGAAGCGATAGAAAGTTGCAAGTTCAGAGACGTGAAATAGGAACTAGAATGACGACAGAGAAATAGTGAGGTGAAACAGAGCTTTAAATGATGACATAAAACTTAAATTTCCGGGAAGTGAAGTGGGACTTTATATGATGACATAAAACTTTAACTTCGGGGAAGTGAAGTAGAGCTTTAAATGATGACATAAAACTTTCAACTTTGGGGAAGTGAAGTAAAGAAGTAAATGATAACAGAAAGTTTAGTCTTCAGTTTGATGAAGTAGTATCTTGAATAGCATGTATGTCGTTATAGCTTGAATAGCTGCAGATAATTCTTAAACAAATCATTCTCCAATAAAGGACTTGAAAGACGCAGATTCTTCACATTCTTCAAGTTTGTCTCTTCTTTCATTACAATTTCCAAAATTATTAACTATCACCAAATGATCATTACAATTTCCAAGATTAATAACTATCACCAAATGATCATTACAATTTCAAAGATTATTAACCATCACCAAATGATCATTACAATTTCAAAGATTATTAACCATCACCAAATGATCATTACAATTTCAAAGATTATTAACCATCACCAAATGATCATTACAATTTCAAAGATTATTAACCATCACCAAATGATCATTACAATTTCAAAGATTATTAACCATCACCAGATGATCATTAAAATTTCCAAAATTATTAACTATCATCAGATGATCTTCTGACTGATTACCTACTTTGGCATTGAAATATATTACAGTTAATTCAGGTCTTCTACACCGCTTTTAAAAAACTGCCTAGCTACCATAAACTTCCTCTACCTCAGTTTCTGAGCTGTCATGTTGATACTACACAGGCCTGTAAGATTGGTGATATCGAGAGACATACAACACAGTTTGACTAGTATTTCTGTGATATTGCCACGCGCATTTCACATTGTTTAAAATGCACTTGTCTGAGAGTAGATTCAAAAATGTTTTAAAAAAACAATTCATTAATAACAAACGACGACAAAATCACTAGTACATTTCAAGAACAGTCAAATTACTTCTTTAACAAAGTCACTCACTTTCATGCTGAATGCTAAAACTATACATGTCAATAAAATGTAATGCAAAATAAAAAGATATTTCTTGAACAATACATCACCAAACTAGTTCAGCTTGGAAAAACTGTGACATAATATCTAGCATGAATTGGCACTTTAAAGGGGTGAAAGACACTTTAAGAGTCCTTGATGTTTTATCAACATTATCTAACTTATTATATTCTTCAAAAGAAAGCAAATATCTAAAACCCTGGTAATGTTACATTCATTGAAAGTTTTTAAAATTGGCAGTTTATGTCCAGAATGAGAAAAAAAGCGAGACCTTAAATTTTATTAATGATTAAATTGTTAGAGCAGTAAGTCTGTTCTGTTTCAGCATTACCACTTCTCTGTTACGACATGTTTTACTGTTGTTTCAAACCTCTTCTTCGAACCTCTTCTGTTGTACCCTAAATGTCAAGGAATAGAAACACAACCTAGTCATTGAGTCAGAGGCGTGTCAGGCAAAATCTCCTATCACACACTGCAGACTTGGAGATTTTAAAGTTAATAAATAGCGCAGACATTAAATTCACCAGTATGTTCCATCATCTGCCATCTTCCCACGTCGTGTAATACACGCTAATGGGAGAATATAACTGCTGTGTTAATCTTCATTATTTTTTTTCAAGCGTGTGTTACGTTCATTCTCTTGTCCAAGTGTTGACATCTGGTAAGCGAGCTTCAGTTGTGTTGAAGAGACAGGGATTACTAAGTTTAACTTCACGTAGTACGCCCTTGTATTCTGTAGACACTTCTAGACAATAACTGTACCTTATTTTCTTCTGCATAACTGATACAGAGAAGTGCTATTAGATAAATAAATAAATTAATCACTCATAAAGTTAGATGAACATACATACTTTACAATTACAGTTGTTTTATTTCTGCTCTCAATTGTAGTTCTTGTTCTTTTTAACTTGATCAGCCGACAAGCACTAGATCGAGCTGATATTGTTAACGCGCTCAGAGACGGACAGAGTTGGTGAGCAGCAAACTCACGTCGCTGCTTAGACTGGCAGAGCTGGTGAGCAGCAAACCCACGTCGCTGCTTAGACTGGCAGAGCTGATGAGCAGCAAACCCACGTCGCTGCTTAGATTGGCAGAATTGGCGAGCAGCAAACCCACGTCGCTGCTTAGACTAAGAAAGCTGTGAGTACAGACTGGCTCTGCCAGGAACGAGGGGGGCATGCTGGACACGCGATGGAGACTTGTCAACCAACGCAGAAGACAGGCCCCATCATCCACAGGATGCTGTGGATATGCTGGGGTGGAGAGTGGGGGTGGGTGGGTTTAGTCACCTGTGGACATGTCCGAAGTGCAGTGATGATGATCCAGACCACAAACCAGATTAACCATGTTAATTTAGGCTTGTCTAGAATAATAAAAGCTTTAGTAAATCCTGCCTGACACTGGCAGTACTTTGTATTTGTACTAGTGCCATTTTTGTTCATTGTTAAATATACTAACATAGCAGTATGTCTTCCAGGTCAAACAATTAACAAAACAGAAACAACGTCTCAGCTGCAGATCTTATGTGGGATGTTTTGATTTTCCGAATCTTTGAACCTGAAAACAAAGAACAAGATCTTACACTTAATAATAAATTCACATTTAAGAATGACACTTAATAATAAAATCAACACTTAATATTGACACTTTCCATATCTACAAATTCCATATCTAATAAAATCTAGACTTAAAATCCGCACTTAATTTGTTTATTTCTTCATTTGTTATCTCACTAAAACCTATCTTCAATATTTACATTGGACATATTAATACAGATCAGGTCCATTGTTAGTAGGAAGGTAAGCGATATAATGCGTGTGTTTTGATGTGAACTAACTGTAAAGCATGTTGCAAGCCATATAGACAACGTTAAAACTATGCTGTCAGTAATAGAAAAGTATTCACTCATTCACATCAGCCTGATTCACGACAGTGTGTTTGGTTGCTTTCGTTTTGCTTCGTCTAGGACATGGGTGGCGGAGCTTTATGAAGGTACGTGCCAACAATGCCGGTGATCTGAGCGTGCAACAAATGAACTGCGGTACTTGAACGTGCAGTTTACCAAGCACCAAAGAAAGAACCGGTATAGTTAAGCGAACGTCAGATGATTAGTCCGTATCTCGCTCATGTTTTAGGGTTTGAGTTTAGGGTTACCAAGACATTATTCAACTAAATACACTGCCCTGAAAGAATAATAATTGCTTTAATTTTCGGCACCACTATAAATTGCGGTTACACTCAACCAAAGTCTTGGTTCCTTATTTTGTTGTTCGCTCAGCTACGTCCAGGTGTAGCACACCAACATGCCAGAACTAGCTCAGTTTAATAAGAAAAAAAATCCTTCGCTTGCAACCAAGAATTGTACTCTGTGTTGTAGTTTGTAATATTTTTGTGAGTTCACTACTCACAAACCTTATCTAGGGTCTAATATATATATATTACTGATATTTTGTTTTGGAACATTTTCTTTTCAGACAGTCAGTTATAATTTTTTTAAAAATTTAACCATGTAAAATTTCACAGCGAAACAAAGAGCAAAAATCGTGGAATTATATTTTAAATTTTCCGTAAACGACTTTCCACGATCTTAAATATAGATCCCTGGAAACACAAGGACTGAACCCGGAATTCAGCTACAGCTTTCTCGACAGTCATAATTATTTCTAGCATTTACTCTTTTCTCACCTGCAGCCGATTTTCTAGACACTTCACACATTACGATTAAAAAACCCACTATCCTTGCAAAAGGTGAATTATTATATGTGAAAACTATATTCACCTTTTGGTAGATAGAGGTGTATGGTGCAGTTTTAGAAAGCGAGGGAGTGAGTGAGTAAGGTGAGAAAAAAAGAATAGAAAGTATGAGAATGTATAAATGAAAAATATACAACATCCGATATTTCGGCGTGAGCCTTTTTTCGAGGATTACATGCACAACGAGACAAAAAAAAACAAAACAAAAAAAAAACCGAAGAACTTATCTGAATGTGGCCTCCTCCAGAAGTAGAAAACAGAAGTGTGTGAAGGTAAACACCTCTATCTACCATTTTTATTTAAACCAGTTTTACTGCAGTCGCCATCCTTTTTATATTCACCTTTTGTACCTACTTTTACTTCAGTTTAACAGCTATTGCTTCCTTTCTTTGCCTCTCTGTTACTACCATCAATTCAGACTGGTATCAAACTTCTTATGTTTTCATTTAATTATTCACAAAATTTCACCACACGCACCTGAGACGCTGCTTCGTACAAGTCACAGCCGAGTAGGTCATTTTCTGTTTACTATATATCACACATGCTAGTATGAAGAAGGAATGAGTGAATGGCTTCAGACTGACACAGACTGAAACAAGGAAGTATATTATCTCCCTTGATTTTCGGAATTGCCATAGACTGCCTAATGAAAAGATGCGGCATAGGTAAAACGGGCATTGTATTGGGTACATGAGACCCAACTGGAAGATCTTGATTTTGCTGATGTGACAATGTGTAATCAATGCAATAAAAAAACAGATACGCTGTCTTCACTGGCTAGTAAAATAGGACTTGAAATTAACAATGAAAATTTAAAAATAATGAAACTTCTCATTAACCAATATACACAGAAGGAACAGCTGTTTAAGAAGTAAACCATTTTGCATATCTCAGCAGCTACATAGACCAGGATAATGACACCAGAAAGAAAGTTAGAATTGCAAAAGCACCACTGACCTTCAAGAATCATGAGAACAAATGGCAATCAAAAGTTATAATATAAAAACCATGTTAAGATTATTCACTTCAAATGTAATATCCATTTATGCAGGTGAAAGCTGGAAAACAACTAAAGAAATAAACAAGAAATTAGTCTCTTTTGACAACAAATGCCTCAGGAAAATACTCGGTATAAAGTGGAACGAATTCAAGAACAATGCAGAGATAAGACAGACGAGCAAACAACAACCAGTCTCATGAGTGATCAGAAAAATATAGACATATGTCAGTTACATGATGAGAAGAAACAACCAAAGAATCCCAAAACAAGCTATCAAGTGGACCACAACAGGCCGAAGAAAAAGAGGTCGAATACGTGAAACTCTAAAGAGGACATTGTTAAGAGAGGCCAGTTTAGTGGGCATAGCATCCCTTGATGAGGTTGAAAAGTTCGACGAAAACAGGAAAACTAGGCAAACAACAATGCGAGCCCTATGTGACATTTGATGGCACAGGAAGGATGTAAGATGTAAGATATATTACACATGTGAATTTGGACTTTCTATTCTTTTCTTCGTCCTGTAATCTTTTGTACAATTAAGAAGTAAGCCGAAATTTTGCAATTGCTTGCTCGTTGATTAATAAAGCTGTTTCTACAATTTTTTAAAGTCAAATATTTTGTTATTACAGTTTTACCGTAGTGGCTTTGTGATTATTTTATTTTTAGTTTTATAAACTTATACAGCATTAAAAACTATTCATTGTGATCAGCCTCCTCTTGGTGGTAATAAATCATTTTCCCGGGAGAAATCTATTAAAAATACAGGCATTTCATGTGTACTTAAAATTCAAAAGACTATCTAATCCTCCCCATAGTTTCCCTTTCTCTCATCATTTGGATCTAAATCCACAATTTGTTGCTTTACAATTACCAAATGTAACAACAATTATTTTCAAACTTCAAACTGTTTTAGACCAAAATAGATTTAGTTTAAATAGTATGTTTCACGTGTGCTCTTTGATACGTGTGTTTCTATCTATCTATCTATCTATCTATCTATCTATCTATCTATCTATCTATCTATCTATCTATCTATCTATCTATCTATCTATCTATCTATCTATCTATCTGTCTGTCTGTCTGTCTGTCTATCTATCTGTCTGTCTGTCTGTCTGTCTGTCTGTCTGTCTGTCTGTCTGTCTGTCTGTCTGTCTGTCTGTCTGTCTGTCTGTCTGTCTGTCTATCTATCTATCTATCTATCTATCTGTCTGTCTGTCTGTCTGTCTGTCTAGAGTGTAGCAACTGGCGTAATTATAAGTCACTTCATATACTACATAGGTTATTAGTTATTGGCTTATGTATGGAACTATGTCTTGTTTTATTTGATGTCAAATGTTTATACTTACAGACAGCTGGTACAGAAGCAAAATGTTGCAGACAAGTTATGCCTGGTTCATCTTGTTGATGAGTTCTCGTATATCTGAAGCTGCTTGTCCATACAAGGTTACATAGACTGGATTGACTGAGACAGACAAGACAGACCGACAGACAGGACAGACAGATATGTAGGTAACGAGTAGACAGACGGACCGATGGACTGACAGACGGAAATATGGACAGACGGACAGACAGACAGATAGATAGATAGATAGATAGATAGATAGATAGATAGATAGATAGATAGATAGATAGATGGATGGATGGATGGATGGATAGATAGATAGATAGATAGATAGATAGATAGATAGATAGATAGATAGATAGATAGATAGATAGATAGATAGATAGATAGATAGATAGATAGATAGATAGATATTGTTGACTAATTACAGGAATGCTCCTGCAGTGGTTTTAGAATATCCTGTCAGAATCGAGGACTGAGGAATATTCCAACATTACTGACTGGAAATAACAGTACAGGATACACAATTCTAAATCTGGATGTAAGTTCATAATGTGATCTTTGCTCCGCAAATATGAACTCTCACTCATTTAATTTATTATGGTTCGTGATGGATGATAATGATTACTCTCCACTTTTTGCTGTTCTATGTATTTATCGAACTGAAATCTTTTGAACTCATTCCCCGTGCCACTCAATCGGGCCTTCAAGATATTTGTTATCTTGTCCCTATCTTTTTGTTTCGCTTCAGTTTCCAGTGGCTGTGTGGCTCTGTGGCTCTGTGATATGTGCCAGTGACTGTCTGGTTCTCTGACCTTTATGTCCTCATGATATAAATCAGCGACTATCTAGTTCATTGACCTGTGTGTTCTCATGACATGTACCAGTGACTGTATGCAGGAAACTCTCTACTGTAGAGAGCTGAATAACAACACAACTCCTTCAGATCATCAGATGAAATACCCCCTCCTAGACAAGTGTTTCGGCCTTATTAAACTCTTGATATCTGGGTCATCTTTTTCTTTTTCTTCTTCGTTCGCTTCTACCACCAGAACCACCCTGTGATCCTACTGAATTTACTCCTGTGGTCCTCAGTAGGTCCCATGATCCCAGTGCGGTCCCCGAAAAGACCAGACGAGATCCCCGAAAAGATCACACGAGGTTCAGATTATCGCAGGGCTTGAGCTTGTATTCTTGGTGGGTCTCGGAAGCGGGATTGCGTGACATCGTGGTTTTCGTTGCACCAGCTTAATCTAGAGTTGGACTTTCTCACTGGAAAACCTCGACGTGTTTTGGATATGAGTATATCCCCGCTGGGTGAGAAGTGTTGCCCATCTAGCCTAGAGTTGGACTTTCTCAGCGTGATTAGGATACGCATACATCCCCAACGGGTGAGAGGTGGTTGCCTATCTAGACTGCCCTGATCCAGTGTCTCCGACTTCAGTATTTTGTGGTCGTGGCCGCTAGTTGTGACCAGGAAGGAGCTTTTGTCCAGAAGGACGAATCCTCTCCACTTAACCCTTGGGTTAAGCCGATTTAGATTATCCCAGTATGGGCGTGACCAACCTCTAGAGCGGAGGTACCATGACTTGAATACCCATCAAGTTTTACCCCTGGTTTAAGCCAGTTTAGGCATATTTCACCAGTATGGGTGTATATCGGACGTGGCCGGCCTCTAGAGCAGAGGTGCCGTGGTATGAGTAGCTCTCGCCACGAGACTACTGGACATACCAATTAAGCTTCACTTTATCCTTTCCATCACCTTTTCACATCGGCGCCGCACGGCAACCCTGATTGGTTTTTCTCATTTTCTTCATTGGCTGGGAGGAGTTTCACTCCACGCACGGCATCCGAAGAGTCTCGCCAGCAGCGTCTTAACCCCTGGGTTAAGCCAGTTTAGGCACTTCGCTCGATATGAGTGTACATAGGACGTAGCCGACCTCCAGAGTAGAGGTGCCATGATCTGAGCAGTTCTGAACTCGAGACTACTGATTAATTCACTTACTCCTTTCCTTCACCTTTTCCACAGTGCCGCACGGCAACCCATAATCGCACCTTTCTTCACTGGCAGGGAGGAGCCCCACTCCACGCACGACAGCTGAAGAATCTCGCCACAAGCGGTAGATGAGCTATCAAACATGACTCTCATCCACCTGAAACGTCTGGTTTTCAGGCGCCAGATATTCGCCTTCGCCCTTCCTCCTGTCAGTTCAAACAGTTTTGCCACGAGAAGGCCAGGAGCTGGACTTGACTGTCAGAGGCTATTTGAGACGCACGCCATTGGAGTGGAAAGCGATGTATCCTCCACCCCACCTCCGGCAATAACAGTCCTTAGAACCTCTCTGGGTCATGACTCCCAGAAGTCTTGTGAGTTGTTGCTTTTTTTCGTTCCGGGATTGAACCCGTGATCTTCCAGTTGGCACTGCACTTTGAAGTGCGTCTTTAGCGATTTAGCTACGAAGGACTGGCATTGGTTGTGATAAACGAAATTATTTATGTTCTAAATGTTTATTTCACTTTATTTCACTTTTATCTCATCTAGAGTTTCGATTTTTCTTCACATCATTTCGGTATTTCCTTATTAGCTGTGTCTGCCCTGGTATTCCTTTTTTCAGCTTTATATTTACGAAGGAAGTATAGTTTTGTTTATTGTGTTGTCCGATCAGTCTGTACAGAGTTTTGACATCATCACTTCTTTCATCTTCTCGTGTCTCTGTTGCTGTGGTTATGAAGTTCACTTTTTTCTAAGTTCTGATTCGTACTTAATCTAGCTGCTGGTTGTACTTTCATAAAGCAGGACTGTACATGTCTTTATCGATCATTTTGTATGAGTTGTCAATATCGCCTGTAAGATCAGTTCTGCTTTAACTGATTTCGTAGGTGTGCCTCGCCATGCTCGTGGTGGGTTCATGAGAAGCATCTCTTTATCTGGCACATTCTGGAACTTTAAGCCAGAATCATTATAATCTTCTCCACATCCGGTACAATGGATATGTTTCAAAAATAATACAAGACAGCACTTCTAAAGAGACCAGAGACGAAAAGATGTACAACTGCAACACATAAACCATGTTACGTTATAATACTATTACTCTATAACAAGAGATGTCACACTTATAAAGAGAGTTCTAAAATACAATATTTACAATGGCCATGCTTGTAACATTTAAGCAATAACTGAGAAACACGGGTGCTAGGTGAAATGAGTAAAGCAAATAAGAAAAAGAAAACATTTTATAAACCAAGAACAGAACTCAGGTCTTTCGCTTGACATGAAAACATTAAATAGATATCAAAGGACGTGGACACAATAATTAACGATTTCTTTGACTTATGGCTTGCTGTTTCTTCCAATCTCTCACAAAAGGCGAGGTGGTCACTATGACCCCAGCTACCCTGAATATCGTAGATTATAACATGAATGAATTGTTTATCCGAAGGTGGTAAACATTTTCTTTTGAAAGTTTCTTAAAGATTCTTCCGGATAAAAAAGAAGATTAGATGTGTATAATTATGTAGAGATAACATAAAGGTTTAGATTTGATTTTTCTAACTTTTCTATGTACAGATAAAATTATAGATGTGCTGATGTCTTATTTGACCGAAACATGACCACATTTTAATACGGTCATTAAAACCTACACATTACTGTTGAGGTGGCCGTCACTGGCGTCAAATTAATATGTCAGTCAACTTAAAACTAAAATGAAATTTTAAAAACTACAGATTCTACAATGTAAACTATGGATAAGAAATATATAAATTTCAGATGAGTGTCAAATTTGTACAAATAATATTTATAACAAAACTTTCATATTCATGCTTTCAGCGATTCCACCTCTATGCTGCAACTATTCATGTTTGAATTCTTATTAGCCCATATAGAAAATCAAATATTCATAGTCTATGAGGTACACCGCAGAGACATATCAAGAAGTCTATTTGCATCTCAACACTGGAAGGGTATAATGAAGAAGGAGACAAGACACGAATACTGAAAACATGCTTTTTTGTAAATCTACATGTGAAAGTGTTGTAAATTATGAATGTATAACTGTTTCCACAACTTTATCTTTACCCTAGGATAACCAGATCACGTCAGTACCGGCCGGAAGTCTCCCTCCTGAACTGACAGAAATTTCTTTTGTTCACACGCCTGTATCACACATAGACAATACTGCCCTCAACGGCTCGGCGTCCACTTTAAAAAGGTTATCGTTCACTGGGGCTAATTTCACAACAATTCCAAGCGCTTTCCTCTATCTCAGTGCTTTAGAACATTTGACTATTTATGATTCCACTATTGCTGACTGGAACGTTGACGCCATGAACTACATAAGTCAGACCGTTGTAACACTTTACCTTCAAAACGTTGGCTTAACTACCTGGCCTGAATGGATACGAAATTTCACTCGCTTGGTGGAACTCAGCATTCTCTATAGCTCAATCTCCTCTGTTCCAGACGATGCGCTTGACAACATGGGGGTCTTAAACCTTTTGTCTATAATCCATTGTAAGCTGACATCAATTCCAAAGACTATTTCTAACGTTAAATCACTGCAGTTGTTACAATTATTACAAAATGAAATAAATGACATAACATGGCTGCCGCGCGGAGGTGTGCTGACGTCACTCAATTTATATACCAACAACATATCGGATCCGGTACATTTGGGGAACGCATTACGTCCCTTATCTGACACTTTAAGATACATCACGCTTCAGTATAATCAGCTTGAGGTAATTCCAGATCTGTCATTTATGACAAATTTAGGAGATCTAGATCTGTCATATAACCGAATATCAGACACAATGTCAGGATCTATGCCGCCCGATCTTTACAATTTAAAACTAACAGGCAATCTGTTTTCATCTGTACCTCAAATTTTCTTCAGAGCGTCTTCTGTAACATACATGATGCTTGGTTACAATGTTATAACAAACATCAAGGATACAGACTTCCCTTTGTGGATATCTGAGGCCAATCTCGAGAACAATCTTATAGCAGAATTAATCAACGAATGCTTTCCTGTGAATTCTAGTTTGGTGTTCTTGAATTTAAATGGAAATCCCATCACCAGCATAGACATGGCAGCGTTTAACAACCTGGTTAATCTAGGTCATCTCAATCTACAGCAGACAAAGCTCACTCGTCTACCACTGGCCTTGATCTCTCTCACAGGTCTGAAGTTACTTGATGTTAGGAACAACACAAATTTAGTTTGTACCTGCTTGGAGAAAAGTCTAGAACCTTTGATCATGAGACTCTTAACTGTGGCTGGCTCTTGCGGAGTGACAAGTCTTCAGGATTTCTTCGACAATCTAAGCGCTCTTTGCCCATCCAGCAAAGCTTAACTGAAAATGTTTGCCTCTTCGTGTACATTTTTGCTTTCATTCTTTTTTTTTAAACCAATAACTTTCTGCAATAAGAATAATTTCAAGTGATGAATAATGCGGAGGTCACCTTAATTATGTGAACTTTGAATATGTGACAGAATTTACACCTTGAAACAGTCAGTTATCACTTCAAGAAACATGGTTCGTAAACAAATGTGGAAGACCAGTTGGTAAACAGGCACAAAACTGAGATAAATTTACTGAAGTTTTGTGGACACTTAACTGTTACGCTGAAAGTAGAAGAGGGGAAAACAAGGCTTTATGGAAGCTTTCCAAATCTATGAAAATTACATTTCTAAATTACGAGCACACACGTCTAATAATAAATATCATCATTATTTCTCTTCACGTGTGCACATACAGTAAAATAAAATAAAACAATATTTGCTCCAGTGCGTCTTCCCTGTAGTCGAGTTTTCGTGAGTTTATCAATTTTGTAAGCTTGTCAATTTTGTGAGTGTCAGTTTTGTGAGTTTGTCAGTTTTGTGAGTGTTTTTTAGTTTTGTGAGAATATTCATTAAGTCAGTTCCTACATTGTGCAAGATAAAAGTAGAATCACTTTGCTTTCATTTTTTTTCTAACTGTTAACGTGGTTATTCAAAGTATTTCCTAGAAATAAATCCGTACAGCTTTTGTTGACAACGGTTAGAGACAATAGAAAAATACCTTTCATTTTGCCCAAAAATGCTTTTGACTATGTTAATCAGATTTCAGGTTTTGCACATCAAGAAAATAGAATCGATTTCTACATATTTAATGAAAGTGAGTTTTGATTTGAACACTTAGACACAAATGTAAACACACCAGTCTGCTATTTTGTTCAGTAAAGAACATTCACATAAAAAATTTCTGGTGTTGTGGGAATAATGCACTCTCTTGGCAGTGCTGACTTTAGATTTTTTGGTGTCTGGGGCATAATAGGAATCTTGCCTAAGTATCATCCATTGTGGTTGGATAGGAATCTTACCTAGGTATCATCCATTGTGGTTGGATAGGAATCTTACCTAGGTATTATCCATTGTGGTTGGATATCAATCACTCCAGCCTATCAGAGACTTTCTGGGCAACAAAAATCATGCAATTTTAAAAAAGCATATAGTATGACTCATCCAGTGTGCTTTATACATCATTTGAGATCTTTCGTGGTATGACAAAGAAAAAATATCACTAGCAATGTTCTAAACAGATTCACGTATAGCAGTGCTAGGTAGCAGTGCTAGGTAGAAGTGCTAGGCACTGCGAGGAATCTCTGTGGATGACAACCTGAGACATCCATGGAATGGATTCTAAGAAATGTAGCACTCTCAGGCGACAGCCTGGACGAGTTAATACAGACATTCAAGTTAGGATGTCATGCCCTTCGTTCTCGGCTTGAGGTTGTTGTAGAGCAGACGTCCAGTTGTGTAAAATAGTGTGAGTGATAAATTGTGTGTGTGCCTCATCAGCACCAGTAAAGTAGAATGGGTAAGTGATAGAATGTGAACAGTAAGAGCGCCTGTCACGGCTCTGCTGAAGTAACAATGCTGTTCTGTTTAAACAGGCGGAGTGCCTGACAAAGAATAAGTTTTGTATTAACCAGTGCTGTGATTTCTACTGAAGCTATGGGAGAGTTATTAACTTTCTCCTCAATATTCAAGTTAACAGTTTAAAGAAAATGAAGTTCACTATTGTGTTACCAGACTACACGCAAGTAACTGCACAACGCAGATACTCAACAATTCACACACTGGTAACACATATCCACAAGTTCAATGAAACAGACTGTTGTTCTGCTTCACTGGCACAGAACAGACAGCGTAATCCACAAAGTCTGTTGTCAGACATATTATAGAACATTTATTAATGATAGAATGAGAGATGACATACGTGAGGATGAGTGAAAAGACAACTATGGCCAAAACATCATTACAAAGGAAAAAGAGTCCCGGCCTGAGTATTCAAACACCACATGGGATCAAAGACCATACATTCAATGCAGCACAAATTATGTGTACACAGTCACAATTCCAATAAGGAATATAACTCATCTCAAAATTTCTTTTCTAAACTACACACTTTGGCCAAGACCCTAACTACACAGAAGTACTATAGCTACATTTGCAACATGTATTCCCTGTAACTCTTTCTTGGGAAAGCTTTACAAGAACAACTGTGCTCTACATGTTACAAACATTGACTCAAACGTCGCTGACCAACTCAAAACTTCCTCTCACTCTGGCACGAACTCAAGAGTTATCATCCAGAAAAATCATCCAAAAAACTACTCTCAAATTAGTGAGCAAGTTTCGTGAACTTCGCCTACGAGACAGGCAAGTCTTGTCCAAATCCGTATTTTTACAATATGTCACCCAGAATTGTGCTCAAGCCTGACTTTAATTACTCTGATGTGTCAGTACAGACAGGCTACCTGCACATTTCACGAGCTTCCTGACCAAAAGTTACAAGTAAGCTTTTATTTTTAGAAACTTACATAGACCAGGTAACAATAAACAAGGGCCTAACTCTTGACTATAATATCGATTATATTCCTTCAACCATAGTAAGCTAACTAACAGAAAACCCTATACTATTTCATGTGCAGCTGTGGAGCTTCTATAGTTTCAGATATATCACCACATCAAAGGTTCTCCCTATGTTAATGGTGAACACTCCACGGAGATGACCGATGTTTGAATGATCTGATAAAAGTGTTGGCCATATTATGTAATTTGTCTGAATTTTATTAGTCCTTTTTTCCAACGAACTGTCGTTCTCTCTCTCTCTCTCTCTCTCTCTCTCTCTCTTTTTTTTTTTGAGACACAAGAAAGTACACAAACCTTTGTAAATGTCGCGTCTTCCCGTCTTCATGAAACATTTTCAGGAGACAGACTGGATCCTGACAGACTTACACCCTCTGTTGTTAAAATACGACAGTCAAGGTGGCAGAGCGGTACATAGATTTTTGTCACTCCGGTCATATATTCAGTTATTTATCCATTACAAGGATAACAAAAGGTTTATTTTTTTTTGCCTAAATGTACCTTGTATATACACACATACACACTCACACACCCACATATGCACACGCATGAGCTCACACGCACACACACGCATGCGCGCGCACACACACTTTCTCTCACGTCTCACTAAATTGCTTTATCTACGATTTTTTCGAGGTCTAATCCTACCAAACTGTGCTCTCTTACTTTACTGTTCTAGAAGAATCTGTTACAGTTCTTTCCCACATACTCAAGGAAGTGAATGTCTTTATATCTTTTTATACCAATGTAAACGGAGCAGATGGCTGAGTTCACACTTGGGACTGCGTTGAGGAGGGACAAGACCCCCAGCTCAGCTGCAACTTCACATCCATGGCCTATGTACTGCCGTACTGGGTGGCCAGGCATGAACTATTTAACTACACATTCCAGGGTTTCCCTCCCAGGAAAAACACTACATGCCAGTTCTGTAACATATATGCATCTAACACGTTGCATAACATACACTACATATTACAAAAGCCAGCTGGTCAAGTATTTCTGTATTTATTAATACTTCTACACATAACAAGGACGCTGCGTGGACACGTAGACACAAGACAACAGCATGTATCATAAGAAACGTAATGCAACATGGTGTATATATATATATATATTGTAATATATTAAAAACATGACGTGTATCATCAGTGCAACATAATTAAACATGACATGGATCATCACTGTAATAAACTACTCTCTATGGATAACTAAGATATATAGGTGTCAGATGCTGGCCCGGGCTCCTTGATCCCATAACCAATTTAACACACTTTTATCTAACGGATAAAGATAAAAAAGATAGTTATGGGATCAAGACCACTCCGCTTTGACCTTACAAATATACCAGAACAATACGGTATAGAAGTGAAGAACCGTTTCGAAATCCTGATGGCTGTATAGGAAGAGATGACACCAGATGAATTAGCTACGCAGGCCAAAGATATCTTAGTAACAACAGCTAAAGACATGGTTCCAGTAAAGAAAATACAAAAGAATAGATGGATCACAGCAGGTACACTAGAACTGATAAAACAATGTAGAGAAATGAAGACGCAATGGAGAGTGACAAACAACAACAAAGATAAATATAAAACTTTAACAAGAGAAGTACGACGAAACATAAGAAAAGACAAAAAACAATACATACAAGATTGTTGTGAAAGAATAGAAGAACATCAGAGGTGTGGAAGAGATAGTGAAATGTTTAAAGAAATGAAGACATTGACGAGAAATGTCACACCTAAGCTAAATGTAATTTGTGATGAGATGGGGAATACCCTGACAGAGACAGAGGAAATTCTAGAAAGATGGAAGGAATATTGCAAAAGAATGTATGAAACAACCGACTGTGGAAGCAGAAATCAACAGTGTGAATTATTATTGGAGGAGAAAGAACCCGAGCCGACAATGGAAGAAGTTTTATGGGCAATAAAGAATCTGAAAAATGGTAAATCACCAGGATGTGATGAGATAACCGCTGAATTTATTAAAGCAGGAGGAAAGGAGTGTGCAACAATCTATCATGCACTATGTAAAAAGATATGGCATTCAGGTATTTGGCCAAAAGAATGGAAAAGAACTGTATTCATACCACTGCCAAAAAAGGGTAACCTGAAATTATGCACCAACTACAGAACTATTGCCCTGATTAGTCATGCCAGTAAAATTCTGTTAAAAATCATAATGGGTAGACTTCGAAAGAAAATAGAAGAAGAAGTCAATATGGTCCAAGCTGGCTTCAGGCCAGGAAGAGGATCAAGAGATCATATATTCAATCTAAGATTAATAATAGAGAAATGCAGGGAGTTTAATGTGAATCTATATTTATCCTTTATAGACTACTCAAAGACATTTGATTGTGTACAACACCAGAAATTTTGGGAAATAATGGAAAAAATGGGATTTCCAACACATTTGATACAATTAACATCACTGCTGTATCTAGACCAACAAGCAGCAGTAAGAATAAATGGTGAAACAACAACTTGGTTTGACATAAAACAAGGGGTCCGTCAGGGGTGCATATTGTCACCCTACTTATTTAACTTGTATACTGAAAATATAATGAGGAATGTTAGAGAAGATGTAGACAATGAATATTACGATGCCATAACAGTTGGAGGTTATGAAATACCAGAGATTAGATATGCTGATGACACAGTATTGCTGTCCACAACACAAGAAGGAATGGAAAAACTAATTAAGTCAGTCCGCAAGAACAGCGAAGAGCAGAACCTCTATCTTAATGCAAAGAAAACTAAAGTGATGACAACTGACAAAACAAACAAGGCAACTGAAATATGTATCAATGAGGAAAAACTGGAAGAAGTGGAGAGTTTTGAATATCTTGGATCACTACTAACTAATAATGGAGATACAATGAGGGAAATTAAAAGGAGGACATCTATTGCTCTTCAGAAAGTAAAACAAATAAAGAATCTGTGGAGAGGAGCAGACAGAACCACAAAAATAAGATTTTTAAGGGCATGCATCTTTCCCATCGCAACATATGCCTGTGAGACCTGGACACTTAACAAAACAGCTGAGAAACACATAAATGCCTTTGAATGTAAATGCTATAGAAGAGTTCTCCAAATATCATGGACACAAAAAAGAACAAATATATCTATACTACAAGAGCTTAATATTGAAGAAGGCTGGCTAGTAAAGAGGATTAAAGAGAGAAAACTTAAATATTTTGGACACATTAAACGTCATGATAGTTTAGAGGAGAAGACCGTATTGGAAGGATATATAATGGGAAAAAGAAAAAGAGGAAGACCGAAACGAAGATGGCTGCAAGACATCGTTGACGATCTGGAAATGGATGCAGCAGCAGCAGGCCATCTTGCTCACAACCGAGAGGCCTACAGGAGTGCTGTTTGGGAGGCAAAGTTTTGCAAGGGACATGCAAAGGAATGAATGAATGAATTATCTAACGGTGCCCTCGCACTTATTGACCTCGCCTACTGCTGCTCTTATACAAGTATCCTTCCGGAATTCACGATGTGCTACTACACTTCCGCAATTTCAGCACTGCTGCCACGCCCATCACCACATATATAATCCTGATCTCCTGGTGTGCTAGTGCACTGGAATAATACTGCACAATTCTGGTGTGCTAATTGAACTAGAATAATTACTTCACAATTCTGGTGTGCTAATTCCAATGGAATAATTGCAGCCGCTGCTGATCTCCGGATACGGTTGTGACATATATATTATCCATACGAATGAGGGCTGATAGACCTTTGTATGTACCCATCTAAATCTGAAGAGCAATCACTGAATCAGCTAGACTTTCCTATAATACGATAAGGACATACTCCAAGGCACATGATGATTTTCACAACATATATGTACGAAGCGGGCAGGCCAAGTATTAAAATACACTCAGTAGCCATTGCCTCTGTGTTCTTTCTCTGCTCCCCGTGTGTAAAAACTTTCCCTATGTACCAGGTCTTCACATTCGTCACGTGGCGAGACGCGGGCAGACAGACTTGCTCTATTTATGAGCATGCGGCTCGTCCACACCAGTATTCATCTCAACATCATTAAGGATCTCAATAACGGATATGTTTGTGCAGTCAAAACAGAAGAAGGAATAAGCGGATGGTTCAAGACTGAAACAGGCGTGAAACAATAATACATACTGTCTCCCTTACTTTTTGGGATTGCCGTAGACTTCATAATGAACAAAATGTTTCAGAGGTAAAACGAGCATTGATTGGAGGCATGGGACCCAACTAGACGATCTTGGTTTTGTTTATGACATAACTCTTAACAGTTACAATGTGAAATCGATGCAAGAAAAAAAAACACCCTGTCTTCACTGCCTAGCAAAATAGGACTTGAAATTAACAAGGGAAAAAAACGAAAATAATGAAAATAATCAAGAAGGAAAAATATACGTAGAAAGAATAGCTATTGAGGATATGAACTAGTTTGCATACCTCGGCAGCTACATAGATCAGGATGGTGCCACCAGAAAGTAAGATAGAATTGCAAAAGCAGCAATGAGCTTCAAGAATCTTGAGAACATTTAGCATTCAAAAGTTATAAGCACAAAAACCAAGTTAAGATTCTCTCTCTCTCTCTCTGAACCTTAAGTGCCCATGGCACATGGGGCTTCCGCAAGGGTTTTCCACAAATGCCTGTCCTTCGCCTTTTTTTCTGCTCTTGCCCAGGTGAGCCCTCTATTGCTCAACATCCTTTCTGTTCTTCTCCATGTCTCTTTTGGTCTACCCTTACTTCTGCTCCCCTGTGGTGTCCATCTTAGTGCTGTTTTTGGTAGTGAGTTGTCAGTCATTCGGAGCACATGTCCCAACCATTGCCAGCGTCTTTCCTCAATAATTGTTGTCAGTGGTTTCATCTGCATTTCTGCTAATAAGATGTTATTTCTTATAGTGTTTGGCCAAACTATTTTTCTAATTCTTCGTAAACATTTAATCTGGAAAGAATTCAACTTGTTTTCTATGGTTTTGGTGATTTTCCAGCACTCGCTTCCATAGAGTAGTACACTTAGAACATTACTCTTAAATATCCTGATTTTCATATTTATGCTTAGTTTTTTTGGTTTCCATATATTCTGCAGCATTGCAAAAGCCTGGTTTGCTCTAGTAAGTCTGCTGTTGATGTCCTCTGTGCTGTCTCCATTTTCTACTACTCTGCTGCCAAGGTATACAAATTCGTTGACCTCCTCCACTAACTTGTTATCTACTCTGAGTACATTTCTGTTGTTCACATTTTGCTTCATTAACTTTGTCTTTCCTACGTTGATCTTTAGTCCTATGTTGTTTGCATTCTGAGTTAGCTTGTTTATTTTATCTTGCATATCTTTGTGACTGCTTGATAATAGACAAATGTCGTCCGCAAAGTCAAGGTCCTCCAGCACTGTGTCAAGGGTCCATTGTAATCCTCTGCGTTTGTCTGATGTTGTCTCCTTCATTAACCAGTCTACTGCCAAGATAAATAATGTTGGTGATAGTACACATCCCTATTTCACTCCTGTTTGTACCCTAAAGCTGCTGGAGGTATGTTCTCCACAGATAACTTTGCACTGAAAACCCTCGTATAGGGCTTTGATTACATTAACTATTTTATGGGGGAGGCCATGCCATCTTAGGATTTTCCACAGTGCATCTCTGTTGACACTGTCAAAGGCTTTCTCAAAATCTATGAATAATGCATATGTTGTGCTATGCCACTCATTTGCCTGTTCTAATATTTGTCTAAGTACAAATATGTGGTCTATGCATGATCTTCCTTTCCTAAATCCTGCCTTCTCTTTCCGAAGTTTTTCCTCAAGTGTTGGTACAATTCTGTTGATGATTATTCTGCAAAATACTTTACTGGTGAGAGGCAGTAGGGTAATGCCTCTCCAGTTCCCGCAATCTCTGAGGTCACCCTTCTTTGGTAGTTTTATTATAAGACCAGTTTTCCACTCCTCTGGGGCTTTTTCTAAATCCCAAATTTGTTGTAATATCTGGCAAAGTTGTTTTGGTGTTTCTGTTTCTTCTGCTTTCAACATCTCAGCAGTCACTTCATCTTCACCTGGTGCCCTGTCTGATTTGAGCTTCTTTAGCGCCTCCTTTACTTCATTTATTGTTATTGGTCCTGTATTGATGTTTAGTTCCGTTTTTGCTTCAGGTATGTCTATTGTTTGTGCTACTTGTGTTCTGTTTAGTAGGGTGTTAAAGTGTTCCCTCCATCTTTCAATTTTTTCTCTTTCTCCACTGACCAGTTGTCCATTTTGTGTTCTTACTGCACTTTCACATCTTGTGTTGAAGTTACCTGTCATCTGCTTTGAGATTTTATATATGGTTTTCATGTAATTTGTATATGCTGCTTTCTCTGCTGTTTCTGCTAAATTGTCATAATATTGACGTTTATCTTGACGGCATGATTCCTTTACTTCTTTGTCTTTTTGTGCATAATTACTTCAAACTCGTTCTTTAAGCCGTTGTGATTTGGTGTTCAGTAATTTTTTCTTGATTTCTTTTCTTTGCTCTATCTTTTCCCATGTGGTCTCGCTTATCCATTCCTCTTTTCTCCTTTTCCGATATCCCAGCACCTCTTTTGCTGTTTCCTGTAGTGTTTTTTCTAAGATTAATAATAGAGAAATGCAGGGAGTTTAATGTGAATCTATATTTATCCTTATAGACTACTCAAAGGCATTTGATTGTGTACAACACCAGAAACTTTGGGAAATAATGGAAAAAATGGGATTTCCAACACATTTGATACAATTAACATCACTGCTGTATTTAGACCAACAAGCAGCAGTAAGAATAAATGGTGAAACAACAAGTTGGTTTGACATAAAACAAGGGGTCCGTCAGGGGTGCATATTGTCACCCTACTTATTTAACTTGTATACTGAAAATATAATGAGGAATGTTAGAGAAGATGTAGACAAAGAATATTACGATGCCATAACAGTTGGAGGTTATGAAATACCAGAGATTAGATATGCTGATGACACAGTATTGCTGTCCACAACACAAGAAGGAATGGAAAAACTAATTATGTCAGTCCGCAAGAACAGCGAAGAGCAGAACCTCTATCTTAATGCAAAGAAAACTAAAGTGATGACAACTGACAAAACAAACAAGGCAACTGAAATATGTATCAATGAGGAAAAACTGGAAGAAGTGGAGAGTTTTGAATATCTTGGATCACTACTAACTAATAATGGAGATACAATGAGGGAAATTAAAAGGAGGACATCTATTGCTCTTCAGAAAGTAAAACAAATAAAGAATCTGTGGAGAGGAGCAGACAGAACCACAAAAATAAGATTTTTAAGGGCATGCATCTTTCCCATCGCAACATATGCCTGTGAGACCTGGACACTTAACAAAACAGCTGAGAAGCACATAAATGCCTTTGAATGTAAATGCTATAGAAGAGTTCTCCAAATATCGTGGACACAAAAACGAACAAATATATCTATACTGCAAGAGCTTAATATTGATGAAGGCTGGCTAGTAAAGAGGATTAAAGAGAGAAAACTTAAATATTTTGGCCACATTAAACGTCATGATAATTTAGAGAAGACCATATTGGAGGGATACATAATGGGAAAAAGAAAGAGAGGAAGACCGAAACGAAGATGGCTGCAAGACATCGTTGATGATCTGGAAATGGATGCAGCAGCAGCAGGCCATCTTGCTCACAACCGAGAGGCCTACAGGAGTGCTGTTTGGGAGGCAAAGTTCCGCAAGGGATATGCAAAGGAATGAATGAATGAATGTAGTGTTTTATTGAACTCTAATATGAACATTTCTGCTTCGTCTTGTAGGACACTGAAGCGGTTCTTAAGTACTACTGAGAATTCATTTCTTGTTTGCTGGTCTATCAGTTTGCTTGTATCAAAATGTATCTTTCTGTGTTCTCCGATTTTGGCTTTCCTTAATTTTAGTTTTATTTTTGCTACCAGAAGGTTGTGATCACTTCCTACATCTGCTCCTTTCCTTGCTCGTACATCTTGTAGTGACCGTTTCCACTTGTTGTTTATTAGTATGTGATCGATTTGGTTTTCTATGGTTTTATCTGGTGACCTCCAAGTCACTTTATGGATGTTTTTGTGTTGGAAAATTGTCCCTCCGATGGTCATCATGTTTTCTTCACAGAAACTGCAGTCTTTCTCCATTTTCATTTATTTCTCCAATTCCTTCTCTTCCCATGATTCTTCTTCTATCTTCATTTCCTTCACCTACTTTTGCATTGAAGTCGCCCAAGATGAGTAGCATATTATGCTTGGGTATTGTTTCTACTGTTGCTTGGAGGCTGTTGTAAAAATCTTCTTTTAATTCCTCTTCAGCTGCTTCTGTTGGTGCATAACAAACTATAATAGACAGCTTCATGAATCTTGAGTTGAACCGTGCATATAATAATCTCAAGTTAAGATTACTGAATTCAAATTTAATATCCGTCTCATTTATGCATGTGAAAGCTGGAAAACAACTAAAGAAACAGACAAGAAAATTACTCTTTTGAAAACAAATGCCTAAGAAAAATACTCAGCATAAAGTTGAACGAATTCAAGAATAATGCAGAGATAAGACAGATGATCGAACAACAACCAGTCTCATGGGTTATCAGGAAAAGGAGATGGCCATGTGTCGGTCGTGTGATGAGGAGAAACAGTCAAAAAATCCCAAAACAAGCTATCAAGTGGAACACATCTTACATCCTTCCCGTACCCCTAAACGTCACTTAGGGTCCGCATGGTAGTTCACAAAGATCTCCTGTCTTCGGCTAGTTTTTCAATCTCATCAAGGGATGTTATACCCACTGAACTGGCCTCTCTTAACAATGTCCTCTTTAGAGTTTCACGTGGTCGACCTCTTTATCTTCGGCCTTTATAAAAGTTTTACGAGCTTATATTTTTTTGCAGCGCTGAAGGATCTATATACTCGGAAAATACATATTTTGTATTATTTCATATGTATATCCATAAAGTCTTCAAACCGAGAGGCCTACAGGAGAGGTGTTAGGGAGGCAAAGTTCCGCATGGGACATGCAAGTGACTGACTGACTGAAGTCTTCAACTTGGGGTTAGGTTCCTGGACTTGTAGTGTCACATAATTAAATGTCCTCACATCAAATAAACTTTTATAGGTCATGAAACAGTTTTTAGTGTTTGGGAAACAGATTACATCCTTGTACACTGACACTGCAAGGGGCATGCAAATGATTGACTCAGGCTGCACTTTGTATATTTACTTTGTATATCAGTCAGTCAGTTCTTTTTTTAGTAGTCACAAGCTTTTCTCCTGGCATTTTGTTTTTATTTGAATTGAACTATATTAATATTCCCATACAGTCACTGAAGCCAGAATGCTGTCAAAAGATTTTAGAAGACATAAAAAAGTAATAAAGACAGAGTCCTGCAATACGCTGTTTATCAAAAAAGAACAAAAGTCATGCTTGTATCCTTGGGCAACCGATAGCAGGTACTGAATCTATAAAGCAACACTCTTTTTATTAAAAATGCAGAGATAAGAAAATGTGTGTCTGGTAAAATCCAGATAAAATATAGGTTGCTCGTAGCAGTACTTACACGAAAGCTGCTTGTGTCCTGCCTAAAAGTGCATGTTGAAAGAAACACACACACACACACACACACACACACAAACCGGAGTAAAGTTATGCAGTAAATTAAACACTACCTGTAGAGTTTATAGTATACTTTTCTGGCATTCCCGTTGTGTGTTATTTCCTCACTTAATGCTCTTTTAAAAGATTTTGAATTACAAGGTGAGAAATATTTATTTGTTTTGTCTATTTTGTATTTGTTTCTGGCTGCTGTGAGAGCGTCTCAGACGAGTGCACGTTACTAATACGTTAAAGAGCAGACAGTTCTTGCATCTATCGCTTCACTGGGATTCCACCGCAGATTCAGTCAGTAAAAACACGTTTGCATGACGCTTGTCAAGATCTGGTGTGTCGTGTTCTGGCAGTGTTTTCTGAGTTCTCTTGGGGAAATATGTTCTATTTTCATTTGCTAGATCATGTTACATAGATCATTTTCATCCATTCTTGTAAGATTTGCTTGATGATGTGATAGACAATAGCCACATCAGTTTTGTGTTTCTTGCAAGTTTATCCTCTTCTCAGACTGACTCAGGTTCCAGGAAAGTGGACGGTAGCCTATAAATTAGAAAGAGACTGCCTTTGCAGGAATTTGAGGTCATATGTACCTTAACATAAAAATAGTATTCATCATCATCATCATTACCATCATCATTACCACTATCATCATCATCATTATCATCATAATCATCATCATCACAATTATCATCACCATCATCATCATTACCACATTATCATCATACTGTGCCGTCGTTAGGGAAAGCTGGCTGCACTGGATCTGTCCATTACTTTCGTTGTGTATCCGACCAAACTGAAAAATCCATCTTTATTTTATCCACCCAACATCTAACTACCTCCTTCTTAATGATTTTTCTTCAATCTTTAAGTAAATGTAGCCTTAATTATTATGTTACGTCTTTTGGTAGGACTAAAATATTTCAAACGTTTAAATTCTTAGGGTTTTTTTAAAAATTAAGGTTCTTTCCAGTTTAGTACTTTTTTGTCCGTTTTTTTTCCCATAACCCTACGGATACGCTCTATTCTTCTTTATCACGCGAAGAGTTCTGAGTATTAGACTAACTAAATAAATAACTAAATAAATAAACACAATAAAGCTGTTTCTACTTTTCTATTAAAGAGACAGATTAATACAGTGGTAATCTAGCCGACAGAAGGGTGGGTGAATAGGGGAATGTGGTTGGGGTTTTTCAGAGGTGAATTTTGTTTTATTTTCTAGTACACACAAAAAAAAAAACACTACGTATGTGCCACTTGTGGTTAGTCCTTATGTTCTACTGTCGCCATTTATATTTGTGTGTACAGAACTTGTGGTTTCTTTTTTCATCCAAAATTCCCAAGACATATGTCTTTCTCTAACTAGATGTAAGTATATTGGTTGTTTATTTGTGTCATCAGATTCTGTAAGCCTTCTGGGTTTTCAGCTATCGGAACTATGCCATCTTCATATTTGAGGTTATCAGCTGTTCTTCCATATAACTTATTAAAAGGTTTAAAGTTTTTTTTCTGTATACATATCAAAACAAAAGCAACAAAAATGAGATAGCACATACTTTTGTCTGATTCTTGTTTATATCATTATGATTTGAATAGTTTGTATCAGACCTTATAAGTTGTGTTTGTCCTAATACACGCTGCTTATCACTTTCAAGTTTTTACTTTCTACATTTATTTTGGGCACCCTCATCGTTGTTCGTGTCTTACATTGTCAAAAACATTTGTGTAAATTTATGAAAAAAAAATAATAACAATAATCTTCCTGATCTAACTGCAACTCCACTTCTAATATGAAAAATATATTGAACGCATTAACATCCTTTTTTTCATTTTAGAAACCAGTTTACATGTACTGAAAATTTGCATTTCAGATGAAGTTAATTGTTTTGATCATGTCCTGGATGGTAAATGTGGTTGCTGTGAATTATGACTGCCCATACAAGGTAAATTTCTTTCATTCTTGCCTCACTGTTTTATCTATACAATTTTAAGTTGTTCTCAGACGGATAAATACATTGACACGCAAACTGACAGACTGAAACGCTTAACAGACAGACAGGCAGGCAGGCAGGTAGTCAGACAGACAGACAGACGGACGGACGGACAGATAGATAGATAGATAGATAGATAGATAGATAGATAGATAGATAGATAGATAGATAGATAGATAGATAGATAGATAGATAGATAGATAGATAGATAGATAGATAGATAGATAGATAGATAGATAGATAGATAGATAGATAGATAGATATTAATGTATTTCAGGAATGCTCGTGCTATATGATGCATATCTCATGCGACAACTTGGGACTAGAAGTTCTTCCGCTTCTCACCACAACACAACCTACTGTTAATACAATTTTGGCCTTGGATGTAAGTAAATTTAAGTTGTTTTACTCATTATATATGTATACTTCATCTGAAGTGTCAGTTTCCATTATATATATATATATATATATATATATATATATATATATATATATAAACCTTAACAGTTATGAAACGAAAGTTTTAAACATAGACCAGAAGAGAAATAAATTAAATGTGTACACCAAAAAGATCGGATAAGTTTTTTAAAATTTTATATTTATAGTAATTCCGCAATGAAATATAATAAATTATAATTTTAAAATATAAGTAACTTATTTAACAAATCTGGTGCTGTGAGAGACTTTATTTAGGGGGAGAAAGGTAAACATAAAGAAAAAAAATAGTCAAGTGAAACAGTTGTATTAACATTCTACAAAAAAAGCAACAATACGAGTTATGTGAATGTCAAATCGATTTGCAATACATGTTCAGTATCCCTTATCTGGAAATCCCAAATTTAGAATGTTCCAAACTTTGAAACTTTCTGAGTATCGACATAACGACACAAGTAGAAAATTGCACACCTGACCTCATGTGACAAGTCACAGGTAAAACGCAGCAGCAAAGCTGACATTTTATTTAACTTCCCCAAGAAAATAAGCACCTCTGATGACCATGTTCAGTGATGAGGATCTGATGACCATGTTCAGTGATGAGGATCTGATGACCATGTTCAGTGATGAGGATAAAGAAGAAGGTTGTGACTGAAGGTTTTCATATGTAAAGTGGGGGAATGCTTGACCTCCTCCTCTTTCTTCTTCTTCTTCTTAGTCTGCTTAAGCGATTAGCGCTGCAGGAAGTTTCAGACATTAGTCCAGAGCTAGGTGAGATGTCTGAGTAGCTGTCTTGTGTTTCCTCAGTGTGTCTTTCCCCTTGTCTGTTCATTTTTTTTCTTGACCGTCCTCACTCCCCATGTCCACATGTTTTCCAGTTGCACGCGCCTGGCTCTGGCTGTTCTGGATCCATGAGTATCAAACGCCCGACCTACTCTCTGATCTTCGATGTAGAACGTGACAGGTGTTGTTCCCACCATTTGACGGATTATTTCACTTCGCACTTGATCCCCTCTTGTCCTGTTCTTAAGCATTTCATCTCGCATGCTGTTCTCTTTCTGTTATGGTGTTTGATGAATGTCCGTGTTTGGCACTGATAGCACAGAATCTGGGTGAATATTGTTTGAAAGAGTTTTTTTAGTGTCCATCAAAATATTTGGATGTGTTGGGATTGGTACAGTTGATAGGTATTTTTTTTTTGCTTTATGATTTTACGCTTCGATTTCTCTGTGTTTTCATCCTGTGTAAATATGATTCCTCAGTCAGTCAGTCAATCATTTGCATGTCCCTTGCGGAACTTTGCCTGCCTAACAGCTCTCTTGTAGGCCTCTCGGTTGTAAGCAAGATGCCCCGCTGCTGATGCATCCATATCAACGATGTCTTGCAACCGTCTTCGCCTTGGTCTTCCTCTCTTCCTTTTTCCCATTATGTACCCTATGTGATTCCTAGATATTTCAGTTCAGTAGCCTGCTTGAGTTTTATGTTATTTATATAAATGTTACATGCTATTGGTGTTCACCACTGTTTCTGATTTCTCGATATTTATTTTCATGTTGTATTCTTTGCATCTTCTTTCGAGGCTGCTGATGTGTTTTTTTTTTTGTAATTCTTCATCGTTTTGGTGTATTAATCTGATCCTTCTCTTTCGGGGTTTAGCAGATCTTTAAAATATTCTTCCAACCTTTCTAAGTTTCTCCGATCTTGAAATACTGACTTTTAGTTTTTGTTCCATATGTCCTGCGTTGGATTGAAAAGCTCCACTCTAAGTCTCATGACTCCACTCTAATTCTCGTGGTAACCCCTTACACAATTTACTTAAGTCTTCATCACATTCTCTCCACAAGTCGTCTTGGGCTTTTCTGGTTGTTCGTTTGTTATTCCTGCGACTCAGTCTGTATGTTTTATAGTCTGTATGTTATGTAGTCTGTATGTTATATAGTCTGTGCGTTATATAGTCTGTATGTTATATAGACTGTATGATATATAGTCTTATTCATCCCATATCTGTAGTCACTTTTTATAGCTTCGTTTCTTTTCCTGTATTACTTCTTTAACTTCTTCATTCCACCATCTTGTTCTTTTCATTTTTGGTTCTTTCTGTCCTGCGGGTTCCGCTTGAACTTTTTAAGCTGTAAAGTAGAGAGAGTTCTTAAAGTACTACCAGGCTCCATCCATATTGTTACTTTCGCCTTCTAACTTCTCATATCCGGTGACCATATCTTGGTGAACCTCCTCCCTAATCGAATCCGTACTAAGTTTTCTCACGTTGAAGATCTCTCCTAGTTGGTATTCGTTTCATTGACTTTTGTCTTATGTATAAAATTACGGGAGGATAGTCACATTTGAAATTATTTTCGCATCTCCAATATGCCTTTTTTAACTTCCTAGTTATAATGTAATCAGTTTGCGAGGATTGGCCTACGTTGTTCTGTCTATACCACGTTTGTAATCTGACTCTTTCTATGTTTATGTGTTGGTGATATTAAAGTCAGTGTACCGCACAGAGTTGTAGAATCAGCTGTCCGTTGTAGTTATATTCCACTGTATTATCACTAAGAGGTCCTGGCTAGTCTTCCCACGGTGTTCTCTTCTGATCTACTCTTCCGTTAAATCTCCCATGACAACAAGATTGTCTGTCTCATTTACCGCCGCTATGGTGTCGGACAAGCTGACTGAAGAAGTTGTCTTTTTTCTTCCTCTGTATAGCTATCTTTGCATGGGTCACATGTATATAAGTGTTGTTGCCCTGTTTCTGTCCATTATTCTCAATCTTATGATTAATTCAGATATAAAAACAGTGTCAGAAATGAGCCTGGGTGCACAATAAAACCCACCCTATGTACTGCTTTTTTTGGTTCATTCCACTCTGCTCTATATTAGGACATAGTTTGTGTGTGTTTCCTTCATGTTATTCCCCTTCCTTCTGCAGTCTGATAATCATAAGATGGTGATTCTGTGTTGTTCCTTAAACTCTACAGTTTCTGGTTCTTCATGTCTGCAGACGTTTCAAGTCCTTATTTTATCCGTTGTTCTAGTTTTTCATAGTTGCTCATTTCTTGGTCGTTTATCCGTTTGATCTATCCGATTATTTCTCTTGTATTTCTCTTGAGCATTCAAGAATCCACTATCGGCTTGCTGGGCCTGTCGCAGCTTTGATGAAGCTCTCCCGTTTGCCAGGTCGTTTCAGAATGACTCAGGCTGGCCTTCATGGCTTAGTGCCTCAGTGGCATGTAGACACACTGTACTTAGTCCAAGCCTAGAATGCCTCAGTGGCATATAGACACACTGTACTTAGTCCAAGCCTAGAATGCCTCAGTGGCATATAGACACACTATACTTAGTCCAAGCCTAGAATGCCTCAGTGGCATATAGACACACTGTACTTAGTCCAAGCCTAGAATGACTCAGTGGCATATAGACACACTGTACTTAGTCCAAGCCTAGAATGCCTCAGTGGCATATAGACACACTGTACTTAGTTCAAGCCTAGAAATCCCCTACTTTGTTCTGTTTCTGTCACTCACGACGCGGACGAGGAGCTGGACTTCGAGTGACTCCTTATATGCGCAACATACATACCTTCAGAGTTGGTGAGTAAGCTAGAAGAAGTGGATATCAAAGAAGTTATTAACATCGATAACGAGGCTTCATATGTTCATTCGTTGATCAGTGGTGAAATAGTACAAATGGTTCTGAACCAAAGGTGATAATGAAATTAGTGACGTTGAAGATGACTTTGTTAACTTTGTAGAAAAAAGTGCCTATAGGCAACAATGTGAAAATGTATGATGGGCTTATTGAAGGACTAGAACAACAATCACTCATAACCGAACAAGAGATTGTATCAGTTTATAAAATGAAAGAGAGACTTTTAAGAAAAACACTGTTTTAATGATGCAGATGACTCTGTAGGAAACATTGTAAAAAGCCATCCAGCTGAGTGTCTCGTCATTCCTAGAGAAGCCACTTCTTGGTCCTTCAACTGCGTCTGATGTTTCTTCTCACAACAAAAAATGCAGTGTAAAGCAACATTTCGGTCAAAATACAGCATTGTAGGTAGACTAAACCCTGCTGTTATGTGTTGCTGCTGTTGTTTTAACATTTGGCATAGGTACTCTGGTGAAGCTATTGTGCCTCTTGGTTAACCTGAACACATTAATTTTTTCATTCTATTAATGATATGTCATATTTTTTTATGTTAAGTGCTTATGTGTGAGTAGGTGTAAGAAACTGACTGCTTATCTGTAGCAATATAGTCAGGAATGATGGTGATATCATATAACCTCAAACTGTTCACATGAGTGGCTGAGATAATGACACCTTTGTTTTCTACTGCTTGAGTATATACAAACTTTGCAGTAGTGCCAAAATTATTCAAAATATTGTATAAAACTACATTCAGGCTATGTGTGTACAAGATGTATATGAAACATAACTAAATTTCGTTTTAAACGTGTTTCCAATGCCAAATATGTCTCATTATGTATAAACAAATATGTCCGAAAAAATCGAAATACTTCCAAGCATTCCGGACAACTAGTACTAAACCTGTAGTGCTAATGTGAGAGGCCCTTGTAAATCTATGATAGTGGTCACAACTAGGCCCTTTTGAGGTGTTGGGACGTACATTGCTCTGGGGCCCAGGTGGTTTCGAGAACCAGGAGTGGATGAAAAAAATATACAGAAGGGGTGGGGAGGGGATGGATGTTGTACCGGCTTAAAAAATTACTGTAGGAGACCGTGGACACACTTGTGGCCCCCAGTTGTATAACTAAAAATAATGTGATATGAAAGTTCGAAATCAACAATAGCAGTTGTGTAATTATCGTTGTAGCATATACAGAGTTACAGATGCACCAGTTCGTACCATAAACAACAATACCAGATAAAACAATTGTAAAACGAAACTGACATGCATTTGTGATGTGTTTGGTAGCTGTTAAGTAACAGGAGCAAAACATTCAAATAGTAACAGTGATAGGTTTATACAATATGTTCAGAAAATCACTCTACAGTAGCATGGTATCGATTATGGCGTAATGTGTGCCGCGTGGTGACTACGATATATAGGTCATCTGCCAGCCAAGCGTTAGAAGTTTCCTCTAATGCAATATTTTACAGCACTCCATGTTAGTCTGTGTATTCAGTTGTTAAACAGCGTTTAAGGTTTTATAGTATTAAAACAATGATTTGCTTATTTTGCTTAATTCAGATTATTCACTATGGCTGTAGGAACTATTTTTTTTTGTTGAGTATGTCTTTAGAGAAGACAATAACTACACAGGTTTAGTGCGGGATCTATTTTTTTAAAATAAACACATCTATTTGATTAGTGGAGAATATTCATGGGGATTAATAATATCGTGTTTCTCGTGCATTTTATACTGCTGCTATCCACAGGAAAACTTAATCACTACAATACCACCTGGAAGTTTGCCTTCTGGTTTGACTGAGATCTCGCTGCTGAATAATCCCATAACAACAATAGACGAAACTGCCTTTGATGGGTCATCCAGCACCTTACAGATGTTGTCTTTTTCCAACGCTCGTTTCACAAGAATCCCAGATGCTTTTCTCCACTTGAGCTCCCTCAACTACTTAAGCATTTACAATACACATATTCAAGACTGGAACGAGAACGCGATGAAACACATTGGTTTAACAACGACAAACCTTTATCTTGAAAATGTTGGTCTAACTGCATGGCCTGATTGGGTTGGGCATTTTTCACACTTGTCGGAGTTGAGTCTAATTGTTAGTTCTATCTCCTCTCTTCCTGATGATGCACTGGACAATCAGATCAATACTTTGCTGACTTTATCACTTATAAATAATAATCTAACGGCAGTACCCAAGGCAGTTTCAAAACTGCGAGCTTTACAAATGCTGAATTTAATCAATACTAGTATATCTGATTTAACATATCTACCTCAGTCGAGCAGTCTTACTTCACTATCCCTTGATAATACCAGCCTCTCTGACCATGTTCATGTGAGCAACACACTGCGACCGTTTTCACAGTCACTGATAAATGTGTATCTGGAAGGCAACCAGCTTGTAGCTGTTCCTGATGTGTCATTTCTAACAAAACTAGGAAGCATTGTTCTTGCTAACAATCAGATAGCGGATCCAAAGTCGGGCTCCATGCCCACTAATTTATATGATATTGATTTAGGATACAACTGGCTCCCATCTATTCCAGATTTTCTATCAAGTTTACATCTTGTTTCTTCTTTGGTTCTTCCGTGGAATAAGATAAAGGCTCTACAGGGAACTAACTTCCCTCCATCAGCAACTGACACTGACTTCAGCTTCAATCTTATAACTGAGCTAACAGACACAAGCTTTCCTCAGAATTCAAATATTATGACGATAAATCTCAGCGGCAACCCTATAATCAAAGTATCGGGCCTGGCTTTCCAAAACCTGCAACATCTCACTGACTTGAGCATGCAAAACACGAAAATAACTCGCCTTCCTCTGAGCCTAGCACATCTGGTCGATTTAAAATCACTGGACCTTAGCGACAGTTCAGACCTAGTCTGTACGTGTCTGGAAAGCACATTGGGGCCTTTGCTTCTCAGTTTATACAATCTTCACGGAAACTGCGGAGAAGCAACTATTGTCAACTTTTTTGCCAGTATGAGCTCATCTTGTCCTAGCACATGACAATTATTCCGTACAGAAATGGTGATTATGAAAAACATGTTTTTGTTTCTTGTGACGCGTGTGCTTTGTCAGGGTTCACAGAACACAGGAGAGTAAAGATGGTCAGAGAGATACGCACTTTATCAAGATTTTCCTGTGAGAAAATATTATTCAGTAACAAGGTAAAAGACTGAACATTAATTAAGTAAAAGAAATTCTATGTCAAAGCAGAAAAAGAACTTATTAAACCATATTTGGAGCTACTATTGTTTATCTTGTTTGGTTTATTTATATTTTTCGTGTTCTTTATGTAAATTTGGACATTTGCATAATGATATGTGTGAAATCTTCACTGCTCAATTTTTTGCCTGTTCTCTTCTAGTTCTTCCTCCCCTCCCCACACACACACACACACACACACACACACACACACAACACAGTCAATATCTTTTAACATCCATCTCATATTCTGTTTAGTTCGCTCTATATTCTCTGAATCAACAAAAGGGAGTTGAGATCTTCTTTTACAAGTGATGCTCTCTATTATAGAAAGACCTCTTTACGTCATAAACAGGGCTGCTCATTTCATCAGCTCATAGAAGTGATGAAAATCTCAAAGGTGTTACCGCTTAACAACTCTAAACATAGTTAACAAACTCATGTTTCTAGTCTAATCCAGGTTTTGAAAATTACACTAGTCCCTAGTATGTGCGGCCAGTTTGTTTCAAGCGTTACCGCGGATAATAATCTCACATATTATTTGTTGTAATGTAAACATACCTTTCAATTTAGAAATTATACGCTAAGGCCACTACCATCTTAACGCATGGGCACACACTGGGCAGTTGTCAGGAGCCCCACGACTCAAATATTGTAATTCTTATTTCTGTGAGTTAAATAATGGTCAGATTGAATACAGCTGGAAAACACAGCCCTGCTCTCACGACAAACTTCGCCATAATCAAACTATGACAAGCGTCAGTACCGTCTGAACTCGTGGGACCCTATTGTGAATTTATCACCAACTGAATAATGTTGATTATCAGTTTACCAGTTAAGTATCATTTACGAAAGGCCGTATTGGTCGGGGAAAAAAAAATTCCCTCTCAAGTGGGGATTCGAATCCTCGACCATTTGATTGCTAGACGAGTGATCTAACCACTACTCTAGCCTGTCCCCGTGAATGGGTGGGTAAAACTTTATCCACGAGCTAAAATGCTGCTAAAACAGCCTGTTTCAAGATTCTCTTCTCTTCGCCTTGGCAGAACTGGCAAAATCACTATGATGGGGCCATATGTGCCTATCAGCAAACAACAACACAACATACAAGCAGTGCCTTTTAGAGGGAGAATGCAAAAAGAGGAAGTATGTATTTCGAATAAAGGGTGAACAGCTGTCAAAGTCTGCATTTCAGAGAATGCTTAATTATTAAAGTTTCAAAAACACTTTGGCACACTGAAAATTGTAGTAGTCTCCCCTTTACAGAATTCTGAGTGTAAGATAAAGAACAAGAAATCCTGGGTTGTAGTGTTAGTCTGGAATGGCCACCCCCGTATGGAAGCACATTGGCCATGGGTTTTGGGTTTTCAGATGGGTTTTGGGTCCTGTCTCTCTCCCTTATTGTCCCTAGCTGTGAACTTAGCAACTCACTAAGTTTACAATTTGGTGCCGTGTTATGTTACTTATCCTCCACAGACACTGTGTGCCGGATAAAAAATATGTTTATCATGTGCATATCTAAATTTGACATTGTTAAAGTTTTGAAATATTGATCAGTCATGCCAGACAAACGTTTATCACTGCATTTATAATTCTGTCATTTTGATAACATGTGTGGTTGTGGGCAATCATGCCAGACGTAAATTTGTATGTTTTCATGTGCATATTTGTTTGTTTTATAAATATAACATGTGTTTTAGTTGTACAAATTCATGCCAGATTTTTTTTTGTTACACGCCGTGGGCATTCTGCATTCTGAGTAGGACGAAGGTGAAAGGTTACAACTATGAACAGGTCAGTAACGGACAGATAATCAGTTGGCGAGATTTTTTGAAACGGGCTAGTTGCTTTGATAGGCACGGGGAAACCCTAGATAACAAAAACAATACCGACGCCAGACTGTCTAGAGTTGGCAGGCGCTGTGCAGGATGTGACAACAATCTAACGTGGGGCAATCATTAGAGTAGGCTATACAATTAAGAGCGGAAACCAGTCATGGGAAAGAGATACAAAATATTAATTAGTACAGGTATATTTTTTCTCTGCTAGGAAATTTGCGATCTCAGACAATGCTGACAAAGCGATCTTTACAGAATGGCAGAGGAATTCAAAATCGTGGGAACAGAATCAGGCAAAATACGTGCGGGCGAAAGTTGGTCGGTGACAGTGGAGCAATGGCGGAGTTCTCGGACAGGAGTGTGAAAAAAAAAGTGAGACGGGAACGATTTTACCTGGATGAAATAAAAGAGATAATATAAATTGTGTTAGGAACTGGTGTGTGTTTCGAACAGACATGTTTCTGACAAGTGTGATGTGTCGTAAAGACAGAGTTAGAAACTCTGGCGTGCCAGCCATGAATACTGTGATGTTGTGTCATGAACAGTGTGCTTGGTTGTGAGAAATAGACATTTTTATTGTCTATTGGTGGACATTGTGCGTGGTTATGAGAGATGGACATTTTACATTTTTGTTGTATGAACATATTTGCATGTTGTAGAAGGCGAACACGTGAATATTGTGGTATGAGCATTATGATTGATCATGAAAAATGAACATTTTAAATTGTGTATTATGAACAATGTATCTAAGTATGAAAAGTGAACTGGTTGATGTCACGTATAAACAGTATTACTGGTATTATAATGCACATATGGATGAAAGGAGGGAAAATCATGTCAGAGATTAGGACATTTGTGTGTTGATTCAACAACTGTCATGCAAGTTTCAGAATTTGAACATTTTTGACTTGGTGTTATAGACATATTTAGAAAAAAAGAGAGATTGTTGAAGAAGGTGGAAAATGTGAATGGCCACGCGAAATCCATTGGGTGTACGACTTAGGGTAGAGCGTCGCTCTACGTGATTACGTAATCCGGGTGGGGAAAGACTCATTTTGACAGAAAGATATCATCTGCATAATTTTTCCTTCTATCGTGTCGTGTAAATCAAAATACTATTTTAGCTAAGAGGTCCAGATACTTCGGTGTGGCTCACTTGAAATATTTGTGATTCCACACAAATTGATTTCTCAAGGTGGAGGTGGGTGTGGACAAGCCGCGCGCTCAGTGGCTGGAGCAAATCTGCCTCGCGTGGCTCGCTACATGACGAGTGCGAGACGGTATATATATATATATATATATATATATATATATATATATATAATATATATACATTTGGTCACACAAGGGCATAAGGTGATTATGATGAGAGTCAATGGCGGCTGAGTCGTTTCGCCTGATATAATCAGTCCAGCTGATTCATAATGTTGATGTATGCAGGAAACTCTACTG
This sequence comes from Achatina immaculata, assembly GCA_009760885.1. Lineage (NCBI taxonomy): Eukaryota > Metazoa > Mollusca > Gastropoda > Stylommatophora > Achatinidae > Lissachatina > Lissachatina immaculata. Next base: position 14,901,737 of record CM019695.1, on the reverse strand, counting down.
TAGAGAGCGGAACAACAACACAACTCATTCAGATCATCAGAGGAAGTACCCCCCCCCAGACAATTTCTGCCCTATTAAATTCCTGACACTCTAAGGGGGTGGGTCCCTCTGGGTCATGACTCCAGAAGTCTTGTGAGTTGTTGCTTTTTTTGTCCAGGGATTGAACCCATGATCTTCCAGTTGGCACTGCACTTTGAAGTGCGTCTTTAGCGATTTAGCTACGGAGGACTGGTATTGGTTGTGACAAACGAAATGATTTATGTTCTAAATGCTTGTTTCGCATACTCCACAGCCAGCATGAGGCCTTTTCTGCTGTTTCTGAAAGGCTTTTCAATGCCCTTGCTCTTGCGTGTCCCTTTATGTCCAGTTGCTTACATAAGTCGTATGCTGATGTTGCTACGAATCTTCTCGCTTCCACTTTTACGGCTGTCACTTTTGCTCTGACTCCTGCCCCCTGCTTCAGTTGCTTGACCAGGTCATTGTACTGCTCACATTTGAATAGATGCTGCTCCTCTATTCTTGTTTCGCACGAAACCGTAAGCTCGACCATTATTAATTCCTTTTTTTTTCTATGCAGTACACTACAATGTCCGGTCGCATTCCTGTGTTCTTGATGGTAGTCGGGTATTTTCTTCTTCCTGGGAAGTACGCTATCACATCCCAGTCATTTCCACCATCTAGCAGTGATGGTAATGGAATGTCCCTGATTTCAATATTCGATGTTATACCAGCGCCTATGAAATATTTAGGTGGGACCTCAACTCTTTTGCTGTTATTTGCTTTTACCTTTTGCCCTGTCTACAATGGCTACTAGTTCCTGCAGCACTCTGTTGTGCCGCCAGGTGTAGCATCCTTGACCTAATGATACTCTGCATGCTGACAGCACATGTTCCAATGTTTGCCTTTCGTTGCAGAGGGGGCACTTTGTGTCTTCTAATACACCCTATTTGTATAGGTTGGAGCCTGTAGGCAGAAGGTCATAAGTAGCTCTCATGATGAAGCTGAGTCTCAAGGGTGCCATTTTCCATATATCATTCCATGTTAGTGATCTCTACAGGACTTCTCCCACTAAGTTTACACCGAGGTGAAACTTGAGGTGACGAAAAATGAACGACTAATCAAGAGAGAGTCTTCTTTTGGATGTGTACCTGAGTGGATGGTTTTCGTGGCCTCTCTGTCGAGTAAATGGACGTTTATATCTGTTCTGGAGTTTTGCAAGTATGAATGGACTCGCCATATGGCAGGGCAAACCTGGCGGCAGTCAGAACATCGTCATTACCATCTGCATTATCATCCATTCCATCAAGAAATCCTCATGTCAAGTGTTACGCAGGACTGGCCTGATTTCCATATCAGTGTGTTGCTAACCTTAGGTTTGAAAGAGCCTGGAAGTGAAGAATAGCTGGAGTCAGTGATTAACTAATCCAGTAACACTCGGAAAACATGGCTTCAAGATAATGTACAGATCAGAATCATCATGCGCATCAAGGCATAACACCGGCTTAACGAATGCCCCAGTAACACAGTAAAGACAGAGGCACACATGCGTCTTCTTCAGTTTTTTGTGTTTTATTTTTTAAAGAAGTGCACAATGTATGACAACACAGGACACACCGAGATAGCCTCTTACTAGTAACAGTGCAAACCAATGTTATCTTGTCGTGTGTACATGGTTTTTTAAAGATGGTAAAGGTGGGGCGGGGAGAGAATGACAATGAATATAACCGGGAGCTCTTCTTGCCCCTTCCATTTAGTGCGTGTTTCTAAAGTACTCTGTGTTGACGTATATATTCTAGAAAGTGATCATAGTAAGTGTTTATGCCTCTGTTTTTTTTTAATCATCCAAGCTGACTATTCAAATCTAACGAGAATAAAGATAGTCTGTACATTACTGTCATTGCTCCACTGACGCGACAGACGCTCTTACGGCCATAAACAGCCACGGTGTGTGTGACACAGATAGAACTGTGACCTACAGACTTGACACATTGTGTACTTCGAATTTTATAGGAGCTATTCGTGTGCTACTGTGTCTGTCATCTATAGAAACTTTAAGAAATATTACATTACTTTTGCTACAGAGATATCATCCATCAACAGCTGTGTTATATTTTCCTAATCTTGTCCTTCATCTTCACTGAAAATGGGAGGGAGATTATACAATTTTTAAAAATAAAATATCTGAACATTGATTACATCTTAGTAAGTTTTGAAAAAAAGTACACTACATAAACTATAAGTTTGTGTGTTAACTTATATGCAAATAATAATAATAAGAAAAATAAAATAAAATAAATTCTAAGTTCCGCAGATTTCGCATGTCGTAGGGGTGTGAAGTGTTAGTGCCTTCAAGTTTCTATGGCGCTACAGCATGTGAGGTAGGGATGCCAGCTTTTGCCCTCGCTGTCTTTACTTTCCTAATGAAACTCCATTATTTGGAGGCTGTGTTGCCCTGTGCCAGTCGGTCTGAATTTTTAAAAAAAAACAGAAACCAGGAAACTTTTGATCGCCAGGCGACTGTACTAACCACTACACCATCACGGCACTGATTTCCTTCCTTCTTGGGTCCGATTTTTGTTGATTTAGACAAAGATAAACGCTTCTCAGTAAATGATGCTCAGCACTTTCCTCATATGTGCACAGCTGTTCCAGGAGGCTTCTTATATGAAAAGAGCTTCATGATAAATTCTACTTATCATCACCATCATCATCATGTGCGTTACCGACTGGCTGCTCCAGAGTACACGATCCTTCATGCAGGCCATCAGTTTAGTTGGTGATCTCCTCTCACACTATCCCGTCAGACTGTCCAGTATCATTTCTCTGGGTCTTCCTCTTGATCTTCTTCCCTCTATTTTCCCTGTTGTTATAATATTTCCAATGCCCCCTCTTCTCATTGCATGTGGTACGGAAGTACATTGTCTCTCTCTCTCTCTCTTATTTTTCTGACAAGATTTTTTTTGTCTCTCCAGCTCTTCTCATACATTCTTCATTAGTTATTTTTGCTGTCCAGGGGATTCGCAACATTCTTCTAATAAACCACATTTCTGCTGCTTCCAATGATTTTTATGCAGACCTGCCTATTGTCCATGATTCACTTCCATACAACAAGACAGGTTCAATATAGCATTTTAGGACTCGTTTTCTAACATTCATTGTTAAGGATGTGTTGTATAATATGTTTCTCATTCTCTGAAATGCAGTCTTTGCTTGGCCTATTCTGTTCCTAATTTCTGTTCTGCATTTCCCATCTGAAGTTATTACTGCTCCAAGGTATATGAATTTTTGCACCTGATTTAGAATAGTTCCGTTTAATTTTATACTGCATGTTGGTGGATTCTGTTTCTTAGATATAACCATAGTCTCTGTCTTTTTTATGTTTAAAGAAAGGCCTTTCTGTTCACTTCCTTTAGCGACTTTATCTAAGAGATTTTGCAGGTCTTGTTGGTTCTCCGCTATCAGTACTGTGTCGTCAGCATATCGAAGGTTGTTAATATTGTATCCTCCAATTTTTATGCCTGATTCTGTGATGATCATTCTTAGAATATTCTCGCTGTACAGAGAAAAAAGGTCTGGAGATAGTACACATCCTTGTCGCACCCCTTGTTTTATAGGTTGATATTTTCCGGTTCAATTTTCAACTCGAATTGCTGCTTCTTGCTGCCAGTATAGATGTTTTACAATCCTCAGGTCTTTGCCGTCTATATTGATGTTTTCAAGCATTTTAATAATTTCATTATGTTTCACCTTGTCAAATGCCTTGGTGTAATCAATGAAGCATAAGTAGAGATCTTTCTGTACTTCTAAAGATCTTTCTGTTAGTGTTCGTAAAACATAAATGACATTGTGTGTTCCATTTCCTTCAACAAATCCAAACTGTTCATCTGCTATTTCCATTTTTATCTTTTTCCTTGTTCTTCTCATAATTATTCTCAGACGTAGCTTCGTTATGTGACATGAGAGGCTGATAGTCCAGTGGTCTTCACATTCCTTTGCACCTGGTTTCTTTGGTAGTGCTATAAACGTGGATTTAAGCAAGTCACTGGGCATATAACCACTGTTGTAAATGTCATTCAGTAACTTGGTTATTATTTTTATTCCCATCTCCTCTAGCACCTCTATTTCTTCTATTTTTATATTATCAGGCCCAGTTGCTTTTCCTTTCTTCATGTGTTTGATGGCATCTATGATTTCATCTTCAAGTATTGGTGGTCCATCACAGTTTTCAGTATCTGGTCTTTCTCCTCCATATAGCTCACCGATGTACTCTGTCCACCTGTCCACAATGTCTTCTTTTCCCATTAACATTTTACCTTCTTTTGATTTCAGGCATCCTGTGGTATATTTTGTCTTCCTGCCTGTGAGTTCACTAATTCATTTGTGCATGTTTTTGCTGTCTTTATTATGAGAGTCCTCTATTTATCTGCACTGTTCATTTAATCACACTTCCTTTGCTTCTCTGCATTTGCGTCTTATTCTTTATTTATCCTGCTATATTTTTCTTGGTTATTTTTACTCCTCCTCCTCTTGTCCATCAGTCCTATGTTGTCTGTCATCCATTTATTTTTAGGGGCTTCTTTTTTTCGGTGGTATTATCTCCTTAACAGTTTAGTGCATAGAATCTCTTAACATTGTTCTTCTATACTATTTATCTTTGCTATTGCATTGTATTTATTTGTTATAATAACTCTGTATTGTTCTCGCAGTTCTTGGTCATTTTTTAAGAAGTTCTGTATTCAGTTTGATGTTTCTAACTTTTCTGCATGCTTTCTTTAGCTTTATTCTAATTTTTCCACAGAGTTGGTCGTGGTCACTATTGCAGTCAGCTCCTGGGATAGTTTTTGTTGTCAGTAATGCATTTCGGAATCGTTTGTTGATTAATATGTAGTCTGTCTGGTTAAAAGTCTTTTTGTCTGGGCTGCACCACGTTGCCAGTCTTCGAGGATGTTGTTTAAACCAGGTATTTCCTACAACCATGCTGTGTATTCTTGGCCATTCAATTAATTTACTACCTCTGTCATTCCTCTCCCCCAGCCCATAGTCGCCAACGATGTCTGAGGTTCTTCCTTTACCAACTTTGGCATTAAAATCTCCCATAACTTCATGTGACTTTGTGTGTTTCAGGGCTGTCTCTATATCATTATAAAATACCCGTACATCTTCTTCAGAACTTTCAGCTGTTGGAGTGCTCTTTCAGTTGGGCTAGTAGGACTCCGTCCGAGATGTCATGTTTCTCACTTCCTGAATATATTATTGTATATTTATCAGAGTTTATCTTCCTTGCACCTGTCCATCTGTCTTCACTCATTCCTAATATGTTGATCTTCATTCTACTGCAGTTACAAAACTAATGTTGCTGGTATGATAAATTTTACTGCAGTTACAAAACTAATGTTGCTGGTATGATAAATTTTACTGCAGTTACAAAACTAATGTTGCTGGTATGATAAATTTTACTGCAGTTACAAAACTAATGTTGCTGGTATGATAAATTTTACTGCAGTTACAAAACTAATGTTGCTGGTATGATAAATTCTACTGCAGTTACAAAACTAATGTTGCTGGTATGATAAATTCTACTGCAGTTACAAAACTAATGTTGCTGGTATGATAAATTCTACTGCAGTTACAAAACTAATGTTGCTGGTATGATAAATTCTGCCGCAGTTACAAAACTAATGTTGCTGGTATGATAAATTCTACTGCAGTTACAAAACTAATGTTGCTGGTATGATAAATTCTACTGCAGTTACAAAACTGATGTTGCCGGTATGATAAATTCTACCGCAGTTACAAAACTGATGTTGCTGGTATGATAAATTCTACCGCAGTTACAAAACTGATGTTGCTGGTATGATAAATTCTACCGCAGTTACAAAACCGATGCTGCAGGCATACCTCACATTCATCTCCTTACCGCTCACGTTTTCCCAGAATATCTATCCTGCTCAAGTCTCTACGTTTACACATGTCTCTTGTCACAGAGCAATAGTTCAGTATTTAAATAATGTATACACATGTACTTGTAAATTAATATATTTCTATAGTCTTCAGTCCTACAGAAGTGCTGTTAGGGAGGCAAAGTTCCGCAAGGGACATGCAAATGAATTAATAAATGAAAGACTTCAGTAAGAAAACGGTTTTATGGGTTCCATGAGTTTCTCATTTGTGTCAGTTATTCTGGTCAACTAACTGAAAGTTTTCTTTTTTAAATGACGGACAGAATATCCACGCTGATTGTCCTTCATGTTTTATAAATAATTCAGTGTCCATAAATTGTTTTCTGGTTTATGTGGAAAATGAAAGGTAATATACGTAGACGCACATGCTTTCACTACACCAGTGGACACACACAAACACGATAAATGTTGATGGTTGGTCTTGTAAACTCTGTTTTACAGTTAAACGCAGAAATGAACTGGAAGAGTACCAGTATGATCATATTCTGTGCGTGTACTTTCCAGTGGCTTTCAGTGACTAGTAATGAATGCATCTACTCGGTAAGATCAAAATGAATACCAGTTTTTCATGTGTAAATAACATTCAGTTTAACAATAACAACACCAGATTTTAATGAAACAAGATATATCAAGTTCAGTGTAACAATAATAGCATGTTTTTAATGCAACGAGACATGAGGTTTAGTGTAACAGATTTTAATGTAATAACACACACACACACACACACATATATATATATATATATATATATATATATATAAGAAAATCAGGTTCGATGTATCATAAAAAACATGAACAGACAGAAAGGCAGAGCAAACGTTTTTTCTAAGGGTGAGGAAAAGGCAAGCAGGCGGGCGGACAGACAGATAGACAGACAGATAGATAGATAGATAGATAGATAGATAGATAGATAGATAGATAGATAGATAGATAGATAGATAGATAGATAGATAGATAGATAGATAGATAGATAGATAGATAGATAGATAGATAGATAGATAGATAGATAGATAGATAGATTTAAAAAACAATGATTTTTGTCTCATCTTCTGAACACTCCGGGATTGTGACTGTGAGCAAGTTGTCATTGTTTGTACAAACCGAGCTTTGAAGGAAATGCCTCAAAGGATCGTCACTTCAGAGTTGGAGAAAAATTTAGTTCTGCTTATGGATGTAAGTTTTACTAGTGGACCTGTCACAGTTAGTAAAATATGTGAGACTGTAAAGTACTTAACTTTACATTTGCTATCACTGTGTTCTTAAGTATAAGAAAAGTATAGAACTCTATACATTTCTATAAATTATCTTATTGTCAGTCATGTTTCCTAGCTAATGGTTTAGATACATGGGCACAATTATGACCTCTCCAGTCTTGGACTAATACTGATATCGAAGAGGAAGTTTGAAATTAACATGTTAGCTTTTGGATGACATGTTTAACGAATGTATGTAAAAAAGTAAAGATAGTCCCATAGCATTTCAAATGCCGTAGGGGGTGAAGCGTTAGAGACCTCATTATGCTGGGTCATCAGCGTGTGAGGTAGGGTGACCAGTTTTTACTGCCTTTACTTCCCAGATTTTCTCTGGTACCCATTTTACGAGGCTGGGTCGACCTCAGGGCCGTATTGGTCGGAAAAAAAATCCCGCTCAGCTGGAGATTCGAACCCTCGACCATTTGGTTGCTAGACGAGTGCTCTAACCACTACGCTAGCCGGCCCACATTTAATGTATGAGTTAAAATTATTATATCCAGCAAAAATCCCTGACGCACGGAGATATATGTAGGACAGAAATAGACAAAAACGCATAATAAATTTGTAGATGGAGTATAAAGATGTGAGAAACGAAAGAGGATTATCAATTTAGTGCTAACCTGTGCTAGTCTTATATCATGTACATTATCTCTTGATCTTTTCAGACAAATATGATCAGTGTGATACCAAATGGAAGTCTGCCGCCATCTCTCACTGTCCTATCTTTAGACAACAATCCAATAAAAGTCATAGAGGACAAAGCTTTTGACGAAATGTCCTCCACACTGAACAGTCTATCATTTTCAAATGCTTCTTTCACTAGACTACCAGACGCCCTGCTTCATTTAGACGCTCTTAGAATCTTAAACATTTATAACACGGAAATTCAGGACTGGAATGTGGAAGTGATGAGACACATCGGCTCAACTGTACAGACACTTTACCTGGAGAACGTTGGTTTCTCTCAGTGGCCTGGATGGGTATCGTATTTTTCAAATCTGACAGAGTTAACTATTGTCGATGGTACGATTTCGACTATGCCAGATGACGCTTTAGACAATGTAGCTAATTCATTGAGCACCGTCTCTCTTATGAATAACCGTTTCACGTCGATTTCGAAAGCAATTTCGACACTTAATGCTCTGCAGACATTAATAATTTCGAATAACAAAATTTCTGATTTAACTTGGCTTCCGAAGTCTAGTAAACTCTTTTCTTTATCTCTTGATAATAATCAACTTTCTGACGTCGATCACGTCAGTCTGGCACTCAGGCCATTTGCTGAATCCTTGATGGGTATAGGTATTGTAGGAAACAAACTTCCTGCCATTCCAGACATGTCATACCTGACACGAGTTGCAACTCTAGATTTATCAAGCAATAGAATATCGGATCCAACTCTGGGATCTCTAGCAAACGGCCTGTCGTATCTGGATCTAAAGCAGAACTATCTTCCAGCTATTCCTGTTATATTTTTCAGTTTACAGTCAGTGACCGACATGGTTTTGGAGTCCAATGTCATTTCAGAGATTCGAGGAACCCAGTTCCCCCCGTGGACAGAAGGCGTGGATCTTGGCTATAATCTCATAACGGAGCTAACAGACACGAGCTTTCCAGAAAACTGTAGCATACTTTCTTTAAACTTAATTAGCAATCCAATTACATCGATTTCCACTTTCGCATTTAAAAACCTACAGAAGTTAACAATACTCAACTTGAGTTACTCGAAATTAACACGCCTGCCTCTAGCACTTTTTATGTTGACCAGTCTGACCTTCTTTGACATTGATAGAAGCGATGACCTGATTTGCACGTGTGAGGAGAAGATTTTGGCTCCTTGGATCACGGGTCTTCCAGACAGACTCAGCACGAAATGTGGGCAGGTCAGTATTTCTGATTTCTTTGCAACTCTGAGTCAGGATTGTCCAGACAATGATACTCTCGGGTACTAAATAGGCAACAGAAAATGCTGATGATGTTCTCGATGATGTAATGATTAAGCTAAAGGACATGTCTCGTATTTTAAAACATGACATTCAGCTACCTGTAACATTCACCTACCTGTAACATTCAACTTCTTGCTACATTCAAATTCCTATACCCAGAGCCGGCCAGGCATACAGTAGCACGAGTAAAATCCGCAGTTGACAAACATAGAGAGTCAGAACATACACGGCATGGAATGTCCTATAAATCATAAATCACCTTAGAGATAAACCAGTGAGAAGTTTTGCAGACCGTGATTCTTCTTCTTCTTCTGCGTTCGAGGTTGTTGGTCACTTCAGATCCTGATCCCTGTCGAAATGGCAGACTGTGATTAAGATATACCAGTTCTCTTGATCTTCAATATTTTGTTAGTTTTATACGTGGATGTTGTCTCGACAAAAGATAAATAATATTAAGTGTCAGATAATTTATAGTTAGCTGTAAGATGGACAATTTTTAAAACAGTTTTCTCTGTACATTTGTTAAATATACAAAATCTTGTAGTCTTCAACCAAAAAGATAAAAAAACAAAACTATAGTACAATTTACTTCTATATACTAGTTCAGGTTCATTCATTCATTCATTTGCATGTCCCTTGCGGAACTTTGCCTCCCTAACAGCACTTCTGTAGGCCTCTATGTTGTGAGCAAGATGGCCTGCTGCTGATGCATCCATTTGCAGATCGTCAACGATGTCTTGCAGTCATCTTCGTTTTGTTCTTCCTCTTTTTCTTTTTCCCATTATGTATCCTTCCAATACGGTCTTCTCTAAATTATCATGACGTATTAACAGGTATTAACACTTTATACTACATACTACAGTACTTTACTACATACTACAGTGCCTTACTACATACTACAGTGCCTTCCAAAGTGGGCGATGAAAAGATCGGGGTGGGGTATGAATGATAGAAAAGGTAGCGGCAGAAGCGCAATACGTTTCTTATATTCAAGTATATACATATTTTCAAAATCTTGTGTTGTCTCCTTCCTCATATACCTCTCAGAGTTGAGGGAACAGATTTGTTTTGATTGAGTTTGGCAATTTGCTTCAAATACTGGGATATTTGATGTTTCTCTTTTTCCTTCCATCCACTTCTTTCAGGGGTTAATCTCCCTGTTTCCTGCCATTCTTAGCAGGAATATTTTATATATTGAACTTCTGGCGATAGTCATATAACGTGGTCAAATCATCTGGCTTGTTTCTGTGGTATTGTGAGCGAGAGGGCGTGGTAGAGCCTAGCCAGAAAAACCGAAACACATGGTTCGCTCACAAAGTCCCACCTTACCACCAGTATGCAAATGAAGGCATATCACGTGAGCTAGGAATCTGGGAGAGAGACACGCAGAGAACTGCACCAAGGCAGTCTCATCATGGCACATGGCTTGGGCGGCAGTGTATATCTGAGGAAGTTTGTCTTTGATGTACAGTGAAGAATGTGTATTTCGATTTATGAACAGGTCGTGAGTATGTAATTAGTAGTAAGCTATTAAATCCAGGATTGCCGCCTGATGCCCGCCTCGCTTGTGCTTCATAATTGTCAGTTATTGTAATGCCCAGTAAAGGTCACATAATCTTTGGTGTCAGCCGCCAGTGTTTAGTAAGGCTAGCAGACTCATATGTGGGGAATATATATATTTAAATATATATATATATATTATATATAGCATATATATGAGTATATATATATATACTCATAATGTTGAAGTTATATAAATATGTGTGCATATGTTTATGAATTTATTTTGAATGTTGGGTTGTCATGTATCTTAAATATAAACCATATTCTTATATGAAACGTTAAGCTTTTGTTGTGGATTGCCAAGTCGGGCAACCTCTCATGAGATTTAGAAAATACATAGAATATATATCATGTAATGTATAACATGCTTGTGTATGATCTGAGCTGGCAGACTATTGAAATCATAGAATATTACTAGCATTAAATAGTTTGTGTTGGAATTTTTATATACATGGCGTTGGAGTTATATTTTGCCTGCTAGTGATGAATGACAGGAATATAATTTTGATCAGGCCAGTTATTGTCACTATCATATGATCACCCAGGGTAGTGGACCCAGACAAGAGGAACCCCTAAAGAAGAAAAGATCCTGGGTTGGAAAATAGTTGGAGCAACAGTGGGGACGTGAAATGCCACTCATGCTGTAGGCTAAAGATTAGCCGTGCTCCCAGACAAAAGAATAATAAAGGGTTGAAGGGTGTGGGCTGTGTATATAAACGGAGAAGATAGTGATTTTCACCCGGCCACAGAGTTGGTTGTCACAATATGATAACTTGTAAGACCCCTGGGAGAAAATGGTCCATCATAACAAAGTTTAAGGTTGGGGGCAAAGTATATAGTAATACGTACAGGAGGGAAAAAACACAAATAAATAACAATAAAGAAGAAGTAACAATATTACAAATAATTTCTTACAGTATAATGTCTGGTGATACTCATATAACGTGGTCAAATCATTTGACTTGTTTCTATGGTATAGTGTCTGGCCATCGTTGTGTAACTTGGGCAAACCATTTGACTAGATTTTGGATGTAGTGTAGTACATGCGTTACTCCAGCCCTTGCCCTGATGATGTCATTTCTGAATTTGTCTCTTTCTTACATTTAGTATTCTCCTCAAAATCTCACTTTCCTTTCATATTTAGATGTCAATGTCTATTTTACATTGATAGCACAGAGCTGAAGTGAAGATGGCCTTTCTACGGTGCTTTTTCTGCGTCATTTATAATGTATTTGTTTTTCAGTACAAACATAGCAAAAATGATACAAAAAGAAAACTGTACGAGGAAATCTTTACAACATATGGAAAGTTCGAAGAGAAACGCTTAAGTTATACAATCGAGCTTGTCATAAAATCTCAGACAGAGTGGAGTCGTGTACCAGGTAAGGGGCCATCAAACTGTACGGGGCCATCCAATGAAATACGGCAGATTATTGAATGACTAAATAAATTCAGCGGCATCTCAGCTAGCATAAAATCGTCTAATTTAAGTTATTCTTAATTATAACTGTAGCTAGAGACCCATATTTCTGTATATTCGGCCTTTTCCTGAATGTAAATTGTGATTTTGCTGTACTTAGCAGCTTCTGTTACACCAGTGATTCTCAAATAGGGAATATGGTTCCACTGGAGTGTAGGGGATTTCCATCCAGTTTTTTAAAATAATTAACACCATAAAAGAATGGCACACAGCCACACACAAATTCAAGAGAAACTTCAGATCTTAAAGCAAGAATTCAGCTACACTGGGACTGTATATTAACAGATAAAAAAACAAAGATAATGAAAAGTAATAATGCAAGCAATAACCTCATGGTAATTGAGGGAGTGCCAATTGAGGAAGCAGAATATTTCACATATGGAAGTGGAGGTGGATTGGCCACACTCTGAGGAAACCTGACACCAATATAGCAAGGCAGGCACTGACATGGAATCTTCAAGAAAACAGAAAACGAGAAAGACCTAGACTTACTTGAAGAAAAGAAATTATGACAGCGCTTAGAGACAAGGGATGCACATGGAAGGAAGCAGAGAATAATTCCAAGAACGGGGATGACTGGAGAGCCTTTATCCGTGGTCTATGCTTTCAAGGGAGTGAAAGGCGTTGATGATGATGATGATGATGATGTAAAAAATGTTATAATGTTAAAAAGTGCTTCCTGGGTAATGATTTAATATATATGGAGGGATTCCTAAACAGTATTGGTTTAAAAGGAAGGTTTTTAGTTTTAGACTTTGAGTAGAATTGTGTTAGTGTCAGGCCGGGTGTGAGTGTATGTGTATGTGTATGTGCGTGGGTGGTTTTTTTTGCGGAGGGGAGCGCTTGCTTGCTTGCTCCGTGAGCTAGGATTCAGCCAACTGCAGGTCTCTAACGCTTCACCCCCTACGGCATTTGAAATGCTATGGGACTATCTTTACTTTACTTTTACACAGAGTTGGTTGTCACAATATGATAACTTGTAAGACCCCTGGGAGAAAATGGTCCATCATAACAAAGTTTAAGGTTGGGGGCAAAGTATATAGTAATACGTACAGGAGGGAAAAAACACAAATAAATAACAATAAAGAAGAAGTAACAATATTACAAATAATTTCTTACAGTATAATGTCTGGTGATACTCATATAACGTGGTCAAATCATTTGACTTGTTTCTATGGTATAGTGTCTGGCCATCGTTGTGTAACTTGGGCAAACCATTTGACTAGATTTTGGATGTAGTGTAGTACATGCGTTACTCCAGCCCTTGCCCTGATGATGTCATTTCTGAATTTGTATCTTTCTTACATTTAGTATTCTCCTCAAAATCTCACTTTCCTTTCATATTTAGATGTCAATGTCTATTTTACATTGATAGCACAGAGCTGAAGTGAAGATGGCCTTTCTACGGTGCTTTTTCTGCGTTATTTATAATGTATTTGTTTTTCAGTACAAACATAGCAAAAATGATACAAAAAGAAAACTGTACGAGGAAATCTTTACAACATATGGAAAGTTCGAAGAGAAACGCTTAAGTTATACAATCGAGCTTGTCATAAAATCTCAGACAGAGTGGAGTCGTGTACCAGGTAAGGGGCCATCAAACTGTACGGGGCCATCCAATGAAATACGGCAGATTATTGAATGACTAAATAAATTCAGCGGCATCTCAGCTAGCATAAAATCGTCTAATTTAAGTTATTCTTAATTATAACTGTAGCTAGAGACCCATATTTCTGTATATTCGGCCTTTTCCTGAATGTAAATTGTGATTTTGCTGTACTTAGCAGCTTCTGTTACACCAGTGATTCTCAAATAGGGAATATGGTTCCATTGGAGTGTAGGGGATTTCCATCCAGTTTTTTAAAATAATTAACACCATAAAAGAATGGCACACAGCCACACACAAATTCAAGAGAAACTTCAGATCTTAAGCAAGAATTCAGCTACACTGGGACTGTATATTAACAGATAAAAAAAACAAAGATAATGAAAAGTAATAATGCAAGCAATAACCTCATGGTAATTGAGGGAGTGCCAATTGAGGAAGCAGAATATTTCACATATGGAAGTGGAGGTGGATTGGTCACACTCTGAGGAAACCTGACACCAATATAGCAAGGCAGGCACTGACATGGAATCTTCAAGAAAACAGAAAACGAGAAAGACCTAGACCTACTTGAAGAAAAGAAATTATGACAGCGCTTAGAGACAAGGGATGCACATGGAAGGAAGCAGAGAATAATTCCAAGAAAGGGGATGACTGGAGAGCCTTTATCCGTGGTCTATGCTTTCAAGGGAGTGAAAGGCGTTGATGGTGATGATGATGATGATGTAAAAAATGTTATAATGTTAAAAAGTGCTTCCTGGGTAATGATTTAATATATATGGAGGGATTCCTAAACAGTATTGGTTTAAAAGGAAGGTTTTTAGTTTTAGACTTTGAGTAGAATTGTGTTAGTGTCAGGCCGGGTGTGAGTGTATATGTATGTGCGTGGGTGGTTTTTTTTTGCGGAGGGGAGCGCTTGCTTGCTTGCTCCGTGAGCTAGGATTCAGCCAACTGCAGGTGTGTTAATACCTGACCTTTGACAAATGAAATTTTCATTCTACATAAATAAAAAAAATATGTCTAAGTATGAAAACCTTATGTTAGATTCATGAAGAAAAGACACTGTATAACATTATCCCAGTTCCCGATGTGGAACGGGCAAAGTGGAATATAGGACAGATCCCGGAAGTGAAGAGTCATTTGATCTCAGCTAATTTACATACTTCCCACGGAGAGAGGCTGCTTGATAACGATGATTTGTAGTTCAAGCTTTACTACCACGCCTCCTGAGTTGATTCTGATTGGGCAGCGGACCTATTTTATTTGCATGTCCTTTGCGGAACTTTGCTGCCGATGCATCCATTTGTTGATCATCAACAATGTCTTGCAGCCATCTTCGCCTTGGTCTTCTTCTATGTCTTTTTCCCATTATGGACCCTTCCAAGACGATCTTCTCTAACAGGCCTGAAGAATTGTTAGAACTGGAGTACATTCTCAAGGCAGCGAAGTGAGATGTCGCAAACGTGTCTGCGTGAAAGTAACAAATATTTAGTTCTCTCCTACAGGTGGTCAGTCACACAGTTCATGTCTTAATTGTTATAATTTTGATTCGAAGTTAACACTTGAAAGAGACAGATGATTATATCCACAGTGTTGCTGAACGATAGATGACGGACAGATGATTATACCCACAGTGTTGGTGAACGATAGATGACGGACAGATGATTATACCCACAGTGTTGGTGAACGATAGATGACGGACAGATGATTATACCCACAGTGTTGGTGAACGATAGATGACGGACAGATGATTATACCCACAGTGTTGTTGAACGATAGATGACGGACAGATGATTATACGCACAGTGTTGTTGAACGATAGATGACGGACAGATGATTATACCCACAGTGTTGCTGAACGATAGATGACGGACAGATGATTATACCCACAGTGTTGTTGAACGATAGATGACGGACAGATGATTATACCCACAGTGTTGTTGAACGATAGATGACGGACAGATGATTATACCCACAGTGTTGCTGAACGATAGATGACGGACAGATGATTATACCCACAGTGTTGTTGAACGATAGATGACGGACAGATGATTATACCCACAGTGTTGCTGAACGATAGATGACGGACAGATGATTATACCCACAGTGTTGTTGAACGATAGATGACGGACAGATGATTATACCCACAGTGTTGTTGAACGATAGATGACGGACAGATGATTATACCCACAGTGTTGCTGAACGATAGATGACGGACAGATGATTATACCCACAGTGTTGTTGAACGATAGATGACGGACAGATGATTATACCCACAGTGTTGCTGAACGATAGATAACGGACAGATGATTATACGCACAGTGTTGGTGAACGATAGATGACGGACAGATGATTATACCCACAGTGTTGCTGAACGATAGATGACGGACAGATGATTATATCCACAGTGTTGGTGAACGATAGATGACGGACAGATGATTATACCCACAGTGTTGCTGAACGATAGATGACGGACAGATGATTATATCCACAGTGTTGCTGAACGATAGATGACGGGCCAGTAATGGGCGGCGTGATCAGTATATCAACAATGATGGCTCAGAAATGGTGGATAAAGAATTGATTTTCCTTCACAATGGCATTTAGCTGCTGCCAAATTTAGGGAAAAAACATACCAATGCGTTTTATTACAGAAAACATTTATGAAGGCTACCCTGCTTTCTGGTGCAAAGTCCAGATGCTCTCTCTCTCTCTCTCTCTCTCTCTCTCTCTCTCTCTGTTGCCTTCCTGACGTCACATTTAGTCCAGGCAGATTTCAGTACGGCCACCAAGCTTCTTTCCAGACAAAGAAAAAAGTGAAGTTACTGAAAGCGGGGATCTAAGACATCTTTTAAGTACTTTTCATCCCTATACTGACTTTACTTACTTTACTTTATCCTTTCTCTGTGCCGTGAAGTGTCAAGATGTTATGCAGTTGTCGTTTTTTTGGGCCAGATAGTTGGCCCCAGTTACGATCATGTCGTATATAGTGAGTATTTCTCTGATACCATTTATCCATCTTTTTCTGGGTCTTCCTCTTGATCTGTGTCCTGTAAGTTCTTTGGTTGAAGGCTCTCGTGGCTAGCTGTGAGTGTATCATTCTCATTAAGTGGCCGAAGCACTTGATTGTTTGTTTCTCTGTATGTCGTAGACACTGTGTAGTACCTGCCACCTGTCTTGTGGTGTCATTTCTTAGCTTGTCAAACCTGGTGACGTTTGCTGCTTTCTTAAGACATCTTATTCCACATGTAGTTCTGTTGTTTCTTAGTAAGTGCCTTTGTCTGGCATTGGTAGCACAGCGCCGATATGAATATGTTATTAATTAGTTTTAGCTTAGTTTCCAGCGGGATGTTGGGATGTGTAAGCAGCGGGGAGGCTGCGGCAGGCCTAGTAAAGCCAACACTTGGGTTTTCGGTTTTCTCTTGCTCAAGAACGAGATAAAACGGACTGACTGACACGGAAAACAGAGGGAAACTCTACACTGACATCTTATTTAAAGATGAAAAAACAATGCAGTATTTAATCTATAAATGCACTCATTCATACCGTTAGCTAAGCTTGTTTCTAGGTTGTTTTAATTGTCAAATATCTCTCTTTCTCTAAACCTTAAGTGCCCAGGGCACATGGGGCTTCCGCAAGGGTTTTCCACAAATGCCTGTCCTTTGCCTTTTTTTCTGCTCTTGCCCAGGTGAGCCCTCTATTGCTCAGCATCCTCTCTGTTGTTCTTCTCCATGTCTCTTTTGGTCTACCCTTACTTCTGTTCCCCTGTGGTGTCCATCTTAGTGCTATGTTTGGTAGTGAGTTGTCAGTCATTCGGAGCACATGTCCCAACCATCGCCAGCGTCTTTCCTCAATAATTGTTGTCAGTGGCTTCAACTGCATCTCTGCCAACAAGATGTTATTTCTTATGGTGTTTGGCCAAAATATTGTTCTAATTCTTCGTAAACATTTCGTCTGGAAAGAATTCAACTTTTTTGTTGTCAAATATATACATTCATTCATTCATTCATTTGCATGTCCCTTGCGGAACTTTGCCTCCCAAACAGCACTCCTGTAGGCCTCTCGGTTGTGAGCAAGATGGCCTGCTGCTGTTGCATCCATTTCCAGATCGTCAACGATGTCTTGCAGCCATCTTCGTCTTGGTCTTCCTATATACATACCAAATAGTTAGTATATTAGTTAGTAATAACGGTATGTTGTCGAATATATACATACCCTTATTCTTAGTAGTCGATTAATCGTCGCTGTTTTGAATTGGCGGTGTACCTATTACTGTGTGTTCGTGTTTGTCTGTTTATGTAGAGGAGAGGGTGGGGAAGGATGTAATAGGGATGTGGCCTGTGATTTGGCAAGGGGGGCAGGGCACCAAAAAGTTGGGAACCGCTGATATATGTTTCAGTGAAGGTTAAATATAAACATAAATGCGCGGACGTAAAAGAAACACGCGCGAAATACCGGTAGAAAGTTTTTTTACACGAACAAAAAAAAAAGGTTCTAGAGGTCTGGCCGTGCAGCAGAACTGATTAGACAGTTTTAACAAGTTTTAAGTAACTATGGAAATGTTCTTTTTGAATCTGTGTCAATGTCTCGACTGTTGATTTTGACCTAACCAAAGGAAATAAACGACCTGATATTTCTTGTAAGTCACTAGTACTTTGAGTTATTGTGGGTTCTGTAAGATTTGTATACTGATTCGAATGTGAGTTATTGTGGGTTCTGTAAGATATGTATACTGATATAAATGTGAGTTATTGTGGGATTCTATAGGATTTCTATACTGACACGAATGCTACGTACTCAATAGAATAGCTGAGTATATCAGTTGTATTTGCTGCACCGTAACCTAGATCGCTGTAGAAAGTAAAGCAGGTTCTAGAAAAACGTTTTATTTAGTATCGTACTGGTCAGATTCTGGACTTGGAAGTGGTTGATGGTGAAACTACTATCACATAGAAGAGAGGTACCTGTATAGTTGGTGACTAGTGCCTGCTGATCGTATCGGTCTCCGACTGCACTGACGAACACAACGACCTTGCAGGCAAGAATGCAGGGCTCCATTGATTACAGACAAAAATTTTACAGTGCGTTATCGATGTACCGAAGGACATATTGCGGGGTACTACAGAACTATAAACACACACGCATATACATACATGTGTGTATGTGTGTATAACGAGGTGGGGACCGTTACTAATATGGATTCGACGTGAAGTAGTGAGTTACAATGAAAGACTCAGTTAGCTATAATGAAAGATTTGGAGAGAAGCAGTTAGCTACAATAAAAGAAATTAAGATGATGCATTTAGCTACAGTAAAAGATTTGGGATGATGTATTTACCTATAATAAAAGATTTGGGATGATGTTTTTACTTATAATAAAAGATTGTAGGTGAAGCAGTTAACTACAATTTTAAAAAAATTCAGGGTGAAGCGGTCAGCTGCAATGAAAGATTCGAGATAGGGACAGCTAATCGCAATAAAAGATTTGAGGTAGGGACAGTTAGTTATAAAGGAAGATTCAAAGACAGGCAGTTAGTTACAAGGGAAGATTGATTGACTGATTGATCTTTATTTCAAAAGGGTTAGGATTCAAAATGTGGCAGTTAGTTACAAGGGAAGATTCAAAGTGAAGAAGTTAGTTACAAGGGAAGATTCAAAGTGAGGAAGTTAGTTACAAGGGAAGATTCAAAGTGAGGAAGTTAGTTACAAGGGAAGATTCAAAGTGAGGAAGTTAGTTACAAGGGAAGATTCAAAGTGAGGAAGTTAGTTACAAGAATACAATAATTATTATTAATAATAATACAATAAGGAAGTAGTTGAAGTGTAATTTTATTGTTAGGCAGTTGTTAATGGGAACTTGAAGTGATCGCTCGAATTGTGGAAAGCAGTTGAATTCTTGAGACAATTTGTAAGGAGTGAGAAATTTTAGAGTATAATTTTTAAAAAAAGATCTCGCTCGGCCATACAATCAGGACAGATCTGAGTCTCTTTCAAGTCAAATTCAACGTTTATGGGACTTCCTTTGCATGTGAAGCAAAACTGTCAATGTGTAATAAATATGATTTACTACTCTATAAACAGTTCGTATTTAAAGTGCCACATAATGATAAAGAATACAATTATTATTTACGTAAGAACAATTAATTACGACATTGGTTATTTCAATTTGCACAAGATTTGGGTCATAAGTGTGGTCTGAGGGTCTAGTTAAAACCTACACCGCTAACTTTTTTTCTGAAACTGTAAAAAAGCGTAACAAATGTCGAATGTGTTTATAAACACACTTCCGGTTTCAAACTTGACGAAAGTGTGCCTACGTCTTATCTACCTTTCTCGACACGAAGAAGTCTTTTTTTTTCCTTATGAGATAAACACAGCACAGCACAGTGTATTTTTTTCATTATGAACTGAGATGAAATCGGTGATGAGAAACGAACACTTGAACAAGTAAGTATGCATCTCACAAAAATCAAACTGCACACACAACAAAGATAACAATGTAGAGGCTATGCTAAGATACACTGTTTCTGGAGAACTGGCCTGTCGCAGCGGCATGAAGAAAGCCACAAGTTTTATGTTGCTAATCACTCTTGTAAGTTTTGATCTAACTTCCGCGTTCAGGTTTCTGTTCATTCACTTTGTGGTTTGAGCTCCAACTTTTTTTATTGTTTAATCTGTGTTTTTTTTCAGAGTCAAGCGTGTGATAGTTAACTCCTTGACTCTCGCTCTATCAACTCATAGAATATATCGAATATTTAAATGAGAGACAAGTTCGTTTAATGGTATTTACAAAATTCACAAGACTGGCTAATGAGAGATTATTAAAGATTAATACCTTAAGTAGTATCAAGAAAATGATGGTCTGCCTTCAGCATCTGATGTTCTTAGATATCAGCCATTCTTCTCTTTAATATTTTTCATGTAACTGCTCTGTTCCTGCCGCACGTCGTTCTCTTCAAAATAAAAAAATAAATCAGCCTCATTTGTTTCACATGATCTGTTATTCTAGAGATTCTCCTCGCCTCTTTTCTTTCTTGCAAACTCTATAATTACTCAGTGTAGTCGGTATCTAAGCACTGAAAACTGAAGCGAATGATGACCTGTTTCTTGCCAGACAAACGTTTCACATTGTTCACAGACACAAGAACGACATTTCTTATTTGTCTGGTATCATGGCTGATTCTTCATCTTCTGACCAGTCTCTTACATGCTCGGAAATTCTCCCAGTTTCACCCGCCTCCATACCTCTCTCACTCTTCCTATACTTTAACACTGCACACTCACATCACTGAGTCATGGGAAGGTTGCTGGTTTTGGCTTTCTCGAAGCGGAAGACCGGAAAGGTCAAAGTTAGCACCTCGAGATGTGGGGCACGTGACTGGCTTGTGTGTGTCGCCCAGTCATTTATGTATAGTTGATCACTTCATTCGTATGTTCTTTGATTCAAGGTATGTCCAGGGAAAACAGTGAGGGAGGGTGTCATCGTTATTATTTTATCTATTGGTGGATATTTTGTAGTCTCGTATCTTGCGATGATCTCCACCTGCGCCTTTCTCATGTGCTATAAGTTGTCGTATTTCTATTGTTTGTTTTATGTGCATTTAACTGTAAGTTTTCTGGAGGAAGTAGTGCCCCTTGATTTATGTAATGAAGTTGTAGTTTGGTAGCAAACTATGGTTGTTTCAGTGTTATACCAATCAATCACTCAGTCATTTGCACTCCCCTTGCGAAACTTTACCTCCCTAACAGCTTTCCTGTAGGCCTTTTCTGTTGTAAGCAAGAAGCCCTGCTGCTGAAGCATCCATTTGCAGATCATCAACGATGTCTTGCAACCCTTCCAAGACGGTTTTCTCTAAATTCTCATGACATTCAATGTGTCTAAAATATTTAAGTTTTCTTTGTTTAATCTTCTTTATTAGCTAACCTTCTTCAATATTAATTTCTTGTACCATGGACATATTTGTTCTTTTTTGTGTCTATGATATTTGAAGAACTCTTCTGTATTTACAATCCAATGTATTTTTGTGTTTCTCAGTTGTTTCATTAAGTTTCCAGATCTGAAAGGAATGTGTTGGGTTAGAAAAGATGTATGCCTTTACAAATCGTATTTTTGTAGTTCTGTCTGTTCCTCTCCACAGCTTCTTTAGTTGTTTTACTTTTCAAGAGTGATAGATGTCCTCCTTTTTATTTCTAGTATAGAGTTTAAATAAGTAAAGCGACATGATGCGAAGAAACAGAATCCACCAGCATGCAGTATAAAATTAAATGGAACTATTCTAAAGCAGGTGCAGAAATTCAAATACCTTGGAGCAGTAATAACTTCAGATGGGAAATGCAGAACAGAAATTAGAAACAGAATAGGCCAAGCAAAGACTATCTTGTTATATGGAAGTGAATCATGGACAATAGCCAAGTCTGCACAAAAATCATTGGAAGCAGCAGAAATGTGGTTTATTAGAAGAATGTTGCGAATCCCCTGGACAGCAAAAATAACTAATGAAGAATGTATAAGAACAGCTGGAGAGACAAAAAAAATCTTGTCAAAAAAAAAATAAGAGAGAGAGACAATGTACTTTCATAGGACATGCAATGACAAGAGGTGGCATAGAAAATATTATAACAACAGGAAAAATAGAAGTAAGAAGATCAAGAGGAAGACCAAGAGAAATTATACTGGACAATCTGACGGGATGGTGTGAGAGGAGATCACCAACTGAGCTGATAGCCTGCATGAAGGATCGTATACTCTGGAGAAGCATAATAGCCAACGCCAGTCGGCACGGCACCTGATGATGATGATGACATGATGCACCCATAACGGACATTTGTTTTATGTCAAACCAAGTTGTTGTTTCATCATTTATTCTTACTGGTGCCTGTTGGTCTAGATCCAGCAGCGATATTAATTGTATCATATGTGTTGGAAGTGCCTTTTTTCCATGATTTCCCAATGTTTCTGGTGTTGTACACAATCAAATTCACATTAAATTCTCTGTATTTCTCTATTATTAATCTTATATTGAATATATGATCTCTTGATCCATTTCCTTGTCTAAAATCAGCTTGGACCACAATGACATCTTCTATTTTCTTACAAAGTCTACCCATTATGATTTTTAACAGAATTTTACGGCACGACCAGTCAGAGAACAACAGTTCTGTAATTTGTGCATAATTTCAGGTTACCCTTTTTTGGCAGTGGTATGAATATAGTTCTTTTCCATTCCTTTGACCAAATACCTGAATGCCATATCTTTTTACATAGTGCATTATAGATTGTTGCACATTCCTTTCCTCCTGCCTTAATGAGTTCAGCTGTTATCTCATCACATCCTGGTGATTTACCATTTTTCAGATTCTTTATTGCCCATAAAACTTCTTCAAGTGTCAGTTCGGGTTCTTTCTCCTCCAATAATAATTTACACTGTTGATTTCTGCTTTCACAGTCATTTGTATCATACATTCCTCTGCAATATTCCTTCCATCTTTCTAGACTTTCCTCTGTCTCTGTCAAGGTATTCCCCATCTCGTCACAAATTACATTTAGCTTAGGTGTGATATTTCTCGTCAATGTCTTCATTTCTTTAAACATTTTACTATCTCTTCCACGCTTTTGATGTCCCTCTGTTCTTTCACAGCAGTGTTGTATAGTGTTATACTGAAGTATTTAAATGTATGCTCATGAATCATCATTATTTGAACCATGCCTTATTGATATGTTGATTGATTCAAACTGCCATTTGCTGTGTTTATGTTGTATGTGCGCATTGAAACGTGTCATTTTGCCATTATTGTGTTGAGCTTGCTCTACTTGTTATTTCAGTGAGCTTGTCCATTTTTGAACCTTTAATCGTGTATTGTAGTTAGATGTAAAATGTGAATGTTCATTGAATTTATGCGCATTTCATTTGAGTGTCATTTTTTGTGGTAAAATGCAGTCATGACAACTACGCGATTTGAATATGATTTTCATGAGTTAGTACAAGTAGAAATGTTTGCTGAATATTCTGATTGTAACTCATGATCTTGTTGATGTAGCACTGTTCTGTGAAGATCTATATTTACTGAACATTAGTGCGATTGCACAAGATGACTTAGTGAGGCCTTCTGTTGAAGAAGGGCCATTTGGAGTGTACGCACAAGGTATAGTTGATATTCTTATAATTTATGTGTGTCTCACTTTATGGAATGCTTTACAGTAGTCTATGAAGTATACGTATAGGTCCGTCTTTACGTCTATTGATCTTTCCATCAATGTTCTATATATATATATATATATATATATATATATATATATGGCATTACTTGTGACTTTTCCTTCGACGAAGCTACACTGTTCTTCAGCGATTTCTGGTTTTATTTTGCTCCTGACTCTTTTCATGAAAATACGAAGCAGGATTTTGGTAACATGGTTCATAAGACTAATGGTTCGATGGTCTTCACATTCAACTGCACCTTGTTTCTTTGGTAGGGGAATGAAAAACGATTGCAATAGGTCTGATGCGACACAGTTATTGTTATAGATGCCATTCAGCAATGTGGTAATTATTTCTATCCCAAGCTCTCCTAATGCTTCCAATTCTTCCTTGGTGATTTTTTTTCTGGTCCTGGTGCTTTGTTGTTCTTCATGTGTTTGATGGCTTCTTCCACTTCTACTTTAAATATGGGAGGCCCTTCATTATTATTTCGTATATCTATTTCAATTTTATTGTACTCGTAGAGTTCTCTAATGTATTCGCACCATCGTGCCATTATTTCATCTCTGGAAGACATCAACATAGATGGAAAAGATCTGAAACTCATCAAAAACATATACTGGCGGCAATCAGCAGCAATGAAGGTTGAGAACCAAATAGAAGCATTCCAAGACATAAAATTGGGAGTGAGACAGGGATGCGTTCTATCTCCTGACCTCTTCTCCCTGTACAGCGAAAACATAATGAGAAATATAGAGAGCTTGCCAGGAATATCAGTTGGCGGGTACAACCTTAACAACTTAAGATATGCAGACGATACATTTCTGATTGCTAAAAGTGAAAGGGTTCTACGGGTCCATCTGGACATCATGGTTCGTGAAAGTAAAATTAAAGGTCTCAGCCTGAATAAAAAGAAGACTAAGTGATGATCATCTCACAGAAAAGAATACCACCAAAATGTAGCATTACCATCGATGGCACAGAACTGAAACAAACTGATGGATTCAACAACTATAACAGCTGATGGGAAATGTCATCATCATCATCAGGTGCCGTGCCGACTGGCGTTGGCTATTATGCTTCTCCAGAGTATACGATCCTTCATGCAGACCATCAGCTCAGTTGGTGATCTCCTCTCACATCGTCCCGTCAGACTGTCCAGTAATCATTTCTCTTGGTCTTCCTCTTGATCTTCTTACTTCTATTTTTCCTGTTGTTATAATATTTTCAATGCTCCCCTCTTATCATTGCATGTCCTATGAATGTACATTGTCTCTCTCTCTTATTTTTTTGACAAGATTTTTTTTGTCTCTCCTCTTTTGCTGTCCAGGGGATTTGCAACATTCTTCTAATAAACCACATTTCTGCTGCTTCCAGCATTGGGAAATGTCACAACGAAATAAAAAGCAGACGTTGCTCAGGCCAAGTCAGCATTTTAGAAAATGAGAAACATCTTGTTGAACAGATCCGTATCAGTGGAAACAAGATTCGGAGTACTTAAATATTACATCGAGCCAATTTTGTTTTATGGATGTGAAGCATGGTCCATGAATAAGAGAGTACAGCAAGAAATGGAGGCCATGGAAATGTGGTTCATAAGAAGGATGTTGAAGGTACCATGGACAGCTAAGAAAACCAAAGAAGAAGTCTTAAGAGTTAAAAAGCAAACAATAGCAATGATTAGAGGCAGACAAGCGAGATTTGTAGAATATTTTCTGAGAATAGGAAAATTGGAACACATTGTGGCAAGTGGAAAAATTGAGGGAATAAGAGATTGAGGAAGACAGAGAGAAAAGTTACTGGATGGGCTGTCAGTGTGGCTAGGAAGAAAGTCGCCGGCGGAGCTCATAATCAAGTTTAAAGACGGGGAATTGTGGAGAGAAATGATCGCCTACGCCATGTGGCACGGTACATGATTGATTGATAGTTGATATGAGAGTCACACACGGTGACAGTTATTTTGTCGAGTAGACAGAAGTGATGAAGTGTCTTTCTGCTTGTATGTTCTTGTTCGTAACGTTGCAGCTTTCGGGGTTCTCAGTTGTCGTTTGTCTTGTGTGATATGTTTCATGTTTCGTGGTTTAAATTAATTATTGTTTTCCTTCATCGCCATGTAATTACCAGTTGTCGCTTATGTATGTGAAAATGTACTATGTTTAAGGTGTCTGTTGTTTCCATGTGTAGAAATCACGTGTAGAAAGCTAGTCACATGGTTAGAACCTGGGTTGTTATCTTTGGAGGGGTGCAGTTTTGAGGTTTCATGTATGACTATACATTAATATGGGAAGAAAATATTTAGATAATTCACGTATAAGTTTAAAGCACCTACCTCGTATGTTTTACACTGCCTCGACCACTTTTATACAACTAGTTTCCTTGGACACATTAATAGAACTTTACAGTACTTTAACTATGGCTCAGTTGATCCACCAACTCTTACAGCCCATTTATAAAGACGCACCCCTTTGTATCCTGACGGTACTCACGAGTACCACTTTCTTTAAACTGTAATATTTCATAAATGCAAACATTGTTCTTGATAATACCCAAAGGAATATGTAGAACAGCCTTCTGTCAAAACAACCAGTAAAGGGCCAGCACTCTGAAATTGTCCTCTTCTTTGTGCGGAGTGTACTTTTTTTTCTGTCCTGTCAAACAAAACTGTTTTTCCTCTTTGTACTTGTAAATTCCATCCTTTAAAAAAACATTAAAATGTTTATAAAAATTAATTTTCTTCTTTCTATGTTCATTGCTCGTCAAAATCTATTTTATGACATAAAAAATAATGAAAAAGACATGGAGAAGAACAACAGAAAGGATGTTGAGCAATAGAGGGCTCACCTGGGCAACAGCAGAAAAAAAGGAGAAAGACAGGCATTTGTGGAAAACCCTTGCGGAAGCCCCATGTGCCCTGGGCACTTAAGGTTCAGAGAGAGAGAAAGTTACAGGGAAATTAATTCAGGATACAAAGGGTTCCATTTGTGACCAAAAGGTTATGATTTTGTTGATGATCTTTAACAGTTTAGACCGTCCTGTAAATCTTAGAATTGAAGCATCAGATCTATGAGATTATGTCACACTGGCATCAACAGGTTGTCTTTTGATGGAATTCCACGCAAACATCAGCATATGAGTTTGAGTAGCTCTCATTTGCCAGTCCGCTTGAGAATGTCTTTTCTAATCCAGAAGTTCCAGTATATAGAGGTTTCCTGGGGATAGAAATAG
This sequence comes from Achatina immaculata, assembly GCA_009760885.1. NCBI lineage: Eukaryota > Metazoa > Mollusca > Gastropoda > Stylommatophora > Achatinidae > Lissachatina > Lissachatina immaculata. The sequence continues at coordinate 14,874,508 of CM019695.1, read as the reverse complement.
TTTATAGAAGGGAGTAAGACAAGGATGTGTGCTATCCCCAGATCTGTTTTCTCTATACAGTGAGAAAATTATGGGAGCCGTTACTGACAAGCCCCGGATAAAAGTTGAGGGACATAACACCAATAACCCGAGATACACTGACGAAGGAGTCCTGATAGCAGACAATGAGAAATATCTACTGGCGCTGCTAGATATAGTAGCAGAAAGTTAATATAAAGAACTTTCACTGAACAGTAAGAAAACAGACACGATGGTTATGTCCAGAAAGAAAACTGTACCACAACGCAATGTACAAATCAAAGGAATAACATTAAAATAAGTGCACAAGTTTAAATATCTTGGTACAACGATAACATCATATGGTAGGTGTACCATAGAGATCAAAAACAGAATATACCAGGCAAAGGTAACATTTCAGAAAATGTAATCTATTTTGTGCAGTATGTCTTCGTCAATAGATACTAGGAAAGAAGTCTTGAAATGCTACATAGAGGCAGTACTACTACATCGTCACTAACAAAAACAACAAGAGCATTAGAGGCAACTGAAATGTGGTTCCTAATGTTAAGAATACCATGGACAGCAAAAATAAGAAATGAAGAATGCCTATGGAAGCCAATGAGAATCGAACATTAATAAACAAACTACAGGGGAGACAGTCAAGGTTTACTTACCATATAATGAGAAGAGCAGGGATTGAAAATATCACGACAACAGGGAAAATTGGAGGCAGGAAAGGGAGAGGTAGATCAAGAGAGAAAATCTTAGATGACCTGACAAAATGGCATAGGAGTGGCACAACAACAGAGGTTATAAATAACATGAAATATCGGAGACATGATCGCCAGCTCCTCGAAGTTTGGCACATGATGATGATACAGAGTTTTGCTGAATATTTTTTAAACTTCTAGCTGTTTAATGAATTCATAACGTCTACAAGCGTACCTTGCCAGATCTAGTGCATACACATGCAAAAGAAATTATACATAATGATGCCCTTCATAATGCACCTAAAGAATGTGAGATGCAATAAACCAAAGAACTCTGCCTGTGGACTACCATATAGAATGAAGTATATGCATCTTTTATAATGAAATTCTCAAAAACTACTTCACAAAATAATATTAATGAACCTCAGGGACAGATACAAAAGCTGGTGTGAATTCTTTTAGAAAATACAGTACAAATTGAATGTGTTTATTGAATACAGCAGGAAAAAAGACTGAATATCTTCTCGACGATCGAAAGAAGAAAACTCTACTATATCGAAGGAAGGAGGGAAGGAAGGAAGGAAGGAAGGAAGGAATTTAAAAATAAGATAATAAAAGACATTGACATTCAATGAAAGCACACGTAGTAGTGTCTAATGAGAGGAACAATCGTATCAGTGAGAACCAGTATGATAAGGATGATGATGTTATAACTAATGACGGCAATCATGATGACTGGAAATACAGCGCAGCTGAGCGTTTATTTTCTTTCAGTTTTTTCTTATCATTTCTTCTCTGCCGTTTCTCAGCCGTTTCTCAGCTTTTTATGTTCCCCACCGCCAAAAGCTATGTCCCGTGACATCTCTGCATGCCTCAGCGGTGTAAAAGGTGTTAGTGCCTGCACGTTTCCGGGCCACTTTGAGGTTGGGATGCTGCACTTGTCCTCTCTGCTCTTGTTTTCCTAGGGAAATCCCAGCAACCCATTTCTTGAGACTGGGTCGACCCCCAGGGCCGATATGTCGAAAAAAAAAAACAACTCCGGTCGAATGTGAAATTGACCTACAGTCCTTATGTTCGGTAGGCGGATGCACTAAGCACAACACCAGCACGTCTTCAAATGTTCCCTGTTCTGATGTTCCTCTCTTCTTGTTTTATCAGTCTACTCCTCTAAAGGTTCTGTTATATTTCTATTGCTGTTTAGCTGTAATCCGAAAACAGATTCGCTGTGATGTTTTTCGTCAGCGACATACTGGCAAGAACACTGAGTGTGTGCTGGTGACAGATCATATAACACTCACTATTTACTTATCTTATATATTATATCCTTCCCGTGCCGATAAACGACACATAGGGCTCGCAAGGTAGTTCGTCAGTTTTTCCTGTCTTTGGCGAGCCTTTCAAGCTCATCAAGAGATTTTATGCCTATTAATTTGGCCTCTCTTAATAATGTCCTCTTTAGAGTTTCAGCCGGTCTGTCTTTTTTTCTTCGCCCTGTTGTGTTCCACTTGATAGCTTGTTTTGTAATTCTCTGACCGTTTCTTCTCATCACGTGACCAACATATGTCCATCTCCTTTTCCTGATCACCAATGAGACTGGTTGTTGTTCAGTCATCTGTCTTATCTCTGCATTGTTCTTGAATTCGTTCCACTTGATGCCGAGTATTTTCCTTAGCTTTTTTTTCAAAAGAGTCTAATTTCTTGTCTATTTCTTTAATTTTTTCCAGCTTTCGTATGCATAAATGAGGGTGGATATTACATTTGAATTGAATAGTCTTAACTTGGTTTTTGTGGTTATATTTGAATGCCATATATTCTCAAGATTCTTGAAGATCAATGATGTTATTGCAATTCTAACTTCCTTTCTGGTGTTACCATCCTGGTCTGTGTAGCTGCCACGGCTTGCAAAATGTACTATTTTTACTATTTACTGACGATATTTAAATCACGCGCTTACCAATGCAGTCTTCAAACTTTTTATGTTTTAGCAGCTCTCACTGTGCAATGATGACAAGAAATCTGTAAACTGTAAGTAAGACATGTTATTTACGGTGACAATAAAAATACACATAACACAAGTTACGTCTGACAGATAATAAATGTATGATATATTAGATAACAAAGTAAAATATCATTATGAAAGTTCATCTAGTGTTTGTGCATTTGATATATTTTTAGTGCCCCAAGAACATGGCGCACACTGGTCGGATTAGGGGCAGTTTTGTCAAACTAAACCATGCACCTTTATCTACTTTGATTACTGTACGGGCTGCGTTGTTTGTCATCTGTATATTTCTCTGTATCATTCGAACGGATGGACAAGATTGTGAATATAAGGTTTGATCATCCAAATTAATGTATAATAGATTCTTATTTATCCTCAAAGTATGAATAACATATTTTAGTGCATGATTTCACTATGCCATTTATACTAATATCAGAGGCACATAAAGAAAATTTGGAAAGACAGACAAGTGTGCAAACAGACTTCCAGACATGACAGAGACAGAAAACAGACAGGTGTGCAAGCAGACTTCCAGTCACGGCAGAGACAGAAGACAGACGAGAAGATGTGCAGAGAGACATATAGAAAATACGAGGAACAGTCCTGGACAGTCATAACTATACTCTTCGACAAATCCTCGCGGAGCACTGTATGTCATTACTTTCAAGCCCATGGAGTCAAGTCTCCCATGTGGCGTCATAACGTCTACACAACGTTCAGTTTCTGCGAGCTATTTTATGATCTCGTTTAGGACCGCACTGCGATCCTCACGACGGCTGACGAATCAGAGACGTGTGCCTGAACCAAAATTTGCGTCAAGTTCGACAAATCTGCCACCGAGACCTTGGAACTGCTCATTCAGACTTTAGCAAACATTCTTCAGATCGAACACATGTTTTTTATTGACACGCGCCTTTCAAGGTCAGTCGAGGGTCTTGTTCAAGGTGACCCAGCGTAACACTAGAAAATGTAGAAAAAAAAATTCGTGAACTCATCAACAAGAAACGTCGCCGAACAATCAGCTGTCTCACATGACTGGAATCAGTAAGGAGTCTCTGCCAGGAGATCCTCGGGAAAACTTGAACGTGCATCGCGTTGCTGGGAAGTTTGTCCTCCAGCTCAAGACACTCGATCAAAAGCAGCGCCATCTTTACGTGTGCCTAGACTTTCTTGAAGTGGCTCACGACGATGCAACTTTCATCTCTAGGATGATCACGGGCGATGAAATGTTGGTTTACGACTACGATTTGGAGACAAAACGGCCGCCGCAGTGGAAGAGTTTGTAATCATCAAGACCAAAGAAGGCGGGCTAGAGTACAACAAAAATCTGTTTTTTCCTTTCTGTCAAGGCCATCGTTCACAAAGAAATGTATCCTGCCTGAAGAAGAGTGAATTTTAACTTCTAATGCCACTTTTGAGGCCATTGAGAGAAGGTTTGCGTCGAAAAATACCGAAACTGTGGCCCACACGCAGTTGGTTGCTGCATCACGACAACGAGTTCGTTCACACCTCCCTCAGGACGACGCAGTTTTGACAGAAACAACATGGCAGTTGTCCAACACCCACCTTCCGTCTCTGTGACTTCGCCTTGTTCTCCAAAATGACAACAGCTGGAAGGCAACGTAGATGAAATTCAGACGGAGTTGCGTTTGCTACTGAACGGCCTTCAGGACAAAAAAACTTTCGTGGTATGTAAGAGGCGCCGGGATAGCTGTGGTCGAAAGGATAGCGACCAAATTTAAACAAGACAAGCCTGTAATTTTTAAAGAGTAGTTCGGAAATTTTCCAATACAATCTGATATATGTAAATATACGTCTGTGGTACAGGCAGGCAGATTGAGAGGTACGCTGAGAGGCAAACAGGCATTCATACAGAGGCAGATATATTTGTATATGGCATATTAAACGAAACGGAAAGTTAAACATGATTTTAAATTACATGTAACTCTATATTTACAAATATTATGTAGAGCTAATCACACCTGACTGTTCTGTCCAGCTCTTGGATGACACACCTGACTGTTCTGTCCAGCTCTTGGATGACACACCTGACTCTTCTGTCCAGCTCTTGGATGTCACACATGACTGTTCTGTCCAGCTCTTGGTTGTCACACATGACTGTTCTGTCCAGCTCTTGGGTGCCACACATGACTGTTCTGTCCAGCTCTTGGGTGCCACACATGACTGTTCTGTCCAGCTCAGGGGTGCCACACATGACTGTTCTGTCCAGCTCTTGGTTGTCACACATGACTGTTCTGTCCAGCTCTTGGTTGTCACACATGACTGTTCTGTCCAGCTCTTGGGTGCCACACATGACTGTTCTGTCCAGCTCAGGGGTGCCACACATGACTGTTCTGTCCAGCTCTTGGGTGCCACACATGACTGTTCTGTCCAGCTCTTGGGTGCCACACATGACTGTTCTGTCCAGCTCAGGGGTGCCACACATGACTGTTCTGTCCAGCTCAGGGGTGCCACACATTACTGTTCTGTCCAGCTCAGGGGTGCCACACATTACTGTTCTGTCCAGCTCTTGGTTGTCACACCTGACTGTTCTGTCTACCTCTTGGTTGTCACACCTGACTGTTCTGTCTACCTCTTGGTTGTCATATATGACTGTTCTGTCCACCTCTTGGTTGTCACACATGACTGTTCTGTCTACCTCTTGGTTGTCACACCTGACTGTTCTGTCTACCTCTTGGTTGTCATATATGACTGTTCTGTCCAGCTCTTGAGTGCCACACATAACTGTTCTGTCCAGCTATTGGATGTCACACATGACTGTTCTGTCCACTTACTGGGTGTCACATATGACTGTTCTGTCCAGCTCTTGGGTGTCACACATGACTGTTCTGTCCAGCCAGCTATTGAGTGAACTACAGGTGTTATAATCGCTCGTGCCTGGTTAGTCACTCTTGTCAAGTTAGCGGAACACCAAATCCAGACGTTTCTGAGATCCTGTACAATTCGGAAAGCAGCCATCTCTTTTTTCCTGTATAGTCTCAGTTAAAGGATTGCAGGTGCGCGTCGTCACTGCGTGCTTTCAGGATGTTTTAATTGTCACAGCAGTTTTTGACAGAAGTTCGTAAGTCTTTCATTTATCTCATTTATGAATAAAAGAGATTTCAGTTATGAATATCAGGCTGCCCCAGCTTGCAGACACTACTTGAAATTTGCACCCACAGTGTAGGGCAGATTGTGTGCCTATCCTTTCTTTTACTAGACAATCAACCAAAGGAGGGCAGTTTTTTTTAGTGGAGCTTAGAAAATGTTTCACCTCTTTCACATTGTGGCCTTGATGGTCAGTTCTAGAGACACCATGCCGTATATTTTTTTTGCATTACTCACGCAATTACTGGTATAGAAAACAAAGCACTAGCATACTGCACTGTCCACATATGAATAGCTTCTATGGGAGTCTACACATTTTGTAACAGGAAATCTGACTAGAAAAGATTTGGACTTCATATCTTGTTCAAGGAATCAGTCACCTCTGAAATTGCCTCACAAATGTTAAACACTGTACATATAATCAAATCATTTTTCTGGTCATTTGCTAATATTCACTCATAAGCATTCTCAGAATCTAAAATTCCTCGCTGTTATTTATAAGTGTTAGCTGCACTTTTTCGTGTTATATTTTCATATATATGCAAACTCATATAGTGGATACTTATGTAATTTGTAGTCATTCCATCCGTGAGATAATTACGATATTATATTCTGTATACAGGTATGTATGTGTAGAGGTGACCAAATCATGTGTCAGTATAGAGATTTAACTTCACTGCCACCTTTGGACAATGAATGGGCTGCAGACAAACATCTTATGCTAGATGTAAGTAGCCAAGAAAGCAAGACAAACTTCCAGACACGTATGATACTCCATTTATAAATTTATACTTATAATATAGATCCCATGGCTCACACAGTATGCTTTAATGCCTTTTATCATTTGTGTACGTCTGTATGATTGGGTAATTATAACTATTTTTTAATAAAACTTTACTAACGTACACTGTTAGTTTTCTTATCTCAACATGTTCAGGAGAAGTCTGACGTTTTAATCCGACAACAAGAACTTACTTCAAAGTATACTGTTCAAAAACGAAACGCAACAAATACGATGTTACGATTTAAACTGAAGTTTGCTGATCAGACAAGGGCAAATTGCCTGAAAGTTCTCTTGGACATCAACTTCACGTGCTGACCTAAATTGTACTCAGCAGATGATTCATGAGCACAGAAAAGCGACACCAGTCAAAATAGCATTTTTAACAATAACTCATGACAGGTTCACGAGAATCCCGTGAAACTTACTGAACACAAAACTCACTGACCATGTTATTGAATGCCTATAAAACATTGACGCTCCTCGAATCAATTCATTTGAAAACTCATTGCGCAAGTATGGCTCATCTCACTACAGAACAACGAGTCATCATCATTGGACGTTTACAGACTGGACAGTTACAAACTGTAGTGGCAAGACAATTTAATATGGTTAGAAGCACCGTTATCGCCTTTTGAAGACGAGTTCAAGAAACTGGCTCAGTTGCAGACCGGCCGCGCAGTGGAAGACCCATAGTCACAACTCCTGCCGAAGACCTTCATACGGCTGCATCACCTCAGGAATCGATTTGCATCTGCGTCCTCAACAATCCAGTCAATGACAGCAGCTCGTCGAATTTCAAATCAAACGGTCAGTAACCGGCTACACGACGCTGGTCTTTGGGCTATAATACCCTAAATAGGCCCTGTTCTTACGGACCAGCATCGACAGAACCGACTGCAGTGGGCGAAACAGCATCATCAGTGGACCGTTGCGAATGATTGGAGGAGGGTGATGAATTTAGTGATGAATGATTCTTTCTGCTCCAGCGACACGATAGACGGAGAAAGGTTTACCGCAGAGTCCATGAGCGCTACGCCCAGAACTGCGTGGATGAGGCTTCTCCATATGGTGGTGGAGGTGTACTAGTGTGGGGGACGATCAACTTCAATGGAAGAAGTGACCTGGTGCAAATTGAAGAATGACTGAATGCCCAACGATACGTCAATGAAATTCTTCGTCCTCACGCCCTTCCACTTCTGGCTGCACTAGGGTCGATTTTTCAGCAGGATAACGCTCGATCTCATGTGGGACAACTTACCACTCAGTTCCTCGCTGACAACAACGTCCAGACCATTCCGTGGCCATCCATGTCATCAGACATGAACCCAATAGAACACTTATGGAATGTACTCAACAGACAGGTCCCCTAGAGAGATGTGACGCCAACCAGTTTCCGACAGTTGTTTCTTGCACTGCGGGAAGAGTGGGCAGCCATCCCACAACAGATCCAACGGCTAATCGGATCAATATCAAGGAAATGTCGTTCTCTGTTACAGGCCAGAGAGGGCCATACACCTTACTAAAACGGAGGCCTCAGTCGCAAAGAATAAAAGTCCAAACCAAATTTAATGAACATCATTTCATTGTTAAAGTCTTAACGTTTCTTCATGCCAAGATTGAAACATTAATTCCGTAAAATAAAATTTTGATAATTCATTCATTCATTTGCATGTCCCTTGTGGAACTTTACCTCCCTAACAATAGGTACTACTTTACCTCCTGTAGGCCTCTTGGTTGTGGGCAAGATGGCCTGCTGCTGATGCATCCATCTGCAGATCATCAACGATGTCTTGCAGCCATCTTCGCCTTGGTCTTCCTCTCTTTCATTTTCCCATTATGTACCCTTCCACGACGGTCTTCTCTAGATTATCATGACGTTTAATGTGTCCAAAATATTTAAGTTTTCTCTCTTTAATCCTCTTTACTAGCCAGCCATCTTCAATATAAAGTTCTTGTAGTATAGATATATTTGTTCTTTTTTGTGTCCATGATATGTGAAGAACTCTTCTGTTGCATTTACATTCAAAGGCATTTATGTGCTTCTCAGCTGTTTTGTTAAGTGTCCAGGTCTCACAGGCATATGTTGCGATGGGAAAGATGCATGCCCTTAAAAATCTTATTTTTGTAGTTCTGTCTGTTCCTCTCTACAGATTCTTTAATTGTTTTACTTTCTGAAGAGCGATAGACGTCCTTTTAATTTCCCTCATTGTATCTCCATTATTAGTTAGCTGTGATCCAAGATATTCAAAACTCTCCACTTCTTCCAGTTTTTCCTCATTGATACATATATCAGCTGCCTTGTTTGTTTTGGCAGTTGTCATCAATTTAGTTTTCTTCGCATTAAGATAGAGGTTTTGCTCTTCACTATTCTTACGGATTGACATAATTAGTTTTTCCATTCCTTTTGTGTTGTGGACAGTAATACTGTGTCATCAGCATATCTAATCTCTAGTATTTCATAACCTACAAATGTTATGGCATCGTAATATTCTTTGTCTACATCTTCTCCAACACTCCTCGTTATATTTTCAGTATACAAGTTAAATAAGTAAGGTGACAATATGCACCCCTGACTGACCCCTTGTTTTATGTCAAACCAAGTTGTTATTTCACCATTTACTCTTACTGCTGCTTGTTGGTCTAGATACAGCAGTGATGTTAATTGTATCAAATGTGTTGGAAATCCCATTGCTTCCATTAATTCCCAAAGTTTCTGGTGTTGTACATAATCAAATGCCTTTGAGTAGTCTATAAATGCTAACTATAGATTCACATTAAACTCTCTGCATTTCTCTATTATTCTACGTAAACATTTAGTCTGGAAAGAATTCAACTTGTTTTCTATGGTTTTGGTGATTTTCCAGCATTCACTTCCATAGAGTAGTACACTTAGAACATTACTCTTAAATATCCTGATTTTCATATTTATGCTTAGTTTATTTGATTTCCATATATTCTGTAGCATTGCAAAAGCCTGTTTTGCTCTAGTAAGTCTGCTGTTGATGTCCTCTGTGCTGTCTCCATTTTCTACTACTCTGCTGCCAAGGTATACAAATTCGTTGACCTCCTCCACTAACTTGTTATCTACTCTGAGTACATTTCTGTTGTTCACATTTTGCTTCATTAACTTTGTCTTTCCTACGTTGATCTTTAGTCCTATGTTGTTTGCATTCTGGGTTAACTTGTTTATTTTATCTTGCATATGTTTGTGACTGCTTGATAATAGACAAATGTCGTCCGCAAAGTCAAGGTCCTCCAGCACTGTGTTAAGGGTCCATTGTAATCCTCTGCGTTTGTCTGATGTTGCCTCCTTCATTAACCAGTCTACTGCCAAGATAAATAATGTTGGTGATAGTACACATCCCTGTTTCACTCCTGTTTGTACCCTAAAGCTGCTGGAGGTATGTTCTCCACAGATAACTTTGCACTGAAAACCCTCGTATAGGGCTTTGATTACATTAACTATTTTATGGGGGAGGCCATGCCATCTTAGGATTTTCCACAGTGCATCTCTGTTGACACTGTCGAAGGCTTTCTCAAAATCTATGAATAATGCATATGTTGTGCTATGCCATTCATTTGCCTGTTCTAATATTTGTCTAAGTACAAATATATGGTCTATGCATGATCTTCCTTTCCTAATCCTGCCTGCTCTTTCCGAAGTTTTTCTTCAAGTGTTGGTACAATTCTGTTGATGATTATTCTGCAAAATACTTTACTAGTGAGTGGCAGTAGGGTAATGCCTCTCCAGTTCCCGCAATCTCTGAGGTCACCCTTCTTTGGTAGTTTTACTATAAGACCAGTTTTCCACTCCTCTGGGGCTTTTTCTAAATCCCAGATTTGTTGTAATATCCGGCAAAGTTGTTTTGGTGTTTCTGTTTCTTCTGCTTTCAACATCTCAGCAGTCACTTCATCTTCACCTGGTGCCCTGTCTGATTTTAGCATCTTTATCGCCTCTTTTACTTCATTTATTATTATTAATCTTATATTGAATATATGATCTCTTGATCCTCTTCCTTGCCTGAAACCAGCTTGGACCATATTGACTTCTGCTATTTTCTTACGAAGTCTACCCATTATGATTTTTAACAGAATTTTACTGGCATGACGAATCAGGGCAACATTGTGTAGTTTGTGTATAATTTCAGGTTACCATTTTCTGGCAGTGGTATGACTATAGTTCTTTTCCATTCTTTTGGCCAAATACCTGAATGCCATATCGTTTTACATAATGCATGATAGATTGTTGCACATTCCTTTACTTCTGCTTTAATAAATTCAGCTGTTATCTCATCACATCCTGGTGATTTACCATTTTTCAGATTCTTTATTGCCCATAAAACTTCTTCTATTGTCGGTTCGAGTTCTTTCTCCTCCAATAATAATTCACACAGTTGTTTCATACATCCCTCTGCAATATTCCTTCCATCTTTCCAGAATTTCCTCTGTCTCTGTCAAGGTATTCCCATCTCATCACAAATTACATTTAGCTTAAGTGTGATATTTCTCGTCAACGTCTTCATTTCTTTAAACATTTCACTATCTCTTCCACACTTCTGATGTCCTTCTATTCTTTCACAACAATCTTGTATATATTGTTTTTTTTGTCTTTTCTTATGTTTATTCGTACTCCTTTTGTTAAAGATTTATATTTCTCTTTATTGTTGTTTGTCGCTTTCCATTGTGTCTTCATTTCTCTACGTTGTTTTATCAGTTCTAGTGTGCCTGCTGTAATCCATCCATTCTTTTATGTTTTCTTTACTGGAACCATGGCTTTAGCTGTTGTTATTAAGATATCTCTGGCCTGTGTAGCCAAATCATCTGATGTCATCCCCTCCTGTACAGCCATCAGGATTTCGAAACGGTTCTTCACTTCTATAGCATATTGTTCTGGTATTTTTGTAAGATCAAAGCGGAGTGGTCTTGATCCTGCAACTGTCTTTTTTATCTTTATCTTCTTGTCTGCTTTTAACAACTCATGGTCCGTGTCACAATCAACACCTGGTAAAGTTTTTGCTGATGTTATACTTGATCTCCACCTTCTTTGCACTAAAATGTAATCTATTAGATTCTTGGCTTTCCCATCAGGTGATGTCCATGTGTAAAGTCTTCTTGGTGTTGTTTAAAAAAGTGTGTTAGCAATCATTAGCTGATTTTCCATGCAAAAAGCCATTAGATTGTCACCTGCCTCATTTCTATGTCCTATGCTGAATTTCCCTACAATATGTTCTTCATCTTCTGTTCTTTCTGTACCAATCTTTGCATTAAAATCCCCCGTTATTAATACACATCATTTTTCCGTACCTGGTCTATCGTCGTTTGCAGTGTGTTATTTTGATACAAGTTTGAAATTTGGTGTCCATTACGACTATAGTAATGTTGCGTTTCTTTTTTTTTTTTTTGAACAGTATATTTTTGTACTCTGTATTATAAGTTTCTATATTCAGTATCGATTATTGTCTAATAAATTGTGCATGGCACATGCCAGGGGGTGCAGATAAACTGCATATTCTAGCAGTAAACATTTCCACTCTTATTCCAAGTGATCTCGTTAGTAATTAATTTTACCTACAGGACTAGGCATAGTAAAGATTTTCAGTTTTTCATAAATCTTCTACTTCATCAGGAAAACCAAATCACGGCTATACCTGCTGAAAGTCTGCCCTCTAACCTCACAGAGATTTCTATTATGAATAATCCTGTAACGACCATAGACGAAGCTGCCTTCAATGGATCTGCCACAACACTGGAAAAACTGTCATTTTCAAACGCTCGATTCACTAGAATTTCAGATGCCTTTTGCCATTTGAATGTCCTGAAATCTTTGAACATTTACAACACCAATATTCAGGACTGGAACCTGAATGCCATGAAAAACATTGGTAAAAGTTTAGAGACGGTTTTCTTCCAAAACGTTGGCTTACGTGGGTGGCCATCATGGATGCATTATTTTACAAAACTAAAAGAATTAAGCTTAGTTGGTTGTTCAGTTGATTCATTCCCAGACGATGCGTTTGCTGCGATGACTGACAGTTTGACTTCTCTCACTATTACAATGTGTAATTTGATTGAAATCTCGAAAGCATTTGCAAACCTCAATAATTTAGAACATATGTATGTCCAAAGCAATAACATTTCTAAGTTATCGTGGCTTCCTAGATCGAACATTTTAATGGAGTTGTCGTTAAATGATAACAATATCTCAGACGAGAGTGAACTCAGTAACAGTCTGCGCGTTGTTGAGGGCTCTCTTTCTGTCGTGAGCCTTGCACAGAACAAACTTTCCACAATCCCAGATTTATCCGGTATGACAAAACTACGAAGCTTAGATTTCTCCAACAACCAAATATCACGTCCTGCTTCTGGATCCTTGCCTCCAAGTTTGTACCATTTAGATATGAGGTATAACTCACTTCCATCTATTCCATACGTTTATTTCAACTTGCCAATAGTAAAAGACATGTTGCTCTCCTCGAATGTTGTATCTGGAATTCAAGGAACGCTAATTCCATATTGGACATTGGAGGTAGATCTTGAAAACAATCTCATTACTGAGCTAACAGATACAAGTTTTCCAGAAAATTCTAGCATGACATCTCTGAATTTAAAGGACAACCCCATTGTGACAATTTCAGTATTTGCTTTCAAAAATCTTTCTCGTTTAACCAAACTGAACATGCAGAACTCTAGACTAACCCGTCTTCCCTTAGCTCTTGCATCTCTCACTAGTTTGAACTTCCTTGATGTCAGCAACAGTAGAGACCTTGTATGCACGTGCATGGAGAAGAGTTTACAGCCCTTGTGTCAGAAGCTCATGAATAATGTCCTTGGTAACTGTGGAGTTACCAGTGTTTATAACTTTTTCAATCATTTTATCTCCGGTTGTCCTTCATTTTGATTTATTTTCCTTCTAAAACTGGAAAAAAATAAACTACGTAAGAAATGAATTTACACACGAAATAGTTATGACATTTTTCGCCTTGACAGACTGCTACGAAGCAGCCACATGTTAGTTGTAGGGTTTATAGAGTATCATTTTCCTGTATAGCTCCTCTTATGGCTAATTTCTAGCAGTGTTGATTTTCGTGTTAGGCAACTGTAAAGTAAGCAATGCTTGTTTTCCCAGAACCTTATGGCTTCTGTCTTCAGAAACAACCCCCGTTTATTCATCAGGTAATGTTGCACCCTTACGCAGATTCGCTATCCGTGCTGACTCAGACTTTCGCTAGTTCTCCCCAGTCCTCTCTGACTGAAAAATCGTTCATTAAAAATGACAACATACGTGGATATATGGAGGATTAAACGGGTTAAACTATAATAAGAATGTTTCGGACACTGTATATAGACACTGAATTGATGATGCAGTCTTTGTAACATCATGGCTTCATACACTACGTGGAGCGGTTTACAGTGGATTGGGAGCCATGAATAGATGAAGAATTCCTGTCAATCAATAATCGTGACAGCCTCTTTAACATACCTGCCATGTTCTTCTTCTGCCTATTACAAGAGATTTAAAATTACCTTTATATCTTACAAAATATACACACAATTCCTCAGCTGCACGTCTTACAATACCGAAAAATACTAGACTCATTGGCTTTCAAGCAGGATACATGAACACTCGTGCAGTAACTTGTTGTTTATATTAGGTTATAATAAATATTCATTTATTTGTTTAACTAAGATATTAGGTGATAATAAACATTCATTTATTTATTTAACTAAGATAATGTCAGTGTAAGGAATAGATTAAGCTTATAGTTACCTGGGTTAGTTTTCACCCCATAGAGTAGGAATAATGGGTCAGTTACAGGTCATTGTAGAGGTGCGCAACTCTGACAAAACATCGGTTTACTGGCCCAGTATAATAAGACAAGAAGATAGAATTTTAATCTGTCGGGATTTTGTAAGATGAGCACATATGAGGCCAGCGACCAGGGGAGCCATGTTATTGTTCAAGCGTGAGTAAGAAATTTTATTCGTCAGTTGAGAACCAATATGTGTTAGATTAGTATGGGTTGTTTATTATGTGATGTGGATGAATGCGAGCTGTGCTGTTGGCTCCCTCGATCAATCCCGATCCACTTAGGTAAATATTGTTTGGACTGTGTTATGAAAGGTAAGGAATAATCATAACTCAGTCAATGTATAAATGTTCTATGTACGATTTTGATATTCTTTTGTGTAATGTGGATGTGTTTTTATGTGCACTTAATGTTATATTACTGATTTTATGCATATGCATATATATTCTTGCCAATTAGTTACATGGTTACAAGCTGAATCGAACCTAAAATATTTATGAAAATATTGTTATAGTGATTTTATATTATTGTTATAGTGATTTTATGTTGATAACATAAAAAATGATGATTATTTGTAGATTTTGCTAACTGTGTAACATGATATTCTAACAATAGAAACTTGTGATTATTTGAAGAATTGTTTAATTGTTTTCTTTTCATTTTGTGTAATATCCCATTGTGTAGGGTATGATCACTCTTTTTTCAATCATACCAAATCAAATAAACAATATAAGCAATCTTATAAATAACAGATATTATTACCCCATTTATAACTTTTTGTAATTACTACATCAGGTCAGGGAAACAAGTCGTTGGTAGCTGGTTATTTCTGTTACTGTTTTAAAAAACTGAATTCTAATTTGTTTCTGAAAGACACGTAGAACCTTGCTGGAAGGAGTTTCATAGTATAAGTACTATTTATTTGCTTTCCTTGAATTTCTAATTGTCATTCTTCACTTGTAGAACCTGGTCTCCTTTTCTCTGACAATTTTCTGGTCCAAAAAATTACATTTTGTTCCTCATAGCGAAGTTAATTCTGAATTGTTTTTGTTAAATAAGGTTACTTTTGTTTGGCACAAAATATACCAGGAATGAGAAAAGAAAATGCCTGTTTAAAAAAATATTTATGCATATTTCACATGACAGAAGCACCCATCTTAAAGTTTATTGTCTGTATTCATAAAGATTCGCAATGTACTTGTACAGTATTTAATACATAAATTTATTTTATCCGTATAGACCAGTGATCTTAACTTTTTTTTTATTCGTGGACCACTCTTCTGACCTGGGGACAGATGTGGGCCTTCATCAATATACAGAACTCAGGTGATGCTAAGATTTTTTTTAATTGAGAAGATTTCTGGTTCGTGGACAGAAAATCTTTGCGTGGACCTCATGGCCTTTTGTATAAAACCACCGAAAAGACTAATATCATGTACCAGTATTACATTCAAAGGTAGATAATTAAGAGGTTATTTGTGAAAGATTTGCCATAAGAGTTGTGGTCAGTATATGTAGAATCTTCTAGATCATGTGTCTCTACTTTCTCATGCGAAGTGTATCATGAGATTTGGTCTGGGAGAAAAACCTTGAGTCAGTTGTAGTTTGAGATTCGTGTGAGCATGTTGTCTGGTTAGGTTTCGTGATTTGTTACGCAGTTGTGACTTGGATAGAATGTGTCTTGTATGAATGTATTTCTTATGGCGGTACTACCACCTGAGTTCTGGTATACCTGCCTGGAATTATATTCTATTTTTATAACCAGTAATTTGACTCGTCACATGCGGTATTCATCTTAATACATCCTGGATTCCATCACCATCTTGCTGCATACAATTAATCAGTGTATAGTAATAACTATACACAAAGCACTGCAGTAAAGCTGTGATACAAAAATGTATAAACTAGGAAGAAAGTAGGAACAGCTTTAATATTTAACCGTTAAATCGTTAAATAATAAAGCTGTTCCTACTTTCTTCCTAGTTTATACATTTTGCTACATGTTCATTAAACATTGATTACTGGTTATGAATCTTTTTCCATGATAGAATCGATGTTCATCGATCGTGGACTTACCTGGATGTAAATTGTTCTGTTGTGTACATCGTCAGAACTTCTTGTGTGTTGTACTATAGTTAAATTGGTGATGATGAAGATCTACAGCTAAAGCAGGACTAGTGAATGGCCACTACCTCATGGATATGGCTGGTCATTAGATTATCGTGTCCTTCAGTGCATTTTCAGTACAGATGCAATACATAATCACACACTCATAATCATCTTATTACACAAAGAAGTGTTAGATAATGCACGTAACCTTGATTTCTCATCGAAATCATAACTGAATTATTTTAAGGCCTCGACTGAGGTTTTAACTTTATCGAATGGAGAGTAAATGAATGAATAAATGAATGAATGAATTTTATTTTTAAAGGGTAAAGAATTGGACATGCATGTCCGTCTTACATTCTGCCCTTCATCACTCATGTAATGAGTTCAGTCTACTGTAATCTTTTAAAAATATGTTGGAGCCTTCTAAACCACCAACATGTATTTGTGTATGCGTTTGTGTGTAAAGACATCTAAATTAGAAAATACAGCAATAAGTTGGGGATGTGGGGAGAGGGGTTAAGTAGATCAAAAGAAACTGCTGATCTGTTAAGGGCTACCGATCTTACTGGAGATGGCAGAAACGGTCCGGCACGAAATGTGAAAGTTTGATCACTAACAGTTTTTTGACTAGGCATCAAAACGAACAATGTTTTAAAACATGCACTTAAAATTTTCGCTTCACGAAATATAACACATCATTTCAGTGTTAGATGACAATTACTTAAGGAAGCCACTTTATCACAGAAAGTGGCAAATTCACTGGGACTTCGAAATGGAGCCTTGTCTTTTAAAATATATAGCGCCGTATATAAGACACCCCCCCCCTCCCCTCCGTGTGGTACCCAGGATCTGCAAGGAGTAAGACCAATGTACCTTACCACGCATGATCGTAAAAGGCGACTAAGGAGGGTTCGGCATAGGGCCACCAACCATATCTGGTAAAAAAGGCCACCAACCATATCTGGTAAAAAAAAAATATCAGACTGCTACAGAAACAGAAGCAAGGGAACCCTTGCGGAAGCGCCATGTGCCCTGGGCACTTAAGATTCAGAGAGGGAGAGATATCAGACAGCCATACAGACACAGAGCTTAAAATTTGATAGTTTTGGTCCCAGTTTAATAAGATCATTCTGAACTAGCCCTTTACATGTCTAAATGACGTTAAATTACCACTCAAAATCAAATTTAACTGATGAAGAATTTGATTACAATTTTAGAGATAAAGTACTCAGATGTTTTGTGACATGTTGCAGTCATTAATGATACACAAAAACCAATACAAATCAAATGATGACAAGTCTTCAACAACCTATCCAGCTAGGCAGGAAACCCCCATTGTCAGTTGTGCTGCTCAGAAATTTCTCCCTGGTTTAAAGATTATAATGATTTAGGAGCAGATTATTGCTTCTTGCACATTAACATGAGGGAGTCACATGACGTGGACATGGCAGGTTTTATGTTCTCTTTGTCTGTCTTCAAGACAGTTTAGGTCATACTGTAATGGGCATGTGATAACTGACAAGACACAAATGGTGTGAATGATGAGCTTGTGGTGATATGAGTGATGAGTTTGTATTTTGGCGTGTGTGAGTGATGAGTTTGTAATTTGGTGCTTGTGAGTGATGAGTTTGTAATTTGTGATGATGTGAGTGATGAGTTTGTAAGGCTGCGTACGTTCAGCGTAAGACGACATAAAAGACAACCAACTGAAAGTATTTTACTAAGATATAATTTTATTTGAAGTATTCAGTGTGACTTGAAAACCCACCCTACCTGTAAAAGTAGTCTGTGTGATTTGGAAACCCATCTTACTTGTAGAACTATTCAATGTGATTTGGAAATCCATTTTGTTAATATATCACCGATATTCACTTATTTCACAGTTTACTCATAACAAATTTAAACGATAGTAAAATGCACATTTACACACCTATTAAATTATTTTTACCTGCGTTATTATGTGTTAATTAAACATATTAAACATGCGGGCAGTATAAAACAACACTGCATTTGTTTTATCATATTCAATTCTAAATATCGCTCTAATCAAGGGGTATAACCATTTGTTTTATCAGCTCATCATATATATATATATATATAGATATATATATATGTGTGTGTCTGAGTGGCGAAGTCATTAATCCACTGGTCTCTTATGGTGAAGGTCGGGGGTTCGAATCTGGCCGGAGGCACTCCCTGTCACCCAGCTGTAGAAATGGGTACCCGATTTCTTCTGGAGTTGAGGAAGGAAAGGCAGCCAGGTGTGATGCTGACCACATCACCCTCTAGTGTGCTGACAGGTCAAGGAAAATATGGGCACTAACACATAATCCCTATGTGCCTCTAAGGCATGACAGGATTACCTTTTTTTCTTATATAAATGGATGTATGTGTGTATGTTCCAACATCACTCTGAAATGTATAATGTGGGGGTAAGACATCCCCCTATCTCCCTTAGAAGTCGGGCGTGACATGTACAAATAATCGAAAACGACCGATAGTAAAACTAGCCCTGTGACAGAATGGATGTAGCTCCCATTATATTTATGCGCACTGCCTGCATTTGGTTTTAGACCGTGCCAAACACAAATCGACCACGTTATATCTGCTGAGGTGCCTGACCCAACACAAGATCCTGAACTGTTTGCAGTGATAACGAAAACAACAGGCATCTCATCATTGCTCAGTGACAGTGCGCCTTTTTTTCTTATTTTTTCAAATTAGATTTTCAAATTAGGGAGAAAGAGGGAGAGAGAGAGGCGAGGGAGAGAGGGGAGAGAGAAGGAGAGAGAGGGAGGGAGAGAGATAGAGAGGGGAAAGAGAGAGATAGGGAGAGAGAGGGACAGAGAGAAAGGGAAATAGATAGATTTGAGATCGCCATGTTTCTCCCACGGACAACTAGGCTTACTTGGAGAAGAGACATTATGACAATGCTAAGAGACAAGGGATGCACATGGAAGGAAGCAGAGAATAATTCCAAGAACAAGGATGACTGTTGAGCCTTTATCCGTAGCCTATGCTCTCGGGAGAGTGAAATGCGATGGTGATGATGATGATGATGATGATGATGACAAATCCAAATAATTTTGATGGTCTCTTAGTCAGCCCCCATCGGCATGGGGGGGGGGGGAGTGAGAGAATTATGGGGGTGGGATGGAGGCGTCGTGTAAATGTAATCGAAAGCGACCAATATTAGTGTCGACTCCATAGTTTTCGGGGTCGATGAGTAGTGACACTCTCGATGCCTTTTACGTCCAAGTTCAGCCTCCGTCGGCATGGGAGTTGAGAAGGGGTGAAAATTAGAGTGGGATCTCCAAATATTTTACTACGGAATCTCGACCCGCAGAAACTTTGCAACAGCACAAGCCTGTGTGGAAAGAGGATGCTGGGCAATGTAGATGAAGCGACTGTCTTAACAGGACAAGGAGAGGGTGAAGCAGTTTTTATCCCACGGATACCACTCATTCCAATGGATCTTCCTTTTAACTTTAAGAGATTGCAATTTTCAGTGAGACTTGCGTCCTCGATCACTATCAACAAGTCACAGGGCCAATCTACACATTAAAGAATAAAGTCTTTCACAAATTCACTATAATATTAATTTAACTCAAAACTTGATTATATACAACATTTTTAGTTTCACCTCCAGGAGTAAGAATAAACCTTGAGCCAGCAACATAAGGTTTCCGTAGGAGAAACATTCAAATGTAATATCCACCCTCATTTATGCATGCGAAAGCTGGAAAACAACTCAAGAAATAGAAAAGAAATTAGACTCTTTTGAAAACAAATGCCTAAGGAAAATACTCAGCATCAAGTGGAATGAATTCAAGAACAATGCAGAGATAAGACAGATGACTGAACAACAACCAGTCTCATGGGTGATCAGGAAAAGGAGATAGACATATGTTGGTCACTTGATGAGAAGAAATGAGCAGAGAATCCCAAAACAAGCTATCAAGTGGAACACAACAGGCCGAAGAAAAAGAGGCAGACCGCGTGAAACTCTGAAGAGGACATTATTAAGAGAGGCCAAGTTAACAGGCATAAAATCCTTTGATGAGGTTGAAAGACTCGCCGAAGACAGGAAAAATTGGCGAACTACTTTTCGAGCCCTATGTGACGTTTAACGGCACGGGAAGGATATAAGATATAAGATAAGAAGGAGAAACATGGCGATCTCAAATCCACTCTGAAGTGTTAATAGTTAATAAATTCCCGAGCAACGCCGGGTAACCAGCTAGTATTCAATTCAAAACATCGCTCAAATCAAAGGGCATACCATTGAAAAAATATATTATAGGGCGAGACAAAAGACTTCTTAATATATTTTTCAGTGTTTACGTTTCTTGATGTCTCTACTCATTTCAATGATCCTAATGATAGAGGCAACTCTGACTTCCTAGTAAAAGCCATTAAGCAATATCACTTTGATGACAGAAGAATCACTAGTATTACATCCGACAAGTCTTCATTTAAACATTCACATTATTTCACCACACGTGCTTTCAGGTACATTTTCGCACAAATCACATATAAGTGCACCCTTTTTCTGTTATTTTTTTTATTCTTGTTTGTAATATATTTTATATGTGAACTTACATGTTTTCTTCTTTCCTTCTGTAGATTTCTTCCCCTTGTATGTTTATTGTTTGATTAAGATTTAAATAGAGACGTACTCGCTTGTTTCTGTTTTTGCTTTATATTGTCTAATGTTTTATAAAATAGTAACTATCGGTTTATGCTTCGCAATCAGTATCGCTACAAGCCATTGAGAGTTATGCAAATGAGAAAGTGAAGTAAAAGAATTAAATGTAAATAACAGTACATTTTTTACCCTTTCATTAAGAATCTAAGACGTGTCTCTATCAATTTTTTTTCTATTTTAAACGGCATTAAAAATGATATAATCACGTGGTCACCCCTTGTTTGATTTGAAAGGTGTTAGATCAATCCTAATTATCACACAAAACTTCCAACTATCTTTCTGTCTTTGTCTATTAGACACTTTTATAGTTTGCGACAAGGGTTAGTGATAAATCCTTCATTATGGTGGCACCTGTTTACTCTGCGTTATGTGTAGTGCATGCTTTTCCTGATCCTTTCACTGCCACTGTCTAGAGTCAGTAGATTATTCAAATAATGTGTAGTCGAGCACAGAAAGTCAGCAGATTATTCAAATAATGTGTAGTCGAGCACAGAGAGTCAGCAGATTATTCAAATAATGTGTAGTCGACCACAGAGAGTCAGCAGATTATTCAAATAATGTGTAGTCGACCACAGAGAGCCAGCAGATTATTCAAATAATGTGTAATCGACCATAGAGAGTCAGCAGATTATTCAAATAATGTGTAGTCGACCACAGGCAAAACTAAACTGAACTCAAATAAGATATTCGCTACAGTAGACAGGGGTGTGACTTCATTCAAACATGTGTTGTCTTACTAATGCCGCACTGTAATAACGCCGTCGAGTTGGTCGACTAAAGACTGTCACGGTGCAAACTATGCCCGAATCTCCTTTTTTATCTTTGGAATCTTTAGAGTGCTCGACTCGCATTCGCAGGAATATAAAACTTGGCTTACAGGGAGCTGACTTCTCTCCTGCAGGATGTAACTAGTAATAAATCAGAGTAACGTCTAAGCATAGTGCACGTTCATGCAAAGAACAGTAACACTAGCACTGAAACGCACGTAAAGAATGAATCATGAAAGAAGATAAGATAAGGGATTAAATTATATCGAATTCTCTGCTACATCAGATCCACACAAAAACCTATACAGCAACACATCTCGAATGTGCAGTGTGTATGGAACCAAGAAAAGCTTCGTGACTTGGAGAGAACCAGCCCTGGATCAAAGACGGTCTCCTGACCATTAACTGCACCTGCTTGTAGACAACTGCGATGACTTCCTAGCATTGGTAACATTATTATCATCAGAGTTCCAACATTTACAAATAATGCTATGTAAAGACAGAGATAGCAGCATAAAAAGAGAAAACAAGGAAGCTGTGTTCTTCTTACTTCGTATTGTTTTTTTTTTTTGGGGGGGGGGGGGGTTGCTATGGAACAAGCAAATGGAACAAAACAAAGAATATATATTTTGTGAAATAAAATACAAGAAACATGAAAATATAAACAGGCAGTTAAGTATAACGGTAGAAGTGAACTGAAATGTTTGAGAGTACTAGTGTCGCTAAGATTGAGAGCTAAGCCTCTCTAGCGATATGGAATATTCTAACATGAACTCTCTCTTGCTCGCTCTTCTCTCTCTCTCTCCCTCTTCTCTCTCTATCTCTCCTTTCTTCTCTATCTTCTGTCTTCTCTCTCTCCCTCTTCTCTCCCTCTTCTCTCTCTCTTTTTTTCTTCTCTCTCTTCTTTCTTCTCTCTCTTCTTTCTTCGTTCTTATATCTCCCTTCTTTCTTTTCTCTCTCTCTTCTTTATTTTCTCTATTCCTTCTTCATCTCCTTCTCTCTCTCTCTCTCTCACTCTCTCTCTCTTATCCCGTCAATGCCTAGGTCACATGCGGCTTCTGGCAGCAAGAAGAGATTTCTATTTTTGTCTGTCTTTTGCTTGTCTTGTCTTTATCTCCCTGTAATGCGAGCTGCTGTTCTTTGTACCCAGTCTATGAAAGTGTCGAGTCAAAGTATCGTATCGGTCTGGGATCAGGTTTTGTTCAGTCTCGCAGTGCAGGAAAAAAGCAGGGGGTGCAATAATTCTTTAGCAGACTCCACCATCATGGGGACTATAGTGATCCCTGCCCCGTTAGCCAGGCTAGGGCTGTTACTGGGAGTAGCAACGGAGAGGTTTTGGACAGGGTCTTGGTCAGCTATGGTTCGCTAACCTTGACGCTAGCATATCAGATATGGGTCGCATTGGACAAAGTCTTCCTTCCCCCACCCCCTCCGGTCCTTTGATATGGAATTCTCTTGCGTCAGTTTCTGTAGCTGCCATTATTTTTTGCTACATGGCCGAGGTACCAGGCCCCATGCACCAACATACATGGAAGCGAACAGCTGACTTCTCTACCACCGCTCCTCCCCTGGACTTACGTCCGTGCCCCTCTGCCCCAGGGGCGACCAACATGAACCAAAAGAACTCAGCTGATATCTTATTAGTAATGAGAGATGTTAATGCACTGGGACAAAAATATACAACATGATGGCAGGAAGGTATGGACTAAGTGTGGAAAGGAAATGAACATGGGGACAGACTAATACAGATTTGTGAGGAAATCCAGATAACACATAAAACACCTTTCACAGACAGGACATGTACACATGAAACATTTCTGAACATAGACTTACTCGTTGCTGCACTCCTTGACATTTAGGTTTTTACAGATTTTGCAGAGCGTCCCCCGCAGAGCGTACCCCGCAGAGCGTCCCCCGCAGAACGTACCGGCATCTTTGCTTGACTTCTCTAAATGATTTTGATGGCGTAGTTGCAGGACTTCCTTGTACTTGAAAATTAACCGCCCGCTTATCAGTTATTTTAAACCGGAAGTCGAAATTGAGCGGCAGGACGAGAGAATCAGAAAGCAACGGATACATTATTAAGCACTCCAACCCAAATGACCCTATACAGATGGATCGGTCACGCGCGGCCAAAGGAGCGGGTGTGGATTTGTGGTCTATCGCAATGGACGCCTCATCATCAACAAATCCGGAGCCTTCGCCACAATCCCATCCAGCTTGAGGACGGAGATTGAATCAACCACTTGAGCCATAAATTGCCTAGCAAACCATCAGGCATCACAAGCCATAATATTATCAGACTCACAATGCATGCACAAAAAAAAAAATCTAAAACCAGGTGATGCGTCTGGTTGACCAAACTAAAAGTCACAAATCTCCTCCCTAATATGGATTCATTGCCCAGGACATGTCGGTATCAAGGGTAATGAAATGACAGATCAGCTGGCACGCAGGGCAACAACCCTGTCAACCTACAGGTGGACAAAGCAGCCACCCTATTAAAATTGCAGGGAGACGAACAAACAAACTTGAATGCAGAACCTGTCACCAAAGACCATGCGAAAGGGGAATAACGAAGGGCAGTAGCAGACATTCAGTAGCAGACATTCAGACCTTTGCGGAAAAGATCGAGCTGTATTCAATCAATATGCCATTGGCACTATTACCCAACACACACTACTAACAACACTGAGGTTAAAGGCTGAGCACATATGAGAATGTTCTGAGCGCAAAGAGGCCCATCTCTTGGTCAGCGACAGAGCATGGTTTTCTTCAAGTTCAAACTGACGTCATAATGATCAAAGATAGGCTGAGGAATATTGTCAAGAAAGCAAATAAATCACAACTCAGTGGTAACAACAGTGAAAATAAAAGCCGAGCGAACTAAGAGAAATGTGAAATGTATAGTAGCACCTTAAACAGATCTGAATCAGGGATATCTTCTAGAACTAAGGAATAAGCAAAACAAATTAGAGAAAGCATAGAAAAATACAGACGACAATATGCAAGAGAGGAAGCAACAATAAAATAGCAATACTTAAAAAAAAGTATAGAAATGGTGAATACAACTTACCAATAAAAGAATGAAGAGCAAACAAAGAAATGGATGACTGATGAAATCCTAAAAAAAACAGATAACTGATGAAAATTAAACAAATATTGATGACTGATGAAATCCTAAAAAAAGATGACTGATGAAATTTAAACAAATATGGATGGCTGATGAAATCCTAAAAGATGGATGCCATTCATGCCTTTGCATGTCCCTTGCGGAACTTTGCCTCCCAAACAGCACTCCTGTAGGCCTCTCGGTTGTGAGCAAGATGGCCTGCTGCTGCTGCATCCATTTCCAGATCATCAACGATGTCTTGCAGCCATCTTCGTTTCGGTCTTCCTGGATGGATGACTGATGAAATTTAAACAAATATGAGTGGCTGATGAAATATTAAAAAAAAACTGAAGAAAGAAAAAAGCAAGAAAATCTTAGACACAGAAACAATCAAAGATGTGAAGAGAGAAATGGTTAGAGAGTAACTTGAGCGTGACTGATGTGCTGTGTAAAAGCAGAAGATAAAAGCCATGCATGAAGAAGTCATTAAAATCAGGGTAAAAAAACCAAAATCATGGCGGCTGAATTAAAAACAAACATGGATATCTTTTGATGTGCAACACTGATTGATTAATTGATTGATTGGTTGGTTGGTTGGTTGGTTGGTTGGTTGGTTGATTGGTTGATTGATTGATTGATTGGTTTGTTTGTTGATTGATTGATTGATTGATCTTTATTTCTGACATTCTGCCCTTTATAATGCAACTTTCACTCTGTTCCAGACATTCTAAAAATATGCTGCTCATATAACAGACATAATTAATATTAAAGCTGAGAGACATAAAATAAAATAAAATAAAATAAAATAAAATAAAACATTTATTTTTCCCTCTTATCCATGCACTCAATACAGAAAGTAACTATATACATATATAAATGACTATCTACCAAACAAAAATGTCGGTACTATTCAGAATAAACAATCAAATGAACTCCGTGTCTGTAAGAGCAGACTAAAATAACTTTAAAATTTTGTTATTCATGGAGGCATATAGCCAACATCAAATAGATAGTGAGAAAGTTTGTAGTTGTACGAAGGAGTATAGTTTATATTTTTTTATACATGATGGGAGGGTATTCCAAATATGAGCAGCAGAATAAGTAAAGTTTTTCTTGTAAAGATCAAGTCTAGGTTTTGGAAAACATGTTGTTCAAGCGTTGGCTGCACTTTGGGCTAAATTCAAGCAGGTTCCATAGATAAGGCGGAGCATGCTGTGAAAGAATTTGATATACCAACTTAGCTTTGTTGAAGAGGAACCTGTTCTTAAGAGGCAGTGTTTGATACATTTGTGCTGGTTAGTTGTTTGTGCTTGATCTTTGACGGTAATAAGCTCTACTGCACGTTTTTGAAGTGAGTAAAGCCTTTCTGTATTTGACACTGAGCAACCATCCCAGATTGTTGAACAATAGTCTAAATGTGTTTGTATATGTGATATGTAGTATGTCTTCCTTGTGTCTTGATCGATGAAGTGCTTAATTTTGGCTAACTGGTATACTTTTTTGCGCGATATAAGTTTTGTTAGACCTTGCACCTGAGAGTTCCAGGTCAAATGTTGGTCAATAATATATAAGTAGACATATAAGTAAAAGATGAAAGGAACAAATAATGAACTTTCGGAGACATAAGAATATGTAGATTTTTTGTTGACTCGTGTGATAAAGAAATGATAATTCTACATGAACTTATATGATAGAAAGTAACTCAGTTTATTGCACGGCCATTACACAGTCGCACAGCAGCTTAACCATAAAGCAGTCAGTCAGTTAGTAATTTGCATGTCCCTTGCGGAACTTTGCCTCCCTAATAGCTCTCATGTATGCCTCATGGTCCTGTAGGCATCTCAGCAAGATGGCCTGCTGATAATGTATCCATTTCCAGATGATCAATGATGTCTTGCAACCATCTTCGCCTTAGTCTTCCTCTCTTTCTTTTTCCCATTATGTACCCTTCCAAGACGGTCTTCTCTAGATTATCATGACGTTTAATGTGCCCAAAATATTTAAGTTTTCTCTCTTTAATCCTCTTTACTAGCCAACCTTCTTCAATACTAAGTTCTAGGGTCAATAAACATTTCTAATACAGTATCCGTGCACGGTAAAACACTGGCTACTGGATGGTGTGGTAATTACTGGTGCAACTGTCTGACACTAAACCTTCTAAAATTAGTTACGTGAAATAGTTTCTTTTCACATTCATTGACTGTTTGGTATTCTGTATAAACAAAATCTGAACATTTGACCTAGTAAACCACACAGTGATTTATTATCTTGGACTGGCAGGCTCGATTAAGAACTGCTACTATTCTCAGACAGACAACAGAAGCTAAAAGGTGGGAAATTTTTATGATTTTTATTTTAAATTATCTTGATTTATAATTTTAATCCACACATCTGCAAGAATAAGCAGAACGTGTACTTGCACGAACTCCTTGTTACTGGGAACTGTTGTTCTTTGCAGCCGATGCTGTAGAGATGTTGAGGCACAATATCGTATCGGCGTGGGAGCGGGCCATAAAAGTTACTTTTTAAGTCCCTTAGTACCGCTAAAAAGAAGAGGGTGTGCAATGCTTCTTTAGTAGACTCCACCACCACGGGGACTATAGCAATCCCTGCCCCGTTAGCCAGGCTAGGCCTGTTACTGGGGGTACCACGAAGAGATAGGACGGGGTTTTGGTCAGCTATGGTTCGCTAACCCTGACGTTAGGATGTTAGCTATGGTTTACTAACCCTGACGCTAAGATGTCAGCTATGGTTTGCTAACCCTGACGCTACGATGTCAGCTATGAGTCGCTGATTGCCTCATCGGACAAGCATCTTCACCCCCAGAATAAGCAGAAAGACTGGAGCAAAAGATAAATTATGGGAAAAGTGAATACATGAAATTAGCAAGGCAAAAAAATAGGAAGCAAGGAAATCAGGCCCAAAAAGGATTAAAAGAACAGATTCACATAAATATCTAGGGGCATTATTCAATGTCCAAATGAATTCTTTCCAGACTACATGTTTATGAAGAATTAGAAAAATATTTTGGCCAAAACCATAAGAAATAACATCTTTTTGGCAGAAATGCAGATGAAGCCACTGACAGCAATTATTGAGGAAAGACGCTGGCAATGGTTGTGACATGTGCTCCAAATGACTGACAACTCACTACCAAAAATAGCACTAAGTTGGACACCACAGGGGAACAGAAGTAAGGGTAGACCAAAAGAGACATGGAGAAGAACAACAGAAAGGATGTTGAACAATAAAGGGCTCACCTGGGCAAGAGCAGAAAAAAGGCAAAGGAGAGGCATTTGTGGAAAACCCTTGCGGAAGCCCCATGTGCCCTGGGCACTTAAGATTCAGAGAGAGAGAGAGAGAGAGAGATTATTCAATAGTTGCAACATTGTGTGAGATGAAATTAGAGCTAAGATACAAGCAGGAAACAACACTTATTATGTCCTTAGACACTTATTGTAATCAGAAATCCTGTCCCACAAAACTAAACTAATATATACAAGACACAGATTACACCATTTGTCTTGTTTGGATCAGAAACATGAAGCGTTTCTAAGCAACATGAAGCACAGCTACAGATCTTTGAAAATAGAATCTTGAGAAGAATTTCTGGACCAATTAGAGATCATGTATCACAAGAATGAAAACATAGAAATAACAAATGAATACTTACGCTATTCCAGTCTCCATTTATAACTATTACTATGACAAACGACAGACTGAGATGGCTCAGACACTTGGAAAGGACTGATGAGAATAGACAGAAAAAGGGCTTATACAGGAGTGATAAACGAAGAGACAACGTTGACGTGACAACCTGAAAGAAAACCAACGAGCTCTCAGAATGGACAACTGGCAGGAGAAGACTAAGATGAATGTAGACAGAGAGGAATGTAGACAAGTCTTGACTGCATCAATAAGCCGCAATTAGCTATAAAAGCTGAGTGAATGAAAATCCGCTCTGAAGGGAAAATGGAATATCATTTATGTTTTGTACTACATATTGTAATTTTCTTCGCATACTCTAAAGATGTTCGTTTCCCGTCCAATTTTAGCTACTTCTTGTGTGTTTTTCTTACAGGTTTTCTGTAGTGTTTGTGTGTCTTCCTTAGCTCTCACTTTAGAGTCACATTACTGGGCTATCTCTTGTGTTATGCTCTCTTTCCGCTTGATGCAATGACGCACCAGACAAACTGTCGCTATTAAGTGCTCTTCTAGATATTGCGCTTTCGTTTCATTAGTGTCTGCTGTTGATAACATAACCTCCCTGACATCAGCTTGATTTTCATGTGTCTCAAATGTAAATGTTTCATGTCAGCTTAATAATCAGCAGC
Source organism: Achatina immaculata (assembly GCA_009760885.1). Lineage (NCBI taxonomy): Eukaryota > Metazoa > Mollusca > Gastropoda > Stylommatophora > Achatinidae > Lissachatina > Lissachatina immaculata. Next base: position 14,845,063 of record CM019695.1, on the reverse strand, counting down.
CACTAACCTGGATATTCAACAAATAAGAGCAGTTCTCCTAGAACATGGAATACATCCTCTGTGAAAAAAAAACTGAAACAGGAGACTGTTTTAAAAATGAGAGAAACAACAGAATACTTTATGAGAATGCAGCTGTTAACATATATGTGACCTAGACAGGCTATGATATTATCGAATAGAACAAAATCGACATCACAAATTTCTACAACAATTAGCTTTCTCAGCAGCTAATAGGCAACTTCCAGTTATTTTAATTTATTTAAATGTTTAAGTTTAAAGAATGAATATCAGCGCTTTCATTTCACTTAGATGAGGACTGGTACCACTTAGTCACGTCACTTTGAGAGGAAACACAAGCTGAAATTTAAGTTCTCAGTGTCTGAGTGATTAATATAGCCTGATTAATTGTTCACCACATCCAAGGAGGACAGCAGGAGCACAACTTACCCACTCCTGGCACGGGGAGGTAGTGACGAAAAATAACAATACAGGACTCTTTTGAGGCCCCGTGACTGGAATGAGTACACTTTAAACCCTTTAACGATGATCTATTGGAAGACAAGTCTGGTGCCAGCAGCCACGGTAATTCCAGCTCCAATAGCGTATATTAAAATTGTTGCAGCTGCCCGTAAAGGCTCACAGTTGATGTTCACCTTGGACCAGGAGATTTGTTTGCGACCAGACGGACAAATTATCTCCGCCAATGTTCCCCTGTCACGAGATCTAAACCCTCCCGTATCGGGAGCTGGGCATAAGGCTAACAACTTTATCCTGGAACCTACCTATAGGTGGCTGTAGATGGGAAAAGAAATGGATTTATTATGAAAACTCGCAACGAACTCACCAAAAAGTGGCGAAACAATCTGCGAGCCCTGTGTGACGTTTAACGGCACGAAAGGATAGCAGTAGTAGAAGATTAATTGTTCAAGTGATTAAATGTCTGCACACTGCTGAAGCGAAGTAAGACCTCGTGCACTTCTAATGGTCAGGTCCCGTCTCAGCTCCTATTTGCTGGATCATCATCATCATCATCATCACTTCCCATGCCAGGCGGCGTGGGCGGTCATACTCCTCCACATATCTCGGTCCTTGATATTTCAAAGTAAGTCTGCTGCTGATTTCTTTCCATATCATAGTGTCAGACAGTCTAACATCTGTTAGTTCTGTCGTACTCTGCCTCTCCTGCTTTCAGGTTAGTCCGTTGTTATGTTGTTTTCCAGTTCCTCTCTTCTCATCACATGCCCCAAAAACTATGAGTGCCTTTTTCTTGTCTTTGCTATGATACCACGATTTGTTGGTTCGGCCGTTCGACACAATGTCTGCAGTTTGGTGGGCAGTTCAGTGAATACGTTATTTGCCACCAAAATCTGCATGGCAACTCCTAGTTGAAACTTTTGCGTTGAAATTGTGGCAACACACGAATATGTCAAGAAAGGTCGCGGTGTAAACAAAATGAGTGTTCTCGATGCTGAAATTACAACCATTACATTTCTTAATCCGTGCTAAAACTGGTGAGTACCAAAGTTACAAAGTTCACTAGATCGCGTTCTATCCGAAAATACTTTTTATTACTTGTTATTTCTGTGATATTATTCTACGCGTAGTGGACTTTAAGAGAACACGTTCTCATTAAGTTCCTGTTATTTCTCTGATCATTGTTAAAGAGTAGTCTTGTAACATTTTTTTCTCAAAACTTTTATTCCAGACACTGAAATCAAATTCTACATCTTTTAATATTCTGTTGCTAATTTTTTTTTAATTAAGAAGGAAAAAAACTTCTTATTAATCACAAAGGGAAAATATACGTAGAAGGACCTGCTGTTAAGAAGTAAGTCATTTTGCATACCTCGGTATCTACATAGACCAGGATGGTGACACCAGGAACGAAGTTAAAATTACATCTTGAGAACAATGGCATCCAAAAGTTATAAGCAAAAAAACCAAGTTAAGATTATTCAACTCAAATGTAATATCCACTCTCATTTATGCATGTGAAAGCTGGAAAACAACTAAAGAAATAGACAATAAATTTGTTTTTGAAAACAGATGCCTAAGGAAAATTCTCGGCATAAAGTGGAACGATTTCAGGAACAATGCAGAGATAAGGCAGATGAGCAAACAACAACCTCTCATTGGTGATCAGAAAAAGAAGATGGACATATGTAGCTTATGTGATGAGAAGAAACAGTCAGAGACTCCCAAAACAAGGAATCAAATGGAACACAATAGGCCAGAGAAAAAGAGGTCGGCATTATTAAGGGAGGACAATTTAGTGGGCATAACATCCCTTGATGAGGTTTAAAAGCTCCCTGAAAACAGGAAAACTTGGCAAACAATTATGGGAGATCTGTGTGACGTTTAACGGCAGGGGGAAAGATGTAAGAAGATGTAAGAAGAATTTTTGTAATGCTCAGTACATTGTTATACCAAAAGAATGGAAAAGAACTGTATTCATACCACTGCCAGAAAAGGGTAATCTGAAATTATGCACAAACTACAGAACTGTTGCCTTGATTAGTCATGCCAGTAAAATTCTGTTAAAAATCATAATGGATAGACTTCTTAAGAAAATAGAAGAAGAAGTCAATATGGTCCAAGCTGGTTTCAGGCAAGGAAGAGGATCAAGAGATCATATATTCAACATAAGATTAATAATAGAGAAATTCAGAGAGAGTTTAATGTGAATCTATATTTGTTTTTCATAGACTACTCAAAGGCACATGACTGTGTACAACTCCAGAAACTTTGGGAAATAATGGAAAAAATGGGATTTCCAACACATTTGATACAATTAACATCACTGCTGTATCTAGACCAACAAGCAGCAGTAAGAATAAACGGTGAAACAACTTGGTTTGACATAACACAAGGGGTCCGCCAGGGGATATATTTTCGTCTTACTTATTTAACCTGTAAACTGAAAACATAATGAAGAATGTTAGAGAAGATGTAGACAAAGAATATTACGATGCCATAACAATTGGAGGTTATGAAATACCAGAGATTAGATATGCTGATGACACAGTATTACTGTCCACAACACAAAAAGAAATGGAAAAACTAATTATGTCAGTCCGTAAGAATAGTGAAGAGCAAAACCTCTAACTTAAGGCGAAGAAAACTAAATTGATGACAACTGACAAAACAAACACGGCAGTTGAAATATGTATAAATGAGGAAAAATTGGAAGAAGTGGAGAGTTTTGAATATTTTTGAACATTACTAACTAATAATAGAGATACAATGAGGGAAATTAAAAGTAGGACATCTATCGTTCTTCAGAAAGTAAAACAACTTTTTAAAAAGCTGTGGAGAGGAACAGACAAAACTACAAAAATAAGATTTTTAAGGGCATGCATCTTTCCCATCGCAACATGTGTGAGACCTGGACACTTGACAAAACAGCTGAGAAGCATATAAATGCCTGTGAATGTAAATGTTACAGAAGAGTTCTTCACATATCATGGACACAGAAAAGAACAAATATATCCATACTACAAGAACTTAATATTGAAGAAGGCTGGCTAGTAAAGAGTATTAAAGAGAGAAAACTTAAATATTTTGGATACATTAAACGTCATGATAATCTAGAGAAGACCTCTTGGAAGGGTACATAATGGGGAAAAAGAAAAAGAGGAAGACCAAGGCGAAGATGGCTGCAAGAGATCGTTGATAAACTGCAAATTGTAACCGAGAGGCCTACAGGAGTGCTGTTAGGGAGGCAAAGGCAAAGGACACGCAAATGAAAGAAATATTGTTATACACAATATGCTTTCATATCTTTCTCATAAACATTTCACACCATACCACGCTGTGTCAACATTAATACTTATTGTTATTTTGTGTCATTCTTTCAGGACTTTCCCAGTCACAGAATGATAACACTTCGACAGACACTTGCTGTAATAGTGCTCTGGGTTACAGTTCTTGGCAAATATTGCCCATACCAGGTTGTTAAGTAAAGACAGAGGCATGATTTTTCAAAACTTGTGTTGCATATAATAAACTGTATTAATGCTATAACTACGACAACGATATGTTTCCTCAGGAAGTGGACAGTAAAAGAATATTCCCAGAAAGAGGCAAAAATTATTGAGATCACGTTTATACATATTAAACAAGCAAACAGACAGATAGACAGACTTACATTTAGAAAGACAGTCGGACAGACAGACAGATAGACAGACAGACAGGCACACATTTAGAAAGACAGGCTTACAGACAGACAGACAGACACACGAGCATACAGAAAGAAAAACAGGCGGACAGACAGACAGATAGACAGACATTCTGGCACACGGATAGATACATTTACAATTTATTCATTTCAGGAGTGTTCCTGCGCGTATCCAGAGATTTACTGCCAAGATCTAGGATTATCTTCATTTCCAACTTTGCTAGATCCTGACACTCCAGGATACTACTCTGTCCTTCTTGATGTAAGTTTATATCTAATCCTTAACGGTTCTGTTCTGTACGTGATGTAACATTATGTCTATAACCATCAACAGATTTGTTATTCGTACTATAAGATTATGTTCCTCGAGATCAACTCTTCTGTTTCTCTTAAGGATGCATGATCATGTCTGTCATCTTCAACGCTTCTGGTCTTATCTTCTGAGTGGTACACATAGGTAGTTAGTTGAAGGAATTGAGAACAAAATCTGCTGTAGGGTCCTGGAAAGTGAATGCTGTTATAAATTTGTACAGACGCCTGAACACGCTCACTCCTACATAAGAGTGATGACCCCTGCTAGCTCAGCGAATGTACCAGAATATGTGGTTCAGTTTAACAAAGAGATGAAACGAGCCGGACAGTAGAGAAACCAGTTCTTATTGCTCTCATCTCCTCCCCCTTTAATAGTTTTGTAAAAATTGAACACACACCTCAGCCTCGTTCTAAATAACAGTTACTGTGCCAGAACTTCATATGTAGGTCATATGTAGGTCTGATCATCAGTTGTTGATATAATTCTGCTGAGCAAACATACATAAGGAAGAAAAATGTTGCCCAGCTGCCTTATGTTAAACTTGTTGGTGCAAGTTTACATTTTTATACCTAGTGGAAAGGGGGGGGGGGGGGATTTTATCCAACTGTTGCAGACCAACAATCCCTTGGCAAAGTACTTCCGTACTCGAGGCCAATCTAGCTCTCCCATCATGACCGCCAACCCAGGTTCTTCCCTCCTTGGTATATTGTATGCTAAGTATGCATAAATCTTATCTTATCTTATATCTTATATCCTTCCCGTGCCGTTAGACGTCACATAGGGCTCGCAAAGTAGTTCGCCAATTTTTCCTGTCTTCGGCGAGTCTTTCAACCTCATCAAAGGATTTTATGCCTGTTAACTTGGCCTCAAGTATGCATAAATCCTGAGCATTTAATCAATACATAATACATTGACATGCAGTACAAATCATCAAGTCAGAAATTAAAGACACAGCATTTTAATATCACTATACGCCACAACAACACATATAACTGACATTTACATCAACATGACATCAAGATATGAGTCATTATAATGGTAATTAAGCATGGTATCATATGATAATGACTTTTCATGTTGCATTATTGAAAATCTGACGGGGGCTCTCTTGGCCCTACACGTAGCCTACACTACGAATCTAATGTGCAATGGCACTTATCCTACGTAGCTATCGTTGCCACGACACACCTCCATACAATCGCCTTGCTGCAGCACAAGATCAATCTACATGAAGGCATAATAACGAATCAAACATGTTGCCCATCCAATATACTGACAAATCACACTGAAAATCATGTCCATACTGATACGTAAATACAGAAACCTACATCCAGCTAACTGCACTATTACATAATCTACAACACATGAAGAAAATATAGCCAACGATCACCATAATGCACGGGAATTTAAAGCACATCCATAGGCACAAATAACAAGACATCGCCCGGCCATTGTCTCTATCTAACTGAATGCCAACCAATGTTTTCCATATCTATACAAATCTTTCCCTGGGCGTCTGAGTGGCGAAGTGGTTAGTGCACAATGTCTCTCATGGCGAAGGTCGGGGTTCGAATCCGGCTGGAAGCGCCCCAGTCACCCAGCTGTAGAAATGGGTACCCGACTTCTACTGGAGTTGGGGAAGGAAAGGCGCCCAGGCATGATACTGACCATATCACCCTCTAGTGTGCTGACAGGTCAAGAAAAATATGGGCACTAACACTATACCGAAACCGACTACCAATCACGTGGACGATGACGCTTCAGTCAAGGTCGTACACCCCTCGATCTAAGCGTGCCTCGTCCACACTTATGTGAAAAAAGAACAATATTTTTATGTGGCGATTCATACTGATGTTAAAAGATATATGATTTAGAACTATGCAGAGAGAGTGGTATCCGGTGCGTGATGTAGGTGGTAAGGATGTCATAGATTTATAATAATGGCAAAAATAATATGACATCTGGTCTACTGGTTATATGAGTTGGTGAGTAACACTAATTATTTTGGGGATGATATCAGCGTGCATTATTTATTTTAGTTGCTGAATTAAGCGTTGCACGAGCGCTTTTATTAATGTAACACGAAAATAGAAAATCAGTAACGTGCAGTGCTAGTATTAACAGTGGATGTCTCATTCGTAATTATAAACCTTAGCTGGTCTAAAAGTTCTCTGTTTCATATTTGTCACTCTCCACAGACTAATTATATCACTACAGTTCCAGCTCGTTGTTTCCCTAACGGCATGACGGACATATCTTTCCAACACAACCCGATTACAAACATTGATGACGACGCCTTCGAGGGATCTACTTCCACTCTTCTGTCCATCACGTTCTGGGGCGCTCGTTTCACTCGAATTCCCGACGCATTTCGTCGGTTAACAGCCCTTACTCATTTAACTATTGACGAAACCCTCATTTCGGACTGGAATCTAGACATAATGAAAATCATCGGTCAAACAGTACAGACACTTTTTCTACAGGATGTAGGTCTAAAATCATGGCCTTCATGGATCCAATATTTCCCTCGTCTGACTGAGCTTAGTTTAGACGACAGCTCAATCTCTTTCGTTCCAGATGATGCACTGAACATGCTAGCACATAGCCTGACTGGTCTGTCTATTAGCAATGGCAGTCTAACAACGATTCCACGAGCGTTCTCCAAACTGCAGGCACTGGAGTCGTTACATTTGGGACACAATAAAATTACAAACTTAACATTTATACCTCGATTAAGCAAATTATCTTCCATATCTTTGGATCATAACAAAATATCAGACCCTAACCATTTGAGTGACGCTTTAAGACCATTTTCAGATTCATTGATGTCTATAGAACTTGAAAATAATTTACTAACTTCCATTCCTTACTTGTCATTTTTATCGAAAGTTGGAAGTTTGGACTTCAGTCACAACCTGATTTCTGACCCAAGTTTAGGATCTGTGCCGGAAGATCTGTACGACCTTAACTTAGGCTATAATCGACTTCCAGCTGTTCCATTTTTGTGGATCAGTTCCCTGTCTGTTACATCTCTGGTCCTGCCATCGAACGAAATACGGTATATCCATGGAACAGATTTTCACTCGTCCACTTTTGAAGTTGATCTTGGATACAATCTGATCACGGAGATGACGGATGATAGCTTCCTTACAAATTGCAGCATCAGAGTTATACATTTGGTTGGTAATCCAATAACCACAATCTCGATGCACGCATTCGAAAATCTACCTCTTCTCATGACCCTTGACCTCAGTCATACTAAACTCTCGCGTCTTCCCATTCAGCTACGCACTCTTGTCAATTTAGTCAGCTTGGACATGAGCAGTTGTAATAATCTGGTCTGTACCTGCAACGAGAAGAAGTTAGGACCTTGGATTCTCTCCCTTGAGAACGTCTACGGTGACTGTGGAGTAGCAAGCATTCACAATTTCTTTGACACTTTAAGCGCAGACTGCCCTGATCTGTGAGATCTTTCAGTGTCACAATTCCTATCACAATATTCTCTGTCCCCTGGGTTAACTTTCAGAGAACAATTTATTATATTTCGTCATTTATTTTATGCACATTAACATTAATGTTCAATATCTTCTCAACCTCTACGTAGAATACGTAATGAGAAATTTCAGAGATCATGAATGCCGACTGTGAGATTGTTTAAAATCAGATGCCATGCCATCCCAGAGCTTACATACGCAGATTATACCATCCTTCTTTTAATGGCCCAGAAGGTCCAGAAAATATCATTGTAGCAATTAAAACATGCAACGAAGCTCGGAATCTGCTTCTCAATTGTATAAAATCAAAGTATTGACAACTAGTATTGACATAACTATGAACAAACTGAACAGCTTCGGAGTTTTTGGGACTACCTGTAATCACTTATGACCAGCATTGGTGTACGCGCAGAAACGGATAAAAAGAGACTATAAATCATGTCCCAAAGATTACTGCAAATTAAAAACATATGGCACAGCACCAGAATACTTATACAATTTCTCCCATCATGCATCTTCTGAATAACAACAAAAAGGTGCCAGCTATGGATACTGATTTACACAACAGAAAATAGAGCTTCGTATTTCAGAAGAGATGTTGGAGCACATTTTATACAAGATAAGAACAGTAAAAATATCTTAGGAGCACTGGAAGTGGATTAAATTTAGTTTCACCTTTCATCAAGAAAAGATGAAGTTTTGATCATCATGGCTGTTATAATGGGCTAGAGAAAACAAAAACAGTAACGAGGAAGGGGGAGGTCAAGGAGATGATGGATTCAGGACATAACTGATACTATCAACACCACAATCACTGAATCACGCAGTATTCCTGGACCAACCAAACATTTTTAGACTTTCTATCAGAAGAACATGTTCCATGAATATTAATATTGTACAGTGTAAATACATTTTTATTTCTCTTGATCTCAGTTTTTCGCCTTCATTTTTTTTCACTCAATCTTCACTTCTGACAGCTTAAAGATAATTGGATAACTACGACAACTTTCGCAATTTCCGTACTTATTCATTCATTCATTCATTCATTTGCATGTCCCTTGCGAAACTTTGCCTCCCAAACAGCACTCCTGTAGGCCTCTCGGTTGTGAGCAAGATGGCCTGCTGCTGATGCATCCATTTGCAGAGGATTTTCATACTTATAGATATTTATAAACAGTTAAGAATACTACGATATATATATATGAAAAAATAATCAAGAAATATAATTAGAACAAAACTTATTAAGTTTGTTCTAATTATATTTTTATTAATATTTTCATTTCTTGTTATGTTTTATGTGATCCTATATTTATCTCCTCTCTCTAATTCTTCGTCATGTTTGTGTTTGTATGATTAAGGCTCATACCGAAACGTTACGTTAAATTATTAGTTAAATAATAAAGCTGTTCCTACTTTTTTCCCAGTTTATACATTTTAATATCACAGCTTTACTGCAGTGCTTTGGTTATAGTTGTATACTTATATATTATTTATCGTGTGTTATATTTTCCAATATTCTATGACACTTAATAATGAGAACGTTTGAGGAAGCGTGAAAATCTTTGAACATATGGCACATGATGATGCTTTTCGTGCGCGTGTTTTTGTAATTCTTTGATGTACTGATAAGTTACCATGTTCATGTTTCTGACTTTATTAAGATATGTGGCATTACAAACTTTATTAAGATGTGTGGTATTACAAACTTTATTAAGATGTGTGGTATTACAAACTTTATTAAGATGGGTAGTATTACAAACTTTATTAAGATGTGTGGTATTACAAACTTTATTAAGATGTGTGGTATTATAAACTTTATTAAGATGTGTGGCATTATAAACTTTATTAAGATGTGTGGCATTATAAACTTTATTAAGATGTGTGGCATTACAAACTTTATTAAAATGTGTGGTATTATAAACTTTATTAAGATGTGTGGTATTACAAACTTTATTAAGATGTGTGATATTACAAACTTTATTAAGATGTGTGGCATTGCAAACTTTATTAAGATGTGTGGTATTATAAACTTTATTAAGATGTGTAGTATTACAAACTTTATTAAGATGTGTGGCATTACAAACTTTATTAAGATGCGTGGCATTACAAACTTTATTAAGATGTGTGGTAGTAGAAACTTTACTAAGATGTGTGGTATTACAAACTTTATTAAGATGTGTGGTATTACAAACTTTATTAAGATGTGTGGTGTTACAAACTTTATTAAGATGTGTGGTATTACAAACTTTATTAAGATGTGTGGTATTACAAACTTTCTTAAGATGTGTGGTATTACAAACTTTATTAAGATGTGCAGTAGTAAAAACTTTATTACATGTGTGACATTACATATCTTCTGACTTTTCTTGTGGAGACTGAGATGCACCCGACTTAATCATTCTCATTACCATTTATGTTGTCATGGTGGCGAATAGCAGCGACATACAAGTCTGTGCTAACTCTCAGTTGTACACTACTGTGTTGTCATTGTCTTAAATACGCCATTACTTACTTATATAATTTTTTTGTTCAGAATTCTGATGATTTTAGTTGTGAATTTGTCTTTGACCAAAATTGTAAGATTTCTGCGGAATGTAGAAATAATGGAAGTAGTACTAAGTGACGGGTTTTCCTTTCATGGAAAGAGAAAAAGCTGTTTGAAGGTTTTCCTTTCATGGGAAGAGACAAAGGCGGTTTGAAGGTTTTCTTCTCATGGGAAGAGACGAAGGCCTGTTTGAAGGTTTTCCTTTCATGGGAAGAGACAAAGGCCTGTTTGAAGGTTTTCCTTTCATGGGAAGAGACAAAGGCGGTTTGAAGGTTTTCTTTTCATGGGAAGAGACAAAAGCCTGCTTGAAGGTTTTCATGTAAACCTCACGTGTTCTAAGCATAATAGCGGTAGACAGAGGAACATGGTGCAGTTTTACACGGCGGCAGAGGGAGTGAGTAAAGTGAGAAAAATGAGAAAAAGCTAATAGAAAGCATGAGAGTAAGATGAGAATGTATAAATGAAAAACATACAACATCCAGTATTTCTGCGTGAGGTTTTTTCGAGGATTACATACACAAACAAAACGACATTTGACTAAGAGAGAACTTATCTTAGTGGCATCCTCCTAAGTAGAAAACATGAGAATACGTGTCCTATTGACAAGGCATAGAGACCGGGGAGGGGGGCACAAAGGATAGCAGATGAAGCCAATCAGAAATAAGAGGAGGGGAAAGGAGATAAACGGGCGGGAGAGGGGGGAAAATATGAAGGGCAATAGACACCTGTAGGTCGTTAGAGAAGAAGTTTCGGAATTGGGGAAAGGGGAAGCGGAGAGATAATGAATGAAGAATTACAGGAACGAACAGAAGGGGCCATAAACACCTGTAGGCCGCTAGAGAGAGATGCAAATCATAGGGAAGGGGACAGGGAAGCAGGGAGATAATACGAAATTGGTGAATGATGGACAAGACCCGAAGGGGCAATAAACACCTATAGGCCACCAGAAAAGAAGAGAAGGTGGTGGTGGGGAAGTGAAGGGAACCTGGGAGAGAGAAACAAGAAAGTAGAGTAAAATTAACAGAAAAAAAGTGGAAAACTAAAAACGTTAATTCAATTCAATTCAAGTGTCATGCCGGTGGCGTAGGCGATCATTTCTCTCCACATTTCCCTGTCTTTAGACTTGATTATGAGATCCGCCGGTGAAGAAGTTAAAGGAAGCTGAAAACATTGTTTAATTCCAGCTGGGTGGAGACAGCCAGTCCGGAAAATAAGGCCCTGGGTGTTCTAAACAGATAATCCAGCAGTGTTTCATAATGTTATTTAGCTTCCACTGTTTCTAACATTAACGGGTTATAAGTTTCACTTTGACTGCCCAGTTTGACACTTGACAGGAACACAAAGATCTGGACATGAATCATCGCTGGGGAAGTCTATTGCTGATGTGAACATTCAGGTTATTATCGCCTGTTCAGTTATTTTGAGGCGGGGTGATCAAGGAGAATAAATGTTATAGTGGCAATCATAAAACCTAGCCAGAATTTTAAACTGTCAACGCTCAGTTCAACGTTTTTTAATGGCTGTTACTTTTTAAAATTAATATTGATTAATAATTTTTAAATACTCTTTAAATTATAAATGACACAGTCTTGGGGCAAAAGCTTTGGGGCTCCTATCAGGGTCTGGAGAGGACTGCGGGCTTTGCCAAGTCCACAGGGATCAGGATCTGATGTGCCAACAACCTCGAACGCAGAAGAAGATGCTCTGATTTAGATAATCATCCATCTCATTTGTTTTTTTACCTGCTCCTTTTCGTGATAATTTGTGTAAATTTCCTTTTTTCAGAAGTAACTTTTATATTTATAACTTTTTTGTTTTCATTTTTCTATATTCATTTACTTAACAAATCAAAACTTTCTTTTCTCTCTCATACCACTCTGCGCTATCTAATTACAGGCTCCGAAAACAACAGGAGAGTATTTTATCAATGATTTTTTTCTGAAACAGTCATAGAATTAAGTTGACTATAACCAACAAGTAGAATGAATGTCTTCTACCTGCATTATAAGTTTTACCGTAATTCATTTGACCAAAATCTGACCCTTCTCTGTTCTGTTCTACCGCTATTATTCTAAATGCTAGTTTTAATTATTTTCTACTACTTCTTTATATGTTGGTGTGTTTTAACTTGTCTGTTCCATTTGTCTCTACTGTATTATTATAAGAAAAACAGATTAGTAATAGTAAAATGAACACAGAAGGTACTGAGAATACTCCATGAACTAAAAAAGGCTGTTAGATGCAGTCCTTGGTAATGTACATGAATACGAAAAACTGTCTCTGCAGTGACAAGCTATGCGAGTCACAGATAGTGAACAAGCGGGCATCGTTTCAGAAGTCACAGAAATGTGCATCTTTAACATCCATCACAGCGTAAAGACAAAGTGGCACACGGAGACTGGTCAAATTTGATGAACTTTTGATTTTAAAAATGCCGTGATAACTTTTTTATGTAGAAGAAAATTGCAGCACAAAATGACGAGAGACAATAAACAATCACAACAAAAGAAGCCGACAGAGGAAGAAAACATTTGCATCGTGATAAACTTGCATTTCAAGGACTTGTTAATTGCAAAAAGCTTAAAATAAAAAACCAATCCAGCGAATATACTGTAGAAAAAGGTGCTATGCCGAACAGCACTGCGTGTAATCCCACCAGAAATGTTCATTTTATTTAATACTTTAAATCAACACGTCTTCAGCAACTTATTTGTTCTTTGCGTAGAACAAATGTAATTTCTTACTGTAGAAAGACGCGAAGAAACATATGAGATTTCTAGCTAAAAAAAGAACATGAACAAACGAAAGTGATTTTTATCTATAGAAAGACTGAAGAAGCATGTGAGCTTTCTAACTAAAAGGGAATGAACAAATACAAAAGATTTCTAGTTACTACAAGGACGCGAAGAAGCATGGTGTATCTAGCTAAGAGAAAGACAAGAAAACAAAAAGACTTCAAATAAAAAGAAATAATTGAAAAAACAAGTTTAATGTCTAAGCATTCGTATCTACAGCAAGTTTAGGAGTCTAAACTTAACTAAATCTGGACATGACCGAATGTAAATGATCGCTTCATGGACAAATGGGGCGGGGAAATTGTAATTTAGCATTTAGGCCGCAGAATGCGCGTGTTGTACAAGGACTATAAGGAAATGAGGACAATACAAGATTGAATGATCAAATGATTGCGAACTTGGACCAGCTTTCTGTAGCCGTGGGTTTTTCCCACCACCGCCGCCATGTTGACTGATCTACATAGTGGTAAAGCGTTTCGAATTTTCTCTATGTCCTTTGTGTTTCGTTTTCATAGTTCACAAGACCGTAAGTCAACCCAGTATAAAACTGACATTCACATAATACAATCTCAATTAGCCAGTGATTAAATCAACCATTTATTGTGTCATTTCACAGAAATAGTAGTGTCAAGAGCTTAGTACAATCAGTTAAATGTAACTCACCTAATCAAAGTTTGTAATAAGTCTGTGTTAAAACTTATACTTTTATTTTATGATGTCCATAACTAGATATAAAAAACTGCATGTTTCTGAAACAAGAGCGACATACAGATCTCAGAACTATAATATAATGAGCAATGCAACAAAGATATTACTCAAAATCAATCGGAAAAAAACTAAGGATCGCGAAACAAATAATAGGACTAAGGAAGCCTCGAATTCTGTATAAGGATGATAACTGTAAAATACAGAATGCAAAAGGACATTTATGCTTAGTTAATAGCTTGCACAAAGAATTTTGACAGGGTAAGTCGTGACCAACCAAGTGAATGCTTATATTAGATGTCAAATACATCAGAGTGGTAAGCAATTTGTATCGAGCCTGATTCAGACTATTCAAGTACATTGATACAAAAAAATGAGTCAGACCAATACAATGACATATTCTATGAGAGTGCCCAACATACAAGGATTAGAGACAGCAGATGTGCTCAACACTTATATCAGTCATAGAAAAAAAATATGTATATGGATGCATGCACGCACGCACGCACACACACACACACACACCCACACACACACACTCCAGATGACTATCGGTTACTTTACAAGTAAAGAAGTGGGCGTCTGAAAATGATCCAAGTAGAAAACAAGGATGTGTGCTATCTTGATACTTGTTTAACTGTATACGGAGAAAAACCTTCAAAGACATCAGTGAGATGTTGAGATAACTCATTAATGGAACAACAGTTAACAAGATGACACAGCGCTGATAGCAGTAAATATAGAAGACTATTATAATAGAAGACTATAATATTGTGACACAAAGTAAACGATGAAAGTTACGAATATGCAACGTAAATAAATAATATAAAACAAAAAGTCATAGCAATCAGCAGGGATCAGCAAAACCAATAGTAAACATAAATATAAATGGATAAACACTAGAACATTGAAACAATTCATATATCTGGGATACTTGATAACAAACGACGAGAGATATTAAATGGAAATTAATAGAATAAAGGTAGTAATAAATTCACTTTCAAAAGAACGGAACAAGTACCTGCTAAGAAACAAATAGCTGCGGACCTGTGCCGAGAGTTGTTAAATGCTTTGTATATTCCACACTACTTTAAGGTACAGAAAATTCGAAAATGGTAAAAAAAAATTTGAGATCCTTTAAATGTAAATATGCAGAAGAACAGGACAAACTTTATAGACTACAAAAAAAAAAAAAGAATATGAACAAATGAAACGAAATTGAAGAAAAAGAAACATGTATGCAATAAACATCTAAGACATTTAAATATTAAATATTTTGTCATGTGACACCTGGATACGTGTGTATACAGACGGACCTGCACACACTGCCATAAAGAATGGAGGGGCAGGAGCACATATCCAAACAACACCACTGACAAGATTCCCATACCAGTTTGAAAATACTGCAACAACTATGATGCATAAGTTAGGGCAATTATTGCCGCGGTTGAAAAACTGTCAGACTCAAGAACTGATACATGTCCCGTAGTAGTTGTCACAGATGCAGATCGGTACTGGAAGCTCTTCAATGCAATTAACTACCAGACCTTATGGATGCCTTGTCAAAAATTGACTCACAACACGGAGTCACCTTGTAGTGGATTCCATCTCACTGTGGGATACCAGGCAATGAGAAAGCTGAAAGTCTGGCCAAAGACGACACTGAAATGGAACAGCCAGACATACCGATCACCTATAATCAGAAAAAAAGCATGATAAAAAACTACAGGAAGCCACAAACACCACCACATGATGACTATCACATGCTAAATAGAAAGGAACAAGTCACCATATTCCGTTTCCGAACAGGACATAGTCAACTCCGAAGTCATATGTATACAAAGTTTAAGGTTGGTACTACTACTCTTTGTAAATGTGCCCAGGCACCTCAAACTGTGAAACACGTCCTCCAAAACTGTACTAACTATGAGACACTGAGAAGAATTAATTGCCCCAGTGAAACCAGCAAAGAAGACAAGCTCTACAGTTCCATACATGAGTTACACGAAAACAGTGAATGTATCCACGAGACTGCAGATAAAGACAGGAAATCCGTACGAAGAAGAAGAAGAAATAATTTGTTTCTTCAGTAGGTATAATGTAGCAGTGAAAATGATTTTGGTTGGAAAAATTTAAGGACAGTGAGAAAGAGGGAGACAACGAAAAATATGTAGAATGAGTTAATGAACATAAAGAGGCGGGCTGGAACTGGCTTGGTTGAGTACACAGTGGAAACAAGGGTTAGGTCAAATAGAATTATTACAGTAAACTTTCCTGAGAAGACTGCACAGGATGATTAACATTACAGACCCAAAGAAAACGGATGTTTTTACTAGAACATTAACATTTACTAGTACATTAACATTTACTAATACATTAACATTTACCATTACATTAACACTTACTAGTACGTTGAACTCATCATAACGTGTAGTATAAGCTGTTATCTAAATGAGCTTTACCATACAAGTAAACAGGAGTTGCCAAACAGACGGCATTTACTGACTTTATAACAGTATAAGATAAGCAATTGTTTAATTATTTTTGGGTATTTATCACCCTTGTGTTTTTGTCACTTTTTTTTTACTTTTGGGGTAAGTTTTCCGATGTTTCTAGAAGGCTGTCACGTGATGAGGAAATCTCATACCAAGCTATCAAGTGGAACACAAAAGGCCGACGAAAAAGAGGTCAACCACGTGAAACTCTAAAGAGGACATTGTTAAGAGAGGCCAGTTCAGTAGGCATAACATCCCTTGATGAGATTGAAAAACGTGTCAAAGACAAGAAATCTTGGCGAATTACCATGCGGGCCCTATGTGACGTTTAGCGGCATGGGAAGGATGTAAGATCAGTACACATCCTATCAAGTGAGAGCGCGGGACTTGTTGAGTCACTGCAGTATGTTGTGCCACACAAGGGTTTCGGAAGATCCTGGGATGAATCTGAAATCTGGCGACAACTTCGGAGCGAATTTCAGACAGAGAAAATGCAGAGGCAGAGAAACTCATGAGATGAAAATTTCGACCATATTTCTTCAGCTGGTGCTGAAGCGATGTTCTGCATTAACTTTTCGTGGCGGTCAGTGGTTCAAGTGTACCCGTTGGGCCCAGTAAAATTAGTTACACGGCTTCTGAAGCTGGGGAAAGAATGTCCCCACGCCTTGTACTGACCACATCAGCCTCTAGTCAAATCAAGAAGACTATGCCACTAACACCATATCCTCTGATTGCCTTTGTGGTATAACAGAATTACTGCTTCGACAAACAAAACTACCTCTAATAAGGTAGGCACACTGGGGGAAGGGGAGGGGTTGGAAATGTTGGAGAAGATAAAGTAAAAGCATTGTGGTTATTTATTGACGAAGAACATTAGCTATCCCACAAGTGCCGGGACGCAAAGAAATTCTTATCTTTCTACAAATGTATGGTCTGTTTTTGTTTCTTTGTTTAAAATCATTATATATATATATATATCAGTCAGTCATTTGCATGTCTCTTGCGGGATTTTGCCTCCATAACAGCTCTCCTGTAGGCCTCTCGGTTGTGAGCAAGATGGCCTGCTGCTGAGGCATCAATTTGCAGATCATCAACGATGTCTTGCACCCGTCTTCGCCTTGGTCTTCCTCTCTTTCTTTTTCCCATTATGCACCCTTCCCAGACGGTCTTTTCTAGAAGATATATATATATATATGTGTGTGTGTATTATATATATATATATATATATATATATATATATATATATATATATATATATATCGTTATTTCAATTTCTTTTTATTTCATTGGCGATAACTTAAAATTACTTTCAAGTTAATATATCGAAATAGTTTCAAGCATTTCTTTCTATTTCAGTTTCCAGGTCTACAATTCCTGGATGCATAATAAAGCTCTATTTAGAAAACATCGTTCACTGCCTGCTACGTATATTTATTACACGCTTCGTTGAATTGTAGGCACACAGTAAGCATAGACTGCGGCTATTCGTCAATTGCTTTTTAAGCTTTTTCTTTTCTCTGCAGGCATGCATAGATGAACAACAACCAGTTACTGAGAACAGGTGCTACTATCTTTGACTGTAATCAGAGTCTGGAATCCGAGAACTCCTGGCTCTGCCTTCCGTTTTAGCACTCACTGAAGTGTGGGCCTGCTGGCTGTGGGTAACACGCGCTGAACCACTCCTTTCGGGGGAAAAAAACGTCCACTTGCTCTCTTCTCCCCCAGTTAGATCATCCTCCTGATGTAGTTATCGTCATTCAGTTCGATGTCGTCCTCCATTGGCAGCCTATCCAGTGCAGCTCTTGCAATCTCCTCCTTGTCCATTCTTAGGATTCCCTGAACTGATGCCATGCCTGCCACGTTGTCCGCTTTCTCATTGCCTTTGAGTCCCGCATGACCCGGGCAGTAGATCCACGTCAAACTGGGTAACCGAGAGCTGGACGCACTCCTTGAGGAAGAAATGTCTCGATTCTCTGTAACACGCTACTATCTGTATCACGGCACATAACAATATGACTGTTACAATGTAGGACCAAATAAATTCACCTTCTGCTTCAACTCTTGAATTCTTTCTGATAAAAAAATAATTGTCAATTAAGTTGAAAATGAATTCTTATTGAAAGAATGTTGTGTATTATACCCATTAACACCATTAACAATATCTTCTATCTGTTATATTCCAGAACAATAATACATAATTACACAGTATGTTCAGAACAGAATATTTAAAGGCAGTTTGGCTGTGTCATATTCTGCTACAAGTACCTGCTGCAGGTTTGTGTCCTTACAAGGTGTGCATCATTATTTAACTATATTCATTAATTAACTATATTCATTAATTAACTATATTCATCGATCAAATGTAACTAATAGCAGCAAGAATATAGCAGTAAGTCTTTAAAACGTAATAGACGAGAAGTGAGAAGAAAATTAATAACACGCGCAGTGAGACGGGCAGATAAATAATTATAGAAGTGAAGTTGTGGATTCATAAATCAGTTTACACCATGTATAAACAGACTAATATGGCATTCAGTCATACAGACACGCGGGTGCACAAACAGACCAGACAACATACACAGACAAATAGACGGATAGATGGAAGGACTGGCGGATGGATGGATGGATGGATGGATGGATGGATGGATGGATGGATGGATGGATGGATGGATGGATGGATGGATGGATGGATGGATGGATGGATGAAAAAATAGCCAATTTAGTTTGATTGGTAAGTGAATAAAGCACAAAACATACGACACCCACACATAAAGTTATCTGTGATTTGTTGAACAAGCACAAAACATACGACACTCACACGTAAAGTTATCTGTGATTTGTTGAACAAACACAAAACATACGACACTCACACATAAAGTTATCTGTGATTTGTTGAACAAACACAAAACATACGACACTCACACATAAAGTTATCTGTGATTTGTTGAACAAGCACAAATAACCCTCTTTGGGATGTGTGGTTTGTTGAACATACCCAACTAAGCTTATCTGTGATGTGCCATTTCCTGAACAAGACATTGATAACTTTCTCCGCGATCTGTGATGTGCTGAAAAAAAAACACTTCAGATAGAAGTGATCTGTGATTTGTTAAATAGCTTGATATTTGAGCAGCTTTGATAGTCCATGTACGATTTTTTTCAGGAATGCTCTTGTAGTGGCTATGACATTATGTGTAGTAATGCTGGATTAACTTCTGTCCCTCCTTTAATTGATGAAGTGTCTGAATACAGCTCCCTGATACTGGACGTAAGTATCATTTGTCTCGTGTCCAAGCTACCACATTTCATATATTCCGTAATGTTAGTGTAAGAGGTGGAGAGTTTTGAATATCTTGGATCATTACCAACTAATAATGGAGTTATAATGAGGGAAATTAGAAGGAGGACATCTATGGCTCTTCAGAAAATAAAACAACTTTAAAAAAGCTGTGGAGAGGAACAGACAGAACTACAAAAATAAGATTTTTAAAGGCAATCATCTTTCCCATCGCAACTTATGCCTGTGAGACCTGGACACTTAACAAAACAGCTTAGACACATATAAATGGCTTTGAATGTAAATGTTACAGAAGAGTCCTTAGAATATCATAGACACAAAAAAAAACAAATATATCCATACTACTAGGGTCACACCGAAAGTCGTGAGCAAAAGTTTTTTTTAAAATCAGAATTTATAGATTGAGAAAATATAAATGTATCGCCTAATCTGCATCCTTTGCACCATTATGTGTCACGTGACCACGCGGAGCAGAAACAAAATGGCGGGTGCTGAAGTTTCGTTTCGTCAACGTGCTGTTATTGAGTTCCTCGTTAAAGAGGAAATCCCCGCTGCTGAAATTCACCAAAGACTTCAACTAATTGCACACGGAGATGTGTGTATGGGTGCTAGCAGTTTTAGGAGGTGGGTGAAACATTTCAAAGATGGAAACACGAGCATCCAAGATATGCCTCGCAGCGACCACCCTGAACTGCCTCCACTGAACGCAACGTGGAAAGGGTTGACGACATCATTAAAGAAGACAGACGTGTCACATTATCTGAAACAGTTGTAAATCTTGGAATAGGACACAATGCAGTGCAGGAAATGATTGAAACCCTAGGCTATAGAAAACTTTGTGCCCGCTGGGAGAAGTCCTGAAAGCAGTGTGCCTGTGCCTTTGGTCAGCTGGAACAGAATTCTACCTGGAGGGTATTTTCAAACTTGCAGAGCGATGGGAAAGACGTGTGCAGAGAAATTGAGATTGTGTTGAAAAGTGAAGAAACGAATGCAGATAAAGTTGAAACATTTATATTTTCTCTATCTGTAAATTCTGATTTAAAAAAAACATTTGCTCACGACTTTCGATATGATCTTGTACAAGAGCTTAATACTGAAGAAGGTTGCCAGTAAAAAAAGATTAAACAGAGAAAACTTAAATATTTTGGACATATTAAAGGTCATGATAGACAGTCTTGGAAGGGTACATAATGCCAAAAGAAGGAGAGGAAGACCAAGGCGAAAGTGGCTGCAAGATATCGTTGATGATCTGTGAATGGATGCATCAGCAGCAGGGCATCTTGCTTACAACCGAGAGGCCTACATGAGAGCTGTTAGGGAGGCATAGTTCCACAAGGGACATGCAAATGGCTGACTGACTGAACTATTGTAAGATCGGTCATAAAAAAAATCAGGTGATAAGATGGAAAATGCCATCTAGGCACTACAATAAACCCATTCTGTTAATTGTATGGTCTGGCCCCTGTTAATTTATGGTCTGGTCACTAGTCAGATGCTTTCGCTTTTCTGTGAGTTGGCTGCACCAGATTTTTCTTGTCATCATGACAAACAAACCAGACGACGTTGTCTTAATCCGACAGCTCGTGTTGCCTTTCTGTTTCTAGTCATGGCATTTATGCCATGGAAACTATCTGCAATATGGTCTCCAAAATGTTTTTATAGCTGATATGTCCAAAATCTATATATCTATATAGCAAAGATACTATGTAATTAAGGTAGATAGAGATACATGGTTCAGTTTTACAAAACGACAGAGGGAGTGAGGAATGTGAGCAAAGATACAAATGGCAGAAAGTAAGATGAGAACGTATAAATGAAGAACATGCAAAATCCAATATTTTGGCGTCATCCTTTTTCAAGGATTGCGTACAAAAACAACACAACACATAAAAACACGGAAAATAAATGAAAAACTAGCTTTTTGGTATCTTCTTAGTTAGAAAGACGGCAACTCTATCTTTAGTATGTTGATTTAAAATATCATCAACGTAAACCACTTGGTTACTTGAATATATCAAGTGAGATAGAAAATATGATGGGTATAAGTTGGTAGGATAAAGCAAGCAAATTTGAGGTATTACGACATGCTCATGCATGGTGATAGCATTCGTCAGCAGAAAGATAGTTTGACTTGTAGATAATAACCGCATCCTCACGACATTGATAGTGACTTTACCTGAGAATACAGTGTCATTTGTGGGGGAGGGGGCGTTAGGATAACTGAAGACAAGAGACACAAGAGTAAGAATACTTGGCAATTAAAAAAGAACTACTTTTATTGTGACAAATTATATACATCTAGTTTTGGTAAAATGAGTCGTCAGAAAAAGTTCTGAGTAAACTGTAGCCATTTTGTACTTAAAAACTGTCTTCTAGAACGAAAAGTGTCATTATGATTTTGGAGCTCTACATTGTCTATACATGTGTATACAATATATATAATGTATATATGGAACATGTCCACATGGGTATAGCTGCAATATAAACATTAGTAACAGTTATATACTTGTTTACTACAGGGCAATCACATCACTGAGGTACCTGCTGGAAGAATACCTGCTGGTTTGGTGTATATTTCTTTATCAAACAATCCCATAACAACTATAGACGACACCGCTTTCAATCTATCAGCTTCATCTTTGCATTCGCTGACGTTTTCAAACGCTAGTTTCGTTAGAATTCCTGATGCATTCATGTATCTGAATACCTTAAAATACTTGACGATTCATGATACGAAAATCCTGGATTGGAACCTGGACGCTATGAAACATATCAGCCAAACAGTAAAGATACTGAACCTTAAAAACGTTGGATTAACAACGTGGCCAACGTGGATTCAGTATTTTGCAAACCTGATTACGTTAAGTTTTGACAGCAGCACTATGTCTTTCATACCAGATGAAGCGCTTGACTTGCTGGCCAACAGTTTGTCAAGTCTGTCTATTAGTGATGCACACCTAACAGCTGTTCCGAAGACACTGTCACAGCTCAGGGCGTTAGAATCACTTCATCTTCGAAGTAACAGAATATCGGACTTAACCTGGCTTCCTAATTTGAGTAAACTTTCCTCTTTGTCATTAAGCAATAACAATATCTCTGACGCCAATAATCTCAGCAATGCATTGCTTCCGTACGGAGACAGCTTACAGTCTCTGGAAATTCATAACAACCAACTGCAAGCTATTCCAGACCTGTCGTTTTTGAAACTTGTAGGAAGTTTAGATCTTTCTTACAACCAAATATCCAATTCCAGCTCTGGCTTAATGCCTCCTGGTGTTTATAACTTAGTCTTGAGTCATAATACTTTCCCTTATATCCCTTCCTTGTGGAGCCAGCTCTACTCTGTGTCATCTTTATATCTCTCAAATAACGCAGTAAAGGAAATCAGGAGCACAGATTTCCACCCAAGGACACAAGCTGTCATCATGGACTATAACCTAATAACAGAGCTGACAAATACAAGTTTCCCAGCGGACTTTGGTGTTTTGGTTTTAAATTTAAATAATAATCCAATAACAACAATTTCAGAGAACGCGTTCGACGGTCTTCATTTTTTAGTATCTCTGAAGCTACAACAAACTCAGCTTACGAGGATGCCTATGGTACTTGCTTCTCTTGTCAGCCTAGCAACTCTAGATATGACAGGTTGCCCTGATCTGGTCTGTACCTGCAATGAGAAGAATTTAGGGACCTGGGTTCTCAAGATTTCTCGTGTTTTTGGCCAGTGTGGAAGAACGAATATTTATGACTTTTTTCGCACTCTCAGTCCGGCTTGTTCTGTTTAAGTTACTTTTTTGTGTTTGTTTATATTAAACATTGATATGAATTGACTCTTTAGCTATGGATTTTTTTTTCTTATTTTGTCGAACACTATCTTCTTGTCTTCGGCCGCGTTTGCATTTTTAAAAAATGCTTTACTCCAATCCACTATTTCATTCTATATGTCGTTACTTCCATTCTAAATCGAAATGACTATTTGTTAGATATATACTTGTGTTCATGCAATAATAAAAACAAAAAAGAGCAAAATTACACATGAAAGTTCTCTTGACATCAAACAAAATTCAAACAGTTCGAAACAGAACTTCATCTGTGCACACTGTGTTCACTTTTGTTAATTCAATATTTTTATTATGTATAAGTGAATTTTTTTCAAATTAATCGTTGAGTTCCGTTTGACCAATCATAACAAAGAAAGGGTAAAAAATGAGTAAATTTACGATGAAAATAGTCGCTTTTAAAAAATGCCTATCATTTCCAAGTAACTGGTAGCTATAAGAAACATTTGACGCAACCTAGAAATCACTACAAATCATGTGAGAACAACATACCAGGTGACTCTATCTATCTATCTATCTATCTATCTATCTATCTATCTATCTATCTATCTATCTATCTATCTATCTATCTATCTATCTATCTATCTATCTATCTATCTATCTATCTGTTTGTCTATCTGTGTGTCTGTTTGTCTATCTGTGTGTCTATCTGTGTGTCTGTCTGTCTATCTGTCTGTCATATTGCTCTTAGACTGTGCGTTTTTGTTTACTATATATATATACATACATACATACATAAAAATAAAGATCTCTATTCTGTTATGATAAAACTGTGCTTCCTTCTAAGCAGCACTTTAAGGAAAGAACGGGTTAGTCATTTTGGAGAAGATTGTTAGTTTTGTTGTTGTTGTTGTTGTTGTTGTTGTTTCATTTCGTGAATAATTCTTTAAATATTTTCATATTTCTTTCTTTTGCTGAATGTTGTTGATGTGAAGCTTCACAATTTGTGAAGATTTGTCACTTCTAACGCAGAATACCTGGCCTAATTCAGTGCTTCTGTCGAATATGTGTGGGATTATAGTAGTAGTGTTTATAGTGCTTGGTAAATAAACTGTAACTGTTTATAGTGCTTGGTATATAAACTGTAAGTGTTAACAGTGCTTGGTAAATAAACTGTAAGTGTTTATAGTGCTTGGTAAATAAACTGTAACTGTTTATAGTGCTTGGTAAATAAACTGTAAGTGTTTATAGTGCTTTGTAAATAAACTGTAACTGTTTATAGTGCTTGGTAAATAAAGTGTAAGTGTTTATAGTGCTTGATAAATAAACTGTAAGTGTTTATAGTGCTTGGTAAATAAACTGTAAGTGTTTATAGTGCTTGGTAAATAAACTGTTTATAGTGCTTGGTAAATAAAGTGTAAGTGTTTATAGTGCTTGGTAAATAAACTGTAAGTGTTTACAGTGCTTGATAAATAAACTGTAAATGTTTACAGTGCTTGGTAAATAAACTGTAAATGTTTACAGTGCTTGGTAAATAAACTGTAAATGTTTACAGTGCTTGATAAATAAACTTTAAATGTTTACAGTGCTTGGTAAATAAACTGTAAATGTTTACAGTGCTTGGTAAATAAACTGTAAATGTTTACAGTGCTTGGTAAATAACCTGTAAATGTTTACAGTGCTTGATAAATAAACTTTAAATGTTTACAGTGCTTGATAAATAAACTGTAAATGTTTACAGTGCTTGGTAAATAAACTGTAAATGTTTACAGTGCTTGGTAAATAACCTGTAAATGTTTACAGTGCTTAGTACAGCGCAAAGACTTGAGCAACATTAAGAGTTCACGAAACCGTGGCTGGGGAAACAGATAAGCGAGAAAAGGGAAGTTGTGGCTTGGTCTTGGTACGAAAGGGATGGCTGTGGTTAAAAGCTGGAAAATATGTTCGTAATCGCTGTCTTTTGTGCATATGCTCTTGAGTGTCTGGAACTATCAAAGTTATAATGAATGTAGTTGGTCAACTCTGTGAGCCACTCATATTTTTCATAATGTTGAAATTAAACGTCTCCATCTGTGGCTGGTCAACTTGTCTCAAGTGATTGGACTCTGAATGTTAGTCTGTGGAAAAGATTGTTCCTGTGGGTTGTTCTTCTGCACAGTTGAAAACATTCTGCTGTACTACACTTTCATCACAGCCATCATATACAACCTTGTTCTACAAAGTACATATTTCAGAAGACAGGCGAACTTTAACCTCCTCCGTTATACTGATGCCTCCATAACTGGATGAACTCCAGCAAAGAGTCCAGAACCTTCACCGAGCACCCATAATTCTTCAGCGCTGGAGATCGCACTTCTTCTAGAGCGGATTACACGGCTTAAACCTTATTTTGGAAAAAAAATCTGGGGCGAGACTAGGAAAATAAATTTTCACAGCGATAATGTGAATGAGCAGATGTCAGGACTAGCAGCAGGCAATTATGTTTCTGTGTTCATGTCACGTGAGAAATCTAGAGCAGAAGCCTCAGGTGTGTAACTGTAGAACTTAACGAGTTAAGGCGATGTCACTTCACTTTGGATTTTGACTTCCAGTATCTTAGCGATGAACAAAGGTAGAAAGGCAACACAGATGAGGACATAAAGGAAATTGGTATCACTGCCCAAGGAGAGAAGATTAGAACGGTAAAAGGTTCTAAATAGATTCTATGCGTGTTGTAACAAACTATCAGTTTTCATATCTTTCAATAAAATATAAAAATAAAGTTGGTTTTTAAAAATGCATTTAAATTAATTCTTTTGTTTACAACACTGTTCTAACAGTCAAAAATGGTATCTCTTATCTTAACTGTTATTTTTAACTTACATTCACGAAAGAGTGCATCTGAACTCGTGTTTTACGTTAGGTAGATTTATAAACTGTTTCCACTGCACAAAGTATATTTAATGTATCAGAAATTTTCTGTCATAAATGGTGACCACATTACATTCAGCAAGAGCAGCTGAAGTCCGAAACTGACGCCTACGCCATGTATAAAAGTCTGGGCGTTTTTTATCGCATTTTGATAAATTCGACAGAGAATTTCCTGATAGTTAGTCGGGAACTTTAGAAAGCATGGACTAGAGATAAATGAGAAATCTAGTAGCCAGGATGAGCAGATCTCGCACTTTAGAAAAATTTTAAAGAAATTTCTTTCACCCGTGATTTTCAATGTGCTTTTCCTGTTCGTTTATCTTTTGTATAGTTCCGTGTTTTATAAAAACCGTGTAAACTCACGCGGAAAATGAGATCCTGCGAGAATAAAACATATTCCAGGATGTGTACACCTCGTTACATTCTGCGCCATATTGCTATTTCGCTTTAAGGTTAAGACTACATGGACCATTTTCTTGTGCTATTTCGGTTTAAGTTTAAGACTACACAGATAATTTTCTTGTGCTATTTCGCTTTAAGGGACTACAGGGATAATTTTCTTGTGGTACTTCGTACTGATAAGAAAAGAGAACTGACTATAGCAACGTTATCCTCTCTACGTTGTTGTAATATCGACTACCTTAGACTATTGTTGTATTCTGTACTCTGACTATCATTTCATGCACGGACTTTCGTGTGGTACGAGTACAAAGATTCTTTTTTCGATCACGGGAAGATAAGTTAGTCCTAACTGCAGAACCTGAGCACTTGATATAGTAATTTTACTTTCTACAACTTCCATTTGTTCTTTTTTCTCTTACTCGTTTAAAACATTTAGTTTCAGTCATTATGTCACAATTATTCAAGAAGTCCTTTAACATTTTTTTCTTGTTCTATGTAAAGATTTCCATCAATATATGATAATATCCTGTCAGTGTCACATAAGCTTCCACTACATACCAAAATCTTTGCTCTGTGTTTCAGGTCAAAGAAAGTCGAAAACTCTCAGGCAGAATCACATTGTCTGGTTTATGTAAGTGTTGCAGTTTCTTTTCACGAATAGATACACCAGCAACAGGGCATCTTGCTTACATCTGAGAGGGTTTCAAGAGAGCTGTCAGGGAGGCAAAGTTCCGCAATGAATGAATTAATTAATTAATGTAGTTTCTTGTAAACGCGTTAAATGCCAGTTACGAAATATTGTCTTTTTCAGCTATACGTTGTTTTTTTCAATTTTTTTTTTCAAAATATGAAATATTTTTATGTATGTAGAAAACGATAATTTAGAGAAGACCGTCTTGGAAGGGTACATAATTGGAAAAAGAAGGAGAGGAAGACCACGGCGAAGATGATTGCAAGGCATCGTTGATAGTCTGGAAATGGATGCATCAGCAGCAGAGCATCTTGCTTACAACCGAGAGGCCTACAGGAGTGCTGTTAGGGAGGCAAAGTTCCGCAAGGGACATGCAAATGACTGAATGTAGAAAACATATGAAATAGTAAAAACTTGCTGAAAAAATTGGTGTGAAGTTCTTACAATTATTCTTTTTCTTCAGCTTTCCAGGCCAAGACTCTTTCCGTGCTGGAGGAAGAAACACGGACGTGTCGTTGCGTGCGGGAGTAAAACGCGGGTCTTGTCTGTAAGGGGGTCTAGTTGTAAAATGGGATGGAAAACAGTATTTCCATTTACTTCCGTATACATAATATGTGTCAAAGTGTAGCTAAATGAATGAAAATTTCATAAATGCAGAGTTTTTTAGGAAAAAAGAAGTAATGTGATGTTTTTAGACACTGGTTGTGGCCAGCTCACCATCGGCTAGGTCTAGATTCGCGCTTCTTACCTCTATTTACCATCTAAGATGTGTAGATCTACTTATCGATCTCGTAGTGTGACTCCGTATGGCATTTTCGCTGAATGAATGTCTGAAATAACCTCCTAACTACTTCTCTAGTCGTCTAAATATGTCTAAATCTACTTAGAAAACACTCAAGAGCAGCGGGGTGGCCATAGGCTATGTCCATACCCCTATCTACGTCGTCAAAAATTGAAAAATTTCCATGCTTCGTGTCCTTGTTCTCGCTCGGCATCGCTCGTAACTAGGCACGCATTCGCCATTTTGAAAGTGTCACCGGAATCGCGGACGAAATATGTACAATCTAAATGTTACACCGCTTGTTTTAACGAAACAAACAATCCTGACAATACGCTCTCAGCATTGAAAGCGGAAGCGGCAGGATAGCGCCAATACGCTCATTGCTGCAGATAAAGTTCGCCTTCATTCTTCTCTGTTCCTAATCTTCTCTCTCCAGCTGGTGACACCAATTTCTTTTATATCCTGAAGTTTTTACCATGAAAGTTAAATATAAAAATCAAAGTAAAAAATCAAATGAGAAATCTAGCAGCTAGGATAAGCAGCAGACTTCACACTGTAGAAACATCCGGAAGAAATTTATTCTTTCACTTGGATTTTTCGCTGTGTTTTTCGTTGTTTTCCCGCTCGTTTCGTCTTTCGTATAGTTCATGTGCAAACATTTCTGAGATATAAATAGATTCATCACAATATCTACCACAGTAGCGTTTGTTCTTTATATATTCCTCAGCGTTTCTATTATAGTTTCACTGCTACGGTAAAATGATATTCTTATAATATTCTCGCAGATTCGTGTTTGGACAAAATGTGCAAGAAGCAATGTTATTTTTACTGGCTGGTTTACCTCCCACTGGCTATAATTAGTGCGGACGACTGCCCTTATGAGGTTAGTGTTTTCACAATGAATAATCATCATTTGTAGTCTCTGCATCAGTTGGTGCTTGTATTTCGTGCCTTTCATCATGAAACATTGCATCTTAGTTATCAGTGTGTGGCAAATTGGTCCTGAAAGTGTGGCTATGAGAAGTTTTCCATAAATATCTCGTACAGCTAAATAATCCCAAACTTTTCACGAGGACAAGTCCTAGATCCAACTTGAAAGACAAAACACACACCATAACCTGAAGCTTCAAACCGCTTAAGAAATTAGTTTTTGCTACTACAACACATGCTATTGTACAATCAGTATTTCATGAATTTGCAAAATAAATTGGGTTGCCAAATTTCACGTTATATTATATATACATGTATTAAGATTATATTTTTTATTATTTTAAGCAGTTGAGATTGAAAAGTGCTTTGAAATATCATCATCATTCAAATGTTGAAAAATCTTATAAATATTTTATTCTTTCCCCTTCGTATAAGTCTATTATAGTTCGTTGTTTCCTTGATAACTAACATGAACGCAATGAAAACACAGCCAGAATGTCTGCCTCAGTGGGTGTGGTGTTTACCTTCTCAATGATATCATGCGCCCATAGTCTGCACGGCCAGTTTGTTTCTCTTTCCCAGGAATCATACTGTTTTGTTTATATTATTGCGTTGTTTATTGTGACCAAAGAAGGTTGTTGTGTTGATAGATGTAACCAAAGAAAACTGTTGTGTCATTTAATCTTACCAAAAAAGACTTGTTTTGTCGTTTAATCTTATCAAAGAACACTGTTGTGTCGTTTAATCTTACCAAAGAAGACTGTTGTGTCATTTAATGTTACTACTGTTGTGTCAATTAATGTTACCAAAGAAGAATGTTGTGTCATTTAATGTTACCAAAGAAGACTGTGATGTCATTTACTGTTACTAAAGAAGACTATGATGCCATTTAATTTTACCAAAGAAGATTTTTATGTCATTTAATGTTACCAAAGAAGATTGTTGTGTCATTTAATGTTACCAAAGAAGACTGTTGTGTCATTTAATGTTACCAACGACGATTTTGATGTCATTTAATGTTACCAAAGAAGACTGTTGTGTCATTTAATGTTACCAAAGAAGACTGTGATGTCATGAATGTTACCAAAGAAGACTGTGATGTCATTTAATGTTACCAAAGAAGATTGTGATGTCATTTAATGTTACCAAAGAAGACTGTGATGTCATTAATGTTACCAAAGAAGACTGTGATGTCATTAATGTTACCAAAGAAGACTGTGATGTCCTTTAATGTTACCAAAGAAGACTGTGATGTCATTTAATGTAACCAACTGGGGAAGCGGCATGGCCTAGCCCTCATACTGATTACCGTGATGTTCATATGCGACCTCTTTAGACCATTTAACATAAACAGACTAATACTGTATCAACGTACTGACTGATAGAGAGACAGAATGGCAGCTCACCGTAGTAACATTCTTACACCTATTTTCAGGAGTGTTACTGTTCTGGAACTTACATCTTCTGCGACAAACGAGATTTGACTGCTATCCCACAGTTAAAGAATGTGTCCAGTGCTGGCATGGTCACTTTGACTTTCGATGTAAGATTTCGGTTTTTATTATGTAGCTCGACCCAGTTAAGCTATAGTATCTTCACTGTTTATAAACAGTTTGAAATATTTCATTATATTTCAGGCTGTCAGTTCTTTTCATCTTCTTCCTTTCACTTCATGGGTATACTGCGGTGGGAGTTAAAAAAAACCATAAGAAGATGAAAGAAAAACGATGAATAATGAAAAAGCAGCAGGAAGAGATACATAAAAAAAGGACGAAAATAGTTTTTTTAAGGAATAATAAGGTAAATATATTGATCACAAAGAAAATGCAAGCATGAAAAAAATGAGTGAAAAACCGTAAGACCTGAAATAACAAATACTTGACAATTTATGCCGTAAAATAAATACTTTAACATGTCCATTATATATTTCGAATACATTTAAAACTCCTATCATAACACAAACAAGCTGTTGTACTTTGATAAATTACTGTAAGAAAGTTAGTTACGGCCTTTCAATTTGTGTGACAACATCGCTTTCAGCAGCGATTTCAAGGGCAGATTTTATTACTGTATACATAATTTCACATGTTCTCAGCTCAGATCGATCACTGTCCACATCAGTTGAAAACAAAGGGGGAAAAACATATGGATCAAAGAAGGAAGGTGATAGATTATATATATGAAAATGCAACAGTTAATGTGATATGTCCCCTCTCTCTCTGCTAGGTTCGCAATTTCAGCTCTGGTTTTATGTTTCCATAAGGCATAAATATTTTTTTTATCAAGCCATAGTCAATTTGAATGAGAAATGAATATTCTTGTACAAAGTTATGCAGAGAGAAGTTCAGCTTTATAGAAAGAAAAGCTATATACATCTCTACATCTTTGCTTTCCACGACCAAACTGAAACGGTTTGCCATGGAACAACCTGCGTTATTTATTAATGTATTGCTTGTGCTCTATTTCTTCGTGCTCATCTTCTTACTCCAGGCGTATTCCTTACTTATTTACTTTATATATTCCATGCTAGCTGTCTTACCTGCTTTCTATAAACCGTCTAAAATCTACAAGTACCCCAGTTAATTCATTCGCTATGAAACCACAGTTATCCCTAATCGGGAGAACTTATTCATCCAGCATTACGCAGGGCTACACCAAACTCTGCACCTGTGAATGTGGCTGCTGTGCGTAACTTGTCATTTCACGATTTGGAGATATGAGTTAGCCATCTTGTTCTCCGAACATTTCACCTGTCAGTTCACTATTTGAAGATATGAATTAGCAATCCTGTTCTCACTTGCAGTCATTTTTGTCAGGGGTTACTCCAAGGCTGTTGTGTACAGGACAAAACCAGGGACACTGAATGGTCTCATTGCATAACGATAGAGATTGAAAACATTGCACAGGATATGCTACAGCGGGTAATTTTGAGCTTCCAAAATCGACACCAGCAGCGTGTGCAGCGTATTGGGGACTATTTCAAAGACATAATTTTAAATTAGACATATAAGTCAGATATATAAATTAGACATATAAATTCCAAAAGCTTCTAATTTTCTAATCAAGATAAATCTCCTCTCTTTGAAGATCATTAACACACCATTAAAGGTTCATTAGTACAAAGTGATGCTTATTTATTAAATTTTGAAAACCTGTAGGTGTTTCTGCTTTGCCCCTTACTAGCAAAAAATGATACCTTCACTGTCAGAGGTTCTCCTAGTAAGAAAGTCTGGTATTGTTGTGCTATATATCTTCACATAAATCTTATTTTAACTATTAATTATATTTATTACGTTGTTTTAAAAAGGAGATATGTATATTACCTGTCTTAAAAGGTTTGTAAAATAAAACAGTCTGCTCTCTGGACTGCGTTGAATAAAGGCAGCGGCAGGTCTACGCATAATCTATTTCATCTCAATTCTAATGTTGTCTTTAATTTAGTTTCTCAAGTTTCTAAGGCTGATATACTGACTGTATTTTCCGTTATTTGATTATTCTATATAATTAATGATTAAGTACATTATTTCCACATGTTATATTCCGCCCTACGTAGGTAGCATTACTGTTTATGATAATAGTTTACATTTTCTCAGAAATCTGTTATGAAAATGAACTATTTATTAATGAACTAAATATTAAACCACACGATGTGAAAGATTTGCAGAAAACAACAGTACACATAATTTGAACAGTTCAGCTATGCATAATATTAACAAAGAGTAGTTTTGTCACTAAATACTATTTAGTTTAAGAAGCTTTCATGTTCTGAGGATAAAGTAAATTATTATTTTCAAGCCTGCCCTAGCAGAGGACGTTATTTACGGTAATGCAACGATCAAACGTTATAATCGGTTATAAGCACAAAAACCAAGTTAAGATTATTCAATTCAAATGTGATATATCCACCCTCATTTACGCATGCGAAAGCTGGAAATCAACTAAAGAAATAGACAAGAAATTAGACTCTTTTGAAAACAAATGACTCAGGAAAATATTGGTATAAAGTGAAATGAATTTAAGAACAAACACAGAGATAAGACAGATGAGAAAACAACATGTCTCATGGGTGATCAGAAAAAGAAGACGGGCATATGTAGGCCATGTGATGAGAAGAAACAATCAGAGAATACCAAAACAACCTATCAAGTGGAGCACAACAGGCTGAAGAAAAAGGTCGACCACGTGAAACTCTAAAGAGGACAGTGTTAGGAGAGGTCAGTTTAGTGGGCATAACATCCCTTAATGAAGTTGAAAAACTCGCCAAAAACGGGAAAACTTGGCAAACAACTTTGCGAGCCCTATGTGGTGTCTAACGGCACGGGAAGGATTAATAACGGGTAATAGTTAAACAGTCAATTTTTTTCTTACATTAGTCTGGTCAATAAGTAGTATCATAGTATCATAGTATATATATATATATATACTTATACTGTCCAAAAAAAAAGAAAAACGCATAGCTGATATAAGCTTATTTTTTTATAATTTATGACAAAAATTTTTTCCCGGGTATCTCAAACCACACCAAACATTGTCATCAAGATATCAGGTCCATGACTTCACGTGAATTTTGTTATTCTGATGTATAGTCAGAACGCAGTAGCTGCCCTTGCTAATCAGGTAATTTTTTACCATAACTCACGTTACGTTTATAAGAAAGTTGTGATTTTTGTGGCAAGATTAACTCACTTCCCTCGCAAATGAAACTCTATAAAAGGATGAGGTTACACAAACAAATTCAGTTAATTTTCACGCAGACAATTATGGCACGTCTATTGCAAAATTTACGAAACATTGCTATTGGTTATCTGCAATGAGGCGAAAATCAAAGTCTGATTGCCAGGCATTTAAACGTGCAGCAGAGTACCATGAGTGCCCTATGTGGTATTTAACGGCACAGGAAGGATGTAGAATGTAGAGTACGATATGTCGACTGAGGCACTGTTTCCAAGCCACTGGCTCAGCTGAAGACCGGCATCGCAGTGGACGACCCAAGATGACAACAGCAGCTGAGATCGCTTTATTCTGGTTTATCACCTCAAAAACAAGTTTACAACAGCTTACTCAAGTGCCCAGTCATTGCTTGCAGGACGTCGTGTGTCTAATCAAACTTTCCGGAATAGACTGCATGAAGCTGGACTGGTGGCACGACGACCTCACCGAGGTCCTGTCTTAACGAGACACCATCGCCAAATTCAACTTGTTTGGGCCAACCAGCATCGGCCTTTGACAACTGACAATCAATGGAGACGTGTCTGGTTTAGTGACGAATCTTCCTTTTTGTTGCACCGCCATGATATGCGGAGAAGGGTCTACCGTAGGCCAAATGAACGTTTTGCCCAAAATTGCGTTGATGAAGCTCCGCCGCACG
Source organism: Achatina immaculata (assembly GCA_009760885.1). Classification (NCBI taxonomy): domain Eukaryota; kingdom Metazoa; phylum Mollusca; class Gastropoda; order Stylommatophora; family Achatinidae; genus Lissachatina; species Lissachatina immaculata. The sequence goes on along the minus strand of CM019695.1, from coordinate 14,810,380 downwards.
GTAGTGAAGGTGTAATGGTATGGGGAATGATCAATTTCAACGGAAGGAGTCCACTGGTACAGACTGAAGGAGGCTTGAATGCGCAACGATACGTCAATGAAATTCTTCGAACCCGTGTCCTTCCATTTTTGGCTACGCAAAGGTCTGTGTTTCAACAAGACAACGTCAGATCCCATTCTGCACGGTTCAGCACACAGTTCCTGACTGCCAACAACATTCTCACCCTTCCCTGACCATCCCTGTCTCCAGACATGAATCCCATCGAGCACCTATGGGTTGAGCTGCAAAGACGTGTTTGTCACCGAAACGTTTCTCCAGCCAATCGTCGTAATCTGTGGCAGGCACTCCAGGAAGAGTGGGCAGCCATCCCACAGGCGTACATCAGACATCTGATCGCATCTATGCCCAGGAGATGCAGTCGCTGAGATACAAGCGGAGGCCACACACAATACTAACTTGAGAACCCCTGGGACTAACAAATTCTCGTCACACAGATGCAAGAAAATTTCTAGTGAGTTTTTAAACCTTAGGTATTATTGTGTGCAATTTGAAAATTGTATTCATTCAATTTAAAAAGCTATAGAATATCAAATTTATGGCTAAAATTGGGTCATCAGTAATTATGCGTTTCTTTTTTTTGGACAGAGTATATATATATATATATTTTTTTTTTTTTTTCCTCAGTCAAATCAAATCACCACAATCCCTGCTGGGAGTTTACCGCCCGGTTTGACGGAGATTTCCTTGTATGACAACCCTATAACGACCATAGACGACGCTGCTTTCAATGGATTGTCATCCACGTTGAAAACACTTTATTTCTTGGGTGCCCGTTTCACAAGAATCCCGGACGCATTTCTTCACCTTGATGTTCTCCAACATTTAAACATATACGATACACAAATTGAAGACTGGAATATTGGTGCAATGGCACATATAGGTCCAACAATGGACACCCTTAATCTCCAAAATGTTGGGTTAACGTCATGGCCTATTTGGATTCAGTATTTCTCTAGTTTGGAAGAACTGAACATGGCTAGTGGATCCATCCCTTCTATTCCAGACAATGCCCTGGATCATGTAGCAAATACTCTGGGGACTCTATCTCTGTACAACAATAGTCTGACTTCCATTTCCAAAACACTGTCAAAACTGAACAATTCGATCACACTAGATTTACATGGCAATAAGATTACTAATATTACATGGCTTCCTCACTCAAAGGAATTAATTGACCTATCGTTGTCCGAAAACAACATTTCAGATGGTAATCAGCTGAGTAATTCTTTGCGTTCTTGCGCATTCTCTCTGTCTTCTGTGACTGTTTCATATAATCAGCTTACAGCTATTCCAGACTTTTCCTTTCTTTTAAACTTAGGAACTCTGGATCTTTCTCACAACAAAATTTCAGATCCTAATTCTAAAAACATGCCTGCTGGTCTTTATGGCCTTGACTTAAGTTATAACCAGCTCCCGTCTATTCCTAAAATCTTCCTTGGACTAATTAAGGTGACACGTATAGAACTTTCTCACAACGTTATCAGTGAACTACAGGGCTCTGACATCCCACCCTGGGTTATTGAAGCCGATCTAGAATTTAATAATATTAGTGAGCTAACAGATGCAAGTTTTCCAGAAGGTTCTGGTCTCATTGAACTGAACTTGAATAACAACCCACTTTCTGTCATATCCAGTCTTGCATTTAAAAACTTGCAATCCCTTGGTTCGTTGAACCTGCAGGAAACCAAACTTTCTCGCCTCCCACTTAGTCTGACATATTTGACAAGTCTTTACTTACTAGATCTGAGCAGTAACCCTGATCTGGTCTGCACTTGCTTGGAGAAGAGCTTAGAGTCCAAGGCCACGTCAGATGTTGAGATTATAGGTGACTGCGGTGAAATAAGCATTTACAACTTCTTAGCTACATTAAGTCAAACTTGTCCCTAAAGCCCACAAGGGCTTGGTGATTATTCATGTACTGCGTTCTTCAACAACTGTTTCATTACGAATGTTTGCTGCTGTTGTTGGTTTTTTTTTTTGGCCGTTTTCAGCTGCCGTATTGCTATTGTTTTAATGCTCCTTATTGAATGTTTTATATTGTGCACACCTTCAACAGCTTGTCATTTGTGTTATATATATTTGCATCCTCCAGCTCATTACAAAAATTATCCAGTATTTTCTGTCATTTCTTCGCTGCGCTCCTCCCTGATATATTTCCTTGTCTTCCATTTGAGATGCATGAATGACGAGCATTTCCTTCAGCCTTCACCTCGCGAGCACAAGTTGATAACACTTCATCACCTGGAGCACTCTGGGCTCTGTATACTTCCGGGTTCTCATGTCCGCAGGGATGGGCGCGCAGTTCGGCAGACTAACGAGCACGCCTTTAGTCTCACAGTCAAATTTACCGAGAGAAAATGCCATGTGATCTTCATTTTTCTAGGATTTCTTTTTTATAGGAAAGTTTTATGAGTTTGCCTGAAGCTGCTTGATCTTACAATAGGATATGCATACTGTTCTTATGTTCTTTAAATTCTTTCATGGACATTAAACGAAGAGTATAAACTAGGGAAAAAGTAGGAACAGCTTTATTATTTAACGAATACAAAGTCGTGACGTTTCAGCGTGAGCCTTAATCATACAACACATACAGGACGAAGAATTAGAGAGAGGAGACAAAGTACAGGATCACATAAAACTATGTTACTGAAATTTTTAAAAAATGAACAAAATTAATCAATAAATATAATTAGAACAAAACTTATCTGAATATCTTAGACGGCTTTCAAATAATTGTTGGTTTGCGCAATCAACGTAACCAAGAATTATTTGAAAGCCGTCCAAAATATTCAGATAAGTTTTGTTCTAATTATATTTCTTGATTAATTTTTTTTTCATTTTTTTTATTTCATTAACATAGTTTTATGTGATCCTATACTTTGTCTCCTCTCTCTGATTCTTATGCTAAGTTAATTTCACTGCGATAAACGCTTTTGTACGTCTTAACTCTTTTTTTGTTCTCCTAATACACCGATACTTTATCTCCTCTCTCTCTCTCTCTCTCTCTCTCTCTCTCTCTAATTCTTCGTTAAATAATAAAGCTGTTCCTACTTTTTTCCTAATTTATACATTTTAATAGCACAGTTTTACTGCATTGCTTTGTGTATAGTTTTATACATATACACTATTTATCGTGTGTTATTAAACGAAGCGATTCCAGTCTACAACAAAATGAACAAGAAAATAATGATTTTGAAATAGAAAATATGGAAACCTGGATAAATGTCTCACTCTGAGCAATAGGCCACATATGCCTATGAATTCTATTGAGGTGGAAATTATTTTTGAAGAAATAACGTACTATACACACATAGCACCCTGAGAGACGAGAACTCTCCCGAGCTAAAAGACGGGGTCTGGTGTTGCTAGTTCTCAGCAATGCACGAAGTCGTATGCCAAAGCCTTGCGTGATTTTTCCACCCGCAGAACTCAAGAGCTCACTGACGTAGTAATAATAACATATACTTTCTGTGTTATCTGCTGCAATCAATCAAACATTCGTTTAATAGCTGGAACGTGATCATGAATTCCATGAAGGTGAATGAAGTATAAGGTCATACATCTCAGAATTCTGGCTCGCAGACGTGGAAAAAAAAACAAAACAAAAACAAACACACACACACAGAGAATCATAGTCCAGTAGTTAAGCCAGAAACATCTGCAGGATATCTAGATTCAGCTTGCACCTATCGACTATACGAAAACACACTCTCTAACAATGAGAGTCTGGACGGCAGCTCCACACTGTCCAAACGGTAGTCATAGACTAACTAAACAAAGCTTAATGGATGGAACATGATGATGGCGATAAATTCCAAAAATTTCCAAAAGTCCAAAAAGTCCCAAAATTTTTTCAAACATTCCAAACAGTTTTCTCGTGTTTCACAAACTCTGAGAAACCCGCGAACTTGAAGGCTGACTCAAGGGCAGATCACTACCAACATCTGCTCAGTGTAAAACATTAGAGCAAGGTAAGAAAATGTGTCAAGACAGAGATAGTAATGCTGTTAGATGTCCCGTTCGGCACGATAACAGATTTCTTCACACAGATAATTGTACTGTGTGTGTGTGTGTGTGAGGCGGGGGAGAGAGAGAGAGAGAGACTATCCCTACTTATTTTTGATAGTGTTATTTGTTTTCTTGATTAATATATTTTTAATCTTCATAACTATTTTCTCCTCTCATTCTACCTTCTTTTTCATTTCTGATTTCACGGATAAAATATACTTCGTGGCTTATCTTCAACATGATCATATGAGCCCCATGTGTACTGACTCATGGAAATGTTCCACGTACACTGACTCATGGAAATGTTCCACGTACACTGACTCATGGAAATGTTCCACGTACACTGACTCATGGAAATGTTCCACGTACACTGACTCATGGAAATTTCCACGTACACTGACCCAATTAAAGAGAGAAAACTTAATATTTTGGACACATTAAACGTCATGATAATTTAGAGAAGACCGAATTGGAAGGGTACATAATAGGAAAAAGAAAGAGAGGAAGACCAAAACGAAGATGGTTGCAAGACGTCGTTGACGATCTGCAAATGGATGCAGCAGCGGCAGGCCTTCTTGCTCACAACCGAGAGGCCTACAGGAGTGCTGTTTGGGAGGCAAAGTTCCGCAAGGGACATGTAAATAATGAAACACTGACCCATGCTGTTTGTACCATTTCCCTTGTATATACCATGGAAGAAATTATATTTTGATTTGTTTCTTACTGTTCGCAATTCTGTGTTTTCCTGACGCTCTTGTTATAGTTTTTCATTCATTAAAAAATTGTAAACTAGCGAAACTAGGGTCGCATGCATAGTTCTAAAAGTAGCAGAATTACTAATGAAGCAGCAGAATCACAAATGAAGTAGCACAATCACTAATGAAGTAGCATTTGAGTGAAACTTTCATTTTAATGTTTAAGACAGATGTATAATTTGAAGTTAAATTTGTTGATGGTTCTGCAATGTGCATTGCCTTTATTTTTTAAAAAACTGTATGTGCATTCACTTGTTTAGAATATTTTAAAATAATTTCACTTTTGTTATACTTTTGTTACATTAAACAATAAAGTAAAACTTTATGTCCTGAGAGTTTTGTTTGAGGGGAGAACATTTCAGTTAATACATACTTGCGTACGCTCTGTGGGCACGGCATCTGATGATGATGGAGAGATGATGATGATACGGCACCTAATGATGATGATGATGATGAGCACTTATTCAGCTTCAAATTTTAAAATCAGGAAATAAAATTAATATTAAAAAAATTTTTAATAAAACAATTTACAATTATAAAATTGCTGTCACTTTGATTAAAAAAAAAACTGTGTGTAAGTCAAGATTCAAGACTGCTGGGCGTGGTCATGTCAAGATTCAAGACTGATGGGCGTGGTCATGTCAAGATTCAAGACTGCTTGGCGTGGTCATGTCAAGATTCAAGACTGCTTGGCGTGGTCATGTCAAGATTCAAGACTGCTTGGCGTGGTCATGTCAAGATTCAAGACTGCTTGGCGTGGTCATGTCAAGACTGCTGGGCGTGGTCATGTCACGATGGGCGGGATGTGGAGATAACGATTCTTATAGTAAGCAGAGACATATCCAAGAGCTAATAATTATTCATTCGCCATTATCCACTTGGCTAGTGCTACAAGACGTCCTGGTTTTAAACAGAAAATTCACTGTCCCGAATAGTGCTTTCGCTGTTTTTTGTTTTTCTTTTCTTTCAAATGAAAGAATTTTTGTATTCAATTTCTCGCTATGTACGATTTCAGGCTGGCATTTTAAAGCGAGTATTCTGCAAGCCTACATTTGTTTTTTTTTCCCTTGCTTCTGTTTCTGTAGCAGTTTGATAGTTTTTTTACCAGATAGAGCCGAATCCTTCTTAGTCGCCTTTTACGATCATGCGTAGTAGGGTACAGTGGTCCTATTCTTTGCAGATCCCGGTAACCACTACCAAAAATAGCACTAAGATGGACACCACATGGGAACAGAAGTAAGGTTAGACCAACATAAACATGGAGAAGAACAACAGAGAGGATACTGAGTAATAGATGGCTCACCTAGGCAAGAGCAGAAAAAAAGCAAAGGACATGCATTTGTGGAAAACCCTTGCGGAAGCCCCATGTGCCCTGGGCACTTAAGGTTCAGAGAGAGAGAGAGAGAGAGAGAGATTCTGCAAGCAGTTATAATGCAAAGGACAATTATTTTGTATCCAGATCTTCTGAACAGGAAAAAATCAGTACAAGCCGTGGAATTGACAATGTGCTATCACGCACAATTAAACATTATATATCGTTCAGACTCTTTTGAAAACAAATGCCTAAGGAAAATATCTGATATAAAGTGAAACGAATTCAAGAACAACGCAGAGATAAGACAGATGAGCAAACAACAACCTGTCTCATGGGTGATCAGAAAAAGAAGATGGACATACGTAGGCCATGTGGTGAGAAGAAACAATGGTAATATTTCAACTTCATCAAGGGATGTTATGCCCACTAAACTGGCTTTTCTTAACAATGTCTTCTTTAGAGTTTCACGTGGTCGATCTCCTTTTCTTCGGTCTGTTGTGCTCCACTTGATAGCTTGTTTTCTTGGAAGGATACATAATGGGAAAAAGAAAGAGAGGAATTCCAAGAGAATCCTTCCAAGAGAATACCAAAACAAGCTATCAAGTGGAGCACAACAGACCGAAGAAAAAGAGATCGACCACGTGAAACTCTAAAGAAGACATTGTTAAGAAAAGCCAGTTTAGTAGGCATAACATCCCTTGATGAAGTTGAAATATTCGCGGAGAATAGGAAAACTATGCGAGCCCTGTGTGACGTTTAACAGCACGGGAAGGATGTAAGATGTAAGATCGTTCAGTTCAATCATCTGCACTATCTAGTTAATCCTCACATTTTTAATGATTCTAAAACAGCAAAAAATGTGGCACGGAGGAGAACTAAATCAACAGCAGTATACAAATCTATTTTAGTTCCTGATACTACCAAACAGTTATGATATGATATAGCAAATGCCCATTGTTTTAATATTGCGACCGACGCTTAGTAACATGATGCCAAGAAAATGTTTTAGTACTTTAGTCCCAAAAATGGTATGACTATAAAATAGCTTAAACTGGATTCCCTGAAAGTGAAACTGCTTCCAAAATGAGCAATTACTGTATTGATGTTTTAGACGAGAACAAAACTGATAAATGTAAATGCAATGCGCTCTGTGGCGACAAAGCAGACTACGAATTTTGGTGCAGTACAACAGGCTGGTACTAGCAATGTGTGCACAGAGTAGAAGAGTGAACTAAGTGAACTACTGGGAATTGAAAGATCAATGTGCAGAACAGAAAAGTTGTAAATCCTACCTTAACCTACAAAATATGAAATAAAATGCTCCAAGACATCTTGTACCAGTTTTAAGATAAGAACAAAATACCTCCTTTTTAAAATAAAAACGTATATTCTGTACTTGGATATACCATTTGAAAACAGAATTCTTAGATCTTAAGACATGTTTATTCTTGGTTAGTAATGAGTGATAATACTCGGATAGCTTTACCTATTTCAGTCCGAGAAAAAAGTCCCGGCTTTTTCATGTACAGACTCAGGCAACCCTACATTTGACAGGTTTACAGCTGACCTGATTCTGGCCTGACCTTATTGATGTATGTTGACTTTCTATGATGTGGCTGCAAATAAGCAAGTTTGGTGTGGCGGCTGACTGAAGGTTTATTGTGGAACTGACTGATAAACTTGGAAAATGTGAACAAATAAGCACGTTTGGTGTGGCTGATTGAAGGTTTATTGTAGAACAGACTGATAAATTTGGGAAATGTGAACAAATATTGATCATTCAGTCATTTGCATGTCCCTTGCGGAATTTGCCTCCCAAACAGCTTCCTTGTAGACCTCACGGTTGTAAGCGAGATGCCCTGCTGCTGATGCATCCATTCGCAGATCATCAACGATGTCTTGCAGCCATCTTCGCCTTGGAATTCCTCTCTTTCTTTTTCCCATTATGTATCCTTCCAAGACCGTCTTCTCTAAATTATCATGACGTTTAATATGTCCAAAATATTTAAGTTTTCTTTGTTTAATTTTTCTTACTAGCCAACCTTTTCAGTATTAAGTTCTTGCAGTATAGATGTATTTGTTCTTTTTTGTGTCCGTGATATCTGAAGAACTCTTCTGTAGCATTTACATTCAAAGGCATTTATGTGTTTCTCAGCTGTTTTGTTAAGTGTCCAGGTCTCACAGGCATATGTTGCGATGGGAGAGATGCAAACCCTTAAAAATCGTGTTTTTGTTGTTCTGTCTGTTTCTCTCCACAGCCTCTTTAGTTGTTTTATTCGATCTTGCTTGTTGTACTCCACCAAAAAACGTATTTTGTTGTGTTCATTTATTCAAAGAATAAACAAATACTGATACAACTGGGAAATGTGAACAAATACTGATACAACTTGGAAATCTGAACAAATACTGATACAACTGGGAAAACTGAACAAATACTGATACATTTGGGAAATGTGAACAAGGACCGATTAATCTGGGAAATCTGAACGAAGACCGATACATCTAAAACAATGTGAACAAATACTGAGACAGTGTTTATGAAGAGCAAAAAGAAAAAAGGCCCTAATTCTTCACATTTATCAAGGAAATGCGGCTAAAGTTTCATCACAATCTGAAATTTGTGGATTATGAACAAGCAGCCGTTGCTGTCAGAGAACTGTTCGCACAAGCAAGCTGGTTCACGGCTGTTTCTTTTAATTAATGAATAACCTGAAAAAACATTATTTCAAGAACTAAATTACATGAAAACTTATAACACAAACGGAACTGTAAACTGACAACCTTGACCCTTATGCCAATATAATGCTTATGTGTTTCTACAAAATTGTCAAGAAATCTTTTTTCAGAACAGCTTAAAAATATGTCCTTAAACTGATTTCCAGATAATTATATAGGAAGATAAAGTAAGAATGGCTGTGTCGTAAGCTAGATTTCTGCTTTTTAGAAGAGAAAAACTGAACTTACAACTTCACTGAAGAAGTCCACAGAAAAGTACAGTTCTTCACCCTCTGCACAAAACAAATATATTTTGGAAGATGAGAGAATCAACAATACTGTGTCCAAAGTTAATCACTAGATTGCACAAGACAAAAGGGCAGTGAACATTACAAAGCTAGGAGACTTTAACATTTTAAATAATAGGCATATAGTTGCGTTTTTTAATGTTGCATTGATTTTAACTCTAAATTCTTGAATGTACAGTGTAGTCTCTATATTGTATGCCAACACATTAGCGACATAAAAATGAAGAACAACTGAGTAAGGAATAATTTCATATCACAATTCTTCAAATAAACTCTAACAGACGTCCCCGCACCGAAAACATCAAGCGCCAAAACGCCATCGTCAAAATGAGAAGTACTTACCTGACAGTCAGTCACTTGCAATTTCCTTTGCAGACCTTTGCCTCCCTAAAAGCTCCCCTGTAGCTCTCTCGGTTGTAACCAAGATGCTCTGCTGCTGGTGCATCTATTTGCAGATTATCAACGATGTCTTGCGGCCATCTTCGCCTTGGTCTTCCTCTCTTCAATCAATCAATCTTTCTTTTTTCCCATTATGTATCCTTCCAAGACGGTCTTCTCTAAATTCTCGTTATGTTAATGTGTCCAAAATATTTAAGTTCTCTCTTTTAATCTTCTTTACTAGCCAACCTTCTTCAATACTAAGTTCTTGTAGTATGGATATGTGTGTTATTTTTTTGTGTCCATGATATTGAAGAACTCTTATGCAGATTTACATTGAAAGAGATTTATGTGTTTCTCAGCTGTTTTGTTAAGTGCTTACCTGTAAAAAAAAAGTACGAGACTCAAACTGCAACTCTACGCATCACTTCTCACGAAAGGTTAAGTAACAAAATGGCGAATGGCCCGTGCGAAATATGTAATCTGTGCGCTGTGTTCTCCTGGGAATAGTAGATAGATGTATATGGTTCAATTTAAAAAAATAGAGTGAAGAAAGTAATCAGAAACGAGAATGACAGAATGTAAAATCTGTACATATAAATGACAAATATGCAAAAATCCAATATTTCGACAAAAGCCACTTCAAGGACCACATACAAAAAATGGCACTATATAAAAACACGAAAACAGGTGAAATTGTGCCGATTTAACTTTTTGGTACCCTCTTTATAAGAAAGGCGAGCATAAAATTGCAATCCACATCTTAGAAACATGTAAACGGCCTCTTGAAGCCCAGAATAGTGTACGGATTGTAGGCGAAGCGATGCCGTTCACGTGATCCGGATGGATGGACGCTTATATATAAAGGAAGAAAGCGTGGCGGGAAGGGGAGACAAGCATAGCCAGCAAGCATGGCAGAGGCTGAATTCGTTTCGTATGTGTTATCCCCGGCCGATCTGATACTGTTCGATCTAATGTGTTGTGGAGATTGATTATGTGCCCTGCATTTCATATCATTATCGTCGTGTGTAGAGATTTAGCTCATTCCTGTTGATATATCAGTGCGCTGACACAAGGGATGAGTTATTTGTCATTATTTCAGTGCAATGGCACACAAGAGGAGTTATATGTCATTATTTCAGTGCAATGCCACACAAGAGGAGTTACATGTCATAATATTTCAGTGCGTTGGCACGATATGAGTTAATGGTCATGATAGTTAAGTGCGTTGGCACGAAATGGAGATGATGTGTAGTGTGTGATGGTGTGGATTCATAGCTGCAGTGGCTGGAATATTTTAATCACTGCGTTGGCAGCATTTTAAGATGAATGTATGTTTTGCTTATGAGGGCCAGGAGAGCCCAGGCCAGCCAGCCCACATTATTCAGTTACATATTAGAGTATTATGCATTATATATTGATAGCATGCGTGTTTCATTCATGATGACATAAGTTGATGTCTTGTGCATTCAATGTCTGTGTGACGTGCTACGGTATGTAGTGTGTATAATACAAATTGAAATATTCTGATTATTTGATTTTGTAATGTGTAATACATGTCATGTCTTTGGAATGAATGAATGTAATTACTCTGCATGACTGGCATACAGTATCCTGGGAGGGAAGATCCTGGGTTGTAGATTAGATGGATTTATGCCTGGTCACCCAGTAGGGTAGTACATAGGCCATGGATTTCGGGTTGTAGTTCGGTTTCAGGTCCTGTCTCTCCCCTAAAATGTCCCCAGTTGTAGACTTAGCACTAAGCTACGTTTACAAGCATTCATTCATTCATTTGCATGTCCTTTGTGGAACTTTGCATCCCTAACAGCACTCCTGTAGGCCTCTCGGTTCTGAGCAGGATGGCCTGCTGCTGATGCATCTATTTGCAGATCATCAACGATGTCTTGCAGCCATCTTTGCCTTGGTCTTCCTCTCTTTCTTTTTCCAATTATGTACTCTTCCAAGACAGTCTTCTCCAGATTATCATGACGTTTAATGTATCCAAAATATTTAAGTTTTCTCTCTTTAATCTTCTTTACTAGCCAGCCTTCTTCAATATTAAGTTCTTGTAGTATGGATATATTTGTTCTTTTTTGCGTCCATGGTATTTGACGAACCTTTCTGTAGCATTTACATTCAAAGGCATTTATGTGTTCTCAGCTGTTTTGTTAAGTGTCCAGGTCTCACAGGCATATGTTGCGATGAGAAAGATGCATGCCCTTAAAAATCTTATTTTTGTAGTTCTGTCTGTTCCTCTCCACAGATTTTTTAGTTGTTTTAATTTCTGAAGAGCGATAGATGTCCTCTTTTTAATTTCCTCATTGTATCTCCATTATTAGCTAGCAGTGATCCAAGATATTCAATACTCTCCACTTCTTCCAATTTTTCGTCACTGATACATATATCAGCTGCCTTGTTTGTTTTGTCAGTTGTCATCAATTTAGTTTACAAGCATACTTCGGTGAAATGTATAAGATAGGAAAAAAGTAGGAGCAGCTTTATTACTTAACGATTACAAAGTTGTGATGTTTCGGCGTGAGCCTTAATCATACAAAAACATACAGGACGAAGAAATAGAGAGAGGAGATAAAGTATAGATTCACATGAATACTAAATTGTAAGGTGTGGGTTGTCCGGCGGTGTGTGTCAGGAATGGATTTAGTAGGACGTGGAGACTATTTAAATAGAGACCTGTTACACGTAACACCATCTTCTTCAGTCATTGTAGTACCTCTCCACTAAGTCCACCCCTTCTTACTTTTCAAACTTCCTCACAGCATCACTCTGCAACCCCTCTTCCACAATCATATGTTTCAATTTCTCCTAGCTAGGTCAATATTGCATCACTCCCTCTCCCCTCCCCGGTTCCCCATCCACCACCCCCAGTTACAACACACCGACCACATGTCACAGGTCTCTATTTAAACAGTCACCACGTCCTACTAAATCCATTCCTGACACACACCGCCGGACAACCCACACCTTACAATTTACAGCTAAGTACTCTTTTTAAATTTTAAAAAAAAAAAGTATTCATGTGAATCTATACTTTATCTCCTCTCTCTATTTCTTCGTCCTGTATGTTTTTGTATGATTAAGGCTCACGCCGAAACGTCACAACTTTGTAATTGTTAAGTAATAAAGCTGCTCCTACTTTTTTCCTATCTTATATATTCTGGTACCACAGCTTTACTGCAGTGCTTCGTGTATAGTTGTATACTTATACACTAATTATTGTGTTACTTCGGTGAAATGTGCCAGCGAAATACTGTACCTTCATGTAAGCTAAATAAACGCTACATTTTATAAAAATTAAATTGAAAAAATAAAAAAACAACAAACATTTGTCGCTTAACTAAAGGCAAAATTCCCTTTTCCATGCTATTAAGGCATATTGGAAAATACGGCGTAAGGCCTGTATTTTTCTATGACCTTCAGCACATGAAAGTGTTGTATATATATATATATATATATATATATATATATATACCATTGCCATCTTGAAGCATTTGTTTTTCGCTTGGTGAAATAAT